>CM060920.1:100868333-103375000 GCA_030737875.1 Allium sativum
ATATATATATCGTTATTCCAATACGGTATTTGCTGATTCTAGAATTTGATATTGAATATAAGCTGATATATTTTCTACTCAGAGCTTAATATTTAATATCAAAATGTGATTCTGGGTTTATCGTGAATGGTGTCTTAAATAACACTTTTTCTTTAACCCGATTAACAATGGAATGAGATTTTGGGTTGTCGTGAATGGTATCTTTAATAATACTGTTCATAGACCCAATGGAGTTAATAATATCAGAAACTAACTGGAGATTAGTTAAATTGAATGGTTTCCTGGGTATTGATCTAATGTTGGTTTCAGCCTTCGGGGTTAATACTTAGGGAATTGTTCACTTCCTAATTTACGGTTAAATGCTGATGGAATGGAATGTGATTTTGGATTTGTTGTGAATGGTATCTTCATTAACACTGTTCTTGAACCGGGTTGAGAAAAGATTAAATCTTTTTATCTAGATTTAATGAAGTTTACCAATTAATTAATATTTAATTTGAATTGACTTGAAATTGGTCCTTGGGTTATCGTGAACGGTGTTTTAAATAACACTTGTTCTTTAACCTGATTAACAATGGAATGAGATTTTGGATTGTCGTGAATGGTATCTTTAATAATACTGTTCTTAGACCCAACGGAGTTAAGAAAATCAGAAACTAACTGGATATTAGTTAAGTTGAATGGTTTCCTGGATATTGATCTGATGTTGGTTTCGACCTTCGGGGTTAATACTTAGGGAATTGTTCACTTGCTAATTTACGGTTAGAGGCTGATGGAATGGATGTGATTTAGGGTTTATAGTCAACCGTGTTTTAAATGACATTGGTTCTTTAAGCCAGCTAAAGACAGGATATGATTTCCCAAGTTAAACAATCATTAATATTGATTTTTGGGAAGATTAAAACCAAGTGCAGTTTTAATGAATCTTTAATTAGATTGAAATGATCGAGAATGGGGTATCACCAGTTTTGCTCCAGGCGATAGTTAAGTCTTTAATTAGATTTGAACGTGAAATGGTAATTGAATTTACCGATAACACCGTGGTGTTAGATATGAAGTATTACTAGTTTTTCTTCATGGGATGAATAGGTTACGACTGGGAAATTAAACAAATAATTACTTCGGTAAGGTTCGTTAATCCCGACTAGTTCGGATGAACCATAATTTGATTTGAATTAATATCCAAATGAAGATTAAGAATAAATTTAAATAATTTATCCTTGATAAAATTAATGGGAACTTTTCCTAAAGAATGTGAATATTTGAATAAAGAAATATTCTGGATTGGAATGAGACGTATGTTTTGTTTTTATAGCACTTGTTTATTATATAGGCGAGTTATTTAGAAAGACTGAGTATATCCCATTTGGAATAACTGATTCGACGATGTGTCGAGGATGATGACGGTGGTTGAAGACCAGAGGTCTTCACCTCATTTGGATGATTACCGATGTCTTGATTGGGCTATACACCCAAGACAAGGTAATAGGCGGTGATCGTCCGGACGTACTTGGAGATCGACTGGATATGTGTGGACCTCTCTCTTATATTGGACATACAGGATATGGAATAAGGTGCCTCCGGTTTCGTTCAGACCCAGAATGTACTTGTAAATGGATGTGTGTCTGACATTGGATTTCATTCTATGTGATTGGTATACATCGGTTGCATAGCGTGAATTTCCTGTGTGTCATGCTAAGATGCAAATGATCAAGGCTTCTGTTGAAAAGCAGAGTCTTGTGGTTGATGATCAAAGCACGACCTTTGTGGCATAGCTTTGTGTATAGCGTTATTTCACGAGCCTCACACCCCGGTGTGAACCAGAATAGAAGAGGACCACAGGGAGGACATGCGTTTCTTCCTAGCTAGGAGTGGTGTCAGCGTTTTACTAGCCCTGGCGTTTTCCTTATGTGGATGATGGATAGCGAGGCGCCTCGGTTATATCGGTCGATCCGGGACCGATGGTCTGGTCGGGGTATGACCAGTTTACGCCCCATAGGGCGGGGAAATGGATGTTCAGGCATTTTAATCCACTCCGTATGGACCGACCCTGACGATCCAAGGGTCACTCGAGCTCTGATCCTGAGACATAGTAGGCTAGATTTTCTTGAAGCGGTAAGGACGATCCCTTGCCTCGGTTCACTGATGGAAATCCAACTTCCAATATGTGAAATTTGCAGTTTAGATTGTAGAGCCTAGTATTGGCGACATGATATATGGCACCCATGCCGTCTAGGATTGATACATTTATATTTGAAGTTTTTTTATACACTATGCACTTATAATAGTATCAAATGATTTATTTTAAATGTACCAAGCATGTTTGGCTATTATAAGGGAAAACCCTATCCTCCAACATGCATTGCATTGTGCGATGGGACATGGCTCTTATAATAGCTTTATTTCTCCAAAAAGCATTGCGCTGTTTTGTTATGTGCACTAGTATTCTTTGGAGGAAACATATTCCGTGTTATACTGCGTGGTTCCTTGATTTACTTTATCTTTAAAGTAAAGTTTTAAATAATCGTTTTAGTACTCACACCAGTCACATGACTGACTTGGAGTTTATTGTTTTAAACTAAACTCTGGGTGCCCCTATTTCCACATGGCAGCTAGTTGTTTTGGTTTTGCAGATTTATATTCACAGGATCCTGGTTTATAGCTGGAATGATATTCAGAAAGCTCTGTATCCATATATTCTTTTTAGTTGTGTTTTGTATTATTTTTCGCTGCATTGTAACTTGTAAATCTCTGATGTTTAGTAAATGTGTAATATTTATTCATACTCTGTATATTCTTGTATTCTGATGAAATTGTTATAATAAGTAATGAAATGTTCTTTTGTTTGTGTTCTGATTCATCGTGTTCTCAAAGCAATCCAGGCTTTCCTGCACGGGGAAGTTTGGGTCGTTATAGTTTGGTATCAGAGCTTTAGTTTACAGAGCTCGAGAACAAGACACGTTAGAACCAAATGAAAGAATTCCTCAGAGATTGGATTAGCAATATCCAATGAGAATGACTCGTTAGAGATGGGATCGGCAGTATCCTAGAATGAGTCCGAAGAGTTTTATTTTAAAAACAAAAATAAAAATGAATTTTGTGTTGAAAATTTAAACCTGATTATACATACTTGAATAATTTATTTTAAATTGATTTGGACAATCAAGTATGTAAAGATTTTGCATACGTCTGATCATGTGTATTCAAAGTTTTAATATACTGGATAGATATAGAATCACACTCTAGTCACCCGGAAATGATTCTGATGATTGAAGCTTCATCATCAGAATTTATATTTGAGTTTCGAAAGTGCGATATCTATATATTTCCATTAGACTGGTGTGAGAACCAAAACTGGATAGGGTTTCTTGTTGTGAATTGGCATCAAAAACATGATTTTTGTATATATACCTAAAGTTATGTTTTTGAAACGTTAATCAACAAATTGATTGCTGATTGCTGATTTCGTTATGTGATTCTTCATTTGAACCAACATGTAGATGTATGGTAAATTTAGGCCAAATTAATCAAATGTGAACTGAATTGCAAATTGTTTGGAAATGCATACATGTACATATATATGTGTGAACAGTTCATAGCAAGGAGGCTAGAGCAGAAGAATAAAATTGTCTGCCCAACAAATAGGTACATGTTTACAAATTTATTGGGTTTGGATGATTTTATGAGCCAATTGGCTAGTCACTTGGCTTCTTCTTTTTCTTTTTGAGATGAGAGGGCCTGTGTGGCAGTTTGGGGATTTTCCCGGTGCTCCCGTACAAAGGAGGATATGGCAAAAAAATTCGAAAATTTAGGGTGTTAGCCAAATTTTTGAAAAATTTGAAAGTTCTTAGAAACTGAAAAGTTGAAGAACTTAAGCCATATTTAAAATAATGAAAGTTGAGTTGATTAGTAAAACAACTTCCAACTCCGTTCCTTTTCGAGGACGAAAAGATTTTAAGTGGGGGAGACTGTAACAACCCGGAAAATCAGAACCAATTTAAAATTTTATTTTGTCAATGTTGATGAATTTTGAATATTTAAAATGAATTATTTTAAATAATAACGATAAGGAATTTATTTTGAATAGAATTAGAACGTATATATTTATATAAATCATTGTTAGAATATAAACAATTATTTTTAATTATAAAAGGAATTGGAAATGGAGTGGTAGTATGAAAATTCGATTTCAAATTTCAAATGAATGTACAAGATTCAAAATAAACTGGATTTTAGTGAAACCAAAAATATTAGAATCTATTTGAAAATATTTTTCCAACAAATCCGGAAAATTGAAATTTTATAGCGGGAATAAAAAATTATGCCCAATTGAAAATTCAAAATAGTCATTATGGAATTTTAGCCCTTAAAAAAGGAAATTATGCAAACGACCTGCATTTTCGACGAAATCACTTTTGTTAGATCCGTGATGTCGAATTATTGCTAGATTCCAATTTTCTTAATTTTTGAAATCAATACGTGAGTGTGGCAAAGGAAAACGTGTTGTGATAGTTTCAATCAATTTGGATCGACCAGAAGATCGCCGTTTTTCAAACGGTCTCCAAATTTGACAAAATTATTAGGACCGTATCTTCAATACGAAGCTAGAAATAATTTTACTGTAATTCTTAGAGTCCGCATGTGGCCCCGGTAAATTGAAATGTACGTTTAAAATACAATATATTGATTTATATTTTAATTTAAAGAAAAAATCATCGTAACGGCCGAATTGGGTTACGAAACATATCCCATTGTGTTCGGAATGGGGGTAATTAGTCAGGAGCGACAGTCGTTGGGTTCGATTTGGAGTTCGAAAGAAAAGGTTACTTTTTGGATTTAAAATAAACTATATATTTATTATAATAATTGGTCAACTCTTTAATCCCCTCTTTTCCCCCACGTTCAGTTGCTCATATCAAAAATTAGGAATAAAAACAAACGACGATCGAACCAGACGCTCCGTCGCCACCACCCTCCCTCGCCGTCGGAGCCCCTCCTCTGGACATCGCCCTACTAGACCTCGACCACCACGCTGGCGCCCCCCTTCTAACATCGACGATGCCCCACAGCCATCCTCCCCCAAATCCGAAGCAGCGCCACCACCTGACCGCCAGCCATCTCCCTGACGGCCTGCACCCTCCTTCCACCAACGAAATCCCCCCCACCCAAAACCAACATGGAAACCCCTCCCCATTTGCTAAGGTAGTAGAAAATGTGAGTTTTTTTTCTTTTTATGTTATTTTATTTTATTTACTCCTTTGTTTCTTAGATTTATAATTTTTGAAATACATAAAGTTGCAATCATAATTAAAGTAAAGTTTAGATTATTATGATGAAAAGCTAGGATTTTAAAAATGGAAAGGTATGGTTTTTGTTCAAAAAGATTAGATTTTGAACAATAGGAAGACATGATTTTTATATTATAGAGATAATAAAAATATTATTTTTGTATTATAGAGATAATAAAAATATGATTTTTATAATGCAAACATCGACATAAAAATATGATTTTTTATATATGAAGTAGCGGAATAAAAATGTGATTTATATACGAATTACATTAAAATAAAAATGTGGTTTTATCCATATAGCTTTGAAATAAAATTGTGATTTTTACTATAAATAGCGGGAAAAGATCGCATTGGAATTTCTGGGCAAATCCGAACCGTTCGGAAATAGAGAATGGTGGAGTGTATCCTAAAGGTGAGAAATCCTCACTTTTATTTTATTTTCTAGTTATAATATATACAAGGATGCAGACGGTGCTTAGCAGCACCTGACACCCGTCGTCCACAGACCATGGACGACTTGTTTGTTTGTTTGATTTTGTTGTGAAAATTGATTGTGTGATGTGGAATGGAGTAAAATATTTTATAGTTAAAAATATAATTTTTAACATGTGTATGAATAAAATAAATATTTGTAAACAAAACGGATGATTTGTTTATGTACACACGTTTGACTAATATTGATTGGGACGATAAATTTACACATCGCCCAACTGCACAAATAAGTCTGTATTTGTTGATTGAAATCTCACATGTGTATTGGGATGATATATGACATACACTAGTCCCAATAATTAGCTGTGTGTTGATCGATTGATTGACAGACTGTTGTAAGCGTTAAATATTTATATTTGATACTTATGCAGTGTAGAATGCACTCTGGATGATGGTTGACTGTGTTTGATTGTTGTTGTATACATGTGTATATGAAATCCATAAAAGCAAAATTATATGGTAATTGACTGTGCCTGATTCCAGTTCAGACATATTGAATATTAAAAAAACGAATATTTCAAAATAATGAATATTTTAAAATAATATTCAGTAAATGATCAAAATATGATTTTGATGTCCAATTTGGGATGGACACGAATATATTTAAATATATAGCCGTGTTGATTAAATATGCACCATTTTGACGCGAACGATATTTATATCGATTTTATTCATTTTTATAATGAATATCGAAAGGAACTGATTTCAAAATACAATGTTTTGAAAATACTATCAGTTATATATCGATGATATAGAATATTCAATTTTCATTTGAAATTGCATATGAAGTTGAAATCGTTTTGAAAATGAATTTAAAACAATTTATAAAATACGTTTTATATGGAAATCGACAAAATATATTATATATATAATATAATGGCCTGAATAGGACGCGCCGCGCTGTGGCAGTTCTCGAATTTCGACCATTGAATTCGAACGGACATTACGGGAGATCCGACCATTGGATTCTCCTAAAACTGGAACCGTTGGGTTCGTATCGAAAACAGCTTTCTAACGAATATTAGAAATTAGAAATCTAATGGCTAGATTTGGAATTATGTCCAAATCAAATTTGGAAAAGGTCGTTGTAAATGCAGTTCGATGACCGTTTATCGAAATCGACTGTACATGCCTTGATAAAATTATTAAAAATATGAATAATTAGTGTAAAATCATAAGAAACGATTTGGAAAGAATTGGGATGAAAAATTCCATATTTGAAAAGATAAAAGTAGATTTTTATCGAAATGAACTAGTTTTGAACTAGAATTATAATCCAATATTTTTAAATAAATATATTGGATTTGAAATGGTTTTAAAAATAACCGGAATTTCCAAAGTATGAATTGGAATGGATTTGAATCGAAATTATATTTGGAATATTTGGATATTGGATTCCGTGATTATACGGATATTGTAGAGGAATTTGGAAGATATATATATCGTTATTCCAATATGGTATTTGTTGATTCTAGAATTTGATATTGAATACAAGACGATATATTTTCTATTCAGAGCCTTGTATTTAATATCAGAATGTGATTTTGGGTTTATCGTGGATAGTGTTTTAAATAACACTTGTTCTTGAACCTGATAATTAATGGAATGTGATTTTGGGTTGTCGTGAACGATATCTTTAATAATACTGTTCTTAGACCCAATGGAGTTAAGAAAATTAGAAACTAACAGGAAATTAGTTAAGTTGAATGGTTTCCTGGGTATTGATCTGAAGTTGGTTTCGGCATTCGGGGTTAATACTTAGGAAATTGTTCACTTCCTAATTTACGGTTAAAGGCTGATGGAATGGAATGTAATTTTGGATTTGTCATGAATGGTGTCTTGATTAACACTGTTCTTGAACCCAGTTGAGAAAAGATTAAATCTTTTTATTTAGATTTAATGAAGTATACCAATTAATTAATATTTAATTGAAATTGAATTGAAATTGGTCTTTGGGTTCATCGTGAACGGTGTTTTAAATAACACTTGTTCTTTAACTCGATTAACAATGGAATGAGATTTTGGGTTGTCATGATTGGTATCCTTAATAATACTGTTCTTAGACCCAACAGAGTTAAGAAAATCAGAAACTAACTGGAGATTAGTTTAGTTGAATGGTTTCTTGGGTATTGATCTGATGTTGGTTTCGGCCTTCGGGGTTAATACTTAAGGAATTTTTCACTTGCTAATTTACGGTTAGAGGCTGATGGAATGGAATGTGATTTAGGGTTTATAGTCAACCGTGTTTTAAATGACATTGGTTCTTTAACCCAGCTAAAGACAGGGATTTCCCAAGTTAAGCAATCATTAATATTGATTTTTGGGAAGATTAAAACCAAATGGAGTTTTAATGAATCTTTAATTAGATTGAAATGATCGAGAATGGAGTATCACTAGTTTTACTCTAGGCGATAGTTAAGTCTTTAATTAGATTTGAATGTGAAATGGTAATTGAATTTACCAATAACACCGTGGTGTTAGATATGAAGTATTACTGGTTTTGCTTCATGGGATGAATAGGTTAGGATTGGGAAATTAAACAAATAATTACTTCGGTAAGGTTCAATAATTCCGACTAGTTTGGATAAACCATAATTTGGTTTGAATTAATATCCAAAGGAAGATTAAAGAATAAATTTAAAGAATTTATCTTTGATAAAATTAATTGGAACCTTTCCCAAAGAATGTGAATATTTGAATAAAGAAATATTCTGGATTGGAATGAGGCGTATGTTGTGTTTTTATAGCACTTGTTTATTATATATGCGAGTTATTCAAAAAGACCGAATATATCCCATTCTAAATAACTGATTCGATGATGTGTCGAGGATGAAGACGGTGGTTAAAGACAGGAGGTCTTCACATCGTTTGGATGACTGACTATGTCTTGATTGGGCTATACACCCAAGACAAGGTAATAAGTGGTGATCGTCCGGACGTACTTGGAGATCGACCAGATATGCGAGGATCTCTCTCCTGTACTGGACATACGGGATGAGGAATAAGGTGCCTTCGGTTTCGTTCAGACCCAGAACGAACTTGTAAATGGATGTGTATCAGACATTGGATTTCATTCTGTGTGATTGATATACCTCGATTGCATAGCGTGAATTTCCTGTGTGGCATGCTGAGATGCAAATGATCAAGGATTTTTCGAAAAGCAAAGTCTTGTGGTTGATGATCAAAGCACGATCTTTGTGGCATAGCTTTGTGTATAGCGTTAGTTCGCGAGCCTCACACCCCGGTGTGAACCAGAAATGGGAGAGGACCTCAGGGAGGAAATGCATTTTTTGTTTAGCTAGGAGTGGTGTCAGCATTTTACTAGCCCTGACATTTTACTTATGTGGATGATGGATAGTGAGGCGCCTCGGTTATATCGGTCGATCCGGGACTGATGGTCTAGTCGGGGTTATACCAATTTACTCCCCATAAGGCGGGGAAACGCATGTTCAGGCATTTTAATCCACTCCGTTTGGACCGGCCCTGACGATCCAAGGGTCACTCGACCTCTGATCCTGAGACATAGTAGGCTAGATTGTCTCGAAGCGGTATGGAAGATCCCTTCCCTTGGTTCACTGATGGAAATCCAACTTCCAATACGTGACATTTGTGGTTTTGATTGTAGAGCCTAGTATTGGCGACATGATATATGGTAACCATGCCGTCTAGGATTGATTCATTTATATTTGAAGTTGTTTTATACACTTGCACTTATAATAGTATCAAATGATTTGTTATAAACGTACCAAGCATGTTTGGCTATTATAAGAGAAAACCCTATTCTCCGGCTTGCATTGCATTGTGTGATGGGACCTAGGTCATATAATAGCTTCTTTTTTCCAAAAATCATTGCGATGTTTTGTTATATTGCACTGGTATTCTTAGGAGGAAACCCATTCTGTGTTATACAGCGTGGTCCCTTGATTTACTTTATCTTTAAAGTAAAGTTTTAAATAACTGTTTTAGTTCTCATACCAGTCACATGACTGACTTGGAGTTTATTATTTTAACCTAAACTCTGGGTGCCCCTGTTTCCACACGGGCAGCTAGTAGTTTTGGTTTTGCAAATTTATATTCACAAGATCCTGGTTTGCAGCTGGAATGATATTCGGAAAGCTCTGTATCCATATATTCTTTTCAGTTGTGTTTTGTATTATTTTCCGCTGCATTATAACTTGTAAATCACTGATGTTTAGTAAATGTGTAATATTTATTCATACTCTATACATTCTTGTATTCTAATGAAATTGTTGTAATAAGAAATGAAATGTTCTTCTGTTTCTGTTCTAATTCGTAGTGTTCTCAAAGCATTCCGGACTTTCCTTCATGGGGAAGTTTGGGTCGTTATAGGTACCATGGGGTGTACCTCAACATTTAGGAGGGGGAAGCTACATATATTGTATTAGTTTAATCCACTGGGAGGAAATGGCCACGATGTGTGTGTAAGCCTTGGGTGTTGTTAACCCAAGTAGCCTAATAAATAAGATATTGTGATTGAATGGTGTATGTAGCATTATCCAAAGTGTATATATTAAATCTAGTCACCAGAACTTGTGTTTTGACCACCTCTTCATAGCATACTCGCAGGTTAGACTTGTGGTAGAGATATGATAACTTTGGATACTGATTAGGCAGTATTATTACTATGGTAAGGCTATACTTTGATTATATTATACTTTATCCATTCTGCTGTGTGATATTTTTTAAGCTATAATATATTTTTTATCTCCGTCTTTTTTGCAGGATACCAGAGCAACCAACATGGGTTTCGTTGGATTAAAATTTTGAAAAAATATCGGTTTGTCAGAATTCGGGTTGTTACATTTGGTATCAGAGCTTTGGTTTAGGATTCCTATATATATATATAGTGAGTGAGCATATTTGTATTTTTAATATATATATATATATATATAATATACCTAGATCCATAGAGGAACCCACTAAATAGAAAGAGTATAATATGGTAAGAATTAGGATGACAGTTTTGTACACTAAAGGAATGAATATGGAAATTTGAGACCTTTAGGAAATTTGGGTGGGATGTGTACAATATTTATAAGAAAGAAAGGTGAATCCCATATGTCAGTATTTCGGATTAATCGGCTTGGCGGTAAAACCTTGTAAATTGGAAAAGGTTAAAAAGAGGAAAATGGATTAGGAATATATATAGTTGAGAGAATTGACTCTGTGGGAGTGTCTAGGAAAGCCTAGAAAAATTGGAAACCCGCTTTGAGTCTAACCCCATTGTTAATTTTTAAGAACTTGAAATTGTAATAGTTTTGAGAAAATGGTTTATGGTATTTTCAAGTTTTAATCATAAAAGCTATAGTTTTAAATATGTAAAGTAAACATATTGAGTTTTAAAGTAAAATGGTGTATATTTTGTAAATAGTGATTTTTTTGCGAAAATTTTGACTAAAGTAAAATTCTCTCAGTAAAAGGTGCATATTATAGAGCGTGTATAGCTCGTAAGTTTTCTTTTTATATTTCATACAAGAATTTTTAATAAAGAAAGTTTTGAAGTCTCTATTCTTTTGACAATCATTTTGATAATTTGTTTTAAAGGATAAAATTTTGTTGGGTGGGCAAAATAAGTGTAGAAATTAAGAATAGAGTGGATATTTGCACCCTGTAGCAAGTAATTGAACCGACCTTATAGGTTAGAACATGTTATAAACCTGATTGAGAAATAGTTTTCCTTATCTACTCCAGTTTTTGTGATTTGAAAAAAAATGATTTACATTTTTTACTATAAAATGACATGTTTTATGGTTTTGCAAAATTAAGTTTTCATGAGGAAAATAAATTTTTGAAGAAATTTTAAATGAAAAGGTCAAACCGTGTTTTATAAGTTTGGTGTAGGTAAGAATTAGTGGCTAAGGAAGGTGGGAAAAGTTTTGAGGCTATGAAGTAAGAAGCAAGAATTATATTGGAATAATGGTAAGTTCCTGTAGAATGCGTACGCATTGAAAAGCCTAGGGTGTTGCTTGAAATAATTGTTGGTACACAGCTAGGACTAGTGTTGACTACTTGATAGTAATAGGCAAGTAAATATGCAGATCCTGTTGCTAATTTTCATGTTAGGAGTACAACCTATGATTGCATTTCTGTTGGGATCGTTCTATTATTTTGTTCCTGTTGGGTAGTTAGGGTAACACTAAACTTGTCGTGGATCCCATGGTTTGGACTTTTCTGTCTAAGTGGGGACATAGTCCTGGCTTGGCCCTTAGTAGTAGCTGTGTAGAGCGTCTGTTTTCCTGTTTTAGTTGAAAGACTAGAAGGCTTATTTCAAAACTAAACTTAGATCAAATGATTAAATAAGCTAAGAGAAGAGTAAAGGCATAACTAAAAAGGAAACAAAAAATTCAATAAAGCGACAAACTTGACAAATTATGAGAAAAGATGAATAAGAGTAAAAATTTCCAAGAAAAGACAAAAAAGAAATGCTACAACAGAGAAAATTTTCTTATGTGGGTTGTGCTTGGATAAGGAAATAGGGGAATCTTTATAAACAGTTTCATAAAATCCAAGTACCGTTGGAAATAGGTTGAAAAAGAAAAAGGTAGATGTGAAGTTTTCTGTTTTCCACCTTTTTGTAACATAAGAAATCGAATTTAGAAAATTAAATTTTTTTTTTTTTGAAATTTGAAAAAAATAAAGTTGGTTGGTAGAATTTTTGATGCAAATATTGGATGACCTGCACTCCTCTCTGCAAGAATGAGGGAAATTTGGATGAAAATATATTTTGATTTTTAAAATATTTCATTCATGTAGAACTGCCAGTATATTTAGGATGTGAGCATCATATTTTAAAAGGATTTTTGAAAAACTTGCATACACATAAGAGGTACCACTTAGGCATTCGTATATTATTATATTGTATTTCACTTGGCAAAAGTGCACAATATTTGCAAAAATTGGATGCACACATGTAACAACCCGTATTTTCAATAACCTGTTATAACGTAAATCGAGGCAGAATTTAATTCTAAAATCTGAATCAAGGGAAACGGGCTATGCCATTGCGTTCGTCTCGGAAAAATACGCGAAATAGAGTCCGAGTTTTCGAAAATCGGAGTCCGTATGACCCGATTAAGGCCCAACGAAGTTTTCAGAAAATTTCAAAGTAAAAACAGATTTCAAATTCAAGTTTGAATTTGAAAATTAGGGCAGAGGGGCGCAGGCGGGAAAATTCCCGCCAGAGTACCCAAGTCGACAGCCCTGTCGACTTGGGAGTCGACTTGGTTGGACCCAAGTCGACAGCCCTGTCGACTTGGCTGTCGACTTTGTCCAGCCGGGCAGTTTTGCCTGGTGCACCATTTTGGGTTTGTGTTGAGTTTGGGGGCCAGATTCGGTTTTAAGGGATGAGATTGGAACTAGGGTTTAATCCTAAGGTTGAAACTAATCCTAATCTCTATAAATAAGACCCTAACCTAACCCTAAATCATCATTATTCATTCATACAACTAAACTATGGCAAAATCAATCCTCTCATGGCCTCCACTCTCTTCATAAAATTCCTAAGTCATTTCTATGAGAGATTTTCCATGCATACAAGTGTTTTCAAGCTTGTATGAGCATCATTAGCTTGCATTCAAGTCAAGTTTCTATATTTGCATCATAAAGAAAGAGTTTTGATCATTTTGGCTCAAGGGTTTTTCTATCTAGACTTGTGTATTTGGAAAGTTGACATTATGTTGTACCAGACTTGTTTTGAAATGGTTTGAAATCTTCCGATGTTTTACTTATCTTATTTACTCTGTTTACATATATACATATGTTCTTGTTCTGCCTTGATATATCATTATGCATGTTTACCTGATTCAAACGCCCCTCCAAAGTCAGAGTGCTTGCAAGAGCCACCCTGGCGGAGGTGGGGTGTCACATTTGGTATCAGAGCATATGGTTTACGAGAAGGAACAAAAAGGTTTTTAAAAACTTTTGGAAAACTATTTTCAAAACCAAGTATAAAGTATTTTCCAAAGAAAAGTCTAGTTTATTTTAAAGGCTATTCCCCAAAAAGCCATTAGCAAAATTCCTTCGTTTTTATCCATTCTGAATCTGTCTTTTTCTTCGTTTTCAGTATGGCCAACAACTTTGCTATTCCGGAGGGAGTACACGTACCTGTTTGGTATAGGAGACTTTTGGAGGCTAGGGTGACCGAAGCCGGCCCCGCAGATGTTCCTCCTCCTCCTCCTCCGGTAGTTAATGTTCCTCCTCCTCCTGTCGCTGAAGTTCCTCTTCCTCCTCCCCCTCAGCATCCTCAAGCTGACTTCGCAAAGACTTGCAAAGATTTCAAAGCAATGGGTGGCAAGAACTTTCAAGGCACTGAGACTTTTGTAGAGGCCAGAAATTGGTTGAAAGAGACCGAGGATTTATTTGCTATCTTTGGGTTAGACGATCAGAGGAAGATCTTGTTGGCGGTTTGGCTTATGAAGGATGAAGCCGCTTATTGGTGGGAAGTCACCAATGGTACTAGGCCTGTTGAGACTTGGGCCGATTTCAGGGCAAGGTTCGTGCTTAAGTTTCTATCTTCTGCTGAGGAGAATCTGCAAATGGAGAGGTTCATAACTTTGAGACAAGGAGATATGTCTGTCAAAGAATATGTGAACAAGTTCAATCAGTTAGCTCGTTTTGGCTTGGATATGGTGAATACTCCTCAGAAGAAGGCTCTTCGTTTTGCTAGAGGATTGAATGAGCCGTTGCAGGGATTGGCCATGTCACATATTCCCCATGGGGCCACGTTTGAGAGCTTGGTTGATATGGCGTTACTTCAGGGAGATGTCAAGAAAGAGATCAAGTTGAATGATACTCAAGCCAAGAAGACTGATTCCCAGTGGAAGGGAAATCAGGGTAATCCAAGTGGTCAGAGCAGTCAAGGCAATCAGAACAAGAACAAGAACAAGAGTCAAGGCAACAAGGGGAACAACAACAAGGGCAAGAACAACAAGGGGAAGTGCCATTATTGTGGTTCAGTTGGGCGTCTTATTAAGGATTGTAAGAAGAGGAAAAGGAAGAATGGTGAATGCTTTTTCTGCGGTGAGACTGGACATTTCAGTAAGGATTGCCCAAAGAAGCAAGGGCAAGGCCAGGGTCAGACTCAGCGTGCTGGACCTTCAGGAGGGCAAGTTCATGCTCTCAATGCCGCTCCAGTTCCCGATCGAGGTAGTATTTCTGTTGAAAGCCTTGTATATATTTCTGATTTTCCAGTTCGTACCTTGTTTGATTTTGGTGCATCGCATAGCTTTATCTCATCTGATCTTGTTGATAGTTTGCACCTTAGTACTAGCTTGGTAGAGGATCCCGTCTGTGTCTCAAATCCTATTGGGGGTTCCGCCCATCTGTCTATGATATGTGGGGATTTGAGGATCTCTATACTGAGTGTAGAGTTCTTGTGTAGTGCTTATGTTCTTGGCTTTAGGGGATACGGATTGATATTGGGCATGGATTGGTTGTCCAGATATGGAGCCATCCTTGATTGTGAGCATAGGGTTGTGAGGCTCGTGACTCGCCTCGGAAACACCCTAGAACTTTCTTGTAATCCGAGAGGTCCCGTCATGTTGTGCTATCTTGAATCACTCGACTCGTCAATGGAAACTCTTCAGTCTGTGAGAGTGGTTCGAGAGTATCCGGATGTTTTCGATGAAGTTAGGGGGTTGCCCCCTAAGCGAGAGATTGATTTCCGCATTTATCTGTTGGATAATGCAAAGCCGGTTTCTTTGCCCGTTCGGCACATGGCTCCGCGTGAAAGGCGGGAGCTAAGTAAGCAAGTGAAGGAGTTGCTTGAGAAGAACTTCATTAGACGAAGTATATCTGAATGGGGAGCGCCTGTGGTATTTGCTACCAAGGCAGATGGTTCTCTCCGACTTTGTGTTGACTATCGAGAATTGAATAAGCTGACTAAGAAGAACAGACACCCGTTACCGAGGATTGATGATCTCTTTGACCAGCTTGTCGGTGCTTCTGTTTTCTCTCAGCTTGATCTTGCTACTGGATTCCATCAGCTCAGGGTAGCTGAAGATAGTATAGACAAGACTGCGTTCAGAACTCCAGATGGATTCTTCGAATGGCTTGTCATGCCGTTCGTCTTGACTAATGCACCCGCATATTTCGTGGGCTTGATGAGTAGGGTGTTCAGGGAGTTCTTGAACAATTTTGTCGTGGTCTTCGTAGATGATATTCTGATTTTCTCTAAGGATGAGGAAGAGCACGCAAGGCATCTCGTGGAGGTGATGGATACGCTTAGAGCGCATCAGTTGAAGGCCAAGTTCTCCAAGTGTCACTTTTGGAGAAGGGAAGTTAGATTCCTTGGGCATATAGTATCTAAGCAAGGCTTAGCGGTGGATCCCGCTAAGGTAGTTGCAGTTCAGGATTGGAAGACTCCAAGGAATGCAACCGAAGTGAGAAGTTTTCTAGGTCTTGCAGGCTTTTACCGGAAGTTCATCAAGGACTTCGCGAAGATTTCTGCTCCTCTCACTAAATTGACGAAGAAGAATTTAGTTTTTGCTTGGAGCATAGAATGCGAGCTTGCTTTTCAGAAGCTCAAGAGAGCTCTCACATCAGCACCTGTTCTAGCTTTACCCGATGGAGGGAAGTTATTTACAGTATACACCGATGCATGTGGCACGGGGTTAGGAGCTATTCTGATGCAAGAAGGAAGAGTGATATGCTTTGGCGATAGACAACTCAAAGTGCATGAGAAGAATTATCCCACTCATGACTTAGAGTTGGCAGCAATAGTATATGCACTCAAGGCTTGGCGCCATTATCTTCTGGGAGAAAGATTTGAGCTTTATACCGATCACAAGTCATTGAAGTATCTCTTTTCTCAGAAGGATCTGAATCTGAGGCAACAAAGATGGATGGAATTTTTGGCGTCCTACGATTTTGAGATAGCTTATACCCCTGGCAAGGGGAATGTGGTAGCTGATGCATTGAGTAGAAAAAGGTTGACTCTGAGTCCTCTATTCGTTGAGATGAAGAATTTAGAGTATGTGGCAACCTTTGATTTCTCTTTGGCGATTGAGTCGATGACCGGTTCTTTAGCATCTATGGAACTCAGACCTACCCTTCTTGATCAAGTTGGGGCTTCGCAGAGAGAAGACCCTCAGATAGTTGAGATTATGGATAAGCTGATTCGAGGAGAGGCGTCTAGTCATCTCGCTCGATATTCTATTGATGACAAGGGTTGGCTGAGGAGAGACGGAAGGTTATGTGTTCCAATGGTAGAAGATTTAGTAAGAAAAGTCCTTGAGGAAGCGCATCGCTCTAAGTTGACTATACATCCGGGCGGAGATAAGATGTACAAAGATATGAAGAGAATTTTCTTTTGGCATGGGATGAAGAAGGATGTGGCAGAGTTTGTCTCTAGATGTATCATTTGTCAGCAAGTTAAGGCCGAGTCGAAGAAGCCCGGTGGGCTATTACATCCTCTAGACGTTCCACTATGGAAGTGGGAGAGTATTTCCATGGATTTTATCGATGGGCTACCAAGGTCAAGGAAAGGGAATACGAGCATTTGGGTTATTGTGGATAGACTTACGAAGAGTGCTCATTTCATTCCGGTGAAGAGCAAGAGGACCGCATCTTGGCTAGCGTCTGTATATCTTCGTGAGATTGTGAGACTACATGGAGTCCCTTCTAGTATAGTCAGTGACCGTGACCCAATCTTTACAAGTCAGTTCTGGAATAGCTTGCAAGAAGCTATGGGCACGAGGTTGAATCTAAGTACGGCTTATCACCCACAGACGGACGGTCAAACCGAAAGGGTGAATAGGGTACTCGAGGATCTGTTGAGGCTTTGTATTCTGGATTTTGGTGGTACTTGGGAAGACCATCTTCCTCTTGTTGAGTTTGCATATAATAACAGTTATCAGGCAAGCATAGCGATGGCACCATTTGAAGCTTTATATGGGAGGCCGTGCAAGTCACCTACATGTTGGTGGGAGACTACAGATGAGCTTATACTTGGGCCTGATATGATCAGAGATACATCCGAGAAGGTCGAGTTGATTCGGAGACGGATGAAAGCGGCCCAAGACCGACAGAAATCCTATGCTGATAAGCGAAGAACTGATTTGGAGTTTGATGTTGGGGATATGGTTTTCGTGAAGGTTTCTCCTTTGCGGAATGTGGTCCGATTTGGAGCCGTTGGGAAGTTAGCACCGAGTTTTGTTGGACCATTCCCTATTATAGAGAGGATCGGGCAGATGGCTTATAGAGTGGAGTTGCCCGAGAAGCTTGCCGGAGTACACGATGTTTTTCATGTCTCGCATCTCCGGAAGTGTTTACATGAATCAGCAGAGGTTGTGTAGCCAAGTGTTCTGAAAGATGTGGAAGTGGAGAAAGAGGCTACCTTGAGGAGAGCTCCAATTCGTATCTTGGGGACGGAGACCAAGAAGCTAAGGAATCGAGAGGTCAAGTTGGTGAAGGTTCAATGGGGTGAAGCCGAAGAAGACGCAACTTGGGAAACCGAGGAGAAGATGCGTGGGCTTTATCCATTCCTTTTTGAGGGTACACTCTCAATCTCTTTTCTTTGTTAGCATATCTTTCTCTTTGCTATCCATGTTTATCTAGTTTATCGTGTTAATCTTGTCATGAGAACCTTAGGTAGAAACCCTTTGGATGAAACATGTGTTTGAAACATGTTATGCTTGATGGTTGCAAGTGGTTGCAAGTGTTTGCAAGTGGTTACTCGTGGATGCATTATACACATTAGGCACTAGATCGGCTCACACACTCCTCATATTGCATATGCATGAGTGTTTACGCTTATTCATGGATGAAAATTTTTGTGTTATCACATGGATGTTGCATATGGATGTATGTTATGTGCACACATATAGATGTTATACATTATGTTAGGAATTGCATACATATGGATTCATTTCACTAACATAATTTGCATTGATGATATTTGCATTAGATAAGTACATATACACACACTTTTGCATATGTTCATACAACATTTAGAATCTTGTAAGGACAATGATTGCTCGTGGATGATGTTTTGAGTAGATGGATGTTGGATGGTAGGATACGTTCTTTCTAACTTGAAGATTTCGGGGACGAAATCCTTTAAGGAGGGGAGAATGTAACAACCCGTATTTTCAATAACCTGTTATAACGTAAATCGAGGCAGAATTTAATTCTAAAATCTGAATCAAGGGAAACGGGCTATGCTATTGCGTTCGTCTCGGAAAAATACGCGAAATAGAGTCCGAGTTTTCGAAAATCGGAGTCCGTATGACCCGATTAAGGCCCAACGAAGTTTTCAGAAAATTTCAAAGTAAAAACAGATTTCAAATTCAAGTTTGAATTTGAAAATTAGGGCAGAGGGGCGCTGGCGGGAAAATTCCCGCCAGAGTACCCAAGTCGACAGTCCTGTCGACTTGGGAGTCGACTTGGTTGGACCCAAGTCGACAGCCCTGTCGACTTGGCTGTCGACTTTGTCCAGCCGGGCAGTTTTGCCTGGTGCACCATTTTGGGTTTGTGTTGAGTTTGGGGGCCAGATTCGGTTTTAAGGGCTGAGATTGGAACTAGGGTTTAATCCTAAGGTTGAAACTAATCCTAATCTCTATAAATAAGACCCTAACCTAACCCTAAATCATCATTATTCATTCATACAACTAAACTATGGCAAAATCAATCCTCTCATGGCCTCCACTCTCTTCATAAAATTCCTAAGTCATTTCTATGAGAGATTTTCCATGCATACAAGTGTTTTCAAGCTTGTATGAGCATCATTAGCTTGCATTCAAGTCAAGTTTCTATATTTGCATCATAAAGAAAGAGTTTTGATCATTTTGGCTCAAGGGTTTTTCTATTAGAGCTTGCATTTTGGGTCTATTTGATTGCATAAGGGCTTTGTCATATTTTTGTGTCTTCATAAGCATTGTAAGCCCTTTTCTACTCTCATATTTAAACTCTAAAGTTAATGAATGATGCAAGTTGTGTTTGATCATTATGATATGATATGCAAGTTTATCATGTTATGCAAGTTTGCTATGTTATGATATGCAAGTTTATCATGTTATGTTATGCAAGTTTGCTATGTTATGATATGCAAGTTTGCCATATGATATGCAAGTTATGTTATGCAAGTTTGGGTTGATCATTTTGTTCATGTTATCATGTTATGCAAGCTTATCTTGAGTATATGAACATAAAGCTTCAAGCTTTATGCTAAAGGTTGCATTTTGGCAACATGTAAGTTATCATATCTCTTATGATAACTTGCATGTGAGGCTAAATGCGAACTTATGGCCATTTCTACATGTCATTTATCACCATGTATCACCAATATGCTAAGTTTGGTTTTATGCATGCTTTTGAGGCCTAAAAATGTAATATGCAAGTATATGAACATATGTACATTTCATATGCCACCATGTTAAACTCGTGGCTTCAACACCTTTATGTCATGATTATGCCAAGTTCCCTCTTTCTATCCTTTATGCGCTATTGCGATATGTAAGCGATCGGATTGCGTTTGGGGTTGGGTAAACTTAAAAGACATAAAAACATAAGATTGGGAATTTACCTATTAAGTTAGGTCTACCCATTGGGAATTTACCTATTAAGTTAGGTCTACCCAATTGCTTGAAAATTTGTAATATGTTTTGGAAACATGATGGACATGACACTTAGAAAAGATAAGTGTGACCAACTCGAGGTTGGGTTGAGTTTGTAGCGTAAACCTACCCGGAACCGACCGGCTTAACTAGTTGCTACAAACAATAGGACCCAATGTGAGAAGTTGGCCATGTTGTACCTTGAACCCGAGGTTAGACCAAGTTGTGGTGTAAAGCTACCCGGACCCGCCCGGCTTAACTAGTAACCGCAACGAAGTCTAATGTGAGAAGTTAAGGCACATTAATTAATTAATGCCTCATGATTAGGGTTAAGTCATGGTCCACTTAATACTTAACCAATTTGGGCTTGGTAGATTAATCAGGGTTAAGTCATGAACTCATCGTTACACTTAACCAAGTTAATCCATGATTAGCAAGAGGGTTAAACCGTACTTAACCCACTAGAAAATCCTAGCAATGGGGGCCTACTCCAGCAGTAATCCCAAGTTTGTATCATTAAGACCCTAGGGACTAGGCTAGGGAGGGGGCACGATTACTGGACTGGAGGTAAGTGACCAAAAGCGACGGCAGAGTGGTACGTCGGTGTAGTTCCGGGCGGACTATTGTCGTGCACACAGTCCGAAGCCGGGGAAAACATGCACGGGTACCAGTAGATCGAGACTGTGCACTCATGTTTATGGTGTCCAGGGGTTGACACCCTAGGGCTTGATACACCCGACGGGAGACCCTGCACAGTCTGACTACAATTATGTTTGGGCCGTATTGACACCAACACGTGACGAGTTAGGCTTATAGGGAGCCGATCGACTAGACCGTTTGGTTGGACCTCGTATTAGGGTCACTTCATGTTATTGGACCTCGTATTAGGGTCACTTCATGTTATTGGGCCAAAGCTTGGGCCAAGGGATCAATACTTGTTTATTCAAGTCATGTTAGTTTGCTAGTACACCTGTGGTGCAAAACCTTAAACCTGATTATGCGATGACACCTTTATCTACCTTGTTAGTCAATCATCATGCTAGTATGTTGTTATCCTTATGATCATCCCTGCTTCTCATGCCAGTTAACTTTATCAGTTTACATTGATTGTAGTAGGGCTTACTCAGTCTTTTTGACTGACCTGATTTTCTTTCGCCTCTTTTCTTCTGTTTCCCCCCCCCCTCCAGGTTCTCAGGGTGGGAACGTTGGAGCTTAGCTTGGACTCCTGATCGCTTGCTTGTGGGATTTTAGCTCATGTACGGTCTTGATATGAAGCTAGCTATGGTTATCACTTATTTTGGGGATAGTACTTATGTATTTCAGTTTTTCAGTGATGTTGTTTCTATCTAGACTTGTGTATTTGGAAAGTTGACATTATGTTGTACCAGACTTGTTTTGAAATGGTTTGAAATCTTCCGCTGTTTTACTTATCTTATTTACTCTGTTTACATATATACATATGTTCTTGTTCTGCCTTGATATATCATTATGCATGTTTACCTGATTCAAACACCCCTCCAAAGTCAGAGTGCTTGCAAGAGCCACCCTGGCGGAGGTGGGGTGTCACAACACATGATGGATGTATATTATGCAAGGGTTAATTGATTTTTACCCTTATCAAATTTCGGGGACGAAATTTCCTAAGGGTGGGAGAATTTAACAACCCGCATTTTGTAACAATTTATTAATTAGATAATTCATATGTGTATGTACATGCATAAATATAAATGTATATATGAAGAATAAAATAAATAAAATGCATACAAAAAGGTAATGCATGCGTTAAAAGAAAGAAAGGATTGGTTGCATGTAGTATAAATGTGTTGCATGCACTGATTATGCATTAATAATAAAAGACAAATAAAAGAAAAAGTTTCTTGCAATGAAATATTGCAACTAATATGAAAAAGAGAAGTAAGAAGAGAAAAATAGTTACCATTTTTCTAAGCCTTGTTAACAATAGACTTGGTAGCCCAGTTGGTTAGAGCATGTGACTTGCATAGAAGACATACAGAGTTCGATCCCCACCGCCGTCATATTTTTGTTTTAAGGGAATGACAAAAATAACAATTGTTCATGAGGTAAAATATGTATAATGCACATATAAGGAAAAATATGCATATAAGGAAGTAAAGAAAATATATGTGTATATGTATATGAGGATATACGCATATATATATGTGTAGGAATCTGTATATATACACAAGAGACAAAATTCAAGATAAGGCTGAAATCAGAGAAATATGATAAGAATCAAATAATGGTGCAACACCTTTTGAATTTTGAAAATGAGACAAAAGTTTTGCATATATATATATATATATATGTATATGTATATATAAAATGGTCATTACAAGCTTTGTATACATACAAAGGCCTTATATATGAACATATTCAAATCAATTCAAAACTGAAGACCATATGCAGAAAAAGAAAAAAACAGACCCATGGGATATCTGTATTTTGAGGCCCTTAAAGGTAGGCATGTATAGATATGGAAAAGCTCCCGACCGAGTTATGTGTTTCTTGTATAGCCCTGCCACGGAACTCGGTGCACATTATGTGCGATTAAGGCATCGAATATGATTGACGATACGTACATGGGAAAATCAAGATACATGCATGTCTGTTGTGGGTGGTGTATCGTAGACTTGAGGGCATTACTCTAGTACGGATTCTGATTTGATCGAAGGTGGCAGTCTGTAAGCTTACGCAACATAGTAATGACAGATATATGCAGAACATAACATTTTTATGTAGGGTTCCGTTCGTCAATCCAGCATAGGATGAGGGACTACGTTCATTTATGTGGCATTACAGTGGAGACCGCGCGGGTGGGGTACCATGGGGGTACCTCAATATTGGAGGGGGGGTAGCTACATATATACTGTATTAGGTTAATCCACTGGGAAGTAAATAGGCACGACGTGTGTGTAAGCCTTGAGTTCTGTTAATCCAAGTAACCTAATAAATAAGAAAATGTAATTGAACGGTATATATAGGAATATCCAAAGTGTATAGTTTAAATCCATCACCAGAACTTATGTTCTGACCCCCTCCTCATAACATACTCACAAGTTGGATTTGTGGCAAAGATATGATAGCTTTGTATACTGGTTAGGCACTACGATAAGGCTATACTTTGATTATATTATACTTTATCCATTCCACTATGAGATGTTTTGTGAGCTTTGATATATTTTATATCTCTGTCTTTTCTGGAGGATACCAAAGCAACCAACAAAGGTTTCGTTGGATTATAATTTTGAAAAAAAAATCGGTCTGTCGGAATTTAGGTTGTTACATCATGTAAACGCTATATGTCTGCACAATCTTCCATCCAAATGCGACATCCATATGATGATACATCCACTTACACCCATTAAAAGAAAAAATGCACACACATCCACATTCAGTATGACAGTGCCTTGAGTCGATCTAGTGACTAGTGTGCGTATATGCTTCCACGCGCAACCACTAGAAAACACTTGCATCCACTTGCATCCGTCAAACATAACACGTCTCAAACACATTTTTATATCCATTGGTTTCCTACCTAGAGGTCGAAGATTCGATCGATAGGATATACTTAAAATGACAGAAGCAAGTACGAATAAAGCTTGGAAAAAGAAGTTATGAACATACCCTTGAAAAGAAAAGGGTACGAAGCGTGAATCTTGTCCTCAGTCTCCCAAGTTGCATCCTCGCTGTCTTCTCCCTATTGTACTTTCATCAACTTGACCTCTCTGTTTCGTAGTTTCTTAACCTTTGGTGTACGGGTAGGAACTCATCCAACTGTCGCCTCCCTTTCTACCTCTACTTCCTCAAGCATGCTCAGCTCAACTACCTCTGCTATATCATGCAGACACTTCTGCAAATGAGAAACGTGGAAAACATCGTGAACACCCACCAATCTCTCTGGTAGACTCACCCTATAGGCCATTTGACCTATCCTTTCCACTACGGGAAATGGCCCAACAAACCTTGGCGCCAATTTCCCTACAGATCAAAAGCGAACCACATTCCTCATAGGTGATACTTTGATGAAAACCATGTCTGTAACAACCCGGAAAATCAGAGCCAATTTAAAATTTTTATTTTGGCTATTTTGTTGAATTTTGAACAGTTTAAATAATTTACTTTAAATAATAATGATTAAAAATTTATTTAAATCGAAGTTAGAATGAATATATTTATTTCCATTTAAAAGGAGTTAGAAATAGCGCGGTAGTTTGAAAATTTGAATTCAAACTTTGATTGACAGTACAGGATGAAAAATAAATTGGATTTTGTTGAAACCAAAAATATTAGAATCATTTTAAGATTATCTTCCCAACGAATCTGGAAAATTGAATTTTCATAGCCAGAATCAAAAGTTATGGCCAGTTGAATTTTCAGAAAGGTCGTTATAGAATTTAATATATAATATATAGCCCATATAAATAGCCACTTTGCAAACGACCTTCGTTTTCGATGAAACCACTTTTGTTGGATCCGGAGTGTCAATTTATTGCTCGATTCCAATTTTCATAATTTTTGGAATCAATATGCGAGCGTGGCAAAAAGAAAATGTGTTTTGACAATTTCGGTCAAGTGAAAATTAGGCTCACATCCCTAAAACAGTTCAAAATTAACGCCACATCCACCCAAAGTTTATATGCGTTTCCGGTCCCTAAAAATTAGCGGCCGCCCAAAATTTTCAGTCCCTTCCACCTTCTGTATGTCCCCCTTCGCCTTTTACGTGTTTACACCCAAAAAAATGCGCCACATAGTAAAAAAAATTCAAAAAATAGGAAATATTCCCAGAAGCTCTCGCAAAAAAACAAAAAAAAAAGTTGCATACTTCTGTGCAACCATTGCCAATAGTAGCATACATACATGCATATATTCATATCGTGTATTTATGTTGAAAATATGGACCAATATACGCATACATGTATGCAACGATTACTAAATAACTACATACATGTATGCATACAACTTTGAACTGAGATTCATGTGTTACAAATAGTTGCAAACATGAATGCAACTATTCTATATATATATGCATGCATGTGTGCAACAAATTTAAAAGGGGCGACGACTTCCGAATATGCGCATGAATGTATGCACGTATTCTGTACAAGAGCATAAATGTGTGTAATAATGTCTGAAAAATTGCAAATGCCTGAAAAACAGGCTAAATTTGAATATATACAAAAAGGATGCTATAATGCTGTTTAGCTGCATACATGTATGCATTTATACTGCAATTGGGCGCAATGCTGAAAATATAACCATGAATGTATGCAACTATTTAAAAATAGGTGCATCTTTTGATGCAAAAACCTGTTGTTTCATTGTTTTTGTGTATTTTTGGGTTTTGATGTGGTTTTCAATTGTTTTAACACCTGAATTTTTTAGCGTGTACGTGTTTTATTTAATAATGAATTTTCGTGATTTTTTTTTATATTTTTTTATTTTTTTAATGAATTTTCAAAAAATAGGGACCTAATTTATAATAAGTTTAGCATCGGATGTGAGCCTAAATTTGAAACTTAATAGGGACCTGTGAAAAACGGATCCTTCGGTCAATTTCGATCTACCAGAAAATGGCCATTTTTCAAACAATCTCCAAATTCGATGAAATTAGTTTTGTTATGACCATATCATCAAAACATAGCTAGATTTATTTTTCTGGTGTTTTTAGAATCAGTATGTGGCCCAGGTAAATTAAAATGTACGTTCAAATTTAATATTGAATGTTATATATTTTAATTTAAAGCAAATCTGACTGAAACAGTCGAATTGGCTTGTGAAACATATTCCATTGTGTCTGGAATGCGGGTATTTAGTTAGTGAGACACTCGTTGGGTTTGAATTGGAGTTTGTATGGGCTAAAGGATATTTATTTAATTAAAAGAGTTGAAAATAAAAATAAATAGAAATACGGTATAAATATGGTATACTACAGTAAAACCCTAATACGTCTGAAGTCGCCGTATCTCGTTTTAATGGCCACCACGCTCCAGATTTAAATCCCTAAAATCTTTTAATCTCTACCGTATTTCCAATCAGTTCTAAAGAGAAAATTGAAGAGAGTTTCACCCTATCGAATTTTTGGATCCTCCTCAAGTGGTGTGTACAGGGAGAACGGACGCCCTGAAGTTAGTCGCGTCCCCCTCCGTTTCACCGCCATACCATGTGCGAGTTCGCCATTGTTAAGGGAGGAGGGGCGGCCTTCGGAGATTCTCGACGAGGTGAAGTCTGATCGTATCCAAGTGCGGTGGTTTGGGAGATAAATCAGACCCTAGCTTTGAATAATTTTGAAAACTTATGGTCTATATACGAGTTGAGGAAGAAAGGTAATATTTGATTAATTAATTAATTAATTAGTTTAAACATAATTAAATTTTTAAATGATCGTATCTTGTTCATATTTAAGCAGAATTCGACAAAACTGGATCCGTTGGAATCGCAACGACGAGATCTACATTTCAGAGCTGACCGTAGAATTCTTGGAGCATTCGACAATTTTAGAAGATTTAAATAGCGAAGTGAGATTTCTAAATCCGAATAAATTAAATAAAATTATATTAGGATGCAGACGGAGTTTAGAAACTTTGGACACCCATCGTCCACAGACCATGGACGACTTTATTGTTTTGTGATATGTGATTGGTTGAATTTTGGTGTTTGTTTGTGGTTGGAAAAAAAGAAAATGAAATTAATTGATATCATGGCATTAGACTGCTTAAAAAAATGTATTAGGAAATTTAACTCCATGTGAAGCCACGAGGCCTAAGGTAGTGCGAGGAGCCGTACATTGGGACAGTGCTGGTTTTAATTACCCTGCCGTTATGCTGTAGAAATTTACTGAAATATTTTTGTGTTATAAAATATTCATGTTTTTATATATTAATTGTTTGAATAATATGAAAATCAGATTTTTAATATATATATATATATATATATATATATGATAATGATCGTTATACGCCAACATAATATCTACATTTTCAATGAAATCAAAAATGGTCATTTGTTTCACAAGAATGAATTTACATTTGATTTTCCATTTTTAATGTAAATGCAACATTAAAATAGACATTTGCAAAATAAAAATGTTTTGACATTGGATTTTATATTTTTAATGTATATACAACATTAAAAATAAAACATTATGAAATAACGATATATTTACATTGGAATTTTACATTTCAGTGTATATGAAACATAGAAATCAACATTTTGATATAGAAATATATTTACATTGGAATTTTACATTTCAATGTACATGAAACATAGAATTCAACATTTTGATATAGAAATATATTTACATTGGAATTTTACATTTCAATGTATATGAAACATAGAAATCAACATTTTGATATAGAAATGTATTACAGTGGAAATCTTCTTTTTAATGAAAAAGAAACATTTAAATAAAGAGGTTACATTTTCAATGTGATAGAACATTGAAATAAAAAAGTTATATTTTCAATGTAAATAAACATTTAAATAAAGGGTTACCTTTTCAATGTGATAAAACATTGAAATAAAAAGTTGCATTTTCAATGTAAATGTAACAACCCGAAAATCTGGGCCAGTTTAAAATTTTTATTTTGGCAATTTTAGCGAATTTTGAATATTTAAAATGAATTATTTTAAATAATATCAACGAGAAATTTATTTTGAATATAATTGAACGTATATATTTATATACGTCGTCGTTAGAATATAAATAATTATAAAAGGAATTGAAAATGGCGCGGTAGTTCGATAATTCGATTTCAAACATCAATTGAACATACCAGGTGCAAAATAAACCGGATTTTAGTGAAACCAAAAATATTAGAATCTAACGAAGAATATCTTTCCAACGAATCCGAAAAATTGAGATTTCATAACGGGAATCAAAAGATACGCCCAGTTGAAAATTCTGAACAGTCGCTATGGAATTCAGGCCCTTAAAAATGGAAATTTTGCAAATGACCTCGGATTTCGACAAAACCACTTTTGTTAGATCCGTGATGTCAAATTATTGCTAGATTCCAAATTTCATAATTTTTCGAATCAATATGTGAGCGTGGCAAAGGAAAACGCGTTTGACCAGTTTTAGTTGATTTTAATCGACTGGAAAATGGCCATTTTTCAAACTGTCTCAGAATTCGACGAAACTAGTTTTGTTAGGACCGTATCGACAATATGAAGCTAGAAAATATTTTTCTGGAATTTTTAGAGTTCGTTTGTGACCCTGGTAAATTGAAATGCGCGTTCAAATTCAATATATAGAGTTATATGTTGATTTTAACGGAAACTGATCGAAACAATCGAATCAGCTTACGATACATATCCCATTGTGTTCGGAATGGGGGTAATTAGCTATGGACGACAGGTGGTGGGCCTCGTTTAGAGGTCGAATAAAAAGAGTCAACTTCTTGAAATTAAAAATAAATAAAAAAATATATTTCCTCTCTCTCTCCTCCTTAAACACTCAGGCCCCCCCCCCTCCTTTTTTTCATTCGATCAACAGAACCAAGTAAAAAAAAGGAAAAAGAAGAGGATGGAGGAGCAGCGGTCGCTCCTCCGATCGGAGCGCCGCCACCGCCCAAGGTGGCGCAGCCATTGCGCCCCTCCATCTTCCCCTTCTCCTCCTTCGTCGCCTCCTTCTTCTCTCCCCTCCTCTTCAGAAACCCGCCGCACCCAACAGGAAGCCGCCGCCCCCCTTTTTCTCCAATCGCTCCCCCACCAATCAGCCCCCTCCTCCTCCAGTCCGACGCGAGACAGAAACCCCCCCCCCCAGTCCAGCGTGAATCGCAGTAAGTTCGTTTGCCCTTTTTATTTTATTTTATTTTCTGATTTTATTTAATATAAGGAAACAAAAAGCTTAGGATTTTTATTTAAAGTAAAGATAGGATTTTTATCAATATGAGGTAGCAATATAAAAAGAACGATTTTTGTGTACATGAAGAAGTGATTTTCACATGAACGATATTGATTTGAAAATACGATTTTTATATAGGAAATATAATAAAAATATAATTTTTATATTACAGAAAGGCTAAAAATATTATCTTTATGTAGTAGAGATAATAAAAATATAATTTTTATATTTTATAGATAGTAAAAATATCATCTTTATATGTGTAGCAAAATAAAAATGTGATTTTTATAGTGATGAAATAGAAAAGGCGAAATCTTTATATTTGAAAAGGCGAAATCTTTATATTTGAAAAGGCGGAATCTTTATAATAGAAAAGGCGGAATCTTTATAATAGAAAAGGCGAAATCTTTATATTTAAAAAGGCGAAATCTTTATATTTAAAAAGGTGAAATCTTTTTATTTAAAAAGGAGAAATCTTTATATGAAGAATAGCGTGATAAAATTATAATCTTTATTATATGAACACCGTTATAAAAATAGAATTTTTATCTATATAGTAGCGGTGTAAAAATAGGATTTTTATCTATATAGTAGTTTTATCTATATAGTAACGATGTAAAAATAGAATTTTTATCTATATAGCATCGATGTAAAAATAGAATTTTTATCTATATAGTAGCGGGGTAAAAATAGAATTTTTATCCATATGGAGTGATTATAAAAATATGATTTTTATATACATGGCAACAATATAAAAATGTAATTTTTATATATGTAGTGGCTACGGGTAACGAAAGTGACAAAAGGCGAGCACGACGAAGATTTCCTACATATGAAGTGTCGTGGAGTTGGGATAGCTTTGGTGAGAACTTCTCACTCTAAATTTCTTTTTCTAGTTATATATATATATATATATATATACTTGGATGCAGACGGTGCTTAGCAGCACCCGACACCCATCATCCACAGACCATGGATGGCTTGTTTGTTTGATTGATGTGTTGTGAAAATTGTTTGTGATGTTGATGTGAAATCGATAATAAATTGTAGATGGTTGAAATAAATTAATTATCGTTGAAAATATAATTTTTAACGTGAATGTGAATGAATGTATATTTATAAACAAATCGGCCGATTTTTTTATATACACTGATTTGACTGATATTGATTGGGATGATAAATTTTACACATCGCCCAACTGCACAAATAATAATCTGTGTTTGTTGATTTGAAACCCCACACGGGTGTTGGGATGATATTCGGCGTACACTAGTCCCAATTATTTAATTGTATGTCGATCGATCGGTCGACAGGCTGTGTAAGCGTTAATTATTTATATTTGATGCTTATGCAGTTGAGTGGTGCACTTTGGATGATGGTTGATAGTTTATCGTTGCTATTATATACATGTGTTGTATAGAATCCATATAATTAACGTTATATGGTGATTGATTGGGCCTCATTCCAATCGGGAAAATAATGAATATTATAAAAGAAAATTCATGTGTTGAATAGAATAAAAGTAGTCATGTGTTGACGATGTTCATGTGTTGAGTAAAATATTTTAACAATAAAATTTACATCTTTATCATATTTAAAATTAGAACTACTTCACGGTGGAGTCTGATTGAAAATCAAACGATAGATACCAAAATTTTTATAAAATATATAACATAACAAAAATAGTCGTGAGTTGACAGTACTCATGTGTTGAGATTAGTCGTGTGTTGAAAGAAATATAGATTCATGTGTTGAATGGAATAAATATTCATTTGTTGAATAGAATAACGAATTTATTGAAATATATAAAGCCGTGTTGATTAGAGTTGTGCAATTTTAACGTGAACGATATTTATATCGATTATATTCGTTTTTATAATGAATATAGAAAAGGTAGTGATTTCAAAATATAACGTTTTGAAAATATTATCATTTATATAGTAATGATATGAATTATTCAATTTTGATTTGAAATTGAATATAGAGATGAAAATGAATTTAAAACGATTTATAAAATACGTTTTTTAAAGGAAATCGACGAAATATATATATAATATATATATATATATTATATATATATAATGGCCTGAATAGAACGCGCCGCGCCGCGGTAGTTCGTGAATTTCGACCATTGGCTTCGAATTGACGTTGCGGGAGATCCGACCGTCGGATTCTCCTAAAACCAGAACCGTTGGGTTCGTATCGAAAAGAGATTTCCAATGAATATTAGAAATTTAAAATTTAATGGTTGGATTTGGAATTATGTCCAAATCAAATTTGGAAAAGGTCGCTGTAAGTGCAGTTCGATGGCCGTTGATGGAAATCGACTGTGCGGGCCTTGATAAAATTAATAAAAATATTAATAATTTGTGTAAAATCATAATATATGAATTGGAAAGAACTGGGATGAAAAGTTCCACATTTGAAATGATAAAAATAGATTTTTATCGAAAGGAACTAGTTTTGAACTAGAATTAAAATCAATTTATTTTTGAAATAAATAAATTGAATTTGAAAGTCATTTTAAAAATAATCAGGATTTCCAATACGTGAATTGGACTGGAGTTGAATCGAAATTATCTTCGAAATATTTCGATGTTGGATTTCGTGACTATACAGATGTTGTTATGGGAATTTGAAAGATATATTTTATATCGTTATTTCCAATACGATATTTGTTGGTTTCTGAATTTGATATTGAATATAAGCCGGTATATTTTCTATTCAGAGCCTTGTATTTAATATCAAATGTGATTTGGGTTTATCGTGAATCGTGTTTTATATGACATTGGTTCTTTAACCCAGTTAAAGACAGGATATTGATTTTTGAAAAGATTAAAACTAAGTAGAGTTTTAATGAATCTTTAATTAGATTGAAATGTGAATTGATAATTTAAATTATCAAATCTGAAAGGTGATCGAGAATGGAGTACCACCAGTTTTTCTCCAAAGCGATAGTTAAATCTTTAATTAGAATTGAACGTGAAATGGTAATTAATTTTACTGATAATAATGTGGTGTTAGATATGGAGTATTTCCAGTTTTGCTCCAGGGGATGAATAGGTTGGGATTAGGAAATAAAATAAATAATTACTTCAGTGTGGTTCGCTAATCCCGACTAGTTAGGAAAACCATAACATGGTTTGAAATGATATCCAAAGGAAGATTAAAGAATAAATTTAGAAGGATTTATCTCGGATAAAATTAATGGGAACCTTTCCTTAAGAATGTGATTTTGTGAATAAAAGAATATTCTGAATTGGAATGAGGCGTTTGTGTGTTTGTGTAACATTTGTTTATTATATACGTGGGATATTCGGAAAGGCCGGGTTTATACCCATTCTGAATAACCGATTCGGCGAGATGTCGAAGATGAAGACAGTGGTTGAAGACCGGAAGTCTCCACATCGTTTGGGTGATTACTGATGATCTCGATTGGGCTGTACAACCAAGATGAGGGAAACTGTTGGTGATCGTCCAGACGTACTTGGAGATGGATGGATATGCGAGGAAAGTGCCTCCGGTTTCGTTCAGACCCAGAGCGAACTTGTAAATGGATTGTGTGTCTGACATTGGATTTTATTCTGTGTTGATTGATCTCTATTAAATATATATCTGTTTGGCGGTGGAGAATTTATTCTCTTGCTTAACGCCCTTCCCTGAGACGCACGAGCTCAGAGGTTGTATATCGATGGACATCAGTCGCATGGAGTGAATTGCCAGTGTGGCACGCGTAAGTGGCAATTGATCAAGGCTTCTGTTGAAAAGCAAAGTCTTGTGGTTGATGATCAAAGCACGACCTATGTGGCGTAGCTTTGTGTATAGCGTGAATTCGCGAGCCTCACACCTCGGTATGAGTCAAAAATGGGATAGTGACTACAGGGAGAGCACGACGTTTCTTTCTAGCTAGGGTGGTGTCAGTGACCTACCGGCCCTGATGTGACGGCCTGGAATTTCGCTCGATCTGAATCAGTCGTTAAACCGATCTAGACCGTTCGAAACCCCTGAACGTTGAGAACAGGACAAATCAGAACACAAACAGAAGAACATTTCATTGCTATTACAACAATTCCATCAGATACAAGAATATACAGAGTATAAAAGAATAAATTACATTCGATAAATATCAGAGATTACAGTAAATTACATAGCAGCGGAAAATAATATATAGCACAACTGAAGGTGATATACGGATACAGAGCTTTCCGGATATCATTCCAGCTGTAAACCAGGATCCTGTGAATATAAATCTGCAAAACCAAAACTACTAGCTGCCCGTGCGGAAAATAGGGGCACCCAGAGTTTAGGTTAAAACAATAAACTCCAGGTCAGTCATGTGACTGGTGTGAGAACTAAAACAGTTATTTAAAACTTTACTTTAAAAGAAAGTAATTCAAGGGACCACGCCGCATAACACGGAACGGGTTTCCTCCCAAGAATACCAGTGCATATCCATAAACAACGCAATGCTTTTCGAAAAATGAAGCTATTATAAGACCCATGTCCTATCATACAATGCAACGCAAGCCGGGGGATAGGGTTTTTCCTTATAATAGCCAAACATGCTTGGTACGTTTAAAACAGATCATTTGATACTATAATAAGTGTATAGTGTCAAAACAGTTTCAATCATAAATATAAATCATAGACGGCATAGTATCCCATGCTACTATGTCGCCATACTAGGCTCTACAAATAAAGCCGCAATACACGTATTGGAAATTGGGTTTCCGTCATGAGTCGAGGCAAGGGGCAAGCTCCTCTCCGCGTTCGAGACACTCTAGCAAATGCCTCAGGATTACGCACACTGGGTAACCCTTGGATCTTCAGGGCCGGTCCTCACTTACGTTAGAGGATTGGCAATTCCTGAACACACGTTTCCCGGTCCTTACAGACCTATAATCGAGGCGCCTCATCCAACAACCACAAAGGTGAAAAGTATATATATGTCAGGGCTGGTAAGTCACTGACACCACCAAAGCTAGAAAGAAACGTGCGCTCTCCCTGCAGTCCGTATCCCGTTTTTAACTCATACCGAGGTGTGAGGCTCGCGAATACACGCTATACACAAAGCTACCACGTAGGCTGTGCTTTGATCATCAACCACAAGACTTTGCTTTTCAACAGAAGCCTTGATCCATGCAACTCAGCATGCCACACAGGCAATTCATGCCATGCGATTGATATCTATCGATATATAACCTCTAAGCTCGTACGTCTCAGAGAAGGGCGTTAAGCAAGAGAATAAATTCTCCGCCGCCAAGCAGATATATATTTAATAGAAATCAATCAACACAGAATAAAATCCAATGTCAGACACACAATCCATTTACAAGTCCGTTCTGGGTCTGAACGAAACCGGAGGCACTTTCCTCGCATATCCATCCATCTCCAGGTACGTCTGGACGACCACCAACTATTTCCATCCTCTTGGGTGTACAGCCCAATCAGGATCGTCAGTAATAATCCGAACGATGTGAAGACTTCCGGTCTTCGACCACCGTCTTCATCTTCGACTTATCGTCGAATCAGTTATTCAGAATGGGTATAAACCCGGACTTTCCGAACAACCCGCGTATATTAAAACAAATGTTACACAAACACAACATACGCCTCATTCCAATTCATTAGTCACTAACCGCAAATTAGCAAGAGAACAATTTCCCAAACATTAACCCCGAAGGCCGAAACCAACATCAGATCAATACCCAGGAAACCACTCTTCTTAGCCAACCTACAGCTAGTTTCTAAATTCCACATTCTTAGGGAAAGATTCCCATTAATTTTATCCAAGATAAATTCTTTAAAATTTATCCTGTAATCTTCCTTTGGATGTCATTTAAAACCAAATTATGGTTTCTCCAACTAGTCGAGATTAGCGAACCGTAACGAAGTAATTATTTATTTTATTTCCCAATCCCAACCTATTCATCCCATGAAGCAAAACTGGTAATACTCCATATCTAACACCGTGGTGTTATCGGTAAAATTAATTACCATTTCACGTTCAAATCTAATTAAAGATTTAACTATCGCTTTGGAGCAAAACTGGTAATACTCCATTCTCGTTCATTTTCTAAATTTGGAAATTTAGATTACGAATTCACATTTCAATCTAATTGCAGATTCGTTAAAACTCCTTTTACTGGGTTAAAGAACTAGGTGTTATTTAAAACACAGTTCACGATAAACCCAAATCACATTCTATTTATTATCGGGTTAAAGAACTAGTGTTATTTAAAACACAGTTCACGATAAACCCATTTCAAATCCAATCAAATATACTAGAAATCCCGATTATTTAAAACCTCTTTTTAATCTAATTTACTTATTTAAAAATAATTAGGTTTTAAATTTAGTTCAAAACTAGTTCATTTCGATAAAAATCTATTTTTATCTTTTCAAATATGGAGTTTTTCATCCCAATTCTTCCCAAATCATTTCTTATGATTTTACACAAATTATTGATATTTTTAATAATTTTATCAAGGCCTGTACAGTCGATTTCCAACAATGGCCATCGAACTGCACTTACAGCGACCTTTTTCGAATTTGATTTGGACGTATCTCCAAATCCAACCGTTAGATTTTGAATTTCTAATATTCGTTAGAAAGCTCTTTTCGATACGAACCCAACGGTTCCGGTTTTAGGAGAATCCGACGGTCGGATCTCCCGTAATGTCCGTTTGAAATAAATGGTCGAAATTCACGAACTGCCGCGGCGCGGCGCGTTCTATTCAGGCCATTATATTATATATATAATATATATAATATATATTTCATCGATTTCTATTTAAAACGAATTATATATATAGTTTTGAATTCGTTTCAAAAGCAAATTCAACTTCCATTTCAATTCAAATCAAAATTTAATTCTTCTTTATAAATTCGTTTTAAAATTCATTTCTATTCAATTCAAATTTCAATTCAATTTGAATTCATTTCACTTCATTTTAAATTCAATTCGAATTCGTTTTTCAATTCAATTCAATTCAAATTGGTTTTCTATTCGATTCAAATTCATTTTCTATTCAAATTAAATTCGTTTCGGTTTCTATTTGAATCAAGTTCATTATATATTCAATTTGAAATCAAATTGGTTTTCTATTCCATTCAATTCGAAATCGTTTTATATTCAATTCAAATCGAAATCGTTATATATTCAATTCATTTCGAAATCGTTAAAATCGATATAAATATTGTTCCCGTCAAAATGGCGCATCACTATTCAACACGGCTTTATATATTCTATTTCAAATATTTCTTTTTGTCAACACACGACTAATCTCAACGAATGAGTACCGTCCATGTGTGACTATTTTTGGTTAAAATATTTCGTTCAACACATGACTAATCTCAACGGATGAGTACAGTCAACACATGAACCTTATTTTATATTGATAAAGATGTAAATTTTATTATAAAAATAATTCGTTCAACACATGACTAATATCAACGGATGAGTATAGTCAACACATGAACCTTATTTTATATATTCTTTATTTTTCAAATTGGAATGAGGCCCAATCAATTACCATATAATGTTAATTATACGGATTTTCATACATCACATGTATATAATAGCATTGAAAAATAATCAACCATCAACCAAAGTGCACTACACTGTATAAGCATCAAATATAAATATCTAACGCTTATAACAGCCTGTCAATCAATCGATCGACATATTTAATCAATCAGGATGAGTGAACTTCATATTTCATCCCAACACCCGTGTGGGGTTTCAAACAATCAAACACAGATTTTATTTGTGCAGTTGGGCGATGTGTAAAATTTATCGACCCAATCAATATCAGTCAAATAGGTGTACATAAACAAACCGTCCGGTTTGTAAATGAATATTTATTTATTCACATTCACGTTAAAAATTATATTTTTAACGATAAAACATTTTATTTTAACATATGAATATCTATTCAGTTCATTCTTTAAATAAAATGATCTTTCTATTTTTCTAACATATTTTAGAAAATTTCGGCGGCATAACGGCACGATACTAGAAACGGGACAAGGCCCAGCCTTATCCCCGGTCTAGTGAAGGCCCACGCCATTCACACATCAATCAAATCCACTTTCGTTATGCAAACCACAAAATTTGGAGTAAGGGTCTAACCTAGCCTTACTCCTTCGCCTTATAACGGCGCACGTCTAATCCTAATCAATTTATCGATTCGATTTTTCACACCACAAACCACATTCAAACCAATATCGCAATCAATCACCAAACAGTCAAACAAACAAGTCCATGGTCTGTGGACGATTGTGTCGGGTGCTACTAAGCACCGTCTGCATCCTAGTATATATATATATAAATATAACTAGAAAAAGAAATTGAAAGGTGAGAAGTTCTCACTTATAGCTATCCTAGCTCCACGGCACTTCTTATGCAGGAAATCTTCACTGTTCTCGTCGATATCACTTTCTTCGCCCGTATTCTCTACATATGCAAAAATCGAATTTTTACTTCGCTATTCCATATATAAAATCACATTTTTCTTTCGATGTTCTATATATAAAAATCATATTTTTATATCGAAGTTCAATATATAAAAATCGAATTTTTATTTCAAAGTTCAATATATAAAGATTGCATTTTGACTTCGCTATTGAATATAAAGATTATATTTTTGTTATTCTTATGATGTAAAAATTATATCTTTATTGCTTTAAAAATATAAGAATCATACCTTACTTTTTCTACCTAACAAAAATTCCATCTTTATATTTTTAAAGATATGATCTTTATTTTTGCACGTTCTAATCTTTTCCTATTAAAAGATTAAACCCTTTTTCTTATTTTAAAGTTTAAAATAAAATCAGTTTTATAATTCCTTTAAAAAAAACAGTTTTTATTTTCTTTTAAAACAGTTTTTATAATTCTTTTAAAAACAAAACAGTTTTAAAATTCCTAAAACAAAAATCAGTTTCTTTCTTTTATAAAATTGCAGTTTTTATCTTTTTTTTCTTTCTAAATTCTGTTTTTAAAACTCCTTTTAAAAAAAAAAAAACAGTTTTTATAATTCATTTAAAATTCTGTTTTTATAATTCTATTAAAAATTAGTCTATATAATTTAAAAAAAAAACAGTTAAACAGTTTTTAAATTATTTAAAAATACAGTTTTAAAACTATACTGTAAAACAAAAATAAAAACAAAAACAAAATAATTTAAACACTCACCTCAGGCTCGGTGGTGTTCGTCGGTGGCGAGCTTCAGGGGCGTCGCGAGGCGGTGTTCGAGGTGGAGGCTTCGATTGGGGGGGCTGCTATGATTCGATGTCGGCGGTGTCTTCACTGGGAGGAGGAGGTCGCGAGGGTGGTGGGGGCGTCGAAGTCTTCGTCGGCGGCAAGGGTTCAGGCGGTTCGAGGTCTGGGGGGCGGCGCGATTAGGTTTTAGGTCTTCTTTTTTTTTTTTTTTTAAATTCGTTTCTGTATAATGAAACGGGGGGGGGGGCCAACGAAGAAGGAAAGGGGGGGGGAAAGGAAATTAAAATAATATATATTTTTTTTTTTAATTATTTACTTTGCAAAAATGTTGACTTTTACGTACGACCTCTAAACGAGGCCCACCGCCTGCCGTCCATAGCGTTATACCCCCATTCCGAACACAATGGGATATGTATCGCAAGATGATTCGATCGTTTGAATCAGTTTCCGTTGAATTTACATTTAAATCATTATATTGAATTTTAAACGTACATCTCAAATTACCGGGGTCACATACTAACTAGAAAAATTCCCAAAAATATTTTCTAGCTTCGTATTGACGATACGGTCCTAACAAAACTAGTTTCGTCGAATTCTGAGACCGTTAGAAAAATGGCCAATTCCCAGTCGATTAAAATCAACTGAAATGGTCAAAACACGTTTTCCTTTGCCACGCTCACATATTGATTCAGAAAATTATGAAATTTGAAACCTAGCAATAATTTGACATCACGGACCCAACAAAAGTGGTTTCGTCGAAATCCGAGGTCGTTTGCAAAATTCCCATTTTTAAGGGCCTGAATTCCATAGTGACTATTCAGAATTTTCAACTGGACATATCTTTTGATTCCCACTATGAAATGTGGATTTGTCGGGTTCGTTGGAAAGATATTATCAATTAGATCCTAATGTTTTTGGTTTTACTAAAATCCGGATTGTTTTGCTCCCGGTACATTCAATTGAAGTTTGAAATCGAATTATCGAACTACCGCGCCATTTTCAATTCTATTTATAATTATATATAAATATTTATATTCTAACGACGACGCGTATAATATATACGTTCGAATTATATTCAAAATAAATTTTACGTCGATATTATTTAAAATAATCTATTTTAAATATAGAAAATTCGCTGTAATTGCCAAAATAAAAATTTTAAACTGGCCCAGATTTTCGGGTTGTTACAATCTCCCCCACTTAAAACTTTTCGTCCCCGAAAAGGAACAAAGTCGAAAGTGGTTTGATCATTCCACTCTACGTTCGATCTGGCTTCCATTCTCTAACTTTTCAGTTTCTGAGAATTTCCAAAATTTCAAAAATTTGGCTAACACCCTAAATTTTTGAAAAATTTCGCCATAACCTCCCCTGCAATGGGAGCATCGGGGAATTTCAAATAGCTTCCCCGGTCCTTCAGATCTCAAAAAGAAAAAGAAAAAGCCAAGCGGCTAGCCAATAGGCTCACAAAATCATCATCACCCAAACAAAATAGGAAATTATGTAGTAAACATGTACCTATTTGTCGGGCAAACAAATTTTATTCTTCGGCTCTAGCCTCCTTGCTGTGACCTGTTCAATGTAAGTATATGTATATGCAAGCAAATGCGACCAATTTCAATACAATTCAATATTTGATTATATTAGGCATAATGGTTCAAAATTAGCAAACAAATAGGCAAACAACACAAACATCAATCAATTAGTAAATTTAACGTTTAAAATTCATAATTTTGATACATATACAAAAATCATGTTTTTGATGCCAATTCACAACAATGTGTTCTAACTATATTAGTTTTGGTTCTCACACCAGTCTAATGGAAATATATAGATATCACACCTTCGTTACTCGAACATGAATACTAATGACAACTAGTCAATCATTAGAATCATCTTCGGGCCACTAGAGTATGATTCTATATCTATCCAATATATTAAAACTTCGAATATACGTTCATGACGCGTATACGCGAAATCTATATATACTCGATTGTCCATATTCAAAATAAATAAATAGTCAAATACGTTTTAAAATGGTTTAAATTTTCAAAACAAAATTGTTTTTATTTGGAAAATATACTCTTCACACTCGTTCTAGGATACTACTGATCCTATCTCTAACGTGTCATTCTAATTGGATATTACTAATCCAATACCTGATGAATTCTTTCGTATGGTTCTAATGTGTCTTGTTCTCGAGCTCTGTAAACCAAAGCTCTGATACCAAATGTGACGGCCTGGAATTTCGCTCGATCTGAATCAGTCGTTAAACCGATCTAGACCGTTCGAAACCCCTGAACGTTGAGAACAGGACAAATCAGAACACAAACAGAAGAACATTTCATTGCTATTACAACAATTCCATCAGATACAAGAATATACAGAGTATAAAAGAATAAATTACATTCGATAAATATCAGAGATTACAGTAAATTACATAGCAGCGGAAAATAATATATAGCACAACTGAAGGTGATATACGGATACAGAGCTTTCCGGATATCATTCCAGCTGTAAACCAGGATCCTGTGAATATAAATCTGCAAAACCAAAACTACTAGCTGCCCGTGCGGAAAATAGGGGCACCCAGAGTTTAGGTTAAAACAATAAACTCCAGGTCAGTCATGTGACTGGTGTGAGAACTAAAACAGTTATTTAAAACTTTACTTTAAAAGAAAGTAATTCAAGGGACCACGCCGCATAACACGGAACGGGTTTCCTCCCAAGAATACCAGTGCATATCCATAAACAACGCAATGCTTTTCGAAAAATGAAGCTATTATAAGACCCATGTCCTATCATACAATGCAACGCAAGCCGGGGGATAGGGTTTTTCCTTATAATAGCCAAACATGCTTGGTACGTTTAAAACAGATCATTTGATACTATAATAAGTGTATAGTGTCAAAACAGTTTCAATCATAAATATAAATCATAGACGGCATAGTATCCCATGCTACTATGTCGCCATACTAGGCTCTACAAATAAAGCCGCAATACACGTATTGGAAATTGGGTTTCCGTCATGAGTCGAGGCAAGGGGCAAGCTCCTCTCCGCGTTCGAGACACTCTAGCAAATGCCTCAGGATTACGCACACTGGGTAACCCTTGGATCTTCAGGGCCGGTCCTCACTTACGTTAGAGGATTGGCAATTCCTGAACACACGTTTCCCGGTCCTTACAGACCTATAATCGAGGCGCCTCATCCAACAACCACAAAGGTGAAAAGTATATATATGTCAGGGCTGGTAAGTCACTGACACCACCAAAGCTAGAAAGAAACGTGCGCTCTCCCTGCAGTCCGTATCCCGTTTTTAACTCATACCGAGGTGTGAGGCTCGCGAATACACGCTATACACAAAGCTACCACGTAGGCTGTGCTTTGATCATCAACCACAAGACTTTGCTTTTCAACAGAAGCCTTGATCCATGCAACTCAGCATGCCACACAGGCAATTCATGCCATGCGATTGATATCTATCGATATATAACCTCTAAGCTCGTACGTCTCAGAGAAGGGCGTTAAGCAAGAGAATAAATTCTCCGCCGCCAAGCAGATATATATTTAATAGAAATCAATCAACACAGAATAAAATCCAATGTCAGACACACAATCCATTTACAAGTCCGTTCTGGGTCTGAACGAAACCGGAGGCACTTTCCTCGCATATCCATCCATCTCCAGGTACGTCTGGACGACCACCAACTATTTCCATCCTCTTGGGTGTACAGCCCAATCAGGATCGTCAGTAATAATCCGAACGATGTGAAGACTTCCGGTCTTCGACCACCGTCTTCATCTTCGACTTATCGTCGAATCAGTTATTCAGAATGGGTATAAACCCGGACTTTCCGAACAACCCGCGTATATTAAAACAAATGTTACACAAACACAACATACGCCTCATTCCAATTCATTAGTCACTAACCGCAAATTAGCAAGAGAACAATTTCCCAAACATTAACCCCGAAGGCCGAAACCAACATCAGATCAATACCCAGGAAACCACTCTTCTTAGCCAACCTACAGCTAGTTTCTAAATTCCACATTCTTAGGGAAAGATTCCCATTAATTTTATCCAAGATAAATTCTTTAAAATTTATCCTGTAATCTTCCTTTGGATGTCATTTAAAACCAAATTATGGTTTCTCCAACTAGTCGAGATTAGCGAACCGTAACGAAGTAATTATTTATTTTATTTCCCAATCCCAACCTATTCATCCCATGAAGCAAAACTGGTAATACTCCATATCTAACACCGTGGTGTTATCGGTAAAATTAATTACCATTTCACGTTCAAATCTAATTAAAGATTTAACTATCGCTTTGGAGCAAAACTGGTAATACTCCATTCTCGTTCATTTTCTAAATTTGGAAATTTAGATTACGAATTCACATTTCAATCTAATTGCAGATTCGTTAAAACTCCTTTTACTGGGTTAAAGAACTAGGTGTTATTTAAAACACAGTTCACGATAAACCCAAATCACATTCTATTTATTATCGGGTTAAAGAACTAGTGTTATTTAAAACACAGTTCACGATAAACCCATTTCAAATCCAATCAAATATACTAGAAATCCCGATTATTTAAAACCTCTTTTTAATCTAATTTATTTATTTAAAAATAATTAGGTTTTAAATTTAGTTCAAAACTAGTTCATTTCGATAAAAATCTATTTTTATCTTTTCAAATATGGAGTTTTTCATCCCAATTCTTCCCAAATCATTTCTTATGATTTTACACAAATTATTGATATTTTTAATAATTTTATCAAGGCCTGTACAGTCGATTTCCAACAATGGCCATCGAACTGCACTTACAGCGACCTTTTTCGAATTTGATTTGGACGTATCTCCAAATCCAACCGTTAGATTTTGAATTTCTAATATTCGTTAGAAAGCTCTTTTCGATACGAACCCAACGGTTCCGGTTTTAGGAGAATCCGACGGTCGGATCTCCCGTAATGTCCGTTTGAAATAAATGGTCGAAATTCACGAACTGCCGCGGCGCGGCGCGTTCTATTCAGGCCATTATATTATATATATAATATATATAATATATATTTCATCGATTTCTATTTAAAACGAATTATATATATAGTTTTGAATTCGTTTCAAAAGCAAATTCAACTTCCATTTCAATTCAAATCAAAATTTAATTCTTCTTTATAAATTCGTTTTAAAATTCATTTCTATTCAATTCAAATTTCAATTCAATTTGAATTCATTTCACTTCATTTTAAATTCAATTCGAATTCGTTTTTCAATTCAATTCAATTCAAATTGGTTTTCTATTCGATTCAAATTCATTTTCTATTCAAATTAAATTCGTTTCGGTTTCTATTTGAATCAAGTTCATTATATATTCAATTTGAAATCAAATTGGTTTTCTATTCCATTCAATTCGAAATCGTTTTATATTCAATTCAAATCGAAATCGTTATATATTCAATTCATTTCGAAATCGTTAAAATCGATATAAATATCGTTCCCGTCAAAATGGCGCATCACTATTCAACACGGCTTTATATATTCTGTTTCAAATATTTCTTTTTGTCAACACACGACTAATCTCAACGAATGAGTACCGTCCATGTGTGACTATTTTTGGTTAAAATATTTCGTTCAACACATGACTAATCTCAACGGATGAGTACAGTCAACACATGAACCTTATTTTATATTGATAAAGATGTAAATTTTATTATAAAAATAATTCGTTCAACACATGACTAATATCAACGGATGAGTATAGTCAACACATGAACCTTATTTTATATATTCTTTATTTTTCAAATTGGAATGAGGCCCAATCAATTACCATGTAATGTTAATTATACGGATTTTCATACATCACATGTATATAATAGCATTGAAAAATAATCAACCATCAACCAAAGTGCACTACACTGTATAAGCATCAAATATAAATATCTAACGCTTATAACAGCCTGTCAATCAATCGATCGACATATTTAATCAATCAGGATGAGTGAACTTCATATTTCATCCCAACACCCGTGTGGGGTTTCAAACAATCAAACACAGATTTTATTTGTGCAGTTGGGCGATGTGTAAAATTTATCGACCCAATCAATATCAGTCAAATAGGTGTACATAAACAAACCGTCCGGTTTGTAAATGAATATTTATTTATTCACATTCACGTTAAAAATTATATTTTTAACGATAAAACATTTTATTTTAACATATGAATATCTATTCAGTTCATTCTTTAAATAAAATGATCTTTCTATTTTTCTAACATATTTTAGAAAATTTCGGCGGCATAACGGCACGATACTAGAAACGGGACAAGGCCCAGCCTTATCCCCGGTCTAGTGAAGGCCCACGCCATTCACACATCAATCAAATCCACTTTCGTTATGCAAACCACAAAATTTGGAGTAAGGGTCTAACCTAGCCTTACTCCTTCGCCTTATAACGGCGCACGTCTAATCCTAATCAATTTATCGATTCGATTTTTCACACCACAAACCACATTCAAACCAATATCGCAATCAATCACCAAACAGTCAAACAAACAAGTCCATGGTCTGTGGACGATTGTGTCGGGTGCTACTAAGCACCGTCTGCATCCTAGTATATATATATATAAATATAACTAGAAAAAGAAATTGAAAGGTGAGAAGTTCTCACTTATAGCTATCCTAGCTCCACGGCACTTCTTATGCAGGAAATCTTCACTGTTCTCGTCGATATCACTTTCTTCGCCCGTATTCTCTACATATGCAAAAATCGAATTTTTACTTCGCTATTCCATATATAAAATCACATTTTTCTTTCGATGTTCTATATATAAAAATCATATTTTTATATCGAAGTTCAATATATAAAAATCGAATTTTTATTTCAAAGTTCAATATATAAAGATTGCATTTTGACTTCGCTATTGAATATAAAGATTATATTTTTGTTATTCTTATGATGTAAAAATTATATCTTTATTGCTTTAAAAATATAAGAATCATACCTTACTTTTTCTACCTAACAAAAATTCCATCTTTATATTTTTAAAGATATGATCTTTATTTTTGCACGTTCTAATCTTTTCCTATTAAAAGATTAAACCCTTTTTCTTATTTTAAAGTTTAAAATAAAATCAGTTTTATAATTCCTTTTAAAAAAAACAGTTTTTATTTTCTTTTAAAACAGTTTTTATAATTCTTTTAAAAACAAAACAGTTTTAAAATTCCTAAAACAAAAATCAGTTTCTTTCTTTTATAAAATTGCAGTTTTTATCTTTTTTTTTTTTCTAAATTCTGTTTTTAAAACTCCTTTTAAAAAAAAAAAACAGTTTTTATAATTCATTTAAAATTCTGTTTTTATAATTCTATTAAAAATTAGTCTATATAATTTTAAAAAAAAAACAGTTAAACAGTTTTTAAATTATTTAAAAATACAGTTTTAAAACTATACTGTAAAACAAAAATAAAAACAAAAACAAAATAATTTAAACACTCACCTCAGGCTCGGTGGTGTTCGTCGGTGGCGAGCTTCAGGGGCGTCGCGAGGCGGTGTTCGAGGTGGAGGCTTCGATTGGGGGGGCTGCTATGATTCGATGTCGGCGGTGTCTTCACTGGGAGGAGGAGGTCGCGAGGGTGGTGGGGGCGTCGAAGTCTTCGTCGGCGGCAAGGGTTCAGGCGGTTCGAGGTCTGGGGGGCGGCGCGATTAGGTTTTAGGTCTTCTTTTTTTTTTTTTTTTAATTCGTTTCTGTATAATGAAACGGGGGGGGGGGGGCCAACGAAGAAGGAAAGGGGGGGGGGGGAAAGGAAATTAAAATAATATATTTTTTTTTTTAATTATTTACTTTGCAAAAATGTTGACTTTTACGTACGACCTCTAAACGAGGCCCACCGCCTGCCGTCCATAGCGTTATACCCCCATTCCGAACACAATGGGATATGTATCGCAAGCTGATTCGATCGTTTGAATCAGTTTCCGTTGAATTTACATTTAAATCATTATATTGAATTTTAAACGTACATCTCAAATTACCGGGGTCACATACTAACTAGAAAAATTCCCAAAAATATTTTCTAGCTTCGTATTGACGATACGGTCCTAACAAAACTAGTTTCGTCGAATTCTGAGACCGTTAGAAAAATGGCCAATTCCCAGTCGATTAAAATCAACTGAAATGGTCAAAACACGTTTTCCTTTGCCACGCTCACATATTGATTCAGAAAATTATGAAATTTGAAACCTAGCAATAATTTGACATCACGGACCCAACAAAAGTGGTTTCGTCGAAATCCGAGGTCGTTTGCAAAATTCCCATTTTTAAGGGCCTGAATTCCATAGCGACTATTCAGAATTTTCAACTGGACATATCTTTTGATTCCCACTATGAAATGTGGATTTGTCGGGTTCGTTGGAAAGATATTATCAATTAGATCCTAATGTTTTTGGTTTTACTAAAATCCGGATTGTTTTGCTCCCGGTACATTCAATTGAAGTTTGAAATCGAATTATCGAACTACCGCGCCATTTTCAATTCTATTTATAATTATATATAAATATTTATATTCTAACGACGACGCGTATAATATATACGTTCGAATTATATTCAAAATAAATTTTACGTCGATATTATTTAAAATAATCTATTTTAAATATAGAAAATTCGCTGTAATTGCCAAAATAAAAATTTTAAACTGGCCCAGATTTTCGGGTTGTTACACCTGACATTTATATACTTTTCACCTGTGTGGTTGTTGGATACGAGGCGCCTCGGATATAGGTCTGTAAGGACCGGGAAACGTGTGTTTAGGAATAACTAATCCTCAAAAGTAAGAGAGGACCGGCCCTGAAGATCCAAGGATCATAGTGGGGTCCTGGGACATTTGCAAGAGTGTCTTGAATCGGAGAGCAGCTTACCCCTTGCCTCGACTCATGATGGAATCCAATTTTCAATACGTGATATTGCGGTTTAAATTGTAGAACTAGTATGGCGACATGATATATGGTACCCATGTCGTCTATGATTGATATTTATGATTGAAAATGTTTTGACACTATACACCTATGATAGTATCAAATGATTTGTTTTAAATGTACCAAGCATGTTTGGCTATTATAAGGGAAAACCCTATCCTCTGGCTTGCGTTGCATTGTGTGATGGGACCTGGGTCTTATAATAGCTCCATTTTTTCAAAGAGCATTGCGCCGTTTTGTTATATACACTAGTATTCTTGGGAGGAATCACGTTCCGTGTTATACGGAGTGGTCCCTTGAATTACTCTCTTTTAAAATAAAGTTTTAAATAACTGTTTTAGTTCTCACACCAGTCACATGACTGACCTGGAGTTTATTGTTTTAACCTAAACTCTGGGTGCCCCTATTTTCCACACGGGCAGCTAGTAGTTTTGGTTTTGCAGATTTATATTCACAGGATCCTGATTTACAGCTGGAACGATGCTCGGAAAGCTCTGTATCCGTGTATCACTTTCAGTTATGTTTTGTATATTTTCCGCTGCTATGTAATTTATTGTAATCTCTGATATTTATCGAATGTATAATATTCATTTATACTCTGTATATTCTTGTATTTTGATGGAATTGTTGTAATAACAATGAACTGTTCTTCCGTCTGCGTTCCGATGTGTGTTGTCCTCAAAGTATCCGCTCTTTCCTTCACGGGGAAGTTACGGGTCCTTACAGTGGTATCAGAGCTTTGGCTAACAGAGCTAGAGAACAAGATACATTAGAACCATACGAAAGAATTCATAAGATATTGGATTAGTAATATCCAATTAGAATGACTCGTTAGATATGGTATCAGTAGTATCATAGAACGAGTGTAAAGAATATGTTTTTCAAATGAAAACCAATTTTGTTTTGAAATTTAATTCATTTTATACGTATTTGAATATTTATTTATTTTGAATTTGGACAATCGATTATGTAAATATTTTGTGTATATGCGTCATGAACGTATATTCGAAGTTTTAATATACTGGATAGATATAGAGTCACATTCTAGACACCCGGGGGTAATTATGATGGTGTAGCCACATCATCAATATTTATGTTCGTGTTTCGAAGGTGTGATTTCTACATATTTCCATTAGACTAGTGTGAGAACCAAAACTTATATAGATAGATTTATTTGTTGTGATTTGGCATCAAAAACATGATTTTATGTATATATGTATCAAAATTATGAATTTGAAACTCTAATCCACTAATTGATTGCTGGTTGTGTTGTTTGTATATTTGTTTGATAATTTTGAACCATTTAGCCTAATAGAATCGAATATTGAATTGTATTGAAAATTGGTCGCATTTGCTTGCACATACATGTACTTACATTGAACAGGTCATAGCAAGGAGGCTAGAGCAAAAGAATAAAATTTGTTTGCCTGACAAATAGGTACATGTTTACTATAATTGACCGTTTTGTTTGGGTGATGATGATTTTATGAGCCGATTGGCTAGCCGCTTGGCTTTTTCTTTTTCTTTTTGAGATCAAAAGGCCTATATGGAGATTTTGGGATTTTCTCGTCCTCCCGCTGCAGGGGAGGTTATGGCGAAATTTTTCAAAAATTTAGGGTGTTAGCCAAATTTTTGAAAAATTTGAAAAGTTCTTAGAAACTGAAAAGTTGAAGAACTTAAGCCGTAGTCAAAAGAATGGAAGTTGAGTTGATTTGTTAAACAACTTTCGGCTTCGTTCCTTTTCGGCTTCCATTGTTATGTTCCTTTTCGGCCTTTGATTTAGAGAAGATTAGAATGTCATTAATAAAAACCAGAACAAAGTTACTCAATTAAATCACACATTGAACTGATTAGAAAATAGTTAGAAATATATACTTGTGCATTATATATGTTTGAACAGGAAATTGGATAGCTGTTGAGTAAAGACTTTATTTGCGTGCCCGACAAATAGGTAAACCTTAATGAGTTGGATGTGAAATATTATTATATCAACTCCTGTGAATGCCATTGGATGCGGAGTGCTGGTTATTCTGTGTGAAATAATAAACATCGCCATAGGTTAGTAAAAATTAATTTTGAACTACATTACATGGCATACTTCTAGAAGATAGGTATACTTCATCATATACCACATAAGCATTTGGAGCTTGTGTGACGAGGTGGAAGATTTACCATATGAGCGAGAGGCTTGTATGGCGATGACTATATTTTACAAGTTGAATTGATGACTGATATGGACTATTTAAATTGTAACGGTAAAATTGCCAGATTAATAAAAACCCCACACGGGTCTAGAGTTGACAATAATCACGTCTCTCTAGTTATTAGATACGGCACATGGACTATTTATTTCCCATACGGGACGAGGTGACGAGGATTTATCCTCTGGAGCATTTAAAATACACACTCCCTTAGGCTTTGACAAGGTGACGAGAATTTATTCTCTGGAGTTATTATCAATACACGCTCCCCTGTAAACACCAGAATATATCACTATAAATATGTGTATGCTTATTAGGATTTATTGGGTACCTAATACGGCCCAATAAGTTTCCAAACCTCTCCCCGTACAAAGGAGGTTATGGCGAAATTTTTCGAAAATTCCGGGTGTTAGCCAAATTTTTAAAGAATTTGAAAATTCTCAGAAACTGAAAAGTTGGAGAATGGAAGCCAGATTGAACGTAGAGTTGATTAATCAAACCACTTTCGACTTTTTCCTTTTCAGGGATGTAAAGTTTTAAGTGGGGGAGATTGTAACAACCCGAAAATCTGGGCCAGTTTAAAATTTTTATTTTGGCAATTTTAGCGAATTTTGAATATTTAAAATGAATTATTTTAAATAATATCAACGAGAAATTTATTTTGAATAGAATCGAACGTATATATTTATATACATCGTCGTTAGAATATAAATAATTATTTATAATTATAAAAGGAATTGAAAATGGCGCGGTAGTTCGATAATTCGATTTCAAACTTCAATTGAACATACAGGGTGCAAAATAAACTGGATTTTAGTGAAACAAAAATATTAGAATCTAATGGAGAATATCTTTCCAAAGAATCCAAAAAATTGAGATTTCATAACGGGAATCAAAAGATACGCCCAGTTGAAAATTCTGAATAGTCGCTATGGAATTCAAGCCCTTAAAAATGGAAATTTTGCAAACGACCTCGGATTTCGATGAAACCACTTTTGTTAGATCCGTGATGTCAAATTATTGCTAGATTCCAAATTTCATAATTTTTCGAATCAATATGTGAGCATGGAAAAGGAAAACGCGTTTGACCAGTTTTAGTTGACTTTAATCGACTGGAAAACGGTCATTTTTCAAACGGTCTCAGAATTCGACGAAACTAGTTTTGTTAGGACCGTATCGACAATACGAAGTTAGAAAATATTTTTTTGGAATTTTTAGAGTTCGTATGTGACCCCGGTAAATTGAAATGCGCGTTCAAATTCAATATATAGAGTTATATGTTGATTTTAACGGAAACTGATCGAAACGATCGAATCAGCTTATGATACATATCCCATTGTGTTTGGAATGGGGGTAATTAGCTATGGACGACAGGCGGTGGGCCTCGTTTAGAGGTCGAATAAAAAAAGTCAACTTCTTGAAATTAAAAATAAATAAAAATATATATTTCCTCCCTCTCTCCTCCTTAAACACTTAGCCCCCCCCCCTCTTTTTTTTCATTCGATTGACAGAACCAAGTAAAAAAAAGGAAAAAGAAGAGGACGGAGGAGCAGCGGTCGCTCCTTCGATCGGAGCGCCGCCACCGCCCAAGGTGGCGCAGCCACCGCGCCCCTCCATCTTCCCCTTCTCCTCCTTCGTCGCCTCCTTCTTCTCTCCCCTCCTCTTCAGAAACCCGCCGCACCCACCAGGAAGCCGCCGCCCCCCTTTTTCTCCAATCGCTCCCCCACCAGATTCGCCCCCTCCTCCTCCAGTCCAACGCGAGACAGAAAAACCCCCCAGTCCAGCGTGAATCACAGTAAGTTCGTTTGTCCTTTTTATTTTATTTTATTTTATTTTTGTTTATTTATTTTCTGATTTTATTTAATAGAAGGAAACAAAAAGCTTAGGATTTTTATTTAAAGTAAAGATAGGATTTTTATCAATATGAGGTGGCAATATAAAAAGAACGATTTTTGTGTACATGAAGAAGTGATTTTCATATGAACAATATTGATTTGAAAATACGATTTTTATATAGGAAATATAATAAAAAAATAATTTTTATATTATAGAAAGGCTAAAAATATTATCTTTATGTAGTAGAGATAATAAAAATATAATTTTTATATTTTATAGATAGTAAAAATATCATCTTTATATATGTAGCAAAATAAAAATGTGATTTTTATAGTGATGAAATAGAAAAGGCGAAATCTTTATATTTGAAAAGGCGAAATCTTTATATTTGAAAAGGCGGAATCTTTATAATAAAAAAGGCGGAATCTTTATAATAAAAAAGGCGGAATCTTTATAATAGAAAAGGCGAAATCTTTATATTTAAAAAGGTGAAATCTTTATATTTAAAAAGGCGAAATCTTTTTATTTAAAAAGGAGAAATCTTTATATGAAGAATAGCGTGATAAAAATATAATCTTTATTATATGAACACCGTTATAAAAATAGAATTTTTATCTATATAGTAGCGGTGTAAAAATAGAATTTTTATCTATATGGTAGTTTTATCTATATAGTAACGATGTAAAAATAGAATTTTTATCTATATAGCATCGATGTAAAAATAGAATTTTTATCTATATAGTAGCGGTGTAAAAATAGAATTCTTATCCATATGGAGTGATTATAAAAATATGATTTTTATATACATGGCAACAATATAAAAATGTGATTTTTATATATGTAGTGGCTACGGGTAACGAAAGTGACAAAAGGCGAGCACGACGAAGATTTCCTACATATGAAGTGTCGTGGAGTTGGGATAGCTTTGGTGAGAACTTCTCACTCTAAATTTCTTTTTCTAGTTATATATATACACTAGGATGCAAATGGTGCTTAGCAGCACCCGACACTCGTCATCCACAAACCATGGATGGCTTGTTTGTTTGATTGATGTGTTGTGAAAATTGTTTGTGATGTTGATGTGAAATCGATAATAAATTGTACATGGTTGAAATAAATTAATTATCGTTGAAAATATAATTTTTAACGTGAATGTGAATAAATGTATATTTATAAACAAATCGGCCGATTTGTTTATATACACTGATTTGATTGATATTGATTGGGATGATAAATTTTACACATCGCCCAACTACCCAAATAATAATCTGTGTTTGTTGATTTGAAACCCCATACGGGTGTTGGGATGATATTTGGCGTACACTAATCCCAATTACTTAATTGTATGTCGATCGAATGGTCGACAGGCTATGTAAGCGTTAATTATTTATATTTGATGCTTATGCAGTTGAGTGGTGCACTTTGGATGATGGTTGATAGTTTATCGTTGCTATTATATACATGTGTTGTATAGAATCCATATAATTAACGTTATATGGTGATTGATTGGGCCTCATTCCAATCGGGAAAATAATGAATATTATAAAAGAAAATTCATGTGTTGAATAGAATAAAAATAGTCATGTGTTGACGATGTTCATGTGTTGAAACTATTCATGTGTTGAGTAAAATATTTTAACAATGAAATTTACATCTTTATCATATTTAAAATTAGAACTACTTCACGGTGGAGACTGATTGAAAATCAAACGCTAGATACCAAAAATTTTATAAAATATATTACATAACAAAAATAGTCGTGAGTTGACAGTACTCATGTGTTGAGATTAGTCGTGTGTTGAAAGAAATATAGATTCATGTGTTGAATGGAATAAATATTCATTTGTTGAATAGAATAACGAATTTATTGAAATATATAAAGCCGTGTTGATTAGAGTTGCGCCATTTTAACGTGAACGATATTTATATCGATTATATTCGTTTTTATAATGAATATAGAAAAGATAGTGATTTCAAAATATAACGTTTTGAAAATATTATCATTTATATAGTAATGATATGAAGCATTCAATTTTGATTTGAAATTGAATATAGAGTTGAAATGGTTTTGAAAACAAATTTAAAACGATTTATAAAATACGTTTTTAAAGGAAATCGATGAAATATATAATATATATATATATATTATATATATATATAATGGCCTGAATAGAACGTGTCGCGCCGCGGCAGTTCGTGAATTTCGACCATTGGCTTCGAATTGATGTTGCGGCAGATCCGACCGTCGGATTCTCCTAAACCCGGAACCGTTGTGTTCGTATAGGAAAGAGCTTTCCAATGAATATTAGAAATTTGAAATCTAACGGTTGGATTTGGAATTATTTCCAAATCAAATTTGGAAAAGGTTGTTGTAAGTGCAGTTCGATGGCCGTTGATGGAAATCGACTGTACGGGCCTTGATAAAATTAATAAAATATTAACAATTTGTGTAAAATCATAATATATGAATTGGAAAGAATTGGGATGAAAAGTTCCACATTTGAAATGATAAAAATAGATTTTTATCGAAATGAACTAGTTTTGAACTAGAATTAAAATCAATTTATTTTTGAAATTAATAAATTGAATTTGAAAGTGATTTTAAAAATAATCAGGGTTTCCAATACGTGAATTGGACTGGAGTTGAATCGAAATTATCTTCGGAATATTTCGATGTTGGATTTCGTGACTATACAGATATTGTTATGGGAATTTGAAAGATATATTTTATATCGTTATTTCCAATACGATATTTGTTGGTTTCAGAATTTGATATTGAATATAAGCTGGTATATTTTCTATTCAGAGCCTTGTATTTAATATCAAATGTGATTTGGGTTTATCGTGAATCGTGTTTTATATGACATTGGTTCTTTAACCCAGTTAAAGACACGATATTGATTTTTGTAAAGATTAAAACTAAGTAGAGTTTTAATGAATCTTTAATTAGATTGAAATGTGAATTGATAATTTAAATTATCAAATCTGAAAGGTGATCGAGAATGGAGTACCACCAGTTTTGCTCCAAAGCGATAGTAAAATCTTTAATTAGATTTGAACATGAAATGGTAATTAATTTTACCGATAACAATGTGGTGTTAGATATGGAGTATTACTAGTTTTGCTCCAGGGGATGAATAGGTTGGGATTGGGAAATAAAATAAATAATTACTTCGGTGTGGTTCGCTAATCCCAACTAGTTTGGAAAACCATAATATGGTTTGAAATGATATCCAAAGGAAGATTAAAGAATGAATTTAGAAGGATTTATCTTGGATAAAATTAATGGGAACATTTCCCTAAGAATGTGATTTTGTGAATAAAAGAATATTCTGAATTGGAATGAGGTGTTTGTGTGCTTGTGTAACATTTATTTATTATATACGTGGGATATTCAGAAAGGCCGGGTTTATACCCATTCTGAATAACCGATTCGACGAGATGCCGAAGATGAAGACGGTGGTTGAAGACCGGAAGTCTCCACATCGTTTGGGTGATTACTGATGATCTCAATTGGGCTGTACACCCAAGATGACGGAAACAGTTGGTGATCGTCCAGACGTACTTGGAGATGGATGGATATGCGAGGAAAGTGCCTCCGGTTTCGTTCAGACCCAGGGCGAACTTGTAAATGGATTGTGTGTCTGACATTGGATTTTATTTTGTGTTGATTGATCTCTATTAAATATACATCTGTTTGGCGGCGGAGAATTTATTCTCTTGCTTAACGCCCTTCTCTGTGATGCACGAGCTCAGAGGTTGTATATCGATGGACATCAGTCGCATGGAGTGAATTGCCAGTGTGGCACGCGTAAGTGGCAATTGATCAAGGCTTCTGTTGAAAAGCAAAGTCTTGTGGTTGATGATCAAAGCACGGCCTGTGTGGCATAGCCTTGTGTATAGCATGAATTCGCGAGCCTCACACCTCGGTATGAGTCAAAAACGGGATAGTGACTGCAGGGAGAGCACGACGTTTCTTTCTAGCTAGGGTGGTGTCAGTGACCTACCAGCCCTGACATTTATATACTTTTCACCTGTGTGGTTGTTGGATACGAGGCGCCTCGGATATAGGTCTGTAAGGACCGGGAAACGTGTGTTCAGGAATAACTAATCCTCAAAAATAAGAGAGGACCGGCCCTGAAGATCCAAGGATCTTAGTGGGGGCCTGGGACATTTGCTAGAGTGTCTCGAATCGGAGAGGAGTTTGCCCCTTGCCTCGACTCATGATGGAATCCAATTTCCAATACGTGATATTGCGGTTTTAATTGTAGAACTAGTATGGCGACATGATATATGGTACCTATGCCGTCTATGATTGATATTTATGATTGAAAATGTTTTGACACTATACACCTATGATAGTATCAAATGATTTGTTTTAAACGTACCAAGCATGTTTGGCTATTATAAGGGAAAACCCAATCCTCTGGCTTGTATTGCATTGTGTGATGGGACCTGGGTCTTATAATAGCTCCATTTTTCCAAAGAGCATTGCGCCGTTTTGTTATATGCACTAGTATTCTTGGGAGGAAACCCGTTCCGTGTTATACAGCGTGGTCCCTTGAATTACTCTCTTTTAAAGTAAACTTTTAAATAACTGTTTTAGTTCTCACACCAGTCACATGACTGACCTGGAGTTTATTGTTTTAACCTAAACTCTGGGTGCCCATATTTTCCACATGGGCAGCTAGTAGTTTTGGTTTTACAGATTTATATTCACAAGATCCTGATTTACAGCTGGAACGATGCTCGGAAAGCTCTATATCCGTGTATCACTTTCAGTTGTGTTTTGTATATTTTTCCGTTGCTATGTAATTTATTGTAATCTCTTATATTTATCGAATGTATAATATTCATTTATACTCTGTATATTCTTGTATTCTGATGGAATTGTTGTAATAACAATGAAATGTTCTTCCGTCTGCGTTTCGATGTGTGTTGTGCTCAAAGTATCCGCTCTTTCCTTTACGGGGAAGTTACGGGTCCTTACAGTAAATCAACATTGAAATAAAATTTTTACATTTTCAATGTGATAAATATTGAATTAGAAAGTTATATTTTCAACATAGTAACACCTTGAAATAGAAAGTTACATTTTCAATGCAAATAATACATTGAAATAGTATTTTACATTTTTCAATGTAAACAAATATAAAGGAAAAATTACATTTTTTAAATGCAATTAAGTAATGAACAGAAATTTACATTTTCCTTTGTAAATGAATGTAATGAACAGAAATTTACATTCTCCTTTGTAAACAAAAGTAATTAATAGAAATTTACATTTTTCCTAGTAAATAAAAGAATGAATAGGAATTTACATTTTTCTTTGTAAATTAAAAAATGAAAGTATGAAATAGAAATTCACATGTTTCAATGTAAACAAAGAATTGAAATTGACCATTGTTACGTTAAAATGTCTTTATTGTATAGTATATATTTTTATTGTAACCAAACATTAAAAATAATCATTTACTAAATAGGTTTGCATTTATATTGAAATATACATTTTTAATGTCATGCAGCATTAAAAATATTCATTTTTCATATAGAAATGTATTAACATTGAATCATACATTTTCAATGAAAATTACATTTTTTCAATGTAATCATATGTTGAAATGGAAAATTTCATTTTTCAATGTGAGCATAATATGAAATCAAAAGTTACATTTTTTAATATTAAAATAAAGAATGAAATAGGTGATTACATCTTTATATGTAATCAAAGCAAAGTATTGAAATTTGCATTTTTCAATGTATACAAAGAATTCATAGAAATTTACATTTTTCAATGTAAATAAAGTGTACATGGAACTTTACATTTTCAATGTAAATAAAAGAATGATTAGAAAATTTACATTTTTCCAGTGTAAATAGATTATGAAATAAAGGCTTACATTTTAGATAAATATTGAAATTGAAAATTACATTTTCAATATAATAATATATTGAAATAAAAGTTTACATTTCCAATGTAAATAAATATTGAAATAGAATTACATTTTCAATGTAAACATATATTGAAGTAAGAGATTACATTTTCCAATGTAATATTGTATTGAAATAAAAGATTACAATTTTCTTTCTATAGACGAATGATAAAACAAATTTCATTTTCATGTAATATACATATGAATCATATAAAAGATTCATTGTACAAAGAGAATGGTATTTTCATCAAAAATTTCATTTTTAATGTAATATATGATTTCATATATAAAAGAAATCAATGTTGAACTGAAAATGGTGTTGAAATCATCGAACGATTTATATATATATATATATATGTAAATTAAAATAAAATGATTCTCGCCGCTGAAGTTTGCGTTTTGAAATCGTAACTTCAAACGATTATACCGAAAGATCCGACCGTCGGATTTTCCCAAAACTGGAACCATTGGGTTTGTTTTGGAAAGATCTTTCCAATGATATAAAGTTCACTAAGATCCAATGGTTATATTTTGAGAAATGTGTAAATCAAATTTTGGAAAAAACAACGCTAGGGCCATGTAATGACCCGAAGCGTCGTTTAATTGAAAATGGCTACTTTTAAATAAATAAAAATAGCGATAAATCGTTATAAAATATTATTAACGATATGGAATGAAAAGAATTGATTTAAATTATACATATTTGATAAATTATTTGGAAAGTCCAAGTTAACTCTCATTTCACATAATTATGCGACGCTTGGAAGTCGAAGATTCGAAGACGGTAACTGAAGACTAGCGATCTTCACATCGAGTGGATAACTACTAATGCCCGGCATTGGTTAGCTCCCAGTAAAGGGTTACAGTGGTAGTTGTACGGAAGTACTTGTTGATCGTTCGGATATCCGAGCATCTCTCTTCCGTATTGGACATATGGGATGAGGAATAAGGTGTCTCCGGTTTCATTCAGACCCAGAACGGACTTGTATATGGATGTGTGTCTGACATTGGATTTCATTTCATGTAAATTGATTTCTATTTAATATATATATATATATGTTGGTGGTGGAGAATTCATTCTCTTTCTTAACAACCTTTTCTAAGACGCATGAGCTCAGAGGTAATATATTGATAGTTATCGATCGCATGGCGTGTCAGTGTGGCATGCAAAGATGCAAATGATCAAGGCTTATTATTGAAAAGGAGAGCCTTGTGGTTGATGATCAAAGCACAGCTTATTTGTAGCACAGCTTTATGTATAACGTTACTTCGCGAGCCTCACACCCCGGTACGAACCAGAAATAGTAGAAGGACCCCAGGGAGAGCATTCGTTTCTTTCAAGCTAGAAGTGGTGTTTGGGTTTTACATGCCCAGATATTTTTACTTATGTGGATGATGGAAAGCGAGGTACCTCGGATTAGAATCCCAAGTGGCTCTATTTTACGCCCTATAAGGCGGGGATACGTATTGTTCAAGCATAACTAATCCACTAACATATTTTGGACCGACCCTAGTGCTCCTAGGTGCAGTTGCAGCTGTATCCTGAGACATGGTAGGCTAGATTGTCTCGAATTCGATAAGGACTATCTCTTGCCTTGGGTCATGATGGAAATCCAACTTCCAATACGACACTATACGGTTTTGATTATATTACTAGTATGGAGACATAGTGTTTAACAAAGAAATGTGTTTATTTTATGCTCTTATATCTTATTTTTGTATATAAATAAATATTACTTAGGTATTGTTTTGTCATTTTTACAGATATGTCGATACAGTTAGAAAAATGAAAAATAGAGATCAAATTGCTGCATATTTACATTTGAAGACTTGCTAACGAAGATATCACATCTAGTAGCTTTTAGGATAAGAAAATAACTAGTGGAAAGGCCATATATATCACAAATCAATGAAGAATTATCAAAGGAGCAAGAGGAAAAGAGGAAAGGCCCAAATTTACTAGATTTCACTAAGGCCCATTTGTAATTCTCATTGTAAACTCTTTTGTGAATTCCCTAAGGCCCATTTGTCATTGTATTAGGTTTAGGGTTAGGGTTGGCTATCTATCCTATAAATACCCTTGTATTCTCATTGTAAAGATCATCCTAGAATTAATAGAGTCTTCTTCTTCTATTTTCTGCATTTTTTTTATTTTCTTAGCAGTTAGTGTTGTCTACACAATTAGATTTGGTAGAACACTATTTGTCTTTTTCATTAGTGATTAACCATTTGATTAGATTCAGTGGTAATCCTAATTTTATTTCCTGTTGTTATTTTAATTTCTGAAATTTCAATTTCTGTTCTTTTTCATTGTTTCCTTACGTCAATTGGATTGAATACATATTTGATTAGATTCAGATCTGATTCAATTCAATAATAGTTTAATTGCAGTTTCAATTTCGTTTGCTTTCAAAACCAACCTCGAAGATTTGTCTAACTCGCCCAAGAAATTTTATAAATAATTTGATTTAATTTACCTCCCTATGATTCGACCTATATACTATACAATTTGTGCGCTAGCACTATTTTCAAAATTTGCGCTTTTCTAATCCATAGGAAAGCGTCGATCAAGTTTTTGGCGTTATTGCCGGGAGGCAATGATTAAATTTTATTATTTATTTAATTTTTAATTCGTGTTAGTTTTTATTTTTATTTTTCTTTTTGTTTTCTTGTGTACAGATATACAAAATAAAATCTTGACCAATTGATTTGGTATTATGAGTTGATACCGTAATCTTCTAAATCAAAAGAAAAAAAGCTTGCCAATTTTTGTTTTAATTTGTTTCCCCTTCTCCCATCTATTTCCTTTCTTTCTTTGTACAATATTTTTTCCTATTTAGAATTTTCAACCATAAAAAAAACAATTTTCCTTTGCCCTTTTTTTTCTGATTTCTACTCTTTTACAGTTCCTTCCCTTTAAACAAATCTCTTTCCCTCTTTAAAAAAAATTAAAAAAAATCTCTCTTTAAAAAATTTGGCCTTTTCTTTCATTTCATTTCCTTTTTCTCCTCTATTTCTTTCCTTTCCGTTCTTTTTTTTTTACATTTTCCATTTTCTCTCTTACAAATTTCCAAAAAAAAAAAGTTACAAAGCTCTTAACTTTGCTGTGTTTACTTCTGTCACAAATCCTACTCCATGTTCCAAATCTTTAATCCCCCTCCATCCTTATTACATAATTCAAACACAGTCATCCATCTTCACGATCGCGACAACAACCCCCACCTATTCTTGCCATAAACACCCTCCCTAAGCCAAAAACCAAACTATTCCACAAACTACTCCTGCCTCCCTCCTTCATCCACTATCAACGTAAATATCCCACTACCGTACCCCACATTCATAGCCTCATCAGTGTCCAAATTCGCAAAACTATCATCAATAGATCCAACCCACATTCTTGCCAATCCCATCCACTTCCTGACTTCCAAATCCTCTCGACAACTTCACCTCCTACAAGTTCACCTTCTTCATCTTCAACACATCACCTTTACCTTCCTCCGATCAACACAACAATTCCCTTCCTCATATCCAATACGCTCTGTCCAAATTCAACAGACCACCTTCAAACATCCACTACCTCTTCCCTTTTTATCAACGCTGTCGTTGCCATCGTTCACCAACTCATCACCCCATACTGCCAAAACGTCCTTCGAATAGCGGAAAGAACCACATCTGCTTCAAATTCTGAGAAACAAATTCGAAATACACCAAATTCCACAATACAAGCAGTTCGAATACTGAATACACAATTCACCCAGGCTTGCCCAAACCGCAAAAACCGTACTTCATCACCCTGCAACCATCAACCCTTCCCTCATCTTCAACCATACAGCAAACTGCATCAACCTCATCCCAACAACAACCCTGACCACCTACATCATCACGCAACTCCAATTTTCAAAATCCATCTCGTTCAAGTCCACTTCCACAATAATTGCACCATTACAAACCTGCATCCCAAAGCACAAGAATCCAGTTCAAAGAATTACCCAAAAACCTCTATACGGAAATCGCACTATCTATACATATCGATAAGAAAACCCTTGGCCCAATTTGCAAATCGCAGAACCCTGAAACCGCATCGAGATCCCTAAATTTTTGAATCAAATTGAGAAGAAGGGCGAGCTCGTTTTGAGACCCTTCCAGCAAACCCAAACTGAATCGATTCAAATCCGCATCAATTTCTAAAAAAAAAGAAAAGAAAAAAAAAGTGGGGTGCGAGTTTTAATTATTTATTCTTTTTCGGTTGGATGTTATTTTGGGGAAAAGAGTTGCTTTGTGTTTTCAGAGAAACCAAAAGAGGAGGTGTGTTTTTATTTGGGGCGTGTGTGTTCTTCTGAGCGACATGTGTTGAACCAAGGTCTTATTCGATCGGGCATGGAAGTCTTGTATTAGTTTCTCTGGGTGGTACACTTGAGTTGAAGTAGGTTTCTGATTTTATTTGTTAATACTTTTTTTTTCTTTTTTCTTTTTTTCTTTCTTGAGAAGTTAGTTTTTTTTAAAGGTGAGTTTAGGTTAGTTTTTTTTTTGGTGTCATTAAGTCTAGTTTAATTTTTGTTTTATAATTTAGTTCAGTTTAATTTCTTTTTTTTAGCCTAGTTCGTGTCTTAATTCCGATTTCCTTTTAGTTTTTTTCTTTTGCTGTTTTATTTTCTTTTTTTTGTAAAAAAACAAGGTTAAGAGAAGAAGGAGGTCAGGGAATTTGCAAATAGAGAAATTCGAATCACTCGCATTGTTCAGTTGCTCTGGATGGACAGACATACCCCGCTGTAAATTTTGTAAACTGTGCAGGTGTTCTGCTGCAAAGAAAAATATAGACATTGTTTGTAAAAACTTTCTGCAGGGGCAGCGGCTTGCTTGTACAACATTTTAAATTTCTGCAGTTATTATTGTCTGATTTTTGTGGTTGACTGATATTTCCATTATTGAAATCTTCACTCTCATTGTTTTCAATAGTAAAAATAGACGTTGCAAAATAATATAATTGAAAAGTGGTGCTTTGTGATGTTGATTGTCTTGTATAATTGGATCGTGGATATATAGTAGTTCAATTTATTGAACTATTAGCAAAAGAGGTTGCATACTACCCGTAAAACATTGGTCGTATCCCTTAGTATTCATACTATACATGAACGGCCATAAGACCCTCTTCCTCCTTCTAATTGAGTCAGTTAATTAATAGAGCACAACTTAGTATTTTATACTATTTTGAAGTGAGAATAATTTCCGTCTTGTCGTGACTTCTTTAAAATGTTTAATTCAAAAAAATCATTGAGAGAAATGTGGGATAATTACCTGAGTAGACGTCTTCTTGAAGTTATGAGTATGAATTACAACTCATGAAGCAAAATTTTCCGAAATTTAGTGAGTCCAATGTCGAAAATTTTCAAAATTTTCCAACTGACCAACATTTTCAAAATCGTAGATATAATCGAAATGACGACTTCAACTCAAATTTCAATAATTTCAATTATGGGCCACATCCACATCAAAATAGCTTTGAATCACAATACAGCTCTGATCCACATCAGTATGGGGTTGTAAACCAAAATTTTCAGAATTATAGCCCACACCAACATCTTGAAAATAGCCAAAATTACAATTTTCACTCGAATTTTAACAGTTTTGGTTACGAACATAATTTCTATGATCAAAACGATTTCCAATATCATTGTCATTTTTCTGAAAATTCAAACAACCCCCTCATTGGAAATAATATTGATCATGAAATCGATGTGGACTATAATTTTGAGAATGAAGAAATCCAAAAAAATCCATTCTTTACCGATAATAATCGTTGTAACAAAATCAAATTCAAACACATCTTGGAAATTCAAACACATCTTTGAGAATGAAGACGTTTTTTAAAGAACAACTCGAGCAACAAAATCAAATTCAAACAAGCGATGAATCAGAAAATAATCCATTCTTTACCGATAGAGAAATTTTCAGATAACAACTTGAAAATTGAGAATAAAAATTTAAATGAAGTTAATAAAAATTTAACAAATGATTTGGACTTCAACTTTTTTCAAGAAAAAGATTTAAGCTTAGATTTTGATCTTTCTCTTTCAAGCTACAAGAAACTTGAAATTTTTGAATTTGAACAAAATGAAAATGTTGAATTTTTTTGAAAACTCAGAAATGAAAAAGGATTTTAATGAACATGAATTTTTTGGATTGTATGAGAATGAGTTGCCAAATGAGGAAACTTCCAACGAACTTGAAGTTGTCAGTGTCAAAAATACGTTGTCAATGAATGAAATTGAGAAATGTGATCACATAGTCTTGAACAACACTCAGAATTTAAATTTCACGATTGTAACTGAGTTTATATACGATCAAAATTTTTTGAACAAGTACACTGATAAATTTGTGGAACACATGAATTATTTTTGGAATGCTGCTTGCTTGAAAAACTTCATATTAGGATGACCCTGGACATTTATCTACTGGACTATAAATCTAGGTATAAAGATGAGATGGTTTTCAAAACCCTTTGCTTATTAGAAAACATGCCAAGACATAGTGGGAATGAGATTCATCGGGCTAGAACTAAGTGTGGGGGAAAGTTAGTGGCACGACAACAAGCTCTATCTGAAATGTTGTTGACAAAGTCAGCGTCGGAATGTCTTAGTCTCAATTTATGAATTGGAAACCTAAAGATTATCGACATGTTGTTGACAAAGTCAACGTCGGTTTGCACAATCCGCCAAGCTCTGTCCTAACTCTCCGTCAGTCCGCAAGGCAGTGTATGGGTGGTATACCTTGGTCTTTAAGTTAGGTGTATGTAATTAATCGTAAATTTCAATTTTTATAGAGATGGAGAATAAGCGATGATGCCCAAACACATCTTGACCTTTTGGATTTGACTAGACATACACGAGGAATTAATAACACCACTTTACAAACTGTGCTAAGCAAACTAAGAATCTATTTCATGGATGCACTATGTTATTGTAATAACCGGAAATCTGGGCCAATTTAAAATTTTTATTTTGGCAATTTTAGTGAATTTTGATTATTTAAAATGAAATATTTTAAATAATATCGACGATAAATTTATTTTGAATAGAATTCGAGCATATATATTATATAGATCGTCATTATAATATAAATATTTATTTATAAATATAAAAGGAATTGGAAATGGCGCGGTAGTTCGATAATTTGATTTCAAAATTCAAATGAATGTACATGATTCAAAATAAACCGGATTTTAGTGAAACAAAAAATATTTGAATCTAATTGAGAATGTCATTCCAAGAATCCGAAAAAGTGAAATTTCATAGCGGGGATCAAAAGTAATGTCCAGTTGAAAATTCAGAATAGTCGCTATGGAATTCAGGCCCTTAAAATTAGCCATTTTGCAAACGACCTCGGTTTTCGACGAAACCACTTTTGCTGGATCCGGGATGTCAAGTTATTGCTAGATTCCAAAATTCGTAATTTTTCGAATCAATATGTGAGCGTGGCGAAGTAAAACGCGTTTGACTAGTTTCAATTGATTTTAATCGACTGGAAAATGTCCATTTTTCAAACGGTCTCAGAATTTGACGAAATTAGTTTTTTTAGGACCGTATCGTCAATACGGATTTAAAAAATATTTTTCGGGAATTTTTCTAGTTAGCATGTGGGCCCGGTAAATTGAAATGCGCGTTCAAATTCAATGTATATAGTTATATTTTGATTTTTACCAAAACTGATCGAAACCGTCGAATCAGCCTACGAGACTATCCTATTGTGTTCAGAATGGGGGTAATTAGCTATGGAATACAGGCGGTGGGCCTCGTTTAGAGGTCGAATAAAAAGGTCAACTTTTTGAAAATAATTAATTAATTAAAAAAAATATAATATATATTACAACCTCTCTCTTACCCTCCTCCTTTCTATTCAATCGAGCAATCTGAAGAAAAAAAAGGGAAAAACCAGATCATGCAGCCGCTCCCCCACCTCGCGCCACCACCATCGGTGCAGGGCCGCCGCCGCTTCCCAGGTCGGCGCCGCCAACCCTCGACCCCGCTTGCTTCTCCCCCACCTCTCTGTCTTCTACCCGATCCCCTTCTGTAAAATCGCATCCCTCCCCAATCCCAAACCGCGCCCTAGCCAGTCGCAACCACCGCCTTCAGCGCTGCTCCACCCCCTCTCCGCCCAGCACCCCGCAGCCCCTCTTCCTTCTACGAAAAACTGAATTTACGGTGCGTTCTTTTATTTTATTTTATTTACATTTATTATATTTTATTTTCAGTTTATTATATAATAACTATGTTTAAAAAAAGTCTGATTTTATTAAATATGATGTTAATTACATGAAAGGTTTAATTTTCAATTGCAAGAAAGGTTTAAATTTTATAATCATGAAAGAACGAATTTTTATATATGTGAACAGTTAGTAAAGGTTGAATTTTTAATAAAGTAAAGATTTGATTTTTATTAAGGTAGAGTAATAAAAGTATGATTTTTATATTATATTGATAATAAAAATTCGTTCTTTATATCATAGGAAGAATAAAAATATGATTTTTATTATATTTAGAGATTAAAGATATGATTTTTATATAATGGAGAATATAAAAATACAATTTTTATATTATATAGATAGTAAAGATTTGATCTTTATTATATGAACACCATCATTAGAATAGAATTTTTTGTCTATATAGCAGCGGTGTAAAAATAGGATTTTTATCTATATAGTAGCGGTGTAAAAATAGAATTTTTATCTATATAGCAGCGGTGTAAAAATAGGATTTTTATCAATATAGCAACAATATAAAAATGTGATTTTTATATATGTAGTCGCTACGGACAACGAAATTGACGAAAGGCGAGCACGTCGAAGATTTTCTACATCAGAAGAGTGTGGCGTTTGGTTTAGCTAGTCGGTGAGAACTCCTCACCTTTAATTCAAATTTCTAGTTAAAAATATATACTAGGATGCAGACGGTGTTTAGTAGCACTCGACACCCGTCGTCCACAGACCATGGACGGCTTGTATGCTTGTTTGTTTGATTTTGATGTGTAGTTGATAGGTGATGTGATGTGAAATGAAATAAAATATTTATATAGTTGAAAATATTTTATAGTTAAAAATATAATTTTTAACGTGTATATTAAATAAATATTTATAAATGAATCGGACGATTTGTTTATGTATACTGATTTGACTGATATTGATTGGGACGATAAATTTTACACATTGCCCAACTGCACAAATAAAATCTGTGTTTGATTGATTGAAACCCCACACGGATATTGGGATGATATATGACATACACTAATCCCAATAATTAGTTGTATGTCGATCGATTGATTGACAGACTGTTATGAGCGTTAAATATTTATATTTGATGCTTATGCACTATAGAATGCACTCTGGATAATGGTTGATTACTTGTCATTGTTGATATATACATGCGTTGTATGGAAATCCATAGAAATAAAATCTATGGTAATTGATTTGGCCTCATTCCAGTTTTGAAATAGAATATTTGAAGAGAAATATTTGAATAAATATTTTGAATAAAATATTTGAATAAAATATTTGAAACGAAATATTTGAATTGAATATTTGAAATAGAAATATATAAAGCCGTGTTGATTAGATATGCACTATTTTGACGCAAACGATATTTATATCGATTATATTTGTTTTTATAATGAATATTGAAAAGTGATTTCAAAATCGAATATTTTGAAATGGAATTCGAATTGAATTGAAACGAATTAGAATTCGAATTGAAATTGAACAGAATTGAATTCGAATTGAAATTGAATAGAAATGAAATTCGAATTAAATTGAATTGAAACGAATTAGAATTCGAATTGAAAATGAATTCGAATTGAAATGGAATAGAACTGAATTCGAATTGAAATTGAATAGAAATGAATTCGAATTGAAATTGAATTGAATTGAAAACGAATTGAAATTGAATTAAAAATCGATTTGAATTGAAATCAATTTGAAATGAATTTAAAACGAATTTATAAGGAAAAATTCAATTTTGATTTGAATTTGAAATGAAGTTGAAATCGTTTCGAAAACGAATTTAAAACGATTTGAAAAATACGTTTTAAAAGAAAATCGACGAAATATATATAATATATATTATATATATAATGGCTTGAATACAACGCGTCGTGCTGCGGTAGTTCGTGAATTTCGACCATTGACTTCGAATGGGTAATATGGGAGATCCGACCGTCGGATTCTCCTAAAACCGGAACCATTGGGTTCGTATTGAAAAGAGCTTTCTAATGAATATTGGAGATTTGAAATCTAACGGTTGGATTTGGAATTATGTCCAAATCAAATTTGGAAAAGGTCGCTGTAAGTGTAGTTCGATGGCCGTTGATGGAAATCGACTGTACGGGCCTTGATAAAATTATTAAAAATAGTAATAATTTGTGTAAAATCATAAGAAATGATTTGGTAAGAATTGGGATGAAAAATCCCATATTTGAAAGGATAAAAATAGATTTTTATCGAATTGAACTAGTTTTGAACTAGAATTATAATTCTATTTATTTTTAAAATAAATAGATTGGATTTGAAATGGTTTTAAAAGTAACTAGAATTTCCAATAATTGAATTGGAATGGATTTGAATTGAAATTGTCTTTGGAATATTTCGATGTTGGATTTCGTGATTATACAGATAGCATTATGGAAATTTGAAAGATATATAGATATTGTTATTTCTAATACGATATTTGTTGGTCGTAGAATTTGATATTGAATATAAGCCGATATATTTTCTATTCAGAGCCTTGTATTTAATATCTAATGTGATTTGGGTTTGTCGTGAATGGTGTCTTCGTTAACACTGTTCTTAAGCCCAGTTGAGAAAAAAGATTAAATCTTTTTATTTAGATTTAATGAAGTGTACCAATTAAAAAATATTTAATTGGAATTGAATTGGTATTGATTTTTGGGTTTATCGTGAACAATGTTTTAAATAACACTTGTTCTTTAACCCGATAATTAATGGAATGTGATTTTGGGTTGTCCTGAACGGTATCTTCAATAATACTGTTCTTCGACCCAAAGGAGTCAAGAAAATCAGAAACTAACTGGAGATTAGTTAAGTTGAATGGTTTCTGGGGTATTGATCTGGTGTTGGTTTCGGCCTTCGGGGTTAATACTTAGGGAATTGCTTACTTGCTAATTTACGGTTAGGGACTGTTTGAAATGTGATGTGATTTTGGGGTTCATCGTGAACCGTGTTTTAAATGACACTAATTCTTTAATCCAGTCAAAGATTAAAACTAAGTGGAGTTTTAATGAATCTTTACTTAGATCGAAAAGATCGAGAATGGAGTATCGCCAGTTTTACTCCAGACGGTAGTTAAATCTTTAATTAGATTTGAACGTGAAATGGTAATTGAATTTACCAATAACACTGTGGTGTTAGATATGAAGTATGACCAGTTTTACATCATGGGATATATAGGTTGGGATTGGGAAATAAAATAAATAATTACTTCGGTGTGATTCACTAATCCCGACTAGTTTGAAGTGATATTCAAAGGAAGATTAGAGAATAAATTTAAAAGAATTTATCTTTGATAAAATTAATAGGAACCCTTCCCTAAGAATGTGAAATTTAGAAACTAACTGTAGGTTGGCTAAGATGACTTGTTTCCTGAGTATCGATCTGATGTTGGTTTCGGCTTTCGGGGTTAATATTTGGGGAATTCTTCTCTTACTAATTTACGGTTAGTGACTGATGAATTGGAATGAGGCGTATGTTGTGTTTGTGTAACACTTGTTTATTATATATGCGAGTTGTTCAAAAGACAGGGTTTATCTCATTCTGAATAACTGCTTCGACGATGATTCGAAGATGAAGACGGTGGTTGAAGACCGGTGGTCTTCACGTCGTTTGGATAATTATTGATGATCTTGATGGGGTCGTACACCCAAGAGGAGGGAATCAGTTGGTGGTCGTCCAGACGTACTTGGAGATCGATGGATATGCGGGGTACTAGGTGCCTCTGGCTTCGTTCAGACCCAGAACGGACTTGTAAATGGACTGTGTGTCTGACATCGGATTTCATTCTGTGTGACTAATATCGGTTGCATAAAGTGGTTTGCCTGTGTGGCATGCTAATATGCAAATGACCAAGGCTTCTGTTGAAAAGCAAAGTCTTGTGGTTGATGATCAAAGCATGGCCTGTATGGCGTAGCTTTGTGTAGCGTTGATTCGCGAGCCTCACACCCCGGTTGTGAACCAGAAACGGGAGAAGGACCTCAGGGAGGACATGCGTTTCTTTCTAGCTAGAAGTGGCGTCAGTGGTTTTACACGCCCTAACGAGTTTGAGTTATGTGGTTGCTGCTGTTGTGAGGCGCCTCGGATATAACTGTGACTATGTGAAGCCGATGGAGCCATTCATTGGCTGATTTACGCCCCAAAGGGCGGGGAAACGTATTGTTCAGGCACAATAATCCACATCGGTGGACCTACCCTGACGATCCAAGGCTTGTCTGCGCGCTTGCCTGAGACTCGGGCTTGACAGTCTCGAATCGGTTGAGGACTACCTTTTGCCTCGGTTCACAGATGGAAATCCAATTTCCAAATACGTGACTTTGCGGTTTTGATTGTAGAGCCTAGTATGGACACATGATATATGGTACCCATGCCGTCTATGATTGATATTTATGATTTGAAGTTGTTTTATACACTATGCACTTTTAATAGTATCAAATGATTTGTTTTAAACATACCAAACATGTTTGGCTATTATAAGGGAAAACCCTATCCCCCGGCTTACGTTGTACTGTGTGATAGGACCTGGTTCTTATAGTAGCTTCATTTTTCCAAAAAGCATTGCGCTGTTTTGTTATATGCACTGGTATTCTTGGGAGGAAACCTGTTCCGTGTTATACGGCGTGGTCCCTTGATATATCTGATTTAAAGTAAAGTTTTAAATAACTGTTTTAGTTCTCATACCAGTCCCATGACTGACCTAGAGTTTATTGTTTTAACCTAAACTTTGGGTGCCCTTATTTTGACATGGGCAGCTAGTAGTTTTGGTTTTGCAGATTTATATTCACAGGATCCTAGTTTACAGCTGGAACGATACTCGGAAAGCTCTATATCTATGTATTACTTTCAGTTGTGTATTGTATTGTTTTCCACTGCTATGTAATGTATTGTATTCTCTAATATTTTATAATGTGTAATATTGACTTATACTCTGTAGATTCGTGTAATCTGATGGAATTGTTGTAATAAACAAAGAAATGTTCTTCTGTCTGCGTTCCGATGTGGTTGTTCCCAACTCAATCCGTGATTTCCCGTAAGGGGGATTTCGGGTCATGTCATCGTGGTATCAGAGCTTTGGTTTACAGAGCTCGGAGAACAAGACACATTAAAACCAAATGAAAGAATTCATCAGAGATTGGATTAGTAATATCCAATAAGAATGACTCGTTAGAGATGGGATCAGTAGTATCCTAGAACGAGTGTGAAGAGTATATTTTTAAAATGAAAACGAATTTTTGTTTTGAAAATTTAAATCAATTATACGTATTTGAATATTTATTTATATTGAATTTGGACAATCCAATATATAAAGATTTTGCATATACGCCTCGCAAACGTATATTCGAAATTTTACTATACTGGGTAGATATAGAATCACACTCTAGTCGCTCGGAGATTGTTCTGATGATTGATCGATCATCATTAGAATTTGTATTCGAGTTTCGAAGGTGTGACATTTATATATTTCCAATTGACTGGTGTGAGAACCAAAACTAGATAGGGCTTATTGTTGTGATTTGGCATCAAAAATGTGATTTTTGACTATATATCAAAGTTATGAATTTGAAATGATAATTAACTAATTGATTGCTGGTTGTGTTGTTTGATTATTGTTTGATTAATTTAATGTTGAACCCTTTAGCCAAATTGATCAAATAGTGAGTTGTGTTGAAAATTGTTTGGAATTGCATGCATATACGTGTGTATCCATTGAACAGGTCATAGCAAGGAGGCTAGAGAAGAGGAGTAAAATTGTTTGCCTGACAAATAGGTACATATTTATTGTATTTATTGAGTTTTGGGTGATTTTATGAGCCGATTGGCTAGCCGCTTGGCTTTTTCCTTTTCTTTTGGATTGAAGAAGGCCATGGGAGGCTATATGAAATATCCCGAAGTCCTCGGTGCTGGGAAGGTTATGGCGAAATTTTTCGAAAATTTAGGGTGTTAGCCAAATTTTTTGAAAAATTTGAAAAGTTCTTAGAAACTGAAAAGTTGAAGAACTTAAGCCGTAATGAAAATAGTGGAAGTTGAGTTGGTTTGTGAAACAACATTCGGCTTCGTTCCTTTTCGGGGACGAAAAGTTTTAAGTGGGGGAGATTGTAATAACCCGGAAATCTGGGCTAATTTAAAAAATTTATTTTGGCAATTTTAGTGAATTTTGATTATTTAAAATGAATTATTTTAAATAATATCGACGAGAAATTTATTTTGAATAGAATTCGAACGTATATATTATATAGATTGTCGTTAGAATATAAATATTTATTTATAAATATAAAAGGAATTGAAAATGGTGCGGTAGTTCGATAATTCGATTTCAAAATTCAAATGAATGTACAGGATTCAAAATAAACCGGATTTTAGTGAAATCAAAAATATTTGAATCTAATTGAGAATATCTTTCCAACGAATCCGAAAAATTGAAATTTCATAGCGGGGATCAAAAGTTATGTCCAGTTGAAAATTCAGAATAGTCGCTATGGAATTCAGGCCCTTAAAAATAGCCATTTTGCAAACGATCTCGGTTTCCGACGAAACCACTTTTGTTAGATCCGGGATGTCAAGTTATTGCTAGATTCCAAAATTCGTAATTTTTCGAATCAATATGTGAGCGTGGCGAAGTAAAATGCATTTGACCAGTTTTAGTTGATTTTAATCGACTGGAAAATGGCCATTTTTCAAACGATCTCAGAATTTGGCGAAATTAGTTTTGTTAGGACCGTATCTTCAATACGAAGTTAGAAAATATTTTTTGGGAATTTTTCTAGTTAGTATGTGGGCCCGGTAAATTGAAATGTGCGTTCAAATTCAATATATATATAGTTATATTCTGATTTTGACCAAAACTGATCGAAACAGTCGAATCAGCCTGCAATACATATCCCATTGTGTTTGAAATGGGGGTAATTTTCTATGGACGATAGGCAGTGGGCCTCGTTTAGATGTCGAATAAAAAGGTCAGCTTTTTGAAAATAAATAAATAATTCAAAAAAATATAATATATATTACAACCTCTCTCTTACCCTCCCCCCTTCTATTCTAATCAGAAGAAAAAAAGGGAAAAACCCGATCTCGCAGCGGATCCCCCACCTCGCGCCACCACCGTCGGCGTAGGGCCGCCACCGCTCCCTAGGTCGGCGCCGCCAACCCTCGACCCCCTTGCTTCTCCCCCACCTTTCTATCTTCTACCCGATCACCTTATGTAAAACCACAGCCCCCCCCCCAATCCCAAATCGTGCCCTAGACAGTCGCAACCACCGCCTTCAGCCGCTGCTCCACCCCCTCTCCGCCCAGTACCCCGCAGCCCCTCTTCCTTCCACGAAAATCTGAATTTAAGGTGCGTTCTTTTATTTTATTTTATTTACATTTATTATATTTTATTTTTAGTTTATTATATAATAAATATGTTTAAAAAAAATCTGATTTTATTAAAGATGATGTTAATTACATGAAAGGTTTAATTTTCAATTGCAAGAAAGGTTTAAATTTTATAACCATGAAAGATCGAATTTTTATATATGTGAAAAGTCAGTAAAGGTTGGATTTTTAATAAAGTAAAGATTTGATTTTTATTAAGGTAGAGTAATAAAAATATGATTTTTATATTATATAGATAATAAAAATTCGATCTTTACATCATAGGAAGAATAAAAATATGATTTTTATTATATGTAGAGATTAAAGATATGATTTTTATATAATAGAAAATATAAAAATACGATTTTTATATTATATAGATAGTAAAGATTTGATCTTTATTATATGGACACCTTCATAAAAATAAATTTTTTATCTATATAGCAGCAGTGTAAAAATAGGATTTTTATCTATATAGTAGCGGTGTAAAAATAGAATTTTTATCTATATAGCAGCGGTGCAAAAATAGGATTTTTATCTATATAGCAACAATATAAAAATGTGATTTTTATATATGTAGTGGCTGCGGACAACGAAATTGACGAAAGGCGAGCACGACAAAGATTATCTACATCAGAAGAGTCGTGGCGTTTGGTTTAGCTAGTCGGTGAGAACTCCTCACCTTTAATTCAAATTTCTAGTTAAAAATATATACTAGGATGCAGACGGTGTTTAGTAGCACTCGACACCCGTCGTCCACAGACCATGGACGGCTTGTATGCTTGTTTGTTTGATTTTGATGTGTAGTTGATAGGTGATGTGATGTGAAATGAAATAAAATATTTATATAGTGGAAAATATTTTATAGTTAGAAATATAATTTTTAACGTGTATATGAAATAAATATTTATAAACGAATAGGACGATTTGTTTATATACATTGATTTGACTGATATTGATTGGGACGATAAATTTTACACATCGCCCAACTGCACAAATAAAATCTTTGTTTGATTGACTAAAACCCCACACGGGTATTGGGATGATATATGACATACACTAATCCCAATAATTAGTTGTATGTCGATCGATTGATTGACAGACTGTTATGAGCGTTAAATATTTATATTTGATGCTTATGCAGTGTAGAATTCACTTGGATGATGGTTGATTATTTGTCATTGTTGATATGTACATGCGTTGTATGGAAATCCATAGAAATAAAATCTATGGTAATTGATTCGGCCTCATTCCAGTTTAGAAGTAGAATATTTGAAGACAAATATTTGAATAAAATATTTGAAACGAAATATTTGAATTGAATATTTGAAATAGAAATATATAAAGCCGTGTTGATTAAATATGCGCTATTTTGATGCAAAAGATATTTATATCAATTATATTTGTTTTTATAATGAATATTGAAAAGTGATTTCAAAATCGAATATTTTGAAATGGAATTCAAATTGAATTGAAACGAATTAGAATTCGAATTGAAATTGAATAAAATTGAATTCGAATTGAATGGAAATGAAATTCAAATTAAATTGAATTGAAACGAATTAGGATTCGAATTGAAAATGAATTCGAATTGAAATGGAATAGAATTGAATTCGAATTGAAATTGAATAGAAATGAATTCAAATTGAAATTGAATTGAATTGAAAAAGAACTAAAATTGAATTAAAAATCGATTTGAATTGAAATCAATTTGAAATGAATTTAAAACGAATTTATAAGGAAAAATTCAATTTTGATTTGAATTTGAAATGAAGTTGAAATTGTTTCGAAAACGAATTTAAAACGATTTGAAAAACACGTTTTAAAAGGAAATCGATGAAATATATTTAATCTATATTATATATATATAATGGCCGGAATAGAACGCGCCGCGCTGCGGTAGTTCGTGAATTTCAACCATTGACTTCGAATGGGTATTGCGAGAGATCCGACCGTCGGATTCTCCTAAAGCCGGAACCGTTGGGTTCGTATCGAAATGAGCTTTCTAATGAATATTAGATATTTGAAGTCTAACGGTTGGATTTGGAATTATGTCCAAATCAAATTTGGAAAAGGTCGTTGTAAGTGTAGTTCGATGGCCGTTAATGGGAATCGACTGTACGGGCCTTGATAAAATTATTAAAAATAGTAATAATTTGTGTAAAATCATAAGAAATGATTTGGTAAGAATTGGGATGAAAAATCCCATATTTGAGAGGATAAAAATAGATTTTTTATCGAAATGAACTAGAATTATAATTCTATTTATTTTTAAAATAAATAGATTGGATTTGAAATGGTTTTAAAAGTAACCAGAATTTTCAATAATTGAATTGGAATGGATTTGAATCGAAATTGCCTTTGGAATATTTCGATGTTGGATTTCGTGATTATACAGATAGCGTTATGGAAATTTGAAAGATATATAGAAATCGTTATTTCCAATACGATATTTGTTGGTCGTAGAATTTCATATTGAATATAAGCCGATATATTTTCTATTCAGAGCCTTGTATTTAATATCAAATGTGATTTGGGTTTGTCGTGAATGGTGTCTTCATTAACACTGTTCTTAAGCCCAGTTGAGAAAAAGATTAAATCTTTTTATTTAGATTTAATGAAGTGTAACAATTAAATAATATTTAATTGGAATTGAATTGGTATTGATTTTTCGGTTTATCGTGAACAGTGTTTTAAATAACACATGTTCTTTATCCCGATAATTAATGGAATGTGATTTTGTGTTGTCGTGAACGGTATCTTCAATAATAATGTTCTTAAACCCAAAGGAGTTAAGAAAATCAGTAACTAACTGGAGATTAGTTAAGTTGAATGGTTTCTGGGGTATTGATCTGATGTTGGTTTCGGCCTTCGGGGTTAATACTTAGGGAATTGCTCACTTGCTAATTTACGGTTAGGGACTGACTGAAATGTGATGTGATTTTGGAGTTTATCGTGAACCGTGTTTTAAATGATATTGATTCTTTAACCCAGTCAAAGATTAAAACTAAGTGGAGTTTTACTGAATCTTTAATTAGATTGAAAAGATCGAGAATGGAGTATCTCCAGTTTTACTCTAGACGGTAGTTAAATCTTTAATTAGATTTGAACGTGAAATGGTAATTGAATTTACCGATAACACCGTGGTGTTAGATATGAAGTATGACCAGTTTTACTTCATGGGATAAATAGGTTGAGATTGGGAAATAAAATAAATAATTACTTTGGTGTGGTTCGCTAATCCCGACTAGTTTGAAGTGATATTCAAAGGAACATTAAAGAATAAATTTAAAAGAATCTATCTTTGATAAAATTAATGGGAACCCTTCCCTAAGAATGTGAAATTTAGAAACTAACTGTAGGTTGGCTAAGATGAATGGTTTCCTGGGTATTGATCTGATGTTGGTTTCGGCCTTCGTGGTTAATATTTGGGGAATTGTTCTCTTACTAATTTACGGTTAGTGACTGATGAATTGGAATGAGGTGTATGTTGTGTTTGTGTAACACTTGTTTATTATATACGCGAGTTGTTCAGAAAGATCAGGTTTATCCCATTCTGAATAACTGCTTCGACGATGAGTCGAAGATGAAGACCGGAGGTCTTCACGTCGTTTGGATAATTACTGATGATCTTGATTGGGCCATACACCTAAGAGGAGGGAATCAGTTGGTGGTCGTCCAGACGTACTTGGAGATCGATGGATATGCGGGGCACTAGGTGCCTCCGGTTTCGTTCAAACCCAGAACGGACTTGTGAATGTACTATGTGTCTGACATCGGATTTCATTCTGCGTGACTGATATCCGTTGCATAGAGTGGTTTGCCTGTGTGGCATGCTAAGATGCAAATGATCAGGGCTTCTATTAAAAGGCAGATTATTGTGGTTGATGATCAAAGAACGGCCTGTGTGGCGTAGCTTTGTGTAGCGTTGATTCGCGAGCCTCACACCCCGGTTGTGAACCAAAAACGGGAGAAGGACCTCAGGGAGGACATGCGTTTCTTTCTGGCTAGAAGCGGCGTTAGTGGTTTTACATGCCCTGACGAGTTTGACTTATGTGGTTGTTGCTGTTGCGAGGCGCCTCGGATATATCGGTGACTATGTGAAGCCGATGGAGCCATTTGTTGGCTCATTTATGCCCCCAAAGGGCGGGGAAACATAGTGTTCAGGCATAATAATCCACATCAGTGGACCGGCCCTGACGATCCAAGGCTTGTCTGCGCGCTTGCCTGAGACTCGGGCTAGACAGTCTCGAATCGGTAGAGGACTATCTTTTGCCTCGGTTCACAGATGGAAATTCAATTTCCAAATACATGACTTTGCGGTTTTGATTGTAGAGCCTAGTATGGCGACATGATATATGGTACCCATGCCGTCTATGATTGATATTTATGATTTGAAGTTGTTTTATACACTATGCACTTATAATAGTATCAAATGATTTGTTTTAAACGTACCAAACATGTTTGGCTATTATAAGGGAAAACCCTATCCCCCGGCTTGCGTTGCATTGTGTGATAGGATCTGGGTCTTATAATAGCTTCATTTTTCCAAAAAGCATTGCGCTGTTTTGTTATATGCACCGGTGTTCTTGGGAGGAAACCCGTTCCGTGTTATACGGCGTGGTCCCTTGATATATCTGATTTAAAGTAAAGTTTTAAATAACTGTTTTAGTTCTCACACCAGTCCCATAACTGACCTGGAGTTTATTGTTTTAACCTAAACTCTGGGTGCCATTATTTTGGCACGGGCAGCTAGTAGTTTTGCTTTTGTAGATTTATATTCACAGGATCCTGGTTTACAGCTGGAACGATACTCGGAAAGCTCTGTATCCGTGTATTACTTTCAGTTGTGTATTGTATTATTTTCCGCTGCTATGTAACGTATTGTAATCTCTGATATTTTATAATGTGTAATATTGACTTATACTCTGTATATTCGTGTAATCTGATGGAATTGTTGTAATAAACAAAGAAATGTTCTTCTGCCTGCGTTCCGATGTGGCTTGTTCTCAACTCAATCCGTGATTTCCCGTAAGGGGGGTTTAGGGTCGTGTCAGTTATCGACCGAACCAATTGGCCAAACTAGAGTTTAACATTGAAAACTTGAATTATATTTAAAATTTGTGACAGGTTGAGTTGTTTAAAGCACAATCAACTGATTAGAAATTGTTAGCTTAATTTGTTGTACCACTTTCCTGAAACAAGTCATGTTTTCATTTTTTTGTTTTCAATTACATAAGTCCTCTTCATTCATGTATTTACATTAGAACCATATCATACTGCATTTGGATTTTGTGGGTAGTATTCGCTGAAAACCCTCATGAGACACCACTCGTCCCATTAGGGACACCTAGAGGTTTAACAGCTTATTGCATACGCTCAATGCAATCGTGTTTCCTACGAAAGTGTGACCTATCCAGTGTAGTTTTTCATTTTTTGTTTTACTCGAGGATGAGTAAAAGATAAGTGTATGGGTATTTGATTAATATAGAAATGTGTTTATTTTATGCTCTTATATCTTATTTTTTGTATATAAATAAATTACTTGGGTATTTTTTTGTCATTTTTACAAATATGCCGATACAGTCAGAAAAATGAAAAATAGAGATCAAATTGCTGCATATTTACATTTGAAGACTTGCTGAAGAAGGTCTCACATCCAATTGCTTTTTGGACAAGAAAATAACTAGTGGAAAGGCATATATATCACAAATCAATGAAGAATTATCAAAGGAGCAAGAGGAAAAGAGGAAAGGCCCAAATTTACTAGATTTCACTAAGGCCCATTTGTAATTCTCGTTGTAAACTCTTTTGTGAATTCCCTAAGGCCCATTTGTCATTGTATTAGGGTTAGGTTTAGGGTTAGGGTTGGCTATCTATCCTATAAATACCCTTGTATTCTCATTTTAAAGATCCTCCTAGAATTAATAAAGTCTTCTTCTTCTCTTTTCTGCATTTTTTTAATTTTCTTAGCAATTAGTGTTGTCTACACAATTAGATTTGGTAGAACACTATTTGTCTTTTTCATTTATTCTTCATTAGTGATTAACCGTCTGATTAGATTGAGCGGTAATCCTAATTTTATTTCCTATTGTTATTTTAATTTCTGCAATTTCTATTTCTGTTCTTTTTACTGCTGCCTTAGGTCAACTGGATTGAATACAGATTTGATTAGATTAAGATCTGATTCAATTCAATAATAGTTTAATTGCAGTTTCAATTTCATTTGCTTTCAAAACCTACCTCGAAGATTAGTCTAACTCGCCCAAGAAATTTTATAAAAATTTAATTTAATTTACCTCCTTGTGATTCGACCTTCCTACTACACGACCTGTGCGCTTGCAGTATTTTCAAAATCTGCGCTTTTCTAATCCATAGGAAAGCGTCGATCAAGTTTTTGTCGGAATCTGCATTTCATTCATATTTTTTCTTTCTTTTCATTTTTTTTCTTTCTTTTCATTTTCAGCTATTTAAATAGGACAATCATGCATTTTAGATCGTAGTAACATGTCAATTTTTTCTTTTTTTCGTTTTTGAAATAATACTCATTTTAGACTGATATAACAAAATAAGTTAACAATTGTTAATCAATTGATAGTATTTTTTCTCTCAACATAAATCGACTAAGAAATATAACGAAAAGTTTATTTTTGATGGGTAATAGTGTAACCTGTACATAGGGAGATTCTTAGGTGATGGCCATGAAGTTTATTCTAAAATATAGTCTTTGTTTAATGAGTGAAGGACTTATAAATACTTATATTGGTTTTTCAAATCTTTTAAACTAAGTTGTGTTAAGATGAATTCCGTAACTCTCTCTTATTCTTATATTTTCAATAATAATAATAGCAATCCAAGGGTATCCAATATTGCTTGTATATCTAGCATTGGTGTGCAAACCCGCCAAGCTCTGTCTGACATGTTGTTGACAAAGTCAGCGTCAGAATATCTTGGTCTCAATTTATGAGTTGGACACTTAAGGATTACCGACATGTTGTTAACAACGTCAGCCTCAGTTTGAACAATCCACCAAGCTCTGTCATAACTCTCTGTCAGTCCGCAAGGCAGTGTATGGGTGGTATACCTTGATCATTAAGTTAGGTGTATGTAATTAATCATAAATTTCAATTTTTATGGAGATGGAGAATAAGCGATGATGCCCAAACACTTATTGACCTTATTGATTTGACTAGCCAAACACGAGGAAATAATAATACCACTTTACAAACTATGCCAAGCAAACTAAGAATCTATTTCATGGATGCACTATGTTATCGACTGAACCAACTGGCCAAACTAGAGTTTAGCATTGAAAACTTGAATTATATTGAAAATTTGTGACAGGTTGAGGTATCTAAAGTACAATCAACTGATTAGAAATTGTTAACTTAATTTATTGTACCACTTTCCTGAAACAAGAGTTGTGTTTTCATTTTTTTGTTTTCAATTGCATAAGTCCTATACATTCATGCAGTTACATTAGAACCATATCATATTGCATTTGGATTTTTTGGGTAGTATCCGCTGAAAACCCTCACGAGACACCACTCGTCCTAATAGGGACACCTAGAGGTTTAACGGCTTGTTGCATATGCTCAATGCAATCGTGTTTCCTACGAAAATGTGGCCTATCCAGTGTAGCTTTTCATTTTTTGTTTTACTCGAGGATGAGTAAAAGATAAGTGTAGGGTTATTTAATTAACATAGAAATGTGTTTATTTTATGCTCTTATATCTTAATTTTTGTATATAAATAAATATTACTTGGGTATTTTTTTGTCATTTTTACAGATATGCCAATACATTCAAAAAAATGAAAAATAGAGATCAAATTGCTGCATATTTACATTTGAAGACTTGCTGACGAAGATCTCGCATCCAATTGCTTTTTGGAAAATAAAATTACAAGTGGAAAGGCCATATATATCACAAATCAATGAAGAATTATCTGTAACAACACGAAAATCTGGGCCAGTTTAAAATTTTTATTTTGGTAATTTTAGCTAATTTTAATTATTTAAAAGGAATTATTTTAAATAATATCGACGAGAAATTTATTTTGAATATATTCAGAACGCCTATATTATATACGTCGTCGTTAGAATATAAATAATTATATATAATTATAAATAGGAATTGAAAATGGCGCGGTAGTTCGATAATTCGATTTCAAACTTCAATTGAATGTACTGGGTGCAAAACAATCCGGATTTTAGTGAAACCAAAAATAATAGGATCTAATTGATAATATCTTTCCAACGAATCCGAAAAATCGAAATTTCATAGCGGGAATCAAAAGATATGTCCAGTTGAAAATTCTGAATAGTCGCTATGGAATTCAGGCCCTTAAAAATGGAAATTTTGCAAACGACCTCGGATTTCGACGAAACCACTTTTGTTGGATCCGTGATGTAAAGTTATTGCTAGATTCCAAATTTCATAATTTTTCGAATCAATATGTGAGCGTGGCAAAGGAAAACGCGTTTGACCAGTTTTAGTTGATTTTAATCGACTCGAAAATGGCCACTTTTCCAACGGTCTCAGAATTCGACGAAACTAGTTTTGTTAGGACCGCATCGTCAATACAAAGCTAGAAAATATTTTTCTGGAATTTTTAGAGTTCGTATGTGACCCCGGTAAATTGAATTGTGCGTTCAAATTCAATATATAAAGTTATATGTTGATTTTGACAGAAACTGATGGAAACGATCGAATCAGCCTGCGGTACATATCCCATTGTGTTCGGAATGAGGGTAATTAGCTAGGGACGACAGTCGGTGGGTCTCGTTTTGATTTCGAATAAAAAGTCAACTTTATATATAAAATTAAATAAATAATTAAATCCCCTTTATTCCCTCCCTCCTCAAACATAAACCCCCCCCCCCCCCGTTCAGTTTTCTTAATCAAAAGAGGAAAAAAAACCTAATCGACAAGCGCCCCCCCCCCTCTCGATCAGTTCGTCGCCGCATCTCGTCAACGACACCAGATCTCCGCCCCTCATTTCCCCTTCTCCGTTCAGGCCTAGCCCCCCCCCCCCCCAAATTGAGCTGCCCCCTTTTACCCTAGGTCGCGACTACGCTGGAAAACCTTAGCCCCCTTTTTAACTGCTTCCGCCGCCATCGAGATGAGCACCATCCACCAGATGCGCACCCCCCCATGACCTCCGCTCTGGCACCCCTGCGGCGAATGGTGAACCCTCCTCCCTGCTTAGAAATACAGTAAGTTTCTGATTTTTTTTAATTTCAAAACTGATTTTCGCTTACTTTGACAATTGATTTTTGTTAACTTTAAAAACAGAAAAAAAATTATTATTAGATTTTATTTTTAAGCAAGAAAGAATAGATTTTTGGTACGATAAAAATTGAATTTTTGTATGTAAGAAGAACCATAAAAATCCGATTTTTAATACGTAGTTGAAGTGATAAAAATCCGATTTTTAACGTGAAGTTGAAGCTGTAAAAATTCGATTTTTATATATTGAATAGCATAGTAAAAATTCGATTTTTATATATTGAATAGCATAGTAAAAATTCGATTTTTATATATTGAATAGCATAGTAAATATTCGATTTTTATATATTGAATAGCATAGTAAAAATTCGATTTTTATATATTGAATAGCATAGTAAAAATTCGATTTTTATATATTGAATAGCATAGTAAAAATTCGATTTTTATATATTGAATAGCGAAATAAAAATTCGATTTTTACATATGTAGTGAATACGGGCAACGAAAGCGACAAAAGGCGAGATTGGCGATGATTTCTCTAAATGAAGTGTCGTGAAGTTGGGATAGCTATCGGTGAGAACTCCTCACTCAAAATTTCTTTTTCTAGTTATATATATATACTAGGATGTAGACAGTGTTTAGTAGCACCCGACACAATCGTCCACAGACCATGGACTTGTTTGTTTGATTGCAAAAATTAGTTAGATTATTTGATTGAAATTTGAGTTGTTTGGTGAAATGGAATGGATTGATTGATGTGTGAATGGCGTGGGCCTTCACTAGACCGGGGATAAGGCTAGGCCTTGTCCCGTTTCTAGTATCGTGCCGTTATGCCGCCGTAATTTTCTAAAATAAGTTAGAAAAATAAAAATATCATTTTTATTTTGTAAATGAACTGAATAGAAATTCATATGTTAAAATAAATTGTTTTATCATTAAAAATATAATTTTTAACGTGAATATGAATATAGTGAATGTGAATAAATAAATATTCATTCACAAACCGGACGGTTTGTTTATGTATACTGATTTGACTGACATTTATTGGGACGATAAATTTTACACATCGCCCAACTGCACAAATAAAATTTGTGTTTGAATGTTTGAAACCCCACACGGGTGTTGGGATGAAATTTGAAGTTCACTCTTCCTGATTGATTAAATATGTCGATCGATTGATTGACAGGCTGTTATAAGCGTTAGATATCTATATTTGATGCTTATACAGTGTAGTGCACTTTGGTTGATGGTTGATTATTTTTCAATGCTATTATATACGTGTGATGTATGAAAATCCATATAATTAATATTATATGGCGATTGATTGGGCCTCATTCCAATTTAGAAAATAAAGAATATTATAAAATAAAGGTTCATGTGTTGACCGTACTCACCGTTGAGATTAGTCATGTGTTGAACGAAATATTTTAATAATAAAATTTACATCTTTATCAATATAAAATAAAGGTTCATGTGTTGACCGTACTCATCCGTTGAGATTAGTCATGTGTTGAACGAAATATTTTAAAGATAGAAATATTTGAAATAGAAATATTTGAAATAGAAATATTTGAATAGGAAATAATTTGAAAAAGAAATATTCGAAATAGAATATTTGAAAATAGAAATATATGAAGCCGTGTTGATTAGATTGACGTCATTTTGACGTGAACGATATTTATATCGATTTTATTCATTTTATAATGAATATTGAAAAACGATTTCGAAATGAATTGAATATAAAATGAATTCGAATCGAAATGAATTGAATATAAAATGAATTCGAATCGAAATGAATTGAATATAAAATGAATTCGAATCGAAATGAATTGAATATAAAACGATTTTGAAATGAATTGAATATAAAACAATTTCGAAAAGAATTGAATATAAAACGATTTTGAAATGAATGGAAAATAAAACGATTTCGAATTGAATTGAATAGAAAACCAATTTGAATTCGAATTGAATAGAAAACAAATTGAATTCAGATTGAACAGAAAACGAATTGAATTTAAATTGAACAGAAAACGAAATGAATTCGAATCGAATTAAAATCGATTTGAATTGAAATCAAATAGAAATGAAAGTAAAAAGGATTTATAATAGGAAATTCAATTTTGATTTGAATTTGAAATAAAGGTTGAAATTGTTTTTGAAACGAATTCAAAACTATTTATAAAATTCGTTTTAAATAGAAATCGATGAAATATATTATATATATTATATATAATAAAATGGCCTGAATAGAACGCGCCGCGCCACGGCAGTTCGTGAATTTCGACCATTAACTTCGAACGGACATTACGGGAGTTCCGACCGTCGGATTCTCCTAAAACCGGAACCGTTGGGTTCGTGTCGAAAAAGCTTTCTAACGAATATTAGAAATTTGAAATCTAATGGTTGGATTTGGAGATATGTCCAAATCAAATTTGAAAAAGGTCGTTGTAAGTGCAGTTCGATGACCGTTGATGGAAATCGACTGTACGGGCCTTGATAAAATTATTAAAAATATTAATAATTTGTGTAAAATCATCAAAAGTGATATGTGAAGAATTGGGATGAAAAACTCGGTATTTGAAAAGATAAAAATAGATTTTTATCGAAATGAACTAGTTTTGAACTAGAATTAAAATTCTATTTGTTTTTAAATAAATAAATTGGATTTGAAAAGGGTTTTAAAAATAACCAAAATTTCCAGTGATTGCATTGGGATGGGTTCGAATCGAAATTGTCTTCGGAATATCTCGATGTTGGAATTCGGGATTATACAGATGTTGTTATGGAAATTTGAAAGATATATATTTATATCATTATTTCCAATACGACATTTGTTAATCGTAGAATTTGATATCGAATATAAGCCGATATATTTTCTATTCAGAGCCTTGTATTGAATATCAAATGTGATTTGGGTTTGTCGTGAATGGTGTCTTCATTAACACTGTTCTTGAACCCAGTTGAGAAAAGATTAAATCTTTTTATTTAGATTTAATGAAGTGTACCAATTAAATAATATTTAATTGGGATTGAATTGATATTGATTTTTGGGTTTATCGTGGACAGTGTTTTAAATAACACTCGTTCTTTAACCCGATAATTAAGGGAATGTGATTTTGGGTTTATCGTGAACTGTGTTTCAAATGACACTGATTCTTTAACCCAGTTAAAGATTAAAACTAAGTGGAGTTTTAATGAATCTTTAATTAGATTGAAATAATCGAGAATGGAGTATCACCAGTTTTACTCCAGGCGATAGTTAAATCTTTAATTAGATTTGAACGTGAAATGGTAATTAAATTTATTGATAACACCGTATTGTTAGATATGAAGTATTACCAGTTTTACTTCATGGGATGAATAGGTTGGGATTGGGAAATTAAAACAAATAATTACTTCGGTAAAGTTTATTAATCCCGACTAGTTTGAATTGATATTCAAAAGTAGATTAAAGAATAAATTCAAGGAATTTATCTTTGATAAAATTAATGGGAACCTTTCCCTATGAATGTGAAATTTAGAAACTAACTGTCGGTTAGCTAAGCAGAATGGTTTCCTGGATATTGATCTGATGTTGGTTTCGGCCTTCGGGGTTAATATTTGGGGAATTATTCTCTTGATTAATTTACGGTTAGTGACTGATGAATTGGAATGAGGCGTATGTTGTGTTTGTGTAACACTTATTTAAAATATACGCGAGTTATTCGTGAAGACCGGGTTTATCCCATTCTGAATAGCTGATATGACGATAAGTCGAAGATGAAGACGATGGTCGAAGACCGGAGGTCTTCACGTCGTTTGGGTGATTACTGATGATCTTGATTGGGTTGTACACCCAAGAAGATGGAAACAGTTGGTGATCGTCCAGACGTACTTGGAGATCGATGGATATGCGGGGTACTAGGTGCCTCCAGTTTCGTTCAGACCCAGAGCGAACTTGTAAATGGACTGTGTGTCTGACATTGGATTTTAGTCCGTGTGATTGATTTCTATTAAATATATATCTGTTTGGCGGCGGAGAATTTATTCTCTTGCTTAACGCCCTTCTCTGAGACGTACGAGCTCAGGGGTTATATATTGATGGATATCAAACGCATGGAGTGAATTGCCTGTGTGGCATGCCTAAGTGGCAATTGATCGAGGCTTCTGTTGAAAAGCAAAGTCTTGTGGTGAGGATCAAAGCACGGCCTTTGTGGCGTAGCTTTGTGTAACGTTTACTTCGCGAGTTTCGCACCCCGGTTGTGAACCAAAAACGGGAGAGGACCTCAGGGAGGGCATGCGTTTCTTTCTAGCTAGAGTGGTGGTAGTGACCTACCAGCCCTGACATTTATATACTTTTCACCTGTGTGGTTGTTGCTGTTGCGAGGCGCCTCGGTTTGATCGGACGATCCGGGTCCGATGGAGTCATTTGTTGGCTCATTTACGCCCCAAAGGGCGGGGAAACGTATTGTTCAGGCACTATAATCCACATCGGTGGACCGGCCCTGACGATCCATGGGGCAGTTGCGGCTGTTCCTGAGGCTCGGGCTAGAGAGTCTCGAATCGGTAGAGGACGATCCCTGGCCTCGGTTCACAGATGGAAATCCAACTTCCAAATACGTGACATTTGCGGTTTTATTTGTAAACCTATATATGGTGACATAGTGGCATGGGACGCTCATGTCACCTGTGATTGATACTTATGATTTGAAGTTGTTTTATACACTATGCACTTATAATAGTATCAAATGATTTGTTTTTAAACATATCAAGCATTCTTGGCTATTATAAGGTAAAAACTCTATCCCCCGGCTTGCATTGCATTGTGTGATAGGACCTGGGTCTTATAATAGCTTCATTTTTCTTTATTTAGCATTGCGTTGTTTGTTTTATGCACTGGTATTCTTGGGAGGAAACCCGTTCCGTGTTATACGGCGTGGTCCCTTGATTTACCTAACTTTAAAAACAAAGATTAATAACTGTTTTAGTTCTCACACCAGTCACATGACTGACCTGGAGTTTATTGTTTTAACCTAAACTCTGGGTGCCCCTATTTTGACACGGGCAGCTAGTAGTTTTGGTTTTGCAGATTTATATTCACAGGATCCTGGTTTAAAGCTGGAACGATATCCGGAAAGCTTTGCATCCGTATATCTCCTTCTAGTTGTGTATTGTATTATTTTCCGCTGCTATGTATTTAAATGTAATTTAAATCTCTGATATTTCTGTGTAATATTCATTTATACTCTGTATATTCTTGTAATCTGATGCATTGTTGTAATGTACAATGAAATGTTCTCCCGTCTGCGTTCTGTTGTGGCTTGTTCTCGAACTATCCGCGCTTCTCTAAACGGGGAAGTTGAGGGTCGTCACATTTGGTATCAGAGCTTTGGTTTACAAAGCTTAGAGAACAACACACATTAGAACCTTACGAAAGAATTCATCAGATATTGGGTTAGTAATATCCAATGGGAATGACTCGTTAGAGATGGGATCAGTAGCATCCTAGAACGAGTGTGAAGAGTATATTTTTAAAGTGAAAACAAATTTTGTTTTGAAAATTTAAATCAATTATTCGTATTTGATTAGTTATTTATATTGATTTGGACAGTCCAGTATATAAAGATTTTGCATATACGCCTTGCAAACGTGTATTTGGAATTTTAATATACTAGATAGATATAGAATCACACTCTAGTCGCCCGGAGATGGTTCTGATGATTGAAGCTTCATTATCAGAATTAGTGTTCGAGAGTCGAAGGTGTGATATTTATATATTTCCAATTGACTGGTGTGAGAACCAAAATTAGATAGGGTCTATTATTGTGATTTGGCATCAAAAATTTGATTTTTGACTATGTATCAAAATTATGAATTTGAAACTCTAATTCACCAATTGACTGATGTTTGCGTTGTTTGTTTATTTGTTTGCTAATTTTGAACCATTTAGCCTAATTGTATCAAATAGTAAATATTATTGAAATTTGGTCGCATTTGCATGCATATATATATATATATATATGTACTTACATTGAACAGGTCATAGCAAGGAGGCTAGAGCAGAGAATAAAATTTGTTTGCCCGACAAATAGGTACATGTTTACTACATAATTTACTGTTTTGTTTGGGTGATGATGATTTTATGAGCCTATTGGCTAGCCGCTTGGCTTTTTCTTTTTCTTTTTGAGATCAGAGGGCCTATATGGCAATTTCGGGATTTTCCCGTGGCTCCCGTTGCAGGGGAGGTTATGGCGAAATTTTTTGAAAATTTAGGGTGTTAGCCAAATTTTTGAAAATTTGAAAATTCTTAGAAACTGAAAAGTTGGAGAAGGGAAGCCAGATCGAACGTAGAATTGATTGACCAAACCACTTTCGACTTTGTTCCTTTTCGGGGACAAAAAGTTTTAAGTGGGGGAGATTGTAACAACCCGAAAATCTGGGCGAGTTTAAAATTTTTATTTTGGCAATTTTAGCGGATCTTGATTATTTAAAAGGAATTATTTTAAATAATATCGACGAGAAATTTATTTTGAATATATTTAGAACGTATATATTATATACGTCGTCGTTAGAATATAAATAATTATATATATAATTATAAATAGGAATTGAAAATGGCGCGGTAGTTCGATAATTCGATTTCAAACTTCAATTGAATGTAACGGGTGCAAAACAATCCTGATTTTAGTGAAACCAAAAATAATAGGATCTAATTGATAATATCTTTCCAACGAATCTGAAAAATCAAAATTTCATAGCGGGAATCAAAAGATATGTCCGGTTGAAAATTTTGAATAGTCGCTATGGAATTCAGGCCCTTAAAAATGGAAATTTTGCAAATGACCTCGGATTTCGACGAAACCACTTTTGTTGGATCCATGATGTAAAGTTATTGCTAGATTCCAAATTTCATAATTTTTCGAATCAATATGTGAGTGTGGCAAAGGAAAACGCGTTTGACCAGTTTCAGCTGATTTTAATCGACTGGAAAATGTCCATTTTTCCAAAGGTCTCAGAATTCGACGAAACTAGTTTTGTTAGGACCGCATCGTCAATACGAAGCTAGAAAATATTTTTCTGGAATTTTTAGAGTTCGTATGTGACCCCGGTAAATTGAAATGTGCGTTCAAATTCAATATATAGAGTTATATGTTGATTTTGACGGAAACTGATCGAAACGATCGAATCAGCCTGCGGTACATATCCCATTGTGTTCGAAATGAGGGTAATTAGCTAGGGACGACAGTCAGTGGGTCTCGTTTTGATTTCGAATAAAAAGTCAACTTTATATATAAAATTAAATAAATAATTAAATCCCCTTTATTCCCTCCCTCCTCAAACATACCCCCCCCCCCCCCCCGTTCAGTTTTCTTAATCAAAAGAGAAAAAAAAAACTAATCGACAAGCGCCCCCCCTCGATCAGTTCGCCGTCGCCCTCCGGCCAGGACTCCGCCGCCGCATCTCGTCAACGGCACCAGACCTCCGCCCCTCATTTCCCCTTCTCCGTTCAGACCTAGCCCCCCCAAATCGAGCTGCCCCCTTTTACCCTAGGTCGCGACTACGCTGGAAAACCTTAGCCCCCTTTTTAACTGCTTCCGCCGCCATCGAGATGAGCACCATCCACCAGATGCGCACCCCCCCATGACCTCCGCTCTGGCACCCCTGCGGCGAATGGTGAACCCTCCTCCCTGCTTAGAAATACAGTAAGTTTCTGATTTTTGTTTAATTTCAAAACTGATTTTTGCTTACTTTGACAATTGATTTTTGTTAACTTTAAAAACAGAAAAAAAAATATTATTAGATTTTATTTTTAAGCAAGAAAAAATAGATTTTTGATACGATAAAAATTGAATTTTTGTATGTAAGAAGAACCATAAAAATCCGATTTTTAATACGTAGTTGAAGTGATAAAAATCCGATTTTTAACGTGAAGTTGAAGCTGTAAAAATTCGATTTTTATATATTGAATAGCATAGTAAAAATTCGATTTTTATATATTGAATAGCATAGTAAAAATTCATTTTTTATATATTGAATAGCATAGTAAAAATTCGATTTTTATATATTGAATAACATAGTAAAAATTCGATTTTTATATATTGAATAGCATAGTAAAAATTCGATTTTTATATATTGAATAGCATAGTAAAAATTCGATTTTTATATATTGAATAGCATAGTAAAAATTCGATTTTTATATATTGAATAGCGAAGTAAAAATTCGATTTTTACATATGTAGTGAATACGGGCAACGAAAGCGACAAAAGGCGAGATTGGCGATGATTTCTCTAAATGAAGTGTCGTGAAGTTGGGATAGCTATCGGTGAGAACTCCTCACTCAAAATTTCTTTTTCTAGTTATATATATATATACTAGGATGTAGACGGTGTTTAGTAGCACCCGACACAATCGTCCACAGACCATGGACTTGTTTGTTTGATTGCAAAAATTAGTTAGATTATTTAATTGAAATTTGAGTTGTTTAGTGAAACGGAATGGATTGATTGATGTGTGAATGGCGTGGGCCTTCACTAGACCGAGGATAAGGCTAGGCCTTGTCCCGTTTCTAGTATCGTGCCGTTATGCCGCCGAAATTTTCTAAAATAAGTTAGAAAAATAAAAATATCATTTTTATTTTGTAAATGAACTGAATAGAAATTCATATGTTAAAATAAAATATTTTATCGTTAAAAATATAACTTTTAACGTGAATATGAATATAGTGAATGTGAATAAATAAATATTCATTCACAAACCGGACGGTTTGTTTATGTACACTGATTTGACTGACACTGATTGGGACGATAAATTTTACACATCGCCCAACTGCATAAATAAAATCTGTGTTTGATTGTTTGAAACCCCACACGGGTATTGGGATGAAATTTGAAGTTCACTCATCCTGATTGATTAAATATGTCGATCGATTGATTGACAGGCTGTTATAAGCGTTAGATATCTATATTTGATGCTTATACAGTGTAGTGCACTTTGGTTGATGGTTGATTATTTTTCAATGCTATTATATACGTGTGATATATGAAAATCCATAAAATTAATATTATATGGCGATTGATTGGGCCTCATTCCAATTTAGAAAATAAAGAATATTATAAAATAAAGGTTCATGTGTTGACCGTACTCATCCGTTGAGATTAGTCATGTGTTGAACGAAATATTTTAATAATAAAATTTACATCTTTATCAATATAAAATAAAGGTTCATGTGTTGACCGTACTCATCCGTTGAGATTAGTCATGTGTTGAACGAAATATTTTAAAGATAGAAATATTTGAAATAGAAATATTTGAATAGGAAATAATTTGAAAAAGAAATATTCGAAATAGAATATTTGAAAATAGAAATATATGAAGCCGTGTTGATTAGATTGACGCCATTTTGACGTGAACGATATTTATATCGATTTTATTCATTTTAAAATGAATATTGAAAAACGATTTCGAAATGAATTGAATATAAAATGAATTCGAATCGAAATGAATTGAATATAAAATGAATTCGAATCGAAATGAATTGAATATAAAACGATTTTGAAATGAATTGAATATAAAACGATTTCGAAATGAATTGAATATAAAACGATTTCGAAAAGAATTGAATATATAACGATTTTGAAATGAATTGAAAATAAAACGATTTCGAATTGAATTGAATAGAAAACCAATTTGAATTCGAATTGAATAGAAAATAAATTGAATTCAGATTGAATAGAAAACGAATTGAATTTAAATTGAATAGAAAACGAAATGAATTCGAATCGAATTAAAATCGATTTGAATTGAAATCAAATAGAAATGAAAGTAAAAAGGATTTATAATAGGAAATTCAATTTTGATTTGAATTTGAAATAAAGGTTGAAATTGTTTTTGAAACGAATTCAAAACTATTTATAAAATTCGTTTTAAATAGAAATCGACGAAATATATTATATATATTATATATATAATAAAATGGCCTGAATAGAACGCGCCGCGCCGCGGCAGTTCGCGAATTTCGACCATTAACTTCGAACGGACATTACGGGAGATCCGACCGTCGGATTCTCCTAAAACAGGAACCGTTGGGTTCGTGTCGAAAAGAGCTTTCTAACGAATATTAGAAATTTGAAATCTAACGGTTGGGTTTGGAGATATGTCCAAATCAAATTTGAAAAAGGTCGTTGTAAGTGCAGTTCGATGTCCGTTGATGGAAATCCACTGTACGGGCCTTGATAAATTTATTAAAAATATTAATAATTTGTGTAAAATCATCAACGGTGATATGTGAAGAATTGGGATGAAAAACTCGGTATTTGAAAAGATAAAAATAGATTTTTATCGAAATGAACAAGTTTTGAACTAGAATTAAAATTCTATTTGTTTTTAAATAAATAAATTAGATTTGAAAAGGGTTTTAAAAATAACCAAAATTTCCAGTGATTGCATTGGGATGGGTTCGAATCGAAATTTTCTTCGGAATATTTCGATGTTGGAATTCGTGATTATACAGATGTTGTTATGGAAATTTGAAAGATATATATTTATATCATTATTTCCGATACGACATTTGTTAATCGTAGAATTTGATATTGAATATAAGCCGATATATTTTCTATTCAGAGCCTTGTATTGAATATCAAATGTGATTTTGGTTTGTCGTGAATGGTGTCTTCATTAACACTGTTCTTGAACCCAGTTGAGAAAAGATTAAATCTTTTTATTTAGATTTAATGAAGTGTACCAATTAAATAATATTTAATTGGGATTGAATTGATATTGATTTTTGGGTTTATCGTGGACAGTGTTTTAAATAACACTCGTTCTTTAACCCGATAATTAATGGAATGTGATTTTGGGTTTATCGTGAACTGTGTTTTAAATGAAACTGATTCTTTAACCCAGTTAAAGATTAAAACTAAGTGGAGTTTTAATGAATCTTTAATTAGATTGAAATAATCGAGAATGGAGTATCACCAGTTTTACTCCAGGCGATAGTTAAATCTTTAATTAGATTTGAACGTGAAATGGTAATTGAATTTACCGATAACACCGTAGTGTTAGATATGAAGTATTACCAGTTTTACTTCATGGGATGAATAGGTTGGGATTGGGAAATTAAAACAAATAATTACTTCGGTAAAGTTCGTTAATCCCGACTAGTTTGAATTGATATTCAAAAGTAGATTAAAGAATAAATTCAAGGAATTTATCTTTGATAAAATTAATGGGAACCTTTCCCTATGAATGTGAAATTTAGAAACTAACTGTCGGTTAGCTAAGCAGAATGGTTTCCTGGATATTGATCTGATGTTGGTTTCGACCTTCGGGGTTAATATTTGGGGAATTATTCTCTTGATTAATTTACGGTTAGTGACTGATGAATTGGAATGAGGCGTATGTTGTGTTTGTGTAACACTTATTTAAAATATACGCGAGTTATTCGGGAAGACCGGGTTTATCCCATTCTGAATAACTGATATGACGATAAGTCGAAGATGAAGACGATGGTCGAAGACCGGAGGTCTTCACGTCGTTTGGGTGATTACTGATGATCTTGATTGGGCTGTACACCCAAGAAGATGGAAAGAGTTGGTGATCGTCCAGACGTACTTGGAGATCGATGGATATGCGGGGTACTAGGTGCCTCCGGTTTTGTTCAGACCCAGAGCGAACTTGTAAATGGACTGTGTGTCTGACATTGTATTTTAGTCCGTGTGATTGATTTCTATTAAATATATATCTGTTTGGCGATGGAGAATTTATTCTCTTGCTTAACGCCCTTCTCTGAGACGTACGAGCTCAGGGGTTATATATTGATGGATATCAAACGCATGGAGTGAATTGCCTGTGTGGCATGCCTAAGTGGCAATTGATCGAGGCTTCTGTTGAAAAGCAAAGTCTTGTGGTGAGGATCAAAGCACGGCCTTTGTGGCGTAGCTTTGTGTAACGTTTACTTCGCGAGTTTCGCACCCCGGTAGTGAACCAAAAACGGGAGAGGACCTCGGGGAGGGCATGCGTTTCTTTCTAGCTAGGGTGGTGTCAGTGACCTACCAGCCCTGAGATTTATATACTTCTCGCCTGTGTGGTTGTTGCTGTTGCGAGGCGCCTCGGTTTGATCGGACGATCCGGGTCCGATGGAGTCATTCGTTGGCTCATTTACGCCCCAAAGGGCAGGGAAACGTATTGTTCAGGCACTATAATCCACATCGGTGGACCGACCCTGACGATCCATGGGGCAGTTACGGCTGTTCCTGAGGCTCGGGCTAGAGAGTCTCGAATCGGTAAAGGACGATCCCTGGCCTCGGTTCACAGATGGAAATCCAACTTCCAAATACGTGACATTTGCGGTTTTATTTGTAAACCTATATATGGTGACGTAGTGGTATGGGACGCTCATGTCACCTATGATTGATACTTATGATTTGAAGTTGTTTTATACACTATGCACTTATAATAGTATCAAATGATTTGTTTTTAAACGTATCAAGCATTCTTGGCTATTATAAGGTAAAAACCCTATCCACCGGCTTGCGTTGCATTGTGTGATAGGACCTGGGTCTTATAATAGCTTCATTTTTCTTTATTTAGCATTGCGCTGTTTGTTTTATGCACTGGTATTCTTGGGAGGAAAACCATTCCGTGTTATATGGCGTGGTCCCTTGATTTACCTAACTTTAAAAACAAAGATTAATAACTGTTTTAGTTCTCACACCAGTCACATGACTGACCTGGAGTTTATTGTTTTAACCTAAACTCTGGGTGCCCCTATTTTGACACGGGCAGCTAGTAGTTTTGGTTTTGCAGATTTATATTCAGAGGATCCTGGTTTACAACTGGAACGATATCCGGAAATCTTTGTATCCGTATATCTCCTTCTAGTTGTGTTTTGTATTATTTTCCGCTGCTATATATTTAAATGTAATTTAAATCTCTGATATTTCTGTGTAATATTCATTTATGCTCTGTATATTCATGTAATCTGATGCACTGTTGTAATATACAATGAAATGTTCTCCCGTCTGCGTTCTGTTGTGGCTTGTTCTCGAACTATCCGCGCTTCTCTAAACGGGGAAGTTGAGGGTCGTCACATTATCAAAGGAGCAATAGGAAAAGAGGAAAGGCTCAAATTAACTAGATTTCACTATGGCCCATTTGTAATTCTCATTGTAAACTCTTTTGTGAATTCCCTAAGGCCCATTTGTCATTGTATTAGGGTAGGGTTGGCTATCTATCCTATAAATACCCTTGTATTCTCATTGTAAAGATCATTCTAGAATTAATAAAGTCTTCTTCTTCTCTTTTTTGCATTTTTTTTAATTTTCTTAGTAATTAGTGTTGTCTACACAATTAGATTTGGTAGTGTTTTGTCTTTTTCATTTATTCTTCATTAGTGATTAACCATCTGATTAGATTCAGCGGTAATATTAATTTTATTTCCTATTGTTATTTTAATTTCTGCAATTTCAATTTCTGTTCTTTTTACTGCTTCCTTAGGTCAATTGGATTGAATACAGATTTGATTAGATTCAGATCTGATTCAATTCAATAATAGTTTAATTGCAGTTTCAATTTCGGTTGCTTTCCAAACCAACCTCGAAGATTTGTCTAACTCGCCCAAGAAATTTTATAAATAATTTAATTTAATTTACCTCCCCGTGATTCGACCTGCATACTACACGATCTGTACGCTTGCAGAAAATTATTTCAAAATTCGTGCTTTTCTATTCATAGGAAAGCGTCGATCACATAGTATATGGTAGCTATGCCGTCTATAATTGATATATTATGATTGAAATATTTTTGAAACATATATACACTAATAATAATATTAAATCCGTTTTATCGTATCAAGCATTTTTAACCATTATAAGGTAAAACTTTATCCTCCCGTTTGCGTTGCATTGTGTGATGGGACTTGAGTCTTATAATGGTTTCATTTTTCTAAAAAGCATTGCGCTGTTTAACGATTTACTTTATTTGTGCACTGGCAGTCCAATGGAGTAAACTCGTTCCGCATTAGCGGCGTGGTCCTGTGATTAGCCTTATTATTAAATAGGTTAATTAGATTTCTCATACCAGTCGCATGACTGACTCATAGTTTGTTTCACTTTGCAAACTCGGGTGCCCTCTTTTCCGCACGGGCAGCCTTATATACAGGTTTAGCAGATTCATTCTGGATAGCTATGGAGCTGAAGATGGATCTTATCATTTCTATTATGCTGTTCAGACTTCCCTTAGTATATTATGTTTATTTCACTGCAGACATTTTATATTAAGTTAAAAACTGTATTTGTACTAAGTATGATCCTATTATGCTGTGTTACTCTGATGATATCATTTCTAGTGTAATTTGAGATATATTTTCTACTGTAATTCTATATTTTTGTTCTGCTGTTATTGTTTATGTGTTATATTCCAATGATTATCCTTTATTTTGTACTAAGAGAGTTTGGGGTCATCATAATGTCTCCCACCTTAAACTCAATATCAGTACTTCTCTTATCTACGTAGGATTTTTTCCTGTCCTGAGCTATCTTCATGCGTATGCGGATAAGATCAATCTTTTCTGAAGTCTCTTTAATCATCTCAGGTCCAAGTAGAAGCCTATCCGTAGACTCCCACCAACAAGTCGGTGATCTGCAAGGTTGTTCATATAGTGCCTCGAAGGGTGCCATGCTTATACTAGCCTGATAATTGTTGTTGTAGGCGAACTCAACCAATGGAAGATGCTCCTCCCAAGTGCATTCAAAGTCTAGGATCGACATCCTCAAACGATCCTCAAGAACTCTATTCACCCTCTCAGTCTGCCCATCGGTCTGAGGGTGATATGTGGTGCTCGAACATAACTGTTTACCTATTGCCTCTGGCAGGCTCTTCCAGAACTCACTAGTGAAGATGGGGTCACGAAGATAAACTGATGCCAAACATGATGTCGTTCTCTTACTCTTAACGGGAATGAAATGAGCGCTCTTAGTAAGCTTGTCTACTATAACCTAGATACCGGTGTTTTTCGCTAAACGGATATTCTATTAAATTAGAAAACCGTTAACACGAAATATCGTGATAATACCGCAAGCGCACGGCGTACAATCGTAGTACGTGGCGAATAAGGGTCGATCCACAGGGAAAGAGTTAATTCTAAAATTACTCAATCAAATTAAACCGAAAGCGAGTGAGAATGTTAACTAACTAGCAAAAAATTAGCAAAATCTAACAAACTATTAACTAAAAGCGTTGGTTGAAAAATAAGAGATCAAAAGACAACTTAGGAACAAATTCACTTCAAGATCCCATGAATCAATATAAAATGAAACCATGATCTCTCTTTTTGGTCAATAGTTAAATTGATGTGACTATTCTAAGTATGACCTATTTGTGCTATTGATTAGCCCAACATAAGCCATCAAATTTTGTCACACCACTTAAACAACTTTACTAATTTTATGAAAAATGACAACAAGTTGAAATTGAATCATACTTTAAGCATGGCCTATCCCCTATTAATTAGGAGTATAAACCATCAAATTTAGATTTCAATCTCCACTTATTTATCATAATCACATGTAGATGAAGAGGTAATTATTGAGCATATGAACAAGCATAGCCTATGTGATGTCAACACTATAGGCTATCGAACTCAGTAATGAACACAAAAACCATAACCATCAATATGAATTAAAGCACAAAAAGAGATCATGAATAAACAAGTATATTGAAATTACATGAATATAGAGAGCTTCACTATCCCTAAGTTGTAGGGATTTAGCCTCTCATGTTTGTTATTTTAACAGCAAATGTAGTTTGCAACATGAAAGAAATAAAAGAAAATGCAGGCTAAACAACTAAAACTACAACTAATCTACTAGCATAAAAGAAAATAAAATGTAAATAAAAGACGACAAATTAAGATTGCATTAAAACGAGAATTACAAAAACAAATCGCTAAGAAGCCATGGAAGAAATATAGAGGTTTTTATTTCAGCCTCCACTCTAAACTAAAAATCCAAGATCTCCTTTACATTATATGCATGGGAGAAAACCCTAAATTAACTTTTTGTGTGCTACCAAGAATGGCCCCTCTTTAAGCTTCATTTTATCTTTTAGCAATAATGATTCATGAAGCCCTAATTTTGTGTCTCCACTAAAGAAGGAAGGAGAGTGAATAAGGTCCACCATTAATTCTCTATTTGAATTGATTCCCTTTCATGTTTTTTGGCAAGGCATTGATTTCCTCCTTTCGAATTGATTCCCTTTCCGTTGATTGATTTCCCTTTTTTGTATGCATATATGTCTTTATGAAGTCCTCTTCTACATGCATCCAATTTCTGCAAAAATATGAAAAATGTCCAAGTAAACATTCTCAAAATAATATAAGCACACAAATGACCATTTTCCTCCTATATGATGATAAATGCGTGATGTTTTGAAATCAATTCAATTATTGTTTAAACATGACAAAATACCCATATATGACATTTATTAGCACTAAACAAGAATAAATATGTGAATATAAATGTGCATTTTTACGTGCACATCAGGTGTTGCCTTTCCTCGATCTAGGCAAACCATCAATGAAATCCATAGAGACACTCTTCCACTTCCACTGTGGGACCTCCAAAGGATGAAGCAAGCCACCGGGTTTTTTCTATTCAGCTTTAACTTGCTGGCAAAATAAACTTCGAGAGACAAACTCCGCTACATCTTTCTTCATCCCAGCCCAAAATAAAACCATCTTCATATCCCTATACATCTTATCGCCATCCGGATGGATAGTCTTCCTAGAATGATAGGCTTCCTCAAGGACTATCTTCAACAGATTTCCAACTCAGGGAGCACAAAGCCTCCCATCCATTTGTAACCACCCTCTATCATCCGCGTAATATCTATTAAGGTGACTAGAAGTCTCCCCTCTATTGTGATTATCCAAGATGTCGGCTATCTATGGGACCTCTCGTTGTGATGATCCTATCTGATCCATAAGAGTAGGTCGCACCTCTAGGGATGCCAACAAACCAGGTGTAAGATCCGTAAATGGCCTAAAATTGAAGATAGATATGTACTTCAAACTCCGCCTCTCTACGAATAAAGGACTCAAAGTCGTCCTCTGCCTACTCAAAGCATCTGCCACCTCATTACCCTTGCCAGGGGTAAAAGCAATCTCAAAATCATAGGATGTAAGGAACTCCATCCATCTCCGCTGTCTCAAGTTGAGATCATTCTACGAGAAAAGATACTTGAGCAACTTATGGTCCATGTATGAATCGAACCTCTCTCCAAGCAGATAATGCCGCCAAGTCTTAAGCGCGAATACTATAGCAGCCAGTTCCAAATCATGGGTGGGATAGTTCTTCTCATGAACTCTCAACTTTCTACCACCATAGCATACTACCCTTCTCTCTTGCATTAAGATGACGATGAGCCCTATACCACATGCATTAGTGTACACTGTGAACATTTTGTTCCCATCAGGCAAACTCAAAACTGGGGCTATTGTCAGATCCCTCTTCAGTCACTGAAAAGCGTCCTCATAGTTAATGCTCCAAGAAAAGGTCAGATTCTTCTTTGTCGATCTGGTGAGTGAGGCTGATATCTTTGCGAAGTCTTTGATAAACTTCCTATAATAGCCCACCAAACCAAGAAAACTCCTCACCTCCGTTACATTCTTTGGAATCTTCCAATCTTTAGCTGCAACTACTTTCGTGGGATCCACCGCTATCCCATCTTTGGAGACCACATGACCTAGAAACCTTACTTCCTCTCTCCAAAAGTGACATTTGGAGAATTTCGCCTTAAGCTGGCGTACTCGGAGAATCCTCAAAACCTCCTCTAAATGTAGGGCATGCTTTTCCTCACTCTTCGAGAAAATCAGAATGTCATCCACAAAGACCACAACCAATTTATTCAGAAACTCCCTGAAGACCCGACTCATCAGATCCACAAAATATGCGGGTGCCTTCTTCAACCCAAAAGGCATGACTAGCCACTCAAGAAAACCATATGGAGTTCTGAAAGCGGCCTTGTCAATACTGTCCATAGCCACCCGCAATTGATGAAATCCCATGGCCAGGTCCAACTGAGAGAAAAGAGATGCGCCAACAAGCTGGTCGAACAGATCGTCAATCCTAGGAAGTGGGTGCCTATTTTTCTTGGTGAGCTTATTTAACTCCTTGTAATCTACACATAGACGAAGTGAACCATCTGCCTTGGTAGCGAAGATGACTAGAGCGCCCCATTTTGATATACTTATCCTAATAAACCCCTTCTCAAGTAGCTCGCCTACTTGCTTGCTAAGCTCCCTACTTTACCTAGGAGCCATGTGGCGTGCAGGCAATGCGACTGGCTTCGCATTATCCACCAAGTATACCTGGAAATCATCTCATGCCTCAGAGGTAAGCCCCTAACCTCATCAAAAACATCCGAAGACTCATAAACTACAGGCACAGATCGCAAATCATTGACGAAAGCATCAAGCGATTCTAGGAAACTAAGCATGATAGTCCCCTTTGGGTCACATGAAATCTTGAGAGTCCTTCCTCGGCAAGTCAAAAGTTTAACGAACCTCCTCTCACAGTCTAGAATGGAACCATATATGGCTAGCCAATCTATCCATAGAATTAGACCATAACCCATAAAACCAAGCACATACGCGTTGCATTCAAACTCAACACCCAACATGGATATCCTCAAACCCCGACATACCATAGACAGATGAGTTGTGCCCCCAACGGGGTTTGAGACAATAGCGGGATCAGAAACAATACTAGTACTAAGGTGTAGAGACTCAACCACATATTCATATATAAAAGAATGAAAAGCGCTAGAATCAAAAAGAGTCCTATCTGGATGATCAGAAAGAGAAATCAAACCTTTAACAGAAAATTTCCTACCTCTGTCAGGTACACTAGCCTCGAGAGCATGTACATGCCCTCCAAAAGATCCTTCCTTTTGGCTTTGTCCTTGGCTCTTCGGGCACTCCCTAGTATATTGTCCGACTTCACCACAGTTGGAGCAAGCATTCTTCCTTTTTCTGTAAACTTTGACCAAACGATCTAAGCTTCCACAACCATGACATTTCTTCTTGCCTTAAGCTTTGTCATTCTTTCCACCCTTCTTTTGCGGTTCTTTCTTGGGCCACACTTTATTGTTTTGTGTCTCATCAGTCTTAGCCTCCTCTTTCTCTTCCTTACCATTTTCATGCATCAATGCCAGGTCAACCAGTCTCTCAAAAGTATCCCCCATCAGAATGTGAGATAATGCCAATGCTTGAAGAGGTTGATTTAATCCTCTTGCAAACCTTAATGGTTTCTAGTGTAGGGTATTCCCCAGCTCCAGACCAAACTTCTCCAACTGATTGAACTTATTGACATACTCTTTAACAGACATGCTTCTTTGCTAAGTGCTAGAAATCTCTCCATTTGCATACTATCTTCTGCCTGAGAGAGAAAATTCGTATCGAATATCTATTGGAAATCAACCCAAGTATCAACTGGCTAAAATTCGTATAGAATATCTATTGGAAATCAACCGAAGTATCAACTGGCTGCCCTGCTTACATCACTTCCCACCAGAACGAAGCCTCATCCTTAACCTGCCATTCAGACAACTGTATCTTCCTGCGATCGTCAACCTCAAAACCTCAAACAAGTTTTCCGTATCTTTTAGCCAATTCCATGCTTCCATAAAGTTCTCAGTTCCCCGAAATTTCTTTCCTTCCATAGTACAGAAGTCCGTGCACATCTTAGAGAAATTATCCACTCGCGAAGAAGGAGGAACAACGTTTGCAGCTGGGGGAGGGGCGTCTCCTTGGCCTCCGGCACACGTCGTAGCTTCAAAATACCTATGGAACCAAGCCGGTATCTGAATGCCTTCAGGAAGTTTGGTTCCCCAAGCATGCTGAATAGAAAAGGAAAAGAGATTAAAATAGAGAATCGAAAGATATTTTATATGGCTTTGGGAAATATGTTTTCCAAAAACAAACTTTTTTTGAATTTTTTTTTCGAAACTTTTTGAAAACAATTTTCAGATCCTTTTATCTGATCTTGTAACCTTTAGCTCTGATACCAAATGTGACACCCTACGTCTATTAATGTCAATCTTTATAAGAATGCATTAAGTTTCATGAAGCTTTACAGGTAAAAAGAAACCGAATCTCACAAGACATACATAAAAGTAGCAACATAATTTAAAACTTCATTACTTAGCAAAAAAAATCATAGTCTCGAAAAAAATTACAACATTAGGCTAAAATATTGAAACCAAGTACATAAAACCAAAACATCAATCTTGTGCTAAAAGCCATCAGAGTACAGAAATGTAAAATCGTATTCCCTAATAATAGCCATAATAAAGTAGACAAGTAGTCAAAGCGATACATCAAATCAGATCCAAATCCAAGCAAAAACATAAGAGAGAATCCTAATCAAGCCTAAGCGTTCCCACCTTGAGAACCTAGGGGGAAAGTAAGAGAGAGAAAAGGGAACAAAATGGGTCAGACATAAAGTCTGGCAGGTCTAATAACTTTCATAATACAAAGAAGTAAAAGTATCATGACAGACATATAAACTGGATGCGAGATAATAGTGTCATATAACAGGTATAAACAAACTGAACAGGATAAGAAGAATAAACAAAGTAGATTATGCTTCTCAAATACTTTCCTCTACACCAATACTAGTATAACAGATATGTGATAGGATTAGGTATACCCTAATTACTTAACGAAAAGAGAATAATCCCCACAGAAATATAATGGTATGATTAGGTGTACTCTAGTAACGAGTTTTACCCAAGAAGAAATAGCAGGCACCTAAATAGAAATAATGGATGTTACCCCAAATAGAAATAATAGGTACCTCAACAGAAACAGGAAGGACTAGATGTACCATAATTACTACCCCCAAGTGATCGGCTCCCTAACTTGTAAATACCCTGTGTCGTCCCCATGGTAGGGTGTATTACTTCCTAAAGTGGAAACCTATAGAAGGACACATACCTATTTACTGGTGCTACAACGGCTTATTTTCCCCATATGGACCAGACTCATGCACACATATGACTCCGTTGAAATGCACCCGTATACACCCCTTTTTCAGAAGAACCTATTATAATCAGTTCAATATGTGTGACCTGACCTTTACCTAGTGCGGGGTCCCCGTTTTATACTAGAATGGGTTACCGACTGATACGGGTCCCAAACAGCAAATGACACAAGTCAAACCCCTAAAATTGTTTCCCCTAATTAACTAGGATTTTTAACAAGTTAAACCTACCGATAAACAGGTTTCATAGGTTACTTACAGTTTCATTAACATGTTCCACTTAACCCTTAAATTAAACCTACAGATTTATATGCCCCCGAATCCCAATCATAATTCACAGTATAATATATGCCTCTAAATTTTGGTCATATTTCACAGTATAGGTTATGCCCCAAATTCCAGTCATGACTCATAGTACAAGATATGCCCCCAATTTATCATTCCCAATTAGTCCCAATTTATTCCAATTTCGTTCATATGCATATATAACAGAAATAGGCATAAGGTAACAAGAATTGGCATATAAGAACTGAACAGCAGAATAGGTGTACAGATTTTCACATGTAGTTATAATAAAACTGTTTAGGTATGAATCAGTTTCTTAACAAGCATAGGTTCAGATTCATAATTATAAACATGTCAGGGTTACTATTAAATTTTTATATCTTAAAGTAACATGAACTCACAGAGATTGGATCGAAGTACAAGAAATATTTTCTGATGTGTGCATAGGCTGATGTTTGAAGAAGATAGTCTGATTCATTCCAAGATGGGGCGGCATCTCATTGTCTCCATTATTTTAGGTATAGAAAAACAATAGAAATTTTGTCCTATATATAGCCTATCCTCAATGAACCCAGTCACAATTGCGTCCATAAATACTCAGAAGAAATTGACCAGATCGCGGTTGGGTCGAACCACCCCAACCTGGGTCGACCCATGGGCCGACCCAGAGGTCGACCCACCCGACCTTGGGTTGACCTAGACCAGGCATGGCTCAGACCCCAATGGGTCTGGTTCCTGCCTACGCCCACCTCTTTTTCCCGCTTCATATTTTGAATTATTTTGAAAATTCTAGTTGTTTTATTCACGTATATTCTCCTTACACGTAGACAAACTTCTAAGCTTTATATCTTCCTCATACGATGTCCGTTTTACGCGAACTCGGAGTCTATCTTAACTAGAATTCCAAGATGAATGCAATGGATAGTCTGTTTTACTTAGTTACCAATATTTAATTAAGTACCCTTTAGTTTATTTTAATGGTGTCTTTTAGAATTTTGAGGTGTTACATAACTTGTATAATAATTTAAGATGTGAAAATAGAAAAAATATGCGTATTAGAATAAATTTAATTCACTTTGTATAATAAAGAAATTTTTCTAACCATTGTTTTTAAATTATATTTGATGGTCTGTTTAAATACCGAAAATACAAAATACTGATTAACAATCAATATTTCACTATAATATATTTTCAATATGAAGTGTTAAATTATTTAATAAAATCATAAATTATTGGTTTGGGGAATTAATTTCAGTATAATACAAGGCGGGTTAACGTGCCAGGACATGGAAAGAAATAAAAACAGGAGTGAAGCATAGTACTTCATCTACTATCAAAACCCATAGCTAATTCCCAACAAAGGAGGAACTACTGGAGTCATCACTACCTATAACATTGACATATTCAAGACAGGTTATAGCACAGTTAGGTACATAATATGGGTTAGGACTACGAAACTCGTACTCCTGATCCCAAGTAGAATCAAGTAATAATGACATGTTTATCTTACCAAGATCACCTGCCACAACGAGCTCAAAATCATCTCTCACTATCAGATATATCAGTCTTCTAAAATCATTCCTAGTGACAGTGACATATTTGTAATACATATTTTTACCATAATCAGATATCATCCTAAAAACATCATGGACCCATGAGCGGTCATCTAAGTGCCAAAAAGATACCATCGCAATTTGATTCCTCACGTCTTAATTTTCTAAATGTTCTTTATCACATGCAACCATCTTATCATCAACTATAAGCAGAGTTCCTGAGGCACTAGGCTGAATAGTATGGGTAATTGTAGACTGATGGGATTTCACGACCCAAATTACAACAGGAGGCCGAGGAGTCTGGTATGTAAGGGGAACTGGGATAGGAATAGTTACAGTAGGTTTCCAAGAACAGAAAGAGTGTAGATGTCCAAAAGAACTACATGTAGTACATATATCAGGCATCCATCCATAACATACTCGTACCTCTACCATGTAATCATCAGCTATTCTAACCTTTATCGTCTCTGGAAGAGGCTTCCCTAGGGTTATTTCAATCAAGGCTTTAGCATAGAAAAGTTTTTCTCTAGCTACAATGTTGGCATCATAACACTTTAGCTTTCCTATCGAGTTGGATAACCAGTTCAATCCAATTAGTGATTGCAAAACCGAGGGGCTATGTCAGATATACATCCATACCATAATAGAGAGAACCTATTCCCTAGCTCGAACAACCATAGGACTCCACGGTGTAATAATAAAGGTTTCCCATAATAATGATAGGCTCGGCATTAAAGACTTATAGACGCTCCTCCGAGAGAGGAATTTTCATAAAGAACATCGATCGATCCAATCGAATTTGAAGGCTACCACGAAGTTGCCACACCTTTCTACATTGCTCTTTAACAACTGTATATGGGGGCAGAATATGAAGGAAAAATGCGACCATACAATCAATCCAAAAATCGGCTCCAGCATTAATTACCTCCAATGGTAGTGCACTAATTCCATCAATCACAGTGTGCTCAAAATATCGGGGAAAATATGTGCCTATGTTACACCGTGAGCTCTCGAAAAGCAATGTCCATTTGATTGCTTTAGTACCAGCTTCTATTGGCACATCATATTTCATTGAAACTTTATAAAGTTTTTGAAACTTTATTATGCGTGAATTATTAATAAATAGGAATTCAGACAGTTCTGAAGAGTTTATTATATTAAATTGCAATATTAAGGTAACAATGGATTTTTGGGTAACCTTAAATTTTGTATAAAACTTGTGTAGGATTAATATTCAAACATATGATTATTATTAGAAAATATTCGTATATGTGATAAAAATAAGTATGATCTATTTGGAAATTTATCTGTGCTAAAATTAATGTGTTTTGAACATTTTACACTTTAAAAATGTTCGTTTGTTTAAAGTATATGTAAAAAATTTATTTTTGTATAAATTAGGAAATTCAAGTGAAAAAAGTTATAAATAATAATAAAGGTTGTTATAACGTGCTTAAATTTATTTTGTTAATTTTTATAAAGTGGTCTGGTGAAATTTCGGTTGGTTTCAATTTGCAAAGGGTTATTAAAAGTTTACCAATTAAAACTTGTGTTAATTTAGATGTGCAATTAGCTAAGCCTTATGAGACCCTTAATTACCTTTTAGGGCCAATTTAGTCCATTAACCTTTGGCTTAAGGAAGGAAAATTCTGGATATCTCATATCCTTCTTCCTACAAGAAAAACGCTCTTCGTCTCATTTTTACAGTAAATAAAATTCATGGCTTCTCATTGCAAAGTTAACATCCTAGCTTTCTAAACTAATTCTAGAAGGAAACTAAGGCTTAAATAAAGTGTTTAAGCAGGTAATCTACCATAAAATACAAATCTGTTCTTATTCCATATCAGATTTGTAAATTGATTTATTATAATTATTGCATCTCTCTATAGCATATTCTACAGGCACTGGGAGTGAGATAAAGGCCTAAAAGCTTCATCTTTGATGCAATTTCATGCTAATTTTTGCCCTTCTTCACTGTGAAAAAAGGTGATATGCTCACTCACACATTCTAGCTGAAATCTAGTCTTTACTATTGAATTCATGTGTAGATTTTATGCAAAATCGTTACTTTATCTTTCATTGTGCTAAAAGAAGCAAAACATGGCCTGAGTCCATGTTAGTGGCTGCATAAATTCTTCGTCTTTTGACATATTATTGAAATTCTTTACCCCGTGTGTTTTCAACTAGTTATAGTTTATGCATGTCAAATTTCATGAAGTTTCAAAAACGTTTTGATAAATGAAATTGATCAAAAAGTTGCAACTTGGTTGTGATTCCAACTTGGGCAGAAATTGCCTTACTAGGTTGACCCATTGTGGAGTTGTGTCGGCCCATGTCATAGGTGGGTCGGCCCATCCTAGGAAAAAAATGCCCAAGTTTCCTCCTGTGTTTCCAGTGAACTTTTGTTGCCTTTTTTTCCTAATTAGTTGAGACGACCCGAACTTCCCCAGTAAGGAAAGCCTGGATTGAATTGAGGACAAGACGAATCGGAACGCAAGCAGAAGAACATTTCATTGCTTATTACAACAATTTCATCAGAATACAAGAATATACCGAGTATGAATAAATAATATACATCACAAAATATCAGAGATTACAATACATTACTTAGCAGCGGAAAAATAATACAAAACACAACTGAAAGTAATACACGGATACAGAGCTTTCCGAGTATCGTTCCAGCTGTAAACCAGGTTCCTGTGAATATAAATCTGCAAAACTAAAACTACTAGCTGCCTGTGTCAAAATAAGGGCACCCAGAGTGTAGGTTAAAACAATAAACTCCAGGTCATTCATGTGACTGGAGTGAGAACTAAAACAGTTATCAATCTTTATTTTAAAGTTAGGTAAATCGAGGGATCACGCCGTATAACACGGAATGGGTTTTCTCCCAAGAACACCAGTGCATAAAACAACAACGCAATGCTAAATAAAGAACAATGAAGCTATTATAAGACCCAGGTCCCATCACACAATGCAACGCAAGCCGGAGGATAGGGTTTTACCTTATAATAGCCAAAGAATGCTTGATACGCTAAATTTTATGTTTTATTATTACTATAAGTGTATAGTGTCAAAGCAATTTCAATCATAAATATCAATCATAGACGGCATAAGAGCCCCATACGACTATGTCGCCTTACTAGGCTTTACAATCAAAACCGCAAAGTTACGTATTGGAAGTTGGATTTCCATCTGTGAACCGAGGCAAAAGATAGTCCTCTACAGATTCGAGACAATCTTGCTCATGTCTCAGGACCTAGACACAGTTGAGCCCTTGGATCTTCAGGGCCGGTCCACCGATGTGGATTAAACTTAAACCTTGGACACTGCGTTTCCCCGCCCTTTGGGACGTAAATGAGCCCAATGACTCCATTGGCTCCACACAGTCACCGATATGTCTGAGGCGCCTCGCAATCCAACAACACATAAGTCAAACTCGTCAGGGCGTGTAAAACCACTGACGCCACTTCTAGCTAGAAGGAAACGCATGCCCGCCCTGAAGTCCTCTCCCGTTTCTGGTTCACAACCGGGGTGTGAGGCTCGCGAATCAACGTTACACAAAGCTATGCCACACTGGCGATGCTTTGATCATCAACCAAAGGACTTTGCTTTTTAACAGAAGCCTTGATCATTTGCCACTTAGCCCTGCCACACAGGCAATTCACTCCATGCGATTGATATCCATCAATATATAACCCCTGAGCTTGTACGTCTCAAAGAAGGGCGTTAATCCAGAGAATAAATTCTCTGCCGCCAAACAAATATATATTTAATAGAAATCAATCACACAGAATAAAATCCAATGTCAGACACACAGTCCATTTACAAGTTCGTTCTGGGTCTGAATGAAACCAGAGGCACCTTGTACCTCGCATATCCATCGATCTCCAAGTACGTCTGGACGATCACCAACTGATTCCCTCCTGTTGGGTGTACAGCCCAATCAAGATCATCAGTAGTCACCCAAACGATGTGAACACCTCCGGTCTTCGACTACCGTCTTCATCCTCGACACCACATCGAATCAGTTATTCAGAATGGGATAAACCTGGTCTTTCTGAAATAACTTGAGTATATAATAAATAAGTGTTACAAAAACACAACATGCGCCTCGTTCCAATTCAGAATATTCTTTTATTCAAATATTCTTACACTTTGGGAAAGGTTCCCATTAATTTTATCAAAGATAAATTCTTTAAATTTATTTTATAATCTCCTTTTGAATATCAATTCAAATTAGTCGGGATTAGCAAACTACACTGAAGTAATCATTTATTTTATTTCCCAATCCCAACCTATTCATCCCATGAAGTAAAACTGGTCATAATTCATATCTAACACCACGATGTTATCGGTAAATTCAATTACCATTTCACGTTCAAATCTAATTAAAGATTTAACTATCACCTGGAGCAAAACTGGTGATATCCATTCCCGATCATTTCAATTTAATTAAAGATTCATTAAAACTCCACTTAGTTTTAATCTTCCCAAAAATCGATATTGATGATTGCTTAACTTGGGAAATTATATCCTGTCTTTAACTGAGTTAAAGAACCAATGTCATTTAAAAACACCGTTCACCATAAACCCAAAATCACATTCCATTCCAATTCAATTATTGAAACTTCGGGTTACTTTTAAAACCCTTTCAAATCCAATTTACTTATTTCGAAAATATATAAATTATTATTCTAGTTCAAAATTAGTTCGTTTCGATAAAAATCAATTTTTATCTTTTCAAATTTGGAATTTTTCATCTCAATTCTTCACAAATCATTTATTATGATTTTACACAAATTATTACTATTTTTGATACTTTTATCAAGGCATGAACAGTCGATTTCCATCAATGGTCATCGAATTGCACTTACAGCGACCTTTTCCAAATTTGATTTGGACATAATTCCAAATCCAACCGTTAGATTTCAAATCTCTAATATTTGTAGAAAGCTCTTTTCGATACGAACCCAACAGTTCCGGTTTTAGGAGAATCCGACGGTCGGATCTCCCGTAATATCCGTTCGAAGTCAATGGTCGAAATTCGCGAACTACCGCAGCGCGGCGCGTTCTATTCAGGCCATTATATATATATATATATAATATATATATATTATATATGTTTCGTCGATTTCCTTTCAAAACGTATTTTATAAATCGTTTTAAATTCGTTTTCAAAATGATTTCAACTTCATATTCAATTTCTAATCGAGATTGAATATTCCATATCATTAATCTCTAAATGATAATATTTTCAAAATGTTATATTTTAGAATCACTTTCTTTTCTATATTCATTATAAAAATGAATAAAATCGATATAAATATCGTTCACGTCTAAATGGCGCATATCTAATCGACACGGCTTTTATTCAACACATGAATGTTTATTCTATTCAACACATGAATATTTATTTTATTCAACACATGAATATTTATTTTATTCAACACATGAATTTATATTATTCAACACATGAATTTATACTATTCAACACATGAATTTTTATTTCTATTCAACACATGAATTTATACTATTCAACACATGAATTTATATTCTATTCAACACTTGAATATATTTCTATTCAACACATGAATTTATTTCTATACAACACATGAATTTATTTTCTATTCAACACCTGAATTTATTTCTATTCAACACATGAATTTATTTCTATTCAACACAAGAATTTATTTTCTATTCAACACCTGAATTTATTTCTATTCAACGCATGAATTTATTTTCTATAATATTCCTTATTTTCCAAATTGGAATGAGGCCCAATCAACTACCATATAATGTTAATTATATGGATTTTCTACAACACATGTATATAATAGCAACAATAAATCATCAACCATCATCCAGAGTGCACCACACAACTGCATAAGCATTAAATATAAGTAATTAACGCTTACAAAGTATGTCAACCCATCGATTGACATAAAACCAACCAATCGGGATTAGTGTATGTCAAATATCATCCCAACACGCGTATGGGGTTTCAAACAATCAAACATAGATTTTATTTGTGTAGTTGGGCGATGTGCAAAATTTATCGTCCCAATCAATATCAGTCAAATCGGTGTACATAAACAAATCATCTGATTTGTTTATTACTATTTATTTTATATACACATTAAAAATCATATTTTTAACTATAAAATATTTTCCACTATAAAATATTTTATTTCATTACACATCACAAAATCAAATTTCACAACACATCAATCAAACAAACAAGTCATCCATGGTCTGCGGACGACGGGTGTCGGGTGCTGCTAAGCACCGTCTACATCCTAGTATATATTTCTAACTAGAAATAGAAATAAAAGAGAGGAGTTATCACCGACTAGCAAAACCAACACACCGCGACTCTTCATATGTAGGAAATCCTCGCCACTTGCCTTTTATCTCTTTCGTTGTCTGCATCCACTACATATATAAAAAATCACATTTTTGTTATCTACATTATATAAAAATCATATTTTTATTATCTACATAATATTAAAATCATATTTTTATTATCTACATTATATAAAAATCATATTTTTATTTAGCTACAAATAGAAAATATTATATTTTGAGAACAAACAAAGATCATATTTTGTTAACAAACAAAGATTATATTCTTATATCGCTCTTTTTGTAATAAAGATTATATTTTTATATCGCTCTATGTATATGAAAATCGTATTTTCATATAATTAAAAATCAAATCTTATCTTTACATCATAAAAATCTAATCTTTAACATTGTAAAAATCTAATCTTTCTATTTTTAAAGATCTCGTCTTTCTAGTTTTAAAAATCTTGTCCTTCTAGTTTTAATAATTCAAACTTTTCTATGTTAAAAATTCAAACTTTTCTAAATTAAAAATTTAAACTTTTCTAAATAAAAAAATTCAAACTTTTCTTAATTTCATATTTTTTTTACTATTAAAACCATATTCATTCATACATAGTTTAAATAAATTTGAAACAACAAAAATGTTACCATCTGCTAATTGAATGATGGACCGCTACCCTTCTTCTTTGAAATCCTTCGTTTACATCAGGTCCCCCACGAAACCCATACGCTCAGTTCTAGGGCATGAAACCATCGCCGCCTCGATCACCTTGGATGCCATCAGACTGCCCCACCTGACGCGCCTACCCATGCGCCACCACCAGCCTGAGTGTGGGACCACTTGACGGCGCTGCATGCTCCAGAGACTGCCTCGAATGACGAGACTTCGGGCTCGAAAATCCAGATCCACACATGATGATAATAGATGATACCCATACCAAAACAAAGCTGGTGAGAAGTACTATGATTTTGGCTTAAACACAATAAGTTAATTCGAGGTGATTTGGGAGATATTAGAGGATCTAATTGTGAGAAATATTAGCCTTACGATATGAAGTGGCGACGCAGTTTATACTGGCTAGGGCTTAGAAAAAATGGGCTATTTATAACAAATATTTTATTATTTATTTATTTCTAAAAATCATTTTTCATAGACGTACTCCAAATTGAACCCAATGGCTGTTGCCATAGCTAAATACCCTCATTCCAGACAAAATGGGATATGTCCCGTAAGCCAATTCGATCGTTACGATCAGTTTCCATTTAATTTAAAATATAAATCATTATATTTTAAATTCAAACATACATTTTAATTTACCAGGGCCACATAATGACTCTAAAAATTACAGAAAAATTATTTTTAACTTTGTTTTGACGATACAGTCCTAACAAAACTAATTTCGTCGAATTTGAAGATCGTTTGAAAAATGGCCATTTTCTGGTCGATCCAATTTGATTGAAATTGACAAAACACGTTTTCTTTTGCCACGCTCACATATTCATCCGAAAAATTCTGAATTTTGGAATTTAGCAATAATTTGACATCCTGGATCCAACAAAAGTGGTTTTGTCGAAAATGAAGGTTGTTTGCAAAATGGCTATTTTTAAGGGCTTTATATATATAAAATATATATAAATTCCACAGCGACTTTTCTGAATTTTAAACTGGACGTAACTTTTTATTTATAAAGCGAAATCTCAGTTTCTTAGATCATTTAGAAAGATATAGTTAATCAGAATCAAATATTTCTTGTTTCGTCCAATTCCGACTTATATCGAATTTTGTATATTCATTTGAAATTCGAAATCGAAATTTTGAACTGCCGCGCCATTTCATACTCGAATTATAATTAAAATAAATTTATTCATTTTAACTTCTCGAAAATAAATTTTTGTCATTATTATTTAAAACAGTTCATTTTAAATATTCATAATCCTTTTAAATTGCCAAAATTAATATTTTAATTGGCACAAAATTTCCGGGTTATTACAGTCTCCTCCACTTAAAACTTTTCGTCCCCGAAAAGGAACGAAGCCGAAAGTTGTTTAACTAATCAACTAAACTTTCATTATTTTCATCACGGTTTAAGTTATTCGACTTTTCAGTTTCTAAGAACTTTTCAAATTTTTCCAAAATTTGGCTAACACTCTAAATTTTCGACAAAAATCGCCATTACCTCCCCTGCACCGGGAGCTTCGGGATATTTCAAATAGCTTCCCATGGCCCTCACCAATCCAAAAAGAAAAAGAAACAGCCAATCGGCTCATAAAATCATCAAAAACCCAATAAATTTGTAAACATGTACCTATTTGTCGGGCAAACAATTTTATTCCTCCTCTCTAGCCTCCTTGCTACGACCTGTTCAATGTAAGTACATGTATATGCATGCAAATGCGACTAATTTTCAATACAACTCAATATTTTTCTCAATTGGGCTAAAGGTTCAACATTTAATTAATCAAACAATAATGTGACGGCCCGCCCCGCACCAACCGACATTTACTCCAAAAGTGCGCTGTACAAATGTCCAGTTAGCACGGAACGGGTCGTGAGAAGGAAAAAGGAAGAAGGAAATGAACATACAAAGAACCTGTAGAATGTCTCACAGCGCATAGAACAAAATATAATAATAACATACTTGACATAAAACAGGAGAGACAGTGCATAAGCTGAAAATCAGAACTAAACATCATAGCAGCAGAAATCCAAAATACAGCTTATTACAACTTTTCAAACTGTCTCAAAGCAAAAGTAAGGTAAATGAGGTACACTACTAATGCCCAAGTAGCGACCACCAACGACACAGGGAGAATGTGTATATATATATCATACGTGGAAACCTCCTGCCCGCCTCCGAATCAGCTACTCGCGCACCACCAGCTAACCTGTCTCTAGTCTGCTCGTGTGAGCACCCAGAGTAATAAGAGGAGACATAAAACTCTGGGTCAGACATAAAGCCTGGTATGAGCGATAAGCATCTAAAGTGAACAATAACAGGTAGACTAAAACATACCTGAACCTGGACCTGCAACCAAAGAGTTAGCACTACATACTGTACAACACTCTAAGGTATCATATCAATCAATCTAAAGATACGGAGGTGGGGGAGGTGTGCATGTCATAATGATGGCAAACAATTCAAGCATAGCATCCATCCTCACATCTCTCACTCAGTGCGTAAAGTATACGATATTCACCACTTCGATCACCCAACATACTTTGCTACGATCACTTTGCCCCATGAAGTCATAAATGGCTTCACTGCACTGATAACGTAGCCACTAATCATTTGCTATGTCCACTTTGCCCCATGGAGTCACAAGAACCCCACTGCACTGGCTCATAGCCTTACCAATCTTTACTATGTCCACTTGCCCCATGGAGTTATTCACCCCATCTGCACTGGCTCATAGTCTTACTATGCATCACCTTGCCCCTCAGGTCATAATGACCCTACTGCACTGATAACGTAGTCTTGCTACCATCACTTTGCCCCTCAGGTCATAATGACCCTACTGCACTGATAAGTAGCCCATCATTCATTCTTAGTGGTGAATCGAAGTTATGAACGTCGACAACTCCTTAGCACACGTCCCGCAGCAAAGTCCAACCATGAAGTGAACTCATTGGTTCCCAACTGGTTCCGGGATCCTGAGCTCTAACTTCCATTTGGACTACCTTTGCATCTCGGGTTATTGGTCATCACAATCGGATCTGATCGGATCAGTCTTCACATTCTTCATCGGATCGGATCGGCCTTAGCCACTCGGATCGGGTCGCGCCTCCTACGTCGGATCGGGTCGTGGTCCTCCAGCTCGTGGTTCCTCTTCCTGGTTCGGATCGGCGTCATCACTTCGGGTCGGATCGGGTTGCTTCATCCGGGTCGGGTCGTGTCTTCTGATCAGGTCGGATCGTCTCGCCCTAGTACCCATCGACTCGTGAGCTCCCCACCCTTCTCTGGTTCGGATCGGAAATACTTGTTGGTTTGGATCGTGCTTCTACCACCGGATCGTGCCACCTAGATGAGTCGTGACTTACTCCTCTAAACGGATCGTAACGCCCATGCTGAAACGGTTCGAGTCGCTCTACCCTCCACCGATCCGATCCGGATTCTGGGTCATTTCCTGCATGTTTTCCTGCGACTGTTTCTACGCCATTCGACGGCGTTTTTGACCAATCTAACACTTCTAAACAACCAAAAAGCATACCATACAGTCATAGCAACATGTAGTGTCGATCCCAAACATCAAAACATAAATCATAGCATATAAAATGGATCAAACATACCCAAAATCCCAAATTTCCCCTTAAGCATACTTAAGTGAAACTAATGATAGGATTATCAAAACTTAACCAAATTAACCCAAATTCATATCAGAGGTCTAAAACATCATTCCGAATTTTATAAACATTTTTTCAAAATTTTATCATGTTTAAATTCGCTAATTACCACTAATCAACCCTAATTAGCCATAATTAGTGCAAAACTAAGCAAATCACTCACCTTAGCCACAAAATAAACTAAGATCTGAAATAATTCTCTGATTTGATGTGAATCTCAATGCCAAACAGCAGCTCCTTTGTTGATTTGGTGAAGATCCTCCTTGATTAGGGGTTGCTAAGCCAAATCCTTAACCTAAAGGTGATTTGGAGGTGATTTAGAGGTTGGAGGCCATTTTTAGGGTTCTTTGGTGATAAGTGGATGCTAGAAAACTGAAATGGAATGATTCTCCATCTCATTTCAGCCCTCCCATAACCCTAATCCCGAAATGGGTTATGGGCCTACTCACTAATCACCCGATTTGGCCCGGTTAAGCAGTTTTTCACACTCCAAACCTTGTTTCAGCCATATCTCCCAAACGGTAAGTCCGTTTGGCTAATGTGACCACTCTACGGAAAGAGAAACCATCAAACGAATCTAATGGAAGTGGTTTCAGGTCAAAATTCCTTTCCAATCAAAAGTTATGGCCAAAACAGCACCAACTAGGGGCAAAATGGTCATTTAAAAATCGACAAAAATCATGAACATGGGAAATGACTCTAATAGATGTTTCCCAAAGTTACATGACCATACAACTTCATACGGGAAAGAATTAAATATTCTACGATCCCATGATGTGTAGAATACGGGTCATTACACTCTCCCCCCCCCCCCCCTTAAGAAATTTCGCCCCCGAAATTCCCTAATCAAAACATACACAAAGGTTCCCGCATGCCTATCAATCATAAAACAACCATCAATCATGCAAAGCAAGTATAGGAAGTCTATCCTAGCATGCGGAAAACTAAATTGCAAAGTAAATCTTACCAGGTAAAGAGTTCTGGATGCATCTTCCTAATGCTCTCCTCTGTCTCCCAAGTACAATCATTCTCGTTCTCGCCCCACTGAACCTTGACTAGCTTCACCGCCTTCCTTCGAAGTTGCTTCATATCATGCCCCACAATACGAATCGGCTTGCGGTTCCCAACCGCCTCGGGTTCTACTTCGAAGTCCTCTAACTGATCAGGTGAAATAGTTACATCTGAGTCGTGAACGAACTTCCTTAGTTGGGAAACATGAAATACATTGTGAACTCCTGCCATCTTCTCTGGTAAGCCAACTCTATACGCCAAATTCCCGACTAATTCAAGAACAGGGAATGGCCCAACAAATCTTGGTGCCAACTTGCCTCACCTGCCAAATCGAATCACGCTTTTTAACGGAGAGATCTTGACGAACACCAAGTCACCAACGGAGAATTTCAAGTCTCTTCTCCTCTTATCGGCATAACTCTTCTGTCTATCCTGAGCAGCTTTCATTCGTTGCTGAATGATCTTAATCTTATCTGAAGTTTCTCTCACCACATCTGGTCCAAGCACAAACTTCTCGCCAGTCTCTATCCAACATGATGGTGAGTTGCACGGTCTTCCGTACAAAGCTTCATATGGAGCCATACCGATACTGGATTGGTAGCTATTATTATATGCAAACTCCACTAGATGTAAATGATCATCCCATGATCCACCAAAATCCAATATACATGCTCTCAAGAGATCTTCCAATATACGATTCACTCTCTCCGTCTGACCGTCGGTCTGAGGATGATATGCGGTACTGAGATGTAATCTGGACCCTAGAGCCTCTTGTAAGCTTTTCCAAAACCCACTAGTGAACAACGGGTCTCGGTCACTCACAATGCTTTTGGGTACTCCATGAAATCTCACTACCCACTTCGTATACAATTCTGCCAACTTGGCTGCCGTTCTGGTCGATTTGACTGGTATAAATCTTGCACTTTTAGTCAATCGATCCACAATTACACAAATGCTATCATATCCCGATCTAGTCCTTGGTAGGCCATCGATGAAATCCATCGAGACTTGTTCCCATTTCCATTCGGGAATTTCTAATGGTTGCAACAACCCACTAGGCTTCTTTTGCTCGGCTTTAACTAGCTGGCAATTCATGCATTTGGATATAAACTTCCCAACGTCTCTTTTCATCCCTTCCCAGTAGTAAGTCTGTCTCATATCTCGATACATCTTATTACCACCGGGTTGTATAGTCAGTTTTGAGTGATGACATTCTCTAAGCACTTCATCTCTCAAACCATTCACGTTGGGCACAACTAATCTTCCACTCTTTCGAAGCCATCCATCTCGATCAAGCCCATACACATTCACCTCCTCACCAATACCTATCTCTAACTTGGAGATGATTTCTAATAGATTAGGATCGTCCCTCTGGCTAGAACCAATCCGCTCTATCAAAGTGGGTCTGATCGTCAAACTAGCTAGCATAACTGGATCCAACTCGCACTTTGGTCTGAAATCAAACCCCGCGATATACTCCAGTTGCTTCCATTCAAGAAACATTGCCCCTAAGCTGGCATGTCTCCTACTCAAGGCATCGGCTACCGCATTACCCTTCCCAGGTGTATATGCGATATTAAAATCATACGAAGCCAAGAATTCTAACCATCTCTGCTGACGAAGATTCAGATCTTTCTGGGAGAAGAGATACTTCAACGATTTATGATCGGTAAACAGCTCAAATCTTTCTCCCAAGAGATAGTGTCTCCACATCTTCAGCGCAAATACAATCGCTGCCAATTCCAAATCATGGGTAGGATACTTCTTCTCATGCGGCTTTAGCTATCGACTAGCATAAGCTACAACCCTACCTCCTTGCATCAATACTGCACCCAGTCAAGTACCACAAGCATCTGTGTATACCGTCATCTCTTCATTCCCTTTAGGAATGACTAACACTGGCGCACGCGTCAACCTCTCCTTTAGAATTTTGAAGGCATCCTCACACACTCCGTCCCAGACGAAGGACTGATTCTTCTTAGTCAACTGAGTCAACGGTGCTGCTATCTTGGAGAAGTCCTGGATAAACTTACGATAATATCCAGCTAATCCCAAGAAACTTCTTACATCTGTAGCATTCTTGGGCGTAGGCCAATCCTGTACCGTAGCCACCTTTGCAGGGACCACGGCAATACCACTCTCTGAAACAACATGACCCAAGAACCTCACTTCCCTTCTCCAAAAATGACACTTAGAGAATTTCGCTTTCAATTGGTGTTTCCTCAACACCTCCATCACTATTCTCAAGTGTCCCTTGTGTTCCTCCTCTGTCCTTGAGTAAACAAGGATATCATCCACGAACACAAGAACAAACTTATTCAATTGATCTCTGAATACTCGGTTCATAAGATCCACAAAATAGGCTGGTGCATTGGTCAACCCAAATGGCATGACCAACCACTCATAAAATCCAGACGGCGTCCTAAATGCCGTTTTCGGAACACTCTCATCTGCTACTCGAAGCTGATGAAATCCTGTCGCGAGGTCCAACTGGGAGAACACTCTTGCTCCTTCCAGCTGATCAAACAAATCATCTATACGCGGCAAAGGATACTTATTCTTCCTCGTCACCTTATTCAACTCGCGATAGTCCACACACAAACGAAGGGAACCATCTGCCTTAGTGGCAAACACAACTGGTGCTCCCCACTCGGATACACTCCTTCTAATAAATCCCTTCTTCAAAAGATTGCTGACTTGCACCCCGAGCTCTCGCTGCTCCCTTGGTGCCATACGACGAAGTGGCATCACTATAGGTCTGGCATCTTTCACTAAATCAATACGGAACTCAATCTCTCGGTGTGGTGGAAGCCCGGTCACCTCCTCGAAGGCGTCCGGATACTGGCCAACCACGGGCACATCTGACAACTCATCCTGCGGGATGTCGAGGGAATTTACAAAACTAGCCATAACCCCATCACTAGGTAGACTACCAAACACTACCCTCCGCCCATCATCCGCCCTCACTGTCACCAAAAAGCCCTCACAGTCTACCACCACCCCGTATCTTTGGAGCCAATCGACTCCCAATATAATGCCATACCCAGTAAAGCCCAAAACAAAGCAATCACATACAAACATACATCCATGACTCGATAAGACCAAATTCCTGCAAATCATACTAAGGCTAGTCGAACCACCAATCGGGTTCGTTACTATCAATGGTCTATCGACTATCTCGGGTTCCAGTCCCAACCTACCTACCAGGTCACTAGATATGAAGGAACGGGAAGCCCCGGTATCAAACAAAACTCGAACTGGTATATCATAAATAGAAAGCATACCTTGAATAACAACATTCTTTCCTTTCTCCGCCGCAGTTGGGGCATTCGACGAAGAAGGAACAGCATCAATAGCATATGCTTTCACAATCTGTTTCTCCTTAAGAGGTTGCGGACACTTATCTTTCTGATGTCCCACTTGGCCACAGTTGTAGCACTTCCTTTCCGCTGGCTTGGCCCGACATTCCTTAGCATAATGGCCTTTCTTTCCACAGCTGAAGCACTCAACATCTTTCTTGCTCTTTTTCTGGCCACCCTTTGATTGGTCCTGCTTCCTCTTATTCTGAGAATTATTCTTGCCTCCACCGCCTGCTTGCGGCTTTGGCCCTTCTGCAGATGCAGCCTCAGTCTTTGACTTAGGGTAAAGACTCTCTGATCTCAAAGCTTTCCCCACAATCGATTCAAAAGTCTCATCGATGTAGTTGATAAGTCTTTCCCCCAAGTACCCATCCAACCCAGTAATGAACTTCTCATTCTTCTTTTCAGGAGTATCGATAAGAGACAGTCCATACTTCGACAAAGTGTCGAACTCAGCAATATAATCAGAAACTGCCCTCCCATTCTGCTTGAGTTCCAAGAACCTCTTAAACAACACTGACTTCTGGGCAGCTGGGATAAACTTCTCGCTAAAGCGAGCCTTGAACTGATCCCACGTAACCTGATCCTCTGGAGTAGCTGTTCTAATGGCATTCCACCAATTCATCGCTCGCCCCTGCAGCTGACGAGACGCTAGCCTTCTCTTCATCGCATCCTCAAGACCCAAGTCATCAAAGATATGGTCACAGCTATCCATCCAGTCCTGAACATCCGTGGCCGACTCCGTTCCGTGGAACGGCTTCCAACCAAGGTTAGTATAATCCTTGCACAACTTGGCGAAATCGACCCTAGGCGCCTGCACTACTGGGCCAGCACCAACACCGGGATTCGGAACTGCCCCTTGCACTTCTCAAAGCATGTCTCTCATGAGGTCAGTAAACATTGCCCTCATGTCAGCGGCATTCACTTGGTTGGTCCCCCTACCAGCATCCCTCGTTTCTCGGCTCATCGTTAATCTGTAAAAAGGGAAACGATTAACGACCCCATAGTGGTGCTAGTGCAGTGCGACTTCATCTTTATACTACTAATAGTATATTTGAAAACCAAAGTAATCACAAATACACGCTCTCATATACGTACTATCTCTCCCTAGTGTCTTTCCCTAGGTTAACTATGCAATCTAGAGCTCTGATACAAAGTGTGACGGCCCGCCCCGCACCAACCGACATTTACTCCAAAAGCGCGCTGTACACATGTCCATTTAGCACGGAACGGGTCGTGAGAAGGAAAAAGGAAGAAGGAAATGAACATACAAAGAACCTGTAGAATGTCTCACAGCGCATAGAACAAAATATAATAATAACATACTTGACATAAAACAGGAGAGACAGTGCATAAGCTGAAAATCAGAACTAAACATCATAGCAGCGGAAATCCAAAATACAGCTTATTACAACTTTTCAAACTGTCTCAAAGCAAAAGTAAGGTAAATGAGGTACACTACTAATGCCCAAGTAGCGACCACCAACGACACAGGGAGAATGTGTATATATATATCATACGTGGAAGCCTCCTGCCCGCCTCCGAATCAGCTACTCGTGCACCACCAGCTAACCTGTCTCTAGTCTGCTCGTGTGAGCACCCAGAGTAATAAGAGGAGACATAAAACTCTGGGTGAGACATAAAGCCTGGTATGAGCGATAAGCATCTAAAGTGAACAATAACAGGTAGACTAAAACATACCTGAACCTGGACCTGCAACCAAAGAGTTAGCACTACATACTGTACAACACTCTAAGTTATCATATCAATCAATCTAAAGATACGGAGGTGGGGGAGGTGTGCATGTCATAATGATGGCAAACAATTCAAGCATAGCATCCATCCTCACATCTCTCACTCAGTGCGTAAAGTATACGATATTCACCACTTTGATCACCCAACATACTTTGCTACGATCACTTTGCCCCATGAAGTCATAAATGGCTTCACTGCACTGATAACGTAGCCACTAATCATTTGCTATGTCCACTTTGCCCCATGGAGTCACAAGAACCCCACTGCACTGGCTCATAGCCTTACCAATCCTTACTATGTCCACTTGCCCCATGGAGTTATTCACCCCATCTGCGCTGGCTCATAGTCTTACTACGCATCACCTTGCCCCTCAGGTCATAATGACCCTACTGCACTGATAACGTAGTCTTGCTACCATCACTTTGCCCCTCAGGTCATAATGACCCTACTGCACTGATAAGTAGCCCATCATTCATTCTTAGTGGTGAATCGAAGTTATGAACGTCGACAACTCCTTAGCACACATCCCGCAGCAAAGTCCAACCATGAAGTGAACTCATTGGTTCCCAACTGGTTCCGGGATCCTGAGCTCTAACTTCCATTTGGACTACCTTTGCATCTCGGGTTATTGGTCATCACAATCGGATCGGATCGGATCAGTCTTCACATTCTTCATCGGATCGGATCGGCCTTAGCCACTCGGATCGGGTCGCGCCTCCTACGTCGGATCGGGTCGTGGTCCTCCAGCTCGTGGTTCCTCTTCCTGGTTCGGATCGGCGTCATCACTTCGGGTCGGATCGGGTTGCTTCATCCGGGTCGGGTCGTGTCTTCTGATCAGGTCGGATCGTCTCGCCCTAGTACCCATCGACTCGTGAGCTCCCCACCCTTCTCTGGTTCGGATCGGAAATACTTGTTGGTTCGGATCGTGCTTCTACCACCGGATCGTGCCACCTAGATGAGTCGTGACTTACTCCTCTAAACGGATCGTAACGCCCATGCTGAAACGGTTCGAGTCGCTCTACCCTCCATCGATCCGATCCGGATTCTGGGTCATTTCCTGCATATTTTCCTGCGACTGTTTCTACGCCATTCGACGGCATTTTTCACCAATCTAACACTTCTAAACAACCAAAAAGCATACCATACAGTCATAGCAACATGTAGTGTCGATCCCAAACATCAAAACATAAATCATAGCATATAAAATGGATCAAACATACCCAAAATCCCAAATTTCCCCTTAAGCATACTTAAGTGAAACTAATGATAGGATTATCAAAACTTAACCAAATTAACCCAAATTCATATCAGAGGTCTAAAACATCATTCCGAATTTTATAAACATTTTTTCAAAATTTTATCATGTTTAAATTCGCTAATTACCACTAATCAACTCTAATTAGCCATAATTAGTGCAAAACTAAGCAAATCACTCACCTTAGCCACAAAATAAACTAAGATCTGAAATAATTCTCTGATTTGATATGAATCTCAATGCCAAACAGCAGCTCCTTTGTTGATTTGGTGAAGATCCTCCTTGATTTGGGGTTGCTAAGCCAAATCCTTAATCTAAAGGTGATTTGGAGGTGATTTAGAGGTTGGAGGCCATTTTTAGGGTTCTTTGGTGATAAGTGGAGGCTAGAAAACTGAAATGGAATGATTCTCCATCTCATTTCAGCCCTCCCATAACCCTAATCCCGAAATGGGTTATGGGTCTACTCACTAATCACCCGATTTGGCCCGGTTAAGCAGTTTTTCACACTCCAAACCTTGTTTCAGCCATATCTCCCAAACGGTAAGTCCGTTTGGCTAATGTGGCCACTCTACGGAAAGAGAAACCATCAAACGAATCTAATGGAAGTGGTTTCAGGTCAAAATTCCTTTCCAATCAAAAGTTATGGCCAAAACAGCACCAACTAGGGGCAAAATGGTCATTTAAAAATCGACAAAAATCATGAACATGGGAAATGACTCTAATAGATGTTTCCCAAAGTTACATGACCATACAACTTCATATGGGAAAGAATTAAATATTCTACGATCCCATGATGTGCAGAATACGGGTCATTACAAATAATCAAACAACACAACCAGCAATCAATTAGTTGATTAGCTTTTCAAATTCATAATTTGGATACATAGTCAAAAAATCAGATTTTTAATGCCAAATCACAACAACAGACCCTATCTAGCTTTGGTTCTCACACCAGTCAATTGGAAATATATAAATATCCTACTTTCGAAACTCGAACATAAATTCTGATGATGTACGTACTATAGCGATCATCAAAACCATCTCAGGGCGACTAGAGTGTGATTCAATATCTATCCAGTATATTAAAACTTCGAATACCCGTGGATCAGACGTATATGCAAAATCTTTATATATTGGATTGTCCAAATTCAATATAAAATAAATAACCAAATACGAATAATAAAGTTTAAATTTTCAAAACAAAATTTGTTTTCAATTTAAAAATATACTCTTCACACTCGTTCTAGGATACTACTGATCCTATCTCTAACGAGTCATTCTCATTGGATATTAATAATCCAATCTCTGATGAATTCTTTCGTTTGGTTCTAACGTGTCTTGTTCTCCGAGCTCTGTAAACTAAAGCTCTGATACCAACTGAGACGACCCGAACTTCCCCCGGTAAGGAAAGCCCGGATTGAATTGAGGACAAGATGAATCGGAACGCAAACAGAAGAACATTTCATTGCTTATTACAACAATTTCATCAGAATACAAGAATATACCGAGTATGAATAAATAATATACATCACAAAATATAAAATATTAAAATGCATTACATAGCAGCGGAAAAATAATACAAAACACAACTGAAAGTAATACACGGATACAGAGCTTTCCGTGTATCGTTCCAGCTGTAAATCAGGTTCCTGTTTATATAAATCTTCAAAACCAAAACTACTAGCTGCCCATGTCAAAATAAGGGCACCCAGAGTTTAGGTTAAAACAATAAACTCTAGGTCAGTCATGTGACTGGTGTGAGAACTAAAACAGTTATCAATCTTTATTTTAAAGTTTGGTAAATCGAGGGACCATGCCGTATAACACGAAACGGGTTTCCTCCCAAGAACGCCAGTGCATAAAACAACAACGCAATGCTAAATAAAGAACAATGAAGCTATTATAAGACCCTGGTCCCATCACACAATGCAACACAAGCCGGAGGATAGGGTTTTACCTTGTAATAGCCAAAGAATGCTTGATACGCTAAATTTCATGTATTATTATTACTATAAGTGTATAGTGTCAAAACAATTTCAATCATAAATATCAATCATAGATGGCATAATTGCCCCATACCACTATGTCGCCATACTAGGCTCTACCATCAAAACCGCAAAGTCACATACTGGAAGTTGGATTTCCATCTGTGAACCAAGGCAAAAGATAGTCCTCTACCAATTCGAGACAATCTTGCCCATGTCTCGGGACCTAAACACAGGAGAGCCCTTGGATCGTCAGGGCCAGTCCACCGATGTGGATTAAACTTAAACCCTGGACACTGCGTTTCCCCGCCCTTTGGGGCGTAAATGAGCCCAATGACTCCATCGGCTACACGTAGTCACCGATATATCCCAGGCGCCTCGCAATCCAACAACCACATATGTCAAACTCGTCAGGGAGTGTAAAACCACTGACGCCACTTCTAGCTAGAAGGAAACGCATGCCCTCCCTGAAGTCCTCTCCCGTTTCTGGTTCGCAACCGGGGTGTAAGGCTCGCGAATCAACGTTACAAAAAGCTATGCCACAAAGGCAGTGCTTTGATCATCAACCACAAGACTTTTCTTTTCAACAGAAGCCTTGATCATTTGTCACTTAGGCCTGCCACACAGGCAATTCACTCCATGCGATCGATATCCATCAATATATAACCTCTGAGCTCGTACATTTCAGAGAAGGGCGTTAAGCAAAAGAATGAATTCTCCGCCGCAAAACAGATATATATTTAATAGAATCAATCACACATAATAAAATCCAACGTCAGACACACAGTCCATTTACAAATTCGTTCTGGGTCTGAACGAAGCCAAAGGCACCTTGTACCTCGCAAATCCATCGATCTCCATGTACGTCTGGATGATCACCAACTGATTCCCTCCTCTTGGGTGTACAGCCCAATCAAGATCATCAGTAATCACCCAAACGATGTGAACACCTCCGGTCTTCGACCACCGTCTTCATCCTCGACACCACGTCAAATCAGTTATTCAGAATGGGATAAACCCGGTTTTTCTGAATAACTCGCGTATATAATAAACAAGTGTTACACAAACTGTAACACCCCACTCCCGCTATGATCACTCACTAAGGGAATGCCATAGCATCGGTGGAGTATTTTAGTGAATATAGAACAGAAAAATTACAACAAGACAGATATAAATAGTACTTGAAATTTCAAAACATCATCTCATAACAGCGGAAGTAAAACATGTCTGGTTACATCATAAAACCACAATAAAGGTCAAGTACAATATCCATCAAAATAAAGAAGTACATAATCCCCTCTCATACAATAGCCAAAACAAAAGAAAAGATAACTGGATAACTGGAGCTTTACATCTATCCAAGCTCCTAAAGACTGGAACAGCAATCCGATCAAGCTCCACTACTGCTAGGATCCACCGTAGGACCTGAGGGTTGGAAAAAAAGATAAAAACAACGGGGTCAGACATAAGTCTGAGCGAGTCCTATAACTTTAACAATACAATCGTTAAAGTAACCAGAGAAAACATAAACTGATATACGGTAACATATAGGGATGAATGACTACTCTAATCCGTCAACTAAACTAAGATAAAAGATAAAGACGCATCTACCCTTCCAAAGGTAAATTACTAAACTGCACCACACCAGTCGTTCCTAATTTAAAGGTTGATCCCACCCATGGACTTATAAAATTAACTTAATAGTACTTGCGTGCCCCTAGGTGACCAAGTAGACGCCACGGGGCCCTACAATCCACTAGGTGTACGCACTACTCCCCATTCGATCGGCTCCCTAACGTAGATACCCATGCTGGCCCCACCATGGGGTGTACCATTCCCCAACGTGGCAACCCGATATAATTAACGGTGCACGGCTTATATCTACACGATGCAACAACGGCTTACCTACCATCCCGGGCCCACTCACGCATATGAAGCCCGTTGGACTTGCGTTGCCACCGCTAACCCGTTTGCCTCTTACAGTCAAGCCCAGTATGCGTGTCCCGTCCTCGACATGGGTCGAGCCCACAAAGATACGTATGGGTTACTGGTTGAAATGGGCCTCCCACAAGCTACCCACCTAAGCTTGTCCCTTTTTCTAGTATATCCCACTTAACCCTTTAATCATGTTTAATTACATGTTTCCACTTTGGTTAAGTATTCTAATTGTATTTTCCTATTGCCACCCAAGGCAACCACTAGATTTCCTCATGCCACCCAAGGCACCCACTTAACCCCTCATGTCCCTCTACATGCTAATGTGGTTAAGTGTTTCTTAATTAATTAATTAAGATCGTAACCTTTGTAAAGACCTCTCACATTAGACTGTCTTTTATGACCGCTGGTTAAGCCGGTTGGGTCCGGGCAGCCTTATGTCATAACCGAGTCTAACCTCGTGTCTTTACATTAATCACGTATTTAGTTTGTGCCTAAGACCTCTCACATTGGGCTAACATTTGTAGCAACTGGTTAAGCCGGTTGGGTCCGGGCAGTTTTACGCTACAACTGAGTCCAACCTCGTGTCTTAGTCAATTAATTACACCTAGTTAATCACCCTCATAATTTAAATTAATTATCCCTAATTAATATTAAACTTTTCATAACATGGGTAGACCTAACTCAATAGGTAAATTCCCATGGGGTAGACCTAACTCAATAGGTAAATTCCCAACACATAGTATGGGTACACCTAACTTAATAGGCAAATTCCCATACTATGTTCCTTTATTTTATGTTATGCATAATTATATTAATTTCACACCATCTTATTAACTTATGCATTTAATTACCCCATCGTTCCCACGTAATTTCGTTCTCATGTCATAACACATATAAAAGGTGTCAACTTGCATATGAATGAACATGTTTCAAAGGTGCCATCTTGAATATTAACAAACACATAACTTGCATATGAACTTGCATAATATGTCACATAACTTGCATATAATCTTGTATAACATGTCACATAACTTGCATATAATATGTCACATAACTTACATATTCACTTGCATAATATACTTGCATATTAACCCATAGACTTGCATAATGTGTCATCATGAACTTGCATATTAACAAACATGTAACTTGCATATTAACAAACATGTAACTTGCATATTAACAAACATGTAACTTGCATAGCATATCTTGCATATTAACATACATGTAACTTGCATATTAACAAACATGTAACTTGCATAGCATATCTTGCATATTAACATACATGTAACTTGCATATTAACAAACATGTAACTTGCATAGCATATCTTGCATATTAACATACATATAACTTGCATAGCATATCACCATGAACTTGCATAACATGCATATAATCACATAGCCCACAACTTGCATATTTAGCATCATGCAAACATAACATACATCATATTAAACTTGCATAAACTTACATACTTAACATGCATAAACATGCATAAACATGCATACTCAACATGCATAAACATAAGATTAATGCTAACATCATATCATATGATTCAAGACTCATTAATCCACATACAAAACCATAAATCCCATCACATCTCATCTACTTAGTTTAACAAAAGATCATCAAAGTGATAGAAACTCACTACTAGCAATTTTGCACTCCAAATGAAGAAGATTAAGATGCTTAGAAGGGATTAGAGGTTGATTAGAGAGTGATTAGCTTGCAACCCTCTTCATAAATTAGTGGAGGCCATGAGAGCTAGCATTTTGCCATAGTTTAGTTGTATGATAGATTAATGATGATTTAGGGCTAGGTTAGGGTCTTATTTATAGATTAGGTGAGTGTTTTAGGCCCTTAGATTAACCCTAGATTAGATTAGGACCCTTAGATTTCGGAACCCTCTAGAACATAGCCCAAGACTCAACCAAGACCAGACCTGGTGCACCCAGATCAACAGGGCCGACACCCTGTGTCGACACCCCTGTCGACAGGGCTGTCGACACCCCTGTCGACACCCCTGTCGACACGGGGCTAGGCGGGAATTTTTCCCCCTTTCCTCTTTTGGCTCCAAACTTGTTTTAGGGCTGAATTTTAAATCTGTTTTTAAATTTAAATTTTCTAAAAACTTCTTTGGGCCATAACCGGGCCATACGGACTCCGATTCTCGAAAACTCGGACTCCATTTCGCGTATTTTTCCGAGACGAACGCAATGACGCAGCCCGTTTCCCCTGGTTCTCACATCTGAGATTAATTATACTTTAATTTCTAACCATTAGTATTAATTGAAATTCGGGGTGTTACACAAACAGAACATACGCCTCAATACAATTCAGAATATACTTTTATTCAAATATTCTTACACTTTGGGAAAGGTTCCCATTAATTTTATCAAAGATAAAATTTTTAAATTTATTATTTAATCTCCTTTTCAATATTAATTCAAATTAGTCGGGATTAGCGAACCACACCGAAGTAATCATTTATTTTATTTCCTAATCCCAACCTATTCATCCCATGATGTAAAACTGGTCATACTTCATATCTAACACCATGGTGTTATCCGTGAATTCAATTACCATTTCTCGTTCAAATCTAGTTAAAGATCTAACTATCGGCTGAAGCAAAACTGGTGATACTCCATTCCCGATCATTTCATTCTAATTAAACATTCATTAAAACTCCACTTAGTTTTAATCTTCCCAAAAATCAATATTAATGATTGCTTAATTTGAGAAATCATATCCTGTCTTTAACTGGGTTAAAGAACCATTGTCATTTAAAAACACCGTTCACTATAAACCCAAAATCACATTCCATTCTAATTCAATTATTGAAACTTCGGGTTACTTTTAAAACCCTTTAAAATCCAATTTATTTATTTCAAAAATAAATAAATTATTATTCTAGTTCAAAACTAGTTCATTTCGATAAAAAACATTTTTTATCTTTTCAAATTTGGAATTTTTCATATCAATTCTTCACAAATCATTTATTATGATTTTACACAAATTATTACTATCTTTAATAATTTTATCAAGGGCCGTACAGTCGATTTCAATCAACGATCATCGAACTACACTTACAGCGACCTTTTCCAAATTTGATTTGGACATAATTCCAAATCCAACAATTAGATTTCAAATCTCTAATATTCGTTAGAAATCTCTTTTCGATATGAACCCACCGGTTCCGGTTTTTGGAGAATCCGACGGTTGGATCTCCCGTAATATCCGTTCGAAGTCAATGGTCGAAATTCGCGAACTGCCGCAGCGCGACGCGCTCTATTCAGGCCATTAAATATATATATATATATATATATATATAATATAATATAATGTATATAATATATATATTGTCGATTTCCTTTCAAAACGTATTTTATAAATCGTTTTAAATTCATTTTCAAAATGATGTCAACTTCATATTCAATTTCTAATCGAAATTGAATATTCCATATCATAAATCTCTAAATGATAATATTTTAAAACATTATATTTTGGAATCACTTCCTTTTTTATATTCATTATAAAAATGAATAAAATCGATATTAATATCGTTCACGTCTAAATTGAGCATATCTAATCAAGACGGCTTTTATTCAACACATTAATGTTTATTTTATTCAACACATGAATATTTATTTTATTCAACACATGAATTTATACTATTCAACACATGAATTTATACTATTCAATACATGAATTTTTATTTCTATTCGACACATGAACTTATACTATTCAACACATGAATTTATTTTCTATTCAACATATGAATATATTTCTATTCAACACATGAATTTATTTCTATTCAACACATGAATTTATTTTCTATTCAACACCTGAATTTATTTCTATTCAACACATGAATTTATTTCTATTCAACACATGAATTTATTTCTATTCAATACATGAATTTATTTTCTATTCAACACCTGAATTTATTTCTATTCAACACATGAATTTATTTTCTATAATATTCCTTATTTTCCAAATTGGAATGAGGCCCAATCAACTACCATATGATGTTAATTATATGAATTTTCTACAACACATGTATATAATAGCAACAATAAATCATGAACCATCATCCAGAGTGCACCGCACAACCGCATAAGCATTAAATATAAATAATTAATGCTTATACAGTCTGTCAACCCATTGATTGACATACAACCAAACAATCGGGATTAGTGTATGTCAAATAACATCCCAACACCCATGTGGGGTTTTAAACAATCAAACACATATTTTATTTGTGCAGTTAGGCGATGTCTAAAATTTATCGTCCCAATCAATATCAGTCAAATCGGTGTACATAAACAAATCGTTTGATTTGTTTATTGCTATTTATTTTATGTACACGTTAAAAATCATATTTTTAACTGTAAAATATTTTCCACTATAAAATATTTTAGTTCATTCCACATCACACAATCAAATTTCACAACACAGCAATCAAACAAACAAGTCATCCATGGACTGTGGACGACGGGTGTCGGGTGCTGCTAAGCACCGTCTGCATCCTAGTATATATTTCAAACTAGAAATAAAAATAAAAGTGAGGAGTTCTCCCCGACTAGCTAAATCAACACACCGCGACTATTCATATGTAGGAAATCCTCGCCACTAGCTAAATATAACAAATATTTTATTATTTATTTATTTCTAAAAATCGGCCTTACGATATGAAGTGGCGGCGCTGGTTATACGGGCTAGGGTTTCGGAAAAATGGGCTACTTGTAACAAATATTTTATTATTTATTTATTTCTAAAAATCATTTTTCATAGACGTACCCCAAATTGAACCCAACGACTGTCGTCCATAGCTAAAGACACGCATTACGGACACAATGGGATATGTCCTGTAAGCCAATTCGATAGTTACGATCAGTGTCCATCTAAATTAAAATATAAATCATTATATTTTAAATTCAAACATACATTTTAATTTACCGGGGCCACATACTGACTCTAAAAATTACAGGAAAATTATTTAACTTTGTTTTGACGATACGGTCCTAACAAAACTAATTTCGTCGAATTTGAAGACCGTTTGAAAAATAGCCATTTTCTGGTCGATCCAATTTGACTGAAAGTGACAAAACACGTTTTCTTTTGCCACGCTCACATATTCATCCCAAAAATTCTGAATTTTGGAATCTAGCAATAATTTGACATCCCGGATCCTACAAAACTGGTTTCATCGAAAACGAAGGTCGTTTGCAAAATGGCTATTTTTAAGGGCTTTATATATATTGAAATATATATAAATTCTACAACGACTTTTTTGAATTTTAAACTGGACGTAACCTTTTATTTATAAAGCGAAATCTAAGTTTCTTAGATCCGTTAGAAAGATATAGTTAATCAGAATCAAATATTTCTTATTTCGTCCAATTCTGACTTATATCGAATTCTGTATGTTCATTTGAAATTCGAAATCAAAATTTCGAACTGCCGCGCCATTTCAGACTCGAATTATAATTAAAATAAATTTATTTATTTTAACTTCATCGAAAATAAATTTTCCGTCTTTATTATTTAAATATTCAAAATCCTTTTAAGTTGCCAAAATAAAAATTTTAAATTGCACAGAATTTCCGGGTTATTACATTACTACATTTCTGAGCCTACTTAGTGATAAATTCCGGTTTTATTTCATGCATATAACATCACTTGAAGTCAAGTGTTCTCATCATAAACTTCTCATGTATATTCATGGCTTGCCTCAACATTAAAGAGGCAAAATATATCCGGCGCGTTTTGTGAAACTTTGTGGTATTAAGGTGTGCACTTGTAGTGATATTTCCTTTGATTTTACGGATACACATACATGGATTTCAAAATCGTTTTTGAAATGTATTGAGTAAAGAAGTATGGTTTTGAAAAGAGTTATCTTTATAACAAGATTTTGTATATTTACAAATAATTTTATTTATACGAGGGTTTTATAAGCTTAACGATCTTCAAACATTTCCAAAAAATAAAATTTCAAACCTTTTTTCTAATGTATATTTTCTAAAATAAAATCACACATTCTTGTATCCTTCGAGATTCGAGAAGGCGTGTGAAACACCACCACACCCTTTATCCTTATCCAAAATAGGATTATGTTAAGGAATATGAAGTATTGTATGTATAAAAACATAAATACATCATAAAGACTAAGATTCACTAGACATAAATAATTTAAACACAATGGAAGAAGAAGACAATTTACATAAGTGACTAAACAATTTTTTAATTTAGAAAGAAATACCAACTGTCATAAAACACCTTGCTCATGAAGATAAAATCTCAATCATAAAATAAAATTAGAGTACATAAATAACATCCCTCAATAATAGTCATAAATACAACCAAACCATGGAAAAAGAGATGAATTAAAAAGTGAAATACATCTGCTGCAAAGAAAATCCTCCATGAAAGAATCAGCTGAAAAAATCCAAACTACACACTCTCTCCCTGGGATCTTGAGGGTAGAAAAGAGGAAAGAAGAAAGTAAAAAATGGGTCGGACATAAAATTTGGTGAGTTTCATGATTACTAGCATAATTATTAAGAAAGGGAAACAGATAGAATAGTGTTTCTAATGTCATATAAGGTAAGTGTCTGTGTACACCTAAAGTGAACATATAGGTTGAAGAAAAAGTTTACAAATAGAGATGATTATTCTCATTAATAGAATAATTACTTTTAACTGTTTGCACTTCTACAAATTGGAACATAATATAATTAGAAAGAATATTCCTAATACTACCCATTGATCATCCATCAAAACCACAAGGTGATAACATATGCCTACTATGGCCTTGGGCTTACCAGGCCCAATCCATCAGTAAAAGGCATAGCATTAGTCACATGTGTCACGGTGTCTTATTTTCCCTCGTCGGCTCAATGCACACACATTGACCTATTAGAATGCATTTGTACCCACCTCTTTTTAGACCATCTTACTACCACCCACAACATGGTGTGTGCTATTGCCTCCTATATGAGACCGTGTGTGATAAAAAGGGTGTGATGTATGGTATGAATCCCCAATAATAACATTCGGTCCAAATCCCCACTAAATTGACCCCTTCATAGATTAACCCAAAATTATAGACTTTTAAGTTGACCCTTTATAAATCAATATGTTCATATTAAAGCCTTACGCCCAATCACATGGCCATTATGGAATTTCAGGCTCGTAACTTAACATGTTTTAAGTCAATACGTTCATATTAAAGCCTAATTATCTTTTCGACCATGTATTTTTATTATGATTTCCCAATTATTTAGGATCATAATTTAATATCTTTTAATTCAATATGCTCATATTAAAGCCTAATGCATAATCACAAGACCACCATAGAATTTTAAGCTTGTACCTTAACAACATTTAAGTCAATATGTTCATATTAAAGCCTAACTATCTTTTCAACCATTTCCAATCATATTCGTATTTGCAAATAAACTATGTTCGTTTATTATGATTCTCCAGTTATCATATTAACACAAATATGAGTTATAGTTTATTTTTCTGTCACAAACTAAACCATGGTCATTTTTACAAACTTAATCAAGTTTGAATATTATCAGTCCAACATTCAGTTTTTATTATAGTTTTACAACAACTGTCTAATTAGCCCCAAGTTATTCAATCATCCAAATTTAATCATGTTTCCCAAATGTGCACAAAATAAAGCAAAATAATCAGTTGTAGGCGATTAGGCATATCAATTTATGACTAAATCAGATGTATGTGTATGCCTTTTAGGAAAATTTGGGCATAACCAAAATAAACTGTAAAAGTACGATGGAGAATAGAGGAAAGAAGATTGAGAGTAATAATCTATAGAAATTTTATTATTAATTAAACAGAAACTGTAAGAAAAGACAAAAAAATACTTATAGAAAGAAATTATAAAAATAGGAATGAACATATACTGTAAGTAAAAAAACTATAACTATTATTATTCCTATTTACCCTAAAATTTATTAGAAAATCCAAATAATCATAAAAACTCACCAGAAAGCTTTCCTTGGTGGGTCTGGTAGAACCTCCCGCAGAAGAAAATAAAATAGAAAATATTTTAATTTAATCTCAACCCCTAAAATTTAAATTAAAGTGACATATCTTCAAAAAGAAGACTAGCCTAAAATTTAAAATTAGAGTGGCCGGTCTCCAAAGGAAGGATAGCCTAGGTTAAGAAAAGATGTGTTGTGAGAAAATGGGGAGGGGTTGGGGGTTATTTATAGGTGAAGCAAAAGACCCTCAACTGTTTGATTTAGGTTTTAAATTTGAACCGCTGTTTCCTTGTGTCAATCCAGATTAACCTCATCAACCAAAAAAAACAAGACATGTTAGATCAAAACAACTCCAGAAGAATCCATCCGTTGAATACATTACGTGCTTGGCAAGAAAACGTGCCAGACACATTTAGGTCAAGCTGCCCAAACAGTGGGTCGACACATGGGTCGACGTACTTACCATTTAGGTCAACCCATGTGTCGACCCAATGGTTGCTGGGTTGGTCAGAGCAACGTCAATTATTAATATTTTCCTTTTTTCTTCCTTTAAATTTCTGATTTAAATTTCAAATTTCAAATGGCCATAACTCCTTTGTTTTAAGTCCATTTCTCACAAAACAAATATGAATCTGAACTAGAAAATCATAACAGACACAAACTTGCAATCCACATTGCCAAATCCTTATAGTTTTTCATCTTATTCTTTAATTAATTAATTTGTTAATTAATTGTTGTTCCTTAACATTTGGGTTGTTACAGCGTGATGGTGACTAAATGATATCATAAACCCTATGGTATGGGACACAATGATATACTAAATTGATTAATCCCAAACCCATCTAGTTGAAGCCATGATTCTCTGTGATCTCTTGTGTTTTCCTGTGTTTTCCTATGATTTTTTGTGTGAAGCTGACTTATATGGTGTAATCCAATAGGCGAGAACGTATGGTATGAGATGCATGATTACCGCTTTTGGTTACTATCTGAGGGTCTGTGACATATTTTGTGGATAATTGACAAAATTGCCTAAAGAAATGTTAGGGACCATGTCCTTTAAGAGAAAACTGCTTAGGGAAGGTGTAGGTGACCTTGTCATGATGACAAATTAACAAGGGAGGTGTCAGCGACCTAGTTTTTATGACGAAACTGCTTGGTAAAGGTGTCAGCGTTCTTGCCGTTGCCGACAAAACTGCTTGGGGCAGGTCTTAGTAACCTCGTCCTTATGACGAAACTATTTGGGGAAGGTGTTATCGACCATGTCATGGCCATTATATTCTTTTCATGTCCTATCTAAGATATTTTCCGAGTTTTGAGTTTTCTTTATAACTTCACCATTTGAGATGATTATTATTATATATTTGTGTGTATGGTGATTTCAGTGATTCTTTTGATTCCAGTGGTTCATGGGCTTTTTGTGATTCATGTGATTTATGTGATTTTGGCTATTTCTGAGATTTCTAAGTTTTCCATCTCGTGTTAAGTGATTCCAAGTGATAATAACCAAATCATAGGATTTGGGTAATTCGTGATAAGAGTAATATATAACTCCTTGTTCGTGTTCTCTCGTATACCTTGCTTAGAAATTGCATGGAATTATATAGAGTAGATGGTTATCTTAAATATGGAGAATTCCTTTCTCATGGAAAGGAATCACTGCTTATGTGTTTCATGAAGATCCATGCTTATGTGTTCCTTTTCTTATGAAAAGTAATCTATGCTTACTTGATACTTTATTTCTTCTATCATAATTACTGATATGTTTAAGCTAGACTTGTTTGTATTTGTTATACTCATATCAGATTGAGTTGTTTTAGGTATTAACTTGCGGTATGATTCGTGGTTAGCTGATCCATCTTGGACTATATCTCTTGAGGCTATTATCTAGTTGTCTATTTGTGTATTCGAGTGTTGTATACATATTCTTTGGAAGTTTGTCGAAATTGTAGATGGTTTCTATATAACCATTCAAATATATAGCATATATATATATATGTGTGTGTGTTATATTATGTTATTGTACCTATATGTATTCTATTCTGTGATATGTTATCTATTATATTTTGTAAATTTTTCTGCGTACGATCCTTAGCCATCGTAATAGTATATTAGATGAATTGAGTACATTGTTCCTCTTGAGGTAAGGAAAAAAATAATACACACCAAATCGACTATTCGATATTCGTCCAATACAAAATTATGGATGGTCGCCATCAACCAGCCCAATTCTCCGCTCTAATACACAGTGTTATTTAGTCACACTCTTTATTAATGTGGGTCTCGAGGTGGGCAGCTACACCAACAACCATCTATAAAAGTCTGGAGAAATTTTGCAAAATTTTTTGGAATGTTTAAATGCGACGGTGGCATCGATAGATCGATTGGACCCATCTACGGTAGTATTAATTGTTGTTTCTATAATTCTAGATAGGTTGGATTTCAAGATCTCACTTCGGCGAGATCCACCAAGGGACCTTTGAGAGTATTATTTTGAAGCAGACATATTTCTACGGGAAGAGGATGTAAAGATTGATAAGGAAGTTCATAGGGTTTACATGGTTAAGGTTAGAGAATCATCCAATCTGCCATTGAGAAAGATAAAACAAAGAAAAAGCTTCATCCGAGAATGATGGGAATCTGCAACAACGGAGGGAACCCAAATTCCCTTCTTACATAGAACTCACTTCTTATTTAGAAGAGATTTACCTGGGTGTTTACAGAATTGCTCCATTCAAAAAGCCTTCCTGGAGGGAGCCAACTCAGAGGGAAAGGGATTCTGGTACACATTGTTTATTTCAAGAGCTTGATGGTCACAATACAAATGACCATAGGAATCTTAGGGATATGATTGAGGAACGTATCAGAAGTGGAAAGTTGGCAAAATATGTTAGGAATTAGGACGCATTATCAGGCAGGTGCAATGGCCCATGTCAACTTGAGATAGGAATGAGCCAGGACCTGAATCACATGGAATCATCATCAGATGATTTTGATCTTGTTGGACTATTTTTTTCTTAACTTTTGGATTTTGGTTACTTGTACTTTGGATTTTGGGATTCTGTCTCTTTAATCTTTTAGGTTTTGAACTCTAGCACTTTGATTTTCTAGTTTTTGGTTTCAGTTAGCTACGACAGCCTGCCCATGTACGGAATTAGGATTTAATCCCTAGGCATGCTCTATACCTGACCATAAGTCATTTACCTATTAGTTAATAAATTTGTAATCAAAGAGTCTATGTCGGATCGTACATATATGACTAGGATGTAATCTTCAGGCATGCTCTGTGACTGACTATAAAGTGTTATCTTTCTTTTGAACTAATCTGAAATTTTGAAACTTTATTGAGATTACTTCTCTTATACGGATTATACTTGTGGAGTATGGAATTGTAAATTGGTAGTTCAAACTTTAACAAATTGGTCCCCAAGTATCGACAATTATTGGTAAGAGTCGGGCTGTCTTGTTAGGACTTGATAAGATCGTTCAGTCAGGGCTCGAGTACGTACTGTACTTGATTGAAAATGGGTTGTTATGTTAGGACTTGGCAAAATAATTTGCTTGGTTTATTGTAGGTACAGATTATACCTACTAAGATCAGGCCCAATGAGGTCGTGGATTTTGGATTAGACTTATCTGGTTTCCCGAATATTTGGGTTTCCTAGATTCGGATTTCAAATGCTTTATATTTGGTTTTCTCTTACGATACAATCTGAAGTGATCATGGTATTCTATCTTTCAGTTATTGGATTTATATTTGGACTTCTCTCGGATTGTGACTTCTGGATTCATGGATTTTTGGACTATACAAAACAAATCTTCCATAGAAAGACATGTTTTAGGGGGTAAATGCCGACCCGCCATTTTACAAGGCCGTCACGCTTCTGATTTCTGGCTATCGGAGTGCTTAGGACTTGAGTACTGATTTAAAAAACTCAGAAAGATTCTGAAGTTGCAGGTTTACGAAAATTTAGATTTTAGTTGTAGTATGTGGGGATCGGTATAAATTAACAGGTGAGATTGGTACAACTCCCTAAAGTGTGGTTGTTGAATTTACAAGGATTTCTAGAATTGTATTTGTTCACATGCATCTTGGGACTGGTATTTGGCTTGGTTAACTCCCGAGATCGGTAGAAATCACTCAACTCCCCAAATCTTAGAATCCACTCTAAGTCTTCAGGATCGATATTAATCACCAATGCTACCGAGATCGGTAGTGTTCACCACATCTCCCTGAAATCGTCGTGAAACACTAAGTTTAGTGGGATCGTTATAAATCACGGGGCATTCCAGGATTAATGTTGGAACTTCGTATCCCGAGATCAGTGCAACTCAAGAGAACTTCGGTCCTGGAAATGAATTTAAAACTCTAGGATATGAAATTAAGGAAAGGCAAGGTTTCAAGGCGCTTCAACCTGAAGTCAAAAATTCTAAGAAAATGACTAAATCATAAGGGATTGGTACTGATCTCGGGTTCGATACCGATCCCGATACATATGGATTAGGGCCCCTCTTAGGTCGTGCTTCCCGCTCTCCTACCTACTTCCCTTCGGATTTCCACCTATAAATACCTCTTTCCAGAGCCAGAAAAGGGGTTGGCTTTATCTTTTAGGTTCTTGAATTCTTTCCACTTTGGATTTTATCTTCTTCTTAGCTTGGCTTGGAGACATTTCTAGAGACCTTCTTGACTTGGAACTTTTTGGGATTTAGGATTTTCCTCTTGCCTTTCATAAGCAGGGATTTTTGCCATGACCAAGATTCCACTTCTTTTTTATTCATTTCTATAAACAAAAAGGACTGTACTTGTAATCATACAGTATAAACAATAAAGATTACCTCATAGTGGACATAGACATGACTTGCCAAACGACTTTAAATTCTTGGCGTTCTTTACCTTTTCACTACTTTCTATTTGGATTTGCTTTCCTACTCTATAGTATGTAACAACCCTTTTATCACTCTAATTTATGAATATTTAATTTGTTTGTGTTGTTAATCACTAAATTCTATTTTAAATATTAATTTATGATAGAGAATTTATTTTAAACATTCAAATAATCATTTTTATGGTTTTGATGGTTTATAGTCTTTTCAAATTTATATTATTTAAAATTGAAAACTTGGTTTTCATTTTTTGCTATTATTATAGATTGTTTGTATTTTAAATCAAATAATTATTTTAGGATACATATGTTATGTAAGTTATTCGATTTAATAATAAATAAATTTAGAGATTTATAATTTAAATCACATGATTTGTTGTTGAATAACTCAAACTACTTAATAAATGGATTTTTAAATGTTTATATTTTTAAAATTTGAATAATATGATTTGATATTTAGTAATAAAATAATTAAAATATTTTAAATGTATATTTCAATATTCCTTGCTTTGATGTTTACTTATGATATAAGTAAAGTGTTTATAAAATTATACTTTCACAAATTTAAAAGAATGATATGATGTTTGACAAAAACAAAGTCTACTAAAATGTGTATATTAATAAAAGTAATTAAGTTGTCAGGTCATCATATATAAAGTATCTTATATTTCAAAATTTGAAATGATCGCACTCCTCGTCATTTTGTTTAATAAAAAAAAGTGGTAAGTAGCTTTAGTACATGTAAACTTTTAATTTTTGCATTAAATGCAATTGTGCTAAATAGCTTTTGTTATAAGCTTTGAAATGAAACTAAGGGCTAATAAATCTTTTAAATATTTTACTTTATTTTATTTTATTTTTAATCCAATATATATATTTACATATATATATACTGTAACGAACCGGTTTTTCGGCACTTTAATATATGAATTTATTTGAAAATTTTATATACTCTTTTAACATAATTTAAAACTTAGTGTTTAAATATTGAATTTAGCCTTTTTTTTTAAAAAAAATATTTACGTGTGAAATTAAAATTTTATACTTGAGGCCAAAAGTGTGGATAGCGAAAAATATAACCATTGTCAACATCGTTCGTAACCTTTTTGTGTTCTACAATTTTGTATTTTGCATAGCTCTTATATATTGCGTATATATTGGTGAAATAAAAAGAAGAGATTTCATATTAAGAGGATTGTAAAATAATACACTTGTTCATTAAAAAAGTCTGTGGTAGACACTTGTATTTATTTTGGTTTTCATGCAACAAGTGTCAAGTTACTTGGTAATATTTATGCCATGTAAAACCTAATTTCAGTATAGAACTCCACGCGTGCTTGTTTACTGTTGGATCTAGATTATACTTAGAGGGAGGTGAATAGGGTTTATCACGGTTTTTCAATGAATTAAAAATATGACGGAATATTAAATAATAAACAGATCTCAAAATGCAGCAAAAATAAAAAGCAGAAAGGAAATAACACAAAGAGATACCCAGCTTCGGCAAAATCCTGCCTACTGCTGCAATCCTAAGGTTTCTACTAGGTGTTAATAACAGATCCCGCTTACAGACACTGTAAACTCGCACTCCCTGCTCCTGTACTAACCCTACGCTCAAAACCTAGACTGATCTAAACCCGGAGATCATATTTTCCCTGATAACAACCCTGTAACCACTTACCTAGATTTTACAGACTCTAGCAACTATCAGTCAACACCCTAAATGGATCCCCTTAGATTTTACAGACTCTAGAACGGTTTGAGTTCTATCCAAAAGAAAATAAAAATACAACAATAAAACAAAATAAAACCAAACAATAAAAACTCTAAAACGATAGTTAACAAAATGGACCAAAGACTTAGCCAAGATGGAAATAGGCTGTCCACATCATTTTCGATTGCAAATCACTTTAGTTCTCCCGATCTCCATTCTCTCTGAAATTAGAAAATGGTGGCCGATCTGAAACTAGGGTTTCTTCCCCAAATCGAATCGCTCGCTTCTTGGGAAAGATTCTCTGTGCCTCTGAATTGTTGTAGCTTACTTATTCTTTCTTGGTCACGGATTTTGGGACTTTCAAGCGATCGAAACTCTTAAAAAATATGTGAGTTATCTAAAAATTATTTCTTTGAATTTCTTTCGAGTTGTTGTATTTTCAATTCACGATGCTATGATGAGTTGGTGTGATAAAATAGGATTATCAATTCGAAAACTTCTCTGATTTTGTCAATTGATTTGCTCTGAAATTGCGGTTTCCTCTTTTTGAAAATCTCAGCTTTAATTTCCTCTGTAAAAGAAAACTTGATTGCTTGAATTTAATTTCATATATATTATGAGTTATACTCTTGCAATTTTGAATTCCTTGGCCTTGACTAATTGAGTAATTCTGGAAAATGCCAAGTATAATTGTTGCGAGATAATTTATGCCTTGAATTCGAAAATTTGTTCTTGCCAAATAATTGATCACTGAATTAATGGTTTTGATTTCTAGCCTATTTTTTTCTTTTATTTCTCCATGTAAATTTCCTGAAAGAAAGATTATTGATGAATACTTTCCAAACCGATTTTGATGCTTGCCTTTTATGCCATGGCCCAAACTGTGCAAGTTGAAATTGATTTGTGTAATTCTTCCCATATATGAATTATGTGATCTTGAAAAGATATAGCCCTTTTTCCCTCTCTATATTATGGCATGAAATTGTTTTAGGAAACAAATATATTGAAATTAAAAATGCTTTGCATTTCAAATTGTTGTCAATCATTGCTACGAATTAAATCCGTCCATTTTGCCAAGGAAGCTGATTAATACTTGAAACCATACCATATATGCTCTGTGATTAATTTCCGATTGATTTCTTGCCTAGTATGATAGACATGATATTTTTGGACAACTCAAACTTTGGAAAATCATAATTTCCATTTTCACAAATAACTATTTGCCAAATTTAATGCTTACCATCTTCTGATTTTTCTGGAAACATATGAATTGTCCTTTGCTCCAAAAAAAACTTTGCTTGATTGATTGAAATGCTCATTGTTTCTCCTTTGTGCATGTATGTTTACTGTGATATTGGAATGTGACCATGTTGTTCCATGCCTTTGTTATTTGCTTTACATTTCCATGCTATGCCTGACTCATTATCCACTCGAAGGTTTCTCTGCACTTTCATGTTGACACCCTGTGTAGCTGTACTGTTGTCCCATATTTGAACTCGGCTGTGCCATTGTACCAGGACCCATGTCCATTTGAGTCTAAGCATTCCTTGGCTCCCTTGTACTCATGACCATTGTGTATTGTTGTATTTGCGTTGTTGTGCGAGTCATTTTTGGCAGACCAGAAATGGTTTGAATGTTGTGGATTTGAGTTTCCCTATTTCATGCACCACTCGACCATTTATCTAGCTTGTAGACTATGCTCCATCCATGTAACATGCTGATGCTTCGTCATTCACCTTTTGAAGCCTTACTGTGTCCATATATGTATATATCTGCTGGTGTGTGCTTGACCATTTCCTACCTGCGTATGAATGTACACACTGTTCAGCTATATCCATATGCATTTTGCACACTTCATATATGTTTTGTCCATGCTTTCATGCATGCTTATTACACTTGAGCCATTGTTGTTGTTGTTTGAACTGCACACATGCATCATGCACTCGAGCCCTGTATTGTGCACTTGTTCACCTTCATGTATATGTTGCTCCTTCATTTATGTTGCATTTATGTTTAAACATGGCTTGACCACTTTGATATGTGTTGATTATGTTGACATGTGCACTGCGTCGAGATGGTCCATGTGGCTACTCCTCAGTTGCACACTGGATTGGCGAGGCAGTGCACACGTGTATATATTTACACGTGTGTATATGCAGCCATTCAGTATTACTTTTGTCCCTGCACTGAAATATTTTCCATATACACTGACTGACTTGTAATATTTTCAATGCATCACTGTGAATGTCATAAGCTATCTACACACAATCGGATAAATTGACAAATCAGATTGAGTCATGAAAAATGATAAGAAACACACCAGAAATCTGAGGAAAATAAAAAAAATTTAAATAAAAATTATATTTGCATGTATTCGGTTTCATTTCTATTGCAGTGTGCTCTGTGTGTTTCATGTGCGGGTAAGCATGAAGATGACTGGACTGACAGTGAAGATCCTGTGAAGACAGAAGATTGAAGACAAGAACAGTATATAAATGTGTATATGAGTTAATGTATGTATAACAGATTGTGAGTATTTGTACAAATGAAACTGTAAACAGAGTGACAGATGTATATAATGAGGGTAATTGTATATAATGAAATTTATTATGCTGTAATGAATATTAATGAGATGTACAAATAGTGGGGTATAAAAATTTGTGCTGTTTGAATATTGAAATAAAATTTCTATTTAAATAAAATACTGTGTTAATATTTGAATTTATGTACAGTAGTATTTCACTTAAATATAAATATTATATTCCTGGATGATGTGAATATAAAATAGTACAATAATAAACACATTTAAAATAATACACTTGTTTGTTATCATCAAACAAAAATCATATAATTGTTATATACAACAGGAAACTTGTGTGAAGGACAAAAAAAGCAAAAAGTTTGCCCAAAAGGACAAGAGCCAAAAAATTTGCTCAAAAGGCCAACTTTTAGTGTAAAGTGGAAAAACAAGAGGCCCCCCTGAATTCCACCATTTCCACTACAAAATGTCCTTTTGGGCAAATTTTTTGGGTCTTGTCCTTTTGAGCAAACTTTTTGCTCTTTTTGTCCTTGTTGCAAAAATCCCCTATATACAATTACGTTATATACAACAATCTCCCCCTTTTGATGATGACAAACAAATAAAAAGATTTTGAATAGATTAAATGTGTTTGTCCGTGAATATTGAACTCCACCTATTTGAGTGCTCCCTCTACAACTAAACTCCCCCTAGAACTAAACTCCCCCTAGAACTATGCATGAGTGAAAAATGAAAATTGAATGAATTTTCAAGATTAAAAATATTATAATATATTCACTCATAAACCAAAATCTTAACCCATTCTCCCCCTTTTGTTATCATCAAAAGGGTTCAGAATTTAAAATATAGATGAAAAAAGACTAGAAAATATAATTTCAGCTTAAGAGGAAGAACGGTCATCATAAATCTCAATCTATCAAATAAAAATCATAATATACTGAGAACTAGTGGCACATTTCACATTGTAGATAATGATGGATTTACGATGAAATTTATGTAAATGGAGAGAGTTAACAAAATGATTTCCAATTATTTATAAAAGAATTTTATAAAATTGAATACAAAAAGACAGTGATGAATTTGGACTATAATTAATAATTCAATTTAAGTGACAAAATCGTATAATCTCAAATCCCAATTCCTATCAATCAACAAATCATAATACGCCATAAGATTTTAACACATTTCACATATTAGAATATGGATTGATAGGCTGGTTTTTATATACCAAGGAGAATTTCAAATTAATTTCTATTTATAACACATTATAATTATTATTATTATTTAAGAGCACATTGACCACGCATAACTAGAGCTTGGTTTTTTAAATGAGGTCAGTCGCAGCTTAAATTATAAGTTCTCTCTTAACCATGCATGACCAGAGCTTGGATTTTTAAATGAGATTAGAGACACACTTATATTTATTAATTATATATATTTATCATTTCAGCTTTAAAAGGAAAAAAACTCCTTGGTATGTAAAACTAATATATGGATGATAGAAAATAGGGTAGGTACAGAAATGGACTGTGAAATAAATTTCTAAATTAATTATATTATGAAATGTGCTCGACTGCACCAGGATCATTCAAAATTTTCAATTATCACTAATTCTGAATAATAATATAGTCCCATTTCTATCACAAAAATTTCCACTCTTTAAAAAAGATTTTAAAAACATATTAAATCTCTACATTACTACAAAATTATCATGGATGGCAGAATGATGATAGATAAAGGAGATGGTCATGAAATAATTGCTAATTCAAAGATATTATAATAAATGTTCAACCATCATGTAAATTTAAATAAAATCTCCTCTTGTTGTGAAATATTTTATAGTCATAACCCATCATAATTTCAAGATCTGGTAAATATTTTGATGAATTATAAATATAGTTTAGTTTGGATATAGATTTCAATTTCTGAATGAATAATCAATAAATAATTTTAAAATTGAAATCAACTACAAGAGGGATATGGAGATCTATACAAAACAAGAGTAAAAAATTTGTACAAGGCAAAAAGAGTGTGTGGATCTATATAAGGTGAAGATTAGAATCTAAGTACAGATGGGTGAGACAAATATAAGGCACTTCTGATACCACTTAGTGTCCCTATTAATGAAGAATGTAACAAAACATCAGAGACAAATTAGGATATCTCAGACAACAAAATCTTAATCACAAAGCCTAAGAAGACACAGTTAACAAATCAAGCAAAATAATATCATCTATCAGAGCATGGTATATATTTGAGTCCAAAACAAGCAATTACCAAAAAAATATTTTCAAGAACAATATTTGAGCAGAACAAGAAACCAGTAGCACAACAGACTTTTCAAAAGATGTTTCTGATGGTCACAGAATATGATTCATGATCTAAGATTAAAAATACCGTTTATTTTAAGTCATTCGAGGGAATATGAAAATATCAGAATTTAATGAATCAATCACACCAGATTATAAATTTCAGATTCAAGATATGTGTATGATTCAATAAATCAATAATTTCAAATGATTTTAAACAAACAAATATTCACATTAAATAATCATGAAATAGCAGTGAGTTTTAAGGCCATATTTCCAAAGAATTTTCCATAAGTATTTTCTGACAAGTACACGATAAATTTCAGATCATTTACATCAAGTTTGAGAGGTATTCATGATCCAAAATAAAATTAAGAAATAATTTATTTGAAATCACTTGAATCAATGTCAAGTTTGAGATATAATGAATAAATCACACAAGATTGATAATTTCGAATTTTAGAGGACTGTGATATTTAGAATATCAAGAATTTCAGATGATTTCAAACAAATAAATTTCAACAATAATGATCATGAATCAAGAAGAAATTTAAGATGTATCACTATGATTCAAGCCAATCCGAAAATCAATGAAATTATCACAAATGATAAGAATCGATGTCCTGTAATGAGTATAATATTTTAAGCATTTCCAAAATGAATTAGAAGAAACTCAAAACAACATAAGTGTGTGAAATTTCATTAGTTATTCAGATCTTTAAAAATTTGGAATTCAAAATAACAGTGTTCAAGATATGATATTAATGCTTCAGCACCGTTCAGAATTCAAAAATAAAAAAAAAACTTCAAGACAATTACAGATTTAAATTCAAGATCTGGAAATGATTAAGACATCAGATTTTTATTCAAATAAAGCAAATTTCTATAAAATCAAGAGTTCTACAACTGGAAGTTAAGGAAGCCCAGAATAGAAGAAGAATAATATGGTAGTGACAAATCAAAAACAAAAACAGAAATAAAAAGGATAGAAAGAGGAATGAACAAAGAAGAGAATATTTACAAAGGTGAGTTTAGAGATCATACCAGAATCCAATGTAAATCAAAATCTCTAACTCAACAAATCCTGGCTGGAGGAACTGTGAATAATACAGAAGTATAGACTAGCTTGATTTCAAATTTCTGTTTGCACAGCAGTTCCTCAGCCTCTACTGGTACCTAACAGTTTATAGGATCGAGTGGTCTAACAAAATTTGTAAAACCACTCTCAATTGTTTTCTTACGTTTTGGTATCCAACTCTGTTTATATAGCAATCCATCAGAATTTACCAATGTTCCTTTAGGGACCCAAATCTGTTTGAATTTATATGAATTCACTTTGTTTCTTTTTGGGGTCCAAAATGGATTAGATAGACTGTTATCAAACAATTTCTTATCACGTTTAATGTGATTCAAAAAACTTTTGAAATATCCAGAGTTCAACTTCTCAAAACTATCCTTCTTGAATCAACATGAGTTATTTTTAAAACCATTTGAATTGACATATTTAAAAATTTTATTTTTCCCAAAGCCAATACCATATTTATTTCCAATAGAAACTTGATTTTGCAATAAAATATTCAACTATTTTTCCCCATTAGAGAATTTATCCAAAGTTGATTCTAATCGTTGAATTTTGGATTTAAGATCACTGTTTTCTTTTATTAAATCAGAACATCGATTATTAATGATCTTCCTTTCAGCATCATATTGTTTCAAAACCAAATTTTCAGATTCAAGTAATATAACTCTGGCTTGGGACTTAGAATTTTCAGATTCAAAACGTTTTCAATTTTTGGATTCAAATTTATTGAAATTTTCAATCTCGTTATCAAGCTCTTTCAAAATCAAATCAAATTTCAACAAATTTTCTTTTTCAGCAATTTGAAATTTATATCAGTCTTAAAATTTTCAAATTCCTTTTGTAGAAAATTGTTCAAACTTGATAACTCAATCTTGTTTTTTTAAGATCAGAATTTCCTTGTCAAACTTTTGAATGTTTTTGTTGAGATGAACAAGATTGGTTTCCAATTTCAAACAATTTTTGCAATCTGAATTTGAAGAATTTTTAAAATATTCAAGCTGTGATTCCAAATCATCAATTTTGCTGGTCAACTCAAAATTCCTAGATTTCAGAGATTTGTTTTTATATTTGAGTTTATCAACATATTTAGTTAAATCAACACACATGTAAACCAAATCTTTGAATGTGAAATTTTCAGCTTCAGCATCTGATGATTCTACATCGTTTGATCCATCTATTTCTCCTTTTAAGCATAGATCTGAATCTGAGTTGACATCCCCGGGTTTTGAGCAGTTGTTGTCAATTTGTCCATACTTCGTATTGAGAGTATTCCAAATTTCCTATGCAGTTAAACAATGGGAGATAAAGTCAAGTTGATTGTTACTAAGATGAGAATAGAGAATATGCATAGCACGAGCATTAATATTTCTATCTAATATATCACTTCCGCTATAAACAACATCCCAATATTTAACAGATTTCAAACATGATTTCATCTCTGATTTCCAGTTCAAAAAATCTGTACCATCAAAAATATTTGGAATATGACTGGACTGACTCTCTATGGACTAGCAATTAGGGATCACCATTACTCTAGTGTTAATGAAATACCAGGCTCTGATACCACTTGTTGGATCTAGATTAACCCTAGAGGGGGTGAATAGGGTTTCTCACAGTTTTTCGATGAATTAAATATCTAGCAGAATATTAAATAGTAAACAAATCGCAGAATGCAGCAGAAATAAAAAGCAGAATGGAAATAACACACAGAGATACCCAACTTTGGCAAAATCCTGCCTACTGCTGCATCCTGAGGTTTCTGCTCGGTGTTAATAACAGATCCCGCTTACAAAGAATGTAAACTCGCACTCCCAGCTCCTGTACTAACCCTATGCTCAAAACCCTAGACTGAACTAAACCCATAGATCAGATTTTCCCTGATTACAACCCTGTAACCAGTAAACTAGATTTTACAGACTCTAGCAACTGTCAGTCAACACCCTGACTGGATCCCCCTAGATTTAACAGAATCTAGAACGGTTTGAGTTCGATTCAAAAGAAAATAAAAATACAACAATAAAACCAAACAATAAAAACTCTAAAACCCTAGTTAATAAAGTGGACCAAAGACTTAGCCAAGATGGAAATAGGCTGACCACATCATTTTTGATTGCAAATCACTTTAGTTCTCCCGATCTCCATTCTCTCTGGAATTAGAAAATGGTGGCCAATCTGAAACTAGGGTTTCTTCCCCAAATCGAATCACTTGTTTCTTGGAAAATATTCTCTGTGCCTCTGAATTGTTGTAGCTTACTGATTCTTTCTTGGTCACTGATTTTGGGGCTTTCAGGTGATCGAAACTCTTAAAAAATATGTGAGTTATCTAGAAATTATTTCTTTAAATTTCTTTTGAGTTGTTGTATTTTCGATTCACAATGCCTGTGATGAGTTGGTGTGATAAAATAGGATTATCAATCCAAAAACTTCTCCGATTTCGTTAATTGATTTGCTCTGAAATTGTGGTTTCCCTTTTTGAAAATCTCGGTTTTAATTTCCTCTGTAAAATAAAACTTGATTGTTTGAATTTTATTTCATATATACAGTGAGTTACACTCTTGCCAAATTTGAATTCCTCGGCCTTGACTAATTGAGTATTTCTAGAGAATGCCAAGTACAGTAGTTGCGAGATAATTTATGCCTTGAATTCGAAAAAATTTCTTGCCAAATAATTGATCACTGAATTAATGGTTTTGATTTCTAGCCTAATTTTTTTTCTTTTATTGCTCCATGTAAATTTCTTAAAAGAAAGATTATTGATGAATACTTGCTAAACCGGTTTTGATGCTTGCCTTTTATGCCATGGCCCAAACTACGAAAGTTGAAATTGATTTGTGTAATGCTTCCCATATATGAATTGAGTGATCTTGACAAGATATAGCCCTTTGTCCCTCTCTATATTACGGCATGAAATTGTTTCAGGAAACAAATATATTGAAATTTAAAATGCTGTCCATTTCGAATTGTTGCCAATCATTGCTTCGAATTAAATCCGTCCATTCTGCCAAGGAAGCTGATTAATACTGGGAACCATACCATATATGCTTTGTGATTATTTTCTGTTTGATTTCTTGCCTAGTATTATAGACAGGGTATTTCTGGATGACTCGAACTTTGGCAAATCATAATTTTAATTTTCACAAATAACTATTTGCCAAATTTAATGCTTGCCATCTTCTGATTTTTATGGAAACATATAAATTGTCCTTTGCTTCAAAAAAAACTTTGCTTGATTGACTGAAATGCTCACTGTTTCACCTTTGTGCATGTATGTTTATTGTGATATTGAAATGTGACAATGTTGTGCCATGCCTTTGCTGTTGGCTTTACATTTCCATGATACACTTGACTCATTATCCACTTGAAGTTTTCTCTGCACTTTCATGTTGACACCCTGTGTAGCTGTACTGTTGTCCCATATTTGAACTCGGCTATGCCAATGTACCATGACCCATGTCCATTTGAGTCTGAGCATTCCTTGGTTCCCTTGTACTGATGACCATTGTGTATTGTTGTATTTGTGTTGCTGTGCGAGTCATTTTTGTGCAGACCAGAAATGGTTTGACTATTGTGGATTTGAGTTTCCCTATTTCATGCACCACTCGACCATTTTTCTGGCTTGTAGACTATGCTCCATCCATGTAACATGTTGACACATCATTATCCACCTTTTGAAGCCTTGCTGTGTCCATATATGTATATATACGTTGGTGTGTGCTTGACCATTTCCTACTTGCGTATGAATGTACATGTTGCTCGGCTGTATTCATATGCATTTTGCAAACTTCATATATGTTTTGTCCGTGCTTTCATGCATGCTTATTACACTTGAACCACTGTTGTTGCTGTTTGAACTGCACACTTGCATCATGCACTCGAGCCCTATATTGTGCACTTGTTCACCTTCATGTATATGTTGCTCCTTCATTTGTGTTGCATTTATGTCTGAACATGGCTCGACCACTTGGATATGTGTTGACTATGTTGACATGTGCACTAAGTCGAGAAGGTCCATGTGGCTACTCCTCAGTTGCACACCGGATTGGCGATGTAGTGCACACGTGTATATATATGCACATGTGTATATGCAGCCATTCAGTATTATTTTTGTCCCTACACTGAAATATTTTGTATTTACACTGACTGACTTGTGGTATTTACAGTGCATAACTGTGAATATCACAAGCTGTCTAGACATAGTCGGATAAATTGATAAATCAGATAGAGTCATGAAAATTGATGAGAAACACACACAAAATCTGAGGCAAATAAAAAAATTAAAATTAAAATTATATTTGCATGTATTCGGTTTCATTTCTATTGCAGTGTACTGTGTGTGTGTTTCATGTGCAGGTAAGCATGAAGATGACTGGACTGATAGTGAAGATGCTGTGAAGACAGAGGATTGAAGACAAGAACATTATATAAATGTGCATATGAGTTAATGTCTATATAACTGAGTGTGAGTGTTTGTATAAATGAAACTGTAAACATAGTGACATAGTGTATGTAGTGAGGGGAATTGTATATAATGAAATTTATTGTGTTGTATTGAATATCAGTGAGATGTACGAATAGTGGAGTGTAAAAATTTGTACTATTTGAATATTGAAATAAAATATTGTATTTAAATAAAATACTGTGTTAATATTTGAATTTCTGTATTGTAGTATTCCACTTAAATATAAATATTATATTCCTGTCTGATGTGAATATGAAACAGTACAGTAACAAACACATTTAAAATAATATACACTTGTTTGTTATCATCAAACAAAAATCATATAATGGTACGTAGTTTTATATAACATTTACACTGCATGTCCTCATTGCCTGCAGTTTATGTTGCCGACATATTATTTTTTCCCTAGTTCAAAAATTACATTCCCAATTCAACTAAATATCCCCAAAAATTTTGTTTCCCAAATCGAATGAATCATGGCCACAGCAAATGGATATCGGTCCCTGCTTTTGTTGTTCGCTCCACTAAATTTTGCGATCACCTACTTCCTTGTCGGATCCACCAATTGCAATTGCCGTCGAGACTCCAGTTTACCACGTTGCCTTCTTCACCGCTCGCGACCTTGGCCTCCGATCCACCCTCCTTCACCTTCACCGTGTTCCCATCGCCACTGCCTGCTCCTGCGACGACTGTCAGTCCATCTAAACCCACTACTGCCTCCACAACTCGTCCGCCTATGCCCATCGCTCCTCTTTCTTGAGTCAAAACCCTCCTACCTCGAGAAAGAATCCGAGACCCTGCCGATCGAGGTGCTGCAGTGCATCCTGCGTCAGCACAACCAAATCTTAGGCCTCCTTCGGTGGCAACAGCATGTGCACCGTCTACTGCACCTGTATTCATCGCAGTTAAATGTAAGTTTAACTTACGATTAAAAAATTTCAAGTTTTTACACTTTGGATTTCATTGAGCAATTTTAGTTCGCGGGTTGTTTGGCTTCTATGTAGGTTGCTTAAAGATATCATCCATTTGACATGATAAACCACACTACGTGACAACTAGATTTAGGATTATCATCCCAATAATGTATACATCGTGTTGTTGAATTCATGAAAATACCAATATATTGGGTCCCATATATAAATACTTGGATGTTGGACTTAGGTTGGTAGCAACTATATATATTTGGACGCATGAATTTATATGTAGGGTTTACTCGAGTCCCGCCCTTAATATCGTATTACCCCCTAGGTTCCAGTTTTCTTATGTCCTCTTTATCGTTTGATAGTAGTCTCTCTATTGCATATACATGCCCAAGTTACCCTTATTTAATTTAAGATTTTGTTGCACATTACATACACGTTGGTTGCATGTAAACATATTGTATAAAACTCTCATATGTAGTCCAGTTATTGCATTTGTTACTCCGTTGGCTTGAAAACATCACACGAGCTACATGCTTAAACTATTCCAATATTTGTGCCATCTGTAACTGTAACACCCCGTATTTTCTGTGAACGTATAAGTAACGAATTAAAGTATACTTAATTTTTAGGAGAAGAACTAAGGGAAACGGGTTGCGCCATTGCGTTTATCTTGAAATTCTGCTTGAGATAGAGTCAGAGTTTGCGTAAAACGGATAACGTATGAAGAAGATATGGACAAACGAAGATAGGCAGAAAACCGGAAACAGACCAGAAATGCACTGGCGCACTTGTGAAGTGCGCCAGCACAAAAATACACTGGCGCACTTGGGAAGTGCGCCCATGTCGAGCCAGAATCCTGCACAGGGTTCTATAGAGTTCTAATGACGATTTTTGATGTGCTGGACGGACCTGATGGCTTCTAGGGTGATCTAATGGTTCTGAAACACTCTCTACACCTATAAATATGTGATTTACCTAACTCTAATTCATAAAATATTGCCTATGACTATGATTCATGACTATGAGACTATTGCCTACGACTATGATTCATGACTATGAGACTATTGCCTATGAATATGATTCATGACTATGAGACTATTGCCTATGACATTGAATAAGAAACTATTGTGATTTGTCGCCTATGACTATTGTAGTTAGTTTCTTACGCCTATTCCCTTAATGATACTAGATCTCATATTTAGTATGTAACTTTGCTAGTTTATTCCATTCACTGTTATGTACATCGAGCCTAGTGGGGCCATTATCATTGTATTTGGTTCATTATTTCATGCCTATTCTTTCTTGTGCTTATCTCCTATTCCTTTTGCTAGGGCCATTTCATGAGTACTTAGAGAACTTGTTGAACCATTGGGCGTAGCTTAATTAAGTTAATAAATATGTTGGCATAATTTGAATTGGCTATGATAGAGAATGATTTACATGCATATTAGTCTTGGACAAAAATGGTAAACTAGAATATTAAATCTAGTTTTGATATGAACTGTAAATGGGAATATTAAGGGTAAGATTTGGGGCATATATTGTATTACGAATTATGAACTTGATTTAGGCATGTAAGTTTAGGCTAAATCTATGATTAGGCAAGATAGGTAAATAGAGTTTTAGATATATATAACCTGCTAAATCTGTTATCTGCTAAATCCGTTAAATTGCCTAATCCGTTATCTGCTAAATCTGTTATATTGCCTAATTTGCTAGTTCTGCTATATTGCCTAATCTGCTAGATCTGTTCATCTGCTAAATCTGTCATCTGCTAAGTCTGCTGAAAATGCTTAATCCGTTATATGCTAAATCTACTAAATTGCGTAATCTGCTAAATCTGTTAAGTCGCCTAATCTGTGAAATCTGTTGCTGAGTTGATATATTTATTCTGTTATTGACATAATCTGAATTGGCTATAGTTATGAATAATTGACATGTATATTAGGCATGGGCATAAATGGTAAATTATTAATTAATTGGCCGCAAAAATAAACATGGCTAACTCGAGGTTAGAATGAGTTTGCGGCGTAATCCTGCCCGGAACCGCCTGGCACATCCAGTGGCCGCAAACAATAGGTTCTAATGTGAGAAGTTAGTCATAACATGCTTGAAACCCGAGGGTAGACTCAGTTTGTGGCAGAAATCTGCCCGGAACCAACCGGCCTAACCAGTAGCCGCAAACTATCAGTCTAATGCTAGAGGTCTGGGCATTAATATTTAATTAATGAAAATCTGAGATAAATACGATGTCTAAAACGTGTTGGGTGGATAGGGTTAAACCAACTAATGAAATTAATAAACCCGTTTCATGAATCTGTAGGCCTAGTACAAAGTTAGACAAGTCTGTAAATCTGTTAAATCTGTATGTCTGATCCGTTAGTCTGAAAACTTATTAACTTGATTTTCTGATCTGTGAACTAGTTGACTTGAACTCTGTATGTCTGAACTTGTAAACAAGTTAATCTGAAATCTGTTAGTCTGGGGGCATAAGGTTAGGAGGGAAAATACTTGTGTCATCTATTGTTTGGGACCCATATTAGTTAATAACCCTTTCTGGTATCAAAACTTTGACCCAACAGTAGGTAGGGTCTGGGCACGCTTACTGAACTAATTATAAGCGGTTCATTCTGATAATGGCGAGGGGTGTTGATGGTGCATTCCAACCGGGTCATGTGTGTGCATGGATCCCGGTCTGCCTCTGAGGATGTAAGACGTCGTGACATCTATAAATAGGTCTGTGCCATTCAAAGGTTGCCACTTTAGGGAATGATACACCCTTTTGTGGGGCTGGCACAGGGTATTTATGTATTAGGGAGCCGATCGCGTGGGGTAGGATTTAGGGTACACTTAGTTCTGTCTGTTCTGTGGGGTACCGTCTGTTTCTGTTGGGTGGTAACACCTGTCTGTTCCTGCGTGGTGCCGTCTGTTGGGGTGGTAAAGGCCCATTTACTAGTGTACACCTAATTCTAACATTCTATTTCCGTAGGGATTATTCTGTTTCCGTTTCTGTCTCTGTTCGGGTGGTAAAGGCCCATTACTAGCATTCTGTTTCTGTACTTTCTGTTCGGGTGGTAAAGGCCCATTATTAGCATTATGTTTTTGTACCTTCTGTTAGGGTGGTAAAGGCCCCTTATTCTGTTTCTGTTTAGACATTAGGGTAACACCTAATCCTGTTATACTAGTATTAGTGCAGAGAAGTGAAAAGTAATATCATCCTGTTTCTTCTGTTTAACCTAAGTATATCTGCTATTCCTGTTTCCTGTTATCTCTCATCTAGTTTTATTTGCATGCCATGACATTATTATCTGTTCATAACTGAAAGTCACTGGACTTGCCAGACTTTATGTCTGACCCTTGTTGTTTCGCCTCTTTTCTTCCGTTCCCCCCCCCCCCTCCAGGTTTTCAAGGAGGGAATACTCTAGCTTGATCCAGATCTTTCTTCCTTCTTAGAGTGCTTGAAGTGCTTAAAGTATGCCTTGTCTTTTTCTGGTTCGGTGGGGATTATGATTTTAAAGTTTTGTACTCTAATGACTTTTGAACAAGGCTGATATATATGTACTTGAATTTTTGGTAAAGTTGTAACCAAACTGATTTCTGTCCGCTGCAATAAAGTTATAAAGTTTTTCAAGTATTATTTTTATATCTGTCTTGTAATATTTTGTTCTGTTTACTAAAATGCTCCATCAAAGTTAAGGCATTCCCTTTGTGAGTGACCTTAACGGAGGTGGGGTGTTACACTTAGTATCAGAGCTGAAGGTTACTAGATTAGATAGAAGCTTTTGAAAACTATTTTCAAAAAGGTTTTAAAAGGAAGTATTTTCAAAAGTAAAGTTCATTTTGAAAAACATAATCCCCAAAAGCCAGATATCTTTCTTCCAATTCTTTGTTTCGAATCCCTTCCTCTTTCCCTTTTTAATCTCTTCTTCCGCATATAGATGTTTTTTCTAAGATACGTAAGAACTTCCGTACGGTGGGCGGAAAATCGCTTTATGGCACTGAGACGGTTATCAAAACTAGAAGGAAGGGGAGGACTTGCTGGTACCTTTGAGGTAGGAAAATTTCTGAGAAGGTTTAACTTCCTTATCTGATTAGTAAGAAGAACTCTTTCTGATTCTAGCATTTTGATTATGTAGTTAAGTCTCTGCACTTTAATACTAGTCTTGTTTCTGATCCCGCTATAGTCTCAAACCCCATAAGGGTTACGACTCATCTGTTTGTGATAGGTTGGGTTTTGAGGGCATCTGTGTTAGGCGTTAAGATGACTGTGACGCATACATTTCGGGTTTTTTTGGGATATGGTTAGGCTTTCTCAAGCTTAGTTTCCTAAAAATCATTTGATAATCTGATTTGTACCAGTAGTCTGTAAGTATCTGGATATTTCTGAAAAGGGTTGGGGTTTTTACTCGAAGCGTAAAGTAGATTTCCAGTTTGGCATTGTTTAATGGGAGTAATTCACTGGGTGTCAATCTGATGTTGATTTCGGTCTTCGGGGTTGATACTTAGGGAATTATTTTCTTAACCGATGTCTAATAGGAATAGAGCTCTTGTTTTAATTGTACTTGCTTTTATCACTCAGTTGTATCCTATCGATCGAGTCTTCGACCTTTAGGTAGAAACTATTGGGTGTAAACATGTGTTTGAGACATGTTATGTTTGATGGTTGCAAGTGGATGCAAGTGGTTGCTAGTGGCTGCTCGTGGATGCATATACACACACACTAGGCACTAGATCGGCTCAAAAACACTCTCATACTGCATATGGATGTATGTGCATTTTTTTAATCCTTATGAATGCAAAATGGTTGACTCAGCACATGGATGTTGCATATGAATGAATGGTTGCGCACTCATATAGAAATGATATGTATCAAATAGGAAAATTGCATACATGTTGGACTCATGGCACTGACATAATTCGCATTAAGGAGGTCAACTGAATCAGTAGACCACCTGATCTTTGCATTAGATAAGAAACATATACACACACTTTTGCATATGTTTATACAACATTAGAAGTTTCTAAGGACAATGGATGCTTGTGGACGATGGTTGAGTAGATGGGTGATTGGATAGTAGGAAACATTCTTCTTAACTTGAAGATTTCGGGGACGAAATCCTTTAAGGAGGGGAGAATGTAACACCCCGTATTTTCTGTGAACGTATAAGTAACAAATTAAAGTATACTTAATATTTAGGAGAAGAATTAAGGGAAACAGGTTGCGCCATTGCGTTCATCTCGAAATTCTGCTTGAGATAGAGTGCGAGTTTGCGTAAAACGGATACCGTATGAAGAAGATATGGACGAACGAAGTTAGGCAGAAAACCGGAAACAGACCAGAAATGCACTGGTGCATTGTGAAGTGTGCCAGCACAAAAATACACTGGCGCACTTGGGAAGTGCGGCCATGTCGAGCCAGAATCCTGCACAGGATTCTAGAGAGTTCTAATGACGATTTTTGATGTGCTGGACGGACCTGATGGCTTCTAGGGTGATCTAATGGTTCTGAAACACTCTCTACACCTATAAATATGTGATTAACCTAACCCTAATTCATAAAATATTGCCTATGACTATGATTCATGACTATGAGACTATTACCTATGACTATGATTCATGACTATGAGACTATTGCCTATGACTATGATTCATGACTATGAGACTATTGCCTATGACTATGATTCATGACTATGAGACTATTGCCTATGACATTGAATAAGAAACTATTGTGATTTGTCGCCCATGACTATTGTAGTTAGTTTCTTACGCCTATTCCCTTAATGATACTAGATATCATATTTAGTATGTAACTTTGCTAGTTTACTCTCATTCACTGTTATGTACATCGAGCCTAATGGGGCCATTATCATTGTATTTGGTTCATTATTTCATGCCTATTCTTTCTTGTGCTTATCTCTTATTCCTTTTGCTAGGGCCATTTCATGAGTACTTAGAGAACTTGTTGAAACATTGGGCGTAGCTTAATTAAGTTAATAAATATGTTGGCATAATTTGAATTGGCTATGATTGAGAATGATTTACATGCATATTAGTCTTGGACAAAAATGGTAAACTAGAATATTAAATCTAGTTTTGACATGAACTGTAAATGGGAATATTAAGGCTAAGATTTGGGGTATATATTGTATTATGAATTATGACATTGATTTAGGCATGTAAGTTTAGGCTAAATCTATGATTAGGCAAGATAAGTAAATAGAGTTTTAGATATGTATAATCTGCTAAATTTGTTATCTGCTAAATCCGTTAAATTGCCTAATCCGTTATCTGCTAAATTTATTATATTGCCTAATTTGCTAGTTCTGCTATATTGCCTAATCTGCTAGATCTGTTCATCTGCTAAATCTGGCATCTGCTAAGTCTGCTGAAAATGCCTAATCCGTTATATGCTAAATCTGCTAAATTGCGTAATCTGCTAAATCTGTAAGTCGCCTAATCTGTGAAATCTGTTAACTGCTGAGTTGATATATTTATTCTGTTATTGACATAATTAGAATTGGTTATAGTTATGAATAATTGACATGTATATTAGGCATGGGCATAAATGGTAAATTATTAATTAATTGGTCGCAAAGATAAACATGGCTCACTCGAGGTTAGAATGAGTTTGCGGCGTAATCCTGCCCGGAACCGCCCGGCACATCCAGTGGCCGCAAACAATAGGTTCTAATGTGAGAAGTTAGTCATAACATGCTTGAAACCCGAGGTTAGACTCAGTTTGTGGCAGGAATCTTCCCGGAACCAACCGGCCTAACCAGTAGCCGCAAACTGTCGGTCTAATGTGAGAGGTCTGGGCATTAATATTTAATTAATGAAAATCTGAGATTAATATGATGTCTAAAACGTGTTGGGTGGATAGGGTTAAACCAACTAATGAAATTAATAAACCCGTTTCATGAATCTGTAGGCTCAGTACAAAGTTAGACAAGACTGTAAATATGTTAAATCTGTATGTCTGATCCGTTAGTCTGAAAACTTATTAACTTGATTTTCTGATCTGTGATCTAGTTGACCTGAACTCTGTATGTCTGAACTTGTAAACAAGTTAATCTGAAATCTGTTAGTCTGGGGGCACAAGGTTAGGAGGGAAAATACTTGTGTCATCTGTTGTTTGGGACCCATATTAGTCGGTAACCCTTTCTGGTATCAAAACTTTGACCCAACAGTAGGTAGGGTCCGGGCACGCTTACTGAACTAATTATAAGCGGTTCATTCTGATAATGGCGAGGGGTGTTGATGGTACGTTCCAACCGGGTCATGTGCGTGCATGGATCCCGGTCTGCCTCTGAGGATGTTAGACGCCGTGACATCTATAAATAGGTCTGTGCCATTCAAAGGTTGCCACTTTAGGGAATGATACACCGTTTTGTGGGGCTGGCACAGGGTATTTATGTATTAGGGAGCCGATCGCGTGGGGTAGGATTTAGGGTACACTTAGTTCTGTCTATTCTGTGGGGTACCGTCTGTTTCTGTTGGGTGGTAACACCTGTCTGTTCCTGCGTGGTACCGTCTATTGGGGTGGTAAAGGCCCATTTACTAGTGTACACCTAATTCTAACATTCTGTTTCCGTAGGGATTATTCTGTTTCCGTTTCTGTCTCTGTTCGGGTTGTAAAGGCCCGTTACTAGCATTCTGTTTCTGTACTTTCTGTTCGGGTGGTAAAGGCCCATTATTAGCATTATGTTTCTGTACCTTCTATTAGGGTGGTAAAGGCCCATTATTCTGTTTCTGTTTAGTCATTAGGGTAACACCTAATCCTGTTATACTAGTATTAGTGCAGAGAAGTGAAAAGTAATATCATCATGTTTCTTCTGTTTAACCTAAGTATATCTGCTATTCCTGTTTCCTGTTATCTCTCATCCAGTTTCATTTGCATGCCATGACATTATTATCTGTTCATAACTGAAAGTCACTGGACTTGCCAGACTTTATGTCTGACCCTTGTTATTTCGCCTCTTTTCTTCCGTTCCCCCCCCCCCTCGGGTTTTCAAGGAGGGAATACTCTAGCTTGATCCGGATCTTTCTTCCTTCTTGGAGTGCTTGAAGTGCTTAAAGTATGGCTTGTCTTTTTTTGGTTCGGTGGGGATTATGATTTTAAAGTTTCGTACTCTGATGACTTTTGAACAAGGCAGATATATATATATACTTGAGTTTTTGGTAAAGTTGTAACCAAACTGATTTCTGTCTGCTGCAATAAAGTTATAAAGTTTTTCAAGTATTATTTTTATATCTGTCTTGTAATATTTTGTTCTGTTTACTAAAATGCTCCATCAAAGTTAAGGCATTCCCTTTGTGAGTGACCTTAACGGAGGTGGGGTGTTACAGTAACCCTGCACTTTGTATAAACTATTGCGTATTGCGGTTTCCATATATAGTTGCTATATACTTATGCTTGCATGAAGACCCTATAAGTAATTGCTTTGGACAGACCACTTTTTCTTTGCACTTTCCTTAATGAGGTCACCTAAGATCCTGTTGCGTCTTGGGTATATGTTTTCCTTTGAAACGGGTTCCATGGTTCACGCATGCATTACCTGGGATGCCTCATATGTTTCCCTCTATTGTGTCACATTAGTCTCCACCATGCATATATTAATTTCAACTGTCATTTAAGTGTTTATAGTATCATAGTGTGTGTGTGTGTGCCTCTTACTGTCTGAAAATGGGTAATTTCCTCATACCTATGCTGCCCTGTTCGTTCTTGATATTTGGTTAGTTTACATTCGGTTGTTCTCCTGGCCAATGTACTCGAATCTTAATATACCATAGGATTAAACTAATTTTATTTATGTGATTATCTAAGTGTTCTAACATGAAAAAAGTTTAATCCTGACTCGAGTGTTTTGTGTTTTTGCATAGAACGCTTGGGTCAGATCCTAAGTGTTCCAGGCTTCAAGTTTTTAGCTTGCAAAACTGGTGAAGAACGTGAAGATGCAAGATGCACATGCACGCACAACACCGGCTGAACTGTAAACATTTATTCTTTTAAAAATTTCATGAATATATATTATTATTCCTCTATACAAATTTTTGTAAAAAAACCTGATATGTATAAAATTTTATTCTGCTGCAATTATTCTGTTATGTGATTTTGTGTTTATTTTGTTTAACTTGATAAGCTAAATGACTATCTTTTTTTGTGAACGGTTAGAGTTGGTTAAAATACCGACTCTGAGCGGTCAAAATGGCAGGTCATTACATATATATACACACACATGAAACACATGTTTACTTTTCTACTTCTTTGTTTTGTTTCTTCCTTCTCAAAAAATTCATTCCATTCTTTATTTCACACTTGAAAATGACAACAAGCTTATATACATTTATAAAAAAAGATATAAAACGAGCAAACTACTGTAAATCTCACAATGCCATAACTTTCCAAACTAAAAATCAGTAAGCTTAAGAGCTTCAAAAATCAAAACCAAGATTTATACTTAATTAAATTTTTTGAAACAAGGTTAGTGTAACAACCCGGAAAATCTAAACCAATTTAAAAATTTTAATTTGGCTATTTTAGTGGATTTTAAATATTTAAAATAAATTATTTTAAATAATAACGACGAAAAGTATGTTGGAATCGACGTTTGAAAATAAATATAATTATTTTTAATTATAAACAAAACCTGAAATGGCGCGGCAGTTTCAAAATTTGAATTCAAACTTTGACTGATTGTACCGGGTGCAAAATAAAACGGATTTTAGTGAAACCGAAAATATCTAAATCTATTTATGAATATCTTTCTAAAGAATCTGAAAAATTATAGCAGGAATCAAAAGTTATGGCCAAATGAATTTTTAGAAAGGTCGCTATAGAGAATATATAGCCCTTGAAAATAGACATTTTGCAAACGACTTCTGTTTTCGACGAAACCACTTTTTTTGGATTAGGGATATCAAATTATTGCTAGGTTTCAAATTCCATTATTTTTGAAGTTAATATGTGAGCGTAGCGAAGGAAAATGTGTTTGGTTGATTTTAGTTAAATTGGATCGACCAGAAAATGGCCATTTTTCAAACGATCTCAGAATTCGACGAAACTAGTTTTGTTGGGACTGTATCATCAAAACATAGCTAGATTTATTTTTCTGGAATTTTTCGGATCTATATGTGGCCCCGGAAAATTGAAATGTGCGTTCAAATCGAATATTGAATGTTTTATATTTTAATTTGAAGAAAAGATGAATGAAACAGTCGAATGGGAGAATAGGGGTATTTAGCTAGGGACGACAGTCGTTGGGTTTGGATTGGAGTTAGTATGTGAAGAGGGGTATTTTTGGGATTTTAAAAACATATAAATAAAAAAAATATTAGCCCATCCCATTCATCCTCTCTCCCCGACAATCCTCCAAGCGACGGCGACTCTTCAAAACTTCCCTCTTCAATTTCTCCTCAACCACTCAATGAAATCACGAGATTCTTGATCCATTTTGAAGATCTAATCCTCCTCTACAAATCCATATAAATTTTCTCAGTTACCGTTGTGTTTTCGTCGAGTCTCAACCCTGGGAAGTCTCGTCGTTTCGAGCCCAATTCCGCCGCCTAGAGGCCGGCGAGTTCAACGACGTGGGCCCTGCAGGTGCGCCTTTCCAAGCACTGCAACGGGGTGATGTTTGATCGCCCTATAGCATCGCGGATTTTGTGCAAATCGAAGACCTAGTTTTGAACCATAGTTGAAGGTAATGGCTGTATATAATTTGAACTGATTTTTACACTTTTAATTGTTGCAAACTTCTAAAAATCATATATTTTTGCTATGTGGTCGAAATTCAGTGAAACAGGAGACATTGGACTCGTATAGACGTCTTCTACATTCTAGGAGGGACCAGATATTTTTCTGAGCCTTCTATAATTTTTGGTGGAGTGGAACCCAATGTGAGATTTCTGAATTATAAACGATATGGAAACAACGATGTATAAATTATATAGTCGATGTATGAGTTATACAAGCGTTGTACACCTTATGTATAAACGTTGCATAAGTTGTATGTTCGATGTATAAGTTATATATGTGTTGTAAAAATGATATATGCTTTGAAATGAATTGAAATGAAATCGAAATATAGTTATATATGTGTGTGTGTGTATATATATATATACTCCCCTCGTCCACAGACCATGGACGATTTATATTGTTTGGATTATTGGTTAATGTGAAAATTTGGTGAGTATCATGAATGGTTGATTTGAAATGATTGATTGTGGTTGAAATTCCAATAGGATTAGTATATGGGAAAATTCGTCTGCGTACGGATTAGATATTGAAAATCCCCATTGTCAAAAGCTGCGAGGCTTTAAGGTAGAGCGAGGAGCCGTACTAGGGATGGTGCCGGTTTTAACTACCCTGCCATTATGCTACTGATTTTTTTTGAAATATTCCTGTGTTTGATTTATATTCATGTGTTGAAATAAAATTCATGTGTTGAATAGAAATTCATGTGTTGAATAAAATTCATGTACTGAAATAAAATTCAGGTGTTGAATAGAAATTCATGTGTTGACTAAAATTCATGTGTGGAATGAAGTTCATGTATTGAATAAATTCTTTGAAAGATAAAAAAAGCATATTCATATACATATATATATAGACTATATAAAATAATCTTGTTTTGAAATAAATTGTTTTACTATGATATATATGAACTGTTAAAAAAATTGATGTGTTGAAATAAATAGCTATTGGACAAAAATATCGTTTTTATCAAATGTGTGAAATGAATATGGTTTTTGAAATCGAAGAAGGGATTATATTTATATATATATATATAAATATAATTAAAATAAATCGAATAATGAAGCTGCAGTTCATAGTTTGAAACTGTGATTTCAAACGATTAGTGCGGGAGATCCGACCATCGGATTTTCCCGAAACCGAAACCATTGGGTTTGCTTTAGAAATATCTTTCCAACGACACCAACTTTGTAAAGATCCAACGGTTGGATTGTCTGGAATGTTTAATTCAAATCTAAAAAAAATAGCACTAGAATTGATTATATATATATATATAATATAATTAAATTAAATCGAATAACGACGCTGCAGTTCGTATTTTGAAATCGTAAGTTCAAACGATTGTACCGGGAGATCCGACCGTCGGATTTTCCCAAAACTGAAACCATTGGATTCGTTTTGAAAAGATCTTTCTAATGATATAAAATTTGTGAAGATCCAACGGTACGATTTTCAGATATGTGTAAATTAAATCTGAAGAAAAACAGCGCCACGGCCGCATTATGGCCTAAAGCGTCGTTTGAACGAATTGGCTATTTTTAAATGAATAAAAATAGCGATAAATCGTTATAAAATATTATAAATGATATGGAATGGAAATAAACTGAATTTACCCGGTTTATTGGATATTTGATGGTTGAATGTGTTTGGCGTGAAAATTACATTTAAGAACAAAATTATTGATGTCGAATAATTTAACCATTGAAATGAATTGATTTAAATTCTATATATACGTGAATTATTTGAAAAGGCCGAGTTAAATCTCATTTCAAATAATTGATCGGCGATAAGAAGTCGATGATGAAGATAGTGGTTGAAGACCGAAGATCTTCACATCGATTGGATGATTACTGACGTCTTGATTGGGAGGCATCCCAAAATATAGATAATAAGTGGTGATCGTCCAAACGTAATTGGAGATCAATGGATATGCGAGGTATATATAAGGTGCCTCTGGTTCCGTTCAGACCCAGAACGAACTTGTAAATGGACTGTGTGTCTCACATTGGATTTTGTTTTGTGCTGATCGATCTCTACTAAATATACATCTGTTTGGCGGTGGAGAATTTATTCTCTTGCTTAACGCCCTTCTCTGAGACGTACGAGCTCAGAGTTTATATATCGATAGAAATCGGTTGCATGGAGTGAATTGCCCGTGTGGCCTGCCAAAGTGGCAGATGATCAAGGCTTCTGTTGAAAAGCAAAGTCTTGTGGTTGATGATCAAAGCACTGCCTGTGTGGCATAGCTTTGTGTATAACATTGATTCGCGAGCCTCACACCCCCGGTATGAACCAGAAACAGGAGAGGACCTCAGGGAGGACATGTGTTTCCTTCTAGACAGGGTGGTGTCAGTGACCTACCAGCCCTGACATTTATATTATTTTCACCTGTGTGGGCATTGGATTGTGAGGCGCCTTAGATATATCGGTGACTATGTGGAGCCGATGGAGTCATAGGACTCATTTACGCCCCAAAGGGCGGGGAAACCCAGTGTTCAGGCATTTTAATCCACATCAGTGGACGGGCCCTGACGATCCAAAGGCTTGACTGAGTACTTGCCCGAGACTCGGGTTAGACAGTCTCGAATTCGGCGAGGACTATCTTTTGCCTTGGTTCATGACAGAAATCCAATTTCCAAATACGACACCATGCGGTTTTGATTGTATACCTATATATGGCGACATAGTGGTATGGGACATTAATGCCATTTATGATTGATACTTATGATTTGAAATTATTTTGAAACATATAAACACTAGTAATAATATCAAATGCTTTTGTTTTAGTCGTATCAGGCATATTTTGGCCATTATAAGGTAAAACTCTATCCTCTGGTTTGCGTTGCATTGTGTGATGGAAACTGAGTCTTATAGTGGCTTCATTTTTATAAAAAGCATTGCGATGTCTAAAAGGTTTACTTGTTTTAAAGCACTGGCGATCCAATGGAGTAAACCCATTCCACGAAAGTTGCGTGGTCTTGTGATTAGCCATATTATAAAATATGTTAATTAGATTTCTCATACCAGTCCCATGACTGACTCATAGTTTGTTTCACTTGCAAACTCGGGTGCCCCTTTTTCTACATGGGCAGCCTTGTATTCAGATTTTAGCAGGCTCTTTCTGGATAGCTGGAGCTGAAGATGGATTCTATCATTTATCTCTTTTTATCCTGTTCAGCTGCTGTTGTACATATTATGTTTTGTTTTTCGCTGTAGACATTTATGTATAGCTGAACTGTATTTTGTACTAAGTATGATCCTGGATACTGTGTAACTCTGATGATTATGTTTATCCAATGTATTCTATTGTACATTATCTGGTGTATTTAATTATTTCTGTTCTACTATTATCTGTTTATTTGTTATATTCCAAAGATTACCCTTGCCACCGCCGTACGGGGTTTTGGGGTCGTCACAGTTAGATAAGTTTATTTATGTACGATCCTATCTCTATTATGTTTTTGTGTTGTTTAAGTGGTTATTATGTGTGTTTGGATTTTTATAGTGCCATGACCGTAGCTTGTAAGGCACATGAGGAGCTAGGTTAGGAATGTTCGGAGTTTGGGTAGGATTGTGCTTGATTGGAGGATTGCAGTGGGTTTATAGGTAGGAGAGGCAGTTGCGGCTTCATTTTGGTAGAGCTTATAACAACCCAACAATTTAATTTATATATATATATATAGAAAATTAATTAAAGATTAATAAAGTAAATATTAATCATATAAATATTAGGAAATGGGCAACATGGGTTGCGCCATTGAGTCTGTTACGAAAATCTGGCTTAGATAAACTTTTGGTCTATTAAAATCGGACTTAAATTTGAAGAAAATATAAAGGGAACAAGCTTAAAATTCGAATATTAAAATAAAACAACGTCTGAATTAATCAAAATTAATATTATGTGTAAATCACGGAAGGTTGTTGACCCAGTGCGTAAATGGGTGGACCAGGCGTGGACCTAGAGCTTATATGGGTCGACCCAGGTCCAAAGTGGGTCGACCTAGGGGTCAACTCAACCTGGGTAGCATGCGCACCGCACCCTATGTGCACATTATCAGTTGGATTTTAGTGGATTTTTGGGTGCGTTCTTCTGGAGAATTCTTGGATCAGATGGGCTAAAATCTTAACCTAAAATCTAAAACATCTAAACTCCCTAGCTCTGTTATATATAGCCGACAAAACCTAACCAAATCTCACTACTCTATTTCTCTGCCTCCCTCTCAAATAACCCTCTTCTCAGATAAAGTAATAATGGAGTATTGAGGCTTGATTCTGCCTATATTTTTTGAGGATATTCAAAGCTGGAGATTATCTACCGTGGCTTGATTTGGAATGTTTAGAATTTGTGAGTATATTTCAGTAATTGCAATATATGGTAAAATTTGAGGTTTATTCTTGACAGTATAATAAGTTATAGATTTCTATTATTTTCTCTATCTAAATCTGAATCTACTTATATCCTCCTTTTGTTTATTTTTAGTAAATCTACTACTATAGTTTTATTCAGTTGTCTATATCCTTGCTCTTTATGTGTAATTTTACTATAATTCTGTATCAGCCTGATTTTATCTTAGACCTACTTTTGACTATTTGAGCCAAGGCCATGCGAGAGCCTAGGCCATTTTCTTTTTATTTTTAACGTTGAGTTTGGGCCTTCTTGAGCCTAAACCTTTCATTCTTTCTTATTTATTGGTAAAATTGGGATAAAACATGTATTTTAACAATAATAGCACAATTGGAAAATAATAAGAAATATGTATAAAAAGGATGAATTGGGCTAACTTGAAATTATGCAGTAAAAAGAGAAATTGAACTATAACTTTGATAATTAAATAAACGACATTTGGATAGATGCAAATGATAGGGGATGGGTTGTACAATTAAATTAAACAAAAGAGATGTTTATTGACAACCTGTAAATTAATGTTTACATGCAACCTACGAAATTACATAAAAGTTACATAAAGGAAAGTAGGCTTACTAATAAATTTGGGAATGACGTTAAGTTTAATTATTAAATTAATAAGCAAGTGTAGTTGGAGTTCGTTCCAATAGCGATGACTGATTAGGGAAAATAAAAGGCTCGTAGTATTGATCCATTCTAGCATTGAGAGTAGACTGATAAGGAAAATAAGAGATCAATTAAAATGGTTAAAATTGGGGACTAAGTCTAGGGGTAACTTACGTCGAATTGCATATTTTTGTTGGGGATCTATATCAGTCAGTATTCCTTTTTATCACTACACCAAGGTCTCATGAGGATGCGAAGGCACGCTTATACTGAACTGGGTAGTAAGAGGTCCAAATGTGGTAGGTACGGGCGTAATCTGGAGGGGCGGTGAGCGCGCATCGCACTGATTAGGGAAGATAAGACGTTATGACGCCAGTGGTATTCACCATGTCCTTAGAGCTGATGGGTCAGGTCTGATAAACCCAGGGTCATTGTCACCATAGGTTATCACAACTATGGTTTAGGAGCCGATCGATGGGTGGAATTGGATTATATCTAAATTTATAAATTATAGCAATTGGTGCGAAAATCGAATGATTTGACAATAGACTATCTTGTAGAAATATGCTCTTGTTCTTAATTACTATATTGAGTTTCAATTTATTATTCTATCTAGATTTCCTCTTTTTCACTCATGCTAGTAATTACTGAGCTCGCCAGGCTTTCTGTCTGACTAGTTTTGTTTTTCTCTTCTTCCTTCCTTTTTCCCCTCCAGGTTATTGGGTTGGAGGATCTAGCGATTGAGATAGCTCTAACCCAGCTCAGTCCTTTGGAGATTATTATCTTTCTTGTTCTTTGTGATTACATGTACCTTTACACGTTATATTTATTTTCTATACTCGATGATGAAGGGAATACTTATTATTTTGATAGTCTGATTTTTTGTTGTTTATGAGACAGCCATGGTTTACCTTTATGACTTACGATATAATGACACTGCTTTTTTGGTTTAAGTAAAAATTTAAGTTGCGTTGTGTTTATTTATTGTTGTCCTGTGAATTTTAGCCTCTGTAATATTTTGTGTACCTATATTCTTCATATTTGCTAATGAAATCCTCATATGGGTTTAATTAAGAAACGTGGGGTGTTACAGGACTCGATGCTTTCATTGGTGATTAACAGTTTTAGGGTTTAGTGGAAGATGCTGCTGATCAGTTTCTTCTATAGGGAACCGAGCAAATGAGGATGAAGGACTGGGCTAGCCCCCGTTGAAGTACTTCGGTCCCCCAGCATAGATCAGATGGAAATCGACCTAGTACTAGAGACGGAACCAGAAAGGGAGTCCTGGATGACCCCTATAAAGAATTTCCTAATGGATGGAACGCTTCCGACCAAGAAAAGCGAGAGGCGTAAAGTGATTCGTAAAGCCGCCTGATACGTTTTGCAAGGCGGAGTTCTTTACAGACAAGGGTTTTCAATGCCCCTCCTTCGGTGTATAGCCCACGATGACATCAAACGTGTGCTGCAAGAAGTCCACGAAGGCGAATGTGGCGACCACACTGGAGGGCAAACTTTGGCGAAAAAGGTATTGCGGCATGGTTATTTCTGGCCTACCATAAATAAGGATGCAGTAAGATATGCACGACGATGTGATGCGTGCCAGAGATTCTCAAAGATACCTAGAGCGCCTCCAAGTCAGTTAAAAACAATGATGAGTCCATGGCCTTTTGCTATGTGGGGAATTGATATCATAGGAAGCCTCCCCATAGCAAGGGGCGGAGCAAAGTTCGCTATTGTGGCCGTAGATTATTTCACTAAGTGGGTCGAGGCAGAACCACTAACTACAATCACAACTAAACGAGTGATCAAATTCATCGTGAGAAACATCATCTGTCGATTTGGGATTCCAAAGATTGTGATAACAGACAACGGAACTCAGTTCGATAGTGCTGAATTCAGAAATTTCTGCCAAAGATACCACATCGAGAATCGGTACACCTCCGTGGCGCACCCACAATCGAACGGGCAAGTCGAAGCGGCAAATAAAGTAATTAAGTCCATTCTGAAAAGAAGAATGAAGCCGGCTAGAGCCATGTGGGCTGATGAATTGCCTTTGGCACTATGGGCTTACAGGACAACATATAAATCGGCAACGGGACATACCCCGTTCTCCCTTGCTTTTGGAACGGAAGCAGTCATCCCGGTTGAGATAAAGGTACCTTCTCATCGGGTGACTTATTATGATCCGATGACCAATAATGAATTGCTCCTTGAGTCCCTGGATATGATCGAAGAAAAGAGGGATGAAGCAGACCTGCGTGCCCTGAGATGCAAACAACAGGTCGCCCGATATTACAACAAAAAGGTCCGAGTCCGAACCTGGGAACCCGGAGACTTGGTTCTGAAACGTGTCTTTCCACCCCCAACTCAAATGGGAGCGAAGTGGGAAGGACCGTACTCTATTCTGAGCAAGCTTGATAATGGAACCTTCAAGCTGGCAACCGTAGATGGAAGGGAAATCCCCAGAGTGTGGAATGCCCAACATTTACGGCCATATTTAACATGAGAGTTTCAAATCTATTCTTTTGCTTTGTTAAAAAACTATGTACAGGGCATGACTTGCCTAGAATAGTCTGATTCCTTAAAGCAAGAGATTATAAAGTGGACGTAGGTCATGATTCGACCGAACCACTATAAAAATACTGTGTGTTATTTGCTTTTATTGCATCTTTATTTATTTGCCTATTTATTTTTGTGAAAATCAATGTGAATAATGCAGGTACCCGAAGTCCGGTGCCAACCGTTCCTCCCGTAGATTAATCGGAGGAATTCCAAGCTTTGGCAAAGGCTCCAACTGCTTGCCCGACTAGCTTTAATCCACGGAGCATGGGTTAAAGTATACACCTAGGATGAGAATGCATGATGGCAGACTGCTTGAGCCGTGACTCTAACTCTCCAGAGAGAGAGAGAGTATAAAGGCGTCTCCGATTGAGCGCTGAGAAAGAGCTCCTTTCCCGCTGAAGGATCGGGGAGCAAGTGAATCGCTGAGCTCGAACTCTAACTCTCCAGAGAGAGAGAGAGTATAAAGGCGTCTCCGATTGAGCGCTGAGAAAGAGCTCCTTTCCCGCTGAAGGATCGGGGAGCGAGTGAATCGCTGAGCTCGAACTCTAACTCTCCAGAGAGAGAGAGAGTATAAAGGCGTCTCCGATTGAGCGCTGAGAAATAACTCCTTCCCCGCTGAAGGATCGGGGAGCGAATGAATCGCCAAGCACAAAACCCTAACTCTCCAGAGAGAGAGACAGTATAAAATCGTCTCCAATTGAGCGCTGAGAAAGAACTTATTCCCTGCTAAAGGAACAAGGGCTAACTGAGCTACTGTTATCCCATGAAATCTCCTATACCCCCGTATTCAGAAATAGGGGGCAATTTGCCGACAGTACTAATCAATCCCTAGTAAGCCACAGTCAGATGCTACGGTAACAACTGATTGGGGGGCACCATGCACTCATATGCAAACACTAGACTTTGATACAACAGCGAAACATAGCATGAACATTCTTCTTCCTGTTAATTGACTGATTTATAATTATTAATAGTTGGCTAACGACTAAACATGGAAAGTTTCTATGAATACAGGTACAAAATGATGTAAGGGATAAATCCTTGTTTATGTACTGCAGATCAACAAAGTGAAAGACAACCTAGAAACAAAAAGTGAGGACCAGTCTCACAATTACACTTCCTGGCCAGTGGAAAACCTAAAGACAAAATATCAACAAACTACAAATATCCTATTTACGTTTTGACCTCTTCTCTTGCTTCTGCCTCTCCAGCCTCTCCTTGTCGGCTTCAGATGGATCCCCTTTCTTCCTTTTCCGCTTGTCTACGAGGGGAACATCCGACTCCTCTGAAGTTTCCTCTCCCACCTCTTTTCCATTGCTTCTACTAGAGAGGGAAGCCGGGAAGTCATCGGGGTTTGCGAAGTGAAGCTGCCGGCTGATGGACTTGGACTGGATTTTCACAATCATCCCAGTTTTGGGATCGAATTCTGCAAGAGGGACTACATCCAAAGCCTCGTCTCCCACCTTCTTTGAAGCCAACTCTTTCTCTTGTCTGGCTTTTCGGCTGGCCAGGGGTTCCTCATCATCATCATCATCGGCCTTTTTGGTGCCGGTAATGTCCTCTTCGTCATCCACATGACGACCATCCATGTCTTTTAAAGCTTCGATAGTCTCAGCATCCTTGAGTACATCGGTGCTACCTGCCGGGATGCTTCCTTCTACTGTTGTGACCTCGACCCACTCTGAGACATCAATACCAGCACCCGGCGGGACAACCTCCTTCTCCACTTCTCTCTCTTTTTCAGCACCCTTATCAACGGGCTCACCACCTACATTACGAGAGACACACATTACTAACTCAATTGGTTGTTCTGCCAGACGACGACAATTTGCAATTGCTTTAACAAATTGCGGGGAAAAGAGAGAGATACCTTCTGCAGATGCTCCCTCTTGAGTGGTTCCAGATGCTCCAACAACCACGGGAGTTAGGCCCAAAGGGATTAGCGGATCATCAGGATGGTACTCCTCAACTCCGGAGGTTTTAGGCTTCGCAGCGGAACTGGAACCTTCGTCAATTTTGCTTTTACCTTTGGATAAGGTTCTCTCCTTTTCCATTTCCGCCAGGATTAGGCGACGACCCTCTGCCAGGTCCTCAGGCTCGTTGTCCCTTAGGATGCTCTTCATCAATTCATCCTCATTGATCTCTTCGACCCCCAGTCTATGTTTCTCGCCCTCTACAATGGCATCCCATAAGTTGGCCAAAGTAACATGATAATCCGGGATCCACGAGATGTTGCGAGTCTTGAGAACCAGGCCAAGGAAATCGAAAATCATTTCTTCAAACCCCTCAATTTCTTTCTCTCTTTCAAGGAGTTTGTTGTTGGAAGCAGTGGCCAGTTCAATGGCACTTTCAACGTTCTTTTCGGCAAGGGCTGCCCTCCTCTCCGCATCCGAGACCTGGTCATTTAAAATAACCTTTTCTGCTTTAGCTAGAGCCAGACTCTCTTTTAAACTCGCTTTTTCTGCTTCCCAAGCAGCCTTCTCAGCTTCAAAATGACCTTGTGCTGTTTTCAACTCGATATTGGCCATTTTGAGATCTTCAACCTCCTTCTTTAAAGCCATTTTTTCTTGGCTATTGGAGTCCAGTTCTGAATGAAAGCGCTGCTTGGCATTTTCCAATTCAGTCTTATAATTTGCAGCGTCCCTCCGTGCTAAAGCAAGCTGGGCCTGAGCGTCTTCCAGATCCTTATCCAATTTTGTCCTAGCCCTTTCGTTATTTTCGAGTTTTGCTTTGGATCTGTGTGCTTCTATTTCAAGTGTTCGGATGACTTCCGAAAGGTTAACTGCGTGCTTTTTCATCATCTCATACTGCTTGGCCACATGACGAATGTGCCCGATAACTTCATTATCCCAGTTTTTAGGGACCGGTTCCAAGGCAGGAACAAATACCATCCTGTCAAAGAATATGCCTGGAAATTGTTCCCGCAGCTTTTCCAGCCTACCTTGGATCTCGGGACCATGGACGTAATCCCGTGACCCGGGGGCGGCTAACTCTGGTTGGCTAGTGGGAACGATATCACTTCCCTCCTTCTCGGTCTCTTTGGATGATTCTCTGTCCCTATCTTTGGATTCGTGACGCCTTTTGGACGATTGCAGTGACACCTTGAAAAAAAAGGAAATTCAATTATGGTTTAGTTGGAAAAATAATTTCAACTAATGACAACAGTGAAACTAGATTGAATATTTAACCAAGTCAAGTATAACAGGAAACAAATACTTGACTCTTTGTATCTACACACATATGAAGGTTATGTTAAGGGCTGAATAGTTCAAACTCTTTGTATCTACACACATATGAAGGAAAATATACCAGTTGAACGGGTTCAAGTAAACAAAATATTCAGCAAGCTCTTGCAACCTCATGGTTGAAGTAAGCCATTTCTGCAAACCATTAATAACTGAGGATAATATTATTGAGTAGTACTCATCATTTTCTGAAGAAATCCTAAAAGAACTAGAGATTGTTCCCTACTCAACATTTTATAGGCACTGTACCGGTCCGAGTCTGGAGGGTGTTCCAAAACTGTACCCAGTCCCCAAGCATCAAGCTACTACACCACAAGGCGACGACTGTTTGAGAGTCGACTTTGAATCGCCCGAAGCTACCGTTCCTTTTCCTTGTTAAAATCCTAAGAGCTCAAGTTTGGATCCCATCCTTTTGTGAGAATCGCTGGAGAATTGCTTTCCTTCTCGTCCAACATCTTCACCAAACCCTTAGTGTCATCTATAGCCTTTGCCCTGCTATTAGCCATAAACGGAAACTTGCCCACTCAATAACTCACCCTAGTAGCCTTCACCCGCTCTTCCATCTTCCCTACGTAAGCATCCTCAGGATGCGTGTACACAACTTCTGGTACCATGTCATAATCCACATGCCCTTCTTTACCCGCTATGAACTCAATACATGCAACTCCGTCTTCTTCTGCTTTGTGCGCAAGCATCGGACCAGGTATCACATCTTCAATCTACCTACTGAAACTAGGACTACTTCCGCCTCTAATGTAGTACGGTCGCCACTGAGGGCGGGTTGGAGGGTTAGCTTAATGCTCGACCCAGATGCGTCGATTGATACCACTTTTGTCTTTAGCATGAATTCCATTTCCTGCTTTTCCAGCATGAATTGAAACTATTTGCGCATTTCACTATCCATGGAAGTGATGATGTCAGGTGCAAATTCAACTAAAGTTACTTCAGATCCAAGTCCTTTCCAGACCGAACCCATTTCTAAACCAGTGTAACCGGGTCCGATGACAATTAGTTTTTTGGGGAAGAGGATACATATATATTATAAGTTAGGTCTATTACACTGTAATCTACAACAATAGAGAAAACATTAGATTTTATGTCGAAAAGCTAAGGCAAATTGAGAATGTTATGTTTAATCTGATTTTTGCCTTAAAAAAATCCCTGTTGCTGGACCTAAACATGTATTTGAATACTCAGTTCCCCTTGCAATGATTCACCCAATTGAAGATCAGAGCATGTAGATAAAAAAGGGAAAAACAAAGAACCCATCCACACAAGCTTCCCATAAAAATACTAAACTTAATAAACCCATAAAAATGTAAGGAACAGACGAAAAAACATTATACTAGATTAGCTATTGTACTTTTGAACAAAAGAAATCTCAAGCAACCACTCGAATCCTAAAGTAATATCAACAAATGTAGGAATTTAGGGGTTTTTCTTGTTCACTAAAAATTGCGGAAATCACCTGCTTCCTTGCCGTGAATCTACCGGTGGATCTCCAAATCGTCCAACTGGAAATGGCCGAAGTGGAAGGAAAATCGCGTTTCTTTGAATCAGCGTGTTTCTGCTTTCTAATTCTTATCAATGCGCCCGAGGGATTGTTAAGCATTGAGGATGGGTAAGAATAGGGTTTCAGCAGAATAAAAGAGGGTGTTTATGTTTTTTCCCCTGGGAACTAGGCATACCAACCCAAATAAGCGTTGGCAATAAAAAAAATATAAATTTGTATTTTTAGCAACACATTTTTAACATAGCAATGCTTATTATTGATACTACACGGCAACACAAATAAGTGTTGACAATTGAAAAAAAAGGGTTGCCAAATGGCCATTATGGTGTAGTGTTACAACCCACAGATTCCAACCACGATAGAACCCCAATATATCTCCGGGTCGAATCAGAGATTGTAAGTGGTTCTTCCATTTTATGAAGATCTATGGTCTTCAAATGCTCCTTCTCGATCGTCGTCTGACCTTTTCTATATTTTCGTATTTGTTGGTTGGAATGGTTTTCGAATATACATTCGATCCCGGTCTTTCCATATCAACAATCGTAAAGGTCAGATTTGATAGTCGGTTGTTTAACTATCAAATAAACATCCATGAAATCATAAAAATAGATTTACTGGATCTAGTACTCAGCACCACTAGGCTTCTTTAATTAAAATTAATTAAACTTGAATATTCAAATATTGGGAAAAAAAACATTTCACTTATTATTTTAATATACCGATATTCGCAAAACCGTTTCATTTCAACATTTTGAAATAATATATTATATACCGATATCCAATACCCATTTGACTAACATTGGCAAAACATTTACCATAACATTTCATTAATTATAACCGAGAAATCAGTTCAGCTTATTATTCGACGTTACGCCAACCCTCCTGTTTTCATCACATGGAAAAATATCCTATCCTTATTCTTATAGAACAAACCATTCTATATCTTACTCATTTACTTAATTCAAACTTTAAATAAAACTTTTCATTTAAGCGATGTATTCGCTTAAACCTCTTTATTGCTTCATTATAAGACTCGAGCTCAAATAAAAAAACTCATCCCTAGCCTTTTTCCAACACTCGACAATATTTCATTTCGAACTTGGTTACTTAAATGTGTTACATTTAAGAAGAGGTTATTTACTTCAACATTTATTGTTGCAATTTAATTAACTCCTAGAATGAATAACAAATTTCTTTTTCTTTAAAATCTTACTAAGATTAACCAATCATTCATTAAATTATTTACTAATTTAAAAGTCCAACTTAGTTTAAATGTTCGACTCAGTCAACACTAAACATGATTACTCTTCTAACCAATTCCAGTTAATTCCTCCTTTAAATTAATTAAAATATAATTAATTTAAATAACTCCATTTAATCGTTCCTTAGACGTGATTAATCAAATACTTAACTGCTAGGTTATTTCTTTCTTATTTACTTATAATTTCTATTAACATAAGAATTTATTTTTTAAAACCATTTCATAATTTCTTATAAACTTTAATTAATAAACAATTAATATTTATTTCCTTTTTAAATAACTTTCATTTAAAGTAATGACTCTCCATAAACATATTCCAGTTATAAAATATATTTATAACTACAATATTGTTGACTCACGGTCGGATAAAGCCATAATTTAAAAATCGATTGATTTCTAGGCCACGTGATGCCAAATACCCAGTCAATACTATTCATTGGTTAATAACAGAATAAATGTTGAAATATGGTTCAAAAATCAACAATAATCAACCATTCCTTTTTATTTGACTGATAATTTTTGTAACGATCATCAATCAATTAACAGATCATTCAAACAATTTATACAATTTCAAACATGTTTAATTACGCGACCAGTCAAGGAAAATTACTTTATTTGGGTCAAATCAAAACGATGGGTATTTTCTGAAATTAACCGACCATTTAATTTCAGAAGTACGAAGGTTGCCAAGTACGAAGGTTGCCTACACAATTTCAGCCGTGATTGGCACGTTTGTATCAAAATAGTGATAGGATATGCTGCAGGAGGGAACATTCAGGGAGGCTATGGAGAAAAGAGGAAGATAAAGGATTTGTTTGTCTAGTTGAATCTTAACAAACACCTGAAGTCTGAAACAATCAAATGTAAGTTCGCATAACCGAGAAACTACCGTGGAATAAAATCATAATCAGCTTATTAGCTAACTTGATGCATCAGTGAAGTAAATCTGAATAACGATTCCTGACCAATAATAAATACTGCAGCATCACATAAAGTTCTTTCACTACAGTTCAACGAATTCCGACAAACCCCGATAATTCCAATTAATATTAATGTGAACGCTAAATATTGTTTCAGAACCATGAATAAACCATTTCAGTAGCACCAGCGTTCATGATATATGGTACTAATCATTAATCAGCAACAAAACGACAAGAACTTTCATAAGCCTGTCAAGAAAGTAAATGATTCTATATCCAATTTCTAAATAGGTCCAGATATTTCCACACGGAAACATACTAGCGATGATTCAACGGATTAAGCAACAAAGCATTCATCATTCAACAGTTAATTGCTAAAGGGAATTAGCAGTTGCTTGGGTTAGCGCTAGGGTAGGTTTTACTTAAGGCTTAAAGTACACGTCTATTTGTATTTATAGCTTAGGGTACGGTCAGATTACTGTTTACCGCCATTTAACGTCGCGTGTTATAGGTATACCATCACACAAAATCTTCAGGAATTTAATAAATAAACGTTATTTTTTAAAATCGAAACCCATAGCGACTAATTTGAAATTTGAATTCTGAAATTTCGATTTTTCTCTGTCATTAGAAAAATATAATCGAATTGGTTTAAACGTTTCTCGTTTCACAAAAATCCGACTTATATCGAATCCTGTATATTCAGTTAAAGTTCAAATCGAAAATTTCGAACTACCGCGACGTTTCGAGCTCGTTTTAATTAATATATAAAAATATATATATATATATATATATATTTGAACTCTATTTTAAATAAATAAATTCGATTAAAATTCATTATATTTTCAATATACTATATAAACTGATTTAAATATTCTAATTTAAATGGCCGAAAATTCTGGGACATTACAATTCTAGTCATTTACGCCAACTCCTGTACTACGAGCTTGTATGGTCATAGTGAACGGACGACTATAAATTCCGTATATGGTGGACGATCTAACTTAAAAATCGATAGTAGTAATTAGAAGCCTGTCTAACTCCTATAATAATTTATTTATTATTTGTTATAATAAAAAGTTTTATGGATCACTATAAAAACTGGTAGGTCATACCAAAAAAAAAAAAAAAAAAAAAAAAAAAAAAAAAAAAAAACCATAAATATTGAAGCTTACAGTGACTCTGATTGGGTTAATGACCCAGATGATGAATGATCGATCTCTAGTTATTGTGTTTACCTGGAATCGAACACCATATCTCGATGCACGAAGAAACAGTCGACCATCTCGAAAGCTAGGATGGAAGAGAACCGATCGATTGCCAGCACGCAACCAAGCTAATTTGGATAGAAACCCTAATTTCCAAACTAGTGTTCAGCCTATCGAAAAGGCCAATCATCTGGTGGGACAATTCCAATGCTATTTCGTTATGGATCAAACCGCATAGCATTATCGCACAAAGCATATTGAAGTTGATATACAGTTTGTATGGGAAAGGATAGAAAATGTAAAATCAACGATCAACCATGTTTCGGCATACAATCAGCGAGCCGATATACTCATAAAAGAATAATGGACAAAGAATTTCATTCGATTTGAGGAATGATTTGAAAATTACTGAGAATGGCAAAGAATTTGAGGAAGAAAGAAAACACTAGTTTGAACCGAGGATGGGTATTGAAGTGTACAATTCCCTCTGTACAAAAGATGATATATACAAATGGATATTGGAGCATATAGGAAGACATGCAGACCGATTCAACTTGAATACATTACCTACAGCGTTGGGCCAGAGCTTACAAAGCCAATTTTCTATTCTTAGCCTTGTCAATTGTGTATAAATAGATACAATACTCTGTACACGAGACTATGAATTCATTTGTTCAAATCATTGCAAAATATAATAAAGATCATCTTCAGTTCAAACTCTTTTGATTATCAAGCAAAAAATATGCGCTATGAGCTATATTATGTACAACTAAAAAGTCATTCAATATTTTGAAAAATTGTTGCATTCCTTCTTTGATTTTCTAAAATTAAAGAATGATAATGATAACGGTTATATTCCTTCATGGGCATTGTCAATTTTTAAGAATGATTTTGAACCCCTTCCATATGGACCATATTTTTTTGTGATGTAATCTTTCAATTTTTATGCTTTCAACAAAGTTTAGTATCTCTCACTATATTTTCTCAAGAAAAATCATGTGTAGCGTGATATCACATATAGTCATATTATAAAATATACAATAGAGGTTGAGGATAACGAACCTGTGGACCAACTTGCCCCGTCGCTGTAGTCTATATACTACATACATGGTTCTAATTAATACAACAATAGCATACTCGCAATTCTTCATAGTGTCACATAGTCATATGGATAATCATATTCCAAATTTGATCGATAATTTTTATTTTTCATTAAAGCATCTATTGTTTCTTTCTATCCAAACCATCCTTGCATAAGCAAAAACCAAATAATTTGTGAAGCTGGATGCGTTTTGTTTTTCTGTCCTTGTCCAAGTATCTACGGAAAATGCTATACATAAAGTGATGGATGTGATTATATTTGGACACACATCATCCAGATTTGGAAAGAGATGTGATAGTTGAAGAATATAATTTGAACAATGTCTGTATCCAGGCAATAAAAAAAACATTTGTGTAGGATGCCGAGCTTATTTTTTGTGGAATTTGTTTTCTATTTAATTAACTAGCTTGTTAATGTACAATGAGACATGCATGCATGCATTTTATATTTTGATGGGATTTTAGACTTTAGAAGAAATATTGTAAGACTTGCCAGAGTAGTTATAGAAATTATAGATATATTACACTGTGAAATTACCTTTCTTATCGAGGCCTTAGGTAAATGAGTCGATTCATCTCCAAGCTGATGGAGCAAAATTATGGTTTCTGAACTTTAGGATTTGCAGAAGTCTGTTACGTATAATACTACTGTTAGAGGATATACAGCACGTTCCTCTCATGAAGGCCTTTCTAACAATTATTTACTTATCCGAAGCCATTGATGTGTATAGGTATAGGAAAGTGAAAGCGAAATGGATTAGAGTGAGCCATTGATCTGTATAAAAGATGCTCTTAGATAGAATTTGTATAATATTGAACTGATGAATTGTGTAAAGAGAAGGAATAATCGTGTAGTGCTTTATTGAATGTACAGAAATGAATAATACTTTGTAATTGTTGATACAGCGTAAGCAGCTGTATTTATAAGTAAATTACATAGTTGGGCCAAACCCCAAATACAGAGAAAATAAAATAAAATGGCGGCCCGCTTTGTATAATACGGATCATTTCTCTAACTGCCCCTCTCACTTTAAGGTTAGGGTTTCACTCGTAGCCCTAAATTGCTGTGGAAAAATTTGATTGCGCCTCTTTAAGTTCAAATCTTGCTTCCGATTACTACTTTGATATTTGGATCTGAGAGCAAACGATGATGGATTTACTTTATTTCTTCACTGCGAAGTTGTAAAGTACGTCTCGTTGAGGCTTTCAGTGTTCAATCGAAGGCAAGACATGTCGATCTGTAGCCTAAGTTGGTGACGGAGAAGATTTGGGTAGGATTCAGCTTTGAATCTAAAGTTCTTCTCGAAGACGAATAAAGTTGCTTTTTGATAGTGCCTTGATAAGGACGTCAGCTCAATGATGTATGATGATATATAGTTTAGTTGTAATTTCCCACAGTTGGCTTGTTCGCAAATGAAATATATGTCAATTTTGATGTGCTTGGTCGTTAGAGCACTTACAGCCGTGTAGTTCTAGGAAAAAAAAGGGGATAATTCCCATTTTATTTCTTCTCCTCGCGCTCCAGCAGCGTAGATTTGAACGTGAGGAAAAAAGAAAAGTGAGAGCTCCGCACACTTTTATTTTCAGCGTGGACCCCTAAACGGGAAACTGAAAACCGTTTAGACACTAAATGTTTTTCAGTTTCCCTTTTTAGGGTTATATATATATATATATATATATATATATATATATATATATATATATATATACACACACACACACTAAACGGGAAACTGATTGCCATTTAGTATGTTTTTTGTTTTTTTTGGATTATTCACGCTTTTTTCAGCCTTCCTCCAACCGAAATTCACTCAGCTGATGTGAGTGCTCTTACATGTTGAATAGTGTTGTAACAACCAGAATTTCAAGTGTATTTTTACTTAACTATTTAATTTGAATATTGATTTCTATTATTCGTTTAGAACTCAATTTGTTTGTATTTTATTGAAATAACTATTTTGATTTTGATTTAGAAACTAAATTTATTTTGGATTTTATATAGCAAATGAATTTGATTCTGATATGAATATAATTTAATAGTAGAAAACAATATGAGCACTTCCAAATCATATTTATTTAATAAATTTTATCGAGTTTATTTATTTGAATTTGGATTTATTCTTAATTAATTTAAGTATTAACCCAGATAATTATACAATTGGTTTACTAATAAAATTATATCTTTGTTTCAAATTTCAAAACTATTTCCCAAATTAGCTAAATCCATCGTTTGTATTGACTGCCATTCTAGCAAACATCACTAAATTTTATTTGTCGAATTTGTTTTCTTTTGGCACTTCATCATTGCCTTATACAAACCGTTCTCTTTAATTTGCAAAACGCTCATTTCCATTTCAATCTCCATTCGTTCCTTTTTAATTGGAAAACCTGTTCGCTCCTTTAGTTTCTAAGTCACCTTTCCAAAATTAAAACAAAAACACGTATGTTTCCTTTTCAAAACATTCACACCAACGAATCATTCAAATCCCAGCCGTATCTGTTTCCTTTGGAAGAGCCACGTTTTTGTTTTCCAAAGTTTGAAACTGTCCCCGTTCTCTCCAATTCCCAAGCCAAACTTGTGCCTTCCCAAAGCTTATATATTGGCTAGCCTCATGTGTTTACTTCGTGTAAACATTGCCCTTCCCCTTTTTTTCCTTTTCCTTCCCATCACCATATTGTCTCACCGCAACTCCCATTTCCAAAGTCAACCGAATCTCCTTCCACCTACTTCCCGAACCAATCTCCTCGCTTGCCCAACATCGAAACCCATCGCCCCGAAACTCGCCCGAACCCACTGACTGACGTGACCTCCTCTTCCACTGAGCCCACCGCTGCCGGCAGCACCATCTCCAACCAACTGGCCTTCCTATCAACTCACGAGCTCTCTCAAGCCACCTGTCTGCCATATGAGGAGCTGTTGAGCCCTTGCTATCTTCCGCGTCGACCGCCTGCTGCCTCCGACTGAACCCAACAGCCATCTGTTCCTTTCAGTCACATGTGTGTATGTGTGTTGATGTGTGCATGAGTGAGCTGTGTAAGTGTGCATGTGTATGTATATGTGATATGTGTGTTTGTTCATGTGTAGTGCAGTGTATGCTTGGTGTATGTGTGAGTTTTGTTCTTGCTTGATTTTTTTAATGTGAGTTCAGGTGATGATTTGCGTGAGTCTGTGTGCCCGTGTGTGTATATATTTTAGTTTGTGTTTCTTTCCCTGCTTATATTTATGTGCATTGTATTTACAGTGGGTGTTGGAGTGTTTATGCGTGCATTATGTGTTGACAGTTTTGTGTGTTCAATAGTGTTGGGTTTATGTATTTATAAGTATATATGTTGTGTATTGTATATTTATAGATTATATATATATGAGGAGCGTTCCAGGGCACCCCTGTTTACAGCACCCCTGTCAGCATCCCTATTCGTCCATGAGCTACAACGATCCAAATCCAATGAAAATTTGTAGATGTTCAATCCACATATATTTAAGGACCTATCCAAAATTTGAGCTCATTCCGACATCCGTAGCATATTTAAAATCTTAGCTCAATTGTTCACCGTTCAGACATTTATTCAAACCATTAAATTTAAACATCAAATATATCATTGTACGAATGTCGGAACGAACTCAAATTTTGAATAGGTCCTTAAACATATGTGGATTGAACATCTACACATTCTCGTTCGATTTGGATTGCCATAGCTCACGGACGGATAGGGGTGCTAACAGGGTGCTACAAACAGGGATGCTCTGGAACGCTCCTCTCTCTCTCTCTCTCTCTCTCTCTCTATATATATATATATATATATATATATATATATATATATATATATATACATATATACATATATATATATAGTTTTGATGTGTTGTGTGGTGTGTGTGTTTTAAAAAATATTTATACATGTACGTGCATACGGTTTTAATGTGTGTATGTGTTAGCGTTGTATGTTCATATGTACGTATAATTTATAACATATATATATATATATTTGGTGTGCGTCGAATTATATATATATATATATATATGTTATAAATTTCTTGTGTGTTTAATAGAAATATTTTTTGTAAAAGAATTTACTGTGTTTATTTTTGAGTTGAATTTGGTGTTGAGTTCGGAAACCCTATAGCCACACCGATCCATTGAGAAATTCCATATCATCCTCTTATAAAAATAAAATATTTAGTGGTTATTGAGATTTAATCCATTCTGAGTCATGCCTGAAAGTCGTCGTTTCATTCTGTGTCAATCTGTCTGCTGTCTCCATTCTGTACCACGAAAAATAAGTTTATCTTACACTTGACTTACGTTGTTTCATGGATGTTAAATTCAACATAAATGAACTATTGTGAAATGTATAGGATTGCTAGTAGAAATTGTTTTCTTTGATATGTATATACCTTTCATATATGACAAGGCAATATATATATATATATATATATATATATATATATATATATATGACACATAGGTGCACTGATGATATATGACTTATGATGCGATTGACGCTATTTGATGATTGATTTATGTTGTTGATTTCCATAGTTTAGAAAATCACTATGGGTTGAAATGATGCATACCCGAACGGAAATTAGATTAGGGAAAAATCATTATGGGTTGAAATGATAGACCTGAACGGGTTGAAATGATATATACCCGTATAATTTCAATTGCGGATTGAAATGATATATATCCATATCACTTGACCATAGGGTAGAAAATTATATATGGACACCGTTAGTCAGGCTTTCAGAGTAAAGTGATTTAGAAATTTTGGTTTTTAGTAATAACATAAGATTTTATGTTTATATATATATATATATATATATATATATATATTTAAAGATTTTAAAAAACCTATGAATTTGTAAATTTTAAAATGTGTTTTAAAATGATTTTGTGAGTAATCATATAAGTATTTTAAACTTTAACTTTAAATTACAATTATTTAAGATTTTACTTGTAATTTTATTTATTTTAAGCCATATAATTTAATAAAGATAATCATATAAGTATTTTAAACTTTAAATTTAATATATTATAATAGATAATTCTTTTAAACCTATTTCTAAATTATTTTAAATCTATATATGTTTATAAAGCTATTTTCTAATTAAATTTTATAATTTATAAACATATATATATATATCAAAGTTTAATTTATATATATATATATACTATAAACTTTAATTATAAACTCAAGATGGATAAGTTAAGATTTCGCGTTTTAAGTTCGAGGTTTTAAGATTTAAATTTAAATAACGATATTTGATTAACGAATGAACTCATATTAAGATATGAATTTGAATTGATATAAACTTATAAGAGTTGAATTTGGATTGTGAGATTGATTTTAATTTGAATTTTCAAATGTAAGGAAATGAATTTGAATTTATAATCGATATGGAATGAATTCGATTTTAAAGTAACTGAACGTGAATTGGAATATATAAATTTTTTATACTGTAATTGATTTTTATCAATCGTTTGGTTTGAATTAAGAAATTTGGTAAATAGATTTTATAAGAATAGTTTTCAATCGTATGTTTCGAATTTATAAGTAATGATTATGAATTGTACGACTTGGGTTATAAAATATGATCTTATTTGTTGAATTGAATATAAGTTTTGGTTTGAATCATATAAATTGAATTTGAACCTAAGTGTTTGGATTTTTGAAGCGACTTAAAAGAATCTTTAAGAGGTGAAATTAGACTTTTGAATTTGTTGAAATTTGGACATTGACGAATATAAATCAAACCAAATATTCTCGTAGTTAAATATTTTGGTGTCGATTTGAATAGAAATTGAGACCTTTAAGATATGATTTTATATAAGTTTGTTTCGTCATTATAAGAATATTTTAGGAAATTAAGTAAAACTAAAGTTAAATAGTATAGTATTAGTATATACTATATTTTGAGATCTTTACGATATGGTTTTCTATATCGATTGATTAATGCGATTTAAGTGAGTTGTTTTCAAAATTAAATATAATCAAAGTTAGACATATAATTTTGATTTCAAATTCGAATTTGAGAATTTATGTAAATGATTTTATAAAGAGATTTATAAAAGGGTGCGTTTTTTACAGGTCCCTATTAAGTTTCAAAATAGAAAAAAAACCCGGTGATAAAAACAATATAAAATACATCCCTATTTTTGAAATTCGGCTGAAAACATTCCAGTTATACCCTTTTGCAATTACAAAACTTTCCAACTCATCATTTAATCATTCAAACCGCACCTTTAATCTCGCTCAAAACCGTATTTCCATGATTTTGCAAAACAATCAATCAAAAAATCGCTTTTTAACTGATCAAAAAATCTTTAAAAAAAACGTAATGAAGAATCAAAAGCCGATGGTCATAGTTTTAATGAAGATCATGCAAATATTCAAAATAATTGCACGTTTATATGCAACAATGATCAGTAGTAGTTTCCAAAAAAGAATATTTACAGATTAATTGTTTGCAGTTACTACTTGTTTCTTACAGTATAGACATGCCAAAATATTTAGTACAAATGAGGCAAATGAATGTTCAAAAAAACTGCATACATTTATTCAGATATAACAAATATTTGCATACATTTCAGCTTAAAAAAAACTGGTAATTAAAACCAAATTTACAACAAAATACTGAACTGATTGTATTACATCACAAAAATGTTTACAACAAATGGTAAAAGTCAACAATAAAACCAAGTGTCTTTTGAAGAACAAGTTCTTTTGTTATGGCCCAGCTTACTCCAGAAACCACTTCTAGTACTCCTAATGTGCGATTCCATTCCCAAGCTTCAACAACATTAATACACCAATAATCGCAGGAACACTGTTATACAAAGAAGAAAATCAAAATTAGTAAGCCTAATGTGCGATAATCAAATTACATAAACATCTGCAGATTAATATAAATACATGCGTACGTACAGTTCAGCAAAATAACAATAATATATGCATATTTATATGCAAGGATTCTAAATATATGCATACAAATATGCATATATTTTAAATATATGTTTTTCTGTGTGTTTGGGAAAAAGTTGCATGCAGATATGCATATATTTAGAATATACGCATATTTGTAGGCAATTTTTTAACAGAAATGTTGAAAAGAGATAATAAAGATATATGCATATTTGTATGCATATATCTATAATATATGCATACATGTACTCAACTTTTCTGAGCACATGCAAACCCAAATGTTCTAACAATAGTTTCATACTTGAATTTGTCGATAAACATGCAATTTTTTAAATAAATGATCGATCAAATTAGATTAATATTAATATATGCGTACAATTCAGCGAAATAACAGCAATATCTGCATATTTATATGCAAGTATTCTAAATATATGCATACAAATATGCATATATTTTAAATATATGTTTTTCTGCGTGTCTGGTAAAAAGTTGCAAACATATATGCATATATTTAGAATAGATGCATATTTGTAGGCAATTTTTTAACGGAAATGTTGAAAACAGATAATAAAGATATATACATATTTGTATGCATATATCTATAATATATGCATAACTGGACTCAACTTTTCTCAGCACATGCAAACATAAATGTTCCAGCAATAGTTTCATACTTGAATTTGTCGATAAACATGCAATTTTTTAAATAAATGATCGATCAAATTAGATTAATATTAATATATGCGTACAATTCAGCAAAATAACATTAATATCTGCATATTTATATGCAAGGATTCTAAATATAAGCATACAAATATGCATATATTTTAAATATATGTTTTTCTGCGTGTCTGGTAAAAAGTTGCATACAGATATGCATATATTTAGAATAGATGCATATTTGTAGGCAATTTTTTAACAAAAATGTTGAAAACAGATAATAAAGATATATGCATATTTGTATACATATATGTATAATATATGCATACTTATACTCAACTTTTCTTAGCACATGCAAACCCAAATGCTCTAACAATAGTTTCATACTTGAATTTGTCGAGAAACATGCAATTTTTTAAATGAATAATCGATCAAATTAGATTACTATAAATATATGCGTACAATTCAACAAGATAACTCAAATATCTGCATATTTATATGCGTACGATTCAGCAAAATAACAATACTGTTCTAACAATAAGTTTTTCTTCGGGTCTGGAAAAAAGTTGCATACAAATATGCATATATTTGAAATAGATGCATATGTGTACGCAAATTTTTAACAGAAATGTTGAAAACATATAGTAAGTTATGAAATTAAGTAAACAGAAGGACAAAAATTAAAAATCGACATCAAGAGGATCAAAATTTAAACAAACCTGAAATCCATATTCTCAACAAACCACAAAACCACACAGTTTCATCCCCTTCCAAAACTCAAAGCCACAAGGAGCCGTCCATCACAGTTCCCTCTGCCAGGCCCCTTTCTGACCAAGCCAAGTCCACTGTTCTTCCATCAGAAGATCTGCAAAATCAACTCAACTCCAAATTCCAAACAGCAAAAACACCTGAAATCCAATTCGATTCAACTCCAAAACCAAAATCACTGTTTCTAAAAATCCGTATTAATATTAGTTTCATACCTGTTCTCAATTTCTGAAAATACGCTTCGGAAATCGAAAAAATCAAAGAAAAAATATCGCAACTTGTTTGATTGTAGAGGGAATTCTTTTTTGATACTTTGGATTTGTTGATTGAAGTAGAAATGGAAGAAGTTTCAAGCCGCCATTAACAAGGAAGAAATTTGAAGATGACGGCGCCGCCATGACAGACAACAATATGATGCGTGAAAAAAAATGAAACCCTAATACGTGTTTACGCGGAGACTAATTACATCATCAATTAGTGAAAAGGGCATTTCTGGTATAAAAAAAATCACTGTTTGAAAATAGGGATGAATTTTATATGTTTCAAAAGGGGAGGATGTGAGCCTAATTAAGTTTAGTTTTAAGGATGTGAGCCTAATTTTCACTTTATAAAATAATGACAACATTGTGAAAAATGTAAATGATTGTTTGTTAAAGAGACCAGGATCGGCTATTGTCATACTCTCTGCCAATACCAAAAACCACTTTAACAACTGTGTACGTGGTGGATGAATCCAGAATGAAGTAGGTTGGTTTGACGAATGCTATTGGAATGAAGTAAGAGAATGATGATTGATATCCTTGATCTTCGGGTCATAATTGAAATGACTAAAACATGATACATGGCCGGGCCAAGTGAGGTAGCTCATCCTATCGAACACACTTCTTCGATACCATATCTACTACTTTGTGATTAGATTGGTGGCCACCCGCGATTTTCAGAGTGTTGTTCAAGGTGGGCGGTAGTAGCTGCTATGTGTTACCACCAGCTCGGTCCTGCAATCCAGTAGAATCCTACTGTTGGGTATTCCTCGGTGCCTTGTCATATTATCCTTATCGCGCCCACTAAAATTTTGATTTGCGGTTGTACCTATGGGGTGCCCCTTGATAGTCCACCGATTTGGGGGTGTTTACAGTATTATATAGACTTTAATGTTTATAAATGGTGTAAGGGTAAAAATGTAATCTCGCTTACGCTATTTTGATACTTTACTTTACTGATAGACACTATTGTATATAGCTTATATTACTATATAGTTTAACGGATCCTTAATGGATGGTGATCCCAAACATCCATCAAATTATTGATGCATTTTATTGAACATTTCATTTGAGTTGATTTACTTGCATGAGAATGTTAGTCCTGATCCAAGTCGTTTTATTTTGCATTATTGCTCGGGTTAGATCGAGTATTATTGCTTTCGAGATTTACTCTTGGAGTTTGGAGCTTATATTGGTTTTACTCACATGTATCTACCTATTCAGTTGTTCTAATTTTCAACTATTCCCGTTGTTTCTGTTTTCAAACAATTATCGTTTATTTATGCAATAGAAATTCATTGTATTGGACTTCTGCTATATTGTTTATGTAAACTCTGTTGTAAAATTTATTTTGTAGCTTCATGAATTGCTATCGTATTATTTATTTTCCGCTACGAGATATCGTATTGCTCTGTGTCTGTGATCTGTGATTCTGCGATTTGTTCTATTTACCTCAAAAGCTAATAACAATATGTCGTTTTGAATGGTTCGAGATTGACATGTTTTGTCGCTTCGGCACGGTCAAAAGAGCAGGTCATTACAGGTAGTATCAAAGCTTTGGTTTATCAAAGCTTTAGCCTATGGGGGCAAAAGTTTATTAGAGATGGGGTGGTGATACCCTAGAATGAGTGGGATCAGTCGCATAATCCTTTTGGAGAGAACGTATTTTGAAAGTATAAATAGTTTAAATGTTTTAAAAAAAAACAAATGTTTTTGGATATAAAATTTGGTTTAGTATTTAAATCTTTTTTTGAAATTTCCTTTCCATTTGAATTCATCTTCTTTCATAGATCCTCTTTGATTAGATCTCTTCGTTCATTCATCTTTTAACTCGAATTCTATAACTTATCCTTGTCCATAACAAGGTAAGAAGTAGAAGAAGAGTATAAGTCTTCTAGCGAGTTTATTTTTATTAAATATTGGTTTGAAATAGGTATTATAATATATTTTTTGATGCAATACTGAAATTTTGATATATTTGTGGAAGATGTATGTTTGTAAGTAACATTATGTATTGGTAATACAAATATTTTGAAAGATTTGATTTTTATACTTTAAGATTATATATTTTATAAACTATATATTTTTTTTAAAAAAAAATTAAGATAAAGATTTTATAAGAAATCGATTTTATCTAGGTTGAATAATATTTGGGAAAAGTTTATATATTTTGGACATTTTAAATAGAAATGCTCCTAATTGTTATGGTAAATATTTTGAAAATCTTGTTAAATGGTTGAAACCTATAATGGTATAGTTTATAAACGTATGTATATATAGGAATTTATAAATTTAAATAGGTTTAATTTGTGATGTGTGTGTGTGTGTATGAATATGTTAGACTTATGGAATTAAACAAGTTTTATAAGCTTTAAGTATAGATAACATGGGTTTGAAAATATTTAGGTATAGTATATAATAATATTGTTATGTATTTGGTTTAATAATAATATTGTATAATTATTAAGGATTAGGGTTGAATTTTAATAAATAAATGAGTGGTGAGTGATATAATTTTTTTCCTACTTAAAATTTTAATGACTTGAAATATATTATTTATGCTATATGATTGGGAAGTTTGGTATTTATTCTGTTTAAATATAGAAAAGTTGTTTTAAGTACTTACCTGACATTAAAATTGGCCTATCGAATACTTAGTGATTTGAGTATACTACTGATCAACGTATATGTTAAATCCCATATTATCTAGATATATAGAGTTACACTCTAGTCGCTTGAAAATGATTCTGGTGATGACTCCAACATCACTGATATCTATTTTTAGGTTTCGAAAGTGGGATAGATGTATATTGCCAATCGAGACGTCAAGTGAATACATGAAATATTTGAAAATTTTCTTAACTTTTGATATACATATATATTTATATATATATATATATCAAATTATATATAAGTGAGATGATGAATGTAAATAAATATATTAATTATTTAATTACCATTTCCTTGCCTTGTTCCTTTTCGGGGATGAACATGTTTGAGTGGGGGAGATTGTAACAACCGGAATTTCATTGAAATAACTATTTCATTTTAGAACTCAATTTGTTTGTATTTTATTGAAATAACTATTTCATTTTGATTCTAAAACTAAATTTATTTTGAATTATATATAACAAACGAATTTGATTCTGATATGAATATAAGTTAATAATAGAAAACAATACTGGCGGTTTTGAGTCTTATTTATTTAATAAATTTTATCGGGTTTATTTATTTGAATTTGGATATTTTCTTAAATTTTAATTTGAATATTAACTCAAATTATTATATAATTGGTTTTACTGATATAATTAGATCTTTGTTTTAAATTTCAAAACTATCTCCCTGCATTAGCTAAATCCGTAATTTGTATTTACAGTCATTCTAGCAAACATCGCTAAATTTTATATGTCGAATTTGTTTTCATTTGGCACTTCATCGTTGCCTTTTTACAAACTGTTCTCTTTAATTTGAAAACGTTCGTTTCCTTTTCAATCTCAATTAGTTCCTTTTTAATAGGAAAACCCGTTCACTCCCTTCGTTTCTAAGTCTCCTTTCCAAAAAAAAACACTATATGTTTCTTTTTCAAAACTTTCATACCAATGAATCGTTCAAATCCCAGCCGTATACGTTTCTTTTGGAAGAGCCATGCTTTTGTTTTCCAAAGTTTGAAATTGTCCCCGTTCTCTCCTATTCCTAAGCCAAACTTGTACCTTCCGAAAGCTTATATATATTGGCTAGCATCCTGTGTATACTTTGTGTAAATATTACCCATCTCCATTTTTCCTTTTCTTTTCCCATCACCGTATTTTGTCAATGCAACTCCCATTTTTGAAGCCAGCCGACTCTCCTTACAACTACTTCCCGAAACAATCTCCTCGCCTGCCTAGCTCCGATATCCATTGCCCAGAAACTTGCCCGAACCTACTGGTTGCCGTAAGCCCCTCTACCACTGAGCCCACCACCGTCGCCAGCACCGTCTCCAACCAACTGGCCTTCCCATCAACTTGTGAGTTCTCCCAAGCCACCTGCCTGCAATACGAGGAGCTGCTGAGCCCCTGCTGGCCTCTGCATTGACCGCCTGCTGCCTCTAACTAAACCCAACAACCATCCGTTCCCTTCAGTAGCATGTGTGTGTGTGTGTTGATGTGTGATTGAGTGAGTTGTGTAAGTGTGTGTGTGTGTGTATGTGTGATATGTGTGTTTGTGCGTGTGTAGTGCTGTGTATGTGTGAGTTTTGTTCTTGCATGATTTTTTTAATGTGAGTTCAGGTAATGATTTGCGTGAGTCTGTGTGCCCGTGTGTGAGTATTATGTGTGTGTGTGCGTATTTTAGTTTCTGTTTCTTTCACTGCTTATATTTATGAGTGGTGTATTTGCAGTGGGTGTTGGAGTGTTTTTGTGTGCATTATGTGTTGATAGTTTTGCGTGTTGAGTAGCGTTGGGTTTATGTATTTATAAGTATATTTGTTGTATATTATATATTTATAACTTATAATATATATAATGGTTTTGGGTGTGTTTATATAATTTATAATATATATATACACGATTTTGATGTGTTGTGTGGTGTGTTTGTTAAAAATATATATATATATATATATATATATACATATACGTGTATACGGTTTTGATATGTGTATGTGTTAGCGTTGTGTGTTTATATATGTGTATAATATATATATATGGTGTACGTCGAATTATATATATATATATATATATATTAGTGTATGTATGTATATGTTATAATTTTTCTGTGTGTTTACGTATATAGAAATATTTATATAGTATTTTTTGTAAAAGAATTTGTTGTGTTTGTTTTTTAGTCGAATTTGGTGTTGCATCCGGAAACCGTCTTAAAAACCCAATATCCATACCAATCCATTGAGAAATTCCCTAACCTCCTCTTATAAAAATAAAATATTGGGTGGTTATTGAGATATAATCCATTCTAAGTCGTGCGTGGAAGTCATCGTTTCATTCTGTGTCAATCTATCTGCTGTCTCCATTATGTGTCACGAAACGTGAGTTTATCTCACACTTGACTTACATTGTTTCATGGATGTTAAATTCAACATAAATGTACAGTTGTGAAATGTATAGGATTGCTAGTGGAAATTGTTTTCTTCGATATATATACACCTTTCATATATGACACGTAGGTGCACTGATGATATAAGACTTATGATGTGATTGATTTATGTTTCTGATTTCCATAGTTCAGAAAATTGCTATGGGTTGAAATGATACACACCCGAACGGACTTTAGATTAGGGAAAAATCGTTATGGCTTGAAATGATAGACCTAAAGAATTTATTTTTTGGCATTGCGGGTTGAAATGATATATACTCATAAAATTTTAATTACGGATTGAAATGATATATACTCATAAATTTTTAATCACAGATTGAAATGATAAATATCTGTATCCCTTAATCGTAGGGTAGAAAATTATATACGGACAACCTTGGTCATGTTTTCGAAGTAAAGTGATTTGGAAATTTTGATTTTTAATAATAACTTAAGATTTTATGTTTTTCATATATATATATATATATAAATAAATATTAAAAAAAATATCAATTCGAAAGTCTTTCATGTCTGCACCTACTCCTCTTTTCCCACCCTATCCCATCGCCGAACAAGTCCAATCCCTCCCATCCTCGAGCCATACTCCTGAGTTTACCCCGCCTCCAGACCCTCCTCCAATCCCGCCAGACCCTTCGCCATCTGCTCCACCATTTCCGATCAACCTAGCATCCAACCCTAACCCACCACCGTCAACTCCCCCAATCAACCCAGCAATCCCTGCACCCCTCAGCCAAGATAAAATTATTCAACAGCCATGGACTTCTTTCCTCTTCAAGCGTAAGCCGTCAAACGCTGGGAAGTACATTCCTGTTGAGTTGACCCCAAAAATCGTAGATGGCACTCTGAAAATGATTCAAGGAATCCCTGAAGCTGGAACCGAGGTCTGGAATGATTCAGTCATGGAGTTTTTCTTGGATAAACCTCTCTCATACGCAGAAATGGTTGCAAATCTCAATTCCCTTTGGAGGCTTAAAGGTTCAGTGAGTGTAGAATCTGATGGGGTGTTGTTTTTATTTGATTTCACATGCGATGAAGATTGGAGTAGAATACTACAAGCTGACCCAATAATAATGAACAAGAAACTCTTCATCATAAAAAAGTTCGATCCTTCAATTAGTAACGTATGTGCTAATGTGAAATCAGTCCCAGTATGGGTTAAATTTTACAACATTTCGTTAGTTGCCTGGTCAAACTATGGGATCGATTGGATAAGCAGTATGTTGGGTAACCTACTTTGCATGGACGAGATGACTGAAAGTAGACGCAGGCTATAGTACGCCAAATGTTTAATTGAAGTAGAACCGAATAGGGAACTGGTTGATGACTTTCTTGTTGAGACGGTTGAAGGAGGTGTCCAACGAATTTATGTGGAATATCTGTGGAAGTCGGACATATGTAGTATTTGTCAATCCTTTGGTCATTCAAATGGAAACTGTGACAAAGGTGATGAGAATAGAGAAAACAGAACCAACGTTGTAAGAAGGGAGAATGATGTGATGGTGAATCAGCAGCCTAACATAATGGTGTCAGTAAAACAAGGTGCTCAAAATAGAAATATGGCCCTGGTTAATAGGGAGAGTCAAAATTCGAAAAATGTAAATAAAAGGAGGAACAACAATGTCAACTACGCAAGTGAAAAGAATAATGGTCAGGAAAGAAAAAGCAGTTGGGTGATGAAAAATAAAGTGGTTGAGGAGGTTCAAAAAGAAAATAGTTTCTCTGTTCTTGAAGAGGGAGAAATTAAAGACGAGGCTATTCTAATTGATGATCTCAATGAAACTACAGATGAGTTCGCAAATTTTGATATGCAAGACATAGCTGCTATTCCTTTGCCGACTCTTGAAAGCCTTGCGAATGCAAAAAGCAGTCATTCTTTAGTTATTTCCGATGAACTGTTAACGCGAAGCACTATTGATGAAGAAAAGGCAGCCGAAGAGGAAATTAATATATTTTTTCGTGAGTTGATAATGCAAGAATGTTTGAAGGATAGAAGAAGAGCAATAAAGGAAGGAAAAGCTAGGGCAACTAAAGTGATGAATGTGATAAATGTAGCAACTGCTAACCAGAAAAATGATAAAGCAGGTTGTTGCACCTTAGTCATAAATGAAGTTAATGGCCTACCTACCAAATCACTGACCCATGTCAATGAACCATGCATGAAAGCTTCCCCGTTACTTTCTCCAACCCATGACCCTAATATCTCCTTAGCAACCAGGCCAACATCCACAACACCTCATCATTCAAACAATGTTTACTCCAACATCCAACCTCCGCTTGCTTTTAAAGAACCACCGCCCGACTCTTTCATCACTAAACCACCTGACATTAATGTAATTATTCCAAATCCTTTAACTCCTAGTTCTGCAAATCGCCAGTACTTGACAAGGAGTATGAAAATGAAGATTTCTCAACCCCCAGTTGTTTAATTTATGGTGAAAACAGTCGGTGTATAGAACATCCGGGGTTGTCATCGAGACACTAAACTTGTTCAATGCAAACTTTTGATCTTTGAATTTAAGTTAAGTATCCTTGCCATCGTTGAAACTAAACTCAACCATGCATTGACTATTAGGGCTGCTCATTTCATCAATCCATCATGGAATTTCATTCATAATCTCGCTGAGGCTCCTTATGGACGCATTATTGTTCTCTATAATCCAAATATTGTCACCTTAACACCTCTTCACTCCTCGGATCAACATATCCATTGTCACGCAGTTAATCTTAGTAACCAGTACTCCTACTATGTGACCTTCATTTACGCAGCAAGTAGCTCTTCTCCGAGACAAAACTTGTTCAAAACCATCCTCTCCTTAAGACAGTCTTCGCATCCTTGGTTCCTGCTTGGCGACTTTAATTGTTGTTGTGAAATCTCTCAAAGGGTAGGTGGTAATCCCCTCTCTATTCTAGAAATCCAACCGCTTATAAACACCCTCCATCATGCTGATCTTATCAACATAAAATGTTCTGGAATGCCTTTCTTTTGGAATAATAAAAAAACGGACGGTCCGCAGACTTTTCCCCTTATAGATCATGGATTTTGCAATGTTAAAGCCTTAGACTTTTGGCCCGCCCTTCAATGTAACATGCCACCGCCCATTTTTTCCGACCATTCCCACCTTATCCTTCACCTGAGTGAGCAAAACATGAAAGGCAAAACAAGTTTTAAATTTTTAACAATTGGGTTGATGACCCTGAATTCATAGACCTTGTCAAAGGAATTTGGGAGAAACCGTATCATGGTAATCCTCTTGTTATTTTGCAGGTGAAGATGAGGAGCACTAAGAATCAACTTAAAGTATGGGCTAAACAAAAGTATGGTATCGGTAGCAACCAAACCACCATTTGGAGAGATAATAAATTAAAACAAATACAAACTGAAATGATGGTGGATCCGACGAATCCTATTCACTCAATCAATGAATGTGAAGCTACAAAGTAGTATAATAAAGCGCTCAATGAAGAAGATGCAATGATAAAGCAAAAAGAGAGAATCTAATGGAGGATTGAAGGAGATAACAACAGTTCATTCTTTCACGCGTCTCTAAAATAAGCAATGCAGAGAAAACATCGTTAGAATTGTCGACAACGAGGGTGTTAATCATGATACGCAAGGTGACGTCAATAAAGCTTCTTTACATCATTTCTCTAACCTTTTTGGTAATAGTAACAAATTCCTTCCTAATATTGAGTTGATTGATCCATATATTCTACCCAAATTATCTCCATGTGATCGTCAATCTCTCTATACCGAAGTCAATGATAGTGAAGTACAAGAAGCAATGCTGTCTCTCAACTATAAATTTGCTAGCGGACCAGATGGATTCAATGCACTTTTCTACTCTTCTTGCTGGACTATTATTGGTCAAGATGTGTGTAATGCAGTTAGACATGTCTTCTTAAAATCCAGTATGCTGCAATCTTTAAATGCCACAAATATCGCGCTTATTCCTAAAGTGAAGAATCTTACGAAGGTCTCCGATTATAGACCTATCTCATGCTGCAACACGCTTTATAAGTGCATTTGTAACGACCCGCATTCTACGCATCGAAGGAACGTAGAATATTCATTTCCTTCACATATGAAGTCGTATGGTCATGTAACTTTGGGAGACGATTATTGGGGTCAATTCCCATGTTCATGATTTTTCCCGATTTTTAAATGACCGTTTTGACCCTAGTTGATCTTGTTTTGGCCATAACTTTTTGATTGGAAAGGAGTTTTGACCTGAAACCACTTCCATTGGCTTCGGGTGATGGTTTACCTTTCCTAGAGTGGTCACATGTGAAAAACGGACTTACCGTTTGGGAGATATGGCTGAAAAAAGGTTTGGAAGGTGAAAAACTGCTTAACTGGGCCAAATAGGGTGATTAATGAATGGGCCCATAACCCATTTCGGGATTAGGGTTATGGGGAGGCTGAAATAAGTTAGGTTTTCATTCTATTTCTGTTTTCTAGCCGCCAGTTACCTCATAGAAACCCTAACAATGGCCTCCATCCTCTAAAACACCTCCAAATCACTTTCTAATCAAGGATTAGGCTTAGTAACATCAAATCAAGGCGGATTAGCACAAGAATCGAGGTAGAGCTGCTGTGTTGCATTGGTATTAGCGCCCAGACAGTAGAGTTTCAGTTCTAAAGGTTTTATTTGTGGCCAAGGTGAGTGATTTGCATAGTTTTGCACTAATTACGGTTAATTAAGGGTAATTAGTGAAGATTAACGAAATCAGACATGATAAAATTCTGGAAAAATATTCATAAATTCGAAAATATTGTTTTAGACCTCTGTTAGAAAATTTGGTTAAGTTTTGTTAATCCTATCATTAGTTTCGCTTAAGCACGCTTAAGGGAAAATATGGGGTTTGGGCTATGTTTAATCTAGTTTAACCTATCAAGTTATTGTTTTGATGTTTGTGGTTGATGTTATATGTTCCTATGACTATTTGGTATGAATTGTGATTGTTTAGAATAGTTAGATTGGTCGAAAACGTCGTCGAATGGCGTAAACAGTCGCTGGAAAGAGGTGCAGGAATTTGGCTGATCCGGATAGGATCGGAGGAAGGAGCCCGAACCGAACCGACCAGGAGACCTCTCCGCGAACCGAACCGCCCCTCCAAGCTGTTGTATCCACGACACGATCTGGACCTGAACCCACGACCCGATCCGCCTCTCGTGTGCAACTCCGACCCGAACCGATGCACCATGGAGAAGTTTGAGAGACCCAACCCGATCCGGAGTGCTTGGGAAGAAGGACCAAACCAGAGGAGTTCTCCACGAAGCCAGGAGGTGTGGGCCCCGATCCAAACCGCTGGAGGAAGGTCACTACGATCCGAACCGATCAGGAGAGGGTGCTACGAACCGATAGGAACCCGAGCCTAGATGATGATCACGAAATGAATGAAGACCGATCCGGAGATGATAACCAAAACCCGAGATGCAAAGGTAGTCCAAATGAGTAGTTTTGACTCAGGATCCAGATGGGAACCAACGAGTGAACTTCCTGATTGGGCTTTGCTGCGGGACGTGTGCTAAGGGGTTGTCGATGTCTATAACTTTGGATCACTATGTGTAGGGGGTACGTGAACGGATTCAGGGCCGTAGTGGCCTAGGTACGACTAAAGATCTATAGACCAATGAAGTGGGGTCATTTGTAAAGATTTGGTCATGACTCCATGAGGTAAGCTTGGTAGTAGCAGTAGTTGTACAAGTCGAGCTCCGTCACTACTTCGATGGGTCTAGTGATCAAAGCGGTGGATATCATATGCTTTACGCACGGAGTGAGAGATGTGAGGATGGTTGCTATGTTTGATTTGTTTGCCATCATTATGACATGCACACCCCCACCCCTGTATCCCTTACACCATCTATTTAGTGGCACCTTAGAGTATTGTACGGTATGTAGTGTTGACTCTTTGGTTGCAGGTCTAGGTTCAGGTATGGTTTAGTATACCAGTTATTGTTCTGCTTAGCTGCTTATCGCTCATACCAGACTTTTTGTCTGACCCAGAGTTTTATGTCTCTTCTTATTACTCTGGGAGCTCTCACGAGCAAACTAGAGACAGGTTAGCTGGTAATGCACGAGTAGCCGTGTCGAAGATGAGCAGGAGGCTTCCACCTATGATATATAGATATTCTCCCTGTGTTGCTGCGGTCACTACTTTGGGCATTAGTGGTGCACCTTTCTTTCTTCTGTTTAGAGATAGTAATTTGAAAAGTTGTAATAAGCTGTATTTAGACTTCCGCTACTCTAATGTTGATGTTGGTTTTAGTTATCAGCTTATGCACTGTCTCGCCTGTTTTATGTCAAGTACATTATTATTATATTTTGTTCCATGCGTTGTGAGACATTCTACAGGTTTTCGATTAGTTCATTCTCTTCTTTCCTTTCTTTGGTGACCGTTCCATGCTAGTCGGGCATGTGTACGGCACACTTTCGGAAGAAATGCCGGCTGATGCGGGGCGGGTCGTCACAGCATTTCTAAAATAATTGCTTTTAGGCAAAAAAAAGTGCTCCCGTCTTTAATATCGCCTAATCAAGCAGTTATTTGCCTGGTAGGAGTATTTTAGATAATGTTCTTTCACATGAAATTTTAAACGGTTACAACCATGCGAATATTAGTCCGAGGGCAATGTTCAAGCTAGACATTATGAAAGTGTGTGATATGATACAATGGGATTCTATTATCAGAATCTTAGGCTACATGAACTTCCCTCATCATTTTGTCGACTGGATTTTAACATGTATATCGTCAGCTCACTTCTCTGTACTCATCAATGGCTCTCCCGTCGGATATTGTCGGATATTTTAAAAGTAAACAAGGGATAAGGCAAGGAGACCCGACTTCTACATACATTTTCATTGTAGTGATGGAAGTGCTTACTCAAATGTTGAATAGGAAGATTGATGGAGGCTCGTTTAAATTGCATCCGATGTGCCCACAGCCGAGAGTTTCCTCTTTAATGTTCGCCGATGACCTGGTAATCTTTTGTAATCCTACTATGCAGACCATAAATGCTATATTTGAAACTCTTGATGATTTCTATGCAATGACTGGTTTGAGAGTGAATCTTCAAAAATCAAATATGAGAGCCGCCGGAATCTCTGAATTGCAAATGCAGAATATTCAATCCAGATCTGGTTTAATATGTAGTGCTGAAACTTTATCGTATCTTGGTCTTCCTCTCGCCACGTCGAGAATTACTGTTACTCAATGCTTGCCTCTCTTAGACAAAATTGCGGCTAGACTTAACACATGGACTACTAGACTGTTGAGCCAAGCTGGAAGATTAACACTCGTTAAGTCCATCATCTTTTCTAAGCAAGTGTACTAGGCTAGGACGTTCATTCTCCCAACAAAGATGGTTTCCATGATTCGGACAACAATGATGAAATTTCTTTGGAAGGGAAGAACTAAAGGGAGATATATGATGCTGGTCGCCTTCAATAAGATTGAACGTCCTGTTCATAAAGGAGGACTGGGGATCTTAACTTAAAACAGTGGAATAAAGCTGCTTTGGTCAGGCATTTAGATGACTTTCTTAATGAATCTAACAACATTTGGGTTCTCTGATCAACTTATAATGTAATAAAAGGTAGATGCCTATGGATCGTGTCTCAGCCACAGAATATAAGTTGGGTTTGGAGAAGCATTTTTAAAATAAGAGCAACTGTCTTGCCTTACTTCAAATATGTTGTCTCCGTGAATTCGAAGGTCCTTTTATGGGAGGATCCATGGCTTGAAAATGGCTTGATATTAAGTAAAACTCTCTCTCATTTGGAAATTTTATCCACTGGTATTGGTCATCATGCCAAGATAATTGATTACGTGAATGAGGGAATAATCTTTTTCCTCAGTCTTCAGTTTCTAGCATTAAATCCTTTTGGAGCAAAGCTCGTCAGATTAAACTCATCAGCGCCGACTCAAGCATCACATTGTGGTGTAATCAAGGGAACAAGTTCCGCATTAACAGGCTTTATAACTTCATAACTGGTATATGCGATTTGCCGTCCTACTCATGGAGTGTGAAGATCTGGAAGAAAGATAACTCTGCGCATGAAAATATTATGTTGTGGAAAGTAGTTAACAATTCTTTGTTCATCAAAGACAAGATTCTTTATCATGGTGTCTCATGTGGTCAAGTGTGCGTTTTTTGTTGTGCAGATAATTAAAATATGGAGCACTCATTTTTCCAATGCGGCGTTCTTTTTAAAATTTGGAAAGAAGTTTTGTCTAATATTGGGAGAGAGGATGCATGTCAAAACTCTGTCTTACAGTGGAGAATATTGCTAAATCAAACTGGGAGTAGAAGAGTTAAAGGAAGGTTACTCAATTTTTTGCTTAAAAAATACGTTTATTTGATTTAGAGGGAAAGAAACACTCATTTTTCGACCGAGATAAAGCAAAGGATAGTACACAACTAAGAAGTCAGGTTAGGAGGGAAATAAGAGATGGAGTTAGAGTTTTAAACTTTACTTTTGACCCGGGAATTCTCATCAATCTTATATAATACTTTGTGTTACTTGTTTTGTCTTCTTGTGTTGTAGAATCGTGTGTCTGCGTTTTCTTGTGTGTTGTATTTTTTTTTCTCCGGTCCTATAATAAAGTGGTAGGGGTTTATTCAACCCCGTAAGCCTTGCAAAAAAAAAGATTAAAACAACTATGAATTGGTAAATTTTAAATTATATGTTTTAAAATGATTTTATGAGTAAATATGGATTTAAATGCTTACTTAAGATTTTACTTGTAATTTTATTTATTTTAAACCATAAAATTTAATTAAGGTAATCATATAAGTATTTTAAATTTAATATATTACAATAGATAATTCTTTTAAACCTATTTCTAAATTATTTTAAATCAATATATGTTATAAAGCTATTTTCTGATTAAATTTTATAATTTATAAACTTATATATACATATATATATCAACGTTTGTTTTCTTATATATACTATAAACTTTAATAATAAACTCAGTATGTATAAGTTAAGATTTTGTGTTTTAAATTCGATGTTTTAAATTTAAATTTTAAATAACGATATTTGATTAAAGAATGAACTCTTATTAAGATATTAATTCGAATTGATATAAAGTTATAAGAGTTGAATTTGAATTGTGAAATTGATTTTATCTTGAATTTCCAAATGTAAGGAAATGAATTTGAATTTATAATTGATATGAAATGAGTTCGATTTAAGGTGACTAAACATGAATTGGTATACATAAATTTTAGGGTATTTTCACTTAAAGGGCTTATTTGCTCAGGGTAATAAGTTTTAAGTATAACACTTCTGACAACTTAGCTTTAAGGACAATTCTGTACGAAAAAAATAAAAGCGGTTATCTTTTTACGTTATACAGAAATAAATATAACTACTTTTATCTTTTTCCTGTATGACTTAAAAAGATAACCGCTTTTATCTTTTTCGTGCAGAATTGTTCTTAAAACTTATTATTAAGAAGTGCAGTTCCTAAAACTTATTATCCTACAAAAAGAAACCGTTTAACCTAGTTTCCACTAAATTTTATTTATGGAATTGACTTTTATCAATCGTTTGGTCTGAATTAAAAAAATTGTTAAATTGAATTTATAAGAATGGTTTTAAATTGTATGTTTTGAATTTATAAGTAATGATTTTGACTTGTATGACTTGGGTTATAAAATATGATCTGATTTATTGAATTGAATATATGTTTTGATTTGAATTATATAAATTGAATTTGAACCTAAGTGCTTGGATTTTTGACGCGACTTAAACGAATCTTTAATTAAGAGGTGAAATCAGACTTTTGAATTTGTTGAAATTTGGATTTTGATGAATATAAATCAAACCAAATATTCTTGAAGTTAAATATTTTGGTATCGATTTGAATGGAAATTAAGACCATTAAGATATGTTTTTATATAAATCTGTTTTGGATTGAAAATCATTATGTGAATATTTTTGGAAACTAAGTAAAACCAAAATTAAATAGTATAGTATTGATTTATACATATGCAGTTAAAGCGCTTAGCGGTTCTATAATGGTAAAGTTGTAAAAAGATGTAGCGGGGATAAAGTAGGGAAATAGCAGGGATATAGCGGAGGTGCAAAAATGTTAATTAGAATTAAAAATATATAATTAAAATTAATTAATTATCATTATTGCATCATTCGTGTAGAGGAAACGAATATTATTTATTGTTATTATATAACAAAATCATTGAGTATCATGTTTATGCATACTAGATTTGAGGATTACTATAGATTTCTATCTTATACAAGGCATGACTTAAAATTTGCTCTTTACATTAATTTTTTTGATTTATTTTATAAGAGAACCAATCAAATCATCCTTTGTAAATTAGTACTGCTAAAACGAGTGCTAAATAGCATTGATTTGGCTGGTGCTAAATAGCGTTGATTTAGAGGGTGCAGTAGAAAATAGCGGGGATTAAAGCGGAATTATTGTTCGTCAACGCTAAATTGAAACAGCGTAGCGGGCGGAGATCACTATGAGCTATAGTGGGGATTTTGCAGGGCATTAATTACATAGGTTTATACTATATTTTGAGATCTTTACGATATGATTTTTCTAAACCGATTTGATTAAAGCAATTTAAGGGAGTGTTTTCAAAAATTAAATATAATCGAATTTAGATATTTGATTTTGATTTCAAATTCGAATATGAGAATTTGTGTGAATGATTTTATAAAGTGTATTTTAAAATAACGACCATGGTGTGAAAAATGTAAACGATTGGTTGCTAAAAAGGCTAGGATCGGCTATTGTTATACTCTTTGCCAATACCGAAAACCACTTTAACAACTGTGTACGTGGTGGATGAATCCAGAATGAAGTAGGTTGGTTTGATGAAGGCTACTGGATTGGAGTAAGATAACGATGATGGATATCTTTGTTCTTCGGGTCATAATTGAAATGACTAAAACAGGAGCCATGGCCGGGCCAAGTTAGGTAGCTCCTCCTATCGAACACACTTCTTCGATACCATATCTATACTTTGTTATTTGATTAGTGGCAACCCGCGATTTACGGCATGTTGTTCGAGGTAGGAGGAAGTAGCTGTTATGCGTTACCACTAGCTCGGTCCCGCAATCCGGTAGGATTCTACTGTTGGGTATTCCTCGGTGCCTTGTCATATTATCCTGATCACGCCCACTAAAATTTTGATATGCGGTTGTACCTATGGAGTGCTCCCTGATAGCCCACCGATTTGGGGGTGTTTACAGTATTGTATAAACTGTAATGTTTATAAACGGTGTAAGGGTAAAAATGTAATCTTGCTTACGCTATTCTGATACTATACTTTACTGATAGACACTATTGTATATAGTGTATATTGCTATATAGTATATAGTTTAACGGCTCCTTAGAGGATGGTGATCCCAAACATCATTTAAGTTATTGATGCATTTCGTCTAACATTTCATTTGAGTTGATTTACTTTCATGAGAATGTTAATCCTGATCTGAGTTGTTTGTTTTGCATTATTGCTCAGGTCAGATCGAATATTACAACTTTTGAGATATACTCTTGGAGTTTGGAGCTTATTTTGGTTTTACTCACATGTATCTACCTATTCAGTTGTTCCAGTTCTCATCTATTCCTGGTATTTCTGTTTTCAATCAGTTATCATTTATTTATGATTTAGAAATTCATTGTTTTAGACTTCCGTTGTATTGTTTATGTAAATTCTGTTGTAAAATTTTATTTTGTAGCTCCATGAACTACTATTGTATTATTATTTTTCAGCTACGAGATATTATATTGCTCTGTGATCTGTGATTCTGTTATTTGTTCTATTTACCTCAAAAGCTAATAATAATATGTCATTTTGAACGGTTCGAGTTTGACATGTTTTATCGATTCGGCACAATCAAAATGGCGGGTCATTACAAGGGTTTGCTGACATGTAGATTGAAATTTGATTATCACACCATATTGAAGCCTTTGTATTAGAATTCAACTGTAGTTTTTTGAGTATTGACTATAACCATATGATTTCAGCAGTTGTACTTGCAATGCTCCTGTATTCAGCTTCAGTACTTGACTTGGGTATGGTAGATTATTTATTTGAGCTCCATGAAATTAGACTGTCCCAATATAGATGCAGTATTCAGTGACAGATTTTCTATCATCAGGATCTACTGCCCAGTCAGAGTTTGAGTAGCCAGTAATTCTTAGGTTCTTTCCACCTTTTAATGTAATCCCATAGTTTATTGTTCCCCTTAAGATATCATAGAATCCTTTTAACTATCTTCCATTGCTTACTCTATGGTTTCTGCAATAATTGAGACACTATGTTAGCACTAAAAGCTAAGTTAGGCCTGGTTATGGTTGCATATTGTAATGCTCCCATACATTCCTGTATTGCTTAATATTATTTATGGCTTCTCCCATGTAATTGGAGTAATGCTGTAACAACCCGGAATTTCTGAACCAGTTAAAAAATTTTATTTTAGCTATTTTAATGGGTTTTGAATATTTAAAATCATTTATTTTAAATAATAACGACTAAATTGTTTATTTAAATCGAAGTTCGGACGTATATATATTGATTTATATTTTAATTTTGATAAAAACTGATTAAAATAGTCGAATTAGCTACCAAAACATATTCCATTGTGTCCGGAATGAGGGCATTTAGCTAGAGCGACAGTTGTAGGGTTTCGTTTGGATTTCAGATGAAAAATCTCATTTTTGGCGCACACGCGTGGCATGGTGACAGTCCTCGAGGCAACATCAGATCTCACTCCGGTCAGACGATGGCGGCGTGATTTCAAATCCTAACTTTGAAGCTTGGTTCGACGTGCTCCAGAATGACGAAGACGATGGTAACGGTTTTTAAATGTTGTATAATTTAATTAATTATTAATTAATTATTTAATTATGTAATTAACACAAATAACAACATATCTTTTCCAAACGAGGTCCAAATACGACGATTTCGGTCACGTTGGGATCGTCGCAACGAACACTTCGCAACGGAACTGACCGGGACTAAAAAGGAGCCAGTTGGGACTTTTGGCAAAATTAAACGTCTGTTTAATTTGATTAAAATCACCGTCCAACACAGAATAACGGAGTGGAACCCAATGTGAGAATTTCTCACTATTAATTTTTGTCCAGTTGTTTATTTTATAACTGTAAATATATAGAAATTACCAGTGTAGTTTTTTATTAGTTTTGATCATTCTAAATTGTATAGTTTCCTATTAGCTCACCCCCCTCGTCCAAAAACCATGGTCGAATTTAATTGACTGTACTGTGTTTTGATTGTGATGCTGAAATGTTTGACATATTAAAAATAATGTTATCATTAATGGGGTAGTTGAAATTAAATTATAAATATCCATTTATAGTTTAAATAGTAAAATTGGTTAATTAGAAAAATAATTCAAACCGAATTAGAATTGGTAAAATTTATTGAAACGACCCGGAATTTCGCTCGATCCGAATCAGTCGCTAAACCGATCAGGACCGTTCGAAACGCCTGAGTATTTTGAGAACACGACAAAATAGAACGTAGATAGAAGAACATTTCATTGTTTATTACAACTATTCCATCGAAATACAAGAATATACAGAGTATGAATAAATATTACACAGAAAATATCAGAGATTTAAATTACATTTAAATACATCACTGCAGCTAAAAATAATACAAAACATAACTGAAGGAGATATACAGATACAAAGCTTTCCGGATATTATTCCAGTTGTAAATCCGGATCCTGTGAATATAAATCTGCAAAACCAAAACTACTAGCTGCCCATGTCAAAATAAGGGCACCCAGAGTTTAGGTTAAAACAATAAAATCCAGGTCAGTCATGTGACTGGCGTGAGAACTAAAACAGTTATTAATCTCTATTTTTAAAGTTAGGTAAATCAAGTGACCACGCCGTGTAACACGGAACGGGTTTCCTCCCAAGAACACCAGTGCACAAAACAACAGCGTTATGCTAAATAAAGAACAATGAAGCTATTATAAGACCCAGGTCCCATCACACAATGCAACACAAGCCAAAGGATAGGGTTTTACCTTATAATAGCCAAAGAATGCTTGATACGCTAAATTTCATGTTTTATTATTACTATAAGTGTATAGTGTCAAAACAATTTCAATCATAAATATCAGTCATAGAAAGCATGAGCGCCCCATCCCACTATGTCGCCATACTAGGCTCTACAAATAAAACAGCAAGGTCACGTATTTGGAAGTTGGATTTCCATCTGTGAACCGAGGCAAGGGATCGTCCTCTACGGATTCGAGACTGTCTAGCCCGAGCCTCAGGCAAGCGCGCATGCAAGCCTTGGAGCAACAGGGCCGGTCCACTCGATGTGGATTAAACTTAAACCCTGGACAATACGTTTCCCTGCCCTATGGGGAGTAAATGAGCCAACGAAAGACTCCATCGGCTCCACAGAGTCACCGATATATCGGAGGCGCCTTGCAACAACAACAACCACATAAGTCAAACTCGTCAGGGCGTGTCAAACCACTGACGCCACTTCTAGCTAGAAGGAAACGCATGCCCTCCCTGAAGTCCTCTCCCGTTTCTGGTTCACAACCGGGGTGTGAAGCTCGCGAATCAACGCTAGACAAAGCTGTGCCACACAGGCTGTGCTTTGATCATCAACCACAAGACTCTGCTTTTCAACAGAAGCCTTGATCATTTGCATCTTAGCATGCCACACAGGAAAACCACTCCATGCAACCAATATCCATCAATCACACAGAACGATATCCAATGTCAGACACACAGTCCATTTACAAGTCCGTTCTGGGTCTGAACAAAACCGGAGGCACCTAGTATCCCGCATATCCATCGATCTCCAAGTACGTCTGGACGACCACTAAATGATTCCCTCCTCTTGGGTGTACAGCCCAATCAAGATCATCAGTAATCACCCAAATGACGTGAAGACCTCCGGTCTTCAACCATCGTCTTCATCTTTGACACCACGTCGAAAGCTATTCAGAATGGGATAAACCCGGTCTTTCTGAATAACTCGCGTATATAATAAACAAGTGTTACACAAACACAACGTATGCCTCATTCCAATTCAGAATATTCTTTTATTCAAATGTTCTTATACTTTGGGAAAGGTTCCCATTAATTTTATCAAAGATAAATTATTTTAAAGTTATTCTTTAATCTTCCTTTGGAATATCAATTCAACTAGTCGGGATTAGCGAATCACACCGAAGTAATCATTGATTTTAATTTCCCAATCCCAACCTATTCATCCCATGAAGTAAAACTGGTATTACTTCATATCTAACGCCACGGTGTTATCGGTAAATTCAATTACCATTTCACATTCAAATCTAATTAAAGATTTAACTATTGCCTGGAGTAAAACTGGTGATACTCCATTCTCGATCTATTCAATCTAATTAAAGATTCATTAAAACTCCACTTAGTTTTAATCTTTAACTGGGTTAAAGAATCAGTGTCATTTAAAACACTGTTCACGATAAACCCAAAAATCAATTCAAATTCAATTCCAATTAAATACCATTTAATTGGTACACTTCATTAAATCTAAATAAAAATACTTAATCTTTTTCTCCATTGGGTTTAAGAACAGTGTTAATGAAGACACCATTCACGACAAACCCAAATCACATTTGATATTAAATACAAGGCTCTGAATAGAAAATATATCGGCTTATATTCAATATCAAATTCTACGACCAACAGATATAGTATTGGAAATAACGATATCTATATATCTTTCCAATTTCCAAAATGCTATCTGTATAATTACGAAATCCAACATCGAAATGTTCCAAAGACAATTTCGATTCAAATCCATTCCAATTCAATTATTGGAAATTCTGGTTACTTTTAAAACCCTTTTCAAATTCAATTTATTTATTTAAAAATAAATAAAATTATAATTCTAGTTCAAAACCAGTTCATTTCGATAAAAAGATTTTTATCTTTTCAAATATGGAGTTTTTCATCACAATTCTTCCCAAATCATTTCTTATGATTTTACACAAATTATTACTATTTTTAATAATTTCATCAAATCCCGTACAGTCGATTTCCATCAACGGCCATCGAACTGCACTTACAACGACCTTTTCCAAATTTGATTTGGACATAATTCCAAATCCAACCATTAGATTTCTAATCTCTGATATTCATTAGAAAGCCCTTTTCGATACGAACCCAACGGTTCCGGTTTTAGGAGAATCCGACGGTCGGATCTCCCGCAATTTCCATTCGAAGTCAATGGTCGAAATTCGCGAACTGCTGCCGCGCGGCGCGTTCTTTTCAGGCCATTATATATATAATATATATATTATATATGTTTCGTTGATTTCCTTTCAAAACGTATTTTATAAATCATTTTAAATTCGTTTTCAAAACGATTTCAACTTCATATTCAATTTCCAATCAAAATTGAATATTCCACATCATCGATATACAAATGATAATATTTTCAAAACGTTGTATTTTGAAATCAATTCCTATTCTATATTCATTATAAAAATGAATAAAATCGATGGAAATATCATTCACATCAATATGGCGTCAATCTAATCAACACGGCTTTTATTCAACACATGAAAATTTATTCTCTATTCAACATATGAATTTATTTTCTATTCAACACATGAATATATATTTTCAATTCAACACATGAATTTTCTTTACTATTCAACAAATGAATTTTCTTTATATTTTTCAAAATGGAATGAGGCCTAATCAATTACCATATAACATTAATTATATGGATTCCCTACAACACATGTATATAATAGCAACGACAAATCATCAACCATCATCCAGAGTGCATTCTACACTGTATAAGCATCAAATATAAATATTCAACGCTTATAACAGCCTGTCAATCAATCGATCGACATACAGCTAATTATTGGGATTAGTGTATGTCCTATTTCATCCCAACACCCATGTGGGGTTTCAAACAATCAAACACAGATTTTATTTGTGCAGTTGGGCGATGTGTAAAATTTATCGTCCCAATCAATATCAGTTAAATCAGTGTATATAAACAAATCGTTCGATTTGTTTATAAATATTTATTTTATATACACGTTAAAAATTATATTTTTAACTATAAAATATTTTCCACTATAAAATATTTTATTTCATTTCACATCACACAATCAAATTTCACAACATAGCAACCAAACAAACAAGTCATCCATGGTCTGTGGACGACGGGTGTCGGGTGCTACTAAACACCGTCTGCATCCTAGTATATATTTCAACTAGAAATAAATTAAAGGTGAGGAGTTCTCACCGAGGTTTCCACTCCACCGTGCTTTGTCTTTGAACTGCTGAACCGTCTAGATCTGCATGAAATTCCAATGCAGTCAAGGGGGGCTGATTTCACGTTGGAGTTGGGCGACTTGGGGAGGCCCTGCAGTGGTGCGTTGTCAGCCTTGGGCGGTGGTCTCGAATTGTGTGAGGGCGGTCTCGAGTTAGGGAAACCGCACTGGAGGCGGCGGCTTGCGTCAGAGGGAGGGTCGGAGGGGAGGTCGATCGACGGTGGAGGGGGTCTGGCCAGGCGCGGCATCGATGAACAGCGGCGGTGGGAAGCGCGACGTCGACGAGGCCCTTTCCCCCCTTTTTTCTTCTTTTTTTCTTTCTTTTAATAACTGAAGTCAACGGTTGGGGGGGAGTTAAGGAGAAAAATAAATAATATATTTAATTAATTAATTTTTTTTACCATAAAGTCTCGTTTTCATTCGATCTCTAAACGAGACCCAACGACTGTCGTCCCTAGCTAATTACCTCCATTCCGAACACAATGGGATATGTATCGTAGGATGATTCGACTGTTTCGACCAGTTTTTGTCAAAATCAACATATAACTCTATATATTGAATTTGAACGCACATTTCAATTTACTGGGGTCACATACTAGAAAATTTTCAGAAAATTTATTTCTAGCTTCGTATTGACGATAAGGTCCTAACAAAACTAGGTTCGTCGAATTCTGAAACCGTTTGAAAAATGGCTATTTTCCAGTCGATTAAAATCAATGGAAACTGGTCAAACGCGTTTTCCTTTGCCACGCTCACATATTGATTCAGATAATTATGAATTTTGAAACCTAGCAATAACTTGGCATCACGGATCCAACAAAAGTGATTTCGTCGAAAACCGAGTTCGTTTGCAAAATTCCCATTTTTAAGGGCCAGAATTCCATAGCGACTATTCTGAATTTTCAACTGGGCATATCTTTTGATTCCCGCCATGAAATTTCAATTTTTCGGATTTGTTGGAAAGATATTCTCAATTAGATTCTAATATTTTTTGTTTCGCTAAAATCCGGTTTATTTTGAACCCGGTACATTCATTTGAATTTTGAAATCGAATTATCGAACTACAGTGCCATTTTCAATTCCTTTTATATTTATAAATAAATATTAATATTCTAACGACGATGTATATAAATATACACGTTCTAATTCCATTCAAAATTAATTTCTCGTTGTTATTATTTAAGATATTTCATTTGAAATAATCAAAATTCGCTAAAATTGCAAAAATAAAAATTTTAAATTGGCCCAGATTTCTGGGTTATTACAATCTCCCCCACTTAAAACTTTTCGTCCCCAAAAAGGAACGAAGCCGAAAGTTGTTTAACTAATCATCTCAACTTTCACTATTTTCATTACGGCTTAAGTTCTTCAACTTTTCAGTTTCTAAGAACTTTTCAAATCCTTCAAAAATTTGGCTAACACCCTAAATTTTCGAAAAATTTCGCCATAACCTCCCCTGCATGGGGGACTTCGGGATATTTCATATAGCCTCCCATGGCCTTCTTCAGTCCAAAAGAAAAAGAAAAAGCCAAGCGGCTAGCCAATCGGCTAATAAAATCATCATCACCTAAACAAAACAGTAAATTATGGTAAACATGTACCTATTTGTCGGGCAAACAATTTTATCCTTCTACTCTAGCCTCCTTGCTATGACCTGTTCAATGTAAGTACATGTATATGCATGCAAATGCAACTAATTTTCAATACAATTTACTATTTGGTTCAAATTGGGTATATGGTTCAAATTCTAATTAATCAACAATTAATCAAACAACACAACCATCAATCAATTTGTTGGTTAACGTTTCAAATTCATAACTTTGATGTATAGTCAAAAATCACATTTTTGATGCCATCTCACAACAATAAGCCCTATCTAATTTTGGTTCTCACACCAGTCTAATGGAAATATATAAATATCACACCTTCGAAACTCGAACACAAATACTAATGATGTCGCGACATCACCAGAATTATCCCCGAGCGACTAGAGCATGATTCTATATCTACCCAGTATATTAAAACTTCAAATATACGTTTGCAAGGCGTATATGCAAAATCTTTATATATTGGATTGTCCAAATTCAATATAAATAAATATTCAAATACATTGAATAAAGTTTAAATTTTGAAAACAAAAATTGTTTTCATTTTAAAAATATACTCTTCACACTCATTCTAGGATACTACTGATCCCATCTCTAACGAGGCATTTTCATTGGATATTACTAATCCAATTTCTGATGAATTCTTTTGTTCGGTTCTAATGTGTCTTGTTCTCCGAGCTCTGTAAACCAAAGCTCTGATACCAAAATGAAACGACCCGGAATTTCGCTCGATCCGAATCAATCGCTAAACCGATCAAGACCGTTCGAAACGCCTGATTGTTTTGAGAACACGACAAAATAGAACGCAGACAGAAGAACATTTCATTGTTTATTACAACAATTCCATCGGAATACAAGAATATACAGAGTATGAATAAATATTACACAGAAAATATCAGAGATTTAAATTACATTTAAATACATCAATGCAGCGGAAAATAATACAAAACACAACTGAAGGAGATATACGGATACAAAGCTTTCCGAATATCATTCCAGCTGTAAATCAGGATCCTGTGAATATAAATCTGCAAAACCAAAACTAATAGCTGCCCGTGTCAAAATAAGGGCACCCAGAGTTTAGGTTAAAACAATAAACTCCAGGCCAGTCATGTGACTGGTGTGAGAACCAAAACAGTTATTAATCTCTATTTTTAAAGTTAGGTAAATCAAGGGACCACGCCGTATAACACGGAACGGGTTTCCTTCCAAGAACACCAGTGCATAAAACAACAGCGCTATGCTAAATAAAGAACAATGAAGCTATTATAAGACCCAGGTCCCATCACACAATGCAACACAAGCCGGAGGATAGGGTTTTACCTTATAATAGCCAAAGAATGCTTGATACGCTAAATTTCATGTTTTATTATTACTATAAGTGTATAGTGTCAAAACAATTTCAATCATAAATATCAATCATAGACGGCATGAGCGCCCCATCCCACTATGTCGCCATACTAGGCTCTACAAATAAAACCGCAAGGTCACGTATTTGGAAGTTGGATTTCCATCTGTGAACCGAGGCAAGGGATCGTCCTCTACCGATTCGAGACTGTCTAGCCCGAGCCTCAGGCAAGCGCGCAGGCAAGCCTTGGAGCAACAGGGTCGGTCCACTCGATGTGGATTAAACTTAAACCGTGGACAATACGTTTCCCCACCCTATGGGGCGTAAATGAGCCAACGAATGACTCCATCGGCTCCACATAGTCACTGATATATCCGAGGCGCCTCGCAACAACAACAACCACAGAAGTCAAACTCGTCAGGGCATGTCAAACCACTTACGCCACTTCTAGCTAGAAGGAAACGCATGCCCTCCCTGAAGTCCTCTCCCGTTTCTGGTTCACAACCGGGGTGCGAAGCTTGCGAATCAATGCTACACAAAGCTGTGCCATACATGCTGTACTTTGATCATCAACCACAAGACTCTACTTTTCAATAGAAGCCTTGATCATTTGCTTCTTAGCATGCCACACAGGAAAACCACTCCATGCAACCAATATCCATCAATCACACAGAATGATATCCAATGTCAGACACACAATCCATTTACAAGTCCGTTCTGGGTCTGAACGAAACCGGAGGCACCTTGTACCCCGCATATCCATCGATCTCCAAGTACGTCTGGACGACCACTAACTGATTCCCTCCTCTTGGGTGTACGACCCAATCAAGATCATCAGTAATCACCCAAACGACGTGAAGACCTTCGGTCTTCAACCACCGTCTTCATCTTCGACACCATGTCGAACAGTTATTCAGAATGGGATAAACCCGGTCTTTCTGAATAACTCGCGTATATAATAAACAAGTGTTACACAAACACAACATACGCCTCATTCCAATTTAGAATATTCTTTTGTTCAAATATTCTTATACTTTGGGAAAGGTTCCCATTGATTTTATCAAAGATAAATTCTTTTAAATTTATTCTTTAATCTTCCTTTGGAATATCAATTCAACTAGTCGGGATTAGTGAATCACACCGAAGTAATCATTGGTTTTAATTTCCCAATCCCAACCTATTCATCCCATGAAGTCAAACTGGTAATAATTCATATCTAACACCATGGTGTTATCGGTAAATTCAATTACCATTTCACGTTCAAGTCTAATTAAAGATTTAACTATCGCCTGGAGTAAAACTGGTGATACTCCATTCTCGATCTTTTCAATCTAATTAAAGATTCATTAAAACTCCACTTAGTTTTAATCTTTAACTGGGTTAAAGAATCAATGTCATTTAAAACACTGTTCACGATAAACCCAAAAATCAATTCAAATTCAATTCCAATTAAATACCATTTAATTGGTACACTTCATTAAATCTAAATAAAAAGACTTAATCATTTTCTCCACTGGGTTTAAGAACAGTGTTAATGAAAACACCATTCACGATAAACCCAAATCACATTTGATATTAAATACAAGGCTCTGAATAGAAAATATATCGGCTTATATTCAGTATCAAATTCTACGACCAACAGATATCGTATTGGAAATAACGATATCTGTATATCTTTTAAATTTCCATAACGCTATCTGTATAATCACGAAATCCAACATCGAAATTTTCCAAAGACAATTTCGATTCAAATCCATTCCAATTGAATTATTGGAAATTCTGGTTACTTTTAAAACCCTTTTCATATTCAATTTATTTATTTAAAAATAAATAGAATTATAATTCTAGTTCAAAACTAGTTCATTTCAATAAAAATCTATTTTTATCTTTTCAAATATGGAGTTTTTCATCCCAATTCTTCCCAAATCATTTCTTATGATTTTACACAAATTATTACTATTTTTAATAATTTTATCAAAGCCCGTACAGTCGATTTCCATCAACGGCCATCGAACTACACTTACAGCGACCTTTTCCAAATTTGATTTGGATATAATTCCAAATCAACCATTAGATTTCTAATCTCTGATATTCATTAGAAATCCCTTTTCGATACGAACCCAACGGTTCCAGTTTTAGGAGAATCCGACGGTCGGATCTCCCGCAATGTCCATTCGAAGTCAATGGTCGAAATTCGCGAACTGCCGCGGCGCAACACGTTCTCTTCCGGCCATTATATATATAATATATATATTATATATATTTCGTCGATTTCCTTTCAAAACGTAGTTTATAAATCGTTTTAAATTCGTTTTCAAAACGATTTCAACTTCATATTCAATTTCCAATCAAAATTGAATATTCCACATCATCGATATACAAATGATAATATTTTCAAAACGTTGTATTTGGAAATCAATTCCTATTCTATATTGATTATAAAAATGAATAAAATCGATATAAATATCGTTCACGTTAAAATGGTGTCAATCTAATCAACACGGCTTTTATTCAACACATGAATATTTATTCTCTATTCAACACATGAGTTTATTTTCTATTCAACGCATGAATATATATTTTCAATTCAACACATGAATTTTCTTTACTATTCAACAAATGAATTTTCTTTATATTTTCCAAATTGGAATGAGGCCCAATCAATTACCATATAACGTTAATTATATGGATTCCCTACAATACATGTATATAATAGCAACGACAAATCATCAACCATCATCCAGAGTGCATTCTACACTGTATAAGCATCAAATATAAATATTCAACGCTTATAACAGCCTGTCAATCAATCGATCGACGTATAGCTAATTATTGGGATTAGTGTATGTCCTATTTCATCCCAATACCGGTTTGGGGTTTCAAACAATAAACACAGATTTTATTTGTGCAGTTGGGCGATGTGTAAAATTTATCGTCCCAATCAATATCAGTCAAATCAGTGTATATAAACAAATCGTCCGATTTGTTTATAAATATTTATTTTATATACACGTTAAAAATTATATTTTTAACTATAAAATATTTTATTTTATTTCACATCACACAATCAAATTTCACAACATAGAAACTAAACAAACAAGTCATCCATAGTCCGTGGACGACGGGTGTCGGGTGCTATTAAACACCATCTGCATCCTAGTATATATTTCAACTAGAAATAAATTAAAGGTGAGGAGTTCTCACCGAGGGTTCCACTCTGCCGTGCTTTTCCTTTGAACTGCTGAACCGTCTAGATCTGCCTGAAATTCCAATGTAGTCCTTTTCACACGTTGGTTATCGAAGGGGGGGCTGATTTGGCGTCGGAGATGGGCGGCTGGGGGAGGCCCTGCAGTGGTGCGGTGTCAGCCTTGGGCGGTGGTCTCGAATTGCGTGAGGGTGGTCTCGATTTGGGGAAACCGCGGTGGAGGCGGCGACTTGCGTCAGAGGGAAGGTCGGAGGGGAGGTCGATCGACGGTGGAGGGGGTCTGGCCAAGCGCGGTATCAGTGAACGGCGGCGGTGGGAAGCGCGACGTCGACGAGGCCCTTTCCCCCCTTTTTCTTCTTTTTCTTTCTTTCTTTTAATAACTGAAGTCAACGGTTGGGGGGGGGGAGTTAAGGAGAAAAATAAATAAATAAATATATTTAATTAATTATTTTTTTAACCATAAAGTCACTTTTTCATTCGATCTCTAAACGAGACCCAGCGACTGTCACCCCTAGCTAATTACCCCCATTCCGAACACAATGGGACATGTATCGTAGGATGATTCGACTATTTCGATCAGTTTTCGTCAAAATCAACATATAACTCTATATATTGAATTTGAACGCGCAATTCAATTTACTGGGGTCACATACTAACTCGAAAAATTCTAGAAAAATTATTTCTAGCTTCGTATTGACGATACGGTCCTAACAAAACTAGTTTCGTCGAATTCTGAATCCGTTTGAAAAATGGCCATTTCCAGTCGATTAAAATCAGCTGAAACTGGTCAAATGCGTTTTCCTTTGCTATGCTCACATATTGATTCAGATAATTACGAATTTTGAAACCTAGCAATAACTTGGCATCACGGATCCAACAAAAGTGATTTCGTCGAAAACCGAGGTAGTTTGCAAAATTCCCATTTTTAAGGGCCAGAATTCCATAGCGACTATTATGAATTTTGAACTGGGCATATCTTTTAATTCCCTCTACGGAATTTCAATTTTTCGGATTTCTTGGAAAGATATTCTCAATTAGATTCTTATATTTTTTTTCGCTAAAATCCGGTTTATTTTGAACCCGGTACATTCATTTGAATTTTGAAATCGAATTATCGAACTACAGTGCCATTTTCAATTCCTTTTATATTTATAAATAAATATTTATATTCTAATGACGATGTATATAAATATATACGTTCTAATTCCATTCAAAATAAATTTCTCGTCGTTATTATTTAAGATAATTCATTTTAAATAATCAAAATTCGCTAAAATTGCCAAAATAATTTTTTTAAATTGGCCCAGATTTCCGGGTTATTACATTTATTTACCATTAATTTATTTAAATAGGCTATTGTTGTTTGAAAACCCCACAGGGGCATTGAGATGATATTCGACATACACTAATCCTAATATTTAGCTGTATGTTAATTGGTTGGTTGACAGGCTGTGATATGCATTATTTATTTATTTTAATGCTTATACAGTTGTAAAATGCACTTTGGATGATGTTTGAATGTTGAATGATTATTTATCATTATTGTTGAATACATGCGACGTATGAAATCCATATAACTGAAATTATATGGTAATTGATTGAGTCGCATTCCGATTCAGAAAGAACGAATATTTTAAAATGATGATTATTTTAAAATAATGAATATTTTAAAATATTATTAAGCGAAGAATTAAAATATGATTTTGATGTCCGGTTTTGGATGGACACGAAAATATTGGAATATACGAAGTAGAGTAAGTAAATATTCGCCATTTTAACCCAAACGGGTTTATCGATCGATTTTAATGATTTTATAATGAATACGAAAAGGAAATGGATTTCAAAATCAAATATTTTGAAAATATTATCATTTTAATATTATAATGATATAGAATATTCAATTTTGATTTAATGTTGAAAATGAAGTTTAAATTGTTTTAAAATGATTTATAACCGATTTATAAAATCGTTTTGAATAGAAATCAACAATATATATATATATATTGTGTATTGTATATATATAAATGGCTTGAATAGAACGTGCTGCGCAGCGACCGTTCGCGAATTTCGACGATTAACTTCAAATTGATGTAACTGGAGATTCGACCGTCGAATTCTTCTAAAACCGGAACCGTTTGGTTCGTATTGAAAAGATCTTTCAAATGGTAATAAGAGATTTTAAATCTAACCGTTAGATTTTAAAATATGTCCCAATTAGTTATGGAAAAGGTCATCGTAAATACAGTTCGATGACCGTATATGGAAATCGACTGAAATGACGATATTAAAATAATTAAAAATATGAATAAATTACGTAAAATCATAATAAATGATTTGGAAAGAGTTTGGATGAAATATTACATATTTGTAAAGATAAATGATATTTTTATCAGAATGAAATAGTTAACAACTAGAATAGAGAACTGAAAAGAATTGAAATGGTTTTAAGATAACTAAAGTTTTCCAACGAATAAATTGGAATGGATTTGAATGGAAATAATCTTTAGAATATTTCGATATTGGATTCCATGATTATACGAATATTGTTGAGGAACTTGGAAGATATATATCATTATTCCCAATACTATATTTGTTGATTTCAGAATTTGATATTGAATACCAGCCGATATGATTTCTGTTTAGGGTCTTGTATTTAATATCAAATTGAATTTTGGGTTTGTCATGAATGGTGTCTTAAATAACACTGTTCTTAAGCCCAGTTGAGAAAGGAGTAAATCTTTTAATTAAGAGTTAGAGAAGTTTACCAACTAATTAATATTTAATTGGAATTGAATTGAAATTGGATTTTGGGTTTATCATGAGCGATGTTTTAAATAACATTAGTTCTTTAACCCAATTAGTCGTAAAGATATGATTTGGAATTTAGAAATCTTTTCAATAAGATTTAATGGAAATTTTCAAAAGTAAAGTTTTCCAATTTAATATATTAAATTGGAATTGAATGGAATTCAATTTGGTAAAATCGAAATGAGCTTTTGAAAAGGAAGACCGTTTCTATATATAGAATTTAAAGGCTTTACTGTTATTCCATTTATATTATTAGCCTGATACGGGAATTTATATCGACTATACACTGTTATGATTTCTGTGTAGATTCCATAGTTAATGGAAGATGATTTGGGTTTATCATGAACTATGTCTCAAATGACATTGGTCCTTTAACCAAAGTAAAGACGTGATTAATTTCTTAAAGTTGAATAATCATAGAGTAATGATTTTTGAGATTAAAACCAAAGTAGAGTTTTAATAAATCTTTAAGTAGATTAAATTGAGAATGAGATAACTAAAAATGTCGAATTCATGAAATGATCAAGAGTGGAGTACCGCCAGTTTTACTCCAAACGATAATTAAATCATTAAATAGATTTGAACGTGAAACGGTAATTAAATTTACCGATAACACCATGGGTGTTAGATACAGAGTACTACCAGGTTTGCTCCATGGATGAATAGGTTGGGATTGGGATAATAAATAATAAATGATTACTTCGGTAAGGTTCGCTAATCCCAACTAGTTTATAAACGTTAATTTGGTTTAAAATTGTTAAAAGAAAAAAATTAAATCTTCTAAAATGATATCCAAAGGATGATTAATTAATAGTTTAAATAAACTTATCTTTGATAAAATTAATGAGAACCTTTCTCTAAAGATGTGAATATTTGAATAAAAGAATATTCTGAATTGGAATGAGGCGTATGATGTGTTTTTATAGTTGATTATGGATTATAAAATACGTGAATTATTCGGAAAGACCGGGTTTAACCCATCTGAATAACTAATACGGCGACTTAAAGTCGACGATGAAGGCGGTGGTTGAAGACCGGATATCATCACATCGTATGGATGACTATTGATGTCTTGATTGGGCTGCACACCCTAGACAAGGTAATGAGTGGCGATCGTCCAGAAGTACTTGGAGATCGACCGGATATGCGAGGACCTCTCTCCTGTATTGGACATATGAGATGAGGAATAAGGTGCCTCCGGTTTCGTTCAGACCCAGAACGATCTTGAAAATGGATGTGTCTGACATTGGATTTCATTTTGTGTGATTGATTTCTATTAAATATATATCAGTTTGGTGGCGGAGAATTTATTCTCTTTCTTAACACCCTTCTCTGAGACGTACGAGCTTAAAGGTTATATATTGATATACATCAGTCGTATGGCGTGGATTGTTAGTGTGGCATGCTAAGATGAAAATGATCAAGGCTTTTGTTGAAAAGCACAGTCTTGTGGTTGATGATCAAAGCACGACTTTCAATAGCATAACTTTGTGTATAGCGTTAATTCGCGAGCCTCACACCCGGTATGAGTCAAAAACGGGATCGTGACTGCAGGGAGTGCACGACGTTTCTTTCTAGCTAGGAGTGGTTCATGGTATGAAGCCTAGATATTTTTACTTATGTGGATGATGGAATGAAGCGCCTCAGATATTGAGTCCCTGGTGGCTCAGAGATAGGTCCGATAGGACTGGGAAATGTGTGTTCAGGAATAACCAATGTACTAAAGTAAATGTGGACCGACCTTGAAGATCCAAGGGTTCACTGCAGGGGATCCTGAGGAATTTGCTAGAGTGTCTCGAATTGGGAGGAGCCATCCCTTGCCTCAACTTATAGATGGAATCCAATTTCCAATACGTGACTTTTCGGATATAGCTGTAATCCTATATGGCGACATAGTAGGATGGGGTACAATGCCGTCTGTGATTGATACATTTATATATGAAGTTGATTTTGACACTATACACTTATAGTAATATCAAAAATGATTTATTTTAAACGTACCAAGCATGTTTGGCTATTATAAGAGAAAACTCGATCCTCTGGCTTGCGTTGCATTGTGTGATGGGACCTGAGTCTTACAATAGCTTCATTTTTCAAAAAGCATAGCATTGTTTTATTTTAAACTGAGATTCATGTGGAGTAAACCCATTCCGTGTCATACAGCGTAGTCCCATGATTTCCCAAATTTTAAAGTAAAGATTTAATAACTGTTTTCGTTCTCACACTAGTCCTATGACTGACTCAGAGTTTTTTTTAACCTAAACTCTGCGTGCCTATATTTTCTACGCGGGCAGCTAGTAGTTTTGGTTTTCGCATATTTTTTCCACAAGATCCTGGATTACAGCTGGAGCTATATTTGGAATGCTTTGTATCCGTGTATTTCATTCAGTTGTTCGAGTTGATGTATTTTCCGCTGTACGTTATTCTCGTGTATTATTTTCCGCTATTTGTAATTTAATTCTCTAATACTTTCCTTTGCGTGTTATTTATTTAAATTCTGATATCTTGTACTATGATGTAATTGTTGTAATAGCAAGGAAATATTCTAATGTTTGTGTTATGATGCGTCGTGTTCACAAAGCAATCTGGGCTTTCTGGTAACGGGGAAGTTTGGGTCGTTAAAGTTTGGTGTCACAGCTCTGGTTTACAAATCTAGAGGCAAGGCACATTAGAACCGAACGAAAGAATTCATCAGAGATTGGATCAGTAGCATCCTATAAGAAAGACTCATTAGAGATAGGGTTAGTGATACCCTAAAATGAGTTAGAAGAGTATATTTATAAAAGCAAAATTAGTTTTGAAATTTTGTATCTATTATTCGTATTTGAATATTTTATTTTACATTGAATTTGGACTATTGGGTATATGAAGATCTTGAATATACGCGTAATTAACGTGTATTCGAAGTCTCAAATACACTGGATAGATATAAGATCACATTCTAGTCACCCGGAGATGATTCTGATGATTGTCATGACATCATCAGTATTTATGTTCGAGTTTCGAAAGTGGGATATCTATAAATTCCCAATTGACTATTGTGAGAACCAAAACATAGTTCAATTTTATTGTCTATGATTTAGCATTGTAATATGATTTTTGATTATATTAAAGTTATATATATGAAAGATTAATTAACCAACTTATTACTGGTTGTGTTGTGTGATAATTAGTTTAACTAATAAAAATATTGGAATAATAATTAATTTAACCAATATGTGAATGGAAGGTAAAATTTAGCCAAATTGAATTAATATTGAACTGAATTGGAAATTGATTGTAATTGCATACATATACATGTATATATTGAACAGGTCATAGCATGGAAGCTAAGAAGAGGAATAAAATTGTGTCCCCGACAAATAGGTACATGTTTACTATATTCATTGGGGTTGATGAGCCGACTGGCAAGCCGCTTGGCATGCCACTTGGCTTTTCCCTTTTCTTTTTGTTTTATTAGGGCTCTGTGTGGCAAGTTGCGTTTTTACCGATCAGCCCGTACAAAGAAGGTTATGGCGATTTTTTTTGAAAATTTAGGGCATTAGCCAAATTTTTGAGAAATTAGAAAATTCTTCAAAACTGAAAAGTTGAAGAATGAAAGCCAGAATGAAAGTTGAGTTGGTTTGTTAAACAAATTTCAGCTCCGTTCCTTTTCGAGGACGAAAAAATTTTAAATGGGGGAGATTGTAACAACCCGGAATTTCTGAACCAATTTAAATTTTTTATTGTAGCTATTTTGATGGGTTTTGAATATTTAAAATGATTTATTTTAAATAATAACAACTAAAATTTTTATTTAAATCAAAGTTAGAACGTATAAATTTATTTGAAATATAAATCGAGCCTGAAATGGCGCGATAGTTTGAAAATTCGATTTAAAATTTCAAATGAATATATAGAATTCAATATAAGTCAGAATCGGACGAAACCAGAAACGTTGGAATATTTTATTTATATCTTTCTAACGAATGTAATAAAATTCATATTTCATAATATAAATTGAAAGTAATGCCTAGTTTAAAATTTAAATTAGTCGCTATGAAATTTATATATATTTTAATATGTTATATAGCAATTAAAAATAACCATTTTGCAAACGACTTCCTTTTTCGACGAAACGAATTTTATTGGATTCAGAATGTCAAATTATTGTTAGGTTTCGAAATTCATTATTTTTGGAATTAATATGTGAGTGAGGTAAATTTAAACATGTTTGGTCAATTCAATTTGAATTTAATCGACCGGAAAAAGACCATTTTTCAAATGGCCTCCAAATTCGACGAAATTAGTTTTGTTAAGTACCGTATCATCAAAACATAGCGAGATTTATTTTTCTGTAATTTTTGGAGTCAGTATGTGGCCCTGGTAAATTAAATTGTATGTTCAAATTCAATGTATATTAATTTATATTATAATTTTGATAAAAACTGATTAAAATAGTTGAATTAGCTCGCGAAACATATCCCATTGTGTTCGGAATGAGGGCATTTAGCTAGGGGTGACATTTATTGGGTTTCATTTGGATTTCGGATGAAAAATCTCATTTTTAGAAATTAAAATAATTTAAAAATATATAAGGACCAATCAAAGAATTTCTTAACCCTAATTCATTTTCATGAAACCTGCTATCGCTCCAAAACGAATGGCGGAAACCCGTTCAGGTCTTCCTCCTCCGATTCCGCTTGATCCCCGCAATGGAATTCAATAATTTTTGAACGAAATTTGTAGAACTTTTCCCCTCTTCAAATCCACACCTGATTGACCAATTTTCATTGAGTAATTTTCGAGGCATACGGGCTGAAAGTCGCAGCATTCGAGCGTCGTTTTCTGATCAATGGTGAACTTGAGTTCATCATCCCTCCTGGCGCATGCGCATGACATGGCGGCGGTCCTCGAGGCACCATTATATGTCGCTCCGGTCAGACGATGGCGGCGCAATTTCAAACCCTAACTTTGAAGCTTGGTTCAACGTACTCCAGAACGAAAAAGACGATGGTAACAGTCTTTAAATGTTATATAATTTAATTAATTATTAATTATCTGATTATGCAATTAACGCAAATAATAACGTATCTTTTCCATACGAGGTCCAAATCCGATGATTTCGGTCACGTTGGGATCGTGGCAACGAACACTTCGCAATGGAACTAACTGAGACTGAAATAAAGCCAGTTGGGACTTTTGACAAAATTAAACGTCTGTTTAATTCTGTTAAAATCACCGTCCAATGCAGAATGACGGAGTGGAACCCAATGAGAGAATTTCTCATTATTAATTTTTGTCTAGTTATTTATTTTATAACTGTAAATATGTAGAACTACTAGTGTAGATTTTTATCAGTTTTAATCATTATAAATTGTATACGGTGCCTGTTAGCTCATCTCCCTCGTCCACTAACCATGGTCGAATATAACTGACCGTATTGTGTTTTGATTGTGATGCTAAAATGTTTGAGATATTAAAAATAATGTTATCAATAATGGGGTAGTTAAAATTAAATTATAAATATCCATTTATAATTTGAATAGTAAAATTGGTTAATTAGAAAAATAATTCAAACTGAATTAGATTTGGTTAAATTTATTAAACAATAATTTATTTAAATAGACTATTGTTGTTTGAAAACCCCACACGGGTATTGGGATGATATTTGACATACATTAATCTGAATATTTAGCTGTATGTTAATCGGTTGGATGACATGCTATGATAAGCGTTATTTATTTATCTTTATACTTATACAGTGTAACACCCGTATTTCTATTAACACTAATGTTCACAAATTAAAGAATAACTAATCTCAGACGTGAGAATTAAGGGAAACGGGTTGCAGTATTGTGTTCGTCTCGGAATTCTGGTTGAGATAGAGTCCTAGTTTGCGTGAATTGGACTTCGTATGAAGAAGTTATGGCCATTGGAAGTTTCAGAAAATTCAAAACAGATTTCAGAAAATTCAAATTTCGGAGTCAGACAGGTTAGGCGGGAAAATTCCCGCCAGGGCCAGGTCGACCATAGGGTTGACCTGGGGGTCGACCTGCCCTGACCAAGTCGACCATAAGGTCGACCTGGGGGTCGAACTCCCCCCTAGGCAGATTTGTTTAATGACCTGTTGATGACTAGATGCTGACTCATTAGGGTTTCTGATATGCTCTGATTGGATGGGATTAATTCTGGGTTGATCGGACGGCTTAAACTAATCCTAAACTCTATAAAAACACCTCTAGAATCAAACCCTAAAATCAAAACAAAATTAGATTCATGGCCTCCATGCCGTCACCTAGCAACTCAGCATAGCCGCCACCAATTAGAGAGGAAGAAAGCTAATCTAATTCAGTTCTTTTCAACTTTAACAATGAATCTTCTTCAAGGGAAAGCTATTACAACTTCAGAACTCAGAATTCAGAACTCAAGACCTTCTTTGAGTTATGAGTTCGGTAATTTTAATAAAATAATTAGCAAATTAATTGGATTGAGTTATGATGTGGATTCTTTGGATATGATGTGAATTATTCATGTAGTAAAATTGTGATGTTTATGTTGTAAATTCTATGATGCTATCTTGTAAAGTTGTGATCATCTATGTTGTAATTTTATGATTGGCTTATGTATAATCGAATCACCATGTTGTTCATATGCTAGTTTGGGTATGTTGATTCATATGATAAATCATAAGTATGTATGCAAGTTTAGATTTTTATCAAGACATGAATCATACGCAAGTTAGGGAAAATGATATGTAACCTTACATGCTTCATGACATCTATTTTAGATCTAAAGTTAGGCTATGACATGTGTGAGTTATATGCCAAATTCTACATGCTAGTTTACATGTTTAGATGTAAGTTTATACCATTGTTATGTTGCATAAATCACATATGCAAGTTTATATGAATACATGTGTTTGAATATGAATCATGTTATGCAAGTTTGTGGTTATTGCCTATGCAAGTTTACACCTTTAGATGTAGATCTATGACATACATGATTTATGCAAGTTTGTGACCATTATCCCAATAAGTTCACACCTTTAGATTTGGGTCTATGACATATGTAGTTTTATGCAAGTTGTAACTTTGGCCTATGCAAGTTTTAGATGTAGAACATCATTCACACATGCATCTTCACCCCTTATGTTTAGATCTAGTTTTAATTATATGTATGTTGTGGTGTTTTCTCTTTATTCCATAAGTTAGACTATTCGAGTCTAACGTATATTTTACGTTAAATGAATAAACGTACAACGTGGGGGTAAAAGGGGATAATATTAAAAGATTTAATTGGCATAGATGCCTTAAAAGGCATAAAATAAATTTGTGATGAAAATTGTTATGATTTTACATACCATAAATAGATGGACATAATTGAGTCAATTATGGCCATAGTTAAATTTGGAATTAATTGATAATTTGAATAGGGAAAGTAATTCAAATTGGGGAATGATTAATTAGGAGTAATTAATCGTCTAAGACACGAGGTTAGGCTCTTTTGTGGTGTAAGACTGCCCGGACCCACCCGACAAATCCAGCTGTCACAAATGCCAGTCTAATGTGAGAGGTCTTAGACATAAATTAAATACGTAACAATTGTAAAGACACGAGGTTAGGCTCGTCTGTGGTGTAAGACTGCCCGGACCCGCCTGGCAAATCCAGCTGCCACAAATGTCAGTCTAATGTGAGAGGTCTTTATGAGGTTACGGTCTTAATGAATTAAGAAACACTTAACCAGATAAACATGTAGTGGGAAATGAGTGGGTTAAGTGGGTGCCTTGGGTGGCATATGGAATCTAATGGGTGCCTTGGGTGGCATTTGAAATACGATTAGAAATACTTAACCAAAATTCGAAACATGTAACTAAAAATTAATAAGAAGTGGGTTAAGTGGGATATATTAGAGGGGACAAAGCTTAGGTGTATAGCTAGTGTCAAGTAATGGGGGCCCATTTCAACCAGTAACCCATAAGTATCTTTTGTGGGCTTGACCCAAGTCGAGGACGGGACATGCATACTGGGCTTGACTGCAAGAGGCCAAACCGGGTTAGCGGTGGCAATGCAAGGCCAACGGGTTCATATGCGTGTGTGGACCCGGGCTGGTAGGTAAGACGTTGTTGCATCGTGTAGGTATAAGTCGTGCATTATTTGTGGTATCGGGTTGCCACTTTGGGGAGTGATACACCCCACTGTGGGGCCAGCACGGGTAGCTTTGAGTTAGGGAGTCGATCGCTTGGGGGTAGTGGGTACACCTAGTGGAGATAGGGGTAGGCGGCACCTGTGAAGGCAGCTAGGGGTGCACGAAACTACCATTATCATTATTTAAGTCTGTAGGCGGGATCCACCTTAGGGTGACTAGTGGTGGTGCAGTATAGCAATTATCTTATAGTGTTGGTGTAGTTTAGTAATTATCCTATAGTTGTTTAGGTGCGCTTTAACGATATCGTTGTTCATCTTGTTTGCTTATTTACTCTGCCATACTCAATGGTTCATGGTCATTTCCTGATTTTCCAACTTATGCCTTAGCCTAGTTACTTTGGTAATTATATTGTTAAGGTTATCGCACTTGTTAGAATTTATGTCTGACCCCCTTTGTGTCCTCCTCTTTTCTCCCCCCCCCCCCCCAGGTGCTCAGGTTGGAACTAGCACCAGTGGAGCTTGATTTTGGACAGTTGTGCTTCTTGCTTTTAGAAGATTGCTTGGATCGCTGAAGTAAAGTTCAGCCTCTTTTTTATTTGTGGCTATTTTGTATTGGGGATTATGTCTTTCAATTTATGTACTTTGAGTTGGTCAAGATGGATATTATGTGCTTTGACTCTGGTTTTGATGATGTAATCAAACTTATGTTTTTTCCGCTGCATTGAAATAAAGTTTTGAAGTTTTAGTACTGTTTACATCTGTCTTGTTGTTAAGTTTCTGTTCTATACACACTTAAAATGCTCCATGGAAGTTAATGCATTCCCTTTGTGAGTGACATTAATGGACGTAGGGTGTTACATACAGTTGTAAAATGCACTTTGTATGATGTTTGAATGTTGAATGATTATTTATCATTATGGTTGAACACATGCGACGTATGAAATCCATATAACTGAAATTATGTGGTAATTGATTGAGTCGCATTCCGATTCAGAAATAATGAATATTTTAAAATAATATTCGGTGAACAATTAAAATATGATTTTGATGTCCGATTTTGGATAGACACGAAAATATTGGAATATACAAAATAGAGTAAGTAGATATTCTTCATTTTAACCCAAACGGGTTTATCGATCAATTTTATTCATTTTATAATGAATACGAAAAGGAAATGGATTTCAAAATCAGATATTTTGAAAATATTATCATTTTAATATTATAATGATATAGAATACTCAATTTTGATTTAAAATTGAAAACGAAGCTGAAATTGTTTTAAATGAATTTATAAACGAATTATAAAATACGTTTTGAGTAGAAATCGACTATATATATATTATATATATTTAAATGGCCTGAATAGCACGCGCCGCGCCGCGACTGTTTGCAAATTTCGACCATTAACTTCAAATTGATGTAACGGGAGATTCGACCGTCGGATTCTCCTAAACCAGAAAAGTTGGGTTCGTATCAAAAAGAGTTTCAAATGGTAATAAGAGATTTGAAATCTAACGGTTAGATTTTATAATATGTCCAAATCAATTTTGGAAAAGGTCGTTATAAATGTTGTTCGATGACCGTACATGGAAATCGACTGAGATGGCGATATTAAAATATGAATAAATTTTGTGAAATCATAATAATTGATTTGGAAAAAGTTTGGATGAAATATTCCATATTTGTATAGATAAATGATATTATCAGAATGAACTAGTTAACAACTAGAATAGAGAACTGAAAGGACTTGAAATGGTTTTAAAATAACCAGAGTTTACCAACGAATAAATTGGAATGGATTTGAACGTAAATAATCTTCAGAATATTTTGATATTGGATTCCATGATTGTAAGAATATTGTTGAGGAATGCGAAAGATATATATATATATAGATATTATATATATATCATTATTCCCAATATGATATTTGATGATTTCAGAATTTGTTATTGAATATATCTCTATTTAGGGTCTTGTTTTTAATATCAAATTGGATTTTGGGTTTGTCGTGAATGGTGTCTTAAATAACACTGATCTTAAACCTAGCTGAGAAAAGAATAAATCTTTTAATTAAGATTTAGACAAGTTTACCAACTAATTAGTATTTAATTGGAATTGAATTGAAATTGGATTTTGGGTTTATCGTGAGCGATGTTTTAAATAACATTAGTTCTTTAACCCAATTAGTCATAAAGATATGATTTGGAATTTATAAATCTTTTTATTAAGATTTAATGGAAATTTTCCAAAGTAAAGTTTTCCAATTTAATATATTAAATTGAAATTCAATGGAATTCGATTTGTTAATAATCGAAATGAGCTTCTGTAAAGGAAGATCGTTACTATATATGGAATTTAAAGGCTTTGCCATTCTTCCATTTATATTATTATTCCGATACGGGAATTTATATCGATTATACACTGTTATGATTTCCGTGTAGATTGCATAGTTAATGGAAGATGATTTGGGTTTATCATGAACTGTGTCTTAAATGGCATTGGTTCTTTAAACCAAGTAAAGACAAGAATAATATCTTAAAGTTGAATAATCATAGAGTAATGATTTTTGAGATTAAAACCAAAGTAGAGTTTTAATGAATCTTTAAGTAGATTAAATTGAGAATGAGATAACTAAATTTATTGAATTCATGAAATGATCGAGAAAGGAGTACCGCTAGTTTTACTCGATATTATAGTTAAATCTTTAATTAGATTTGAACGTGAAACGGTAATTAAATTTACCGATAACACCGTGGGTGTTAGATATAGAGTACTACCGGTTTTGCTCCATGGGATGAATAGGTTGGGATTGGATAATAAACAATAAATGATTACTTCATTAAGGTTCGCTAATCCCGACTAGTTTATAAACCGTAATTTGGTTTAAAATTGTTAAAAGATCAAATAAAATCTTTTAAAATGATATCCAAAGGAAGATTAAAGAAATAGTTTAAATAAACTTATCTTTGATAAAATTAATGGGAACATTTCCCTAAATATGTGAATAATTGAATAAAAGAATATTCTAAATTGGAATGAGGCGTATGATGTGTTTTTATAGCACTTGATAATTGTTTATAAAATACGCGAATTATTCGAAAAGACCGAGTTTAACCCATTCTAATGCGACGACTAAAAGTCGACAATGAAGATGGTGGTTAAAGACTGGAGATCTTCATATTGTATGGATGATTACTGATGTCTTGATTGGGCAGTACACCCAAGACAAGGTATTTAGTGGTGATCGTCCAGACGTACTTGGAGATCGACCGGATATGCGAGGACCTCTCACCTATATTGGACATATGGGACAAGGAATAAGGTGCCTCTGGTTTCATTCAGACCTAGAACGAACTTGAAAATGGATGTGTGTTTGACATTGGATTTCATTCTGTGTGATTGATTTCTATTAAATATATATCTGTTTGGTGGCGGAGAATTTATTCTCTTGCTTTACACCCTTCTCTGAGACATACGAGCTTAGAGGTTATATATTGATAGACATCAGTTGGATGGTGTGGATTGTCTTTTTGTCATGCAAAGATGCAAATGATCAAGGCTTTTGTTGAAAAGCAGAGTCTTATGGTTGATGATCAAAGCACAGATTTAAATAGCATAACTTTGTTTATAGCATTAATTCGCGAGCCTCACACCTAGTATGAGTCAAAAACGGGATTGTGACAGCAGGGAGTGGACGTCGTTTCTTTCTAGCTAGGAGTGGTGTCTTGGCATGGAGCCCAGACCTTTTTACTTATTTGGATGATGGAATGAAGCGCCTCGGATATTGAGTCCCCAGTGGCTCGGAGGTAGGTCTAATAGGACCGGAAAACATGTGCTCAGGAATAACCAACCCATTAAAGTTAGTGTGGACTGCCCTTGAAGATCCAAGGGTTCACTGTGGGGATCTCAAGGCATTTGCTATTGTGTCTCGAATCGGGAGGAGCCATCCCTTGCCTCGACTCAAAGAGGGAATCCAATTTCCAATACGCGACTTTTCAGATTTAGTGGTAAACCTATATGGTGACATAGTAGGATGGGGGTACTATGCCGTCTATGATTGATACATTTATATCCGAAGTTGATTTTGACACTATACACTTACAGAATATCAAAAATGATTTGTTTTAAACATACCAAGCATGTTTGACTGTTATAAGGGAAAACTCTATCCTCCAGCTTGCGTTGCATTGTGTGATGGGACCTGAGTCTTATAATAACTACATTTTTCAAAAAGCATAGCGTTGTTTTATTTTAAACTGAAATTCATGTGGAGTAAATCCGTTCCTGTCATATGGCGTGGTCCCATGATTTCCCAACTTCTAAACTAAAGATTTAATAACTGTTTTCGTCCTCACACCAGTCCTATGACTTACTCGGAGTTTATTATTTTAACCTAAACTCTATGTGCCCATATATTCCACATGTTAGCTAGTAATTTTGGTTTTCGTAGATATTTCTTTTCATAAGATCCTGGATTACAACTAGAGTTATATTTGGAATTCTTTGTATCCGTGTATTTCATTCAGTTGTTCTAGTTGATGTATTTTCCGCTGTACATTATACTCGTGTATTGTTTTCCATTGCTTTGTAATTAAATTCTCTAATATTTTCCGTTGTGTATTATTTATTTAAACTCTGATATCTTGTACTCTGATGTAATTGTTGTAATAACAATGAAATGTTCAAATGTTTGTGTTCTGGTGCGTCGTGTTCACAAAGCAATCCGGGCTTTCCCGTAACGGGGAAGTTTGGGTCGTTAAAGCTTGGTATCAGAGCTTTGGTTTACAAAGCTAGAGAACAAGGCACATTAGAACCGAACGAAAGAATTCGTCAGAAATAGGATCAGCAGCATCCTATAAGAAAGTCTCGTTAGAGATAGAGTTAGTAATACCCTAGAATGAGTTAGAAGAGTATTATTTATAAAAACAAATTTAGTTTTGAAATTTTAAATCTATTATTCGTATTTGAATATTTTATTTTATATTGAATTTGGACTATTGGATATATGAAGATCTTGAATATATGCGTAATTAACGTGTATTCGAAGTCTCAAATATACTGGATAGATATAGGATCACATTCTAGACGCCCGGAGATGATTATCATGACATCATCAGCATTTATGTTCGAGTTTCGAAAGTGGGATATCTATATATTTCCAATTGACTGGTGTAAGAACCAAAACATAGTTGATTTTATTGTTTGTAATTTGGCACTGAAATATGATTTTTCATTATATAAAAGTTAGATATTTGAAAGAATAATTAACCAATTTATTGCTGGTTGTGTTGTGTGATAATTAGTTTAACTAATAAAAATATTGGAATAATAATTAATTTAACCAATATGTGAATGGAAGGTAAAATTTAGCCAAATTGAACTAATATTGAACTGAACTGGTAATTGATTGCAATTGCATACATATACACGTATATATTGAACAGGTCATAGCATGGAAGCTAAGTAGAGGAATAAAATTAAATGCCCGACAAATAGGTAAATGTTTACTATATTCATTGGGTCTAATGATTTTATTAGCCGCTTGGCTTTTTCCTTTTCCTTTTGATTGACGAGGGCCTTGTATGGAAAGTTGTTGTTTTACCGATCAACCCGTACAAATGAGGTTATGGCGATTTTTTTTGAAAATTTAGGGCGTTAGCCAAATTTCTGAGAAATTACAAAATTCTTAGAAACTGAAAAATTGAAGAATGAAAGCTAGAATGAAAGTTGAGTTGGTTAGTTAAAAAACTTTCAGCTCCGTTACTTTTCAAGGACGAAAAGATTTTAAGTGGGGAAGATTGTAACAACCCGGTATTTCTAAACCAATTTAAAATTTTATTTTAGCTATTTTAATGGTTTTTGAATATTTAAAATGATTTATTTAAATAATAACGACTAAAAAACTTATTTAAATCAAAGTTAGAACGTATAAATTTATTTGAATTATAAATCGAGCTTGAAATGCCGCGATAGTTTGAAAATTTGATTTTAAATTTTAGATGAATGTATAGAATTCAATTTAAGTCAGAATCGGACGAAACAAGAAATGTTGGAATATTTTTATTTATATCTTTCTAATGAATGTAAGAAAATTCGGATTTTATAATATAAATTGAAAGTTATGTCCAATTTAAAATTTAAAATAGTCGCTATGGAATTTATATATATTTTTATATAATATATAGCCCTTAAAATAGCCATTTTGCAAACTACCTCCGTTTTCGAGGAAACCACTTTTATTGGATCCAGAATGTCAAATTTTAGTTTGGTTACAAAATTCATATTTTTTGGAATTAATATGTGAGCGTAGTAAATTTAAACGTGTTTGGTCATTTCAGTTTGAATTTAATCGACCGGAAAAAGGCCAATTTTCAAACGGCCTCCAAATTCGATGAAATTAGTTTTGTTAGGACCGTATCGTCAAAACATAGCTAGATTTATTTTTCTGTAATTTTTGGAGTCAGTACGTGGCCCCGGCAAATTAAAATGTATGTTCAAATTTAATATATATTGATTTATATTTTAATTTTGATAAAAACTGATTAAAACTGTCGAATTAGCTCACGAAACATTTTCCATTGTGTTCGGAATGGGGGCATTTAGCTCGGGGAGACAGTCGTTGGCTTTCATATGAATACCGGATCTTACTACGACGAAGGAAATGATATTTGGCTCTCCTCTCAGGTTCTTTTGAACTTATGTACCTTACCTAGTGTCTATCCTTCGTATGCAGTAATGTTGTCTTTTTTTCTATTTTGATGTTTTGATAGTGACTGGGCACTTCAAACCATATTTGTTACTCTGTGCATGTGCAGAATACTAGTTCCATTATCTTAATATTGGTGTTTGCGGTCACCATAAAAACTGGTCGGCCTTGCCAATATATATATATATATATATATATATATATATATATATATATAAGGACCAATCGCAGAATTTCTTAACCCTAATTCATTTTCACGAAACCTACTACTGCTAAAAAATGGACGGTGGAAACCCGTTCAGATCTTCCTCCTCTGATTCTGCTTGATCCCCGCAATGAAATTCAATAATTCTTGAACGAAATTTGTAGAACTTTCCCCCCTTCAAATCCATACCTGATTGACCAATTTTCATTGAGTAATTTTCAAGATATACAGGCTCAAAGCCGCAACCTTCGAGTGACGTTTTCTGATCAACGATGTACTCGAGTTCATCATCCCTCCTGGTGCATGCGCGTGGCATGGCGGTGGTTCTCGAGGCACCATCAGATCTCGCTCCGGTCAAACGATGGCGGCGCAATTTCAAACTCTAACTTTGAAGCTTGGTTAGACATGCTCTAGAATGATGAAGGCGATGGTAATGGATTTAAATGTTATATAATTTTATTAATTAATTATTAATTCTCTAATTATGTAATTAATGCAAACAATAACATATCTTTTCCATACGAGGTCCAAATCCGACGATTTCAGTCACGTTGGGATTATGGTAACGAACACTTCGCAATGGAACTGACCGGAATGAAATGAAGCCACTTGGGACTTTTGAGAAAATTAAACGTATGTTTATTTTTGTTAAAATCACTGTCATATACAGAATGACGGAGTGGAACCCAATGTGAGAATTTCACACTATAAATTTTTGTCCAGTTATTTCTTTTATAACTGTAAATTTATAGAAATTTCCAATGTAGATTTTTATCGGTTTTAATCATTATAAATTGTATACGGTGCATGTTAGCTCACCTCCCTCATCCACAAACCATGTGCGAATTTAATTGACTATATTGTGTTTTGATTGTGTTGATGAAATGTTTGACATATTAAAAATAATGTTATCACTAGTAGGGTAGTTGAAATTAAATTATAAATATCTATTTATAACTTGAATAGTGAAATTGGTTAATTAGAAAAATAATTCAAATCGAATTAAAATTGGTTAAATTTATTAACCAATAATTTATTTAAATAGACTATTGTTGTTTGAAAATCCCACATGGGTATTGGGAAGATATTTGACATACACTAATCTCAATATTTAGCTGTATGTTAATTAGTTGGTTAACAGGCTGTGATAAGCGTTATTTATTTATTTCATGGCTTATACAGTTGTAAAATGCACTCTGGATGATGTTTGAATGTTGAATGATTATTTATCATTATTCTAGAATACATGCGACGTATGAAATCCATATAACTGAAATTATATGGTAATTGATTGAGTCGCATTCCGAACTAGAAAGAACGAATATTTTAAAATAATGAATATTTTAAATTAATATTCAGCGAAGAATTAAAATATGATTTTGATTTCCGATTTTGGATGGATAAGAAAATATTGGAATATACGAAGCCGAGTAGGTAGATATTCGCCATTTTAACCTGAGCGGCTTTATCAATCGATTTTATTCATTTTATAATAAATACAAAAAGGAAATGGATTTCAAAATCAGATATTTTGAAAATATTATCATTTTAATATTATAATGATATAGAATATTCAATTTTGATTTAAAATTTAAAATGAAGCTGAAATCGTTTTTAAATGATTTATAACCGATTTATAAAACACGTTTTGAATAGAAATCGACGATATATATATATATATATATGTACATGTGTATATATATATATATATATATGGCCTGAATAGAACGCGCCGCGCGGCGATCGTTCGCAAATTTTGACCATTAACTTCAAATTGATGTAACGGGAGATCCGACCGTCGGATTCTCCTAAAACTGGAACCATTGGGTTCGTATCAAAAAGAGCTTTCGAATGGTAATAATAGATTTGATATCTAACTGTTAGATTTGAAAATATGTCGAAATCAGCTTTGAAAAAGGTCGCCGCAAATGTAGTTCGATGACTGTATATGGAAATCGACAGAAAAGGCGATATTAAAATCATTAAAAATATGAATAAATTATGTAAAATCGTAATAAATGATTTGGAAAGTGTTTGAATGAAATATTCCATATTTGTAAAGATAAATGATATTTTTATCAAAATGAACTTGTTAACAACTAGAATAGAGAATTGAAAGGTATTGAAATGGTTTTAAATTACCAGAGTTTTCCAATGAATAAATTGGAATGAATTTGGATGGAAATAATCTTCAGAATATTTCGATGTTGGATTCCATGATTATACGAATATTGTTGAAGATTTTGGAAGATATATATATTGTTATTCCAAATACGATATTTGTTTATTTTAGAATTTGATATTGAATACAAGCTGATAAAATTTCTATCTGAGTCTTATATTAAATATCAAATTGGATTTTGGGTTTTTCATGAACAGTGTCTTAAATAACACTGATCTCAAACCCAGTTGAGAAAAGAATAAAGCTTTTAATTAAGATTTAGTGAAGTTTACCAACTAATTAATATTTGACTGGAATTGAATTGAAATTTGATTTTGGGTTTATTGTGAGCGATGTTTTAAATAACATTAGTTCTTTAACCCAATTAGCCATAAAGATATGATTTGGAGTTTATAATTTTTTTTGTTAAGATTTAATGGAAATTTACCAGAGTAAATTTTTCGATTTAATATATTAAATTGGAATTGAATGGAATTCGATTAAGTAATAATCGAAATGAGCGTCTGTAAGGAAAACCATTACAATGTATGGAATTTAAAGGCTTTGTCGAATTCCATTTATATTATTAGTCTAATACAGGAACTTATATCGATTATACACTATTATGATTTTCGTGTAGATTCCATAGTTAATGGAAGGTGCTTTGGGTTTATCGTGAACTGTGTCTTAAATGACATTGATTCTTTAAACCAAGTAAAAGACAAGAATAATTTCTTAAAGTTGAATAATCATAGAGTAATGATTTTTGACATTAAAACCAAAGTAGGGTTTTAATGAATCTTTAAGTAGATTAAATTGAGAATAAGATAACTAAATTTATCGAATTCATGAAATGATCGAGAAAGGAGTACCGCCAGTTTTACTCGAGGCGATAGTTAAATCTTTAATTAGATTAACGTGAAATGAGAATTAAATTTACTGATAACACCGTGGGTGTTAGATATAGAGTACTACCAGTTCTGCTCCATAGGATGAGTAGGTTAGGATTGGGATAATAGATAATAAATGATTACTTTGGTAAGGTTCACTAATCCCGACTAGTTTATAAACCTTAATTTGGTTAAAAATTGTTAAAAGACAAAAAAAATCTTTTAAAATGATATCCAAAGGAAGATTAAAGAAATAGTTTAAATAAACTTATCTTTGATTAAATTAATGGGAACCTTTCCCTAAAGATCAGAATATTTGAATAAAAGAATATTCTGAATTGGAATGAGGCGTATGATGTGTTTTTATAGCACTTGATTATTGATTATAAAATACGTGAATTATTCGGAAAGAACGGGTTTAACCCATTCTGAATAACAAATGCGATGATTAAAAGTCAACAATGAAGATGGTGGTTGAAGACCAGAGATCTTCACATCGCATGGATGATTACTGATGTCTTGATTGGGCTATACACCCAAGAAAAGGTAATAAGTGGTGATCGTCCAGACGTACTTGGAGATCGACCGGATATGCGAGGACCTCTCTTCTATATTGGACATATGGGACGAGGAATAAGGTGCCTCTGGTTTCGTTCAGACCCAGAATGGACTTGAAAATGGATGTGTGTCTGACATTGGATTTCATTCTGAGTGATTGATTTCTATTAAATATATATCTGTTTGGTGGCGGAGAATTTATTCTCTTGCTTAACACCCTTCTCTGAAATGTACGAGCTTGGAGGTTATATATTGATGTCATCAGTCGTATGGCGGGGATTGTCAGTGTGACATGCTAAGGTGCAAATGATCAAGGCTTTTGTTGAAAAGCAGAGTCCTGTGGTTGATGATCAAAGCACGACTTTAAATAGCATAGCTTTGTGTATATTGTTAATTCGTGAGCCTCACACCCGGTATGAGTCAAAAAGGGGATCGTGACTGTAGGGAGTGCACGACGTTTCTTTCTAGCTAGGACTGGTGTCATGGTATGGAGCCCAGACATATTTACTTATGTGGATGATGGAATGAGCCGCCTCGGATATTGAGTCGCTAGTGGCTCAGAGATAGGTCCGATAGGACCAGGAAACATGTGTTCAGGAATAACCAATCCACTAAAGTAAGCGTGGACCAACCCTGAAGATCCAAGGGTTCACTACGGGGGATCCTGAGGCATTTGCTAGAGTGTCCCGAATCAGGAGGAGCCATCCCATGCCTCGACTCATAGATGGAATCTAATTTCCAATACGCGACTTTTCAGATTTAGTTGTAAACCTATATGGCGACATAGTAGGATGGGGTACTATGCCATCTATGATTGATACATTTATATTTGATGTTGATTTTGACTCTATACACTTATAGTAATATAAGAAATGATTTGCTTTAATCTTACCTAGCATGTTTGGCTATTATAAGGGAAAAATCTATCCTCTGGCTTACGTTGTATTGTGTGATGGGACCTGTGTCTTATAATAGCTTCATTTTTCAAATAGCATAACATTGTTTTATTCTAAACTGAGACTCATGTGGAGTAAACCCATTCGGTGTCATACGGCGTGGTCCCATGATTTCCCAACTTTTAAAGTAAAGATTTAATAACTATTTTAGTTCTCAAACTAGTCCCATGACTGACTCGGAGTTTATTGTTTTAACCTAAACTATGGGTGCCCATATTTTCCACACGAGCAGCTAGTAGTTTTGGTTTTCGTAGATATTTCTTTTCGCAGGATCCTGGATTACAGTTGGAGCTATATTCGGAATGCTTTGTATCCGTGTATTTCATTCAATTATGCTAGTTGATGTATTTTCTACTGTACATTATACTCGTGTATGGTTTTCCGCTGCTTTATAATTTAATTCTCTGATATTTTCCGTTGTGTATTATTTATTTAAACTCTGATATCTTGTATGCTGATGTAATTGTTGTAATAGCAATGAAATGTTCTTATATTTGTGTTCTTATGTGTCGTGTTCACAAAGCAATCCGGGCTTTCCCGTAATGAGGAAGCTTGGGTCGTTAGAAATGCTAACTTAATATCATAGGTGTAAGCCGTGGTTTGGCCTCATACATGTCAGTTTTCATTAGCAACTCAGTGATGTACTTCCTTTGGCATAAGAATATTTTCGACTTTGATGCTCTTACAACTTATATTCCCAGAAAATATGATATATAACCTAGGTCATTAATGGGGAACTCTTCATAAAGATATTTGGAAATCTGCTTTATTTCAGCTTCACTGCTTCCTGTCACTATTAAATCATCAATATATATTAGAATATATATTGTTGAATTACAACTTATCTTAATAAATAGGTAATTACCATATTTTGTGTGTTGATATCCCATTTTAGTCAACATTGATTTGAGTCTGTCAAACCACATCCTTGGAGCCTACTTAACCCATAGATAGCCTTGTTCAATTTGCACATATGATTTGAATTTTGTACATATCCCTCTGGTTGTTGCATATAGACCTCTTCTTGTAAAATTCCATTGAGAAATGCATTATTAACATCTGAATGTTTGATACTACATTGATTGTTTGGAGCAATGGTAAGAATTAGCCTCATTTTTGTTGGCTTCACAACCTGGGAGAAAATTTCATCGTAGCCGAAGCTGTATTCTTGTGTATATCCTTTGGTAACTAATCTAGCCTTATACCTATTTATAGACTCATTTGGATTTCTTTTAAGTTTGAAGGTCCATTTGCATCCTATTAAATTCTTGTTGTCTGGTTTGTGAATAGGTCCCTAGGTTTTGTTTTGGTTAGAGCCTTAAACTCTTAATCCATAGCTTTCTGTCAGTCTTTGTCATTTTGAGCTTAACTGTATGTAACTGGCTCTTCGGTATTGGTGACAACATTGTAGGTTGGTTTAAATATACCACTTTTGGCTCTGGTTGTCATGTCATGACCAGTATGAATAGGTGGAGGATTGACTAGTGAACAGTTTGAGTAGCATCATTATCAGTTGTTGGTGAGTATTTATTTGAATCACTTGTCTGATTTCTGCATGTTGATCCTCTATGCTAATAGGATTACTTTCTTCTGTTCTTGTAGGTGAAGGAGTAGCTAGGCGGGATGGTTCAACAACATCACTACTAGATTGATTTTCATTGGCAGTGGGTGGCTCTTGAGCAACTGTAGTTATTCCTTCATTGACACTATTAGGTGTCTATGTTTCCTCTTAACTATACCATTTTGCTTAGATATATATCACTATGTTATTCTATGTATAATTCCCATGTCCCTAAAGTAATTATTAAGACTCTTATACTCAATTTCACCATCAGACTGAACGAAATTAATTTTAGTGTTAAAATGATTTTCTATCATCCTTATATAACTGGCTACTAAATCATGAGTTTCTGATTTACATTTTAAGAAATATATCTAAGTACATCTAGAGTAGGCATCAATAAAAGAGATATAATACTTGTACCCGTAGTTAGTAAAAACAGGGGTAGGACCTCATAGGTTAGTAGTGACAAGATCAAATGTGTTTTTATAGATGGTTAGGGAATCATTAAAAGGCAGTTTATGATTCTTTCACATTTGACAGTAAGTGCAAAAATTAGGTAAACCAATATAATCACATGGTATATTATTTCTACTAAGGATGTTCTACATAGTATTTACATTTGGGTGACCCAATTTGTAATGCCAAAGATCAAATTGTTACAGAATTATAGTGGTGCTTCTTTGCTGCAGGGTTGGTGTAGTCATTGAGTCTGAATTTTTAGAGCCTATTGGCTACATCACCTTGCAGAAAAATTTCACCAATTAGAATGTCTTTGACTAAACAATATTTAGGAAAGAATTCAAAATACACATTATATCTTTGGAAAATTGAGAAACACTCATTTAATTCTTTTTAATTTTAGGGAACCTTAGTAGATTATGTAAGAATAATTGTTTCTTTCCTTTAATGATAGCATTACCAATATGAGATATTTTAATACACTTACCATTTCCCATGCTTATTGACTATTTACCTCTATACTCCTTGTTTCTTAGATTAAGATTATCCATATTGTTTGTCATATGATTTGTTTCTCCTAAATTTGGGTACCAATTATCATAATTAATGTGTTTAATTTTGGCACTTTCAGCTTGGTTGTAGCCTTTGTTGTCTGTCTGACCTGTTGTGTCACTGTGTGCCTGTGCTATATTGACATTAGGATTTGTTCTTTCTGATTATTATCACCTTGATTTTGCACAAAGTTATTATTAAATATGAAATAGCATTTAAATGTCATGTGACCAAATTTTTAACAAATCTGACGTTTGGGTTTATAATTATTATTCCAGCTGCCTCTTCCTTCACCTCTTCCAGTATATCCCCTTCTTTGATTTGAATTGTTGGTTCTTGTGTTATTCTGTCCACGACCTCTATTACTTGCAGCATAGTTAAGAGAATAATCATTCTCAGTTGTCTTTCTTTTATCAATTCTTGCATTATGAGAAAGAAGCATAGCACGGACATCGTCTAGAGGAGGTGTGGTTCTTTGAGAGGTAATTATTGCTATTACTACTCCATATTTGACACTGAGACCATTCCGTAGATAAAGAACATGTTCAAATTCTTCCACATTACTTCCAGCAGCCTTTAACATATCACATATATTCTTGACTTTTGCCAAGTACTCACTCATACTCAAGTTATATTTTCTGCAGTTTTGCAATTGCCTTTATAATGTAAGGCTTTAGCTGCAGACTTTGTATTAAAATCTCTTTCAATAGTGGACCAGATTTCGTTAGCGGTCTTGCAGCCTACAACTCGAGATTATATATATATATATATATCTATATATATATGGACTTACAGAGGATAATAACCACACACTAATGAGTCCTTGTCTTTGCTACTTATTGTGTTCCTCGTTATTGACTATATTATTTGCAGCATCATTAATAAACTTGTTGTAATGTCCCATATTTTTGGTAATCAGATATTTAATATATTTATTACTTAAATATTGATTTGTGATTATAAATAGATTTACAATATAGAATTCATTTATATAACGAAGTTCGAACGTATAATTTATATATAATTATAAACGAGCTCGTAACATCGCGCTAGTTCATAATTTACGATTTAATCTTCAGTTGCATATATGGGATCCGATATAAGTCGGAATTCTATGACACAAGAAACGTTTGAATCTATTTGATTATATTTTTCTAATGAAAGAGAAAGATGGAGATTTCATCTTATAAATTGTTAGTTACGTCCAATTCAAATTTTCAAATAGTCGCTATGGAATAGTTTATATATAACGATTTTATTTAATAAATGTTAAGGATTTTATATACAATTTTATTTAATACCGTTTAACCTAGGACTTTTAACGTTGAGTTTCAAATCTATATTGGTTAATTTTGAAGCTAGATAAGATTTCATTTGGAGATATATGATAACAATAATTTATTATTACCAAATAGAATTGTTTTTGATTAAATTATATTATATTGATATTATATAAGCCTTAGAAACAGCTTCTTTTCAAACGATCTCCATTTTCGAGGAAACTAATATTATTGGAATACGTATAGCTAATTGTTGCTAGATTTCCAGTTTGGAGCCAATTAGAGTTGGTTTATCTATGTGTGATTTAAAGGTGAACCGGTAAATAAATTGGAATTAAAATAATGTCCTTTTTGCAAACGGAGTCCGTTTTTCAATAAATTAGTTTCATTGGGACTGGAACATTAAGGCGTAGCAGTACATACAATTTCGTGGTGTATGGAGCCCGCGTATGCAGTACATATATTAAGCGGTAATCAACGGTAATACCATTAACCATATTAAAACAAAAACTTAAGGCTGAAGCAAATAGATGGGCACACACGCACAACCGAAGCAATCTATTTCTATCATAGCTTAAGTACAACCGCATATGAAAGTCTATAATTCTCTATGGGTTAAAAGACAGTACAGGCTAAACCCTATATATGAAAGAAACAAGCACAACTACCTATATGAGCAAAGAAAAATACATGCTGCACATATCTTAGAAATTGTATACTATTTCTTATCTACATTGTACCATACATGTGACGACCCAGAATTTTCGACATTTGAAATATAAATTAATTTATAATTTATCGTTAAAATATTTATAGTTTGGTTTTGATTATAGATGAATATGTTTGGATTTTTATTTCAAATTGGGACTTTAAACTTGGTTTTGAACTTAAATGTATAAACTTATACAGAAAAATTCCTTTTGTAAATTTAATTTTTAATATAAACATTTTTCTAAAAGAAACATTATTAAAATTATTTAGATAATTTGAATTTATTAAAATCTTTAAATTCTAATTTAGTTAAGATTAAACATTGAAGTAAATATTTATATATTTGGATTTTGCATAAAATTTTTGAATTTTATCTACTTTGAATGATATTTGAGTTCACATTTAAATAAGAGCTCTTTTCATGTATTTATTTTAATATGAGTATTTTGCCAAATTTACGGGATTTACATATTTGGATTTAGCATGTAATTCTTTGTTATTTTACTATGAACGTTTTATTAATAGAACATTACTAACTTTGTAATAATTGAAGTAACATTGAAATATAAATCTTGTAACATGATATAGATTTTTCGGAGTTATTTGTCTAGAAATTGAATCGTTAAATTTAATGAATTACAAGATTTTTATTTTTTAGCAAAGAACTGGGTTTGTGAATTGAAATACCGTTTAATCAATTGCCAATTTTTTAACAATTTAAAAATGCTAATATTGCGTTCACACTAAATTTAAATTGTTGTTGAATTTATAACACGTTTAAAACAAGTAAACAACGTTGAGTGTTTCAATTGCACACCGTTCACGTGCAACATTAGTGCAAACCACTTACCGTTCAATTCAGCCAAACGTTTAAGACTAAACATATCTGATAAAATTTCGCTTAAGACTTGGGCAGTGGAAACCATTTATCACCTGCCTTTGTTTTGCTGTGTTCTCTACACTTGTCCTCACCGTTCTGTTTTGTGTTACACGTTGTTGGTTTCTGTCAGCTGCTGCTCCCTTCGTTGAGTTATAAAACTAGGCGTATTACCTTTCTTCTATTCACAAAACAAATACTGCCTCTTCCCTTTTCTATATTATTAGCAGTCATTGATCCTCATCCAAACAAAATCCCCAAAATCTAAATCCATTTTTTCCCAAATTACTTCACCACTGTATCAACCGTGGTCCCCACAACCGGTGCCGACCATAAGAGGCACTACCACTCTGTCACTGCACCATTGTCGCTCCTCCCTTCAACTCAAAACCTCATCGCTCCCCTTAATCGAACCCGGAACCCGCTGAATTGCCCGTCTCCACCACGGTTTCATTGCCAACCACCACCTCCACCTCATTTGACGTTGCTCCGCCTTCTTCCTAACTACACGCCGTTAACCTCCACCAAAGCCTCGATCTCTGCACCCAGATCCGCAAGGCGAATCTGACACCTCCTCGGCCCCGAATTGAAACCGAACCCATTCTTTCCTCCGGCATTGCTTTCCCAAATGCATACGATGCTAAAAACTATGCATTGCCACTGCTTCGATCGAACACAGCCACTCCATTCTACTCGACGCAGCAGCATTACCACTGTTATCCGGTTGTCAGCGCCGTTCGGTGTCACTATGCCCCTCTTTATTGTCCGTCATCACAAGCATAGGTAAGTCTAGCTTACGATTTTTTTTTCAAGTTTTACACTTCGGTTTCACTAAAAATAACTAGTTTAGGCTGTTGTTTCTGTATTCTGTTATGCTGGTTTCCGCATCGCTTTCTGGTTTTATCACATCGCAACCTTATTTAATGTTGATTTCACAAATTTTTGGTCAATATAATGCCTGCTGCTATGTGTTATTCCTTTAGCTGTCACTACCTAGTAATGTTGAGTTTACTAGTGTTAATTGTTAATGCTCAATTAATACATATGTGGGCATAATGGCATGGTTGAGCTTGGCATTCCCTGTTTATCTAAATGTAGCTACCTAACATAATTCAATTTAAATACTTGGGTTAGTAAAACTTATGTCTGTCACATTCCAGTATTATGTGCTTACTGGTTTTGCATTACTAGAGAAACATATACACACACACATATATATATATATATATATATATATATATATATATATATATATATATATATATATATATATATATATATATGTACACACACAACTTTTTTATATACATATATATATATATATATAAGCTGTTATATGTAGTTATAAATATGTACATGATTTTGGTGGCTGTTGAATATGATTAGTATAACAATTTAAACATTTTGACATCCCCTTTTTCCATGCAAGACAGAAACGTTAAATGGTCAATAATACTTCCTAGTTTACCTGAGTGTCTGCTGCTCCATGTACTAAGCATCCCATTGGTTATATAGAGTACTGTTAGTTCATTTTGTTCCTATCTTTAAAGAGGAAGCTTTTCCTTCTTTTGCACGTCATACCTATACTTTTAGCTTTCAGTGTTATTACAAACTTACATTGTATTACCATTAAATTTTCTCTTTCAGAAGAAATAACAAGGTTATGGATGAACAATGTACATGCTAAACAATCTCATTTACTGAGTGGGCCACGAATTGCATGCCTGTTTTTATATGTTGGGTATACTGTTGCATGAATATGGTTGCATGTATTACATAGGGAAGATTGACTAATTACATGGCTATATTGTCCCCTAACCACTACTGAGAATAATCGAGTAGGACACCGTCTACACGACACCGTCTACACATATTTGGACTGATTATTGTTAACTCTGGAATTCAAGGTGCATGTATAGTTCTCTTTCTGGTTTTGTTGCACCCGTCCTTTATTTAATAACTGTTGTTATCGGTGCTTGTTTCATAACTATTGTATGCTTCATGGAAATTATAAACCTGCCTTTTTCCAGTAACTCTTTTACTTTGCTCCATAGCGTACATTTCGGCAGTGCACTAATCATTGGGACACCCGAGTTATTTTAATAACTTGTTAGGATTAAATAATTTTTTTAGTGTGTATCGAAGTTTGCTGACTTGAAATAAGTTTAATCCTGACTTAGGTGTTGTGTATTTTGCATGAAATGCTCGGGTCAGGCCCTAAGTGTTTCAGGTTTAAAGATATCGGCTCGCAAACAGGAGAGGACGTAGAGACGTGGAGACAAGTGCGCGCTAAGCTCGAAAAAGAGTAAATTGGTTTAAAGACATTTATGTATAAAATTTTACATTATCTTCCGCTGTACAAATATTATTGTATAAACTCTTATATTTATATATGAAATTTTATTCCGCTGCAATTATTGTACTTGTGATTGTGTGTCATATTGAACGTTTCATGTTGGTTTAAAGACCGAATTAAAGCGGTTTAAATGTCAAGTCATTACAACGCATATAGACAGAAAGTCCAACTACATATTTTTCCTTTCTACATGTGTTATCATGTCAGTCTACGACATCAAATGAATTTAACAATACACGAATGCACTTGAAAATCGAATACAACTCTAACCTACCTACTGCCTTATTTGTACAAGATGCACCTGTACCCTATATTTTACTGGAAAGAAATAGTGCAGGCTACCTTATAAACATATGAATTGAAAACACAATAGGCCGTAAATAGGAAATAAAACACTGCAAACCTAGTAATCTAAGAACCTTGGCACCCAAGGAGTCTCCCTTATAAATACACTGGAGCTTCGTAAAATCTTCCTCACAACGCAATATTTCCTTCAAGAAAACAAAAACCATCGCTGTAGTATATGTAAAAAAGCCTTCCTCCCACATATAACATCAACCATTTTAACCCTAACCTCCATTCGAAAACATTATCAGTAACATCCCAAGCCAATGTGTTTGGCCATTGGCTTAACTGGAAAACGAGAGGAGGATGGGATAAAGCAGCAATAAGATAAAGTGAGAAAAGTGTGTATGGTGAGGGAAGCTACTGAAGAGAAGTAAGTTTAAAATACTGATGTCGCGTGTTTTCAGTGGGAAGATGAAGTGGAGTGAGTATTGGGTCAGCACATGGCGCAGTTAAGGTTCAAAGGTGGGTCCATTCGGGTACAACTACAGGTGGAGGAAGTCGTGGCTTGGTATGTATGTGAGCGGGGAGATTTTGTTGCATGGAAGCATGAGGGGATCATGTTGATTGAAATGATAAAGTGGGGAAGGAAATGCTTAAGCAGTGAGGTAGGGATTTGTTTGGAACGCAGGACTGGGAATGGCATGGTGAAGTTCTGTTGTGCACAAAAGCGGATGGAAGTTAGTTCGAATGAAGGGGAAGAGAGAGAGAGAGAATGGGCCTGGGCTTTCAAAGATACAAGAAGAAGAAAAAAGGGCAAGGCGAGTGAGGAAGAATTCGCAGAACAAGATGGAGGAAACATTCAGTGGGGAAGATGGATGCTGATTTTAACGGATATGTTGATACTACTATTGATTAGGCCCATATAAAAGTAATAATATAGTTTAGTTTTAATTTATTATATATCCGTGCCCATCTGATCATTTGAACATGCCTAATATAAAATATTAATAACATGGCCATAGTAGATTATATACCTGCCTAACAATGCTTACGTGTGCCTAATCAAGTTTAATTAACAAAAATAATAAATTGATTAATAACTTATTTTTAAAGTATTAATAATTATTATATTAAATAAATGAATAACATATAAATTTGCAAAATGGTTACACAGTAACGGTAGTGGACGAAACAAGTGATGTTGGAAACGTATCAACAAGCCCAACATTTTGGAACTGGTTTGGAGAAATTTTGAACTCATTAGGATTTTTAGGCAAACTAAAATGGATGATCAAATCAATCGTTATTTAACGACTTATAATCAAGCTGAGTACAACTCAGTTTTGTTCCACTTATATCTATATAAGTCAGGTTTATTGTTTGTGTGCTATGGTTGCTTATTGTTGGATGATTACTACATATATTATTTTATATTGACTGAACTAATTAAATTAAACGATTGTTTAATTTTATTGAAAACAATCGTTATTTTTAATGATTGTAACCAATTGAGGTAACTTACCTAGTTGGTCACGTTTATAATAATATAAATATAATAAATTTATAATTAGATGTTTTAATTACTGTTATTGGTCGATTACTATAAATTATATCGATATATTGAATTGAATGATATTATTTGAGGTAACCTATTTTGATGTACGGAAAAACAAGTTGGAGGGATCCAACTGGATTCCTCAGATATTATTAGTGTTACTACCAAAATTATCATTTTGACAGGCTGACGGTGAAGGGGTATCAGACTATCATGAGCATAGAAGAACAATTCGTAAGCAAAGACCAGGTATAAGATAAAACTGAAAGCATAAGGGAGACATTCAGAACAACGAGCAACCGACACCATTATCAAAGAAGAAACCTCAGTCTGATGTGAGGAGGAAGTAAAGGCGAGGTAATTCCGGCTTAAAAAGTAATTAACGATGGAACATTTCCAAAGGCACGTCACCAAAAACCGGAAGTAGATAAAGAGAAAGAATAAAACCTACAACCCGAGACCCAGAAGGGTGAAAGGGCTATCGGCATTAACCTGCTTGTAACAACTTGCATTTTACATATTGGAAGATCGTAAAATATTTTAATTTTATTCCATGAGAGTTGGATCATTCTCATATTTTAATATGTTTCTTATAGGGATGTGAAACATGTACATAATTTTTACCAATTTTGTTTGTGGCCATTTTTCCCTATCAGTCTTGTACAGGGCATAATTTTTGACTCCGGTCAGATCAGGTGGTGGGACCCGTGCCATTGGAAAAGAAATGATGTTTTCCTTTCCATAGATTAGTCACATTGAATATTTGGCTCAGAATTTGGGAGGAATCGTTGTTTTAAGGTTTAATAGTTGGTTGTTAAGGTAAATAAAGCCATAATGGGCTGATTTGGAGAGGACCATTAGTGGGCTGGTGGAAGGCTATAAATAGGGGGTGGGAGGTATGTAGAATACTTTACTTTCTCCATTCTCTTATTAGGAAGAGCCAAGAGATCCTCCATTCCTCCATTTCTTCATCCTTTCACCATTAGAGCTTAGAGAATCGAAGATCTACATTGCTTGAGGCTAGATCTACGCAAATCCAAGAGACAGATCATCGGATCGAAGGATTTGGATCAAGTTCTTCGCTGTAAAAATTTCTAATTTCACCGTTTTTTCTTTGATTTAGAGAATTGGTGAGTGATATGCATCTCTCACACGGATTCAATCAAGTACTTGAGTGTTTGATCATGTTTTCATCAAATTCAAGTCGTTTTCCTTAGATCTATATCATGATAAGTCCATTTTCATATGAATCGCCAGAGGATCTAATTTAACAACTTAAAACAGGTAATTCTCATTTATGTTCATATTTTTATGCAATTTAGATCCATATTTTAGTTCATATGTTCAATTATCATGATTTCGGTGGATTTGCATAATTTTAGTAATAATCGTCATATTCATGTTGTTAGCGATTCTATAACATATTTATGATTGTATTTGGTGAATTGGATGAGTTAATTTCGTCGAATTCATGGTTTAGAGAAGTTTTGGTTGAAATAGGAGTTGGACAGGGGTTGTACAGGTCCTGGTCGGTCGACTTCGAGTTGGGTTGGTTGGGTTGGAGCTGGTCGGTCAGAAAGTGGTCGGGTCGGTCGGCAAGTGAGGAGGCGGGTCGGTTGGTAGCATTATGGTCGGTCGAGGAGCATGAACTTGAAGGGATCGGGTCTGGAATGGACTGGGTCGGTCATGATTGTTCTGGTCGGTTGATCTTGATGGAAGAATCAGTTTGATCGATCATAAAGTTTGAAGTGGTGAAGTTGGGTCAGTCATAGGCCTGGTTAGTCAGATGGATTAGCGTTCGGGTCATCTATGCTTTGGAGTAAGGCAGGTCGGTCGAGCACTTAAGTGATCGGTTCGGTATGGAGAGGGTCGCCTCAAGTGGGTCGGTCGGTCATGTCTTCTGATCTGGTCGATCAGTCACACATGGTCAATTTCTGAAAATTTATATTTTCGGGTAAGACCAAGATTTAAACAAAATATGAAAAAAAAAATCGGGGGAAGCCCTCCGAACCCTAGCCGTAGCACAGTGATATAAGTGAGGGTGTGACTTCGAAGTAAATTCTAGTAGGAAGGTTCAAATTATTGAAAGGTGTTCGTTGATCAGTGTAGAATAGCGAATGAAGTGGAAACTCAAAGGTCGTGAGTTGTGGAATAATGGTTGCTTGAGAAGGTTGCTTGAGCTATGAAAAGTCATCGGGTTGGATGACTAGAGATGTGAAGGCCGAGAGATTATCATTGTAGTAAGTTCTAACAGGCTCGAAGCAGGGGTAAACTAGAGATGTCCAAAAGACCGGTTGTAGGTCGAGTACCCTGGGTATCGTTGAAAGGCCTAGTTGTCAAGGTTGGACCATACGTATCGTCGAAAGGCATACGAAGTTTATGCTGGAACCAGGGTTAGCATTAAACCTTGACATATAGCAAGGTTGGCCATCATACGATTAACGATAATTTCAAAGCAGGATTGATGGTGATATCCAGAGTCTGTCATGGTTAATTAGTTGCCTTGTTCGAACCGTCTCATGTAGATTGTCCAACGTCGAAGGAGATGTTCGTTGGGTGCTTGTCCGATATTGGTTTAGGCCTCTGGGCTTGTGCTTGAGGTATGATGAGTTCTACTAGGATGGTTTACATAAGATATATAACTTGGATGTCACGAGTGCTTTACCGTGATTGAATGGGTTTTCTGGTTTCCACGGATGTATGATTGAAATGTTGTTGTAAAGGCTATCACTGTCCGATGTGGGAAAGATAGGGTTGAGTCCTTCTCAGGGATTGTGGGTTGATTAGTATGTTTATCTATCCGTTCTCATATACTCTAGTGTTGATGTTTGTTAGCTTTTTATCGCTCTCTAAGACTGTTGCCTGACTCAAGGTTTTATGTTTCCCTCTTTTTACCTTAGGCTGTTTATCCGGTTGTGGATGGGCAAACTAGGTGATAGGTGATAGCTTAGTGAGGATGATGTTGCAATTCGGAGGCGAGCAGGTTGCTGGAGTACTATCTTACTTACTATCTAGTATTTCTATTTCCGCTTTTTGAGTTGCTATTTAAGTGTTGTAGTGAGGCTTCATGTACAGACTTTGATATTCCTATTATGTATGGATAACCTTTCAGGATGTTGTGAAAGTTTTCAAATGTTCGTTATATGATGCTCCCCTATTTCTACCTATTGTATATGTTCTATTATATTTTATCCTTGCGTTGTGATTTTTATTGAAGGTTTCGATATTGTTATTTACCTATGATGATCATCCAGAGTTGCCTGGCACACCTTTCAGCGCATTATTCCTCTTGTTTAGTGTAGGGTTTGTTGGCGGTCATCACATTGCTTAACGCCGATACAAAAAGAAACGAAAGCATCAAAAACACAGAGCTCGAAACATGAGGAAAATATCCGGAAGCCAACTAACGAGACCTTGGTTCGATGATCACCGAGAGAGAACTTTAGCAGACAACCAATAAAAGCACCAGAAGTTCCCCTCCAGAATACCGAAGCACACTTCAAGGATCTACCAAAAAGCAAGTCGAAGCTTCTAAGAGAGACAAGATACCCACACTAATTCACTTAGCGTGGACGCCGAAAGGGGTAGTGGTTCCCAGAACAATACATTTGAAGCACGAAGGCAAACGCCATGAAGAATTAATAACAAGACTGAGAGCTCGTGACTGGAAGCTCATAATCGAAAGCCATTTTCAAAACTATCCATACCAACAGGCTTAGTGTCGACACAGAGAATAGAAATAACAACAAAGAGGAGCTTTTAAACCCGAGACCATCCTTCCAAGAGCTGAAAATAGCACCCTAAAAGCATTACTACATCTGCCAACTAGGTCGAATGAGCGACCAAGAGCAAAGCAACCAGAACCAAAAGGGAAAAGCGGCCGACACATAGATGTTGCATCCGAAAGAGGTCTCTATGGACCCAATGTCAAAAGGGCCCCCAATTTGTCTATAAATAAGACCCTAAGGGTCAAATTTTCGTGGATGAATTCTCATTTCTAAATCTTGTACTCTTTTCTTTTAGGGTAAACCCTAATTTCTAAATCAATTTGGGGATTTCCTTTGTAGACCCTTATGAAATCCAAATCCGTGAGCAATAAAGAGTCGATCAACACTTAACATATTTCTTATGAGTTTCTTAGCTATTTCCTACAAAATGTACCTTACACTGTCTACAAGGAAACATTTTCCTCCACAAGTTTAAACCCTTACGCCAAGTTATTGCAAAACCCCTTCCTATAAGCCATTTAGCTTTCTACCAAGTTTAGTGCTTAAGGAACCATTGTCCCAAGATAATCGTTGGTCCCTAAGTTGTCTAAGCGTGATCCTCACCCCTTTGAGGGAAGAGTTACTAATCTTTCGGGACTTAAACCTTGGTTCTATGAAATGGTGAACTAATTCAAGTTCGTTGAAATTAAATAACCCCGTTTTCAGCTTAGGTCCACTTCCGTAGACCTATCTCCGATGTTGACGAAAAATATCATTAACATTTTTGCGCTAAAAGGAAGGCTTGAACCTTTGACCTTATGGTAAACCTTACCTCATATCTAATTGCGTTGTTCCATCCAGGATTGGACTAAGCTTTTAAGAAGCAAGATTATGGGAAAAGGTCCCAACAAGATCTTCTGGATCTTAAATGGCTATGTCAGGTACTACTGACCCAAGAGTAACAGAAAACAGAGGTTAAGAATGGAAGCCTTGCGAATAATCAATTTGAAAAAGTAGAACAATATGATTCTGATTATTGGAACGACAACCCTTCCTACATAGGTCGAACTCCCATCTTTCCTCTAAGTGGTTCTATGCCTAAGAAGCATAACCCCTTCTCTTATATAAGGAAAGCTATCTATGAGAAAATCAAAGGCATGGTCCTCGAACGAGAGATAATAATTTTAACCACTTTGCTTCCAAATGGGCTAAAAAGTTAGCACCCCAACCTCAACATACCTTGGAAAGGAGATGCAAGGGTATGTATGAAGCAACATGGTTTAGTAACAAAAGGTTTAAGTTCCAACGACAAGGAAAGGCCTTTACACCAAGAATGCCAGATGGATGCCACCTTACTTCCTTAATGGAAAACATTTATTTCCTAACCTGATATGAACTCGAATATTAGCCATCCACAAAGAAGAAGCCCAAGCACAAAAAGAAATTAGGAGGGCCTTACTCTCACTATCATATGATATATGGACATGAAACTAACTGCTGCAGAGCTCTCGAAGGGAAGATCGTCAAGTTCCTCAATCAAGGCCAATTACAAGACTTTCAAAAAGGATCAAACTAAGTCCAATAAAATCCTTAGAAAAAGGATTATCTACATGACTAAGGGTATAAAAGCCCTCTCAGAACTCGGAATGACCGAAGGTGGGTCAAACCATAAATGGATAAAAACCCTTTCCACCGTCGAGTTGGACAGGGCAAGGCACCCGATGTATAAGCCTTTCTCTGAGCCCAAATCATAAAGGGCCTGGTTAAAGCATCAAAATCGTAAGCCTCCAATCCACGCCAGAAATGGTCGGGACGAAGCGTCTATTTAGCACACTCTGCCTCTGCTCATAGAAGAGTACACCTTGTCTCTGATATAAACTAAGCACGTCCTACCTTTGCTCGCAGAAGAGCACTTCCTACCTCTGCTTATTTTCCGCATTACCCGTAGAATGGAACACAAACCCTTATCATCGCCTACGATGGCCGGGATAAGGCACCTTTTGGAGGGGGTGGAGGGTAAGCCTCTATCACTTCCTACGATTTCCAGGTAGAGCATCGAAAGAGTAAGCCAAGTCCACATCTACAATGGCCTGGTTTAAGCATCTGAGACCTTATCATCGCATATATTGGTCTGGATAAGGCGCCTCTTGGAGGAAGGTCGGGTAAGTCCTTGGGCCCTCCCGGTGGATAAGCTAGCCAAGCACACCGCATGCATAAGCCCAAAGAGTGGCCAACAAAGCACGTATGTCCTCTGCTTTGGAAATAAAAAGACCAGAGAGTGGCTTAAGAAGCACGTACATTCTATGCTTCACAAATCACACCTAAAAAGGGGGTAATGAAACTAGTGCCAGAAGTGGTCTCTGGTTTCCTATTTTAAATACCCAAATCTGGGTCGGTACGGATCTCAATTATTACCCGAAGTGGATTTCTGGTCTTAACCTAAATACCCGAATCTGGGTAGGTTCGAGATTCTAATTATTTCCAAAAAGGGATATTTGGCCTTCTTAATAACCAGAATCTAGGTCGGTTCAAGACTTCTTTTATTGCCAGAAGCAGATTTCTGGTCTTATACCCTAGTCCACAATATGGATCAAAGCCCTATTGCTACCAGAAGGAGATTTCTGGAATTCTATCTTTAATACCCTAATCTGGGGCACAAGATTTTAATCCTTAAGGAAGGAATATACCATCAACACAATGGCTGGGCCTATTACACAAGAGGCCCTTAAGGAAAGACAGTGATCTTCCAAATTTCTCAGGGGGATTTCCTTAACTCATGCATACGTCAAGTTATTATTTAATGTGTCAAATGCATACACGATACAAATAATCACCCTACACTAGAACATAAATTCAGGGGATAGCTCAAGTAAGTATCTTAAGTTGCCCCTAATAGAACCTTGGGAAAAAGGTTACACTTTTCTTAAAGGTCCCGTAGAGGGAAGTCTCTAGAGAATACCTATTACACTAAGAGACTTTTACCAGTGTAGAAAATATAAATATGCTTGTTGTCCTATTATGCATTCAATATCATGATACTATTAACTTCAACAAAAGAGCATGCAATGTGTCATATGTACCTTACGATCTAACACTTAATAGAGTGTGTTAAATCTGTGCAGAATCATAAAATAAGACTCTGAAAAGTGAATGTCCCTAGCCAAGGAAGAATATCACATACTAGGTGATATCCACACAATATACAAACTTGTTAATAAAATTATTTCATAAGTTGCTACATACACATAACTACCATCTTAAGGGTTCTACGTTGAAGATACGCGAGTGTTGTATCACATTTGTCGCACAAAAAAATTCCTGGAAGCCAAGACCGTTAATCCGAGTCAGGATTCTTTAAAGCAAATTATAGAGAGGTGTAACCTACCTTTATTTTCGTCAATTCAGTTTCGAGTTCGTCAATTTAATGAAGCAATTTGCCAATCTCCGCATCTAAACTAGTAGAAGTACCAACCTTTAGCCGGTGTTGTAGCTCATGGGTGGTCTTATCTTTCTTTTTGAGTTGGTTCTCTAGGAAGGATACATGTACCTTAAGGTTCATGTTGGTTATCTTTTGGAGATAGTACATCATTTTCCATATCGAAAGCAGAGCATCCTCAGAAATATCTTTGCAACCTGCAGTTATCAAGGGTTCTTCACCAAATTGAGAGGAGGGGGTCTGGAATTGGTCCTCCTATTCATATATAAGATGAAGTATAATGATGTATAAAATCTAATTATTAAACAATGACACTAGTAGCATCATATTTATCTAAGGAAAATAACTACACGAACTTCTACCATACATGCCCCGAATTATTTCAGAAAATACACACATCCACAAGATCATGATAGTACAAGTTTGTTGGTCAGTGCACATACCATCCATATTATATATTAATACAGTACAACTGATCATAAATATTATCATAAACTAAATCACAAGTCATGAAGGAGTTAAAAGTATCTTATGCATGTTAGATATAACAATTCTATGATTTTTGTTTAATGATAACAAACATATATATTGTTATAAATGTGTTTGTTATTGTACTATTATATACATCACAGACATGAATATAATATTTATATTTAAATTGAATACTACTGTACAAGAATTCAAATATTCAAACAGTATTTTATTTGTATATAATATTTTATTTCAAACATTTAGGCAGTACAAATTTTATAGCTCCACTATTTGTTCATCTCAGTAATACATTTCATTTCATATGCATTTCTTATACATATTAGTTCCTCACTACAACACTCATTCACTCAGTCTCTCATTTATACAGACACATATACGTACATTGACACTCAATGCTTGTCTTCTGTCTTCACTGCTTCAATCAGTCCAATCTTCTGCTTACTTGTCACAGAAACACACACACAGAGTAATCTGGAACAGAGATAATTTATAATCTAGCAGATATAATTTTATTTTTTAAAATTTATTTGCCTCTGAATTTTGGTGTGTTTCTCATCATTTTTCATGACTTGATTTGATTTATATATCCATTAATTTGTGTCTAGACAGCTGTGATACTCACAGTGATACACTGCATACTCTAGTGCTCACAGATCAAGCACAACACACTACACTGGTTTGCTGATCAGAACCAGGGTCAAAATTAGCTAAGTTTGAACAGCCATAATCAGGTGCAGCGGTCCGCTAATAAAAATATTCATATTTATCATTCGAATAGCCACACACATACGCATATATATACACACACATACGTGTATATATACATATATGTATACAAGTGACATGATAGTGTGCAAACAAATGCATGAAACAGTTTTGGTGCAACAAACAGTAATCAAGAAATCAAGTGCACATATATAGCATGATAATCAAGCCAGGCCGGAACTCAAAGAGGTCGAGCACAAGGCAAACACACTAATATACATGGCAGATTCAAATCCATATGTGATCATATGTGTCAAGAAAGAGATCAAAGCAAGTTCCAGTCAAGGTACATGAACTTTACAAGTACAACAAGAAGCCCAGGTGTATACAGTGGTAATGTGAGTCATATGCAAGCAGCCAAGAAGGCAAGTCAGGTGGAGACACAATATCAAAATAGTGATATGGGCCAGTGTGCATAATTGTGCACCTATATTCATGACCATACAACAATGCAACCAAGTGCACGGTCAGTAGCAAGCAAATATACATGTATGACAGTGCAACAGAATCAAGTGGCAAAACAACAAGTTAGTATGTGCAAAATAGGCAATGGTCAAGTGAAAGTGCAAGGCCAACACAAAAGAATGCTACATTTACAAGTACTCATTTACAAGTGCAGAGCATCACATGCATGTAATGGAGAAAAGTTGAAGCATTCAGCCATGGCTCAAAATGAGTTCACATAACAATAAAAAAATGGATGGCACAATACATACATACATATATATATATATATATATATATATACACACACACACACACACATACACACATGCGTGCTCACGAAGAAAGATGCTCAAAGGCTCAAGAAAATGGGTGGAAAATATACAACCATGCATATATAGAGATGGGTTCTCAAATATTCATTGGACATGCAAAAGTATCTCATTTTGGTCAAGCCAGTCCAAGTTTCAAGTGCCAAACAACAATATGTTTCAAAGCATGGTTTGTAACAAGGCAGAGCACAAATACAAGAACAACTATTTAGTTCAAGTGCAAATATGGATGACATGCAACAGAGCAAGCACAAAGAGGCAGAAATATATACATGGGATGTATGAACACAACTCAACATGATTACAAGTAAACAGTGGTGCAAATTCATGTGGCAATTCAACACTCAAAGACAGGTAATTTTAGGGAGAAACTAATCAATGGTTTTCGAAAAATGAAATGGTAAAAAATCAAGCAAGGGACTCGCAATCAATTTTTGGGCAAGTGTTGAGATTCGACCACAAACCCATATGAAGACTCAAGGCTACAAAACGGGCAATGATTTATTTTCAGAAATACACATCCAAAATTTTCTTTGGCAACATTTTAAATGGGCATCATATTACCATTTCCGGATTTTTTATCGATAAATTCAGCAATTCAAGTAGTTCAAATCAATTGGAAATTCAGGGAAACAAAAAAAGAGACAACAAATAGACATTTCCATATTTGTTATTAAGCATACATGGCAAGAACTCCTCAATCAGTTTCTAGAAAACCAAAAATTATTTTTGGCAAAATTATCATTCCAGGTATCACAAACATTCAATCAAGGCCATGGAACAAAGATGGAAATAAATCATGGCAATTTATAGTGCAATAAAAAGGGAATCACACAAAAAAATTAGAGCAAGCCATATATTGAAACTAAAGCAATTTTTGGTATTTATAATCCTATATAATCACCTTTTCATCATCGGCATAATCCATCGAAACCACAATCAATCAAAGAAAATCAGAAAATTCAAAATCACTCACAATTTTCTCCGAAGAGTTTCGATCGTTCAGTTGAAGACAAGGAATCCAAACCCAAATCCATGACGAACAGGAAGCATTGAGGATCCAATTTTATTTGAAGAAACATCATTTATTTGGGGAAAGGATTAAAGCCCTAATTTTTACATCAACGCCACCTTTTTCATTTTAGGGAGAAAGGGAGTCGGGCTCAACAAATAAACAAATGCTCGGTCATATTTTTCAAAGGGGATAACCCTTGTTTTATTCTAGGGTTTTAAAATCAGGGCTTGGTTCTAAATTAATTTTGATTTGTATTTTGTTTTCATTTTTAAACCAATCCAGTCAGTTTTCTAGTGTCTGTAAAAACTAGGTCATCTAGTTAGGGTTTTAACTAGCAGTTTACTAGAGTATGTAAAAACTAGGGTTTACGGGTTATGGGTTTGTAATTCGTGGAAAATCTGATCTAGGGGATATAGATCCGTCTAGGGTTTTGAGCGTAGGATTAGAATAGGAGTGAGGGGTTCGCGATTTTACAGGGTATTGTAAGCGAGATCTGTTCTATTACCTAGTAGAAACCTTAGTGAATGCAACAGTAGGCAGAGTCTGCCGAAGCTGGGTAAAATATGTGTCATTTACATTCTGCATTTACTTACTCTGCTATTATCTGCATTGTGATTACTTTTAATATCTCAATAAAATTCAATAAACCTTATTCACCCCCTCTAGGGTTAATCTAGATCCAACAATGCAAACACATATAAGCTTTTATACAATTTGATTTTCCACAGGTCTACAAAATAAGCTCTTTGGAAACCCTTTATAGTTAAAGGCGATGAATATAAAGTGTTACTGAGAAAAAACATCTTCGAGGAAGCAAGCGTCTGTCGCAATACGAGGAAGCCAATCATTGATATAAATTCATAAGGGAAGAAAACATTTTGATAGTGAAAGCCATTCATGTGTGACAGGGATATTGAGTTGAGCAGAAGTTTCTCTATCCTTTAGCTTGGAAGAATCCTCCTTCTTGGAAGGGGCTTCAATCGGGTTTCGAGCAGATGAGGTGCTCAGGGAGTCAATGTTGGTTCCCTCAAAATCAGGTACCTCTATGGTAGTAGAAGAAGGGACTCCACCATCTCAGCTAGACTCATCTTGCTGAATCCCATCATCTCCTATCTCTTCGTCAACAATTGTGTCGTCTTCTTCTTCATTTTCAGAATCTTCAGAAAGTTCCTCAATAAATAGAAAGGACTCGAGCATTATCTTTCCTTTCTATGGAGCTTTACCTTCCCTTTTAGCCAACTTAGTCCTTTCCAAAACTTTGCTCCTAATGGAGGGATGTTTTAAAGTAAACTCAATCCCTGGAAACTTTTTATGGTTATCAGAAAAAGCAAGGAAAATGTTATCTTTGTAGTATTCCATAATGATATCATGAAGTGAACTTTCAGAAAGTTGTATATCCTGTTACTGGCTTGGTAAATTATTCGTTTCACAGAGGAAAGCTTGTTGTCCATCTTCTCCAATTTGACGGAATGATAAGCTGCCATCTTTGTTTGCCCATTTTTTAGGTTCTCAACCTGTTTTAACAAGTTGTCTTTAACCATCTTCTCCTCCTCTAGCGAGTCCTTCAATCTTCTGCATTAACCATCGCTCTCTACTTTCTCCCGTGATAAGATGCCAACCTTAGCTTTCAAATCCTTATTCTCCTCCCTAAGAGGGGTGATCTCAGTAAAAGATGAAGAGGCCAGTCCCTTAGACAAGAACCAGCCTTTCGTCACCTGGAAGATAAGAAAAAGGAAAAGTTAACCTCTATGTGAAAATAACATATAAAAAACGAAGCTAAGGAGAATAAACCTATACCAGAATCTGATCCTTGACCACTTGCAGGTAGAAGTCCTATGAATCTAGAAACAAAGAGGGGGTGAAATGTTAGCAACACCGACAGACGAAAGGGCAAGATTCACAAGCTTATAAAAGTCTAAAACCTATGGAGGCAGATTAGGAGAAATAACATGTTGAGGAGAGGAGGTCATAGATGAGCTATGCTCTCAAACGTCAAGTTCCACAGGAAATCCAGGTGATACAAAACTTCTTATAGTTTTGTTCCATGGAGAAATTTGGGGAGAGGGATCAATATCAATAACTTTATCAACGTCGGAAATGGCGGGGTCAAAAGTTGTCTGTGCTTCAGCCATGATAGTAACGTCTTCGGAGTAGTGAACTGACTTGTCATGCTTCAGTCTTTTGGGTGATGGCTCAATATCCGAATCAGCAAGCCTCTTTAAAGCATTAACATCAGACCGAACTAATGCATCGAGATCGAAGATACACTTAGAAGCGTATATGCCTGGTCGGGAGTAGCCATAACCAAAATACAAGGGTGAGAAGACCAATACACAAATAAGAAATTACATCCGGGAAGAAACTCAATATTGGTCAAAGTACCTGGGAATGTGGGAGACGCTGCATTAAATGTACTGGAGCTCAGGGATAAGCTCTTAGAGAAAGAAAGTTGGAGGTGCAGTTGTCCCAAAATCTTTTGTTCTAGAGGAAGAAGACTACATTCACAACGTCTGTCTACAGTAAGCAAGGCTGACCTATGACCTAGTTCCTCGGGTGCTTTGAAGATAGCCTCGATAATCTGAGTCTCCTCTTTTGACAAAGTCACATTTTTGGAAGAAGGATTTGTGTAAAAACAAAGGTTAAACAAGAATATGAAGATAATGTAATTGCTTCCAGAAAACGAGAAACTCACCAAGATCAATGAACTTCCCCGATATACCAAGGGGGCATCTGACATAAAATAATTGATCATCCTAGGATTTAGTTTGTTGATGCTATCATTTGTCAACCTCTTTATAGGGCTCACCCACAAAAATAGTCTATTCCGCATTTTCAGAAAATCGTATCGTATGTCGAATGAATTTGAGAGTAAGATAGGCTTGACCAGATACGTGTGTCAAAACTTCCAAGCATAGAAGTAAAGTGTAAGTGTTAGGTGAAAGCTTGATAGAAGCAATTCCCATATCACACAAGAGCCTGAGCAAGAAAGATTAGAAAGGAATGAAACCTCCATGGAAAATGTTGATCGCTGAGTATGCAAAATAACCTTCTGGAGGATCTTAGATGTTACCTTAGGTTGTAGCTGCAGTAGCATCTATACTAGATATCCCAAAGCTGTCGAGAATAGTGTTCACCTTATCTTAGGAGGTGATGAGTGAAGACTTTAAAGTAAACTCCTTTTTGGTTCGCGGGGCATTGGAACCTTTAGATTTTGACTTAACGGGACTCTTTTTACCAGTCATGGTGCTGCTAGGTGATGTCATTTCGTAGCATACATATTAACACTATATTCTATTACAAAAATATACATGTGACATCCACATGTGGTTAAGCAACATGAAACTTGCTGATATTAGAAGTTTGACTTGCACATACCAAGTTGATCATAAGTATTAGCTTTGGAAAGGTTTATGCATAATATGCATTCACCTAGAAACAATTAAGCCTTTGTTGATAATAAAATTAGTCATCCCGGCATCAAAGTCAAAAGGACGAAAAGCAAATGTCAAGCAAAATAGACTATCAATTAAATCTAGTAACAATGAAATTCGGGACCAAATAATTCAATATTACCACCAAAATCCTAATTAATTTCCTAATCTGGTATACACTAAGTCAACATACGAATGACATTATGTTTTCAGGGTTATCGACACTCAAAGGATAGATCTTTCGAATACACTTTCAAATAACCCAACACTTCTAGGGCGAAAGATGAATATATACAAATGTTGACATCGGCAAAGTCGGAAGCAAACCGATTGTCGGAAATGATGTTGAATTGACTCGTGCTGAAAGCATAGCAGTTCATTTCGTGATAAAATTAACCTTTTACACGCTAATTTTGCACATCTAACCCTCAAGAAGATATAATAAGTAAATAGATAACCTACGATACCAACCATTAATTATCATTCAAGCTATTACCGGTGTTCGATTCACACTAAGCACATAAAAATCTTGGTTGACTTCCTAATCAGCTTAAATTCCTAATTTGTATTTCTATTTATGATTAAGACAGAAATACTGATAGGATATCGAATTTGAGATTTTGAAAAAGCTTGAATGATTCTTGGAAGGTGGTAATCTGGTTTAGACAGTTAATTTGTAGGTAAAAGGGTAATGGAGAAGAAGGAGAAGTATTTATGTCAAATTATCTTTCAAATCTAAGTCGTATGGATGGAAAACAGATCAACGGATTTGATTGAGAGATACCAAGAGATAGGAAGTCAAAACTCCAAAAGAAGGTCAAAGTTTGACTGAAAAGTCGAAATTACCCCTTCACTAAGGGGGGCAAATGTTACTACCAAAAGTAACATTTAAACAGGCTGACAGTGATGGGGTATCGGATTTAATGAGCATAGAAGAACAATCCTTAAGCAAATACCAGGTACAGGATAAAACCGAAAGCATAAGGGAGGCATTCAGAACAAAGAGGAATCGACACCATTTCAAATAACAAACCTCAGATCCGATGTGAGGAGAAGGTATTGGCAGGGTAATTCCTGCCCAAAAAGTAACTAACGAGGGCGCACTTCCAAGGGCACATCACCAAAAACCGGAAGCAGATGAAGAGAAAGAATAAAATATACAACCCGAGACCCAAAAGGGCGAAAGGGCTATCGACATTAACTTGCTTAATGTCAATACAAAAAGAGCCGAAAGCATTAAAAGAACAGAGCTTGAAACAAGAGGAGACTATCTGGAAGCTAGCTAAAGGGACCCCGGTTTGATGATCACCAAGAGAAAACTTTAGCAGACAACCAATAAAAGCACCGGAATTGCCCCTCTGGAAAGCCGAAGGACACTTCAGGGATCTACCGAAAAGCAATTCGAAGCTTCTAAGAGAAACAAGCTACCCACACTAATTCACTTATTTTCGACACTTAAAGGGGTGCTGGTTCCCAAAATAAGACATTTGAAGCACGAAGGAAAACACCATGAAGAATTAATAACAAGACCGAGAGCTCATGACTGGAAGCACATGACCGAAAGCCTTTCTCAAAGCTATCCATACCAACAGGCCTGGTATTGGTACAAAGGGGACTGAAATAACATCAAAGTGGAGCTTCTAAGCCCGAGACCATCCTTTCGAGAGCCAAAACTAGTACCCTAAAAGTAGTACTACACTTGTCAATTAGGTCGAAAGAGCGGCCGGGAGCAAAGCAACCGGAACTAAAAGGGAAAATCGACTGACGCCTAGCTGTTGCATCTGAAAGAGGTCTCTATTGACCTAATGTCAAAAGGGTCCCCTATTTGTCTGTAAATAAGACCCCAGGGGTCTTATTTTTGTGGCTGAATTCTCATTTTTCAATCTTGTACTCTTTTCTTCTAGAGTAAACCTTAATTTCTAAATCGATTTAGGCATTTCCTTTGTAGACCCTTATGTAATCTAAATCAGTGAGCAATAAAGAGTGGATCAACACTTAACATATTTCTTATGGGTTTCTTAGTTGTTTCCTACACAACGTACCTTACGCTTTCTATAAGGAAACGGTTCCCTCAACAATTTTAAACAATCCGCAAAGTTATTGCAAAATCCCTTCCTACAATCCATTTAACCTTCTACTAAGCGTTGTGCTTAGGGAACCCTTATCCCAAGATAACTGTTGGTTCTTAAGTCATTTAAGCGTGATACTTGTAATAACCCAGAAAATCTGAACCAATTAAAAAAAATTTATTTTGGTAATTTTAATAAATTTTGAATATTTAAAATGAATTATTTTAAGTAATAACGACAAGAAATTTATTTTGAATAGAATTAGAAGGTATATATTTATTTGAATCAATGATAGAATATAAATAATAATTTTTAATTGTATAAGGAACTAGAAATGGCACGGTAGTTTGAAAATTCGATTTCAAAATTCAAATGAATGTAAAGGATTCAAAATAAACCGGATTTTAGCGAAACCAAAAATATTTGAATCTATTTGAGAATATCTTTCCAAAGAATCTGAAAAATCAAAATTTCATATCGGGGATAAAAAGTTACGCCTAGTTGAAAATTTAGAATAGTCACTATGGAATTTTGGCCCTTAAAAATGGAAATTTTGCAAACAACCTCCATTTTTGATGAAACCACTTTTGTTGGATCCGAGATGTCAAGTTATTGCTAGATTCCAAAATTCGTAATTTTTCGAATCAATATGTGAGCGTGGCGAAGTAAAACGTGTTTTGACAGTTTCAGTCAATTTGGATCGACCAAAAAATGGTCATTTTTCAAACGGTCTCCAAATTTGGCGAAATTAGTTTTGTTAGGACCGTATCGTCAATACAAAGTTAGAAATAATTTTTCTAGAATTTTTAGGTTATGTAGGTGTCCCTTGTAAATTAAAATGTACGTTTAAATCTAAAATTAAATGTTTTATATTTTAATTTGAGGAATAACTAACTGAAACAATCGAGTGGGCTTATGAAACATATCCCATTGTTTTCGGAATATGGGTAATTGGCTAGGGGCGAAAATCATTGGGTTTAAATTGGAGGTTGGATTAAAAAGTGACCTTATGGAGCTAAATTAAAATAATATAATTATTCACAGCCCCCTATACCTTTCTCTTTGAAGTCAACCCCCCTTTTTATTTTATCGTTCAAATCAGAAATGAATAAAAGAAAAAGAAAAAAAAATCCAATTCGATCAAGTGCGCCACCCACCATACCATCGCCGCCACTGCTCCCCTACCGCCGTTGATTCTCCGGCCACACCCCCTTACCCTGGCGTCGCTCTCCTCCCCTCTTTAATTCGAAACCCCCAAACCCCTAAAGCTTGTGCAACAACCAATGTGGACCCTGGCCGACCACCGCCTCTCCTGCGCCACCCCCTTCCCTCACCGCGAGCCACCAGCGACGGCCTTTCCTTCTCCAACCAAGACCAGCGAGAAACCCCCCTTCACTCCTCGGATAACTGAAATCGAAGTGAGTTTTACCTTATATATATATTTAATGTATTTATTTTAAGTTAAAGTAATTTGTTTTAGCAACATACAAAAATCAGTTTTAGAATGGTAAGTAAAGAAATGATTTTTATTTAGGTAAAGAAATGGTTTTTTTAATAAAGTTGAGATTTTTAAAATATGTAAAGATCGGATTTTTATTATGTAAAGATCAGATTTTTAATTATATAAAGAAGTGATTTTTGTTTATGGGAAGTTATGATTTTTATCATTCAAGTAGTAAGATAAAAAATATAATTTTTATTATGTAGAAGGTATAAAAATATAAATTTTGTTATGTAGGGGATATAAAAATATGATTTTTATATAGTACAGACTATAAAAATATGATTTTTATATAGTACATAATATAAAAATACAATTTTTATATATGTTGTAGCGAAATAAAATTTCGATTTTTATATGAGTAGTGGATTGAAAATAGAATTTTTATATAATCGAGAATATAAAAATATAATTTTTATATATGTAGCGAAATAATACTTTGATTTTTATTATATATAGTGAGGTAAAAAAAGTGAATTTTAATGTGAACAGCGTGAAAAAGATTGCACTAGAAGTTTAGGCAAATCCAGACGGTTCTGAAATTCAGAAATAAAGAATGGAGGAGTGGAATCCAAAGGTGAGAACTCCTCAGTATAATTTTCTTCATACGGTTATTTATTATGTAATTGCATATATGAACTGTTCCCAGTCGTCCACAGACCATGGACTTGTTTGGTTGTGTAGTTGATTGGATTATTGGTTTGAATTTGTTTGTTTGGGTGAAATGAAAGTGATTAGATTGGTATGTGTATGGCGCAGGCCATTATTAGACTGGGGATAAGGCTAGGCCTTATCCCGTTTCTTGTATCGTGCCGTTATGCCGCTGAAATTTCATAAAATATATTAGAAAAGAATAAAAATATCATTTTATTGTGTAAATGAACCGAATAAATATTTTATCTTTAAAAATATAATTTTTAACGTATTCATTGACAAATCAGTCGATTTGTTTATGTACACTGATTTGACTGATATGGATTAGGACGATAAATTTTACACATTGCCCAACTGCACAAATAAAACCCGTATTTGATTGTTTGAAACCCCACACGGGTATTGGGATGATATATGACATACACTAGTCCCAATAATTAGTTGTATGTCGACCGATTGATTGACAGGCTGTTATAAGCGTTAAATATTTATATTTGATGCTTATGCAGTGAAGAATGCACTTTAGATGATGGATGATTATTTATCATTGTTGTTGTATACATACATTGTATGAAATCCATATAATCATATTATCTGGTAATTGACTGCGTCTGATTCCAGTTCAGAAGAAAAGAAAATTTTAAAATAAAGATTATTTTAAAATGATGAATATTTTCAAATAATATTCAGAAAAGATCAAAATCAAAATTTGATGTCCGATTTGGGATGGACACGATTATATTTAAATATGTAAAGCTGTGTTGATTAGATTGACTCCATTTTGACGAAAACGATATTTATATCGATTTTATTCGTTATTTATAATGAATATCGAAAAGGAATTGATTTCAAAATCTAATGTTTTGAAAATATTATCATTTATATATCGATGATATGGAATATTCAATTTTGATTTGAAATTGAATATGAAGTTGAAATCATTCTGAAAACGAATTGAAAACGATTTATAACCTACGTTTTAAATGGAAATCGAAGAAATATATATTATATATATATATAATATAATGGCCTGAATAGAACGCGCCACGCTGGGGCAGTTCGCGAATTTTGACCATTGACTTCGAACAGACATTACGGGAGATCAGACCGTCGGATTCTCCTAAAACCGGAACCTTGAGTTCGTATCGAAAAGAGCTTTCTAATGAGTACAAGAAATTAGAAATCTAATGGTTGGATTTGGAATTATGTCCAAATCAAATTTGGAAAAGGTCGCGGTAAGTGCAGTTCGACGGCCGTTTATGGAAATCGACTGTACGGGCCTTGATAAAATTATTAAAAATATCAATATTTGGTGTAAAATCATAAGAAATGATTTGGAAAGAATTGGGATGAAAAACTCCATATCTGAAAAGATAAAAATAGATTTTTATCGAAATGAACTAGTTTTGAACTAGAATTATAATCCATTCATTTTTAAAATAAATAAATTGGATTTGAAATGATTTTAAAAATAACAAGAATTTCCGATATATATAAATTGGAATGGATTTGAATCGAAATTGTCTTCGGAGTATTTCAATATTGAATTTCGTGATTATATAGATACTGTTATGGAAATTTGAAAGATATATTTATATCGTTATTTCCAATACGATATTGTTATGGAAATTTGAATATAAGACGATATATTTTCTATTCAGAACCTTGTATTTAATTTCAAATTGGAATTTCGGTTTGTCGTGAATGGTGTCTTCATTAACACTATTCTTAAAACCCTTTTGAGAAAAAGATTAAATCTTTTTATTTAGATTTAATGAAGTATACTAACTAAATAATATTTAATTGGAATTGAATTGGAATTGATTTTTGGGTTTATCGTGAACGATGTTTTAAATAACACTTGTTCTTTAACCCGATCGTTAATGGAATGTGAATTGTGCTTATCGTGAACTGTGTTTAGCAACATTTGTTCTTTAACCCGATTTGCAGTGAAATGGGATTTGGAATTTATAAATCTTTTGTTAAGATTTAAAGGAGATTTTCCAAAGTAAAGTTTTCCAATTTAATAAAATAAATTGGAATTGAATGGAATTCGATTTGGTAATAATCGAAGTAAATTTCTGTGGATGAGGACTGCTAATATATATGGAATTTAAAAGGCTTTACTGCTATTCCATTTATATTATTAGTCGGATATGGAAGTTTATATCGATTATATATTGGTTTGTTTTCCATGAAGTTTCCATCGTTAATGGAATGTGATTATGGGTTGTCATGAATGGTATCTTTTATAATACTGTTCTTAGACCCAACGGAGTTAAGAAAATCAGAAACTAACTGGGGATTAGTTAAGTTGAATGGTTTCCTGGGTATTGATCAGATGTTGGTTTCGGCCTTCAGGGTTTTTACTTAGGGAATTGTTCACTTGCTAATTTACGGTTAAAGGATGATGGAATAGAATGTGATTTTGGGTTTATCGTGAACCGTGTTTTAAATGACATTGGTTCTTCAACCCAGTTAAAGACAGGATATGATTTCCTAGGTCAAACAATCATTAATATTGATTTTTAGGAAGATTAAAACCAAGTGGAGTTTTAATGAATCTTTAAATAGATTGAAAGGTGAATTTGATAACTAAAATTATCAAATTCAAGAAATGATCGAGAATGGAGTATCGCCAGTTTTGCTCCAAGCGATAGTTAAATCTTTAATTAGATTTGAATATGAAATGGTAATTGAATTTACCAGTAACACAGCGGTGTTAGATATGAAGTATCACCAGTTTTACTTCATGGGATGAATAGGTTGGTGTTGGGAAATTTAACAAATGATTACTTCGGTAAGGTTCGCTAATCCCGACTAGTTTGGATAAACCATAATTTGGTTTGAATTGATATTCAAAGGAAGATTAAAGAATAAATTTAAAGAATTTATCTTTGATAAAATTAATGGGAACCTTTCCCAAAGTAAAAGAATATCTGAATAAAGGAATATTCTGGATTAGAATAAGGCGTATGTTGTGTTTTTATAACACTTGTTTATTATATACGCGAGTTTTTCGGAAAGACCAGGCTTATCCCATTCTGAATTACTAATACGACGATAAGTCGAAGATGAAGATTGTAACACCCCACGTCCGCTAAGGTCACTCATACCAGGGGAATGCCTTAGTTTCGGTGAAGTATTTTAAGTGAATATAGAACAGAAAAATTACAACAAGACAGATATAAGTAATACTTGAAAATCTTAAAACATCATTTCATTGCAGCGGAGAATAAACATGTTTGGTTACATCACAAAACCATAATAAGAGTCAAGTACAAAGTATCCATCCTGATAAAATAGAAGTACATAATCCCACTACATAGACAATAGCCATAACAGAAAAGATAAACCGAGCTTTACTTCTACGATCCAAGCCCAAAAGATAGATATAGTGGTCTGATCCAAGCCCACTAGTGCTAGGCCCACTCTGATAACCTGAGGGTTGGGAAAAAGATAAAAACAACGGGGTCAGACATAAGTCTGAGTGAGTCCTATAACCCTAACAATACAACCATTAAAGTAATTAGGGTATGACATAAATAAGGTACGGTACCTCTGGGGATAATGACTACACTAAGTAGCCAACTAAACACCGGATGTACTACGATAACCGAAAAGACGCATTTATCCCCCCCCAAAGATAATTCTTACCCCACCCTAGACTTATTCACCTTACGGGTAATTCCTACACTGCACCACACCAGTTTTACCTACCTAAGATTAATTCCTACTTAAAGGTTGATCCCACTAAATGTACTTAGTAATTTTTACCCAGTAGTTTCTGGTACCCCTACATAGGTGCCGTCTGCCCCTATCATTACTAGGTGTACCCACTACTCCCAAGCGATCGGCTCCCTAACGTAGATACCCGTGCTGGTCCCACAATGGGGTGTATCATTTCCCCAAAGTGGCAACCTGATAATATCAACGGTGCACGGCTTTATATCTACACGATGTAACAACGATTTACTAACCAGCCCGGGTCCACACACGCATATGAAACCCGTTGGTCCTACGTTGCCACCGCTAACCCGTTTTTGGCCTCTTATAGTCAAGCCCAATATGCGTGTCCCGTCACTCGACTTGGGTCGAGCCCACTAAGATACGTTTGGGATATTGGTTGAGATGGGCCCCCACAAGCTACCACTTAAGCTTGTTAATTTATCTAGTGTATCCCACCTAACCCCTTTAACCATGTCCACTTACATGTTATAAATACTTTGGTTAAGTCATTAATCATATTTTTAAATTACCTTTCAAGGCACCCACTAGATTTCCACATGACACCCAAGTCCTTTACTTAATTCCCACATGCCACCCGAGGCACTTACTTAACCCCTTAATCATGTTTAATTACATGTTCCACTTTGGTTAAGTATTCTAATCGTGTTTTCTATTGCTACCCAAGGCAACCCACTAGTTTCCTCATGCCACCCAAGGCACCCACACTAGTTACTACGTGCCACCCAAGGTACCCACTTAACCCTCATGCCCCACTACACACTTATATGGTTAAGTGTTTCTTAATTAATTAAGACCGTGATCCTCATAAAGACCTCTCACATTAGACTATCTTTTATGACCGCTGGTTAAGCTGGTTGGGTCCGGGCAGCCTTATGTCATAACCGAGTCTAACCTCGTGTCTTTACATTAATCACGTATTTAGTTTGTGCCTAAGACCTCTCACATTGGGCTAACATTTGTAGCAACTGGTTAAGCCGGTTGGGTCCGGGCAGTTTTACGCTACAACTGAGTCCAACCTCGTGTCTTAGTCGATTAATTACACCTAATTAATCACCCTCATAATTTATATTAACTATCCCTAATTAATATCAAGTTTTTCATAACATGGGTAGACCTAACTCAATAGGTAAATTCCCATGGGGTAGACCTAACTCAATAGGTAAATTCCCACTTATGTTAATTTATTTTTATGGTATGCTTAATCATACCCAATCATACTTTAATTAACATATTTATTAACCCCATCGTTCCCCACGCAAATCGTTCTCATTTCACGACATAATAAAAAGGGAAGATCCATCACAAATATCATGGGTTTTAACCAAATCTTAGCATATAACTTTGTCATGGGTTAAGAGGATGTCAACTTGCATATATGAGCATATATTAACCCAACTACATTTAACCCAAACTTGCCTATTATCGCACATGACTTGCATAACATATTGCATATGAACTTGTATATTATCATACACATATCTTGCATAACATGTTGAACTTGCATATTAACAAACATGTAACTTGCATAGCATATCTTGCATATTGACATACATGTAACTTGCATATTAACAAACATGTAACTTGCATAGCATATCTTGCATATTGACATACATGTAACTTGCATAGCATATATTATCATACATGTAACTTGCATATGAACTTGTTAAACATGCATAAACCCACTTGTTAAATATGCATAAAACAACTTATTAATCATGCATATTATCACATACTTAGCATGCATAGAATCACATACTAAACTTGCATAATATCATATACTTAGCATGCATAGAACCAATTTCTTATTATGCATAAACATACCACTTAACTTGCATAAACCCAAACACTTAGCATGCATAAAACCCAATACTTAACATGCATACAATCAAATACTTAGCATGCACAACATCAAATACTTAACATGCATAACACCAACTACTTAGCATGCATAAAATCACATGCATAACTTGCATATCATGTTACATATACTTGCATATATTCTCTCATATAGTTTGCATAACATGTTACATATGCATAAATGTTCAACATAATATTTTACATCATAAAACATGGAAATAAACTTGCATATGGCATAAAACTTGCAATTCACATATCATACAACTTGCATATAACTCACTTATCCACAAACATAACCATGTCTTATCACATCCTACCATAATCAATTTAACAATTGATTATTAAAGCCATAGAAACTCACCAAAACACAATTAGCAAGCTAATGAAGAAGATTAAGATACTTAGAATGGATTAGAGATTGATTAGAGCTTGCTTTCCTCTTCATTGATTTGTGGAGGCCATGACCAAGTTTCATTTTGCCATAGTTTAGTTACTAGGTTTAATTATGAATGAATTAGGGTAGGGTTAGGGTGTTATTTATAGGATTAGGTTGCATTTTAGACCCTTAGATTAACCCTAGATTAATTTAGGACCATCAGATCCAAGAAGCTTCCAGAACCAGCCCTCCAAGCCAGCCCAAGACCCAACCTGGTGCAACCTGGTGCACCCAGGTTCACTGGACGGTGCCACCCTGTCGACAGGCAAGTCGACAGGCATGTCGACACCCCTGTCGACAGGCCTGTCGACAGCCCTGTCGACATGGGTTAGGCGGGAAGCTTCCCGCCTGACCCCGCCTGGCCCATTCCAAATCTGAATATTTGAAATTATTAAATCTGTTTTAGTTTTGAATTTTCTGCAAACTTCATCGGGCCATAACTGGGCCATACGGACTCCGATTTTCGAAAACTCGGACTCTATTTCGCGTATTTTTCCGAGACGAACGCAACGACGTAACCCGTTTCCCCCAATTCTCACATCTGAGATTATTTATTCTGTAATTAGTGAATTTTAGCTTTAACCGAAATTCGGGGTGTTACATTCTCCCCTCCTTAAAGGATTTCGTCCCCGAAATCTCTAAGCTAAGGAGAATGCATATCCTACCATCCAAACAACCATCTACTCAATCCATCAAACACGAGCATCCATTGTCCTTAAACAATTTCTAATGATGTATGAGCATATGCGAAAAGTGTGTGTATATGTTCCCTATCTAATGTACGAACATATGCAAACCATGATAGTGCCATGCATCCAATATGTATGCGAGATAACCCTATCGACACATACAGTATCTATATGAGTGCACAATCATTCACCAAAATGCATCATCCATATGATAACACAATCATTATACATCCATAAATATAGCTAACTACACACAATTTTATGCAATATGCAATATGAAGCGATTGAGCCGATCTAGTGCCTAGAGTGTGTATATATGCATCCACGAGCAACCACTAGCAAACACTTGCATCCACTTGCATCCATCAACCATAACATGTCTCAAACACATGTTTCAACCATAGGTTTTCCCTTTCTAAAGGTCAAACAGGACTAACGAGAGGACCTACTAAAGATAAGATAAGTACTAGGCAAGCGATAAAGGAGAAGTTAAAAGACATACTCTCCAAAAAGAAATGGATACAAAGAACGCATCTTCGCTTCCGTCTCCCAAGTAGCATTTCTTTCGTCATCTCCCCAATGCACTCTAGCTGGCAGAACTTCTCTGTTCCTCAACTTCCTAGTCTCTGACCCAATGATGCGAGTAGGAGCTCGTCGAATCGTCTCATCGTGCTCTAACTCTACTTCTTTAAGCAAACTCGGCTCTACCACCTCAGCGGTCTCATGTAGGCACTTCCTCAAATGGGACACATGAAATACATCCGGTACACCACTAAGTCTGTCAGGCAACTCCATTTTATATGCCATCTGTCCAATTCTTTCCTTAATGGGAAATGGCCTTACAAACCTTGGTACTCACTTCCTAACAGATCCAAAGTGAGCCACATTCCGTAACGGAGATATCTTGATAAAAAGCATGTCCTAATATCAAACTCAAGCTCTGCTCTCCTCTTGTCCGCATAAGATTCTTGTTTATCTTGCGTCGCTTTCATCCTTCTTTGAATCAAGTCAATCTTCTCTGAAGACTCTCTAATCACATCGGCCCAACCAAGATCTTATCCGTAGATTCCCACCAACATGTAGGTGATCAACAAGGCCTTCCATAAAGAGCTTCGAAAGGAGCCATACCAATACTGGACTGAAAGCTGCTATTATATGCGAACTCCACCAATGGAAGATGCTCTTCCCATGTACCTCCAAAATCCAAAATACATAACCTCAAAAGATATTCTAAGATACGGTTCACCCTCTCGGTCTAACCGTCCGTCTGAGGATGCTACGCGGTGCTCAAACCCAACTGAGTCCCTACCGCCTCTCGCAAACTCTTCCAAAACTCGCTAGTGAAGATAGGATCTCGATCGCTTACTATACTGGAAGGTACACCATGCAATCTAATAATCTCTCAAAGGTAAACTGAAGCTAGACATGTAATAGTCCTCCTGCTCTTCACGGGTATGAAATGGGCACACTTAGTAAGTCCATCTACCATAAGCCCAATCCCCGTATTACCCTTCCTTGATTTCGGTAATCCAATGAGACACTATCCCACTTCCTATTACGGAACTTCTAACGGATGAAGCAACCCTTCAGGTTTCTTCTGTTCCGCTTTTGCTTGCTGGCACACCAAGCATCTAGCGACATACTTGGCCGCATCTTTCTTCAGATTGGCCAAAAAAGAAAATTTGCTCTATGTCTTGGTACATCTTGTCCCTACCGGGATGAATGGTTATCTTCGATCGATGTGCATCATCAAGTATAGCCTTCCTCAAATCCTCGTCTTGCGGTACACAAAGTCCACCGTCTCTACGCAACCACCCCTTACCATCTAGGGTGTACCTACTCAAATGGCTGGACGACTCCCCTCCTTATGAGCTTCTCTACTAACTCAACCAATTGTGGGTCGTCCCGCTGCTCTGCTAATACGCCCCAAAAGAGTAGGCCTAACCTCCAAGGAGGCTAGCAAACCGGATATAAAGTCAACGGAAGGTCTAAAGTCAAATATAGAAATAAGCCCTAAGCTCCGTCGTTTAACGAATCAATGAACTCAAGGACAACCTTTTTCTTCTTAAGGCGTCTGCTACCATGTTTCTCTTGTTAGGGGTATACGCTATCTCAACTCATAAGATGCTAAGAATCCTATCCAAAATCGTCACAACTGTCCATCTCTCACGCAGACCACCCTAGTCGAATTCGACATCCCCCAAATGCATGCCCCAAAGGCCGAAACCAATATCAGACAAACACCCAAGGGATATCTCCTTCGAGTTCAGGCAACCTACGTGAGATGATTCTAAAAATAATAATAATAATAATAATGGCTAAACAATTAAGCCTTTGACCAACTTTGGATGTCCTCGCCAGTCTCGCTCCAAAACCACCGTTTATCCTATAACTGGCTTTGCTCACCCTATTGAGCACATATGAAAACCTATTACGCTCCTTGAAAAGACCAAGATGTCATTTACAAAGGCCATCACCAACTTATTTAGGTACTCCCTGAACACCCTCCTCTTCCAATCAACAAAGTATGCAGGGGCGTTCGTCAAACCAAATAGCATCACCAGCCACTCATAAAACCATCCGGAGTCCTAAAGGCAATCTTCTCTATACTATCGTCAGCCACTCTCAACTGACGAAACCATGTGGCTTAGTCCAACTGCGAAAATACTGAGGCGCCAACCAGCTGATCAAAGAGATCATCAATCTTTGGCAATGGGTGTCTATTCTTCTTTGTGAGTTTATTTAGTTCTCTTTAGCCTACACAAAGTCTGAGGGACCCATCGCCTTCATGGCAAAAACTACTGGAGCGCCCCACTCCGATATACTTCTTCTTATGAACCCCTTCTCAAGCAATCGCCTACTTACTTATGGAGTTCCCTCCTCTCACGAGGAGCCTTGTGGCACACTGGCCAAGTCACTGGTTTGGCATTGTTTACCAGATATATTCGGAAGTCAATCTCCCGCTCCGGAGGTAAGCCCTTCACCTTCTCAAACATATCCGAGTATTTCCGGACCACTTCTAACAGATCGCAAACCCTCGACCGACGTGTCAAGCGATTCTAGATAACTTAGCATAACAGATTCTATGGGATTACAAGAGATCTCGAGAGTGTTACCCAAGCGGGTCATAAGCCTAACAACTCTCCCTTCAAAATCAAGAACGGCACCCCTACTGGATAACCAGTCCATGCCCCAAAACTAACCCATAGTCCGTGAAGCCCAACAAGCATCACATCCAAACTCAACGCTAAGTATAGAAACTTTCAAACCCAAACATAGCATGGAGCCCCAACTGGGTTTGAAACAACTAAGGGATCATCTACCAAACTGGTGTCTAAGTGCAGTGACTCAACTAACAATGGTGGGATAAACGAACTCGATAAATCAGAATCAAATAAAGCTTGAATCGGATGATAAAGAAATCTAAATTCCAACCTAGACGGTCATACCCCCATCTGGTACCCTAGTCGTGAGGGAATACAACTACCCTCCAGAAGATTCCATACCTTGCCCTTGCTTCTTTGAACAATCCTAATAAGGTGTCCTATTCCTCTCAAAAGGATAACCACTTGCCTTCTTCTTCCCTATTCTCCACTCGTAACCTCCCACCAATGAGGTTTCATCTTTCATTAACCAAACAACTATTAGAGCCTTCCTCCCATCGTTTATCCAATAGATACCTACCAGTCCTCCTCCTTCTTGAACCAACTTCTAATCCGACTAACGTCTAAGTCCCTTGAAGTGGCTTTCCATCCCTATCTACCTTAGAAAGATCATCTATACGCGGAGGGGAAACTCAAAACGAGAGAAAGGAAGAGATTCAAAATGGAGAATTCGAAAGATAAAGATATGGCTATTGGGGATTACGCTTTTCTCTCAAAAACTTTTCTCTTAAAAGACATGTTTTTGAAAATACTCCTTCAAAAATTTTCTTAGAAAAATAGTTTTTCTATAAATTTTATCTGTTCTGGTAACCTTAAGCTCTGATACCACGTGTAACACCCCACGTCCGCTAAGGTCACTCATACCAGGGGAATGCCTTAGTTTCGGTGAAGTATTTTAAGTGAATATAGAACAGAAAAATTACAACAAGACAGATATAAGTAATACTTGAAAATCTTAAAACATCATTTCATTGCAGCGGAGAATAAACATGTTTGGTTACATCACAAAACCATAATAAGAGTCAAGTACAAAGTATCCATCCTGATAAAATAGAAGTACATAATCCCACTACATAGACAATAGCCATAACAGAAAAGATAAACCGAGCTTTACTTCTACGATCCAAGCCCAAAAGATAGATATAGCGGTCTGATCCAAGCCCACTAGTGCTAGGCCCACTCTGATAACCTGAGGGTTGGGAAAAAGATAAAAACAACGGGGTCAGACATAAGTCTGAGTGAGTCCTATAACCCTAACAATACAACCATTAAAGTAATTAGGGTATGACATAAATAAGGTACGGTACCTCTGGGGATAATGACTACACTAAGTAGCCAACTAAACACCGGATGTACTACGATAACCGAAAAGACGCATTTATCCCCCCCCAAAGATAATTCTTACCCCACCCTAGACTTATTCACCTTACGGGTAATTCCTACACTGCACCACACCAGTTTTACCTACCTAAGATTAATTCCTACTTAAAGGTTGATCCCACTAAATGTACTTAGTAATTTTTACCCAGTAGTTTCTGGTACCCCTACATAGGTGCCGTCTGCCCCTATCATTACTAGGTGTACCCACTACTCCCAAGCGATCGGCTCCCTAACGTAGATACCCGTGCTGGTCCCACAATGGGGTGTATCATTTCCCCAAAGTGGCAACCTGATAATATCAACGGTGCACGGCTTTATATCTACACGATGTAACAACGATTTACTAACCAGCCCGGGTCCACACACGCATATGAAACCCGTTGGTCCTACGTTGCCACCGCTAACCCGTTTTTGGCCTCTTATAGTCAAGCCCAATATGCGTGTCCCGTCACTCGACTTGGGTCGAGCCCACTAAGATACGTTTGGGATATTGGTTGAGATGGGCCCCCACAAGCTACCACTTAAGCTTGTTAATTTATCTAGTGTATCCCACCTAACTCCTTTAACCATGTCCACTTACATGTTATAAATACTTTGGTTAAGTCATTAATCATATTTTTAAATTACCTTTCAAGGCACCCACTAGATTTCCACATGACACCCAAGTCCTTTACTTAATTCCCACATGCCACCCGAGGCACTTACTTAACCCCTTAATCATGTTTAATTACATGTTCCACTTTGGTTAAGTATTCTAATCGTGTTTTCTATTGCTACCCAAGGCAACCCACTAGTTTCCTCATGCCACCCAAGGCACCCACACTAGTTACTACGTGCCACCCAAGGTACCCACTTAACCCTCATGCCCCACTACACACTTATATGGTTAAGTGTTTCTTAATTAATTAAGACCGTGATCCTCATAAAGACCTCTCACATTAGACTATCTTTTATGACCGCTGGTTAAGCCGGTTGGGTCCGGGCAGCCTTATGTCATAATCGAGTCTAACCTCGTGTCTTTACATTAATCACGTATTTAGTTTGTGCCTAAGACCTCTCACATTGGGCTAACATTTGTAGCAACTGGTTAAGCCGGTTGGGTCCGGGCAGTTTTACGCTACAACTGAGTCCAACCTCGTGTCTTAGTCGATTAATTACACCTAATTAATCACCCTCATAATTTATATTAACTATCCCTAATTAATATCAAGTTTTTCATAACATGGGTAGACCTAACTCAATAGGTAAATTCCCATGGGGTAGACCTAACTCAATAGGTAAATTCCCACTTATGTTAATTTATTTTTATGGTATGCTTAATCATACCCAATCATACTTTAATTAACATATTTATTAACCCCATCGTTCCCCACGCAAATCGTTCTCATTTCACGACATAATAAAAAGGGAAGATCCATCACAAATATCATGGGTTTTAACCAAATCTTAGCATATAACTTTGTCATGGGTTAAGAGGATGTCAACTTGCATATATGAGCATATATTAACCCAACTACATTTAACCCAAACTTGCCTATTATCGCACATGACTTGCATAACATATTGCATATGAACTTGTATATTATCATACACATATCTTGCATAACATGTTGAACTTGCATATTAACAAACATGTAACTTGCATAGCATATCTTGCATATTGACATACATGTAACTTGCATATTAACAAACATGTAACTTGCATAGCATATCTTGCATATTGACATACATGTAACTTGCATAGCATATATTATCATACATGTAACTTGCATATGAACTTGTTAAACATGCATAAACCCACTTGTTAAATATGCATAAAACAACTTATTAATCATGCATATTATCACATACTTAGCATGCATAGAATCACATACTAAACTTGCATAATATCATATACTTAGCATGCATAGAACCAATTTCTTATTATGCATAAACATACCACTTAACTTGCATAAACCCAAACACTTAGCATGCATAAAACCCAATACTTAACATGCATACAATCAAATACTTAGCATGCACAACATCAAATACTTAACATGCATAACACCAACTACTTAGCATGCATAAAATCACATGCATAACTTGCATATCATGTTACATATACTTGCATATATTCTCTCATATAGTTTGCATAACATGTTACATATGCATAAATGTTCAACATAATATTTTACATCATAAAACATGGAAATAAACTTGCATATGGCATAAAACTTGCAATTCACATATCATACAACTTGCATATAACTCACTTATCCACAAACATAACCATGTCTTATCACATCCTACCATAATCAATTTAACAATTGATTATTAAAGCCATAGAAACTCACCAAAACACAATTAGCAAGCTAATGAAGAAGATTAAGATACTTAGAATGGATTAGAGATTGATTAGAGCTTGCTTTCCTCTTCATTGATTTGTGGAGGCCATGACCAAGTTTCATTTTGCCATAGTTTAGTTACTAGGTTTAATTATGAATGAATTAGGGTAGGGTTAGGGTGTTATTTATAGGATTAGGTTGCATTTTAGACCCTTAGATTAACCCTAGATTAATTTAGGACCATCAGATCCAAGAAGCTTCCAGAACCAGCCCTCCAAGCCAGCCCAAGACCCAACCTGGTGCAACCTGGTGCACCCAGGTTCACTGGACGGTGCCACCCTGTCGACAGGCAAGTCGACAGGCATGTCGACACCCCTGTCGACAGGCCTGTCGACAGCCCTGTCGACATGGGTTAGGCGGGAAGCTTCCCGCCTGACCCCGCCTGGCCCATTCCAAATCTGAATATTTGAAATTATTAAATCTGTTTTAGTTTTGAATTTTCTGCAAACTTCATCGGGCCATAACTGGGCCATACGGACTCCGATTTTCGAAAACTCGGACTCTATTTCGCGTATTTTTCCGAGACGAACGCAACGACGTAGCCCGTTTCCCCCAATTCTCACATCTGAGATTATTTATTCTGTAATTAGTGAATTTTAGCTTTAACCGAAATTCGGGGTGTTACAAAGATGGTGGTTGAAGACCGGGGGTCTTCACATCGTTTGGATGACTCCTGATGATCTAGATTGGGTCGTACACCCAAGCGGAGGGAATAAGTTGGTGATCGTCCAGACATACTTGGAGATCGATGGATATGCGAGGTACAAGGTGCCTCCAGTTTCATTCAGACCCAGAACGGACTTGTAAATGGACTATGTGTCTGACATTGTATTTTGCCCTGTGTTGATTGATCTCTATTAAATATACATCTGCCTAGTAAAGGAGAATTTATTCTCTTACTTCACCCTTCTTTGAAACGTACGGGATCAGAGGTTGTATATCGATAGGCATCAGTCGCGTAGAGTGAATTGCCTGTGTGGCATGCTGAGTTGCAAATGATCAAGGCTTTTGTTGAAAAGCATAGCCTTGTGGTTGATGATCAAAGCAGAGCTTTAATATAGCGTCGCTTTGTGTAGCGTTAATTCGCGAGCCTCACACCCCGGTGTGAACCAAAAACGGGAGAGGACGTCAGGGAGGGCATGCGTTTCCTTCTAGCTAGAAGTGGCATCAGTGGTTTTACACGCCCTGACGAGTTTGACTTATGTGGTTGTTGGAAGGCGAGGCGCCTCGGTCATATCGGTCGATCCGGGACCGATGGAGTCATTCGTTTGCTCATTTATGCCCCATAGGGCGGGGAAATGCATGTTCAGGGTTTAAGTTTAATCCACTCCGTGTGGACTGGCCCTGAGGATCCAAGGTGCAGTTGCGGCTGTTCCTGAGGCTCGGGCTAGACAGTCTCGAAGCAGTGAGGATGATCCCTTTCCTCGGTTCACAGATGGAAATCCAACTTCCAATACGTGACAATTGCGGTTTTGATTGTAGAGCCTAGTATTGGCGACATGATATATGGTACCCACGCCGTGTAGGATTGATACATTTATATTTGAAGTTGTTTTATACACTATGCACTTATAATAGTATCAAATGATTTGTTTTAACGTACCAAGCATGTTTGGCTATTATAAGGTAACTCTGTAACGTCCCAGATTTTTCGGCCATTTAAATTAGAATATTTAAATTTGTTTATATATTATATTGGGAGTATAATGGATTTTTAATCGAATTTATTTACATAAAATGGAGTTCGAATATATATACTTATCAATTAATTAAAACGAGCTCGAAACGTCATGGTAGTTCGAAATTTTCGATTTGAACTTTGATTGGATAAACAGGATCCAATATCAGTCGGAATTCAGTAAAACAAGAAACATCTGAACCGATTTGATTAAAATTTTCTAATGAAAGAGAAAAATCGAGATTTCATCTTATAGATTTCAAGTTAAGTCCAATTCAAATTTTCAAATGGTCGCTATGGAATCGGTTTTAAATTTATAACAATTTATTTATTAATATTAAAGGATTTCTATATAAATGGAATATTTTTTCAAAACCAAAATGTCTAATGTGAGTTTTGAGTTCCATACTGACTAGAAATTGAAAACTGTTGTTTTAAATAATACGATAATATTAATTTTCTATCGTCAAATTTAGCTATAGAATTTAATTTATATTATAACAAATATTATACTAGATTTATAAATAAACCCTTGAATGTATATGTATATGTTGACATATACATCAGCATTTTCATTTGGTTCGACAATACAAATGAAACCCACAAAATGTATGCTTAAACAACAAAGAAAAAAAGAACGTACACCATGGAAACTAAAACTGAAACCAAAACATACTGTATTAAAACTGAAAAGAAAAGATCAATACAAGAAAATGTATATGTATTACCTGTGGTCTGTACACGAACAGCTAAAGAAAATAGGCATTACGCAGAAAAAGATAAAAATAAATACACCATTTCTCCAGGAACACAGAAACGAACAGCAAAAACGTAGGTAAGGAACAACTAAAAATATAAAATACATAGCCTAGAACAGCTAGGAAATGGACAAGGCATAGCTAAATAAAATATATGTATATCTTTATACATACGGCTGAATAAAACAACACAATGAACAACTAGAAAGATGATCAAATCTATATATATACCATCAAATCTATAGCAACAAATCAAAACAGCTACATAATGTACAAGAACTGCTAGAAACAGTACATTGAACAAGCTAGTGAAACAAATACGTATATATGTAATATGCATCAATTCTACAGTAAATCAAAACAAAAAAATCTACAATGTAGAACTCAAATCTTTGGATTTGATTGAACAACTCATAGCAGCTATACATGATTTGATCACTATTTTTCACAGCAGTACAATACAACCCTATACAAAATTCAACCAAACCTTTGATAGAATAGAAAACTCATATCTCACATTTACCTAAGCGATAAACCAGCACAAGTTCTATTGAAGCGACCCGAACTTCCTCAGTCTCCGAAGAGAAGAGAAAGAACGAATTACCGTGAGGACAAGACGAATCAGAACGCAAACATAAGAACATTTCATTGCTTATTACAACAATTCCATCAGAATACAAGAATATACAGAGTATGAATAAATATTATACATCAAAAAAATATCAGAAATTCAAATTACATTTAAATACATAACAGCGGAAAAATAATACAAAGCACAACTACAGGCGATATACGAATACAGAGCTTTCTGAATATCATTCCAGCTGTAAACCATGATCCTATGAATATAAATCTGCAAAACCAAAACTACTAGCTTCCCGTGCGAAAATTTTGGCACCCAGAGTTTAGGTTAAAGCAATTATACGACCCGAACTTCCCCGTAAAGGAAAGCCAGGATTGAGATGAGAACACAACAAATCAGAACACAAATAGAAGAACATTTCATTGTTTATTACAACAATTCCATTAGAATACAAGAATATACAGAGTATGAATAAATATTACACATTTACTAAATATCAGAGATTACAATAGATTACATAGTAGCGGAAAATAATACAAAACACAACTGAAAGTAATACACAGATACAAAGCTTTCCGAGTATCGTTCCAGGTGTAAACCAGGATCCTGTGATTATAATTCTGCAAAACAAAAACCACTAGCTGCCCGTATGGTAATAGGGGCACCTAGAGTTTAGGTTAAAACAATAAACTATAGGTCAGTCATGTGACTGGTGTGAGAACTAAAATAGTTATCTATCCTTATTTTAAAGTTAGGTAAATCAAGGGACCACGCCGTATAACACGGAACGGGTTTCCTTCCAAGAATACCAGTGCATAAAACAACAGCGCAATGCTAAATAAAGAAAAATGAAGCTATTATAAGACCCAGGTCACATCACACAATGCAACGCAAGCCGGAGGATAGGGTTTTACCTTATAATAGCCAAAGAATGCTTGATATGCTAAATTTCATCTTATATTATTACTATAAGTGAAGAAAACAACTTCGAATATAAATGTATCAATCATGGGCGGCATGGGCACCATATATCATGTCGTCATACTAGTTCTACAATTAAAACCGCAAAGGTCGTATTGAAAATTGGATTTCTGTCATGAGTCGAGGCAAGGGGCAAGCTCCTCTCCATTCGAGACACTCTAGCAAATGTTTCAGGACCACACACAGCGATCGTTGGATACTCCAAGGCCGGTCCTTTCCTACTTTTGAGGATTAATTATTCCTGAACACACGTTTCCTAGTCCTATAGGACCTATATCCGAGTCGCCTCGTATCCAACAACCACACAGGTAAAAAGTATATAAATGTCAGGACTGTTAGGTCACTGACATCACCCATAGCTAGAAAGAAACATCGTGCACTCCTTGGGTCCTTATCCCGTTTTTGACTCATAGTGAGGAGTGAGGCTCGCGAATTAACGCTCTACACAAAGCTATGCCACACAGGCCGTTCTTTGATCATCAACCACAAGACTTTGCTTTTAAACAGAAGCCTTGATCATTTGCCACTTAGGCATGCCACACAGGAAATTCATGCCATGCGATTGATATCCATCAATATATAACCTCTGAGCTCGTACGTCTCAGAGAAGGGCGTTAAGCAAGAGAATAAATTCTCCGCCGCCAAACAAATATATATTTAATAGAAATCAATCGCACATAATAAAATCCAATGTTAGACACATACTCATTTACAAGTTCGTTCTGGGTCTGAACGAAACCGGAGGAACCTTATTCCTCGCATATCCATCGATCTCCAAGTACGTCTGGACGATCACCAACTGATTCCCTCCTCTTGGGTGTACAGCCCAATAAAGATTATCAGTAATCATCCAAATGATGTGAAGACCTCCGGACTTCAACCACCGTCTTCATCTTCCACTTATCGTCGAATCAGTTATTCAGAATGGGTATAAACCCGGCCTTTCCGAATAACTCGCGTATATAATAAACAAGTGCTACACAAACACAACATACGCCTCATTCAATTCAAAATATTCTTCTACCCATTAATTTTATCAAAGATAAATTCTTCTAAATTTAATCTTTAATCTTCCTTTGGATATCATTTCAAACCATGTTAAGGTTTTCCAAACTAGTCGGGATTAGCGAACCACACCGAAGTAATTATTTATTTTATTTCCCAATCCCAACCTATTCATCCCATAGAGCAAAACTGGTAATACTCCATACCTAACACCACGGTGTTATTGGTAAATATTAATTACCATTTCACGTTCAAATCTAATTAAAGATTTAACTATCGCTTGGAGCAAAACTGGTGACACTCCATTCTCGATCACTTTAATCTAATTAAAGAATCATTAAAACTCCACTTAGTTTTAATCTTCCCATAAATCAATATCCTATCTTTAACTGGGTTAAAGAACCAATGTCATCTAAAACACAGTTCACGATAAACCCAAAATCACATTCCATTGTTAATTGGGTTAAAGAACAGGTGTTATTCAAAACACCGCTCACGATAAACCCGAAAACCAATTTAAATTCAATTCCAATTAAATACTAATTAACTGGACAATTTCACTAAATCTTAATTAAAAGATTTATTCTTTTCTAAACTGGGTCCAAGAACAGTGTTATTTAAGACGCCATTCACGACGAACCCAAAATCTCATTTGATATTAAATACAAGGCTCTGAATAGAAAATATATCGGCTTATATTCAATATCAAATTCTGAAACCAACAAATATCATATTGGAAATAATGATATAAATATATCTTTCAAATTTCCACAACCATGTATGTATAATCACGAAATCCAACACCGAAATATTCTGAAGATAATTTTGATTCAAATCCATTCCAATTCCTATATTGGAAATTCTGATTATTTTCAAAACCATTTCAAATCTAGTTCAAAACTAGTTCATTTCGATAAAAATATATTTTTATCTCTTTTAAATATGGGACTTTTCATCCCAGTTCTTTCCAATTCATATATTATGATTTTACACAAATTATTAACATTTTTAATAATTTTATCAAGGCCCGGTCAGTCGATTTCCAATAATGGTCGTCGAACTGGGCTTACAGTGACCTTTTTCAAATTTGATTTGGACATAGTTCCAAATCCAACCGTTAGATTTGAAATTTCTATTGTTCATTAGAAAGCTCTTTTCAATACGAACCCAACGGTTTCGGTTTCAGGAGAATCCGACGGTCGGATCTCCCGTAACGTCCATTCGAAGTCAATGGCCGAAATTCACGAACGGTCGCGGCGCGGCGCGTTCTATTCAGGTCATTAATATATATATATATATATAATATTATATATATTTCGTCGATTTCAGTTCAAAACGTATTTTATAAATCGTTTTAAATTTGTTTTCAAAACAATTTCAACTTCATATTCAATTTTAAATCAAAATTGAATATTCCTTATCATTAATATATAAATGATAATATTTTCAAAATATTAGATTTTGAAATCTCTTCCTTTTCTATATTCATTATAAAAATGAATATAATTGATATAAATATCGTTTGCGTCAAAATAGCGCATATCTAATCAACACGATTTTATATGTTTCAATAACTTTGTTATTTTATTCAACAAATGAATATTTTCTCTATTCAACACATGAATCTATATTTCTTTCAATACATGAATATTCTCAACACATGAGTATCGTCAACACATGACTATATTTTTGTTACTTAATATGTTTTATAAAATTTTGATTTCTATCGTTTAATTCTTAATCAGGCTCCAACCGTAAATTAGCAAGAGAACAATTCCCTAAGTATTAACCCCGAAGGCCGAAACCAACATCGGATCAATACCTAGAAAACCACTCATCTTAACTAGTTTCCAGTTAGTTTCTAATTTTATATATGATAAAGATGTAAATTTTATTGTTAAAATATTTTACTCAACACATGAATATATATTCTTCAACACATGAATATCATCAACACATGACTATTTATTCTATTCAACACATGAATCTATATTTTATAATATTCATTATTTTCCAAATTGGAATGAGGCCCAATCAATTTCCATATAACGTTAATTATATGGATTCCATACAACACATGTATATAATAGCAATGATAAATAATCAACCATCATCTAAAGTGCACCACACAACTGCATAAGCATTAAATATAAATAATTAACGCTTACATAGTTTATCAATCAAACGATCGACATACCACTAAACAATTGGGATTAGTGTACGTCAAATATCATCCTAATAACCGTGTGCGGTTTCAATCCACAAACACAGATTTTTATTTGTGATGATGAGCGATGTGTAAAATTTATCGTCCCAATCAATATCCTTCAAATAGGTGTACATAAACAAATCGTCTGATTTGTAAATGAATATTTGTTTATTCACATTCACGTTGAAAATTATATTTTTAACAATAAATAATTTATTTCAACACATGAATATATATTTTCATTCATTCCACATCACAATCAATTTTCACCACACAACAAAATCAAAAAAGTTGTCCATGGTCTGTGGACAACGGGTGTCGGGTGCTGCTAAGCATCATCTGCATCCCAGTATATATTTCTAACTAAAAAACAAGAAAGCGAGAAGTTCTCACCAAGAGCTAAACCAAACGCCACGACTCTTCATATGTAGGAAATTTTCATCTTGTTTCTAACGCAGTCTGCGTCACGAAGTTTATATTAAAAATCTCATTTTTATAACTTTGCTATATATATAAAATACACATTTTTATACTGCTACTATATAGATAAAAATTATATTTTTAAACAACGATTTTTCTAAATAGAAGTCACATTTTCTTTCGGTGATTATATATATAAAAATCACATTTTTATTTCGCAACATATATAAAAATCATATTTTTTTCGCTCTTCAGATAATGAAGATCATATTTTTATTCTGTGTTTGCATATATAGAAATCACTCCTTTACACCACTACTTTCATGATAAAAGTTATATTTTTATTTTGCTAGTAATATAATGAAAATTATATTTTTACTTCTCTACATACACAAAAATTATATTTTTACCTCGCTATATATATAAAAATTATATTTTTAGTACTGTACATTAAAAAAAATCATATTTTTACTTCCATACATATATAAAAATCGAATTTTCCTTCCGCTACTACATATATATAAAAAGATCACATTTTTTTAATGTATATGCATAAAAATCCTAATTTTATCATACTACTTATATAAAAATGAAATTAAACACTCACCCCGCTGAATTGGGGGTCCCACTGGTCGGAGGCGGAGTCAGGGCAGCGACACAATTGGTTGGTGATGATGTGGGTGGCCGGAGTATGGCTGTTTTGAGGGTGAAGGGGACGGTGGTGCGGTTTTTAGAAGAGGGAGGAGGGGGGGTGGTCGGAGCATGGCTGTGGTGGCGCAAGGAGGGGGCAGCGCTGGCGATTTGGCTTCAAGGGCTAGGGTTCTCGTGGTTTGGTGATTTGAAGAAGAAAGGGGAGGAGGGAGTAGCTGAGAGGCGGTGGTGCGCTAGCCACCAGCGGCGGCGGATGCGTGGTTTCCTCCCCCCGTCGTTGATTTCATTTTTTTTGGTCAACGGGTTTGAGGATGGAAAGGGAGTGAGTTTTATATATAATTACTTAATTATTTTATTTTCCCCAAAAAGCAACTTTCATTTATGACCTCCAAACGAGACCCACCGACTGTCGTTCCAAGCTAATTCCCCCCATTCAGAACACAATGGGATATGCATCGTAGGCTGATTCGATCGTTTCGATCTGTTTTCGTCAAAATCAAAATATAAATCTATATATTGAATTTGAACGCACATTTCAATTTACCGGGACCACATACGGACTACAAAATTTCCCAAAAAATATTTTCTAGGTTCGTATTGACGATACGGTCCTAACAAAACTAATTTCATCAAATTCTGAGATCGTTTGAAAAATGGCCATTTTCCAGTCGATTAAATTCAACTGAAACTGATCAAACACGTTTTCTTTTGCCATGCTCACATATTGACTCAGAAAATTACGAATTTTGGAATCTAGCAATAACTTGAAATCCCGGATCCAACAAAAGTAGATTCATCGAAAACCGAGGTCGTTTGCAAAATTTCCATTTTTAAGGGCCAGAATTCCATAGCGACTATTCTATTCAACTAGACATAACTTTTTATTCCTGCTATGCCATTTCGGATTCGTTGGAAAGATACTCTCAAATTGATTCTAATATTTTTGGTTTCGCTAAAATCCGGTTTATTTTGAATCCTGTACATTCATTTGAAATTCGAAATCGAAATTTCAAACTACCGCGCCATTTTCAATTCCTTTTATAATTAAAAATAAATATTTATATTCTAGCGATGATTCAAATAAATATATATGTTATAATTCTATACAAATTTAATTTCTCGTCGTTATTATTTAAAATAATTCATTTTAAATATTCAAAATTCATTAAAATAGCCAAAATAAAATTTTTAAATTGGCTCGGATTTTCCGGGTTGTTACAATCTCCCCTACTTAAAACTTTTCGTCCCAGAAAAGGAACGAAGCTGAAAGTTGTTTTATTAATCAACTCAACTTCCATTATTTTCTTTACGGCTTAAGTTCTTCAACTTTTCAGTTTCTAAGAACTTTTCAAATTTTTCATAAATTTGGCTAACACCCTAAATTTTCGAAAAATTTCGACATAACATCCCCTGCACCGGGAGCTTCGGGATATTTCAAATAGCCTCCCATGGCCCTCAACAATCCAAAAGAAAAAACCAAGCGGCTGCCAATCGGCTCATAAAATCATCAAATTCCCAAGAAATACAATAAACATGTACTTATTTGTTGGGCAAACAATTTTATTCCTCTACTCTAGCCTCCTTGCTATGACCTGTTCACACATATATATATGTACATGCATGCATTTTCAAACAATTTTCAAAACAGTTCAATATTTGATTCAATTTGGCCTAAATGGTTAAAAATATCAAACCAATAATAAAACAATACAACCACCAATCAATTAGTTAATTATCTTTTCAAATTCATAATTTTGATATATAGTCAAAATCATATTTTTGATGCCAAATCACAACAAATAATCCTATGTAAGTTTTGGTTCTCACACTAGTCAACAGAAATATGTAGAAATCCCACTTTCGAAACTCGAACACAAATACTAATGATGTTGCAATCGTCATCAGAATTGTCCCCGGGCGACTTGAGTGTGATTCTATATCTAACCAGTATATTAAAACTTCGAATATACGTTCATGACGCGTATATGCAAAATTTTATATACTCGATTGTCCAAATTCGATACAAATAAAATATTCAAATACGTACAAATTGGTTTAAATTTCAAAACAAAACTTGCTTTGAATTTTATTTTAAAAATATACTCTTCACACTCGTTCTAGGATACTACTGATCCCATTTCTAACGAGTCATTCTTATGGGATATTTCTAATCCAATCTCTGATGAATTATTTCGTTCGGTTCTAATATGTCTTGTTCTCGAGCTCTGTAAACCAAACCTCCGATGTCACGTTATAACGACCCGAACTTCCCCGTAAAGGAAAGCCCGGATTGAGATGAGAACACGACAAATCAAAACACAAACAGAAGAACATTTCATTGTTTATTACAACAATTCCATCAGAATACAAGAATATACAGAGTATGAATAAATATTACACATTTACTAAATTTCAGAGATTACAATAGATTACAAAGCAGCGGAAAATAATACAAAACACAACTGAAAGTAATTCACGGATACAGAGCTTTCCAAGTATCGTTCCAGCTGTAAACCACGATCCTATGAATATAAATCTGCAAAACCAAAACTTCTAGCTGCCCATGTGGAAATAGGGGCACCCAGAGTTTAGGTTAAAACAATAAACTCCAGGTCAGTCGTGTGACTGGTGTGAGAACTAAAACAGTTATAAATCTTTATTTTAAAGTTAGATAAATCAAGGGACCACGCCGTATAACACGGAACGGGTTTCCTTCCAAGAATACCAGTGCATAAAACAACAGCTCAATGCTAAATAAAGAAAAATGAAGCTATTATAAGACCCAGGTCCCATCACACAATGCAACGCAAGCCGGAGGATAGGGTTTTACCTTATAATACCAAAGAATTCTTGATATGCTAAATTTCATCTTATATTATTACTATAAGTGAAGAAAACAACTTCAAATATAATTGTATCAATCATAGGCGGCATGGTGTGACGGCAAGGAATTTCGCTCGGTCCGAACCAGTCGCTAAACCGATCCAGGCCGTTCGAAACGCCCTATCGTTTGAGAACATGACAAAACAGAACGCATACAGAAGAACATTTCACTATATATAACAACAGTGCATCAGATTACAAGAATATACAGAGTATAAATGAATATTACACAGAAATATCAGAGATTTAAATTACATTTAAATACATAGCAGCGGAAAATAATACAATACACAACTAGAAGAAGATATACGGATACAAAGCTTTCCGGATATCGTTCCAGCTGTAAACCAGGATCCTGTGAATATAGATCTGCAAAAACCAAAACTACTAGCTGCCCGTGTCAAAATAAGGGCACCCAGAGTTTAGGTTAAAACTGAATATTTAAATATTTAAATGTAAATTTCGACCATTTATTTCAAACCGTGATTTCATCAAGACTTATGTGGTTGTTGCTGTTGCGAGGCGCCTCGGTTATATCGGTTTCGGCCGATGCATTCTGGTCGGCAGACGGACCAGACTTACACCCCATAGGGTGGGGAGACGTAGTGTTCAGGCACATTAGAACCATACGAAAGAATTCATCAGATATTGGATTAGTAATATCCAATTAGAATGACTCGTTAGAGATGGGATCAGTAGTATCCTAGAACGAGTGTGAAGAGTTTATTTTTAAAATAAAACAAATTTTTGTTTTGAAAATTTAAATCAATTATTCGTATCTGATTATCTATTTATATTGAGTTGGACAGTCCAGTATATAAAGATTTTGCGTATACGTCTGATCCACGTGTATTTGAAATTTTAATATACTGGATAGATATAGAATCACACTCTAGTCGCCCGAAGATGATTCTGATGATAGTTCGAACATCATCAGAATTGGTATTCGTGTTTCGAAGGTGTGATATCTATATATTTCCTATTGACTGGTGTGAGAACCAAAATTAGATAGGGCCTATTGTTGTGAATTGGCATCAAAACAAGATTTTTTGTATATGTATCAAAAATTATGAATTTGAAACTCTAATTCACTAATTGATTGATGTTTGTGTTGTTTGTTTATTTGTTTGCTAATTTTTAACCAATTAGCCTAATTGAACCAAATATTGAATCATATTGAAATTTGGTCGCATTTGCTTGCATATACATATATATCATTGAACAGGTCATAGCAAGGAGGCTAGAGCCAGAGAATAAAATTTGTTTGCCCGACAAATAGGTACATGTTTACTACATAATTTACTGTTTTGTTTGGGTGATGATGATTTTGTGAGCCTATTGGCTAGCCGCTTGGCTTTTTCTTTTTCTTTTTGAGATCTGAAGGACCGGGGAAGCTATTTGAAATTCCCCGATGCTCCCGGTGCAGGGGAGGTTATGGCGAAATTTTTCAAAAATTTAAGGTGTTAGCCAAATTTTTGAAGTTTTGAAAATTCTCAGAAACTAAAGAGTTGGAGAATGGAAGCCAGATCGGTTTAGCGACTGGTTCGGACCGAGCGAAATTCCATTTCGTCACACATGGGTACCATATATCATGTCGCCATACTAGTTTTACAATTAAAACCGCAAAGGTCATAATGGAAATTGGATTTCCATCATGAGTCGGGGCAAGGGGCAAGCTCCTCTCTGTTCGAGACACTCTAGCAAATGTCTCAGGACCACACACAGCGATCCTTGGATCCTCCAAGGCCGGTCCTCTCTTACTTTTGAGGATTAATTATTCTTGAACACACGTTTCTCGGTCCTATAGGACCTATGTCCGAGGCGCCTCGCATCCAGCAACCACACAGGTAAAAAGTATATAAATGTTAGGGCTGGTAGGTCACTGACATAACGCATAGCTAAAAAGAAACGTCGTGCACTAACTCATACCGAGGTGTGAGGCTCGCGAATTGATAATCTACACAAAGCTATGCCACACAGGCTGTGCTTTGATCATCAACCACAAGACTTTGCTTTTCAACAGAAGCCTTGAACATTTTCCACTTAGGCATGCCAAATAGGCAATTCATGCCATGCGATTGAATATAATGGGGGTTGGAGGAGTTTTATATATAATTATTTAATTATTTTATTTTCCCCAAAAAGCAACTTTCATTTTCGACCTCCAAACGTGACCCACTAACTGTCGTCCCTAGCTAGTTCCCCCCATTCCGAACACAATGGGATATGTATCGTAGGCTGATTCGATCATTTCGATCTGTTTTCGTCAAAATCAAAATATAAATCTATATATTGAATTTGAACACACATTTCAATTTACCGGGACCACATATGGACTCTAAAATTTCCCGAAAAATATTTTCTAGCTTTGTTTTGACGATACGGTCATAACAAAACTAATTTCATCAAATTCTGAGATCTTTTGAAAAATGGCCATTTTCCAGTCGATTAAATTCAACTAAAACTGATCAAACGCGTTTTCTTTTGCCACGCTCACATATTGACTCAGAAAATTACTAAGTTTGGAATCTATCAATAACTTGACAACCCGGATCCAACAAAAGCGGTTTCATTGAAAAACGAGGTCGTTCGAAAATTTTCCATTTTTAAGGGCTAGAATTCCATAGCGACTATTCTGAATTTTCAACTGGACATAACTTGTTATTCCCGCTATGAAATTTCAATTTTTCGGATTCGTTGGAAAGATACTCTCAAATAGATTCCAATATTTTTGGTTTCGCTAAAAATCCGGTTTATTTTGAATCCTGTACATTGATTTGAAATTCGAAATCGAAATTTCAAACTGCCGCGCCATTTTCAATTACTTTTATAATTAAAAATAAATATTTATATTCTAACGACGATTAAAATAAATATATATGTTCTAATTCTATTCAAATTTAATTTCTCGTTGTTATTATTTAAAATAATTCATTTTAAACATTAAAAATTCATTAAAATAGCCAAAATAAAATTTTTAAATTGGCTCGGATTTTCCGGGTTGTTACAACAATAAACTCTAGGTTAGTCATGTGACTGGTGTGAGAACTAAAATAGTTATTAATCTTTATTTCAAAGTTAGGTAAATAAAGGGACCACGCCGTATAACACGAAACGGGTTTCCATCCGAGAATATCAGTGCATAAAATAACAACGCAATGCTAAATAAAGAAAAATGAAGCTATTATAAGACCCATGTCCCATCCCACAATGCAATGCAAGCCGGAGGATAGGGTTTTACCTTATAAGAGCCAAAGAATGCTTGATATGCTAAATTTCATCTTATATTATTACTAAGTGAAGAAAACAACTTCAAATATAAATGTATCAATCATAGGCGACATGGGTACCATATATCATGTCGCCATACTAGTTCTACAATTAAAACCGCAAAGGTCGTATTGGAGATTGGATTTCCGTTATGAGTCGAGGCAAGGGGGCAAGCTCCTCTCCGTTCGAGACACTCTAGCAAATGTCTCAGGACCACACACAGCGATCCTTGGATCCTCCAAGGCCGGTCCTCTCCTACTTTTGAGGATTAATTATTCCTTAACATATGTTTCCCGGACCTATAATACCTATATCCAAGGCGCCTCGCATCCAAAAACCACACAGGTAAAAATAATATAAATGTAAGGGCTGGTAGGTCACTGACATCACCCACAGCTAGAAAGAAACGTCGTGCACTCCTTGGGTCCTTATCCCGTTTTTGACTCATACCGAGGTGTGAGGCTCGCGAGTTAACGCAATATACAAAGCTATGCCACACAGGTCGTGCTTTGATCATCAACCACAAGACTTTGCTTTTCAACAGAAGCCTTGATCATTTGCAACTTAGGAATGCCACACAGGCAATTAATGCCATGCAATTGATATCCATCAATATATAAACTTTGAGCTCGTACATCTCAGAGAAGGGCGTTAAGCAAGACAATGAATTCTCCGCCGCCAAAAAGATATATATTTAATAGAAATCAATCACACAGAATAAAATCCAATATCAGACACACAGTCCATTTACAAGTTCGTTTTGGGTCTGAACGAAATCGGAGGAACCTTATTCCTCGCATATCCATCGATCTCTAGGTACGTCTGGACGATCACCAACGGATTCCCTCATCTTAGGTGTACAGCCCAATCAAAATCATTAGTAATCATCCAAACGATGTGTAGACCTCCAGTCTTCAACCATCGTCTTCATCTTTGAATTATCGTCGAATCAGTTATTCAGAATGGGTATAAACCCGACCTTTCCGAATAACTCGCGTATATAATAAGCAAGTGCTACACAAACACAACATACGCCTCATTCCAATTCAGGTTATCCTTTTATTCAAATATTCACATTCTTAGGGAAAGGTTCCCATTAATTTTATCAAAGATAAATTATTCTAAATTTATTATTTAATCTTCCTTTGGATACCATTTCAAACCATGTTAAGGTTTTCCAAATTAGTCGGGATTAGTGGACCACACCGAAGTAATCATTTATTTTATTTCCCAATCCCAACCTATTTATCCCACGGAGCAAAACTGGTAATACTCCATATCTAACACCACGGTGTTATCGGCAAATATTAATTACCATTTCACACTCAAATCTAATTAAAGATTTAACTATTACTTGGAGAAAAATTGGTGATACTCCATTCACCATCACTTTAATCTAATTAAAGATTCATTAAAACTCCACTTAGTTTTAATCTTCCCAAAAATCAATATTAATGATTATTCAAAGCTAAGAAGTTAATCTTATCTTTAACTGGGTTAAAGAACCAATGTCATTTAAAAACACGATTCATGACAAACCCAAAATCACATTCCATTGTTAATCGGGTTAAAGAACAGGTGTTATTTAAAACACCGCTCACGATAAACCCAAAATCACATTCCATTGTTAATCGGATTAAAGAACAGGTGTTATTTAAAACACCGCTTGTAACACCCCGTGTATTCTATAACTGTGGAATTAACAAATTAAAGTATAATTAATTTGAAATCAAAGAACTAATAGAAACGGGATACGCCATTGCGTTCGTCTCGGAAAAATACGCGAAATAGAGTCCGAGTTTTCGAAAAACGGAGTCCGTATGAAGAAGATATAGCCTCCGGAAGTTTCTGAATTAAGTTTAAAATTAAAAATCGGGCCCAATTGGCCAAGGCGGGAAAACTCCCGCCTAAGACACCCGGGTCGACTGGGCTGTCGACCTGGTCTAACCAGGTCGACAGGGCTGTCGACAGGGCTGTCGACCTGGTCCAGACCCAGGTCGAACCCAGTCCACCCTGGCTGGCCTATTCTATGTTGGTCGATTTTCTGTGGTCTGCTTTGTCATTAGGGCTAGGTGGCAGGCTCTAATTGGTCCCTCTTGCGAATGAATGGCTACGATCAATCCAAGCAACATCGATGGTCCTAATCAGTTCATAAACTCTATAAAAATGACCCTAGACTCTACCTAGGTTTCCTACACAATTCTCTAGCCTCCATTGCTCTCTTCTTCTAATAAAAAAATAAAAATGGCGTCGCTGCTCTGCTGGAATTGAAACTAGAAGATAATCAACATCAGCCTAAGCAACTCAATTCAAACTAGAGATTAAAGTTTCTGCAAAGATTCTACAGCAAGTTAAAGTTCTTTCTTTAATCTAATCAAGGCAAGTACAGTTATTTTCCGCTATAAACGTTAATTATAATTTTGATATGTTTTTAATTCTGAATCTGAGATTGTATATATATTCTCTTCTGTCAGATTTGTTTTTCTGTGACTGTTCTGTATCCCTTTTCTTCTTTTCTGTTTTTTATAGCCAGGCTACCACGAGCCTGTGCCTAATCTCATAAGAGATGAACGTATGAACGCAAATTTTGGGATAAATAATGAATGATGCGAAATTTGACAAGACTAAATTGAATGTATGACTTTAGGTCTGAGGCATAAAATATATTGGACATATGCATAAATTTGACTATGAACATATAATTTATGCATGTTGTATGCGTAGTTATGTTGTAATTTAGAACTGTAATTAATGAGCATATGTTGTAAACTAGGTTTGGATCTATGCATATTCTATGATAGAAGAAAAAAGGAACCATTGTAAGATTACATATGATTTGAGACTTTGGACAAAATGCATATAAAAGTCAAGATATGATTTTTTAGAAGATATGATTTAAAGATTTATATTGTTGGGTATAGTTTGCATAATGATTCATGACTCAAAAAGAAGAAGATATGGAAACTTAGGTGTGAAGATTTACATTAATTAGGATATCTATTATTGTGATTACACCTAAATAGGGATTTTTGGATATATGGCATGCATTGAAATTAATGGTTATATTTGGTATAATTTATATGTGAATCTGCTGTAAAATGCTAGTTTAACAAAAATTGGAACATATGTTATATGGCAAATTATGTCCATATTCTGCGCTTATGCAAACATGGAGTATATGTTGTGAATCATGACAATTATGTAAGCATATGAATTTAGGCCAATTTATGATTGGGCAAGGCATGTAAATAGAACTTTTAGAAATATTAAATTTGCTAAATCTGCTAATTTGTCAAGTTGCCTAAACTACTAGTTTTGTTATATTGCCTAGACTGCTAATTAGATTGAAATGCCTAATCTGTTAAATTTGTCGGTTGAAATGCCTAACCTGTTATATGCCAAAATCTGCTAAGTTGCTAAATCTGTTAAATCCGTTAAGTCATATAAAATCTGTTATCGGCTATGTTGATATAATCATCCTGTTATTGATATAATCTGAATTGGCATATATATTGGGCGTGCGCATAAACGGTGAATTATTAATTAATTGGCCGCAAAGATAAACATGGCTAACTCGAGGTTAGAATGAGTTTGCGGCGTAAATCTGCCCGGAACCGCCCGGCACATCCAGTGGCCGCAAACAATAGGTTCTAATGTGAGAAGTTAGTCATAACATGCGTAAGACACGAGGTTAGGTCTGGCTTGTGGCAGAAGTCTGCCCGGAACCGCCCGGCATATCCAGCGGCCACAAGCTACCGACCTAATGTGAGAGGTCTGTGCATTAATAATTAATTAATGCAAATCTAAGATAAGAATGACGTCTAAAACGTATTGGGGAAAAATAGGGTTAAACCAAAGGGATTAATAGATGTAGTAAAACCCGTCCATGAATCTGTAGGCCCAATACAAAGTTAGACAAATCTGAAAAATGTGTACATCTGATCCGTTAATCTGAAAACTTGTTAACTTAATTTGTGAATTAGTAAATCTAAATTCTGCATGTCTGAACTTGTAAACAAGTTAATCTGAAATCTGTTAGTCTGGGGACACAAGGTTAGGAGGGGAATTACTTGTGTCATCTGTTGTTTGGGACCCATATTAGTCAGTAACCCTTTCTGGTATCAAAACTTTGACCCAACAGTAAGTAGGGTCCGGGCACGCTTGCTGAACTAATTATAAGAGGTTCATTCTGATAATGGCGAGGGGTGTTGATGGTGCGTTCCAACCGGGTCATGTGCGTGCATGGATCCCGGTCTGCCTCTGAGGATGTAAGACGCCGTGACATCTGTAAATAGGTCTGTGCCAATTGGTTGTCACTTTAGGGAGTGATACACCCTACTGTGGGGCCGACACAGGATATTTATGTATTAGGGAGCCGATCGCTTGGGGTAGGGTTTTAGGGTACGCTTAGTTCTGTCTGTTTCTGTTGGTACCGTCTGTTTCTGTTGGGTGGTAACACCTGTCTGTTTCTGTGTGGTACCGTCTGTTCGGGTGGTAAAGGCCCATTACTAGTGTACACCTAATTCCACATTCTGTTTCCGTAGAGATAAATCTGTTTCTGCTTCTGTCTGTTTCTGATCGGGTAGTAAAGGCCCATTATTAGCATTCTGTTTCTGTTAAAATATTCTGTACCCGTTCCTGCTTCAATTTAGACATTAGGGAGACACCTAATTCTGCTATACTGGTATTAGTGCAGAAAAGTGTAAAACAATAGTTTATATCATTCTGTTTTTCTGTTATATCTGCTACACCTGTTATAGTTATCTCACATCCAGTTTTATGTTCATATCATATTATTATTATCTGTTCATATGCTAAAAGTCACTGGACTTGCCAGACTTTTTGTCTGACCCTTGTTGTTTTGCCTCCTTTCTTCCGTTCCCCCCCAGGTTGTCCAAGGAGGGAAATACTTTAGCTTGATCCGGATTTCTCTTTGCTTGAAGTGCTTAAAGTATGGCTTTGCTCTGTATAGCTTCCGTTCCATGGGGATTATGATTTTAAACTATGCATTTTGAAGGCTTTTGTACAAGACTGATATTTTGTACTTGAATTCTGAAATTGGAAGGATGTAACCATATTAATTTTCTGTTTCCGCTGTAATAAAGTTAAAATTTTTCAAGTATTGTTTTATCTGTCTTGTAAGTTTCTGTTCTGTTTACTAAAATGCTCCACCAAAGTTAAGGCATTCCCTTTGTGAGTGACCTTAACGGAGGTGGGGTGTTACACTTGGTATCAGAGCTGAAGGTTACCAGATTGGGTAAAAGTTTTTGAAAACTATTTTCAAAAAGGTTTCAAAAAGGAAGTATTTTCAAAATTAAAGCTTATTTTGAAAAACATAATCCCCAAGAGCCATATATCTTTCTTTCAGTCCTTTTTGTATTGAACCTTTCCTTTTTCGTTTCAGCATGTCTGAAGCATCTGAGATACCAGAGGGTGTCCATGTACCCGGTTGGTTTCGTCAATATCTTGAGGCTAGGACCGCCGCTGCAGGTCCAGCAAATGATCCCCCTCCCCCACCCCCTCCTCGTGCAATGGCTTTCTCAAAGATCTGTAGAGATTTTAGGGCCATGGGTGGAAAGGATTTCAAAGGAACTGAATCATTCGTAGAAGCTAGGAATTGGCTCAAAGAAACTGAGGATCTATTCGTTATCTTCGAGGTGGACGATAGGCAGAAGGTACAGTTGGCAGTATGGCTGCTCAAAGACGAAGCTTCCTACTGGTGGGAAGTCACTAACGCCGAGAGGCCGGTTGAGACATGGATGGATTTCAGAACAAGGTTTGAGACAAAATTCCTCTCGCAAGCTGAACGAAGTTTACAATTGGAAAAGTTCTTGTCTCTTAAGCAAGGAAGTATGACGGTCAAGGAATACGTCAACCAGTTCAACCAACTAGCAAGATTCGGATTGGATTTAGTCAACACTCAGCATAAAAAGGCTCTCCGCTTTGTTAAAGGATTAAATGAGCCACTGCACAGCCTAGCCATGACCCATGTACCCATGGGAGCAACTTACGAGAAATTGGTGGATATGGCCCTACTGCACGAGGAAGACAAGGGCCCGAAAGAGACAAAGAAGGAAGAACCACAGAATAAGAAAGCGGGGCCCAAAAAGGAAACACAAAGGAAGGATGAGAAGACTGAAGATAAGAAGGGGAAAAAGTGCTTTACTTGTGGAAGCTCGACTCATCTGAACAAGGATTGCAGAAAAAGGAAGGGCGCTTGCTTCAACTGTGGGGAGATGGGACACTTCACTAGGGACTGCCCGAAGAGACGAGGACAAGGAGGGCAGGCGAATAATCTTGAGGCTAGTGGCTAGGATAGATATAGGAAAATTTCTATAGTAGGTTTAATTTCTTTATCTGATTATGGAGTTAAGACTTTTTCTGATTTTGGTATTTTGATTTTGTAATCGATACTCTGCACTTTAATACTAGTATTATTTCTGAATTCCGCTGTAGGCTCAGACCCATAAGGGTTATGGCCCATCTGTTTGAGATTAAGGTTTGAGGGATATCTGTGTTAGGCGTCAAATATGACGCATATATATTCTGAGTTTTTGTGGGATATGATTTTATCATACTTAGCTTCCTAAGAATCATTAGGAAACCTGATCTGTATCAGTAGTCTGTAAATATCTGAATAATCCGGATTTCCAGTTTTGACATTGTCTAAAGAAGGTAATCCTCTGAGTGTCAATCTGATATTGATTTCGGTCTTTGGGGTTGATACTTAGGGGAATTATTTTCTCAACCAATGTCTAATGGGAACCAAGTCTTCGTTCTATCTGTACTCGCTTCCATCATTTGACTCTATCCTATCGATCGAGTGTTCAACTTATAGATAGGAATCCTAATGGGTGTAAACATGTGTTTGAAACATGTTATGTTTGATGGTTGCAAGTGGATGCAAGTGGTTGCTAGTGGTTGCTCGTGGACGCATATACACACACTAGGCACTAGATCGGCTCGAAAACACTCTCATACTGCATATGGATGGGTGAGCATTTTTTTCTTGTGGATGCAAATTGGTTGATTCAGCACATGGATGTTGCATTTGAGTGAATGGTTGTGCACTCATATAGAAATAGTATATATCATCAGAATTCTATTGCACACATGTTGGACTCATGGCACTGACATAATTCGCATTAAGGAGGTCAACTGAATCAGTAGACCGCCTGATCTTTGCATTAGATAAGGAACATATACACACACTTTTGCATATGTTCATACAACATTAGAAGTTTTCTAAGGACAATGGATGCTTGTGGATGATGGTTGAGTAGATGGGTGATTGGATGGTAGGACACATTCTTCTTAACTTGAAGATTTCGGGGACGAAATCCTTTTAAGTGGGGGAGAATGTAACACCCCGTGTATTCTATAACCGTGGAATTAACAAATTAAAGTATAATTAATTTGAAATCAAAGAACTAAGGGAAACGGGATACGCCATTGCGTTCGTCTCGGAAAAATACGCGAAATAGAGTCCGAGTTTTCGAAAAACGGAGTCCGTATGAAGAAGATATAGCCTCCGGAAGTTTCTGAATTAAGTTTAAAATTAAAAATCGGGCCCAATTGGCCAAGGCGGGAAAACTCCCGCCTAAGACACCCAGGTCGACTGGGCTGTCGACCTGGTCTAACCAGGTCGACAGGGCTGTCGACAGGGCTGTCGACCTGGTCCAGACCCAGGACGAACCCAGTCCACCCTGGCTGGCCTATTCTATGTTGGTCGATTTTCTGTGGTCTGCTTTGTCATTAGGGCTAGGTGGCAGGCTCTAATTGGTCCCTCTTGCGAATGAATGGCTACGATCAATCCAAGCAACATCGATGGTCCTAATCAGTTCATAAACTCTATAAAAATGACCCTAGACTCTACCTAGGTTTCCTACACAATTCTCTAGCCTCCATTGCTCTCTTCTTCTAATAAAAAAAATAAAAATGGCATCTCTGCTCTGCTGGAATTGAAACTAGAAGATAATCAACATCAGCCTAAGCAACTCAATTCAAACTAGAGATTAAAGTTTCTGCAAAGATTCTACAGCAAGTTAAAGTTCTTTCTTTAATCTAATCAAGGAAAGTACAGTTATTTTCCGCTATAAACGTTAATTATAATTTTGATATGTTTTTAATTCTGAATCTGAGATTGTATATATATTCTCTTCTGTCAGATTTGTTTTTCTGTGACTGTTCTGTATCCCTTTTCTTCTTTTCTGTTTTTTATAGCCAGGCTACCACGAGCCTGTGCCTAATCTCATAAGAGATGAACGTATGAACGCAAATTTTGGGATAAATAATGAATGATGCGAAATTTGACAAGACTAAATTGAATGTATGACTTTAGGTCTGAGGCATAAAATATATTGGACATATGCATAAATTTGACTATGAACATATAATTTATGCATGTTGTATGCGTAGTTATGTTGTAATTTAGAACTGTAATTAATGAGCATATGTTGTAAACTAGGTTTGGATCTATGCATATTCTATGATAGAAGAAAAAAGGAACCATTGTAAGATTACATATGATTTGAGACTTTGGACAAAATGCATATAAAAGTCAAGATATGATTTTTTAGAAGATATGATTTAAAGATTTATATTGTTGGGTATAGTTTGCATAATGATTCATGACTCAAAAAGAAGAAGATATGGAAACTTAGGTGTGAAGATTTACATTAATTAGGATATCTATTATTGTGATTACACCTAAATAGGGATTTTTGGATATATGGCATGCATTGAAATTAATGGTTATATTTGGTATAATTTATATGTGAATCTGCTGTAAAATGCTAGTTTAACAAAAATTGGAACATATGTTATATGGCAAATTATGTCCATATTCTGCGCTTATGCAAACATGGAGTATATGTTGTGAATCATGACAATTATGTAAGCATATGAATTTAGGCCAATTTATGATTGGGCAAGGCATGTAAATAGAACTTTTAGAAATATTAAATTTGCTAAATCTGCTAATTTGTCAAGTTGCCTAAACTACTAGTTTTGTTATATTGCCTAGACTGCTAATTAGATTGAAATGCCTAATCTGTTAAATTTGTCGGTTGAAATGCCTAACCTGTTATATGCCAAAATCTGCTAAGTTGCTAAATCTGTTAAATCCGTTAAGTCATATAAAATCTGTTATCGGCTATGTTGATATAATCATCCTGTTATTGATATAATCTGAATTGGCATATATATTGGGCGTGCGCATAAACGGTGAATTATTAATTAATTGGCCGCAAAGATAAACATGGCTAACTCGAGATTAGAATGAGTTTGCGGCGTAAATCTGCCCGGAACCGCCCGGCACATCCAGTGGCCGCAAACAATAGGTTCTAATGTGAGAAGTTAGTCATAACATGCGTAAGACACGAGGTTAGGTCTGGCTTGTGGCAGAAGTCTGCCCGGAACCGCCCGGCATATCCAGCGGCCACAAGCTACCGACCTAATGTGAGAGGTCTGTGCATTAATAATTAATTAATGCAAATCTAAGATAAGAATGACGTCTAAAACGTATTGGGGAAAAATAGGGTTAAACCAAAGGGATTAATAGATGTAGTAAAACCCGTCCATGAATCTGTAGGCCCAATACAAAGTTAGACAAATCTGAAAAATGTGTACATCTGATCCGTTAATCTGAAAACTTGTTAACTTAATTTGTGAATTAGTAAATCTGAATTCTGTATGTCTGAACTTGTAAACAAGTTAATCTGAAATCTGTTAGTCTGGGGACACAAGGTTAGGAGGGGAATTACTTGTGTCATATGTTGTTTGGGACCCATATTAGTCAGTAACCCTTTCTGGTATCAAAACTTTGACCCAACAGTAAGTAGGGTCCGGGCACGCTTACTGAACTAATTATAAGAGGTTCATTCTGATAATGGCGAGGGGTGTTGATGGTGCGTTCCAACCGGGTCATGTGCGTGCATGGATCCCGGTCTGCCTCTGAGGATGTAAGACGCCGTGACATCTGTAAATAGGTCTGTGCCAATTGGTTGTCACTTTAGGGAGTGATACACCCTACTGTGGGGCCGACACAGGATATTTATGTATTAGGGAGCCGATCGCTTGGGGTAGGGTTTTAGGGTACGCTTAGTTCTGTCTGTTTCTGTTGGTACCGTCTGTTTCTGTTGGGTGGTAACACCTGTCTGTTTCTGTGTGGTACCGTCTGTTCGGGTGGTAAAGGCCCATTACTAATGTACACCTAATTCCACATTCTGTTTCCGTAGAGATAAATCTGTTTCTGCTTCTGTCTGTTTCTGATCGGGTAGTAAAGGCCCATTATTAGCATTCTGTTTCTGTTAAAATATTCTGTACCCGTTCCTGCTTCAATTTAGACATTAGGGAGACACCTAATTCTGCTATACTGGTATTAGTGCAGAAAAGTGTAAAACAATAGTTTATATCATTCTGTTTTTCTGTTATATCTGCTACACCTGTTATAGTTATCTCACATCCAGTTTTATGTTCATATCATATTATTATTATCTGTTCATATGCTGAAAGTCACTGGACTTGCCAGACTTTTTGTCTGACCCTTGTTGTTTCGCCTCCTTTCTTCCGTTTCCCCCCCAGGTTGTCCAAGGAGGGAAATACTTTAGCTTGATCCGGATTTCTCTTTGCTTGAAGTGCTTAAAGTATGGCTTGGCTCTGTATAGCTTCCGTTCCATGGGGATTATGATTTTAAACTATGCATTTTGAAGGCTTTTGTACAAGACTGATATTTTGTACTTGAATTCTGAAATTGGAAGGATGTAACCATATTAATTTTCTGTTTCCGCTGTAATAAAGTTAAAATTTTTCAAGTACTGTTTTATCTGTCTTGTAAGTTTCTGTTCTGTTTACTAAAATGCTCCACCAAAGTTAAGGCATTCCCTTTGTGAGTGACCTTAACGGAGGTGGGGTGTTACACCGCTCACGATAAACCCAAAAACCAATTTAAATTCAATTCCAATTAAATACTAATTAACTGGACAATTTCACTAAATCTTAATTAAAATATTTATTCTTTTCTAAACTGGGTCCAAGAACAGTGTTATTCAAAACACCATTCACGAGGGACCCAAAATCCCATTTGATATTAAATACATGGCTCTGAATAGAAAATATATCGGCTTATATTCAATATCAAATTCTGAAACCAACAAATATCGTATTGGAAATAACGATATAAATATGTCTTTCAAATTTCACCAGCCATACCTGTATAATCACTGTAACACCCCACCTCCGCTAGGGTCACTCACAAAGGGAATGCACTAGTTTTGGTGGAGTATTATCTAGGTAAACATACATAGAGATATCACAAGGCAGAACATAAATAAAGAAGCGGTAGAAATTAAAAACCCAATTTTTATTACTTTCAAGAAAAGAGTCAAAACCTCATATATTCAAGGTACAAATTATTCTATTACATCAAGTTCTAGATAAAGAAGCATTAACTTAAGATAACAAAAGTAAATTATTCCCCATAAATAGAAGATGTGCAGCCATAGCATAGCTGACCCGACCCGAACTTCCCCGTGAAGGAAAGCACGGATGGCGTTGAGGACAAGACAAAATAGAACACAAACAGAAGAACATTTCATTGTTATTACAACAATTCCATCAGGTACAAGAATATACAGAGTATAAATGAATAAATTACATTCAACAAATATCAGAGATTTAAATTACATTTAAATACATCGCAGCGGAAAATAATACAAAAGCACAACTGAAAGTGATACACGAATATAGAGCTTTCCGAGCATCGTTCCAACTGTAAATCTGGACCCTATGAATATAAACTGCAAAACCAAAACTACTAGCTGCCCGTGTGGAAAATAGGGGCACCCAGAGTTTAGGTTAAAACAATAAACTCCAGGTCAGTCATGTGACTGGTGTGAGAACTAAAACAGTTATTTAAAACTTTACTTTAAAAGAAAGTAATTCAAGGGACCACGCCGTATAACACGGAACGGGTTTCCTCCCAAGAATACTAGTGCATATAACAAAACAGCGCAATGCTCTTTGGAAAAATGAAGCTATTATAAGACCTAGGTCCCATCACACAATGCAACGCAAGCCGGAGGATAGGGTTTTCCCTTATAATAGCCGAACATGCTTGGTACGTTTAAAACAAATCACTTGATACTATAATAAGTGTATAGTGTCAAAACAATTCAATCATAAATATCAAGCATAGGCGACATGGGTACCATCTATCATGTCGCCGTACTAGTTCTACAATTAAAACCGCAATATCACGTATTGGAAATTGGATTTCCGTCATGAGTCGAGGCAAGGGGCAAGCTCCTCTCCGCGTTCGAGACACTCTAGCAATGCCTCAGGACCCCACTCTGATCCTTTGGAACCTCCAAGGCCGGTCCTCCCTTACTTTTGAGGATTAATTATTCCTGAACACACGTTTCCCGGTCCTTACAGACCTACATCCGAGGCGCCTCGTATCCAACAACCACACAGGTGAAAAGTATATAAATGTCAGGGCTGGTAGGTCACTGACACCACCATAGCTAGAAAGAAACGTCGTGCACTCCTTGGGTCCTTATCCCGTTTTTGACTCATACTGAGGTGTGAGGCTCGCGAATCCACGTTATACACAAAGCTGAGCCACACAGGCCGTGCTTTGATCATCAACCACAAGACTTTGCTTTTCAACAGAAGCCTTGATCAATTGCCACTTACGCGTGCCACACTGGCAATTCACTCCATGCGACTGATGTCCATCGATATACAACCTCTGAGCTCGTACGTCTCAGAGAAGGGTGTTAAGCAAGAGAATAAATTCTCCGCCGCCAAACAAATGTATATTTAATAGAGATCAATCAACACAGAATAAAATCCAATGTCATACACACAATCCATTTACAAGTTCGCTCTGGGTCTGAACGAAACCGGAGGCACTTTCCTCGCATATCCATCCATCTCCAAGTAGGTCTGGACGATCACCAACTGTTTCCCTCATCTTGGGTGTACTGCCCAATCGAGATCATCAGTAATCACCCAAACGATGTGAAGACTTCCGGTCTTCAACCACCGTCTTCATCTTCGACATCTCGTCGAATCGGTTATTCAGAATGGGTATAACCACGGCCTTTCTGAATAATCCACGTATATAATAAATAAATGTTACACAAACACAACGAACGCCTCATTCCAATTCAGAATTTTCTTTTATTCACAAAATCACATTCTTAGGGAAAGGTTCCCATTAATTTTATCAAAGATAAAGTCTTCTAAATTTATTCTTTAATCTACCTTTGGATATCATATCTAACCATATTATGGTTTTCCAAACTAGTCGGGATTAGCGAACCACACCGAAGTAATTATTTATTCTATTTCTCAATCCCAACCTATTCATCCCCTGGAGCAATACTGGTAATACTCCATATCTAACACCACGGTGTTATCGATAAAGTTAATTACCATTTCACGTTCATATCTAATTAAAGATTTAACTATCGCTTAGGAGCAAAACTAGTGATACTCCATTCTCGATCACTTTTCAGATTTGATAATTTAAATTATCAATTCACATTTTAATCTAATTAAAGATTCTTTAAAACTCCACTTAGTTTTAATCTTTTCAAAAATCAACATCCTATCTTTAACTGGGTTAAAGAACCAATGTCATATAAAATACGATTCATGATAAACCCAAATCACATTTGATATTAAATACAAGGCTCTGAATAGAAAATATACCGGCTTATATTCAATATCAAATTCTGAAACCAACAAATATCGTATTGGAAATAACGATATAAAATATATCTTTCAAATTCCCATAACAATATCTGTATAGTCACGAAATCCAACATCGAAATATTCCGAAGATAATTTCGATTCAACTCCAGTCCAATTCACATATTGGGAATATTGATTATTTTTAAAATCACTTTCAAATTCAATTTATTTATCAAAAATAAATTGATTTTAATTCTAGTTCAAAACTAGTTCATTTCGGTAAAAATCTATTTTTATCCTTTCGAATATGGAGTTTTTCATCCCTGTTCTTTCCAATTCCCATATTATGATTTTACACAAATTATTGATATTTTTAATAATTTTATCAAGGCCCGTACAGTCGATTTCCATCAACGGCCATCGAACTACACTTACAGCGACCTTTTCCAAATTTGATTTGGACATAATTCCAAATCCAACCGTTAGATTTCAAATTTCTAAAATTCATTGGAAAGTTCTTTTCGATACGAACCCAACGGTTCCGGTTTTAGGAGAATCCGACGATCGGATCTCCCGCAACGTCAATTCGAAGTCAATAGTCGAAATTCGCGAATTACCGCGGCGCGGCGCGTTCTATTCAGGCCATTATATATATAATATATATATATATATTATATATTTCGTCGATTTCCTTTTAAAACGTATTTTATAAATCGTTTTAAATTCGTTTTCAAAACCATTTTAACTCTATATTCAATTTCAAATCAAAATTGAATATTTCGTATCATTACTATATAAATGATAATATTTTCAAAATGTTATATTTTGAAATCACTTCTTTTCTATATTCATTATAAAAATGAATGTAATCGATATAAATATCGTTCACGTCAAAATAGCGCAAGTCTAATCAACACGGCTTTATATATTTCAATAAATTCGTTATTCTATTCAACAAATGAATATTTATTCTATTCAACACATGAATCTATATTTCTTTCAACACACGGCCAATCTCAATACATGAGTACTGTCAACACACGACTATTTTTGTTATGTAAAATATTTTATAAAACTATGGTATCTATCGTTTGATTTTTAATCAGACTCCACCGTGAAGTAGTTCTAATTTTAAATATGATAAAGATGTAAATTTTATTGTTAAAATATTTTACTCAACACTTGAATAGTTTCAACACATGAACATCGTCGACACATGACTATTTTTATATTCAACACATGAATTTTCTTTTATAATATTCATTATTTTCCCGATTGGAATGAGGCCCAATCAATCACCATATAATGTCAATTATATGGATTCCATACAACACATGTATATAATAGCAATGATAAACAATCAACCATCATCCAAGGTGCACCACACAACTGCACAAGCATCAAATATAAATAATCAACGCTTACACAGTCTGTCGACCAATCGATCGACATACAATTAAATAATTGGGATTAGTGTACGCCAAATATTATCCCAACACCTGTGTGGGGTTTCAAATCAACAAACATAGATTTTTATTTGTGCAGTTGGGCGACGTGTAAAATTTATCGACCCAATCAATATCAGTCAAATCAGTGTATATAAACAAATCGACCGATTTGTTTATAAATATTTATTTATTCACATTCACGTTAAAAATTATATTTTTAACAATAATTAATTTATTTCAACACATCTACATTTTATTATCGATTTCACATCAACATCACAAACAATTTTCACAACACATTAATCAAACAAACAAGCCATCCATGGTTTGTGGATGACGGGTGTCAGGTGCTGCTAAGCACCGTCTGCATCCTAGTATGTATATATAACTAGAAAAAGAAATTTAGAGTGAGAAGTTCTCACCGATAGCTATCCCAACTCCACGACTCTTCTATTGTAGGAAATCATCTCTGTTCTCGCCTTTTGTCACTTTCGTTGCCCGTAGCCACTACATATATAAAAATCACATTTTTATATTGTTGCTATGTATATAAAAATCATATTTTTATATCGTTACTATATAGATAAAAATTCTATTTTTACATCGCTACTATATGGATAAAAATTCTATTTTTACATCGCTACTATATAGATAAAAATTCTATTTTTACATTGCTACTATATAGATAAAAATTCTATTTTTACATTGCTACTATATAGATAAAAATTCTATTTTTACACCGCTACTATATAGATAAAAATTCTATTTTTACACCGCTACTATATAGATAAAAATTCTATTTTTACATTGCTACTATATAGATAAAAATTCTATTTTTACATTGCTACTATATAGATAAAAATTCTATTTTTACATTGCTACTATATAGATAAAAATTCTATTTTTACATTGCTACTATATAGATAAAATTTCTATTTTTACATTGCTACTATATAGATAAAAATTCTATTTTTACATCGCTACTATATAGATAAAAATTATATTTTTACACCGCTACTATATAGATAAAAATTCTATTTTTACCTCACTAGCAATATAATATAATAAAAATTATATTTTTATTACGCTATTCTCTATATAAAGATTTCGCCCTTTCAAATATAAAGATTTCGCCTTTACAAATATAAAGATTTCGCCTTTTCCTTACATCACTATATATATAATAAAAATCAGATTTTTATTTCGTTACATATATAAAGATGATATTTTTACTATCTTACCTATAAAAAATTATATTTTTATACTTCTACAATATAAAAGATTATATTTTTAACATTCCTATCATATAAAAATTCAGTTTTTAACATTCCTATCATATAAAAATTCAGTTTTTAACTTTCCTATCAGATAAAAATTCAGTTTTTAACTTTCCTATCAAATAAAAATTCAGTTTTTAACTTAAGAAAAATAAATAAACTTGAATTTAAAACTTACATTGTTTTCGAACGGAGAGGAGGGGTTCATTGCGCGTTCTAGGACCGAAGAAGGAGGAAACAAAGGGAGTAAGAGGGTCGGAGGGGATGTGGTGGCGGCGCAGGGTCGAGGAGAGGGCGGCTAGGGTTTCAGGAGGGAGGGGGTGCGACAGGTTTTCAGAAGGGAAAAGGAGAAGAGGAGGGAGCAGTGGAAGGGGAGAGGAGCGAGGGAAGAAGAAGGGGATGTGGGGGAAGAAGCGGCGGCGTTCAACCGGGGGGGGGGAGGGTGGAAGCGGCGACGGCGGTTTTCCCCCCCGTCGCCCGCTCTCTTTTTTTCTCTTTTTTTCTGATTCGTTTTCGAACCGGGGGGGGGGGGGGCAGAGAGAGTAAGTAAGGGAGAGGGTTTTTTAATTTATTTATTTAATTTACAAAAAGTTGACTTTTTCATATGACCTCTAAACGAGGCCCACCGCCTGTCATCCATAGCTAATTACCCCCATTCCGAACACAATGGGATATTCATCGTAGGCTGATTCGATCGTTACAATCAGTTTTCGTCAAAATCAACATATAACTCTATATATTGAATTTGAACGCGCATTTCAATTTACCGGGGTCACATATGAACTCTATAAATTGCAGAAAAATATTTTCTAGCTTCGTATTGACGATACGGTCCTAACAAAACTAGTTTCGTCAAATTCTGAGACCGTTGGAAAAATGGCCATTTTCCAGTCGATTAAAATTAACTGAAACTGGTCAAACGCGTTTTCCTTTGCCACACTCACATATTGATTCGAAAAATTACGAAAATTGGAATCTAGCAATAACTTGACATCACAGATCCAACAGAAGTGGTTTCGTCGAAATCCGAGGTCGTTTGCAAAATTCCCATTTTTAAGGGCCGAAATTCCATAGCGACTATTCTGAATTTTCAACTGGACATACCTTTTGATTCCCGCTATGAAATCTCAATTCTTCGGATTCGTTAGAAAGATATTCTCAATTAGATCCTATTATTTTTGGTTTCACTAAAATCCGGTTTGTTTTGCACTCGGTACATTCAATTGAAGTTTGAAATCGAATTATCGAACTACCGCGCCATTTTCAATTCCTTTTATAATTATATATAATTATTTATGTTCTAACGACGACATATATAATATATACGTTCGATTTCTATTCAAAATAAATTTCTCGTCGATATTATTTAATTAATTCATTTTAAATGTTCAAAATTCGCTAAAATTGCCAAAATAAAAATATTAAACGGGCTCGCATTTCCGGGTTGTTACAATAGCTCAAGACCAAACCGTACATGAGCTGACAGAAAGAAAGCTAAATCCAAGCTAAGAGCTAGTGTTTCCTCCCCGAGAACCTGGGGGGGAAAACGAAAGAAAAAGAGGCGAAAGGAAAAAAGGGGTCAGTCATAAGACTGGTAAGCCCTAGTGACTTTCAGTATAAAAAGTAGTGAAGGTAACAGGATATGTGAAAACTGGTATTAAACATAAGGATGATAACAGGACTGGTATGATAATTAAGATAACAAGATAAGTCAAGTCTAGTATCGCATATTCAAGATTCGCTGCACCAACTGTACTAGTACTCTAACCCATGTCAAGTATTAACCATGAAATGATCCCTTGGCCCAATATCATGAAGTGACCCATTACGGGGTACTACTGTACGATCTACTAATCGATGGGCTCCTTACAAGTTCTAGCTCGTCAAGTGTCTGTGTCATACGGCCCAATAACGAAATGTAGTCACCTGTGATAGGTCCACCCTAGGGTGTATCAAGCCCTAGGGTGCCAACCACCGACACGAATCAAGCACGCATAGTGTAAACCTACGGGTGCCCAATGCCTTCTTCTTCAACTCCGGACTACGTGCACGACCATAGTCCGCATGAACCTACAATGGCGCACCTACTCAGCCGTCGTTCTGGTCGCTTACAATCATCCCAGTAATCGTGCCCTACCTTGCCTAGTCCCAGGGTATCGTAATACATCTAAGTGGGTTACTGCTGAAAAGGACCACGTAACTAGGGTTTCTAATGGGTTAAGTGTTGTCATTCAAATTCGTGACTTAACCCTATCCAAATCATGTATCAAGTTGGTTAAGCGTGTTCAAGCGGTTCATGACTTAACCCTATCAAATCATCGTGGCAAATTGGTTAAGTATATTCAAGTGGTTCATGACTTAACACTATCATGTGGCATTAATTCATTAATGCACCCCAACCTCTCACATTAGACTAATTGTTGTGGTCACTGGATTTGCCGGGCGGTTCCGGGCAGATTTACACCACAACATAGTCTAACCTCGGGTTTTACGTGCGATATGACCAACTACCCACATTGGATCCTATTGTTTGCAGTCACTGGATTTGCCGGGCGGTTCCGGGCAGATTTACACTGCAAACTCGACCCAACCTCGAGTTGGCCATTTTCAAATTCATCTAAGTGTCATGTCCATGTTCAAGTTTCGAGTCTAAATTCATGTCAAGTTTTCAGGTCATGTTTCATGTCAAATCGTGTCAAGTTCATGTCCATGTCCAGGTTCAAGTTGTAAAAACGTTCATGTTCAAGTTCAAAGCCAATTCATGTTTTACCTAATCTTCCCAAATCGTATTCCCATCGCACGTAAACTCGAATCGATACAATATAAATCTAATTAGGGAATAACGTAAAAAAAAGGACGGGTATAAGATGCCAAAAGTGATTACTAACATAGCATGGCATAACTTGAGATAAATGATTACAACATTATTGGCATATGGAATATCGGCCTCAAACATTAAGATTCCAAATCTAGCAAAATAGGGTACTCGTCATGATAATAGTTGACATAAGGTGATGGTCATGGTAATGGTTAACATAAGGTGATAGTCATAAACTTGTGACTAATAACAGATTCAACATTTCAGGCATGATAATATGAAGGGTTTTTCTTTTTGATTTACAACATGAGTAGGCCCCAAATCAATGTCATAGTATTATACCCAAAAGTAAAGATCCAAGATGAACAAGAATGGATGTAAAACAGTCATCATACACAGGTCAAATTTCAATTTACAACATATTCATATTACATTTACAGTTTAAATCTAAAAGTAACTGGGGCTTACAGATCGTTGTTCGAGAATTAAAAAAAGAAAGTCAATGTTGATTCTTTATATGCTTAGTCAAGTCCTAACAGAAGTCCCCAAATCTGCAATTCTCTTAACGTAGTTTCGACGTAGAAGAAGTAGTCCCTTTCTCTAACTTTTCAACCAGGATTAGAGCAGCATAAGGTCAGAGAGAATTTTGTGTAGAGAGACTAGTGTTAGGGGCTGTTTATATAGGGTCAGGTCAACAAATGTAGACAAAAACGAGGCAAGAAACATAAAAGCGAACTCAGACTCAAAAATGGGTTCTGTCACCAGGTCGACCCCCAGGTCGACTCTATGGTCGACCTGGTCCTGGGCAGGTCGACTCTATAGTCGACCCCCAGGTCGACCTACTCTTGGGCGGGAAATTTCCCGCCCAGTCTGTTCTGTGGTTTGAATTCGAAATTTGAATTCGAATTCTGAGCTGTTTTGAACTTGAAATTTTCTGGAAACTTTGAAAGGTCATAACTTGGTCATACGGACTCCGATTTTCAAAAACTCGGACCCATTTCCAAGCAGAATTTCTAGACGAATGCAATGGCATAACCTGTTTCCCTTGATTCTTATTTTAAAAATTAATTCTGCCTTGATTTATGGTTATAACACGTTATCAAAATATGGGTTGTTACATTCTCCCCTCCTTAAAGGATTTCGTCCCCGAAATCTCTAAGTTAGGGAGGATGTGTCCTACCATCCATCATCCATCTACTCAAAACATCATCCACAAGCAACCATTGTCCTTAAAAGGTTTCTAGTGCTGTATGAACATATGCAAAAAGTGTGTGTATATGTACTTATCTAATGCAAAAGATCAGGCGGTTACTGATATAGTAGACCTCCTTAATGCAAAATATGTTAATGTAATGAATCCAACATGTATGAAAAAATTCCTAACATACTTTATAATCTCTACATGAGTGCACAAACATTCATTCATATGCAACATCCAATTGATAGCATAACAGGTTCCATCCATGTACAAGTATAAGCACTCATGTATATGCAACATGAAAATGTGACTGAGCCGATCTAGTGCCTAATGTGTGTCATGCATCCACTAGCAATCACTTGCAACCATTTGCAAACATCAACCATAACATGTTTCAATCACATGTTTACATCCATATGGTTCTACCTATGGTTCTCAAGATTAGATTGAGAAGACAGCAAGACAAACGTAGGTAGTAAAAGCATGATACGAAAAGGTTTTCAAGTTTATAGGAAAAAGAGATCGAGAATGTACCCTAAAAAAGAAATGGGTAAAGTGCGCGTATCTTCTCTTCGGTTTCCCAATGTAACACCCCGTGTATTCTATAATAGTGAAATTCACAAATTAAAGTATAATTAATTTCAAATCAAAGAATTAAGGGAAACGGGATACGCCATTGCGTTCGTCTCGGAATTCTGCTTGAGATAGAGTCCGAGTTTGCTTAAAACGGACTCCGTATGAGGGAGATATGACCTCCGGAAGTTTCAGAATTCAGTTCAAAATTCAAACAGACAGAAACAGTTCAGAAAACAAATTCGAAATTCAAAAATCGAACCAGATTGGGCTGGGCGGGAATTTTCCCTCCCAAGGCACCCAAGTCGACTGGGTAGTCGACCTGGGGGTCGACTGGGGAGTCGACCTGGCCCCTGAGCCAGGTCGAACCCAACCCCTCCTGGCTGGCCTGGTCTGTGCTTGGCCGAATTTCTGAGTCTTGCCTTGTCACTAGGGCTAGGTGTCTGCTCGTGATTGGTCTCTCTTTCAAACGAACGGCTAATATTAATCTAAGCTCCATCGACGGTTCTTATCAATTCACAACCTCTATAAAAAGGACCTAAGACTCCACCTAATTCATACAAATAAAATGAGAATGAGACCGTCATGCTGCTGAAGAAAGACTAGGAGTAGCCGTCAAAATTAAGAGATGATTAGGAGGCAATTCGAAAGCTTAAAGCAACGACAACTAAATCAAAACAACGCCTACAACAAAGGATAGCATCTCCAAATTCAGAATTCAGAATTCAGAAACCTGAATTGAAGATTCGTCATACGTTGTAAGTAGAGTGCTATTCCGATGTGAATGAATAATTGTGTTTTGATTTGTGTAAAATGAGAAATGGAATTGTACTTAATTTGTGGTGATGATAATTCATAATCGTATGTTGCTATGATTCTAATTGTGAATAGATTTGGGATGTTGTGGTATAATGATGTTAGACCTATTGGATATTTGCAAGTATATGACTCATGTTGGAAGTTAATGACTATATGTTTGTGGTAGTTTATTACAACACCTATTGGATACTTGCAAGTATATGATTCATGTTGAAAGTTAACGACTATACGTTTGTGGTAGTTTATTACAACAAAGTTGAGATTCATGCAAGTATGTGATTCACTATTAGGCCAACATGATGTATATTTTTATGATCATTTTTAGCGTAGTTGGATCCATTTGGGTATTATGATTCATATGAATTTATGTTGGAATTGGCATCATGATTCAAGTGTAAAACCATACTTTTGTATTAGTGACAAAAGTAAGCATCTTTGTGAACTTGTGTTGACTTTATGAACATGGCTAGTTTATGTTTAACTTTATGCCCAAACAAAATATGTTTTAGGCCTATGTTGTTATCAAAATCATATGATAATATATGCGACACATAATTAAGTTAGATTTACATTTTAAATGCAAGATTACATGAATAGGTTAAAAACCATGATTCATGTTTAGGTATGTTTTATGTCATGATTATATGCTATTACAATGCAAGTTCACAAGTGCCTAATTTATGTTAATTAGTTCGCTATGTTGCAAGTTCAAGCGTTCACACACCCCTTTTGATGTTACTTAGGACATATAAACACCATGTTCTAAGACTCCCCTTTTTCATGTGGCTAAGTTGGGCTTAAATGTTAAGCCCAACATATGTTATGTTATAGCGAATGTATAAAACAGGGGTAATGACGCTGGGTTAAAAATATAAAACATATGTGTTGACATGTCTGACGCATGCCAATGACCTTCAGAACGTTTAAGGGGTATAAATAAATTTTACCCAATAAAGATGAATTTGAATAATGGGCTGCAAATATTTACATATAAAAAGAAAAGAGACAAAATATGTAAACTTAGAAAATACGATGTGTTTAACCCGAGGTTGGATTGAGTTGTGACGTAAACCTGCCCGGAACCGCCCTGCTGTCCAGTAGTCACAACAATACCTATCCAATGTGGGTGGTTAAACACTGAGCCCAATAAAGACCCAAGGTTAGACTGAGTTGTGACGTAAGACTGCTCGGAACCAACCAGCAACAGGCAGTCACAACAATACCTGTCCAGTGTGAGAGGTCGAGGCTTTAATAAGACAATTAAGGCTGAGTCAGGATTGATAGGATTAAGTAAATTGAATTAATACTTAATCAAAAAGGGAACATGCTAAACTATACAGACTGATTGGGGGCTAGGTTTACAAAACACTTAACCAACTTAGCATGTTGGCTAGAAATAGAAAACCTAGTAGCGGGGGACCCTTTTCAGCAGTAACCCTACAAGGTGTATCAGGATACCCTGAACTAGGCAGGGTGGGGCACGATTACTGGGCTGACTGTAAGAGGTCAAATCAACGGCGGTGGTGCAGCAGTGTAGGTTCTAACGGGGTGCGGGCGTGCACACACTCCGGCGTAGAAAAATTAGGCACTGGGCACCAGTAGTATACCTGTGCATTCTAGAATTGTATCGGGCCCCCCCCATGGGACTTGATACACCCCATGGTGGGACCAGCATAGATAACTACAACGTCGGGGGCCGTAAGACACATGTAACTATGCGAGTAGAAGTCGATCATTAGAAATGGATCACTTTACCCTGATTATGGGGTGCCTGTTGGGAACTAGTTTATAGGGGTGCAGAGATTAATATGGGGTACGATAGTACATTCGACTCTAGACAACTTAACTTAGCTTATAGTGCTTTCCCATTTCCAGTTTGTACTTACCATGCTCATTTCTTTTTTCATAGACTGAATAGTCCTAGACTTACTCAAGCTTTATGTCTGACTCTACTTTTCTTTCGTATTCTTTTCTTTCGTCCCCCCCAGGTTCACAGGGAGGGAATACCGCAGCTTGACCAGTTTTTACATCCAGCTTGAAGAGAAAGAATGTATTGCTTGGATCTCTTTCGTTTTGGACTATGGCTTTGGACAACAATTATGGGACTTATGCAGTTTACTTATGTTTTTATGCTTCTTTAAATAATGTAATCAAGACAGTTATGAAAATGTAATGTTTTTGGGAGTATTGTAAGACAATTATGGCATGGTTTGTGTAACACGTATTTTGAAGAAATAAAAGTTGCTGTTGTTTTCCGCTGTTCAAAAAAATATATGTGTATTTATATCTGTCTTGTGTATCTGTGACTTATACTTATAAACCTCCACCAAAATTAGGGCATTCCCTTTGAGAGTGACCCTAACGGAGGTGGGGTGTTTCACTTGGTATCAGAGCTTAGGTTTACCTGATAAGATAAAAAGTTTTGAAAATTTATTTTCAAAAGAAAATTTAAAGAAGAATTTTTAAAGATAAAATGTTATTTTATTTTAAAAAGGCATAGCCCCCCCAAAGCCATAGGTACTATCTCTCTCTATCCTTCGTTTTGAATCTCTCCTTTCTGTTTCAGCATGTCTGGAGACCTTACTCCCCAGCTACTGACGCTTTCACTCCTCCTCCTCTACGTGAACCAGCAAGCGGAAGAGTTCCAGAACAGGAAGGTGAATAATAGTCAAAGAAGAAAGGATCGTAAAGTAATGACAAGAAACGTGAAAAAAGGAAATGTTGTTTCTGCGGAATTCTTGGACATTTGGAGGGAGACTGCAGGAAGAAGAAGAGGAGGATGAGTGCTACTTGCTTTCAGTGTAGGGAGACAGGCCACTGGGCTAGGGACTGCCCAAAGAAGAAAGGACAGGGACAGGAAACTGGATCTACTTCAGGGGTCAAGTTCATGCTCTGGCAGCACCTCCATAGGAACGAGGTAGTAATATTTCTGTAGAAAGGTTGGTGCAGATGGCATTGCTGAACGAAGAGGATAAGGGCCAGAAGGAGACAAAGGCAGAAAGTTCTCAAGGAAAGAAAGAGGGTTTACAGCCTAAGAAGACAGACTTTAAGAAGGGCAGGAAAGACAACCAAGAGAAGAGGAAGTGTAATTTCTGTGGCAAAGTGGGGCACTTTGTGAAAGATTGTCGGAAAAAGAAGGCCAAGATGAATGGTGGGTGCTTTCATTGTGGAGAAACAGGACACATAGCTAAGGACTTCCCTAAGAGGCGAGGGCAGGCGCAGAAAGCTGCATCCACTCGGGTGGACAAGTTCATGCACTGGAGGCACCTCCTCTGCAACAGCGAGGTAGAAATACTTCTGTAAAAATTGTAGTTTATCTTTATAATCACCCAGTTCTCACTTTATTTGATTCTGGCGCATCACACTCCTTTATTTCATCTGCTTTAGTAGAATCTCTACACCTAGAAACTAGTATGGTAGAGGACCCCTTAATTGTTTCAAATCCAATCGGGGGCCCGGCTCATTTGTCTATGATCTGTGGTGGATTGAAAATTTCTATTCTAAGCGTAGAATTTAGATGTAGTGCCTTTGTTTTGGGCTTCTCGGGATATGGTTTGATTTTGGGCATGGATTGGCTATCTAGTAATGGTGCCATCCTTGATTGTGAGAAAAGGGTGGTTAGGCTTCTGACCTAACTCAGTAACACTCTGGAAATTACTTGTAATCCCTCGTATGCGGTTATGCTTAGTTATCTTGAATCGCTAGATGCTTCTGTTGAGAGTTTGCAATCGGTTAGAGTGGTCCGTGAATATCCGGATGTCTTCGAAGAGGTGAAGGGCTTACCTCCGAAGCGGGAGATAGACTTCCGCATATATCTTGTAGATAATGCAAAGCCCGTTGCGTTTCCCGTTAGACACATGGCTCCACGGGAAAGGAAAGAGCTCAGTAAACAGGTTAAAGAGCTTCTAGAGAAGGGGTTCATTAGAAGGAGTATTTTAGAATGGGGCGCTCCAGTGGTGTTCACTACAAAGGCGGATGGTTCACTCCGTCTGTGTGTTGACTATAGGGAGCTAAACAAGCTAACGAAAAAAATAGGCACCCTCTCCCCAGAATTGACGATCTGTTTGATCAGCTTGTAGGAGCGTCTGTTTTCTCCCAACTCGATTTAGCGACCGGATTTCATCAGCTAAGGGTGGCTGAAGATAGCATCAATAAGACAGCATTCAGAACCCCAGACGGCTTCTTTGAATGGCTTGTCATGCCTTTTGGCTTGACAAATGCACCCGCTTACTTCGTGGGCCTGATGAGTAGGGTGTTCAGAGAATTCCTCAACAATTTCGTAGTAGTCTTCGTAGACGATATCTTGATCTTCTCGAAGAGTGAAGAAGAACATGCTCAGCACTTAAGGGCAATCATGGAGACTCTGCGAGTCCATCAGCTAAAAGCCAAATTCTCCAAATGGCACTTTTGGAGAGAGGAAGTGAGGTTCCTTGGGCACATAGTATCCAAAGAAGGGTTAGCTGTGGACCCTGCCAAAGTAGTAGCGGTGCAGGATTGGAAGACACCAAGGAATGCAACAGAAGTCCGAAGTTTTCTCGGGCTAGCAGGCTTCTATCGGAAATTCATCAGACACTTTGCAAAAATATCAGCTCCACTCACAAGGCTGACAAAGAAGAATCTAGTGTTCAATTGAGACTTGGATTGCGAGTTTGCTTTCCAACGGCTAAAAAGGCCTCTTACAACAGCCCCAGTTCTAACGTTGCCAGATGGAAGCAAAATGTTTACAGTTTATACAGATGCATGTAGGACAGGGCTAGGCACTGTCTTGATGCAAGAATGGAGGGTAGTAGCTTATGGTGGACGGCAATTGAATGTTCATGAAAAGAACTACCCAACCCATGATCTCGAGTTGGCCGCCATCGTCTTTGCGCTTAAGTCTTGGCGCCACTATCTCCTAGGTGAGAAATTCGAACTATATACTGATCATAAATCTTTGAAGTATCTCTTCTCGCAGAAGGACCTTAACTTGAGGCAACAGAGATGGATGGAGTTTCCTGCCTCGTACAATTTCGAGATCTCCTACACTCCGGGCAAAGGCAACGTAGTGGCAGACGCGTTGAGCCGAAAGAAACTGACCCTAAGCCCGCTGTTTTTTGAAAGGCAAAGCCTAGAGTTTATAGCCAGCTTTGACTTTAGGCCCTCCTCCGATTTTGTATCGGGCTTGCTAGCATCTCTCGAAGTGCGCCCAACTTTAGTGGACTCAATAGGGACAACACAACGCGAAGACCCTCAGCTTGTGGAGACGATTGATAGGCTAATTAGGGGTGAGACTTCAAGCCACCTCAATAGATACTCCATCGACGATAAGGGTTGGCTAAGGCGAGACGGAAGACTATGCGTCCCACAGACAAGGGATTTAGTAAAGACGGTTCTCGAGGAAGCACATCACTCCAAGATGACGATACATCCAGGTGGAGATAAAATGTACAAGGACATAAAGAGAACTTTCTTTTGGAGCGGCATGAAGAAAGACGTGGCAGATTTCGTTTCTAAGTGTATGATTTTCCAATAGGTTAAGGCGGAACAGAAGAAACCTGGCGGTTTGCTCCATAATCTAGAGGTCCCGCAGTGGAAGTGGGAAAGCATCTCAATGGACTTAATTGATGGGCTGCCTAGGTCTAGAAGAGGCAACACTAGCATTTGGGTAATAGTGGATAGGCTTACTAAAAGTGCCCACTATTTACCTGTCAAGAGTAAAAGGACTCCCTTATCCCTAGCATCTCTGTATCTCAAGGAAATTGTTCGACTCCATGGAATACCCACCAGCATTGTTAGTGACCAAGAACCTATCTTCATAAGTAAGTTTTGGCGGAGTCTACAAGAAGCGGTAGGCATACAGTTATACTTGAGTACAGCCTATCACCCCCAAACTGACGGCCAGACAGAAAGAGTGAACAGAGTTTTGGAGGACCTTTTAAGACTGTGCGTCTTTGACTTCGGAGGGACGTGGGAAGACCATCTTCCTTTGGTGGAATTTGCCTACAACAACAGCTACCAAGCCACCATCGGAATGGTGCCCCCTTCGAGGCTTTATATGGAAGACCGTGCCGATCGCCCACTTGTTGGTGGGAGTCTACTGACAAGCTCATACTTGGACCAGATATGACCCGAGAGACTTCAGAGAAAGTAGACTTGATACGGAGAAGAATGAAGACAGCCCAAGACAGACAAAAATCCTACGTAGACAAGAGGAGGACCGACCTTGAATTTGAGTTCGGAGACAGGGATTTTCTTAAGGTATCTCGGCTAAGGAATGTTGTTCGTTTTGGAACCACAGGAAAGCTAGCACCAAGGTTCGTAGGGTCGTTTCCTATTATCGAGAAAATTGGGAAAATGGCCTATAGATTAGAACTACCCGAAAAGCTGGCCGGAGTTCACAATGTTTTTCATGTTTCGCACCTTCGAAAATGTCTACATGAATCTACTGAAGTGGTAAAGCCGAATATCCAAGAAGAAGCTGAAGTGGAACGTGAAGCAACCGTGAGGAAAGTTCCAACATGCATCTTAGGGACTGAAGTGAAAAAGCTACGCAACCGCGAAGTCAAGCTCGTCAAAGTTCAGTGGAGCGACGCCGAGGAAGATGCGACTTGGGAAAGTGAGGCTAGAATACGCGCAGTATACCCTTTTCTTTTCGAGGGTACATCTTTGATCTCTTTTTTCCCTAAGTTATGCTTTTATCTATCTTTTTAGGTAAATCTCCTCGACCTTATCTTTTAGAAACCCTTTGGATGAAAACATGTAATTGAAACATGTTATGGATGATGGCTGCAAGTGGTTGCAAGTTATTGCTAGTGGTTGCTCGTGGTTGCATATACACACACAATCTAGGTTTTAGATCGGCTCAGTCACTTCATATTGCATATGCATATATGTATTTATATTCATATATGGTTGAAGTTTAATGTATTGTCATATGGATGTTGCATTTATATATGAATGATTGTGCACTCATGTAGAATCATGAATAGGAAAATTTGCATACATAATGGATTCATGACACTTACATAATTTGCATTAAGGAGGTCAACTGAATCAGTAGGCCGCCTGATTTTGCATTAGATAAGTACATGTACACACACTTCACATATGGTCACGAAGCATTAGAAGTCTTTTAAGAACAATGGATGCTCGTGTTTGATGGATGAGTAGATGGACATTTGGATGTTAGGATATACATTCTTCCTAAACTTGAAGATTTCGGGGACGAAATCCTTTTAAGTGGGGGAGAATGTAACACCCCGTGTATTCTATAACAGTGAAATTCACAAATCAAAGTATAATTAATTTCAAATCAAAGAATTAAGGGAAACGGGATACGCCATTGCGTTCGTCTCGGAATTCTGCTTGAGATAGAGTCCGAGTTTGCGTAAAACGGACTCCGTATAAGGGAGATATGACCTCCGGAAGTTTCAGAATTCAGTTTAAAATTCAAACAGACAGAAACAGTTCAGAAAACAAATTCGAAATTCAAAAATCGAACCAGATTGGGTTGGGCGGGAATTTTCCCGCCCAAGGCACCCAGGTCGACTGGGTAGTCGACTTGGGGCACGCAGGTCGACTACATAGTCGACTTGGGGGTCGACTGGGGAGTCGACCTGGCCCCTGAGCCAGGTCGAACCCAACCCCTCCTGGCTGGCCTGGTCTGTGCTTGGCCGAATTTCTGAGTCTTGCCTTGTCACTAGGGCTAGGTGTCAGCTCCTGATTCGTCTCTCTTTCAAACGAACGGCTAATATTAATCTAAGCTCCATTGGCGGTTCTTATCAATTCACAACCTCTATAAAAAGGACCTAAGACTCCACCTAATTCATACAAATAAAATGAGAACGAGACCGTCATGCTGCTGAAGAAAGACTAGGAGTAGCTGTCAAAATTGAGAGAGGATTAGGAGGCAATTCGAAAGCTTAAAGCAACGACAACTAAATCAAAACAATGCCTACAACAAAGGATAGCATCTCCAAATTCAGAATTCAGAAACCTGAATTGAAAATTCGTCATACGTTGTAAGTAGAGTGCTATTCCGATGTGAATGAATAATTGTGTTTTGATTTGTGTAAAATGAGAAATGGAATTGTACTTAATTTGTGGTGATGATAATTCATAATCGTATGTTGCTATGATTCTAATTGTAAATAGATTTGGGATGTTGTGGTATAATGATGTTAGACCTATTGGATATTTGCAAGTATATGACTCATGTTGGAAGTTAATGACTATATGTTTGTGGTAGTTTATTACAACACCTATTGGATATTTGCAAGTATATGATTCATGTTGAAAGTTAACGACTATACGTTTGTGGTAGTTTATTACAACAAAGTTGAGATTCATGCAAGTATGTGATTCACTATTAGGCCAACATGATGTATATTTTTATGATCATTTTTAGCGTAGTTGGATCCATTTGGGTATTATGATTCATATGAATTTATGTTGGAATTGGCATCATGATTCAAGTGTAAAACAATACTTTTGTATTAGTGACAAAAGTAAGCATCTTTGTGAACTTGTGTTGACTTTATGAACATGGCTAGTTTATGTTTAACTTTATGCCCAAACAAAATATGTTTTAGGCCTATGTTGTTATCAAAATCATATGATAATATATGCGACACATAATTAAGTTAGATTTACATTTTAAATGCAAGATTACATGAATAGATTAAAAACCATGATTCATGTTTAGGTATGTTTTATATCAAGATTATATGCTATTACAATGCAAGTTCACAAGTGCCTAATTTATGTTAATTAGTTCGCTATGTTGCAAGTTCATGCGTTTACACACCCCTTTTGATGTTACTTAGGACATATGTTATGTTATAGCGAATGTATAAAACGGGGGTAATTACGCTGGGTTAAAAATATAAAACATATGTGTTGGCATGTCTGACGCATGCCAATGACCTTGAGAACATTTAAGGGGTATAAATAAATTTTACCCAATAAAGATGAATTTGAATAATGGGCTGCAAATATTTACATATAAAAGAAAAGAGACAAAATATGTAAACTTAGAAAATACGATGTGTTTAACCCGAGGTTGGATTGAGTTGTGACGTAAACCTGCCCGGAACCGCCCGGCTGTCCAGTAGTCACAACAATACCTATCCAATGTGGCTGGTTAAACACTGAGCCCAATAAAGACCCGAGGTTAGACTGAGTTGTGACGTAAGATTGCCCGGAACCAACCGGCAACAGGCAGTCACAACAATACCTGTCTAATATGAGAGGTCGAGGCTTTAATAAGACAATTAAGGCTGAGTCAGGATTGATAGGATTAAGTAAATTGAATTAATACTTAATCAAAAAGGGAACATGCTAAACTATACAGACTGATTGGGGGTTAGGTTTACAAAACACTTAACCAACTTAGCATATTGGCAAGAAATAGAAAACCTAGTAGCGGGGGACCCTTTTCAGCAGTAACCCTACAAGGTGTATCAGGATACCTTGAACTAGGCAGGGTGGGGCACGATTACTGGGCTGACTGGAAGAGGTCAAATCGACGGCGGTGGTGCAGCAGTGTAGGTTCTAACGGGGTGCGGGCATGCACACACTCCGTCGCAGAAAAATTAGGCACTGGGCACCAGTAGTATACCTGTGCATTCTAGAATAGTGTCGGGCCGCCACCATGGGACTTGATACACCCCATGGTGGGACCAGCATAGGTAACTACAACATCGGAGGCCGTAAGACACATGTAACTATGCGAGTAGGAGCTGATCATTAGAAATGGATCACTTCACCCTGATTATGGGGTGCCTGTTGGGAACTAGTTTATAGGGGTGCAGAGATTAATATGGGGTACGATAGTACATTCGACTCTAGACAACTTAACTTAGCTTATAGTGCTTTCCCATTTCCAGTTTGTACTTACCATGCTCATTTCTTTATTCATAGACTGAATAGTCCTAGACTTACTCAGGCTTTATGTCTGACCCTACTTTTCTTTCGTCTTCTTTTCTTTTGTTCCCCCCCCAGGTCCACAGGGAGGGAATACCGCAGCTTGACCAGTTTTTACATCCAGCTTGAAGAAAAAGAATGTATTGCTTGGATCTCTTTCGTTTTGGACTATGGCTTTGGACATCAATTATGGGACTTATGCAGTTTACTTATGTTTTTATGCTTCTTTAAATAATGTAATCAAGACAGTTATGAAAATGTAATGTTTTTGGGAGTATTGTAAGACAATTATGGCATGGTTTGTGTAACACGTATTTTGAAGAAATAAAAGTTGCTGTTGTTTTCCGCTGTTCAAAAAAAAAAATATGTGTATTTATATCTGTCTTGTGTATCTGTGACTTATACTTATAAACCTCCACCAAAATTAGGGCATTCCCTTTGAGAGTGACCCTAACGGAGGTGGGGTGTTTCACCCAAGTTGTGTCTTCTTGGGCTTCACTCCACTGAACTTTAACTAGCTTGACTTCTCGATTCCTTAGCTTCTTGATCTCCGTTCCTAAGATACGAATCGTAACTCGCCTCAATGTTGCTTCTTTTTCCACTTCTACGCCTTCAAGGATACTTGGCTCAACCACTTCGGCTGATTCATGTAAGTACTTTCGGAGATGCGAGACATGAAAGACATTGTGTACTCCGGCCAACCTCTCGGGTAATTCTACCTTATAGGTCATCCGCCCAACCCTCTCAATGATATGGAACGGTCCTATGAACATTGGTGCTAGCTTTCCAACCGCTCCAAAACGAACTACATTGCGTAAAGGAGAAACTTTTATAATGACCATATCTCCGACTTCGAACTCTAGGTCTGTCCTTCTATTGTCCGCATAAGATTTCTGTCTATCTTGGGCCGTTTTCATCCGTCTTCGTATCAACTCAACCTTCTAAGAAGTGTCCCTTATCATGTCGGGCCCAAGTATAAGCCTATCTGTCATTTCCCACCAACAAGTTGGTGACTTGCATGGTCTTCCATACAGGGCTTCGAACGGTGCCATTCCGATGCTAGCTTGGTAACTGTTATTATATGCAAACTCCATGAGAGGAAGATGGTCATCCCAAGTACCACCAAATTCAAGAATGCATAGTCTCAAAAGATCCTCTAGTACCCTATTTACCCTTTTGGTTTGTCCATCCGTCTATGGGTGATAGGCCGTGCTTAAATTCAGTCGTGTACCCATTGCTTCTTGCAGACTATTCCAAAACTGGCTAGTGAAAATCGGGTCATGATCACTAACTATACTAGAAGGAACCCCGTGCAACCGTACTACCTCTCGAAGGTAAATAGACGCTAGCCATGATGCGATCCTCTTGCTTTTCAGCGGAATGAAGTGAGCACTTTTCATGAGTCTATCTACTATGACCCATATGCTAGTATTCCCCTTCCTCGACCTAGGCAATCCATCCACGAAATCCATAGTGATACTTTCCCACTTCCATTGTGGAACCTCCAAAGGTTGTAATAGCCCACCGGGCTTCTTCGACTCGGCCTTTACTTGTTGGCACATATGCACCTTGAAAGGAACTCTGCCACGTCCTTTTTCATCCCAATCCAAAAGAAAATGCGTTTCATATCTCTGTACATCTTATCCCCTCCAGGATGTATAGTCATCTTCGAGTGATGCGCCTCTTCGAGAACTTTCCTTACTAAGTCTCCCACTTGTGGGACACATAGCCTTCCATCACGCCTTAGCCATCCCTTGTCATCTATGGCATACCTACCGAGGTGACTTGACATCTCACCACTAATCAGCTTGTCCATGATTTCGACTATCTGTGGGTCTTCCTTCTGTGAAGTCCCTACTTGATCTAGAAGTGTAGGTCTTAACTCAAGTGATGCTAATGTAACAGTCAATGACTCAACAGCAGGTGTAAAATCAAATGTTGCTATAAACTATAGATTTTTATTTTCAACAAACCAGGGGCTCAAGGTCAACCTTTTTCTACTTAGCGCGTCCGCCACCACGTTACCTTTGCCAAGGGTATAAGCTATATCGAAGTCATATGATGCTAAGAATTCAATCCACCTCTGTTGTCTCAGATTCAAATCTTTCTATGAGAAGAGGTACATAAGCGATTTGTGGTCGGTATACACCTCGAACCTCTCCCCTAGAAGATAATGGCGCCAAGATTTAAGTGCAAAAACAATCGCGGCCAACTCCAAGTCATGCGGGGATAGTTTTTCTCATGAACTTTAAGTTGTCTGCCCCCGTAGCATATTACTCTTCCATCTTGCATTAGGACAGCGCCTAATCCCGTGTTGCACGCATCTGTGTACACCGTAAACACCTTGCCTCCGTCAGGTAATGCCAAAACTGGGGATGTGGTGAGGGCTCTCTTGAGTCTCTGAAAAGCAACGTCACACTCTATGTCCCATGCAAAAGTTAGGTTCTTCTTTGTTAACTTAGTAAGATGGGCTGAAATCTTAGCGAAGTCCTTAATGAACTTCCTGTAGTAGCCCGCCAAACCGAGAAAGCTACTCACCTCCGTTGCATTCTTAGGAATTTTCCAGTCTTGTACCGTGACTACCTTTGCGGGGTCCACGGCTATGCCTTGCTTAGAAACTACATGTCCAAGAAACTGAACTTCCTTCCTCCAAAAATGGCATTTGGAGAACTTAGCCTTTAACTGGTGTGCTCTAAGCGTTTCCATGACTTCCTTGAGATGTCTAGCATGCTCTTCTTCATCTTTTGAGAAGATCAAAATATCACCCACGAAAACCACCACAAACTTGTTAAGGAACTCCCGAAACACCCTACTCATAAAATCTACAAAGTACACGGGTGCATTCGTTAACCCAAACGACATGATGAGCCATTCGAAGAACCCATCTGGAGTCCTAAACGCAGTTTTGTCAATGCTATCCTCAGCCACTCTAAGCTGATGGAATCCTGTGGCTAGATCGAGTTGAGAGAAAATAGATGCTCCCACAAGCTGGTCAAACAATTCGTTGATTCTTGGTAGTGGGTGCCTATTTTTCTTAGTTGGCTTGTTTAACTCACGATAATCTTCGCATAGACGAAGCGAACCATCCGCCTTAGTAGCGAATACCACTGGAGCACCTCATTCAGAAATGCTTCGCCTTATGAAATTTTTCTCAAGCAACTCCTTAATTTGTTTAGTGAGCTCTCTTATTTCTTGCGGGGCCATGTGCCTAACGGGCAATGAAACTGGCTTGGCATTATCAACAAGATAAATTCGGAAGTCTATCTCGCGTTTAGGAGGTAACCCCCTCACCTCATCAAAGACATTCGGATATTCTCGGGCCACTCTTACAGATTGCAAATTATCGACGGACGAGTCAAGAGATTCAAGATAATACAACATGACCGGACCCTTATGGTTACAAGAAATTTCAAGGGTATTACCGAGGCGAGTCATGAGCCTCACTACCCTTCGTTCACAATCAAGAATGGCTCCATAATCGGACAACCAATCGATACCTAGGATCAAACCGTATCCCATAAATCCGAGAACATAAGCATTACATGTGAATTCTATGCTTAAGATAGAGATCCTCAAATCTACACACATCACAGATAAATGGGTGGAGCCCCCATTTGGATTTGAAACTATAACGGGATCTTCAACCAGACTAGAACATAGGTGCAGATTTTCAACAATATCAGAAGAAATAAAAGTATGCGATGCGCCAGAGTCAAATAAGGTTCGAACAGGAAAGTCAGAAATGTAAACAAGGCTCTATACAGAAATATTACTACCTCGTTCAAGTGCTGGAGTGGTGTTGAGAGCATGCAACTGCCCTCCAGAAGGTCCTGCTCGCTGGGTCTGCCCTTGCCCCTGTCCTTGCTTCTTAGGGCAATCCTTGCTGATGTGTCCAGTATCTCCACAATGAAAGCATTCACCCAAATTTCTCTTCTTCTTTCTACAATCTTTAGCTAGATGTCCCGTAATACCACAAAAGTTACACTTCCTCGTCTCACGTTCCTTGTTATTATTGTTGTTGTTGCCCTTGTTATTCTTGTTGCCTCACTTCTTAAAGCCAACTTTCGTATTCTGAGTCTCATTAGGCTTAACCTCCTTCTTGCTATTCTTGTCTTCCTCATGAAGTAGAGCCATATCCACCAAGCTTTCAAAGGTCGCCCCCATGGGTATATGAGTTATGGCCAAACTGTGTAGTGGCTCGTTCAATCCCCGAGCAAAGCGTACAGCCTTTTTCTGGGCCGTGTTGACTAAGTCCAAACCGAACCGAGCAAGCTGATTAAACTTATTCACGTACTTCCTAACGGACATGTCTCCTTGCTTGAGTGCTAGGAACCTTTCATCTGAAGGTTCTCTTCTGCCGACGATAAGAATTTAAGCCCAAACCTCTCTCTAAAGTCTGCCCAAGTCTCAATTGGCCTGGTAGCGTTGGTGACTTCCCACCAAAATGCAGCTTCCTCTTTCAACAACCATGCCACCAACTGAACTTTTCTATGGTCCTCCATATCAAAGATAGTAAACAAGTCTTCAGTCTCCTTTAGCCAGTTTCGGGCCTCAACAAAGGTTTCAGTTCCAACGAAGTTCTTGCCGCCCATTGCTTTAAAATCTTTGCATATTTTGGCAAAGGCGGTACCAGGAGGAGGAGGAACCGCGACCACTGGAGGAGGAGGAGGGATGTCTGCCGGGCCCGTGCCGTTGGCCCTAGCTTTTAAGTACCTTCGGAACCATCCAGGTACGGGTATTCCCTCAGGAAGGTTAAGATCAGACATGCTGAAAAACGAAAAGAAAAAGATTCAAACGAGGAAACAAAGGAAAGTGCTAATGGCTTTTGGGGAATAGCCTTTTTAAACATAAAACTTTTCTTCCAAAATGTTTCTTTATATATGGTTTTGAAAATAGTTTCAGAAGGTTTTTAAAACTTTTTCCCAGCCTGGTAACCTTCTGCTCTGATACCAAATGTAACACCCCACCTCCGCTAGGGTCAGTCACAAAGGGAATGCACTAGTTTTGGTGGAGTATTATCTAGGTAAACATACACAGAGATATCACAAGGCAGAACATAAATAAAGCAGCGGTAGAAATTAAAAACCCAATTTTTATTACTTTCAAGAAAAGAGTCAAAACCTCATATATCCAAGGTACAAATTATTCCATTACATCAAGTTCTAGATAAAGAAGCATTAACTTAAGATAAAAAAAGTAAATTAATCCCCATAAATAGCAGAAGTGCAGCCATAGCATAGCTCAAGACCAAACCGTACATGAGCTGATAGAAAGAAAGCTAAATCCAATCTAAGAGCTAGTGTTTCCTCCCTGAGAACCTGGGGGGGGGGACGAAAGAAAAAGAGGCGAAAGAAAAAAGGGGCCAGTCATAAGACTGGTAAGCCCTAGTGACTTTCAGTATAAAAACTAGTGAAGGTAACAAGACATGTGAAAACTGGAATTAAACATAAGGATGATAACAGGACTGGTATGATAATTAAGATAACAAGATAAGTCAAGTCTAGTATCACATATTCAAGATTCGCTGCACCAACTGTACTAGTACTCTAACCAATGTCAAGTATTAACCATGAAATGATCCCTTTGCCAACATCATGAAGTGACCCATTACGGGGTCCTACGGTACGATCTACTAATCGATCGGCTCCTTAGAAGTTCTAGATCGTCAAGTGTCCGTGTCATACGACCCAATCACGAAATGTAGTCACCTATGCTAGGTCCACCCTAGGGTGTATAAAGCCCTAGGGTGCCAACCACCGACACGAATCAAGCACGCACAGTGTAAACCTACGGGTGCCCAATGCCTGCTTTTTCAACTCCAGACTACGTGCACGACCACAGTCCGCTTGAACCTACAATGGCGCACCTACTCAGCCGTCGTTCTGGTCGCTTACAATTAACCCAGTAATCGTGCCCCACCCTGCCTAGTCCCAGGGTATCGTGATACATCTAAGTGGGTTACTGCTGAAAAGGACCACGTAACTAGGGTTTCTAATGGGTTAAGTGTTGTCATTCAAATTCGTGACTTAACCCTATCCAAATCATGTATCAAGTTGGTTAAGCGTGTTCAAAAGGTTCATGACTTAACCCTATCAAATCATCGTGACAAATTGGTTAAGTATATTCAAGTGGTTCATGACTTAACCCTATCATGTGGCATTAATTCATTAATGCACCCCAACCTCTCACATTAGACTAATTGTTGTGGTCACTGGATTTGACGGGCGGTTCCGGGCAGATTTACACCACAACATAGTCTAACCTCGGGTTTTACGTGCGATATGACCAACTACCCACATTGGCTCCTATTGCTTGCAGTCACTGGATTTGCCATGCAGTTCCGGGCAGATTTACATTGCAAACTTAACCCAACCTCGCGTTGGCCATTTTCAAATTCATCTAAGTGTCATGTCCATGTTCAAGTTTCGAGTCTAAATTCATGTCAAGTTTTCAGGTCATGTTTCATGTCAAATCGTGTCAAGTTCATGGCCATATCCAGGTTCAAGTTATAACAACGTTCATGTTCAAGTTCAAAGCCAATTCATGTTTTACCTAATCTACCCAAATCGTATTCCCATCGCACGTAAACTCGAATCAATACAATATAAATCTAATTAGGGAATAACATAAAAAAAAGGACAGGTATAAGGTGGCAAAAGTGATTACTAACATAGCATGGCATAACTTGAGATAAATGATTACAACATTACTGGCATATGGAATATCGGCCTCAAACATTAAGATTCCAAATCTTGCAAAATAGGGTACTCGTCATGATAATAGTTGACATAAGGTGATGGTCATGTTAACGGTTAACATAAGGTGATAGTCATAAACTTGTGACTAATAACAGATTCAACATTTCAGGCATGAAAATATGAAGGGTTTTTCTTTTTGATTTACAACATGAGTAGGCCCCAAATCAACGTCATAGTAATATACCCAAAAGTCAAGATCCAAGATGAACAAGAATGGATGTCAAACAGTCATCATACACAGGTCAAATTTCAAATTAACAACATATTCATATTACGTTTACAGTTTAAATCTAAAAGTAACTGGGGCTTACAGATCGTGGTTCGAGAATTAGAAAACGAAAGTCGATGTTGAATTTTTATATGCTTAGTCAAGTCCTAACAGAAATCCCCAAATCAGCAATTCTCTTAACGTAGTTTGGACGTAGAAGAAGTAGTCCCTTTCTCTAACTTTTCAACCAGAATTAGAGCAGCATAAGGTCAGAGAGAATTTTGTGTAGAGAGACTAGTGTTAGGGGCTGTTTATATAGGGTCAGGTCAACGAATGTAGACAGAAACGAGGCCCGAAACATCAAAGCGAACTCAGACTCAAAAATGGGTTCTGTCACCAGGTCAACCCCCAGGTCGACTCTATGGTCGACCTGGTCCTGGGCAGGTCGACTCTATAGTCGACCCCCAGGTCGACCTGGTCCTGGGCGGGAAATTTCCTGCCCAGTCTGTTCTGTGGTTTGAATTCGAAATTTGAATTCGAATTCTGAGCTGTTTTGAACTTGAAATTTTCTGAAAATTTTGAAAGGTCATAACTTGGTCATACGGACTCTGATTTTCGAAAACTCGGACTCATTTCCAAGCAGAATTTCGAGACGAACGCAATGGCGTAACTAGTTTCCCTTGATTCTTATTTTAAAAATTAATTCTTCCTTGACTTATAGTTATAACACGTTATCAAAATACGGGTTGTTACAATCACGAAATCCAACATCGAAATATTTCGAAGATAATTTCGATTCAAATCCATTCCAATTCATATATTGGAAATTCTGATTATTTTTAAAACCACTTCAAATCCAATTTATTTATTCAAAAATATTAGATTATAATTCTAGTTCATAACTAGTTCATTTCGATAAAAATATATTTTATCCCTTTCAAATGTGGAATTTTTCATCCTAGTTCTTTTCAATTCATATATTATGATTTTACACAAATTATTAATATTTTTAATAATTTTATCAAGGCCCGTACAGTCGGTTTTCGATAACGGCCACCGAACTGCACTTACAGTGACCTTTTCCAAATTTGATTTGGACATAATTCCAAATCCAACTGTTAGATTTCAAATTTCTGATATTCATTGGAAATCTCTTTTCGATACAAACCCAATGGTCCCGGTTTCAGGAGAATCCGACGGTCGGATCTCCCGTAACGTCAATTCGAAGTCAATGGACGAAATTCACGAACTGCCGCGGGGCAGCGTGTTCTATTCAGGCCATTTAATGTATATATAATATATATATATATATATTATATATTTCGTCGATTTCAATTCAAAACGTATTTCATAAATCGTTTTAAATTCGTTTTCAAAACAATTTCAACTTCATATTCAATTTCAAATCAAAACTGAATATTTCATATCATTGATATATAAATGATAATATTTTCAAAATATTAGATTTTGAAATCACTTCCTTTTCTGTATGTAACGGCAAGGAATTTCGCTCGATCCGAATCGATCGTTAAACCGACCAAGACCATTCGAAACCCCTGATCGTTTTGAGAAAAGGGCAAATCAGAATGCAAACCGAAAAACATTTCACTATAATTTACAACAATTCCATCAGATACAAGAATATACAGAGTATAAACGAATATTATACAACAGAAAAATATCAGAGATTACAATAAATTACATAGCAATAGAAAATAAAACAATACACAACTAGAAGAGGTATACGGATACAAAGCCTTCCGGATATCATTCCAGCTGTAAACCAGGATCCTGTGAATATAAATCTGCAAAACCAAAACTACTAGCTGCCCGTGTCAAAATAAGGGCACCCAGAGTTTAGGTTAAAACAATAAACTCCAAGTCAGTCATGGGACTACTGTGAGAACTAAAACAGTTATTAATCTTTATTTTAAAGTTAGGTAAATCAAGGGACCACGCCGTATAACACGAAATGAGTTTCCTCCCAAGAATACCAGTGCATAAAACAAACAGCGCAATGCTAAATAAAGAAAAACGATGCTATTATAAGACCCATGTCCTATCACACAATTATACCCAAGCCGGGGGATAGGGTTTTCCCTTATAATAGCCAAAGAATGCTTGATACGTGAAATCTCATGTTTTATTATTCTTAATCAGACTCCAACCGTAAAATAGTAAGAGAACGATTCCCTAAGTATTAACCCCGAAGGCCGAAACCAACATCAGACAAATACCCGGGAAACCACCCATCTTATATCGTTTCCAATTAGTTTCTGATTTTATATACAATCATAAATATTAATCATAGGCGGCGTTGGTACCATATATCATGTCGCCATACTAGGCTTTACAAATAAAACCGCAAAGTGTCGTATTGGAAGTTGGGTTATCATTTATCGTATGAACCGAGGCTAGGGATCGTCCTCACCGATTCGAGACTCTCTAGCCCGAGCCTTTGGCAAGCGCGCAGGCAAGCCTTGGATCGTCAGGGCTGGTCCACACGGAGTGGATTATTATGCCTGAACAATACGTCTCCCCGCCCTATGGGGCGTAAATGATCCAACGAATGACTCCATCGGCTTCACATAGTCACTGATATATATCCGAGGCGCCTCGCAATAGCAACAACCACATAAGTCAAACTCGTCAGGGCGTGTAAAACCACTGACGCCACTTCTAACTAGAAAGAAACGCATGCCCTCCCTGAGGTCCTTCTCCCGTTTATGGTTCATACCGGGTGTGAACCTCGCGAGGTAAACGTTACACAAAGCTATGCCACAAAGGTCGTGCTTTGGTCATCAACCACAAGACTTTTCTTTTCAACAGAAGCCTTGATCATTTGCCACTTAGGCATGCCACACAGGCAATTCACTCTATGTGTTTGATATCCATAAGTATATAACCCCTAAGCTCGTACGTCTCAGAGAAGGGCGTTAAGCAAGAGAATAAATTCTCCGCCGCCAAACAGATATATATTTAATAGAAATCAATCACATAGACTAAAATCCAATGTCAGACACACAGTCCATTTACAAGTTTGTTCTGGGTCTGAACGAAACCGGAGGCACCTAGTACCCCGCATATCCATCGATCTCCAAGTACGTATGGACGATCACCAACTGATTCCCTCCTCTTGGGTGTACGGCCCAATCAAAATCATCAGTAATTATCCAAACGACGTGAAGACCTCCGGTCTTCGACCATCGACATCATCTTCGACTCATCGTCGAACCAGTTATTCAGAATGGGATAAACCCGGCCTTTCTGAATAACTCGCGTATATAATAAACAAGTGTTACACAAACACAACATACTCCTCATTCCAATTCAGCAGTCGCTAACCGTAAATTAGCAAGAGAACAATTCCCCAAATATTAGCCCCGAAGGCCGAAACCAACATCAGATCAATACCCAGGAAACCTTTCTTCTTAGCTGACCTACAGTTAGTTTCTAAATTCCACATTCTTAGGGAAAGGTTCCCATTAATTTTATCAAAGATAAATTCTTTTAAATTTATTCTTTAATCATCCTTTGGATATCATTTCAAACCAAATTATGGTTTTACAAACTAGTCGGGATTAGCGAACCACACCGAAGTAATTATTTATTTTATTTCCCAATCCCCACCTATTCGTCCCATGAAGCAAAACTGTAATACTCCATATCTAATACCACGGTGTTATCGGTAAAATTAATCACCATTTCACGTTCTAATCTAATTAAAGATTTAACTATCGCTTGGGGCAAAACTGGTGATACTCCATTCTCACTCATTTTCCAAATTTGATAATTTAAATTATCAATTTACATTTCAATCTAATTGCAGATTCATTAAAACTCCCTTTACTAGGTTAAAGAACTAATGTCATTTAAAACACAGTTCACGATACCCACAAATCAATTCTAATTCAATTCTAATCAAATATATTAGAAATTCTGATTATTTAAAACCTGTTTCAAATCCAATTTATTTATTTAAAAATAATTGGGTTTTAAATTTAGTTCAAAACTAGTTCATTTCGGTAAAAATCTATTTTTATCTTTACAAATGTGGGATTTTTCACCCCGGTACTTCACAAATCATTTCTTATAATTTTACACAAATTATTAATATTTTTAATAATTTTATCAAGGCCCGTACAGTCGATTTCCATCAACGGCCATCGAACTGCACTTACAGCGACCTTCTCTGAAATTGATTTGGATATATCTCCAAATCCAACCGTTAGATTTAAAATTTATAATATTTGTAAGAAAGATCTTTTCGATACGAACCCAACGGTTCCAGTTTTAGGAGAATCCGACGGTCGGATCTCCCGAAATGTCCGTTCGAAGTCAATGGTCGAAATTTACGAACTGCCGCGGCGCGGCGCATTCTATTCAGGCCATTATATATATAATATATATATATTATATATATTTCGTCGATTTCCTTTTAAAACGAATTTTATAAATAGTTTTAAATTCGTTTCAAAAACAATTTCAACCTTCATTTCAAATTCAAATCAAAATTGAATTTTCCCTTATAAATTCTTTTTACATTCATTTCTATTTGATTTCAATTCAAATCGATTTCAATTCTATTTCAGTTCGTTTTCAATTGAATTCAATTCAATTCAAATTTGTTTTCTATTCAATTCAATTCAAATTCGATTTCTATTCAATTCAATTCAAATTCGATTTCTATTCAATTCAGTTCAAATTCGATTTCTATTCAATTCAATTCAAATTCCTGTTATAAATATTCGATTTTTATCACTTTTCAATATTCATTATAAAAACGAAAATAATCGATATAAATATCGTTCTTGTCAAAATAGCGCATCTCTAATCAACACGGCTTTATTTTTCAATAACATCGTTATTCTATTCAACAAATGAATCTATATTTCTTTCTATACATGACTAATCTCTACGGATGAGTACTGTCAGCACGCGACTATTTTTGTTATTTAATATATTTTTTAAAAATTATAGTATCTATCGTTTGATTTCAAATCAGACTCCAACCGTAAATTAGTAAGAGAACGATTCCCTAAATATTAACCCCGAAGGCCGAAACCAACATCAGATCAATATCCAGGAGACCACTCATCTTATCTATTTTCCAGTTAGTTTCTAATTTTATATATGATAAAGATGTAAATTTTATTGTTAAAATATTTCGTTCAACACATGACTAATCTCAACGGATGAGTACTGTCAATACATGAACCTGTATTTTATAATATTCTTTATTTTTCCAATTGGAATGAGGCCCAATCAATTACCATATAATGTTAATTTTATGGATTCCATACAACACATGTATATAATAGCAAGGATAAATAATCAACCATCATCCAAAGTGCACCACGCAACTGCATAAGCATCAAATATAAATAATTAACGCTCACAGAGTCTGTCGACCAATCGATCGACATACAACTAAATAATTGGGATTAGCGTACGCCAAATATCATCCCAATACCCGTGTGGGGTTTCAAATCAACAAACACTGAATATTATTTGTGCAGTTGGGCGATGTGTAAAATTTATCATCCCAATCAATATCCTTCAAATAGGTGTACATAAACAAACCGTCCGGTTTGTAAATGAATATTTATTTTATTCACATTCTCGTTAAAAATTATATTTTTAACGACCAAATTATTTTATTCAACCTGTAAATATTCTATTCGGTTCATTTATTAAATAAAATGATATCTTTATTTTTCAAACTTATTTTAGAAAATTTCGGCGGCATAACGACACGATACTAGAAACGGGACAAGGCCTAGCCTTATCCCCGGTCTAGTAATGGCCCACGCCATACACATATCAATCATATCCATTCCATTTCACCAAACAATCAAATTCAAATCAAATAATTTAACCAACTACACAACCAAACAAACAAGTCCATGGTCTGTGGACGATGGTGTCGGGTGCTACTAAACACCGTCTACATCCTAGTATATATATTTAACTAGAAAAGTAAATTTAAGGTGAGAAATTATCACCGAGGAATCCACTCCTCCATTTCATTTCTGAACCGTCTGAATTCCTTTTTGATTTCAATCTGTCCCATCTCACTTCTTTTCACGCTGTTCATAGTAAAAATCATATTTTCAATATGATGTTCATTTTAAAAATCATATTTTTATAATGGCCCTTTATAAAAAAAATTATATATTCTTACTACGCTTTCTTTTATATAAAGATTATATTTTTACATTGCTACCTCATATATAAAAAAATCGTATTTTTATACCATTATACCAATAATAAAAATCGCCTTTTTATTATATCGCTACATATACAAAGGTCAAAATTTTACTTTGCTACATATATATAAAAATCGAATTTTTATTTTCTCTATCTTATAAAAATTATATTTTTATAATTTCTACTATATAAAAATCATATTTTTAATATTCTACTAGTATAAAAATTATATTTTTAACCTTTCTATAATATAAAAATCGTATTTTTATTATCGTGCCTATATAAGAATCATATTTTCATATGGTTATTATATATACGAAAGACTATATTTTTATATGCTATTATATATACGAAAGACTATATTTTTATATACTATTATATATATGAAAGACTATATTTTTAAAACCCTGCTCTTTATATTTTTAAAAATCCTGCTTATTTATATTTTTATAAAAACAATGCTAATTTTATATTAAAAGCAATGCAAATTTTTTTTTTTAAAACAAAGATTTTTATCTTAAAATAAAGATTTTTACTTTCAAAATAATGTATATTTATTTTAACAGACAATTCTATTTTATTTTAAAACAAAGTATATTTTCTTTTCTAAAACAAAGATTATTTTCTTTTCTAAACAAAGATTATTTTCTTTTCTAAAAAAAAGATTATTTTCTTGCCCTTTTCTATTTTCAAAAACTACATTTAAAACAATGTTCTTCATATAATCAGGAAAATAAATCAATGCTAGTTTTCACCTTTCTGCTGTTTGAACCCGTAGCCGACCCTTAGCCGAAAACCTAGGGTTCAGATTTTCGCACGTCAGCAGCCGCCTGGATCGGATCGGACCCCGCCACTTCGTCCTCCTACATAGCCGCTACCTCCAGCTTCAACAACGGTGAACTCGGCCTCATCCTCAGACCAGAAATCGCTTCAAATCGGCGCCAGTTCAAGCTGGAAAAGCTCCCAAATCACGTAGCTAAAATTCATCAAATAAGTAGGGATGGAAACCTCGTGGAGAGGGCTTGGATCTTCGTTTAATAAATATCTGAAATCACTCATTGGATTGGAAGAAAAATCAAAGAGAAAGGGGGAACGAATTTCCGCCGTGGGTTCTGAAAAGGGGAGGCGGGTTTGAGTTGTTGATCATGGCTTTGATGAATGGTCAGGGTTTGACCAAAGAATTTATAACCCCTTTTATTATTTATATTACTTTAATTTGAAAATTATTCCAGTATGATCTTGTATTCCAATTCAAACCCAACGATTGTCGCCCCTAGCTAATTATCCCCATTCCGAACACAATGGGATATGTTTCGTAACCCATTTCGGCTGTTACGATAAGTTTTGCTTCAAATTAAATTATAAATCATTATATATTTAATTTAAATGTACACTTTAATTCACCGGGGTCACATCCTGACTCTAAAAATTTCAGAAAAATTATTTCTAGATTCGTATAACCGATACTGTCCTAACAAAACTAATTTCGTCAAATTCTGAGACCGTTTGAAAAATGGCCTTTTTTTGGTCGATCGAATTTGACTGAAACTATTAAAACACGTTTAACTTCGCCACGCTCACATATTAATTCAGAAAATTATGAATTTTAAAATCTAGCAATAATTTGACATCCCGGATCCAACAAAAGTGGTTTCGTCGAAAACCGAGGTCGTTTGCAAAATGGCTATTTTCAAGGCCTTTATATATATATTAAAATATATATAAATTCCACAATGACTTTTTTGAATTTTAAACTGGACATATCTTTCAACTTCTAAAGTGAAATCTCAGTTTCTTAACTCCGTTAGAAAGATATCGTCAAACAGATTTAGATATTTTTGGTTTCGTCCAATTCCGACTTAAAACGAATTCTGTATATTCATTTGAAATTTGAAATCGAATTTTCAAACTACCGCGCCATTTCAGGCTCGTTATATAATTAAAATAAATTTATTCGTTTTAACTTCGTCGAAAATATATTTTCCGTTGTTATTATTTAAAATAATTTATTTTAAATATTCAGAATCCGTTAAAATCGCCAAAATAAAAATTTTAAATTGGCTCAGAATTTCTGGGTTGTTACATCATCCCCCACTTAAAATCTTTTCGTCCTCGAAAAGGAACGAAGCCGAAAGTTGGTTTACAAATTAACTCAACTTCCATTGTTTTCTTTACGGCTTAAGTTCTTCAACTTTTCAGTTTCTAAGAACTTTTCAAATTTTTCAAAAATTTGGCTAATACCCTAAATTTTCGAAAAATTTCGCCATAACTTCCCCTGCACTGGGAGCCCCGGGAAAATCCAGAAATTGCCATATAGGCCCTCTAATCTCAAAAAGAAAAAGAAAAAGCCAAGCGGCTAGCCAATCGGCTCATAAAATCATCATCACCCAAACAAAACAGTAAATTATGGTAAACATGTACCTATATGTCGGGCAAACAATTTTATTCTTCTTCTCTAGCCTCCTTGCTATGACCTGTTCAATGTATGTACATGTATATGCATGCAATTGCGACTAGTTTTCCATAAAATTCAATATTTGGTTCAATTGGGCTAAACGGTTCAACATGTAATTAATTCAAACAATAATCAGACAACACAACCATCAATCAATTAGTGAATTAACGTTTTAAATTCATAATTTGATATATAAACAGAAAATCATGTTTTTGATGCCAAATCACAACAAATAATCCTAAGTAAATTTTGGTTCTCACACCAGTCTAATGGAAATATATAGATATCACACCTTCGTCACTCGAAGATAAATACTGATAACGCTGCAGCCTTATCAGAATCATCCCCGGGCAACTAGAGTGTGATTCTATATCTATCCAGTATATTAAAACTTAGAATATACGTTCATGACGCGTATATGAAAAATCTTTATATATATTGGATTGTCTAAATCCAATACAAATAAATATTCGAATACGTATAAAACGATTTAAATTTTAAAACAAAATTGTTTTCATTTGAAAAATATACTCTTCACACTCGTTCTAGGATACTACTGATCCTATCTCTAACGAGTAATTCTAATTGGATATTACTAATCCAATATCTAATGAATTCTTTCGTATGGTTCTAATGTGTCTTTTTCTCGAGCTCTGTAAACCAAAGCTCTGATACCAACTGTAACGACAAGGAATTTCGCTCGATCCGAATCGATCGTTAAACCGACCAAGACCGTTCGAAACCCCTGATCATTTTGAGAATAGGACAAATCAGAATGCAAACAGAAGAACATTTCACTGTTATTTACAATAATTCCATCAGATACAAGAATATACAGAGTATAAATGAATATTATACAACAGAAAAATATCAGAGATTACAATAAATTACATAGCAGCGGAAAATAATACAATACACAACTAGAAGAGATTTACGGATACAAAGCCTTTCGGATATCATTCCAGCTGCAAACCAGGATCCTGTGAATATAAATCTGCAAAACCAAAACTACTAGCTGCCCGTGTCAAAATAAGGGCACCCAGAGTTTAGGTTAAAACAATAAACTCCAGGTCAGTCATGTGACTGGTGCGAGAACTAAAACAGTTATTAATCTTTATTTTAAAGTTAGGTAAATCAAGGGACCACGCCGTATAACACGGAACGGGTTTCCTCCCAAGAATACCAGTGCATAAAACAAACAACGCAATGCTAAATAAAGAAAAATGAAGCTATTATAAGACCCAAGTCCTATCACACAATGCAACGCAAGACGGGGGATAGGGTTTTCCCTTATAATAGCCAAAGAATGCTTGATATGTGAAATCTCATGTTTTATTATTCTTAATCAGACTCCAACCGTAAAATAGTAAGAGAACGATTCCCTAAGTATTAACCCCGAAGGTCGAAACCAACATCAAACAAATACCCAGGAAACCACCCATCTTAGCTCGTTTCCAGTTAGTTTCTTATTTTATATACAATCATAAATATCAATCATAGGCGGCATGGGTACCATATATCATGTTGCCATACTAGGCTCTACAAATAAAACCGCAAAGTGTCGTATTGGAAGTTGGGTTATCATTTATAGTATGAACCGAGGCTAGGGATCGTCCTCACCGATTCGAGACTCTCTAGCCCGAGCCTCAGGCAAGCGCGCAGACAAGCCTTGGATCGTCAGGGCCGTTCCACACGGAGTGGATTATTATGCCTGAACAATACGTCTCCCACCCTATGGGGCGTAAATGAGCCAACGAATGACTCTATCGGCTTCACATAGTCACCGATGTATATCCGAGGCGCCTCGCAACAGCAACAACCACATAAGTCGAACTCGTCAGGGTGTGTAAAACCACTGACGCCACTTCTAACTAGAAAGAAACGCATGCCCTCCCTGAGGTCCTTCTCCCGTTTCTGGTTCATACTGGGTGTGAAACTCGCGAGGTAAACATTACACAAAGCTATGCCACAAAGGTCGTGCTTTGATCATCAACCGCAAGACTTTGCTTTTCAACAGAAGCCTTGATCATCTGCCACTTAGGCATGCCACACAGGAAATTCACTCTATGTGTTTGATATCCATTAGTATATAACCCCTGAGCTCGTACGTCTCAGAGAAGGGCGTTAAGCAAGAGAATAATGTGACGGCAAGGAATTTCGCTCGGTCCGAACCAGTCGCTAAACCGATCCAGGCCGTTCGAAACGCCCTATCGTTTGAGAACAGGACAAATCAGAACGCATACAGAAGAACATTTCATTGTATATTACAACAATGCACCAGATTACAAGAATATACAGAGTATAAATGAATATTACACAGAAATATCAGAGATTTAAATTACATTTAAATAAATTGCAGCGGAAAATAATACAATACACAACTAGAAGTAGATATACGGATACAAAGCTTTCCGGATATCGTTCCAGCTGTAAACCAGGATCCTGTGAATATAAATCTGCAAAACCAAAACTACTAGCTGCCCGTGTCAAAATAAGGGCACCTAGAGTTTAGGTTAAAACAATAAACTCCAGGTCAGTCATGTGACTGGTGTGAGAACTAAAACAGTTATAAATCTTTATTTTTAAACTTAGGTAAATCAAGGGACCACGCCGTATAACACGGAACGGGTTTTCTCCCAAGAATACCAGTGCATAAAACAAACAGCGCAATGCTAAATAAAGAAAAATGAAGCTGTTATAAGACCCAGGTCCTATCACATAATGCAACGCAAGCCGGGGGATAGGGTTTTTCCTTATAACAGCCAAAGAATGCTTGATACGTTTAAAACAAATCATTTGATACTACTATAAGTGCATAGTGTATAAAACAACTTCAAATCATAAGTATCAATCATAGGCGGCATGAATGACCCATACCACTATGTCGTCATAAATAGGTTTACAAATAAAACCGCAAATGTCACGTATTTGGAAATTGGATTTCCATCTATGAACCGAGGCAAAAGATAGTCCTCAACCGATTCGAGACGCTCTAGCCCGTGTCTCAGGCAAGTACTCAGTCAAGCCTTGGATCCTCAGGGCCAGTCCACCGATGTGGATTAAACTTAAACCCTGAACATGCGTTTCCCCGCCCTATGGGGCGTAGGTGAGCCAACTAAATGACTCCATCGGTTCGAGAACGACCGATCAATCCGAGGCGCCTCGCAACAGCAACAACCACATAAGTCAAACTCGTCAGGGCGTGTAAAACCACTGACGCCACTTCTAGCTAGAAAGAAACGCATGCCCTCCCTGACGTCCTCTCCCGTTTTTGGTTCATACCGGGTGTGAAACTCGCGAAGCAAACGTTACACAAAGCTACGCCACAAAGGCCTTGCTTTGATCATCACCACAAGACTTTGCTTTTCAACAGAAGCCTCGATCATTTGCCGCTTAGGCATGCCACACAGGCAATTCACTCCATGCGTTTGATATCCATCAATATATAACCCCTGAGCTCGTACGTCTCAGAGAAGGGCGTTAAGCAAGAGAATAAATTCTACGCCGCCAAACAGATATATATTTAATAGAGATCAATCACACGGACTAAAATCCAATGTCAGACACACAGTCCATTTACAAGTCCGTTCTGGGGCTGAACGAAACCGGAGGCACCTAGTACCCCGCATATCCATCGATCTCCAAGTACGTCTGGACGATCACCAACTGTTTCCATCTTCTTGGGTGTACAGCCCAATCAAGATCATCAGTTATCACCCAAACGACGTGAAGACTTCCGGTCTTCGACCACCGTCTTCATCTTCGACACCACGTCGAATCAGTTATTCAGAATGGGATAAACCCGGTCTTTCTGAATAACTCGCGTATATATTATAAAAGTGTTACACAAACACAACATACGCCTCATTCCAATTCAGAATATTCTTTTATTCAAATATTCCTATACTTTGGGAAAAGTTCCCATTAATTTTATCCAAGATAAATTCATTAAATTTATTCTTTAATCTCCTTTGAATATCAATTCAAACTAGTCGGGATTAGCGAACCACACCGAAGTAATCATTTATTTTATTTCCCAATCCCAACCTATTCATCCCATGAAGTAAAACTGGTAATACTTCATATCTAACACCACAGTGTTATCGGTAAATTCAATTACCATTTCACGTTCAAATCTAATTAAAGATTTAACCATCGCCTGGAGCAAAACTGGTGATACTCCATTTTCGATCATTTCAATCTAATTAAAGATTCATTAAAACTCCACTTAGTTTTAATCTTTAACTGGGTTAAAGAATCAGTGTCATTTAAAACACGGTTCACGATAAACCCAAAATCACATTCCATTAATTATCGGGTTAAAGAACAAGTGTTATTTAAAACACTGTTCACGATAAACCCAAAAATCAATACCAATTCAATTCCAATTAAATATCGTTTAATTGGTACACTTCATTAAATCTAAATAAAAAGATTTAATTTTTTTTCTCAACTGGGTTCAAGAACAGTGTTAGTGAAGACACCATTCACGACAAACCCAAATCACATTTGATATTCAATACAAGGCTCTGAATAGAAAATATATCGGCTTATATTCAATATCAAATTCTACGACTAACAAATGTCGTATTGGAAATAACGATATAAATATATATCTTTCAAATTTCCATAACAACATCTGTAGAATCACGAATTCCAACATCGAAATATTCCGAAGACAATTTCGATTCAAATCCACTCCAATGCAATCATTGGAAATTTTGGTTATTTTCAAAACCCTTTTCAAATTCAATTTATTTATTTAAAAATAAATAGAATTATAATTCTAGTTCAAAACTAGTTCATTTCGATAAAAATCTATTTTTATCCTTTCAAATATGGAGTTTTTCATCCCAATCCTTTCTAAATCATTTCTTATGATTTTACACAAATTATTACTATTTTTAATAATTTTATCAAGGCCCGTATAGTCGATTTCCATCAATGGCCATCGAACTGCACTTACAGCGACCTTTTTCAAATTTGATTTGGACGTAACTCCAAATCCAACTGTTAGATTTCAAATTTCTAATATTCGTTAGAAAGCTCTTTTCGATACGAACCCAACGGTTCCGGTTTTAGGAGAATCCGACGGTCGGATCTCCCGTAATGTCCGTTTGAAATAAATGGTCGAAATTCACGAACTGCCGCGGCGCGGCGCGTTCTATTCAGGCCATTATATTATATATATATAATATATATAATATACACTTCGTCGATTTCTATTTAAAACGAATTATATAAATAGTTTTAAAATCGTTTCAAAAGCAATTCCAACTTTCTTTTCAATTCAAATCAAAATTGAATTCTTCTTTATAAATTCGTTTTAAAATTCATTTCTATTCAATTCAAATTTTAATTCAATTTGAATTCATTTCAATTCACTTTCAATTCAATTTGAATTCGTTTTCAATTCAATTCATTTCGAAATCGTTTTCAATTCAATTCATTTCAAAATATTCGATTTCGAAATCACTTTTCAATATTCATTTTAAAATGAATAAAATCGATATAAATATCGTTCACGTCAAAATGGCGTCAATCTAATCAACACGGCTTCATAAATTTCTATTTTCAAATATTCTATTTCAAATATTTCTTTTTCAAAATAGTTGTTATTATCAAAATATTTCGTTCAACACATGACCAATCTCAATGGATGAGTACTGTCAACACATGAACCTTTATTTTATAATATTCTTTATTTTTCAAATTGGAATGAGGCCCAATCAATTACCATATAAAGTTAATTATATGGATTCCATACAACACATGTATATAATAGCATTGAAAAATAATCAACCATCAACCAAAGTGCACTACACTGTATAAGCATCAAATATAGATATCTAACGCTTATAACAGCCTGTCAATCGATCGATCGACATATTTAATCAATCAGGATGAGTGAACTTCAAATTTCATCCTAACACCCGTGTGGGGTTTCAAACAATCAAACACAGATTTTATTTGTGCAGTTGGGCGGTGTGTAAAATTTATCGTCCCAGTCAATGTCATTCAAATAGGTGTACATAAACAAACCGTCCGGTTTGTAAATGAATATTTATTTATTCACATTCACATTAAAAATTATATTTTTAACGATAAAACATTTTATTCAACCTATGAATATTCTATTCGGTTCATTCTTTCAATAAAGTGATATTTTATTTTTCTAACTTATTTTAGAAAATTTCGGCGGCATAACGGCACGATACTAGAAACGGGACGAGGCCTAGCCTTATCCCCGGTCTAGTGAAGGCCCACGCCATTCACACATCAATCAAAATCACCAAACAACCAAATTCAAATCCAATCATATAACTAATCTATGCAACCAAACAAACAAGTCCATGGTCTGTGGACGATTGTGTCGGGTGCTACTAAGCACCGTCTGCATCCTAGTATAAATATATAACTAGAAAATAAATTGAAGAGTGAGAAATTCTCACTGATAGCTATCCAACTTCACGGCACTTCATTTAGAGAAATATTCGTCGATATCTCATCTTTGCCAGCTTCGTTGCCCGTATTCTCTACATATGTAAAAATTGAATTTTTACTTCGCTATTTCATATATAAAAATCATATTTTTATTTCGAAGGTCAATATATAAAAATCATATTTTTATTACGAAGTTCAATATATAAAAATCATATTGTTATTTCGAAGTTCAACATATAAAAATCATATTTTTATTTCGAAGTTTAACATATAAAAATCATATTTTTATTTCGAAGTTCAACATATAAAAATCATATTTTTATTTCGAAGTTTAACATATAAAAATCATATTTTTATTTCGAAGTTTAACATATAAAAATCATATTTTTATTTCGAAGTTTAACATATAAAAATCATATTTTTATTTCGAAGTTCAACATATAAAAATCATATTTTTATTTCTTTTATTATACAAAGATCAAATTTTTAATTTGCTACAAGAAAAAAAATTATATTTTTAATCATCATACTTATATATATATAAAAAAAAAAATCGTTTCTTTAAGTATTTAAAAGTCGTTCCTTTTATAATTAAAAACCAAACCTTTCTTGTTTTTAAAATCGTAACTTTTCATAAATATAAAAAAAATCGAGCCTTTCCTTAATATAAAAATCTTACCTCACATTTAATCAAAACTGAAATTAAAATCAAAAATTTTAACTACATTACAGAAAATAAAATTAACAGGAAGGAAAAAGGAAAAGGGAAAAGAAAACGTACTGTATATGGGATTTTCCAGTCGGGAGGGGGGGTTATGGTGCTGGAGGCCGGAAGGGGAAGGGGGTGCGGCTCGGGTGGCTGCGGGTTGTCAGTGGGGCGATGGAGTTTGTTGGCGGTGGCAGGCGCTGCACGGTGGCTCTCAGGGGGTAGGGCTTGACGGAGGCGCGGTTTCCGATTGGAAGGGGGGTTTTACGGGGGAAAAGGAGGAGGCGGTTAGATCGGAGGAGGGAGAGAAGGTGAGGGAGGGGTGGCGCGATCGCCTACCTCCGGCGGTGCAGCGCCAGGGGCGGCGGCTCCCTCCGCTCGCTCCGTTCCCTTTTTTTTTTATTATTATTATTTCCTGAGGAAATGAACGCGGGGGAAGAAAGAAAACGAGGGGGGTTATTGTAAAGTTTTTAATTAATTTATTTATTATTTTTTTTTTCCACTTCAAATTGACTTTTCAAATTAACACCGATTCGAGCCCAACGACAGTCGTCCATAGCTAATTACACCCATTCCGAACTCAATGGCATATGTATCGAGGGCTGATTCGACTGTTTCGATCAGTTTCCGTTGAATTTACATTTAAATCATTATATTGAATTTTAAACGTACATTTCAAATTACCGGGGTCACATACTAACTCGAAAAATTCCCGAAAAATATTTTCTAGCTTCGTATTGACGATACGGTCCTAACAAAACTAGTTTCGTCGAATTCTGAGACCGTTAGAAAAATGGCCATTTTCCAATCGATTAAAATCAACTGAAACTGGTCAAACGCGTTTTCCTGTGCCACGCTCACATATTGATTCGAAAAATTATGAAATTTGGAATCTAGCAATAACTTTACACCACGGACCCAACAAAACTGGTTTCGTCGAAATCCGAGGTCATTTGCAAATTGTCCATTTTTAAGGGCCTGAATTTCATAGCGACTATTCAGAATTTTCAACTGGACATATCTTTTGATTCCCGCTACGAAATTTTGATCTGTCGGATTCGTTAGAAAGATATTATCAATTAGATCCTATCATTTTTGGTTTCACTAAAATCCGGATTATTATGCACCCGGTACATTCAATTGAAGTTTGAAATCGAATTATCGAACTACCGCGCCATTTTCAATTCTATTTATAATTATATATAAATATTTATATTCTAACGACGACGTATATAAATATATACGTCGAATTATATTAAAAATAAATTTCTCGTCGATATTATTTAAAATAATTCATTTTAAATAATTCAAAATTCGCCAAAATTGCCAAAATAAAAATTTTAAACTGGCCCAGATTTTCGGGTTGTTACAATCTCCCCCACTTAAAACTTTTCGTCCCCGAAAAGGAACAAAGTCGAAATTGGTTTGATTATTCAGCTCTACGATCGATCAGGCTTCCATTCTACAACTTTTCAGTTTCTGAGAATTTTCAAAAATTTCAAAAATTTGGCTAACACCCTAAATTTTCGAAAAATTTCGCCATAACCTCCCCTGCAATGGGAGCATCGGGGAATTTCAAATAGCTTCCCCGGTCCTTCAGATCTCAAAAAGAAAAAGAAAAAGCCAAGCGGCTAGCCAATAGGCTCATAAAATCATCATCACCCAACAAAACAGTAAATTATGTAGTAAACATGTACCTATTTGTCGGGCAAACAAATTTTATTCTCTGCTCTAGCCTCCTTGCTATGACCTGTTCAATGATATATATGCATATGCAAGCAAATGCAACCAATTCTCAATATAGTTCAATATTTGATACAATTAGGCATAATGGTTCAAAATTAGCAAACAAATGAACAGACAACACAAACATCAATCAATTAGTGGATTAACGTTTCAAATTCATAATTTTGATATATATACTGAAAATCTTGTTTTTGATGCCAATTAACAACAATGTGTTCTAGCTATATATAAGTTTTGGTTCTCACACCAGCCTAATGGAAATATATAGAAAATCACACCTTCGAAACACGAACATAAATACTGATGATGTCATGACAATCATCAGTGCCATCTTCGGGCGACTAAAGTGTGATGCTATATCTATCCAATATATTAAAACTTCGAATACACGCGGATCAGACGTATACGCAAAATCTATATATACTGGATTGTCCACATCAATATAGATAAATAACCAAATACGAATAATTGATTTAAATTTGCAAAACAAAATTTGTTTTCATTTTTATTTTAAAAATTTACTCTTCACACTCGTTCTAGGATACTACTGATCCCATCTCTAACGAGTCACTCTCATTGGATATTGCTAATCCAATATCTGATGAATTCTTTCGTACGGTTCTAATGTGCCTTGTTCTCTGCTTTGTAAACCAAAGCTTTGATACCAACTGTGACGGCAAGGAATTTCGCTCGGTCCGAACCAGTCGCTAAACCGATCCAGGCCGTTCGAAACGCCCTATCGTTTGAGAACAGGACAAATCAGAACGCATACAGAAGAACATTTCATTGTATATTACAACAATGCACCAGATTACAAGAATATACAGAGTATAAATGAATATTACACAGAAATATCATAGATTTAAATTACATTTAAATAAATTGCAGCGGAAAATAATACAATACACAACTAGAAGTAGATATACGGATACAAAGCTTTCCGGATATCGTTCCAGCTGTAAACCAGGATCCTGTGAATATAAATCTGCAAAACCAAAACTACTAGCTGCCCGTGTCAAAATAAGGGCACCCAGAGTTTAGGTTAAAACAATAAACTCCAGGTCAGTCATGTGACTGGTGTGAGAACTAAAACAGTTATTAATCTTTATTTTTAAACTTAGGTAAATCAAGGGACCACGCCGTATAACACGGAACGGGTTTTCTCCCAAGAATACCAGTGCATAAAACAAACAGCGCAATGCTAAATAAAGAAAAATGAAGCTGTTATAAGACCCAGGTCCTATCACACAATGCAACGCAAGCCGGGGGATAGGGTTTTTCCTTATAACAGCCAAAGAATGCTTGATACGTTTAAAACAAATCATTTGATACTACTATAAGTGCATAGTGTATAAAACAACTTCAAATCATAAGTATCAATCATAGGCGGCATGAATGACCCATACCACTATGTCGCCATAAATAGGTTTACAAATAAAACCGCAAATGTCACGTATTTGGAAATTGGATTTCCATCTATGAACCGAGGCAAAAGATAGTCCTCAACCGATTCGAGACGCTCTAGCCCGTGTCTCAGGCAAGTACTCAGTCAAGCCTTGGATCCTCAGGGCCAGTCCACCGATGTGGATTAAACTTAAACCCTGAACATGCGTTTCCCCGCCCTATGGGGCGTAGGTGAGCCAACTAAATGACTCCATCGGTTCGAGAACGACCGATCAATCCGAGGCGCCTCGCAACAGCAACAACCACATAAGTCAAACTCGTCAGGGCGTGTAAAACCACTGACGCCACTTCTAACTAGAAAGAAACGCATGCCCTCCCTGACGTCCTCTCCCGTTTTTGGTTCATACCGGGTGTGAAACTCGCGAAGCAAACGTTACACAAAGCTACGCCACAAAGGCCTTGCTTTGATCATCACCACAAGACTTTGCTTTTCAACAGAAGCCTCGATCAATTGCCGCTTAGGCATGCCACACAGGCAATTCACTCCATGCGTTTGATATCCATCAATATATAACCCCTGAGCTCGTACGTCTCAGAGAAGGGCGTTAAGCAAGAGAATAAATTCTCCGCCGCCAAACAGATATATATTTAATAGAGATCAATCACACGGACTAAAATCCAATGTCAGACACACAGTCCATTTACAAGTCCGTTCTGGGGCTGAACGAAACCGGAGGCACCTAGTACCCCGCATATCCATCGATCTCCAAGTACGTCTGGACGATCACCAACTGTTTCCATCTTCTTGGGTGTACAGCCCAATCAAGATCATCAGTTATCACCCAAACGACGTGAAGACTTCCGGTCTTCGACCACCGTCTTCATCTTCGACACCACGTCGAATCAGTTATTCAGAATGGGATAAACCCGGTCTTTCTGAATAACTCGCGTATATATTATAAAAGTGTTACACAAACACAACATACGCCTCATTCCAATTCAGAATATTCTTTTATTCAAATATTCCTATACTTTGGGAAAAGTTCCCATTAATTTTATCCAAGATAAATTCATTAAATTTATTCTTTAATCTCCTTTGAATATCAATTCAAACTAGTCGGGATTAGCGAACCACACCGAAGTAATCATTTATTTTATTTCCCAATCCCAACCTATTCATCCCATGAAGTAAAACTGGTAATACTTCATATCTAACACCACAGTGTTATCGGTAAATTCAATTACCATTTCACGTTCAAATCTAATTAAAGATTTAACCATCGCCTGGAGCAAAACTGGTGATACTCCATTTTCGATCATTTCAATCTAATTAAAGATTCATTAAAACTCCACTTAGTTTTAATCTTTAACTGGGTTAAAGAATCAGTGTCATTTAAAACACGGTTCACGATAAACCCAAAATCACATTCCATTAATTATCGGGTTAAAGAACAAGTGTTATTTAAAACACTGTTCACGATAAACCCAAAAATCAATACCAATTCAATTCCAATTAAATATCGTTTAATTGGTACACTTCATTAAATCTAAATAAAAAGATTTAATTTTTTTTCTCAACTGGGTTCAAGAACAGTGTTAGTGAAGACACCATTCACGACAAACCCAAATCACATTTGATATTCAATACAAGGCTCTGAATAGAAAATATATCGGCTTATATTCAATATCAAATTCTACGACTAACAAATGTCGTATTGGAAATAACGATATAAATATATATCTTTCAAATTTCCATAACAACATCTGTAGAATCACGAATTCCAACATCGAAATATTCCGAAGACAATTTCGATTCAAATCCACTCCAATGCAATCATTGGAAATTTTGGTTATTTTCAAAACCCTTTTCAAATTCAATTTATTTATTTAAAAATAAATAGAATTATAATTCTAGTTCAAAACTAGTTCATTTCGATAAAAATCTATTTTTATCCTTTCAAATATGGAGTTTTTCATCCCAATCCTTTCTAAATCATTTCTTATGATTTTACACAAATTATTACTATTTTTAATAATTTTATCAAGGCCCGTATAGTCGATTTCCATCAATGGCCATCGAACTGCACTTACAGCGACCTTTTTCAAATTTGATTTGGACGTAACTCCAAATCCAACTGTTAGATTTCAAATTTCTAATATTCTTTAGAAAGCTCTTTTCGATACGAACCCAACGGTTCCGGTTTTAGGAGAATCCGACGGTCGGATCTCCCGTAATGTCCGTTTGAAATAAATGGTCGAAATTCACGAACTGCCGCGGCGCGGCGCGTTCTATTCAGGCCATTATATTATATATATATAATATATATAATATACACTTCGTCGATTTCTATTTAAAACGAATTATATAAATAGTTTTAAAATCGTTTCAAAAGCAATTCCAACTTTCTTTTCAATTCAAATCAAAATTGAATTCTTCTTTATAAATTCGTTTTAAAATTCATTTCTATTCAATTCAAATTTTAATTCAATTTGAATTCATTTCAATTCACTTTCAATTCAATTTGAATTCGTTTTCAATTCAATTCATTTCGAAATCGTTTTCAATTCAATTCATTTCAAAATATTCGATTTCGAAATCACTTTTCAATATTCATTTTAAAATGAATAAAATCGATATAAATATCGTTCACGTCAAAATGGCGTCAATCTAATCAACACGGCTTCATAAATTTCTATTTTCAAATATTCTATTTCAAATATTTCTTTTTCAAAATAGTTGTTATTATCAAAATATTTCGTTCAACACATGACCAATCTCAATGGATGAGTACTGTCAACACATGAACCTTTATTTTATAATATTCTTTATTTTTCAAATTGGAATGAGGCCCAATCAATTACCATATAAAGTTAATTATATGGATTCCATACAACACATGTATATAATAGCATTGAAAAATAATCAACCATCAACCAAAGTGCACTACACTGTATAAGCATCAAATATAGATATCTAACGCTTATAACAGCCTGTCAATCGATCGATCGACATATTTAATCAATCAGGATGAGTGAACTTCAAATTTCATCCTAACACCCGTGTGGGGTTTCAAACAATCAAACACAGATTTTATTTGTGCAGTTGGGCGGTGTGTAAAATTTATCGTCCCAGTCAATGTCATTCAAATAGGTGTACATAAACAAACCGTCCGGTTTGTAAATGAATATTTATTTATTCACATTCACATTAAAAATTATATTTTTAACGATAAAACATTTTATTCAACCTATGAATATTCTATTCGGTTCATTCTTTCAATAAAGTGATATTTTATTTTTCTAACTTATTTTAGAAAATTTCGGCGGCATAACGGCACGATACTAGAAACGGGACGAGGCCTAGCCTTATCCCCGGTCTAGTGAAGGCCCACGCCATTCACACATCAATCAAAATCACCAAACAACCAAATTCAAATCCAATCATATAACTAATCTATGCAACCAAACAAACAAGTCCATGGTCTGTGGACGATTGTGTCGGGTGCTACTAAGCACCGTCTGCATCCTAGTATAAATATATAACTAGAAAATAAATTGAAGAGTGAGAAATTCTCACTGATAGCTATCCAACTTCACGGCACTTCATTTAGAGAAATATTCGTCGATATCTCATCTTTGCCAGCTTCGTTGCCCGTATTCTCTACATATGTAAAAATTGAATTTTTACTTCGCTATTTCATATATAAAAATCATATTTTTATTTCGAAGGTCAATATATAAAAATCATATTTTTATTACGAAGTTCAATATATAAAAATCATATTGTTATTTCGAAGTTCAACATATAAAAATCATATTTTTATTTCGAAGTTTAACATATAAAAATCATATTTTTATTTCGAAGTTCAACATATAAAAATCATATTTTTATTTCGAAGTTTAACATATAAAAATCATATTTTTATTTCGAAGTTTAACATATAAAAATCATATTTTTATTTCGAAGTTTAACATATAAAAATCATATTTTTATTTCGAAGTTCAACATATAAAAATCATATTTTTATTTCTTTTATTATACAAAGATCAAATTTTTAATTTGCTACAAGAAAAAAAATTATATTTTTAATCATCATACTTATATATATATAAAAAAAAAAATCGTTTCTTTAAGTATTTAAAAGTCGTTCCTTTTATAATTAAAAACCAAACCTTTCTTGTTTTTAAAATCGTAACTTTTCATAAATATAAAAAAAATCGAGCCTTTCCTTAATATAAAAATCTTACCTCACATTTAATCAAAACTGAAATTAAAATCAAAAATTTTAACTACATTACAGAAAATAAAATTAACAGGAAGGAAAAAGGAAAAGGGAAAAGAAAACGTACTGTATATGGGATTTTCCAGTCGGGAGGGGGGGTTATGGTGCTGGAGGCCGGAAGGGGAAGGGGGTGCGGCTCGGGTGGCTGCGGGTTGTCAGTGGGGCGATGGAGTTTGTTGGCGGTGGCAGGCGCTGCACGGTGGCTCTCAGGGGGTAGGGCTTGACGGAGGCGCGGTTTCCGATTGGAAGGGGGGTTTTACGGGGGAAAAGGAGGAGGCGGTTAGATCGGAGGAGGGAGAGAAGGTGAGGGAGGGGTGGCGCGATCGCCTACCTCCGGCGGTGCAGCGCCAGGGGCGGCGGCTCCCTCCGCTCGCTCCGTTCCCTTTTTTTTTTATTATTATTATTTCCTGAGGAAATGAACGCGGGGGAAGAAAGAAAACGAGGGGGGTATTGTAAAGTTTTTAATTAATTTATTTATTATTTTTTTTTTCCACTTCAAATTGACTTTTCAAATTAACACCGATTCGAGCCCAACGACAGTCGTCCATAGCTAATTACACCCATTCCGAACTCAATGGCATATGTATCGAGGGCTGATTCGACTGTTTCGATCAGTTTCCGTTGAATTTACATTTAAATCATTATATTGAATTTTAAACGTACATTTCAAATTACCGGGGTCACATACTAACTCGAAAAATTCCCGAAAAATATTTTCTAGCTTCGTATTGACGATACGGTCCTAACAAAACTAGTTTCGTCGAATTCTGAGACCGTTAGAAAAATGGCCATTTTCCAATCGATTAAAATCAACTGAAACTGGTCAAACGCGTTTTCCTGTGCCACGCTCACATATTGATTCGAAAACTTATGAAATTTGGAATCTAGCAATAACTTTACACCACGGACCCAACAAAACTGGTTTCGTCGAAATCCGAGGTCATTTGCAAATTGTCCATTTTTAAGGGCCTGAATTTCATAGCGACTATTCAGAATTTTCAACTGGACATATCTTTTGATTCCCGCTACGAAATTTTGATCTGTCGGATTCGTTAGAAAGATATTATCAATTAGATCCTATCATTTTTGGTTTCACTAAAATCCGGATTATTATGCACCCGGTACATTCAATTGAAGTTTGAAATCGAATTATCGAACTACCGCGCCATTTTCAATTCTATTTATAATTATATATAAATATTTATATTCTAACGACGACGTATATAAATATATACGTCGAATTATATTAAAAATAAATTTCTCGTCGATATTATTTAAAATAATTCATTTTAAATAATTCAAAATTCGCCAAAATTGCCAAAATAAAAATTTTAAACTGGCCCAGATTTTCGGGTTGTTACAATCTCCCCCACTTAAAACTTTTCGTCCCCGAAAAGGAACAAAGTCGAAATTGGTTTGATTATTCAGCTCTACGATCGATCAGGCTTCCATTCTACAACTTTTCAGTTTCTGAGAATTTTCAAAAATTTCAAAAATTTGGCTAACACCCTAAATTTTCGAAAAATTTCGCCATAACCTCCCCTGCAATGGGAGCATCGGGGAATTTCAAATAGCTTCCCCGGTCCTTCAGATCTCAAAAAGAAAAAGAAAAAGCCAAGCGGCTAGCCAATAGGCTCATAAAATCATCATCACCCAACAAAACAGTAAATTATGTAGTAAACATGTACCTATTTGTCGGGCAAACAAATTTTATTCTCTGCTCTAGCCTCCTTGCTATGACCTGTTCAATGATATATATGCATATGCAAGCAAATGCAACCAATTCTCAATATAGTTCAATATTTGATACAATTAGGCATAATGGTTCAAAATTAGCAAACAAATGAACAGACAACACAAACATCAATCAATTAGTGGATTAACGTTTCAAATTCATAATTTTGATATATATACTGAAAATCTTGTTTTTGATGCCAATTAACAACAATGTGTTCTAGCTATATATAAGTTTTGGTTCTCACACCAGCCTAATGGAAATATATAGAAAATCACACCTTCGAAACACGAACATAAATACTGATGATGTCATGACAATCATCAGTGCCATCTTCGGGCGACTAAAGTGTGATGCTATATCTATCCAATATATTAAAACTTCGAATACACGCGGATCAGACGTATACGCAAAATCTATATATACTGGATTGTCCACATCAATATAGATAAATAACCAAATACGAATAATTGATTTAAATTTGCAAAACAAAATTTGTTTTCATTTTTATTTTAAAAATTTACTCTTCACACTCGTTCTAGGATACTACTGATCCCATCTCTAACGAGTCACTCTCATTGGATATTGCTAATCCAATATCTGATGAATTCTTTCGTACGGTTCTAATGTGCCTTGTTCTCTGCTTTGTAAACCAAAGCTTTGATACCAACTGTGACGGCAAGGAATTTCGCTCGGTCCGAACCAGTCGCTAAACCGATCCAGGCCGTTCGAAACGCCCTATCGTTTGAGAACAGGACAAATCAGAACGCATACAGAAGAACATTTCATTGTATATTACAACAATGCACCAGATTACAAGAATATATAGAGTATAAATGAATATTACACAGAAATATCATAGATTTAAATTACATTTAAATAAATTGCAGCGGAAAATAATACAATACACAACTAGAAGTAGATATACGGATACAAAGCTTTCCGGATATCGTTCCAGCTGTAAACCAGGATCCTGTGAATATAAATCTGCAAAACCAAAACTACTAGCTGCCCGTGTCAAAATAAGGGCACCCAGAGTTTAGATTAAAACAATAAACTCCAGGTCAGTCATGTGACTGGTGTGAGAACTAAAACAGTTATTAATCTTTATTTTTAAACTTAGGTAAATCAAGGGACCACGCCGTATAACACGGAACGGGTTTTCTCCCAAGAAAACCAGTGCATAAAACAAACAGCGCAATGCTAAATAAAGAAAAATGAAGCTGTTATAAGACCCAGGTCCTATCACACAATGCAACGCAAGCCGGGGGATAGGGTTTTTCCTTATAACAGCCAAAGAATGCTTGATACGTTTAAAACAAATCATTTGATACTACTATAAGTGCATAGTGTATAAAACAACTTCAAATCATAAGTATCAATCATAGGCGGCATGAATGACCCATACCACTATGTCGCCATAAATAGGTTTACAAATAAAACCGCAAATGTCACGTATTTGGAAATTGGATTTCCATCTATGAACCGAGGCAAAAGATAGTCCTCAACCGATTCGAGACGCTCTAGCCCGTGTCTCAGGCAAGTACTCAGTCAAGCCTTGGATCCTCAGGGCCAGTCCACCGATGTGGATTAAACTTAAACCCTGAACATGCGTTTCCCCGCCCTATGGGGCGTAGGTGAGCCAACTAAATGACTCCATCGGTTCGAGAACGACCGATCAATCCGAGGCGCCTCGCAACAGCAACAACCACATAAGTCAAACTCGTCAGGGCGTGTAAAACCACTGACGCCACTTCTAACTAGAAAGAAACGCATGCCCTCCCTGACGTCCTCTCCCGTTTTTGGTTCATACCGGGTGTGAAACTCGCGAAGCAAACGTTACACAAAGCTACGCCACAAAGGCCTTGCTTTGATCATCACCACAAGACTTTGCTTTTCAACAGAAGCCTCGATCAATTGCCGCTTAGGCATGCCACACAGGCAATTCACTCCATGCGTTTGATATCCATCAATATATAACCCCTGAGCTCGTACGTCTCAGAGAAGGGCGTTAAGCAAGAGAATAAATTCTCCGCCGCCAAACAGATATATATTTAATAGAGATCAATCACACGGACTAAAATCCAATGTCAGACACACAGTCCATTTACAAGTCCGTTCTGGGGCTGAACGAAACCGGAGGCACCTAGTACCCCGCATATCCATCGATCTCCAAGTACGTCTGGACGATCACCAACTGTTTCCATCTTCTTGGGTGTACAGCCCAATCAAGATCATCAGTTATCACCCAAACGACGTGAAGACTTCCGGTCTTCGACCACCGTCTTCATCTTCGACACCACGTCGAATCAGTTATTCAGAATGGGATAAACCCGGTCTTTCTGAATAACTCGCGTATATATTATAAAAGTGTTACACAAACACAACATACGCCTCATTCCAATTCAGAATATTCTTTTATTCAAATATTCCTATACTTTGGGAAAAGTTCCCATTAATTTTATCCAAGATAAATTCTTTAAATTTATTCTTTAATCTCCTTTGAATATCAATTCAAACTAGTCGGGATTAGCGAACCACACCGAAGTAATCATTTATTTTATTTCCCAATCCCAACCTATTCATCCCATGAAGTAAAACTGGTAATACTTCATATCTAACACCACAGTGTTATCGGTAAATTCAATTACCATTTCACGTTCAAATCTAATTAAAGATTTAACCATCGCCTGGAGCAAAACTGGTGATACTCCATTTTCGATCATTTCAATCTAATTAAAGATTCATTAAAACTCCACTTAGTTTTAATCTTTAACTGGGTTAAAGAATCAGTGTCATTTAAAACACAGTTCACGATAAACCCAAAATCACATTCCATTAATTATCGGGTTAAAGAACAAGTGTTATTTAAAACACTGTTCACGATAAACCCAAAAATCAATACCAATTCAATTCCAATTAAATATCGTTTAATTGGTACTCTTCATTAAATCTAAATAAAAAGATTTAATTTTTTTTCTCAACTGGGTTCAAGAACAGTGTTAGTGAAGACACCATTCACGACAAACCCAAATCACATTTGATATTCAATACAAGGCTCTGAATAGAAAATATATCGGCTTATATTCAATATCAAATTCTACGACTAACAAATGTCGTATTGGAAATAACGATATAAATATATATCTTTCAAATTTCCATAACAACATCTGTAGAATCACGAATTCCAACATCGAAATATTCCGAAGACAATTTCGATTCAAATCCACTCCAATGCAATCATTGGAAATTTTGGTTATTTTCAAAACCCTTTTCAAATTCAATTTATTTATTTAAAAATAAATAGAATTATAATTCTAGTTCAAAACTAGTTCATTCCGATAAAAATCTATTTTTATCCTTTCAAATATGGAGTTTTTCATCCCAATCCTTTCTAAATCATTTCTTATGATTTTACACAAATTATTACTATTTTTAATAATTTTATCAAGGCCCGTATAGTCGATTTCCATCAATGGCCATCGAACTGCACTTACAGCGACCTTTTTCAAATTTTATTTGGACGTAACTCCAAATCCAACCGTTAGATTTCAAATTTCTAATATTCGTTAGAAAGCTCTTTTCGATACGAACCCAACGGTTCCGGTTTTAGGAGAATCCGACGGTCGGATCTCCCGTAATGTCCGTTTGAAATAAATGGTCGAAATTCACGAACTGCCGCGGCGCGGCGCGTTCTATTCAGGCCATTATATTATATATATAATATATATAATATATACTTCGTCGATTTCTATTTAAAACGAATTATATAAATAGTTTTAAAATCGTTTCAAAAGCAATTCCAACTTCCTTTTCAATTCAAATCAAAATTGAATTCTTCTTTATAAATTCGTTTTAAAATTCATTTCTATTCAATTCAAATTTTAATTCAATTTGAATTCATTTCAATTCACTTTCAATTCAATTTGAATTCGTTTTCAATTCAATTCATTTCGAAATCGTTTTCAATTCAATTCATTTCAAAATATTCGATTTCGAAATCACTTTTCAATATTCATTTTAAAATGAATAAAATCGATATAAATATCGTTCACGTCAAAATGGCGTCAATCTAATCAACACGGCTTCATAAATTTCTATTTTCAAATATTCTATTTCAAATATTTCTTTTTCAAAATAGTTGTTATTATCAAAATATTTCGTTCAACACATGACCAATCTCAATGGATGAGTACTGTCAACACATGAACCTTTATTTTATAATATTCTTTATTTTTCAAATTGGAATGAGGCCCAATCAATTACCATATAAAGTTAATTATATGGATTCCATACAACACATGTATATAATAGCATTGAAAAATAATCAACCATCAACCAAAGTGCACTACACTGTATAAGCATCAAATATAGATATCTAACGCTTATAACAGCCTGTCAATCGATCGATCGACATATTTAATCAATCAGGATGAGTGAACTTCAAATTTCATCCTAACACCCGTGTGGGGTTTCAAACAATCAAACACAGATTTTATTTGTGCAGTTGGGCGGTGTGTAAAATTTATCGTCCCAGTCAATGTCATTCAAATAGGTGTACATAAACAAACCGTCCGGTTTGTAAATGAATATTTATTTATTCACATTCACGTTAAAAATTATATTTTTAACGATAAAACATTTTATTCAACCTATGAATATTCTATTCGGTTCATTCTTTCAATAAAGTGATATTTTATTTTTCTAACTTATTTTAGAAAATTTCGGCGGCATAACGGCACGATACTAGAAACGGGACGAGGCCTAGCCTTATCCCCGGTCTAGTGAAGGCCCACGCCATTCACACATCAATCAAAATCACCAAACAACCAAATTCAAATCCAATCATATAACTAATCTATGCAACCAAACAAACAAGTCCATGGTCTGTGGACGATTGTGTCGGGTGCTACTAAGCACCGTCTGCATCCTAGTATAAATATATAACTAGAAAATAAATTGAAGAGTGAGAAATTCTCACTGATAGCTATCCAACTTCACGGCACTTCATTTAGAGAAATATTCGTCGATATCTCATCTTTGCCAGCTTCGTTGCCCGTATTCTCTACATATGTAAAAATTGAATTTTTACTTCGCTATTTCATATATAAAAATCATATTTTTATTTCGAAGGTCAATATATAAAAATCATATTTTTATTACGAAGTTCAATATATAAAAATCATATTGTTATTTCAAAGTTCAACATATAAAAATCATATTTTTATTTCGAAGTTTAACATATAAAAATCATATTTTTATTTCGAAGTTCAACATATAAAAATCATATTTTTATTTCGAAGTTTAACATATAAAAATCATATTTTTATTTCGAAGTTTAACATATAAAAATCATATTTTTATTTCGAAGTTTAACATATAAAAATCATATTTTTATTTCGAAGTTCAACATATAAAAATCATATTTTTATTTCTTTTATTATACAAAGATCAAATTTTTAATTTGCTACAAGAAAAAAAATTATATTTTTAATCATCATACTTATATATATATAAAAAAAAAATCGTTTCTTTAAGTATTTAAAAGTCGTTCCTTTTATAATTAAAAACCAAACCTTTCTTGTTTTTAAAATCGTAACTTTTCATAAATATAAAAAAAATCGAGCCTTTCCTTAATATAAAAATCTTACCTCACATTTAATCAAAACTGAAATTAAAATCAAAAATTTTAACTACATTACAGAAAATAAAATTAACAGGAAGGAAAAAGGAAAAGGGAAAAGAAAACGTACTGTATATGGGATTTTCCAGTCGGGAGGGGGGGTTATGGTGCTGGAGGCCGGAAGGGGAACGGGGTGCGGCTCGGGTGGCTGCGGGTTGTCAGTGGGGCGATGGAGTTTGTTGGCGGTGGCAGGCGCTGCACGGTGGCTCTCAGGGGGTAGGGCTTGACGGAGGCGCGGTTTCCGATTGGAAGGGGGGTTTTACGGGGGAAAAGGAGGAGGCGGTTAGATCGGAGGAGGGAGAGAAGGTGAGGGAGGGGTGGCGCGATCGCCTACCTCCGACGGTGCAGCGCCAGGGGCGGCGGCTCCCTCCGCTCGCTCCGTTCCCCTTTCTTTTTTTTTTTTATTATTTCCTGAGGAAATGAACGCGGGGGAAGAAAGAAAACGAGGGGGGGGGGTTATTGTAAAGTTTTTAATTAATTTATTTATTATATATTTTTTTTTCCACTTCAAATTGACTTTTCAAATTAACACCGATTCGAGCCCAACGACAGTCGTCCATAGCTAATTACACCCATTCCGAACTCAATGGCATATGTATCGAGGGCTGATTCGACTGTTTCGATCAGTTTCCGTTGAATTTACATTTAAATCATTATATTGAATTTTAAACGTACATTTCAAATTACCGGGGTCACATACTAACTCGAAAAATTCCCGAAAAATATTTTCTAGCTTCGTATTGACGATACGGTCCTAACAAAACTAGTTTCGTCGAATTCTGAGACCGTTAGAAAAATGGCCATTTTCCAGTCGATTAAAATCAACTGAAACTGGTCAAACGCGTTTTCCTGTGCCACGCTCACATATTGATTCGAAAACTTATGAAATTTGGAATCTAGCAATAACTTTACACCACGGACCCAACAAAACTGGTTTCGTCGAAATCCGAGGTCATTTGCAAATTGTCCATTTTTAAGGGCCTGAATTTCATAGCGACTATTCAGAATTTTCAACTGGACATATCTTTTGATTCCCGCTACGAAATTTTGATCTGTCGGATTCGTTAGAAAGATATTATCAATTAGATCCTATCATTTTTGGTTTCACTAAAATCCGGATTATTTTGCACCCGGTACATTCAATTGAAGTTTGAAATCGAATTATCGAACTACCGCGCCATTTTCAATTCTATTTATAATTATATATAAATATTTATATTCTAACGACGACGTATATAAATATATACGTCGAATTATATTAAAAATAAATTTCTCGTCGATATTATTTAAAATAATTCATTTTAAATAATTCAAAATTCGCCAAAATTTCCAAAATAAAAATTTTAAACTGGCCTAGATTTTCGGGTTGTTACAAATAAATTCTCCGCCGCCAAACAGATATATATTTAATAGAAATCAATCACACAGACTAAAATCCAATGTTAGACACATAGTCCATTTACAAGTTCGTTCTAGGTCTGAACGAAACCGGAGGCACCTAGTACCCCGCATATCCATCGATCTCCAAGTACGTCTGGACGATCACCAACTGATTCCCTCCTCTTGGGTGTACGGCCCAATCAAGATCATTAGTAATTATCCAAACGACGTGAAGACCTCCGGTCTTCGACCATCGTCTTCATCTTCGACTCATCGTCGAACCAGTTATTCAGAATGAGATAAACCTGGCCTTTCTGAATAACTCACGTATATAATAAACAAGTGTTACACAAACACAACATACGCCTCATTCCAATTCAGTAGTCGCTAACCGTAAATTAGGAAGAGAACAATTCTCCAAATATTAGCCCAGGAGGCCGAAACCAACATCAGATCAATAACCAGGAAACCATTCTTCTTAGCTAACCTACAGTTAGTTTCTCAATTCCACATTCTTAGGGAAAGGTTTCCATTAATTTTATCAAAGATAAATTCTTTTAAATTTATTCTTTAATCATCCTTTGGATATCATTTCAAACCAAATTATGGTTTTCCAAACTAGTCGGGATTAGCGAACCACACCGAAGTAATTATTTATTTTATTTCCCAATCCCCACCTATTTATCCCATGAAGCAAAACTGGTAATACTCCATATCTAATACCACGGTGTTATCGGTAAAATTAATCACCATTTCACGTTCAAATCTAATTAAAGATTTAACTATCGCTTGGACCAAAACTGGCGATACTCCATTCTCGCTCATTTTACAAATTTGATAATTTAAATTATCAATTTACATTTCAATCTAATTGCAGATTCATTAAAACTCCCTTTACTGGGTTAAAGAACTAATGTCATTTAAAACACAGTTCACGATACCCACAAATCAATTCTAATTCAATTCTAATCAAATATACTAGAAATTCTGATTATTTAAAACCCCTTTCAAATCCAATTTATTTATTTAAAAATAATCGGGTTTTAAATTTTGTTCAAAACTAGTTCATTTCGGTAAAAATCTATTTTTATCTTTACAAATGCGGGATTTTTCACCCCAGTTCTTCACAAATCATTTATTATAATTTTACACAAATTATTAATATTTTTAATAATTTTATCAAGGCCCGTACAGTCAATTTCCATCAACGGCCATCGAACTGCACTTACAGCGACCTTTTCTGAAATTGATTTGGACATATCGTCAAATCCAACCGTTAGATTTCAAATTTCTAATATTCATTGGAAAGCTCTTTTCGATACGAACCCAACGGTTCCGGTTTTAGGAGAATCCGACGGTCGGATCTCCCGCGATGTCCGTTCAAAGTCAATGGTCGAAATTTACGAACTGCCGCGGCGGGGCGCGCTCTATTCAGGCCATTATATATATAATATATATATATTATATACATTTCGTCGATTTGCTTTTAAAACAAATTTTATAAATAATTTTAAATTCGTTTCAAAAACAATTTCAACTTTCATTTCAATTTCAAATCAAAATTGAATTTTCCCTTATAAATTCTTTTTACATTCATTTCTATTTGATTTCAATTCAAATCGATTTCAATTCTATTTCAGTTCGTTTTCAATTGAATTCAATTCAATTCAAATTCGTTTTCTATTCAATTCAATTCAAATTCGATTTCTATTCAATTCAATTCAAATTCGATTTCTATTCAATTCAATTCAAATTCGATTTCTATTCAATTCAATTCGAATTCCTGTTATAAATATTCGATTTTTATCAATTTTCAATATTCATTATAAAAATGAATATAATCGATATGAATATCGTTCGTGTCAAAATAGCGCATCTCTAATCAACAGGGCTTTATTTTTCAATAACATCGTTATTCTATTCAACAAATGAATCTATATTTCTTTCTATACATGACTAATCTCAACGGATGAGTACTGTCAACACGCGACTATTTTTGTTATTTCATATATTTTATAAAAATTATGGTATCTATCGTTTGATTTCAAATCAGACTCCAACCGTAAATTAGTAAGAGAACGATTCCCAAAATATTAACCCCGAAGGTCGAAACCAACATCAGATCAATATCCAGGAGACCACTCATCTTATCTATTTCCAGTTAGTTTCTAATTTTATATATGATAAGGATGTAAATTTTATTGTTAAAATATTTCGTTCAACGCATGACTAATCTCAACGATGAGTACTATCAATACATGAACCTTTATTTTATAATATTCTTTATTTTTCCAATTGGAATGAGGCCCAATCAATTACCATATAATGTTAATTATATGGATTCCATACTACACATGTATAAAATAGCAACGATAAATAATCAACCATCATCCAAAGTGCACCAAGCAACTGCATAAGCATCAAATATAAATAATTAACGCTCACACAGTCTGTCTTCCAATCGATCGATATACAACTAAATAATTGGGATTAGTGTACGCCAAATATCATCCCAATACCCGTGTGGGGTTTCAAATCAACAAACACTGAATATTATTTGTGCGGTTGGGCGATGTGTAAAATTTATCGTCCCAATCAATATCCTTCAAATAGGTGTACATAAACAAACCGTCCGGTTTGTAAATGAATATTTATTTTATTCACATTCTCGTTAAAAATTATATTTTTAACGACCAAATTATTTTATTCAACCTATGAATATTCTATTCGGTTCATTTATTAAATAAAATGGTATCTTTATTATTTTAACTTATTTTAGAAAATTTCGACGGCATAACGGCACGATACTAGAAACGGGACAAGGCCTAGCCTTATCCCCGGTCTAATAATGGCCCACGCCATACACATATCAATCAAATCCATTCCATTTCACCAAACAATCAAATTCAAATCAAATAATCTAACCAACTACACAACCAAACAAACAAGTCCATGGTCTGTGGACGATGGTGTCGGGTGCTACTAAACACCGTCTACATCCTAGTATATATATTTAACTAGAAAAGTAAATTTAAGGTGAGAAATTCTCACCGAGGGATCCGCTCCTCCATTTCATTTCTGAACCGTCTGAATTCCTTTTTGATTTCAATCTGTCCCATCTCACTTCTTTTCACGCTGTTCATAGTAAAAATCATATTTTTAATATGATGTTCATATTAAAAATCATATTTTTATAATGGCCCTTTATAAAAAAAATTACATATTCTTACGATGCTTTCTTTTATATATAGATTATATTTTTAAATTGCTACCTCATATATAAAAAAATCGTATTTTTATACCGTTATACCAACAATAAAAATTGCCTTTTTTATATATCGCTACATATACAAAGGTCAAATTTTTACTTTTCTACATGTATATAAAAATCGAATTTTTATATTCTCTACCTTATAAAAATTATATTTTTATAATTTCTACTATATAAAAATCATATTTTTAATATGCCACTAGTATAAAAATTATATTTTTAACCTTTCTATAATATAAAAATCGTATTTTTATTATCATACCTATATAAAAATCATATTTTCATATGGTTATTATATATACGAAAGTCTATATTTTTATATGCTATTATATATATGAAAGACTATATTTTTATATTTTTAAAACCCTTCTCTTTATATTTTAAAAATCCTGCTTATTTATATTTTTATAAAAACAATGCTAATTTTATTTTAAAAGCAATGCAAATTTTATTTTAAAAGCATTGCAAATTTTATTTTAAAACAATGATTTTTATCTTAAAACAAAGATTTTTACTTTCAAACTAATGTATATTTATTTTAACAAACAATTCTATTTTATTTTAAAACAAAGTATATTTTCTTTTCTAAAACAAAGATTATTTTCTTTTCTAAACAAAGATTATTTTCTTTTCTAAAAAAAAGATTATTTTCTTGCCCTTTTCTATTTTCAAAAACTACATTTAAAACAATGTTCTTCTTATAATCAGGAAAATAAAACAATGCTAGGTTTCACCTTTCTGCTGTTTAAACCCGTAGCCGACCCTTAGCCGAAAACCTAGGGTTCAGATTTTCGCACGTCAGCAGCCGCGTGGATCGGATCGGACCCCGCCACTTCGTCCTCCTACGCAGCCGCTACTTCCAGCTTCAACAATGGTGAATTCGGCCTCCTCCTCAGACCAGAAATCGCTTCGAATCAGCGCCAGTTCGAGCTGGAAAAGCTCCCAAATCACGTAGCTAAAATTCATCAAACAAGTAGGGATGGAAAGCTCATGGAGAGGGCTTGGATCTTCGTTTAATAAATATCTGAAATCACTCATTGGATTGGAAGAAAAATCAAAGAGAAAGGGGGAACGAATTTCCGCCGTGGGTTCTGAAAAGGGGAGGCGGGTTTGAGTTGTTGATCACGGCTTTGATGAATGGCCAGGGTTTCACCAAAGAATTTATAACCCCTTTTATTATTTATATTACTTTAATTTAAAATTATTCCAGTATGATCCTGTATTCCAATTCAAACCCAACGGCTATCGCCCCTAGCTAATTACCCGCATTCCAAACACAATGGGATATGTTTCGTAACCCATTTCAGCTGTTACGATAAGTTTTGCTTCAAATTAAATTATAAATCATTATATATTTAATTTAAATGTACATTTTAATTCACCGGGGTCACACACTAACTCTAAAAATTCCAGAAAAATTATTTCTAGATTCGTATAGCCGATACGGTCCTAACAAAACTTATTTCGTCAAATTCTGAGACCGTTTGAAAAATGGCCATTTTCTAGTTAATCGAATTTCACTGAAACTATTAAAACACGTTTAACTTCGCCACGCTCACATATTAATTCAGAAAATTATGAATTTTAAAATCTAGCAATAATTTGACATCCCGGATCCAACAAAAGTGGTTTCGTCGAAAACCGAGGTCATTTGCAAAATGGCTATTTTCAAGGCCTTTATATATATTAAAATATATATAAATTCCACAGCTACTTTTCTGAATTTTGAACTGGACATATCTTTCAACTTCTAAAGTGAAATCTCAATTTCTTAACTCCGTTAGAAAGATATCATCAAACAGATTTAGATATTTCTGGTTTCGTCCAATTCCGACTTAAAACGAATTCTGTATATTCATTTGAAATTTGAAATTTGAAATCGAATTTTCAAACTACCGCGCCATTTCAGGCTCGTTATATAATTAAAATAAATTTATTTGTTTTAACTTCGTCGAAAATATATTTTCCGTTGTTATTATTTAAAATAATTCATTTTAAATATTCAGAATCCGTTAAAATCGCCAAAATAAAAAATTTAAATTGGCTCAGAATTTCAGGGTTGTTACACTATTTCATTATAAAAACGAAAATACTCGATATAAATATCATTCGCGTCAAAATGGCGCATATCTAATCAATATGGCTTTGTATATTTCAATAACATCGTTATTCTATTCAACACATGAATATTTTCTTCAACTCATGAATATATACTTTATTCAACACATGAATATTTATTAATTCTTACTTACAATAAAAATGTGAATTTTATTGTATAAATATTTTGTTCAACACATGAATATTTTCAACACATGAATGGTTTCAACACATGAATGGTTTCAACACATGAATATTCTCAACACATGAGTATTGTCAACACTTGACTATTTTGTTTATTCAACACATGAATATAATTTATTATAATCTTTATTTTCAAAATTGGAACGAGGCCCATATAATGTTAATTATATGGATTCCATACAACATATGTATATAACAACAATAATAAATAATCAACCATCATCCAAAGTGCACCACACAACCGCATAAGCATTAAATATAAATAATTAACGCTTACACAGTCTGTCAACCAATTGATCGACATACATCTAAATAATTGGGATTAGTGTACGCCAAATATCATCCCAATACCCGTGTGGGGTTTCAGTCAACAAATACAGATTTTTATTTGTGAAGTTGGGCGATATATAAAATTTATCGTCCCAATCAATATCATTCAAATGGGTGTATATAAACAAATCATTCGATTTGTAAATGAATATTTATTTTATTCACATACTCGTTAAATTTATATTTTTAAGGATAAATAATTTATTTCAATACATGAATATATTTGAAACGACCCGAAATCCCCTTTACGGGAAATCACCGATTGAGTTGAGGACAAGGCGAATCAGAACACAAACAGAAGAACATTTCATTGTATATTACAACAATTTCATCAGATTACAAGAATATACAGAGTATGAATCAATATTACACTTCATAAAATATCAGAGGTTACAATACATTACATAGCAGCGGAAAATAATACAAAACACAACTGAAGGAGATATACGGATACAAAGCTTTCCGAATATCATTCCAGCTGTAAACTAGGTTCCTGTGAAGATAATTCTACAAAACCAAAACTACTAGCTGCCCGTGTCGAAAATAAGGGCACCCAGAGTTTAGGTGTAACGTCCCGTATTTTTGACAGCCAAATACTTTATTTATAATATTTTATTTGGAATATTAAAGGGTTTTAATATTTAAATCACTATCTAAACAAAGTTGAACGATATATATTCATATATAAAATAAAACGAGCCCAGAACAGCGCTGCAGTTCGTAAAATAGAGTTTTGAACTTCAACTGGATATACAGAGTCCGTTTTAAATCGGATTCCTGTGAAACAAGAAATGTACGGAGCTGGAGAAGTATATTTTTCTAGTGAAAGAGAAAAATCGAGATTTCGTCGTGTAGATTGGAAGTTATGCCCAAACCAATTTGGCAGAAAAACAGCGGCGTAATCATTTATCGACCGTAACGGTTTATTCGATATAACTAGATACCGGTTTCGAATTTAGCCAAGGTTCTTTTGGGACATAGTGCTAATTTAATTTTTAGAATTTTACTGTAATTTTTAATTAATTAAATAAGCAACTTTTTATGTGGAGTATTTTGCACCCTGTAATCAACATTTTGGGATTTCGCAATATAAGTTAAACTACCGGTATTATTATATTTTTGGGATCGCGACACCTCACTGAACACGACTGTATTTTTATTTCAGTCTGCAACGCTCATACATGAATACATAGTGGTGTAGGTAACTTTATTTGAATGGTTAACTGGTCAAACGAACTCAAAATTCAACGAAACAAGTTTCATACGAAACCTTAGGAAGAGGTCTAGTGAAACGTCAAGGCCTCATATTTTTAGGATTTTTTCTGTAATTTTAAGGAATTAATGCTCGGTGTTTTTCATCGATATTTTCTAAAGGATTTCGCAAACGGTGTCGGAATTCGACGAAACCTGTCCCATCGGATCCGGAATATTTTTTTATGCTAGAATTAGTAGTTTTCGCCTCGATTGAACATCGTATGTGGTGATTTTTAACAAGAAAACTCACGGCAAGTTTGGTTACATTATTATATTATTAAATGATCCCACTACTTTAACTTTTCCTATTTGCTTTTGCTTACGCCATTTGATTTCTTGCGTCCCAAACCTAAATACCGTGGCCACCAATCTACTAAGTACCGTGTGAACCACGGTTTATTTCGAGAACCCCACTCAACAGTATCCTACCCTATAAACCTATTACTCTATATACGTGGTCACCACGGTAGCTTTCTTCTATATAAATACTTGATTTCCTCTTCCATTTGCTTACCGAAACATTTTCTCCTGCAAATTAACACCCAAACTTTCTTCCACAGACAATTAAATCGTAGCGCCCTCCACAAAAAAAAAAAAAAAAAAAAAAAAAAAGAGAGGAAGGAAGAAAGAAAAAAAAAGAATATGAACAGAAGAGAAGGGGAGCAGTACGCATGGATGGAAGGAAGGGACCCATGTTGGAGGAATAGGCTAGCTTGAAGGTGCGAAATGAAGACCTGTAGCATGCGTGAAAATGGTTGGAGGCAGTGGGCTTGAGCTTAGGCTTTTCCATAAATAAATAAAAAAAAGGGGTAGGAAACGCTGGAAGAATGGGAAGAAGGCCTGGTGGAGTGGTTCAAGGAGTTTTGGCGTGGTGTCAGATGGGTTCATGCACGCATGTATGGGCGAGAAAAGGGTGGCGCTTGGTGACGGAAGCTCGGTGGGCCGGGTTTTTTTTTTTAAAAAAAAAAAGAAAAAAAGAAAAGAAGAGAACCGAACGCGAGCAAAAGGGGAAGACGAAAATGCTGTAGCATTTTTGGTTTGGGAATGGCGTGGCATTGGATTCAGGCCGTATGGGCTTTGGGCCTGGAAAAGAGAAAAAAAAAATTAAAAAGAAGAGAGAACGCAAGTCTTGGGGTATGGCGAGGAGATGCGGTTGTTGGTTCGAAAGGTTTTAAATGGGGACCGGTGCGTTCAAGTCTTCCAGAAAGGATGGAACCAAATCTGTCTACCCGAATTATTTAACACAAGTAAGTACGCCGTTATTAAATAAATAAAATAATTAGTGTGTAAATTTTATTACTTTTAAGGAATAAATTAGTTAATATAAAACCGTATGACTATAACATTAATAACGCATTCGTATGTTAACAGATTTAAGCAAAACAAACTACTCTGGATCCGAATGGAGGAATGCTACATTCTGAATGGGAACGGACGAAACCGGAAGTAGTTGGAGAATTAAATTAAACAGACGTTTAATTTAAATGAACCGTGTGACGATGAACTAAACCAGGTGAGTTAAACTCACTCAGTTCTCCCTTCTTATATTTTATATAAGTTGGGTTTCATAATTGTGTGCTATGTTCGTTAATGTTTGTTTGTTGCTTGTTGGTTCTATATGGACTGAAACAGTTAAATTAAACGTTCGTTTGATTTAACTGAAACTAATCGTTATTTATAACGATAAAATCCAAGTGAGGTAACTTACCTTAGTGGTTACATTTATAACACTATAAACGTTATAATCAAATAGTTGAATGATTGAACTGTTGTTATTACCCCAGTATTGACTGTTGCAGTTATTATCGACCGTTATTATCAAACTGTTTTATTTCATATGTCTAGATGAAAATGAACATCGGACTGCATAATTTGAATTGTGGTAACCCATGTCTTTGTAGACATAACAGGTTGATATTGGTAACGTTTATCAATATGATCATATTGCTTGTATGGAATGTGAAATTTATTTATATTTTACGGTTTGGTACTACAGTAGCCATTTGCCTCTTTAGTACCGTCGGTTAAAAGGAATGATTTTCGAAATCGATATTAAATGGATTTCGAGCGGTTTCAAAGTTATAAATATTTTTTTTATGTGGTTTTGAAAGGCGATTTTAATCGTAAGAATAATAGTCGAAGTTAAATTTATCAATTTTATATAAATATAACTAATAGAGATGCAAGATGTATTAAATGAATGGTTAAACGTTATAATTTATCGTATTAATTATTTAAATATTGAAATGGTTGTGAAGGCCTTACGGTCGTAAAAGAAGTTTTAAATTGATTTCAAAATAGAAAAATGGAATAGTTAAATCATGGGTATACGGGAACGGGTAAAAGAGTTCAAAGAGAAATGTTTTGTAATAAATGATCATTTTTAACAAACGGCATTTCAAACAAATACGAAATGTGATAACATTTCGTGTATGAGATTAACAAATCAATGGGTTGGAAATGAGTGGTGATTTGAAAATGGGGTTTCATATTTTGAATGAAATCGAAGTGAAAGTATGAATATGAATTTATAAATGAGATTTGGTTAAATAAATGGAAGCGAGTTTATTCCGAGGGTCGGGATGTGGTATTCCGAAGTTCGGAATGATTAATCGAAGTGAGTTCTATTCCGAGGTTCGGAATGTGATATTCCGAAGTTCGGAATGTTAACTAAAGGCAGGATTTTAAATTAGGTTAAGAATGTGAATAACGACAACGAATATTAGTTGTCGATGATGGATTACAAATGAGATTTGTAAACAAAATTAAAGATGCGCAAACGAAAACGAATGGTAAGTATCGTAGTTAATTTACAAAGATTTTGTAAATGGAAATTTAAAGTTTTGAAAATGAAGTCGAGTGAGTAAATAAAATTAAGGGTTTGTGAATGTATTTATAACATGGGTTACAAAAGGAATAAGATATGAGATTTTTCTTAAAGGGATTATCATATGTTGCAGACAACGAATAAGTGGTCGAGTACGAGTTAAAGAGAATGTGATAAGTGAAATAGTTTTGAAATGAAGTTTGTAATGTTTGGCACAAATAACAAGTTGAATCGTCTTGATAAATACCAATATAAGGATTTGAAAGTATATCAATATAAAAATTGTATAAGGTATTAATATGAGCTTTATAAAAGTTTTGTTTATATGGTTTTAAAACAAATGAAATTTGAATTGTCGAAGTAAATGGTAAGATTGTAATAAAGAGATATCAAGGAAGTTTCATAAAGATTCTATTTATAATAGAATCAAAGTTCGTATATAATATTGTAAATGATTATTAATATAAATCGAAAGGATTTAATAAGAGTTTACTAAATAATTAGTTGAGTAAACGTGGTCAAGATTTAATGAGGTTTTCAAAGGGAAAATATGTTGTTAATAAACTGCTATTGGTCCTGAAGATATGAATGTTGTTGGTCAAGGTCTGAGAGGTAAATAAAATACCCCAACTTGAACGACTCCATGATTATCCCAGAATGATATTAGTTTATAAACAAGAGTGGTTGAGGGAAACATAAGCTATGATTTCCGCAAATGATATTATAAACTGTTTTTGAAAGTTTATAAGTTGAATGAAATAAATTTGGAAAATATTCTTATTTTACTAAAAGTAAAGGCGATGTTCCAAATATTGGAAAAGTTAAAGAATATAATTAACGGGCGGTTCGTTAAAGAGGCTAAATGATACTGAGTATTGAATAAGTGAATCCATTTTCTTTTATGGATGAATGGTTGTTTTATCTGATAGTTAAATAACCGACTATCAAAATTGGCCCATGCGATTGTTGGTACGGAAAGACCGGGATCGAATTTATATTCGAAAACCATTCCGTCCAGCAAGTACGAATACGATGAAGATGCTGATTCAAGACGGAGCTATTGAAGACCGTTGATCTTCATAAGCGGAAGGATTACTTAAAATCTCTGACTTGCAAGCAGAGATATACTGTGATTCTGTCGTGATTGGAATCTACAGATTGCAAGGACTTCTCGCTACTGATTCTCAGGGTGATTCCTAGAATGCAGTAGGAGGGTACCTTCGGTTCATCCTGTTCCTGGGTGACTTGTATGGATGAATGCCTGACAGAGTATTTCCAGAAAAGGTCACGTACATTGATTTCTTCAACCATACCAAGAGTGGAAGCGGAGAAGGAAACTTCTTTAGCCAACACGTAATGTATTGTTGTGGACGTCAATTAGTGATTCTGATGGATCTGACAATGTGGCATTCGAAGTGAATGAGATGTGCTGATGAAGCGTAGCCTCAAGCCTCATCAACCGGGAGATGACAGAAATCGGGCAGGCAGCATGGCTATGTGGGTCGCTCCCATTAGGGTGTATAATCACCTATCTAGAGAAATTCCTTTTGTTCTTATTCTATCGATTCTGCCCATTCGGGAACGGTGGTTTGAGCCCAACCGTTGGTGATATACATTCGATACACTCAAGCGAAATGAGTGGTCGGTCATGTGAGGGCCGGGTTGCAAGACGTTCTTGTTGAACCCAGTGTATTCGCCTCTAGAGATACACTATCGGCAGGTGGTCCCATACCTTGTCAAGGTCGGAATCCAATCTCCAATAAGTGCCCGCGGTTTTGTTTGTATACTATATATGTGGAGCGTGAGATGCAAGCGTTCCACTAGATTGATATTTACTTGTACTTAAACACTATTATAATATCAGAAAATATATTGATTTTAAAAATGTTTTGGGTTATCGTAAGGTAAAAACCGTCCGTGTTTATGTGTGGATTTGGTCTTACGATTATCCTTTCTTCTGAAAAGATTTTGAACTTTAAAAATCATGATTGGATGATTTACCTTATTACTGTGCGAGTTTATCTCACTCTGGTTCACCAGACTGACCCGGTGTTTTGTAAATGCTCGGGTTAGCCCGGAGTGTACAGGTTCAGGTTAGTGACTGCTATGAAGAGACGAGCTGGAAGAGTCCAGACGTATGATATTACTACTATTCCGCTGTGGGTTGTATATGGGAACAGGCTATTATAACTGTCCCATGGTATGATGTACTCTGATACTGTAAGTATTTTCAAAGCTCTCAATAAAGATTTATTTCTGTATTATATTTTGTTCCGCTGCGATGTGAGACTCTGATTCTGTGTTGTCTTTGTTCTTCTTCTACTTCTTCTATTCTAATATTTCTATCTTATCTTTCTCATCCTCCAACTTCTTACTTCTAGCTTTCTGGAGATTCGATACTCGAATGGGACACAGTTTGTGTAAATGTCGAAAATTCGAGTGTCAAATTTTCCGGGTCGCTACAGTTGGTATCAGAGCAATTGGTTTAGTAATAACCTTGGCTCTATGGTGTAGCTCGATAGAGATTGGGTTAGTAATACCCTAGATCGAGATTGAGTGTATATATATGAGAGCGTATTTGAAAATTTTATATACAAATGTTTTGTATTGTGTTTGTTGATCGGTTCAAGTGTTGAGAAGCTTTGAACTGACCATTAACACAGTATTATTTTGAAAAGAAGATAAATGAAATAATTTTACCCAAATCGTATTTTTGTATAGAAAAGAAATTTTTATTAAATTATTGAGATATTAGTGTGTTTGATCGATTTGAATGAGATTCGAATCGAATTAAAATGTTGAATTGATACTTAACTTGGTTAAGTATAATTAATTTCAGAATGATATTGTAATTAAATTTAATTGGAAATTAAATGAATGGATAATAATCAAATGTGTGAAACCAAAATAAATATTAATATTGAATGTGAATTCAATAAATTTTGTTTATTTGGTTGTGTATTGGTTGATGGTTGTGAATTGGTTGTTATTGGATGACAAGTAGTTGAATAGAATTCATTCAATGGGTTAACGAAGATATGGGAAATAAATTCCAGTATAATTTAACTGGGATGAAACTGCATATGGATTGGAACTTATGGCTTAACCCCGTAATTGATAATGAATCAATGCTATTTGTTTGATTTTGGAATTTAGTGCAGTTATACTCGTTGACCTCTGAAATATTATCTCAGAATTTCATATATCTATTACTGATATGTGAATTGAGTTAAGTATAGGTGCCAAAGGACTAGGCAGATTGATATCAGTTGAATAAATCGCATATACATTAAGCAAATATGCTCAATAGCGCTCGAAAAGGTACGCCTACGTGAAAATATAAAATTTTGGTTTTTTTTGGATTTTGAGTTTGGATTTTGAATTTTTCCGACCCTGTTGGTCGATGTATATATATTTCTTGAACCTGCGATATTGCAGATGTCCTCCGTATAGGGGAGACTATGCCAAATTTTTCCAAAGTTTAAGGTGTTAGTGAATTTTCGAAGATTTTTGAAAAATATTTATTTATGATATTGAATTGGTTTTTGATTTATAATAAATTTGATTTGGAAATTAATGGGTTTATAACGTTCTTTCATACCTCAGCAATTTCGAGGACGAAATTATTTTAAGGGGGGAAGAATGTAACGTCCCGTATTTTTGACAGCCAAATACTTTATTTATAATATTTTATTTGGAATATTAAAGGGTTTTAATATTTAAATCACTATCTAAACAAAGTTGAACGATATATATTCATATATAAAATAAAACGAGCCCAGAACAGCGCTGCAGTTCGTAAAATAGAGTTTTGAACTTCAACTGGATATACAGAGTCCGTTTTAAATCGGATTCCTGTGAAACAAGAAATGTACGGAGCTGGAGAAGTATATTTTTCTAGTGAAAGAGAAAAATCGAGATTTCGTCGTGTAGATTGGAAGTTATGCCCAAACCAATTTGGCAGAAAAACAGCGGCGTAATCATTTATCGACCGTAACGGTTTATTCGATATAACTAGATACCGGTTTCGAATTTAGCCAAGGTTCTTTTGGGACATAGTGCTAATTTAATTTTTAGAATTTTACTGTAATTTTTAATTAATTAAATAAGCAACTTTTTATGTGGAGTATTTTGCACCCTGTAATCAACATTTTGGGATTTCGCAATATAAGTTAAACTACCGGTATTATTATATTTTTGGGATCGCGACACCTCACTGAACACGACTGTATTTTTATTTCAGTCTGCAACGCTCATACATGAATACATAGTGGTGTAGGTAACTTTATTTGAATGGTTAACTGGTCAAACGAACTCAAAATTCAACGAAACAAGTTTCATACGAAACCTTAGGAAGAGGTCTAGTGAAACGTCAAGGCCTCATATTTTTAGGATTTTTTCTGTAATTTTAAGGAATTAATGCTCGGTGTTTTTCATCGATATTTTCTAAAGGATTTCGCAAACGGTGTCGGAATTCGACGAAACCTGTCCCATCGGATCCGGAATATTTTTTTATGCTAGAATTAGTAGTTTTCGCCTCGATTGAACATCGTATGTGGTGATTTTTAACAAGAAAACTCACGGCAAGTTTGGTTACATTATTATATTATTAAATGATCCCACTACTTTAACTTTTCCTATTTGCTTTTGCTTACGCCATTTGATTTCTTGCGTCCCAAACCTAAATACCGTGGCCACCAATCTACTAAGTACCGTGTGAACCACGGTTTATTTCGAGAACCCCACTCAACAGTATCCTACCCTATAAACCTATTACTCTATATACGTGGTCACCACGGTAGCTTTCTTCTATATAAATACTTGATTTCCTCTTCCATTTGCTTACCGAAACATTTTCTCCTGCAAATTAACACCCAAACTTTCTTCCACAGACAATTAAATCGTAGCGCCCTCCACAAAAAAAAAAAAAAAAAAAAAAAAAAAAAAAAAAAGAGAGGAAGGAAGAAAGAAAAAAAAAGAATATGAACAGAAGAGAAGGGGAGCAGTACGCATGGATGGAAGGAAGGGACCCATGTTGGAGGAATAGGCTAGCTTGAAGGTGCGAAATGAAGACCTGTAGCATGCGTGAAAATGGTTGGAGGCAGTGGGCTTGAGCTTAGGCTTTTCCATAAATAAATAAAAAAAAGGGGTAGGAAACGCTGGAAGAATGGGAAGAAGGCCTGGTGGAGTGGTTCAAGGAGTTTTGGCGTGGTGTCAGATGGGTTCATGCACGCATGTATGGGCGAGAAAAGGGTGGCGCTTGGTGACGGAAGCTCGGTGGGCCGGGTTTTTTTTTTTAAAAAAAAAAAGAAAAAAAGAAAAGAAGAGAACCGAACGCGAGCAAAAGGGGAAGACGAAAATGCTGTAGCATTTTTGGTTTGGGAATGGCGTGGCATTGGATTCAGGCCGTATGGGCTTTGGGCCTGGAAAAGAGAAAAAAAAAATTAAAAAGAAGAGAGAACGCAAGTCTTGGGGTATGGCGAGGAGATGCGGTTGTTGGTTCGAAAGGTTTTAAATGGGGACCGGTGCGTTCAAGTCTTCCAGAAAGGATGGAACCAAATCTGTCTACCCGAATTATTTAACACAAGTAAGTACGCCGTTATTAAATAAATAAAATAATTAGTGTGTAAATTTTATTACTTTTAAGGAATAAATTAGTTAATATAAAACCGTATGACTATAACATTAATAACGCATTCGTATGTTAACAGATTTAAGCAAAACAAACTACTCTGGATCCGAATGGAGGAATGCTACATTCTGAATGGGAACGGACGAAACCGGAAGTAGTTGGAGAATTAAATTAAACAGACGTTTAATTTAAATGAACCGTGTGACGATGAACTAAACCAGGTGAGTTAAACTCACTCAGTTCTCCCTTCTTATATTTTATATAAGTTGGGTTTCATAATTGTGTGCTATGTTCGTTAATGTTTGTTTGTTGCTTGTTGGTTCTATATGGACTGAAACAGTTAAATTAAACGTTCGTTTGATTTAACTGAAACTAATCGTTATTTATAACGATAAAATCCAAGTGAGGTAACTTACCTTAGTGGTTACGTTTATAACACTATAAACGTTATAATCAAATAGTTGAATGATTGAACTGTTGTTATTACCCCAGTATTGACTGTTGCAGTTATTATCGACCGTTATTATCAAACTGTTTTATTTCATATGTCTAGATGAAAATGAACATCGGACTGCATAATTTGAATTGTGGTAACCCATGTCTTTGTAGACATAACAGGTTGATATTGGTAACGTTTATCAATATGATCATATTGCTTGTATGGAATGTGAAATTTATTTATATTTTACGGTTTGGTACTACAGTAGCCATTTGCCTCTTTAGTACCGTCGGTTAAAAGGAATGATTTTCGAAATCGATATTAAATGGATTTCGAGCGGTTTCAAAGTTATAAATATTTTTTTTATGTGGTTTTGAAAGGCGATTTTAATCGTAAGAATAATAGTCGAAGTTAAATTTATCAATTTTATATAAATATAACTAATAGAGATGCAAGATGTATTAAATGAATGGTTAAACGTTATAATTTATCGTATTAATTATTTAAATATTGAAATGGTTGTGAAGGCCTTACGGTCGTAAAAGAAGTTTTAAATTGATTTCAAAATAGAAAAATGGAATAGTTAAATCATGGGTATACGGGAACGGGTAAAAGAGTTCAAAGAGAAATGTTTTGTAATAAATGATCATTTTTAACAAACGGCATTTCAAACAAATACGAAATGTGATAACATTTCGTGTATGAGATTAACAAATCAATGGGTTGGAAATGAGTGGTGATTTGAAAATGGGGTTTCATATTTTGAATGAAATCGAAGTGAAAGTATGAATATGAATTTATAAATGAGATTTGGTTAAATAAATGGAAGCGAGTTTATTCCGAGGGTCGGGATGTGGTATTCCGAAGTTCGGAATGATTAATCGAAGTGAGTTCTATTCCGAGGTTCGGAATGTGATATTCCGAAGTTCGGAATGTTAACTAAAGGCAGGATTTTAAATTAGGTTAAGAATGTGAATAACGACAACGAATATTAGTTGTCGATGATGGATTACAAATGAGATTTGTAAACAAAATTAAAGATGCGCAAACGAAAACGAATGGTAAGTATCGTAGTTAATTTACAAAGATTTTGTAAATGGAAATTTAAAGTTTTGAAAATGAAGTCGAGTGAGTAAATAAAATTAAGGGTTTGTGAATGTATTTATAACATGGGTTACAAAAGGAATAAGATATGAGATTTTTCTTAAAGGGATTATCATATGTTGCAGACAACGAATAAGTGGTCGAGTACGAGTTAAAGAGAATGTGATAAGTGAAATAGTTTTGAAATGAAGTTTGTAATGTTTGGCACAAATAACAAGTTGAATCGTCTTGATAAATACCAATATAAGGATTTGAAAGTATATCAATATAAAAATTGTATAAGGTATTAATATGAGCTTTATAAAAGTTTTGTTTATATGGTTTTAAAACAAATGAAATTTGAATTGTCGAAGTAAATGGTAAGATTGTAATAAAGAGATATCAAGGAAGTTTCATAAAGATTCTATTTATAATAGAATCAAAGTTCGTATATAATATTGTAAATGATTATTAATATAAATCGAAAGGATTTAATAAGAGTTTACTAAATAATTAGTTGAGTAAACGTGGTCAAGATTTAATGAGGTTTTCAAAGGGAAAATATGTTGTTAATAAACTGCTATTGGTCCTGAAGATATGAATGTTGTTGGTCAAGGTCTGAGAGGTAAATAAAATACCCCAACTTGAACGACTCCATGATTATCCCAGAATGATATTAGTTTATAAACAAGAGTGGTTGAGGGAAACATAAGCTATGATTTCCGCAAATGATATTATAAACTGTTTTTGAAAGTTTATAAGTTGAATGAAATAAATTTGGAAAATATTCTTATTTTACTAAAAGTAAAGGCGATGTTCCAAATATTGGAAAAGTTAAAGAATATAATTAACGGGCGGTTCGTTAAAGAGGCTAAATGATACTGAGTATTGAATAAGTGAATCCATTTTCTTTTATGGATGAATGGTTGTTTTATCTGATAGTTAAATAACCGACTATCAAAATTGGCCCATGCGATTGTTGGTACGGAAAGACCGGGATCGAATTTATATTCGAAAACCATTCCGTCCAGCAAGTACGAATACGATGAAGATGCTGATTCAAGACGGAGCTATTGAAGACCGTTGATCTTCATAAGCGGAAGGATTACTTAAAATCTCTGACTTGCAAGCAGAGATATACTGTGATTCTGTCGTGATTGGAATCTACAGATTGCAAGGACTTCTCGCTACTGATTCTCAGGGTGATTCCTAGAATGCAGTAGGAGGGTACCTTCGGTTCATCCTGTTCCTGGGTGACTTGTATGGATGAATGCCTGACAGAGTATTTCCAGAAAAGGTCACGTACATTGATTTCTTCAACCATACCAAGAGTGGAAGCGGAGAAGGAAACTTCTTTAGCCAACACGTAATGTATTGTTGTGGACGTCAATTAGTGATTCTGATGGATCTGACAATGTGGCATTCGAAGTGAATGAGATGTGCTGATGAAGCGTAGCCTCAAGCCTCATCAACCGGGAGATGACAGAAATCGGGCAGGCAGCATGGCTATGTGGGTCGCTCCCATTAGGGTGTATAATCACCTATCTAGAGAAATTCCTTTTGTTCTTATTCTATCGATTCTGCCCATTCGGGAACGGTGGTTTGAGCCCAACCGTTGGTGATATACATTCGATACACTCAAGCGAAATGAGTGGTCGGTCATGTGAGGGCCGGGTTGCAAGACGTTCTTGTTGAACCCAGTGTATTCGCCTCTAGAGATACACTATCGGCAGGTGGTCCCATACCTTGTCAAGGTCGGAATCCAATCTCCAATAAGTGCCCGCGGTTTTGTTTGTATACTATATATGTGGAGCGTGAGATGCAAGCGTTCCACTAGATTGATATTTACTTGTACTTAAACACTATTATAATATCAGAAAATATATTGATTTTAAAAATGTTTTGGGTTATCGTAAGGTAAAAACCGTCCGTGTTTATGTGTGGATTTGGTCTTACGATTATCCTTTCTTCTGAAAAGATTTTGAACTTTAAAAATCATGATTGGATGATTTACCTTATTACTGTGCGAGTTTATCTCACTCTGGTTCACCAGACTGACCCGGTGTTTTGTAAATGCTCGGGTTAGCCCGGAGTGTACAGGTTCAGGTTAGTGACTGCTATGAAGAGACGAGCTGGAAGAGTCCAGACGTATGATATTACTACTATTCCGCTGTGGGTTGTATATGGGAACAGGCTATTATAACTGTCCCATGGTATGATGTACTCTGATACTGTAAGTATTTTCAAAGCTCTCAATAAAGATTTATTTCTGTATTATATTTTGTTCCGCTGCGATGTGAGACTCTGATTCTGTGTTGTCTTTGTTCTTCTTCTACTTCTTCTATTCTAATATTTCTATCTTATCTTTCTCATCCTCCAACTTCTTACTTCTAGCTTTCTGGAGATTCGATACTCGAATGGGACACAGTTTGTGTAAATGTCGAAAATTCGAGTGTCAAATTTTCCGGGTCGCTACATTAGGTTAAAACGATAAACTCCAGGTTCGTCATGTGAATGGTGTGAGAACTAAAGAAGTTATTAATCTTTATTTTAAAGTTAGGTAAATCAAGGGACCACGCCGTATAACACAGAACGGGTTTTCTCCCAAGAATACCAGTGCATAAAACAACAGTGCGATGTTAAATAAAGAACAATGAAGCTATTATAAGACCCAGGTCCCATCACATAATGCAACACAAACCGGAGGATAGGGTTTTACCTTATAATAGCCAAAGAATGCTTGATACACTAAATTTTATGTTTTATTATTACTATAAGTGCATAGTGACCAAACCATACTAGTTCTACAATTAAAACCGCAAAATCACGTATTTGGGAATTGGATTTCCGTCTATGAATCGAGGCAAAAGATAGACCTCACCGCTTTGAGACTCTCTAACCCGAGCCTCAGGACAAGTACTCAGTCAATCCCTTGGATCGTCAGGGCCGGTCCACCGATGTGGATTAAAATGCCTGAACACTACGTTTTCCCGGCCTTTGGGTCGTAAATGAGCCCAATGGCTCCATCGGCTCCACATAGTCAACGATATATCTGAGGCGCTTCGCAATAGCAACAACCACACAAGTGAAAATAATATAAATGTCAGGGCTAGGAGGTCACTAACACCACCCTAGCTAGAAGGAAACACATGCTCTCCCTGAGGTCCTCTCCCGTTTCTGGTTCACAACCAGGGTGTGAGGCTCACGAATCAACGCTACACAAAGCTGTGCCACACAGGTCGTGCTTTGATCATCAACCACAAGACTTTGCTTTTCAACAGAAGGCTTGATCATTTGCCACTTAGGCATGCTACAAAGGCAATTCACTACATGCGATTGATATCCATCAATACATAACCGCTGAGCTCGTACATCTCAGAGAAGGGCATTAAGCAAGAGAATAAATTCTCCGCCGCCAAACAGATATATATTTAAAAGAAATCAGTCAAACAGAATAAATCCAATGTCAGACACACATTCCATTTACAAGTTCGTTCTGGGTCTGAACAAAACCGGAGGCACCTTGTACCTCGCATATCCATCGATCTCCAAGTACGTCTGGACAATCACCCACTGATTCCCACCTCTTGGGTGTACAGCCCAATCAAGATCATCAGTAATCACCAAAACAATGTGCAGACCTCCGGTCTTTGACCACCGTCTTCATCCTCGACACATCGTAAAATCAATTATTCAGAATGGGTTAAACCCGGTCTTTCTGAATAACTCACGTATATAATAAACAAGTGTTACACAAACACAACATACGCCTCATTCCAATTCAGAATATTCTTTTATTCAAATATTCCAATACTTTGGGAAAGGTTCCCATTGATTTTATCAAAGATAAATTCTTTAAATTTATTCTTTAATTTTCCTTTGAATATCAATTCAAATTAGTTGGGCTTAGCGAACCACACGAAGTAATCATTTATTTTATTTCCCAATCCCAACCTATTCATCCCATGAAGTAAAACTGGTAATACTTCATATCTAACACTACGGTGTTATCAGTAAATTCAATTACCATTTCACGTTTAAATCTAATTAAAGATTTAACTATCGCCGGGAGCAAAATTGGTGATACTCCATTCTCGATTATTTTAATCTAATTAAGGATTCATTAAAACTCCACTTGGTTTTAATCTTCCCAATAATCACTATCAATGATTATTTAACTTGGGAACTCACATCCTGTCTTTAACTAGGTTAAAGAACCATTGTCTTTTAAAACACGGTTCACTATAAACCCAAAATCACATTCCATTAATTATCGGGGTAAAGAACAAATGTTATTTAAAACATCGTTCACAATAAACCCAAAAATCAATTCAAATTCAATTCCAATTAAATACCATTTAATTGGTACACTTCATTAAATCTAAATAAAAAGATTTAATCTTTTTCTCAACTGGGCTTAAGAACAGTGTTAATGAAGACACCATTCACAACAAACCCAAATCCCATTTGATATTAAATACAAGGCTCTGAATAGAAAATATATCGGCTTATATTCAATATCAAATTCTACGACCCACAAATATCGCATTGGAAATAACGATATAAATATATCTTTCAAATTTCCATAACAATATCTATATAATCACGAAATCCAACATCGAAATATTCCAAAGACAATTTCGATTCAAATCCATTCCAATTCAATTATTGGAAATTCTGGTTATTTTCAAAACCATTTCAAATCCAATTTATTTATTATAAAAATAAATGGGATTATAATTCTAGTTTAAAACTAGTTCATTTCGATAAAAATCTGTTATTATCTTTTCAAATATGGCAATTTTCATCCCAATTCTTTCCAAATCATTTCTTATGATTTTACACAAATTATTACTATTTTTAATAATTTTATCAAGGCCCGTACAGTCGATTTCCATCAACGGCCATCGAACTGCACTTACAACGACCTTTTCCAAATTTGATTTGGACATAATTCCAAATCCAACCATTAGATTTATAATTTCTAATATTCGTTAGAAAGCTCTTTTCGATGCGAACTTAACGGTTCTGGTTTTAGGAGAATCCGACGGTCGGATCTCCCCTAATATCCATTCGAATTCAATGGTCGAAATTCGCGAACTGCCGCTGTAACAACCCGGAAAATGCGAGCCAATTTAAATTTTTTATTTTGGCAATTTTATCGAATTTTGAACATTTAAAATGAATTATTTTAAATAACATCGATGAGAAATTTATTTTGAATAGAATAGAACGTATATATTTATATACGTCGTCGTTAGAATATAAATATTTTATTTCAATTATAAAAGGAATTGAAAATGGCGTGGTAGTTCGATAATTCGATTTCAAATTTCAAATGAATGTACCAGGTGCAAAATAAACCGGATTTTAGCGAAACCAAAAATATTTGAATGTAATGGAGAATATCTTTTCAACGAATCCGAAAAATCGAAATTTCATAGCGAGAATCAAAAGATATGTCCAGTTGAAAATTCTGAATAGTCGCTATGGAATTCAGGCCCTTAAAAATGGAAATTTTGCAAACGACCTCGGATTTCGACGAAACCACTTTTGTTGGATCCGTGATGTCAAGTTATTGCTAGGTTTCAAATTTGGTAATTTTTCGAATCAATATGTGAGCGTGGCAAAGGAAAACGCGTTTGGCCAATTTTCAGTTGATTTTAATCGACTGGAAATTGGCCATTTTTCAAACGGTCTCAGAATTTGACGAAATTAGTTTTTTTAGGACCGTATCGTCATTACAAAGCTAGAAAATATTTTTTGGGAATTTTTAGAGACTATATGTGGGCCCGGTAATTTGAAATGTGCGTTTAAATTGGATATATAAAGATTTATATTTTTAAATTCAACGAAAACTGATCGTAACGGCCAAGTTGGCTTACGAAACATACCCCATTGTGTTCATAATGGGGGTAATTAGCTAGGGACGATAGTCGTTGGACCTCGTTAGGGGTTCAAGACAAAAGTCAACTTTAAAGTGAAAATAAATTAAATAATCAAAATACAAATATTCACAAAAGCTTCCCCTTTCCTTATTCTCTTCCACGATCAGAAAAAAAGAGAAGAGGGAAGAGCCGTCGCTCCTCTAACTAGGGCGCCGCCGCGCCTGGGGCGAGACCCCCTCCCTCCGCCTCCGCACCCCCTGTGCTCCGCCGCCCTTCCTTCAAACCCTAGCCCCCCTCGTTGACCGCCGTGCCATGCGCCTCACCCCCCCGAGCCACCCACGAACGCCGGAGCGCCTCCACTCCTTCGCCTGCATCGAAGACCCGACTCCCCATTCCGACCTCCGCCCCCTCTCTTCCTTCTTCTTCCTTCTGCGACGCACGAAAACCCCAATCGAGCACCCCCATTTCCTCCACCCGCACCCCCACTCGCCTAAACAGCCGCCGCTCAGCAAGAAACCCCCCCCCTCGACAGAGAACTCCTCCAAGTGAAGCTACTGAGTTTTTACTTTAATTTATTTAGTTTAAATTAGTTTAAAAATCTAATTTTTATTTATTTATATGAAAGGTAGGATATTATTAAGTAATGATCTCTTTTAAAAATATAATTTTTATGTGATAGGAATGTTAAAAATATAATTTTTATATTATAGGAGGGTTAAAAATATGATTTTTATATCATAGGAATAATAAAAATATGATTTTTTAGTTTAGAAAGCTAGGATTTCTATTTAATGGAAAGACAAAATTTTTATAACAAAGAAAGATGCGATTTTTATATAATCAAAGAAGTGGTTTTTATTTATATGATAGTATAATAAAGATACAATTTTTATACAGAATAAAAATATGATTTTTATTTAGCTAGGCTTATAAAAATATGATCTTTATTAGAAGAAGAGCAATATAAAAATATAATTTTTATAACGAAGTGAAGATAAAAATATGATTTTTATATATGTAGCGTATGCAGATGATGAAAGTGACAAGAGGAGAGCGATGAAGATTCCCTACATATGAAGAGTCGCGGAGTTGGATTTAGCTATCGGTTAGAACTTCTCACTCTAAATTTTCTTTTCTATTTTAAATTATATACTAGGATGCAGACGGTGCTTAGTAGCACCCGACACCCGTCGTCCACAGACCATGGACGGCTTGTTTGTTTGATCGATGTGTTGTGAAAATTGTTTGTGATGTTGATGTGAAATAGATAATAAAATATATTCATGTGTTGAAATAAATTAATTATCGTTAAAAATATAATTTTTAACGTGAATGTGAATAAATAAATATTTATAAACAAATCGACCGATTTGTTTATATACACTGATTTGACTGATATTGATTGGGACGATAAATTTCACACATCGCCCAACTGCACAAATAAAAATCTGTGTTTGTTGATTTGAAACCCCACACGGGTATTGGGATAAAATACGGCATACACTAATCCCAATAATTAGTTGTATGTCGATCGATTGATTGACAGGCTGTTATAAGCGTTAATTATTTATATTTGATGCTTATACAGTTGTGTGGTGCACTTTGGATGGTGGTTGATTATTTATCGTTGCTATTTATATACATGTGTTGTATGGAAACCATATAATTAACATTATATGGTAATTGATTGGGCCTCATTCCAATTGGGAAAATAAAGAATATTAGAATATAAAAATAGTCATGTGTTGACGATGCTCATGTGTTGAGAATATTTATGTGTTGAAACTATTCATGTGTTGAGTAAAATATTTTAATAATAAAATTTACATCTTTATCATATTTAAAATTAGAAACTACTTTACGGTTGGAGTCTGATTGATAATCAAATGATAGATACCAAAATTTTATAAAATATATTACATAACAAAAATAGTCATGTGGTGACAGTACTCATGTGTTGAGACATGTGTTGGAAGAAATATAGATTCATGTGTTGAACAGAATAAACATTCATTTATTGAATAGAATAACGAATTTATTGAAATATATAAAGCCGAGTTGATTAGAGTTGCGTTATTTTGACGTGAACGATATTTACATCGATTATATTCGTTTTTATAATGAATGTAGAAAAGGTATTGAATTCAAAATATAACATTTTGAAAATATTATCATTTGTATGGTAATGATATGAAATATTCAATTTTGATTTGAAACTGAATATAGAGTTGAAATGGTTTTGAAAACGAATTAAAAACAATTTATAAATTATATTTTAAAAAGGAAATCGACGAAATATATATAATATATGTATATATAATATATATATATAATGGCCTGAATAGAACGCGCCGCACCGCGGCAATTCGTGAATTTCGACCATTGACTTCGCACTGACGTTGCGGGAGATCCGACCGTCGGATTCTCCTAAAAACGGAACCGTTGGGTTCGTATCGAAAATTGCTTTCCAATGAATATTAGAAATTTGAAATCTAACGGTTGGATTTGGAATTATGTCCAAATCAAATTTGGAAAAGGTCGCTGTAAGTGCAGTTCGATGGACGTTGGTGGAAATCGACTGTACGGGCCTTGATAAAATTATTAAAAATATTAATAATTTGTGTAAAATCATAATATATGAATGGGAAAGAACTGAGATGAAAAATTCCACATTTGAAAAGATAAAAATAGATTTTTATCGAAATGAACTAGTTTTGAACTAGAATTAAAATCAATTTATTTTTGAAATAAATAAATTGAATTTGAATTGGTTTTGAAAATAACCAGAATTTCCAATATATATAAAGTGGAAGTGGATTTGAATCGAAATTGTCTTTGGAATATTTCGATGTTGGATTCCGTGATTATACAGATATTGTTATGGGAATTTGAAAGATATATTTATATCGTTATTTCCAATACGATATCTGTTGGTTTCAGAATTTGATATTGAATATAAGCCGGTATATTTTCTATTCAAAGCCTGGTATTTATTATCAAATGTGATTTCGGTTTGTCATGAATCGTGTTTTAGATGACATTGGTTCTTTAACCCAATTAAAGATAGGATATTGATTTGTGGAAAGATTAAAACCAAGTGGAGTTTTAATGAATCTTTAAATAGATTGAAATGTGAATTGATAATTTAAATTATCAAATCTGGAAAGTGATCGAGAATGGAGTATCACCAGTTCTTGTTGCAGTCATGATGGGGGGTTCTCACCATGTGGTTTGGCCTCGAACAGTGGGCTCTTACCCCCACATGTCCCTTGCGGGGGTTGGTTAGGCAGTGGCCGGGAGGCTCAAGAGGGTCGCCGTAAAATAAGTGTACTGGGGGACCAATGTAAGCCATAGTGGGTTTTACCTGCTGTGATGGAGGATGAAGGGATGGTTGCAAAGCCTACCAGATTTCGCGGAGCGATAGTTAAATCTTTAATTAGATTTGAACGTGAAATGGTAATTAGTTTTATCGATAACACCGTGGTGTTAGATATGGAGTATTACCAGTTTTGCTCCAGGGGATAAATAGGTTGGGATTGGGAAATAAAATAAATAATTGCTTCGGTGTGGTTCGCTAATCCGACTAGTTTGGAAAACCATAATATGGTTTGAAATGATATCCAAAGGAAGATTAAAGAATAATTTTAGAACAATTTATCATTGATAAAATTAATGGGAACCTTTCCCTAAGAATGTGAATTTTCGAATAAAAGAATATTTTGAATTGGAATGAGGCGTATGTTGTGTTTGTGTAACACGTGTTTATTATATACGTGGGTTATTCAGAAAGGCCGGGTTTATACCCATTCTGAATAACCGATCCAACGATATGTCGAAGATGAAGACGGTGGTTGAAGACCGGAAGTATTCACATCGTTTGGGTGATTACTGATGATCTTGATTGGGCTGTACACCCAAGATGAGGGAATCAGTTGGTGATCGTCCAGACGTACTTGGAGATCGATGGATGTGCGAGGAAAGTGCCTCCGGTTTCGTTCGGACCCAGAACGAACTTGTAAATGGACTGTGTGTCTGACATTGGATTTTATTCTGTGTTGATTGATCTCTATTAAATATACATCTGTTTGGCGACGGAGAATTTATTCTCTTGCTTAACGCCCTTCTCTGAGACGTACGAGCTCAGAGGTTGTATATCGATGGACATCAGTCGCTTGTAGCGGATTTCCTGTGTGGCACGCATAAGTGGCAAATGATCAAGGCTTCTGTTGAAAAGCAAAGTCTTGTGGTTGATGATCAAAGCACGGCCTGTGTGGCGCAGCTATGTGTATGGCGTGAATTCGCGAGCCTCACAGCTCGGTATGTGTCAAAAATGGGATAAGGACCCAAGGAGTGCACGACATTTCTTTCTAGCTAGTGGTGGTGTCAGTGCTTAAACTGGCTGTCATTTATATATACTTTTCACCTGTGTGGTTGTTGGAATGCGAGGCGCCTCAGATATAGGTCCTATATGACCGAGAAACGTGTGTTCAGGAATAAATAATCCTCAAAAGTAAGAGAGGACCGGCCTTGGAGGCTCCAAAGAATCATAGTGGGGTCCTGGGACATTTGCTACAGTGTCTCGAATCGAAGAGGAGTTTGCCCCTTGCTTCGACTCATGACGGAAATCCAATTTCCAATACATGATATTGCGGTTTTATTTGTAGAGCCTAGTATGGCGACATGATAGATGATACCCATGCCGCCTAGGATTGATATTTATGATTTGGATTAGTAATATCCAGTTAGAATGACTCGTTAGAGATAGGATCAGTAGTATCCTAGAACGAGTGTGAAGAGTATATTTTTCAAATCAAAACAATATTGTTTTGAAAACTTAAACCAAAGTATACGTATTTGAATATTTTATTTGTATTGAATTTGGATAATCCAATATATAAAGATTTTGTATATACGCGTCATGAACGTTTATTCAAAGTTTTAATATACTGGGTAAATATAGAATCACACTCTAGTCGCCCGGACATGGACCTGATGATGAAGTATACCATCACCAGTATTTATTTTCGTGTGACGAAAGTGAGATTTCTATATATTTCCATAGACTGGTGTGAGAACCAAAACTAGATGAGGTTTATTGTTGTGATTTGGCATCAAAAACATGATTTTCTGTATATATATCAAAGTCATGAATTGGAAATGATAATCAATTAATTGATTGATGGTTGTGTTGCTTGTTTATTTGTTTGACATTTTGAACCGTTTAGCCTAATGGAACCAAATATGGAACTGTATTGAAAACTGATTACAAATGCATGCATATACATGTACTTACATTGAACAGGTCATAGTAAGGAGGCTAGAGAAAAAGAATAAAATTGTTTGTCCGACAAATAGGTACATGTTTACCATAATTTACTGTTTCGTTTGGGTGATGATGATTTTATGAGCCGATTGGCTAGCCGCTTGGCTTTTTCTTTTTCTTTTTGGTTGAAGAAGGCCATGGGAGGCTATATGAAATATCCCGAAGTCCCCGGTGCAGGGGAGGTTATGGCGGAATTTTTCGAAAATTTAGGGTGTTAGCCAAATTTTTGAAAATTTTGAAAAGTTCTTAGAAACTGAAAAGTTGAAGAACTTAAGCCGTAGTGAAAATAATGGAAGTTGAGTTGATTAGTTAAACAACTTTCGGCTTCGTTCCTTTTCGGGGACGAAAAGTTTTGAGTGGGGGAGATTGTAACAACCCGGAAAATGCGAGCCAACTTAAAATTTTTATGTTGGCAATTTTAACGAGTTTTGAACATTTAAAATGAATTATTTTAAATAATATCAATGAGAAATTTATTTTGAATAGAATAGAACGTAAATATTTATATACGTCGTCGTTAGAATATAAATATTTTATTTCAATTATAAAAGGAATTGAAAATGGCACGGTTGTTCGATAATTCGATTTCAAATTTCAAATGAATGTACCAGGTGCAAAATAAACCGGATTTTAGCGAAACCAAAAATATTTGAATCTAATGGAGAATATCTTTTCAACGAATCCGAAAAATCGAAATTTCATAGCGGGAATCAAAAGATATGTCCAGTTGAAAATTCTGAATAGTCGTTATGGAATTCAGGCCCTTAAAAATGGAAATTTTGCAAACAACCTCGGATTTCGACGAAACAACTTTTGCTGGATCCGTGATGTCAAGTTATCTCTAGGTTTCAAATTTCGTAATTTTTTGAATCAGTATGTGAGCGTGGCAAAGGAAAACGCGTTTGGCCAATTTTTAGTTGATTTTAATCGACTGGAAATTGGCCATTTTTCAAACAGTCTCAGAATTTGATGAAATTAGTTTTGTTAGGACCATATCGTCAATACGAAGCTGGAAAATATTTTTCGGGAATTTTTAGAGACTGTATGTGGCCCCGGTAATTTGAAATGTGCGTTTAAATTGGATATATAAAGATTTATATTTTTAAATTTTTAACGAAAAGTGATCGTAACGGCCGAGTAGGCTTACGAAACATATCCCATTGTGTTCGGAATGGGGGTAATTAGCTAATGACGACAGTCGTTGGGCCTCGTTAGGGGTTCAAGACAAAAGTCAACTTTAAAGAGAAAATAAGTTAAATAATCAAAATATAAATATTCACATAAGCCCCCCTTTCCTTATTCTCTTCCACGATCAGAAAAAAAAAGTGAATAGGGAGGAGCCGTCGCTCCTCCGACTAGGGCGCCGCCGCGCCTGGCGCGAGACCCCCTCCCTCCGCCTCTGCACCCCCTGTGCTCCGCCGTCCTTCCTTCAAACCCTAGCCCCCCTTGTTGACCGCCGTGCCACGCGCCTCACCCCGCCGAGCCACCCACAAACGCCGGAGCGCCTCCACCTCCCTCTCCTTTGCCTGCATCGAAGACCCGACTCCCCATTCCGACCTCCGCCCCCTCTCTTCCTTCTTCTTCCTTCTGCGACGCACGAAAACCCCAATCGAGCACCCTCATTTCCTCCACCCGCACCCCCACTCGCCTGAACAGCTGCCGCTCAGCAGGAAACCCCCCCTTGACAGTGAACTCCTCCAAGTGAAGCTAGTGAGTTTTTACTTTAATTTATTTAGTTTATATTAGTTTAAAAATCTAATTTTTATTTATTTATATGAAAGGTAGAATATTATTAATTAATGATCTCTTTTAAAAATATAATTTTTATGTGATAGGAATGTTAAAAATATAATTTTTATATTATAGGAGGGTTAAAAATATGATTTTTATATCATAGGAATAATAAAAATATGTTTTTTTAGTTTAGAAAGCTAGGATTTTTATTTAAAGGAAAGACAAGATTTTTATAACAAAGAAAGATGTGATTTTTATATAATCAAAGAAGTGGTTTTTATTTATATGATAGTAAAATAAAGATACAATTTTTATATAGAATGAAAATATTATTTTTATTTAGCTAGGGTTATAAAAATATGATCTTTATTAGAAGAAGAGTGATATAAAAATATAATTTTTATAACGAAGTGAAGATAAAAATTTGATTTTTATATATGTAGCGTATGCGGATGATGAAAGTGACAAGAGGAGAACGATGAAGATTCCCTACATATGAAGAGTCGAAGAGTTGGATTTAGCTATCGGTGAGAACTTCTCACTCTAAATTTTCTTTTCTAGTTTAAATTATATACTAGGATGCAGACGGTGCTTAGTAGCACCCGACACCCGTCGTCCACAAACCATGGACGACTTGTTTGTTTGATTGATGTGTTGTGAAAATTGTTTGTGATGTTGATGTGAAGTAGATAATAAAATATATTCATGTGTTGAAATAAATTAATTGTCGTTAAAAATATAATTTTTAACATGAATGTGAATAAATAAATATTTATAAACAAATCAGCCGATTTGTTTATATACACTGATTTGACTGATATTGATTGGGACGATAAATTTTATACATCGCCCAACTGCACAAATAAAAATTTGTGTTTGTTGATTTGAAACCCCACACGAGTATTGGGATAAAATACGGCATACACTAATCCCAATAATTAGTTGTATGTCGATCGATTGATTGATAGGCTGTTATAAGCGTTAATTATTTATATTTTATGCTTATACAGTTGTGTGGTGCACTTTGGATGGTGGTTGATTATTTATCGTTGCTATTTATATACATGTGTTGTATGGAAACCATATAATTAACATTATATGGTAATTGATTGGGCCTCATTCCAATTGGGAAAATAAAGAATATTAGAATATAAAAATAGTCATGTGTTGACGATGCTCATGGGTTGAGAATATTTATGTGTTGAAAATATTCATGTGTTGAGTAAAATATTTTAATAATAAAATTTACATCTTTATCATATTTAAAATTAGAAACTACTTTACGGTTAGAGTCTGATTGAAAATCAAACGATAGATACCAAAATTTTATAAAATATATTACATAACAAAAATAGTCATGTGGTGACAGTACTCATGTGTTGAGATTAGTCATGTGTTGGAAGAAATATAGATTCATGTGGTGAATATAATAAATATTCATTTGTTGAATAGAATAACGAATTTATTGAAATATATAAAGCCGGGTTGATTAGAGTTGCGCTATTTTGATGTGAACGATATTTACATCGATTATATTCGTTTTTACAATGAATGTAGAAAAGGTAATGATTTCAAAATATAACATTTTGAAAATATTATTATTTATATGGTAATGATATGAAATATTCAATTTTGATTTGAAACTGGATATAGAGTTGAAATGATTTTGAAAACGAATTTAAAACGATTTATAAAATACGCTTTAAAAAGGAAATCGATGAAATATATAATATATATAAATATATATTTATATATAATGGCCTGAATAGAACGCGCCGCGCCGCGCCGCGACAATTCGTGAATTTCGACCATTGACTTCGAATTGACGTTGCGGGAGATCCGCCATCGGATTCTCCTAAAATAGGAACCGTTGGGTTCGTATCGAAAAGAGCTTTCCAATGAATATTATAAATTTGAAATCTAACGGTTGGATTTGGAATTATGTCCAAATCAAATTTGGATAAGGTCGCTGTAAGTGCAGTTCGATGGCCGTTGATGGAAATCGACTGTACGGGCCTTGATAAAATTATTAAAAATATTAATAATTTGTGTAAAATCATAGTATATGAATTGGAAAGAACTGAGACGAAAAATTCCACATTTGAAAAGATAAAAATAGATTTGTATCGAAATGAACTAGTTTTGAACTAGAATTAAAATCAATTTATTTTTGAAATAAATAAATTGAATTTGAATTGGTTTTGAAAATAACCAGAATTTCCAATATATATAAAGTGGAAGTGGATTTGAATCGAAATTGTCTTTGGAATATTTCGATGTTGGATTCCGTGATTATACAAATATTGTTATGGGAATTTGAAAGATATATTTATATCGTTATTTCCAATACGATATCTGTTGGTTTCAGAATTTGATATTGAATATAAGCCGGTATATTTTCTATTCAGAGCCTTGTATTTAATATCAAATGTGATTTGGGTTTGTCGTGAATCGTGTTTTAGATGACATTGGTTCTTTAACCCAGTTAAAGACATGATATTGATTTGTGAAAAGATTAAAACCAAGAGGAGTTTTAATGAATCTTTAAAAAGATTGAAATTTGAATTGATAATTTAAATTATCAAATCTGGAAAGTGATCGAGAATGGAGTATCACCAGTTTTGCTCCAAAGCGATAGTTAAATCTTTAATTAGATTTGAACGTGAAATGGTAATTAATTTTATCGATAACACCGTGGTGTTAGATATGGAGTATTACCAGTTTTGCTCCAGGGGATGAATAGGTTAGGATTGGGAAATAAAATAAATAATTGCTTCGGTGTGGTTCGCTAATCCGACTAGTTTGGAAAACCATAATATGGTTCGAAATGATATCCAAAGGAAGATTAAAGAATAAATTTAGAAGAATTTATCTTTGATAAAATTAATGGGAACCTTTCCTTAATAATGTGAATTTTTGAATAAACGAATATTTTGAATTGGAATGAGGCGTATGTTGTGTTTGTGTAACACGTGTTTATTATATACGCGGGTTATTCAGAAAGGCCGGGTTTATACCCATTCTGAATAACCGATTCGACGATATTTCGAAGATGAAGACGATGGTTGAATACCGGAAGTCTTCACAATGTTTGGGTGATTACTAATGATCTTGATTGGGTTGTACACCCAAGATGAGGGAATCAGTTGGTGATCGTCCAGACATACTTGGAGATCGATGGATATGCGAGGAAAGTGCCTCCGGTTTCGTTCAGACCCAGAACGAACTTGTAAATGGACTGTGTGTCTAACATTGGATTTTATTTTGTGTTGATTGATCTCTATTAAATATACATTTGCTTGGCGGTGGAGAATTTATTCTCTTGCTTAACGCCCTTCTCTGAGACGTACGAGCTCAGAGGTTGTATATCGATAGACATCAGTCGCATGGAGCGAATTTCCTGTGTGGCACGCATAAGTGGCAAATGATCAAGGCTTATGTTGAAAAGAAAAGTCTTGTGGTTGATGATCAAAGCACGGCTTGTGTGGCGCAGCTTTGTGTATGGCGTGAATTTGCGAGCCTCACACCTCGGTATGAGTCAAAAACGGGATAAGGACCCAAGGAGTGCAGACGTTTCTTTCTAGCTAGTGGTGGTGTCAGTGCTTAAACTGGCTGACATTTATATATACTTTTCACCTGTGTGGTTGTTGGAATGCGAGGCACCTCGGATATAGGTCCTATAGGACCGGGAAACGTGTGTTTAGGAATAATTAATCCTCAAAAGTAAGAGAGGACCGGCCTTGGAGGTTCCAAAGGATCATAGTGGGGTCCTGGGACATTTGCTAGAGTGTCTCGAATCGGAGAGGAGCTTGCCCCTTGCCTCGACACATGACGGAAATCCAATTTCCAATATGTGATATTGCGGTTTTATTTGTAGAGCCTAGTATGGCGACATGATAGATGGTACCCATGCCGCCTAGGATTGATATTTATGATTTGAATTGTTTTGACACTATAAATTTATAATAGTATCAAATGATTTGTTTTAAACGTACCAAGCATGTTTGGCTATTATAAGGGAAAACCCTATCCTCTGGCTTGCGCTGCATTGTGTGATGGGACCTGGGTCTTATAATAGCTTCATTTTCAAAAAAGCTTTGCGCTGTTTTATTATATGCACTAGTATTCTTGGGAGGAAACCCGTTCCCTGTTATACGGCGTGGTCCCTTGAATTACTCTCTTTTAGAGTAAAGCTTTAAATAACTGTTTTAGTTCTCACACCAGTCACATGACTGACCTGGAGTTTATTGTTTTAACCTAAACTGAAACGACCCAAGCTTCCCAGTGAAGGAAAGCATGGATTGCTTTGAGAACAACACACCTCAGAACACAAACTGAAGAACATTTTATTGCTGACTACAACAATTACATCAGAGTACAAGAATATACAGAGTATGAATACTTGTTACACAATAGGAATATAATAATATCTGAGTTTTAAATTACATTTAAATAGCAGCGGAAAATATTGCAAATATACAACTGAAAGGAATACACGGATACAGAGCTTTCTGAATACTGCTTCAGCTGTAAACCAGGATCCTGTAAATATATATCTGCAAAAAAAGCTACTCGACTGCCCGTGTGGAAAATATGGGCACCCGAGTTTGCCAGTGAAACAAACTACAGGTCAGTCATGGGACTGGTATGAGAAATCTTAACTAAACTTATCTAATAAGGCTAATCACAGGACCACGCCGCTGACGCGGAATGGGTTTACTCCATTGGATTGCTCGTGCATAAATTAAAGTAAAACGTTAAACAACGCAATGCTTTTTTGAAAAAATGAAACCATTATAAGACCCAAGTCCCATCACACAATGCAACGCAAACCGGAGGATAGGGTTTTACCTTATAATGGTCAAAAGATGCTTGATACGATAAAACGAATTTAATATTAGTGTGTATATCTATAGGTATATATATTTCAAGAACAATTTCAATCATAATGTATTAATCAAAGACGGCATACTAGTTCTACAATCAAAACCGCAAGGTCGTATTGGAAATTGGATTTCCATCATGAGTCGAGGCTAGGGGCAAGCTCCTCTCCGATTCGAGACACTCTAGCAAATGCCTCAGGATCCCCCGCAGTGAACCCTTGGATACGGTAGGGCCAGTCCCCGCCGATCGGCAGTAGATTAGTTATGCCTGAACACACGTTTCCCGGTTCCTTCGAACCTATAATATGACCACTATCGGACTATAAAAATCCGAGACGCCTCAAAATCCATCATCCACATAAGTAAAATGCCAGGCCGTGTTAAAGCACTGACACTACCTAGAAAGAAACGTGTGCACTCCCTACGGTCCATATCCCGTTTTTGACTCATACCGGGGTGTCAGGCTCGCGAAGTCACGATATACACAATGCTATGCCGTAATAGGCTATGCTTTGATCATCCCACAAGGCCTTGCTTTTCAACAAAAGCCTTGATCAATTGCATCTTGGCGTGCCACATTGACAATTCACGCCACGAGATCAATCACCATTAATATATACCAGGGTGTTAAGTAGAGAATAAATCCTCCACCATCAAACAGACATACATTAATAGAAATCGGTTTAATTCACATGGAACGAAATCCAATGTCAGACACGCATCCATTTACTAGCTTATGCTCTGGGTCTGAGCGAAAACCAAATCCGAATCAATCAACAATAGTCCGGACGGCCACCACTGAAGCCCCTTCAAGGTAGCTACTCCCATCAAAGGTCTCTGTAGCAACACATCCATTCCATGTGAAGATCGTCGGTCTTCAATCAACGTCTTCATCATCGACTCTTCATCGTCGTAGCAATTATTTGGAATGGGTTAAACCCGGTCTTTCCGAATAACTCGCGTATTTTATAATAAAAATCAAGTACTATAAAACACATCCAACCTCTCATTCCAATTCAGAATATTCTTTTAAATAAAATATTCAAATTATTCTATCAAAGATAAATTCTTTATATTTACTCTTAAATCTTTCTTTTAAAGATTTATTCAAAACACCATTTGGTTTTAAATATCAAAAATCATTATTAAATGATTCTTTAGATTTAAGAGATAAACCTTATCCTTAACTGGGTTAAAGAACTAATGTCATTTAAAAACATAGTTCATGGCAAACCCAAAATCGTCTTCCATAAAATATGGAATCTTCACAGAAATCAAATCGATATATAATCGTTATAAATTTCTGTATCCAACCAGTAATATAAATGGAATAACGGCAAGTCCTCTTAAATTCCATATGTAGTATCGGTCTTCTTCTACAGAAGCTTATCTCGGTTATAATTAATTCGAATTCTATTCAATTCCAATTTAATATATTAAATTGGAAAACTTTACTTTTGGAAAATTTCCATTTAAATCTTAATAACAGATTTTATAAATTCCAAATCATAATCTTACTGTAAATTGAGTTAAAGGACAAATGTCACTAAAAACACCGTTCACGATAAACCCAATTCACATTTCTTTTTATTTCAATTGTTAAATATAATTGAAAACTCTAATAATCTTAATTAAAAGATTTATTCTTTTATCAACTGGGTTTAAGAAAGATGTTATTAAAAACACCATTCACAACAAACCCAAAATCCAATTTATTTTGTTTAATTACAATTAAATATGAATCAAATGGAAAACTTCATTAAATCTTATTTTAAAGATTTATTCTAGTTCATAACTAGTTCATTTTGATAATAATATATTTTTATCCTTTCAAATATGGAATTTTTCATCCCAATTCTTTCTAAACCATTTATTATGATTTTACATAATTTATTAATATCTTTAATAATTTTATTAAGGCCTGTACAGTCGGTTTCCAATAACGACCACCGAACTGCATCCATAGCGATCTTTTTCAAATTTGATTTGGACATAATTCCAAATCCATCCGTTAGACCTCAAAACTCTTATATTCATTGGAGAGCTCTTTTCGACACGAACCCAACAGTTCCGGTTTTAGAAGAATCCGACGGTCGGATCTCCCGTTATTCCAATTTAAAGTTAATGGTCGAAATTCGTGAACGGTCGCTGCACGGCGCGTTCTATTCAGGCCATTATATAAATATATAATATATATATCGTCGATTTCTATTTAAAACATATTTTATAAAACATTTATAAATTCGTTAAAAATGATTTTAACTTCATTTCAATTTTAAAGCAAAGTTGAATATTCTATATCTTATTATATTAAAATAATAATATTTCTAGATATCATATTTTTGAAATCACTTCTTTTTAATATTCATTATAAAATGAATAAAAATCGATCGATAACCCATTCGGGTTAAAAATAGCGTTTCTACATAACACGACTTCATATTTATATATTTTATCCTTCACTGAATATTATTCTAAAATATTAGTTATTTTAAAATATCCTTCATTTTTCAAAGATTTCTTTAAAACATACTTTATATTAAAATGTTCTTTATTTAAAATATTCTTTATATCAAAAGATATATTGAATCGGAATGTGACTCAGTCAATTACCATATAATTTTAGTTGTATGGATTTCATACATAGCATGTATATAACAGTAGTGATAAATAATCTATACACAACCATTCACAAGCAGAGTGAAATTTATAATTGTGTGACCGTTATAATAAATATAAAAATAACGCTCAACACATACTGTCAATCCATCGATTGACATACAGATAAAGATTGGGAATAGTGTACGTCATCCCAACACCCGTGTGGAGTTTTCAAACAACAACAGCTTATATACATACATCATTGGTCAATAAATTTAACCAATTCCCACGGTTTAAATTGTAATTAAATATTTATAATTTAATTCCAACAAAACATATATTTTGACAAGATGACATTTTTATTTGACCAAACATGTCCTAACTAAATGGCATCTTTGTAATGCTAACAATGTTAAGTGACACTATTTCCAATGGATCAACATATGTTTCATAAATGAACATTTTCTATGTAACTAGCATATGAATGATAATGTTTTTAATTAACTAAAACATAAATATTCAAATGAAAACATTTTTCCTATGTAAACATTTCTAATGTACAATAAAAATGTAAATTTTTATTGTTAAACAATTTTCCATAATTTCTATGCTCATATATGACAAATAAAAAGGAAAATTTATTTTCAATAGTTTCAGTGTTCGTATATGACAAATAAAAAGACGGTTTTTATCTTCATAGCCTTGTTTACATTTCTAATGACAAAATAAAAGAGAATTTATTTGTCATAACCAGTTTTACATTTATAATGACATGTTTTATTTAACCTAACATATGTTAATAAAATGATGTGTTTTATTCTAATATAACATTTGCTAACAAAATAATGTTTTTATACTAATGCAACATTCTACAACAAAATGTTCTTTTTTTTCTAACATAAATGTTGTTTTTATTCAAATATGACAATTTTAACATAAATGATGTTTTTATTCAAATATGACAATTTTAACATAAATGATGTTTTTAATTACATGACAATTCCTATCCAAAAATGATGTTTTAATTAACATGACAATTCCTAACAAAACAACATGTTTATTCTAAATAAACATTCCTAACAAAATGACATGCTTATTCTAAATATATCATTTTTAACAAAATTGACAATTTTATTCTTGTATAATATTATCTCACAAATTGACAATTTATACTAGCATGACTTTTCTAACAAATGTGTTTATTTTTATCTAACATGACTATTCTAACAAATGTGTTATTTTAATCTCATGCAACATTTTGTAAAAAAAATGTTGTTATTTTCTAACAAAAGATGATATTTATGTTCTCTAACAAAAGATGTCAGTTTACTTTCTAACCAAAGATGACAATTATAATTTCTAACCATTCTAATTCAACAAAATGACCATTTTATTTTATCACAAATCTAATTCAATAAAAATGATAACTTTATCTTATCAATTTAATTTCAATAAAAATGTCATTCTTATTTCATACAAATCTAGTTCAATAAAAATGATAAAAATAGTTCTGTTCATTTCTGTTGAAAATTCTAATTCAACAAAATGAAAAGAAATCATATTTCTGTTTGACAAGTTTGATTTTGACAAAAATGTGAATTTTGTTTTCAACAAATTTATTTTGACAACAATGACAATTTTGTTTCAACCAATTTACCTTAAAAAGAATAACAAATTTGTTTTACAAATTTATTTTGACAAAAATAACAAATTTTTGTCTCAAAAATTTTATTCAGCAAAAATCTATATTTTTGTTTTCAACAATTTTTATTACAATACGATATCATCCAATTAACAGATCTACATAACATATCCATCACAGAACAAAACATGAATCATAACAAATAGAAGTTTACTATAGATTGGTAATAATGAAATCAGAAATATTTCTATTTATAAAATAAATAAATAAATATATTTCTCACCGTCAGTTCAATTCTAAATAAATCAGATTTGAAAGTTGGCCAAAATTTGATCTGCTCAGAAATGGCCTTAGTCAGTTCCATGTTGTAGAATTCTTCATTATGATCACAACGCAATTCGTTTCGTCAGTTTCTGATAAATATTGAATAAGATATTGCTATTTAACCATTTGAATAATTTAATTAATTAAATAATATAATTACTTTTAATTACATTAGTTAAGGTGATAACCCTTTCTTCTTCCTGTCGTTCATTGCAAAAAACCGAACCCAACAGCCCGCGATAAAACTTCACCCATCGCCGCCTTCACCGATGATCGGACCTCCATCGCCTGACGCCACACCATTGTTGTCGACTCCACCTCCTTGCACCCAGACCCCCATCGAGCTCGCCGCCCCGGCCTGCTCTGGAAACTGGCTTAAACGCGGCGGGTTCGAAGCCCCAATTCGCACCCATTCCTAAATGATTTCCGATCACCGCCTTATCATCTTGAAGAGCAAAACTTCCTCTATCATGTTGCTTTGAATGCTTCAGGAATTAATTTAGGGATTGAAATATTTTAAGGTTCAAAAACTGTTGTATTTCGACCATTAGTTTTGGCTTGTGGCGGCTCAGATGTTAAGAGAATTAGGGTTTGTATTTACCCCTGTATTTATACTGTATTGTGTACCGTATTTTATACTATTTATTTATTTATTTTAATTCAAATAATTTTTGTTTAATGCCACGTACTCCAAATCGTACCCAACGAATGTCGCCCCTAGCTAAATACCCCCGTCCCGGACACAATGGAACACGTTTCGTAACCCAGTTCGGTTGTTACGATATATTTTTCTTTAAATTTAAATATAAAACATTTAATTATTAAATTTAATCATACATTTTAAATTACCGAGGCCACATACAGACTCTAAAAATCACATAAAAATTATTTCTAGTTATGTTCTGACGATACGGTTCTAACAAGACTAATTTCGTTGAATTCTGAGACTGTTGGAAAAATGGCCATTTTCAAGTCGATTAAATTTGACTGAAACTGACAAAAAACGTTTTCCTTTGCCACGCTCACATATTAATTCGAAAAATTATGAAATTTGAAATCTAGCAATAATTTGACATCCCGGTTCCAACAAAAGTGGTTTCGTAGAAAACCGAGGTCGTTTGAATAATGGCTATTTTTAAGGCCAATATATTTAATTAATATATATATATATATATATATTCTACAGTGACTTTTCTAAATTTTGAACTGGCCATAACTTTTGATTTTTAAAACGAAATTTCAGTTTTTCAGATTCGTTAGAAAGATATGATTAAACAGATTTAAATATTTCTGGTTTCGTTCAATTCTGATTTATTTTGAATCCTGTACATTCAGCCAAAGTTCAAATTCAAATTTTCAAACTGCAGTGCTGTTTTAAACTCCTTTTATAATTAAATTGAATTTATTCTTTATAAAATAAATTTTTAGTCGTTATTCTTCAAAGTAAATTATCTTAAATATTAAAATTCCCTTAAAATTTCTAAAATGAAAATTTTAAATTGGCCCCAAAATTCAGGGTCGTTACAATCGCCCCGACTTAAAATCTTTTCGTCCTCGAAAAGGAACGTAGCTATAAGTTATTTAATTTTACCAACTTAACTTTAGTGGTTTCCATAATCTTAGTAGTTAAATTCATTATTATTTCTATACTTTTATTAGTTAAACTAATAATCAAACATCACAACCAGCAATCAATTAGGTGATTAACTTTTCAAATATATAACTTTTATACATAGTCAAAAATCATATTTTGAGTGCAAATCACAGCAATGTGAACTGACTAAGTGTTGGTTCTCATACCAGTCAATGGAAATATATAGAAATTCCACTTTCGAAACTCGAACATAAATACTGATGATGCGGCCGCATTACCAGAATTACCCCCGGGCGACTAGAGTGTGATTCTATATCTACCCAGTATATTAAAACTTCGAATATCCGTTAATTACTCGTATATTCAAAATCTTTATATACTCGATTGTCCACATGAAAATATAATAATATACTCAAATACGTATTTAGATAAAATTTTCAAAACTAAATTTGTTTTCATTTTTATTTTAAAGAAAATAATACTCTTCATACTCGTTCTAGGATACTGTGGATCCCATGTCTAACGAGTTATTCTTATTGGATATTACTAATCCAACCTCTAATGAATTCTTCCGTTCGGTTCTAATGTGTCTTGTTCTTGAGCTCTGTAAACCAATGCTCTGATACCAAATGAAATGACCCAAACTTCCCAGTGAAGGAAAGCATGGATTGCTTTGAGAACAACACACCTCAGAACACAAACTGAAGAACATTTTATTGCTGACTACAACAATTACATCAGAGTACAATAATATACAGAGTATGAATACTTGTTACACAATAGGAATATAATAATATCTGAGTTTTAAATTACATTTAAATAGCAGTGGAAAATATTGCAAATATATAAATGAAAGGAATACACAGATACAGAGCTTTCTGAATACTGCTTCAGCTGTAAACCAGGATCCTGTAAATATATATCTGCAAAAAAAGCTACTCGACTGCCCGTGTGGAAAATATGGGCACCCGAGTTTGCCAGTGAAACAAACTACAGGTCTGTCATGGGACTGGTATGAGAAATCTTAACTAAACTTATCTAATAAGGCTAATCACTGGACCACGCCGCTGTCACGGAATGGGTTTACTCCATTGGATTGCTCATGCATAAATTAAAGTAAAATGTTAATCAGCGCAATGCTTTTTAGAAAAAAATGAAACCATTATAGGACCCAAGTCCCATCACACAATGCAACGTAAACCAGAGGATATGGTTTTACCTTATAATGGTCAAAAGATGCTTGATACGATAAAACGAATTTAATATTAGTGTGTATATCTATGGGTATATATATTTCAAGAACAATTTCAATCGTAATGTATTAATCATAGACGGCATAGTACCCCATCCTACTATGTCGCCATACAAGTTCTACAATCAAAACCGCAAGGTCGTATTGGAAATTGGATTTCCATCATGAGTCGAGGCTAGGGGCAAGCTTCTCTCCGATTCAAGACACTCTAGGAAATGCCTCAGGATCCCCCACAGTGAACCCTTGGATACGTTAGGGCCGGTCCCCACCTATCGGCAGTGGATTGGTTATGCCTGAACACACGTTGCCCGGTTCCTTTGAACCTATAATATGACCACTATCGGCCTATAAAAATCCGAGGCGCCTCAAAATCCATCATCCACATAAGTAAAATGCCAGGCCGTGTTAAAGCACTAACACTACCACTAGCTAGAAAGAAACGTGTGCACTCCCTACGGTCCATATCCCGTTTTTGACTCATATCGGGGTGTGAGGCTCGCGAAGTCACGATATACACAAAGCTATGCCGTAATAGGCTATGCTTTGATCATCCCACTAGGCCCTACTTTTCAACAAAAGCCTTGATCAATTGCATCTTGGCGTGCCACATTGACAATTCACGCCACGAGGTCAATCACCATTAATATATACCAGGGTGTTAAGTAGAGAATAAATCCTCCACCACCAAACAGATATACATTAATAGAAATCGGTTTAATTCACATGGAACGAAATCCAATTTCAGACATGCATTCATTTACTAGCTTATGCTCTGGGTCTGAGAGAAAACCAAATCCGAATCAATCAACAATAGTCCAGACGGCCACCAGTGAAGCCCCTTCAAGGTAGCTACTCCCATCAAGGGTCTCTGTAGCAACACATCCATTCCATGTGAAGATCGTCGGTCTTCAATCACCGTCATCATCTTCGAATCTTCATCGTCGTAGTAATTATTCGGAATGGGTTAAACCCGATCTTTCCGAATAACTCGCGTATTTTATAATAAAAATTAAGTACTATAAAACACATCCAACGTCTCATTCCAATTTAGAATATTCTTTTAAATAAAATATTCAAATTATTCTATCAAAGATAAATTCTTTATATTTACTCTTAAATCTTTCTTTTAAAGATTTATTCAAAACACCAATTGGTCTTAAATAACAAAAATCATTATTAAATGATTCTTTAGATTTAAGAGATAAACCTTATCCTTAACTGGGTTAAAGAACTAATGTCATTTAAAAACATAGTTCACGGTAAACCCAAAATCGTCTTCCATAAAATATGGAATTTTCACCGAAATCAAATCGATATATAATCATTATAAATTTCTGTATCCAACCAATAATATAAATGGAATAACGGCAAGGCCTCTTAAATTCCATATGTAGTATCGGTCTTCTTCTACAGAAGCTTATCTCGGTTATAATTAATTCGAATTCTATTCAATTCCAATTTAATATATTAAATTGGAAAACTTTACTTTTGGGAAATTTCCATTTAAATCTTAATAACAGATTTTATAAATTCCAAATTATAATCTTACTGTAAATTGAGTTAAAGAACAAATGTCGCTAAAAAAACCGCTCACGATAAATCCAATTCACATTTCTTTTTATTTCAATTGTTAAATATAATTGAAAACTCTAATAATCTTAATTAAAAGATTTATTATTTTATCAACCGGGTTTAAGAAAGATGTTATTAAAAACACCATTCACGACAAACCCAAAATCCAATTTATTTTATTTAATTACAATTAAATATGAATCAAATGGAAAACTTCATTAAATCTTAATTTAAAGATTTATTCTAGTTCATAACTAGTTCATTTTGATAAAAATATATTTTTATCCTTTCAAATATGGAATTTTTCATCCCAATTCTTTCTAATCCATTTATTATGATTTTGCATAATTTATTAATATCTTTAATAATTTTATTAAGGCCTGTACAGTCAGTTTCCAATAACAACCACCGAACTACATCCATAGCGACCTTTTTCAAATTTGATTTGGACATAATTCCAAATCCAACCATTAGATTTCAAAACTCTTATATTCATTGGAAAGCTCTTTTCGATACGAACCCAACGGTTCCGGTTTTAGAAGAATCTGACGGTCGGATCTCCCGTTACGCCAATTTAAAGTTAATGGTCGAAATTCGCGAAATGTCGTTGCGCGGCGCGTTCTATTCAGGCCATTATATAAATATATAATATATATATCGTCGATTTCTATTTAAAACATATTTTATAAAACATTTATAAATTCGTTAAAAATGATTTTAACTTCATTTCAATTTTAAAGCAAAGTTGAATATTCTATATCTTAATATTAAAATAATAATATTTCAAGATATCATATTTTTGAAATCACTTCTTTTTAATATTCATTATAAAATGAACAAAAATCGATCGATAACCCATTCGGGTTAAAAATAGCGTTTCTACATAACACGGCTTCATATTTATATATTTTATCCTTCATTGAATATTATTCTAAAATATTAGTTATTTTAAAATATCCTTTATTTTTAAAAGATTTCTTTAAAACATACTTTATATTAAAATTTTCTTTATTTAAAATATTCTTTATATCAAAAGATATATTGAATCGGAATGTTGTGGCAGTTGCACTAAGCAGAAGTAGATTGACTTTGAGTCCCTTGTTTGTCGAGATGAGGAGCCTAGAGTTCTTGGCAACCTTTGATTTCACGACGGCTGTTGAATCGATAACGGGTTCATTAGCATCCCTTGAGCTTAGACCCACACTTCTTGATCAAGTTGGGGCTTCGCAGAAGGAAGATCCACAGATAGTCGAGGTCATGGACAAGTTGATTCGTGGTGAGACGTCTAGTCACCTTGCTAGATATACTATTGATGATAGAGGTTGGCTAAGGCGTGATGGAAGGCTATGCGTTCCACAAGTAGGAGACTTGGTGCATAAAGTTCTCAAAGAAGCACATCACTCGAAGATGACTATACATCCTGGTGGAGATAAGATGTATAGAGATATGAAGCGCATTTTCTTTTGGGCCGGAATGAAGAAAGATGTGGCAGAGTATGTTTCAAAGTGCATGGTGTGCCAACAAGTGAAAGCCGAGTCGAAGAAACCAGGTGGGCTATTACATCCGTTGGAGGTCCCGCAATGGAAGTGGGAGAGTATTTCTATGGATTTTGTGGATGGATTGCCTAGGTCAAGAAAAGGGAATACAAGCATATGGGTCATAGTTGATAGACTTACGAAGAGTGCTCATTTCATTCCTGTAAAGAGCAAGAGGACCGCATCATGGCTAGCATCTATTTATCTTCGGGAGATAGTGCGGTTGCATGGAATTCCTTCTAGCATAGTTAGCGATCGTGACCCAATTTTCACTAGCCAGTTCTGGAATAGTTTGCAAGAAGCGATGGGTACGCGATTGAATCTGAGTACAGCCTATCACCCCCAGACGGATGGCCAAACCGAAAGGGTGAATAGAGTGCTAGAAGATCTTTTGAGGCTTTGTGTTCTTGACTTTGGTGGCACTTGGGAAGACCACCTCCCTTTTGTAGAGTTTACTTATAATAATAGCTATCAAGCCAGCATAGGGATGGCACCATTTGAAGCTTTGTATGGGAGGCCGTGTAGGTCACCATCTTGTTGGTGGGAGACAACAGATAGGCTTATACTTGGGCCCGATATGATACGGGACACATCCGAGAAAGTTGAATTGGTGAGAAGACGGATGAAAGCGGCCCAAGATAGACATAAATCCTATGCTGACAAACGAAGGGCAGATTTGGAATTCGAAGTGGGAGACATGGTTTTCGTGAAGGTTTCTCCTTTGCGTAATGTGGTACGTTTTGGAGCAATTGGAAAGCTGGCACCAAGGTTCGTAGGACCCTTCCCTATCATAGAGAGAATTGGAAAGATGGCCTATAAGGTGGAATTGCCCGAGAAGCTAGCCGGAGTGCATAATGTCTTTCATGTCTCGCATCTCCGAAAGTGTTTACATGAGTCCGCTGAGGTGGTTGAACCAAGCATCCTCGAAGATGTGGAGGTAGAGAAAGAGGCAACCTTGAGAAGAGCTCCGATTCGTATCTTGGGAACAGAGATCAAGAAGTTAAGGAATCGAGAAGTCAAATTGGTGAAAGTTCAGTGGAGTGAAGCCGATGAAGATGCAACTTGGGAAACCGAGGAGAAGATGCATGGGCTTTATAAATTCCTTTTTGAGGGTACATTCTCAATCTCCTTTCCTAATTAGCATATCTTCCTTTTTGCTATCCATGTTTATCCTGTTTATCTTGTTATCTCGTTAATCGTGTCATGAGAACCTTAGGTAGAAACCCTTTGGATGAAACATGTATTTGAAACATGTTATGCTTGATGTTTGCAAGTGGTTGCAAGTGTTTGCAAGTGGATACTCGTGGATGCATGATACACATTAGCCACTAAGATCGGCTCACACACTTTCATACCGCATATGCATGAGTGTCTATGCTTATTCATGGATGAAACTTGTATGTTATCACGTGGATGTTGCATATGGATGAATGTTATGTGCACTCATATAGATATTATGAATTATGTTAGGAAAATTGCATCCATATGGATTCATTTCACTAACATACATATGCATTAAGGAGGTTTACTGTATCAGTAACCGCCTGATTTTCGCATTAGATAAGTACATATACACACACCTTTGCATATGTTCATACAGCATTTAGAATCCTTTAAGGACAATGATTGCTCATGGATGATGATGTGAGTAGATGGATGATAGGATACGTTCTTCCTAACTTGAAGATTTCGGGGACGAAATCCTTTAAGGAGGGGAGAATGTAACAACCCGTATTTTTAATAACATGTTATAACATAAATCGAGGCAGAATAAAATGATAAAATCTGAATCAAGGGAAACGGGCTGTGCCATTGCGTTCGTCTCGGAAAAATACACGAAATAGAGTTCGAAATTTTGTAAATCGGAGTCCGTATGACCAAGAAAAAGCCCGACGAAGTTTTCAGAATTTCAAGGCCCGAAAACAGTTCAAATTCGGATTCAGATTCGAATTCAAACCAAAACAGATAGGCGGGATTTTTCCCGCCCCAGGCAGGGTCGACACAGGGGTCGACACCAGTGTCGACCCCCCAATGGGTCGACACCCATGTCGACCCATGGGTCGACACCCATGTCGACCCAGGGGTCGACCCCTACCCCCAGGTGGCCAAGTGGCCTGGTGCGCCTACTTTGAGTTTGGGTCAGGTCTGGTGGCTAATGACGGGATTTGATGGCTCGGATTGAATCTAGGGTTAATCCTAGGGCTAATACTATCCTAATCTTCTATAAAAAGACCCCTAAGCCTAGCCTAAATCACCATTATTCAACCCTACAACTAAACTATGCCAAATTTGTTCCTCTCATGGCCTCCACTCTCATGCTAAAATTTCTAAGTTCATTTATATGAGAGATTTTGAGTTCATACAAGTGTTTTCCAAGCTTGTATGAGTGTTCTTAGTTTGCATTCAAGTCAAGTTGCAACATTTCTATTACAAAGCAAGGGTTTTTATTTGGCTCAAGGGTTTTTCATTTGGAGCTTTCATATTTGGGTTTTTGGTGATTGCATAAGGGCTTCGTCTCAATCTTTATAATAAATATTCATTTGTGTCTTCATAGCATTGTAAGCCCTTTTCTACTTTCTTTTTTTTGAACTCTAAAGTTAAATGAATGATGCAAGTTTGGGTTGATCATTATGATATGCAAGTTTGGTTGATCATTATGTTATGCAAGTTGGTTCAATCATTATGTATGACACATGTTGCTATGCTATGCAAGTTTGGGTTGATCGTTATACACATGTTATCATGTTATGCAAGTTAAACTTGAGTTTGTGAGCTTAAAGCTTCAAGCTTTATATTAAGGGTTGCATTTTGGCAACATGGAAGTTATCATATCCCTTATGATAACTTGCATGTGAGGCTAAATGCGAACTCCTAGCAACTTCTACATGTCATTTATCACCATGTATCACTTATATGCTAAGTTTGGTTTTATGCATACTTTTGAAGCCTAATAATGCAATATGCAAGTATATGAACATATGTACATCTCATATGCCACCATGTTAAACTTGTGGCTTCAACACCTTTATGTCATGATTATGCCAAGTTCCCTATTTTATCCTTTATGCGTTGTTGCGATTATGTAAACGAAGGGATTACGTTGGGGTTGGGTAACATTATGACATGAACATGATTTTTATAACATGACATGATATGTTAGCTTGTAATTATGTTTTGGAAACATAATGGACATGACACTTAGAAAATATAAGTGTGGCCAACTCGAGGTTGAGTTGAGTTTGTAGCATAAATCTACCCGGACCCGCCCGGCTTAACTAGTGGCTACAAACAATAAGACCCAATGTGAGAAGCTGGTCATGTTGTTATTTTCCAATGCAACATTTTAACTATCTCGAGTGGGATATTTTCTAATGCAACATTTTAAACTAAAATGTTGTTATTTTCTAACAAAAGATGATATTTATGTTCTCTAACAAAAGATGTCAGTTTACTTTCTAATCAAAGATGACAATTATAATTTCTAACCATTCTAATTCAACAAAATGACCATTTTATTTTATCACAAATCTAATTCAATAAAAATGATAACTTTATCTTATCAATTTTATTTCAATAAAAATGTCATTCTTATTTCATACAAATCTAGTTCAATAAAAATGATAAAAATAGTTCTGTTCATTTCTATTGAAAATTCTAATTCAACAAAATGAAAAGAAATCATATTTCTGTTTGACAAGTTTGATTTTGACAAAATTGTGAATTTTGTTTTCAACAAATTTATTTTGACAACAATGACAATTTTGTTTCAACCAATTTACCTTAACAAAAATAACAAATTTGTTTTACAAATTTATTTTGACAAAAATAACAAATTTTTGTCTCAACAATTTTATTCAGCAAAAATCTATATTTTTGTTTTCTACAATTTTTATTACAACACGATATCATCCAATTAACAGATCTACATAACATATCCATCACAGAACAAAACATGAATCATAACAAACAGAAGTTTACTATAGCTTGGTGATAATGAAATCAGAATTATTTCTAATTATAAAATAAATAAATAAATATATTTCTCACCGTCAGTTCAATTCTGAATAAATCAGATTTGAAAGTTATGTTTTGACGATACGGTTCTAACAAGACTAATTTCGTTGAATTTTGAGACTGTTGGAAAAATGGCCATTTTCAAGTCGATTAAATTTGACTGAAATTGACAAAACACGTTTTCCTTTGCCACGCTCACATATTAATTCGAAAAATTATGAAATTTGAAATCTAGCAATAATTTGACATCCCGGTTCTAACAAAAGTGGGTTCGTCGAAAACCGAGGTCGTTTGAAAAATGGCTATTTTTAAGGCCAATATATTTAATTAAAATATATATATATATTTTACATCGACTTTTCTTAATTTTGAACTGGCCATAACTTTTGATTTTTAAAACGAAATTTCAGTTTTTCAGATTCGTTAGAAAGATATGATTAAACAGATTTAAATATTTCTGGTTTCGTTCAATTCTGATTTATTTTGAATCCTGTACATTCAGTCAAAGTTCAAATTCAAATTTTCAAACTACATTGCTGTTTTAAACTCCTTTTATAATTAAATTGAATTTATTCTTTTTCAAATAAATTTTTAGTCGTTATTCTTTTAACTAAATTATCTTAAATATTAAAATTCCCTTAAAATTTCTAAAATGAAAATTTTAAATTGGCCCCAAATTTCCGGGTCGTTACATAAACTCCGGGTGCCCCTATTTTCCACACGAGCAACTAGTAGTTTTGGTTTTGCAGATTTATATTCACAGGATCCTGGTTTACAGCTGGAACGACACTCGGAAAGCTCTGTATCCGTGTATTACTTTCAGTTGTGTGTTATATTATTTTTCCGCTGCTGTGTAATTTATTGTAATCTCTGATATTTGTCGAATGTATATTTACTCATACTCTGTATATTCGTGTATCTGATGGAATTGTTGTAATAACAATGAAATGTTCTTCTGTTTGCGTTCCAATTTGTCATGTTCTCAAAACGATCAGGGGTTTCGAACGGTCTTAGTCGGTTTAACGATCGATTCAGATCGAGCAAAATTCCTTACCGTTATAGCCGCGGCACGACGCGTTCTATTGAGGCCATTATATATATATATATAATATATATATTATATATATTTCGTCGATTTCCTTTAAAAACGTATTTTATAAATCGTTTTAAATTCGTTTTCAAAACGATTTCAACTTCATATTCAATTTCTAGTCAAAATTGAATATTCCATATCATTAATCTATAAATGATAATATTTTCAAAACGTTATATTTTGAAATCACTTCCTTTTCTATATTCATTATAAAAATGAATAAAATCGATATAAATATCGTTCACGTCAAAATGACACATATCTAACCAATACAGCTTTATATATTTCAATAACTTCGTTATTCTATTCAACAAATGAATATTTTCTATTCAACACATGAATTTTCTTTTATTCAACACATGAATATATATTTTATTCAACACATGAATTTTTCTTCTATTCAACACATGAATTTATTCTATTCAACACATGAATTTTCTATTATTCAACACATGAATATTTGTTCTATTCAACCCATGAATTTATTCTATTCAACACATGAATTTGTATTTTATTCAACACATGAATATTTATTCTATTCAACACATGAATTTATTCTATTCAACACATGAATTTATATTTTATTCAACACATGAATATTTATTCTATTCAACACATGAATTTACTATTATTCTCTAAATTGGAATTTGACCCACTCAATTACTATATAATATTATTTATATCGATTCTATACAACACATGTATATAATAGCAGTGATAAATAATCAACCATCATCCAAAGTGCACCACACAACTACATAAGAATTAAATATAAATAATTAATGCTTGCACAGTCTGTTAACCCATCGATTGACATACAACTAAACAATCGGGATTAGTGTACGTCAAATATCATCCCAATACCCGTGTGGGGTTTGAAATCAACAAACACAGATTTTTATTTGTGCAGTTGGGCGATGTTTAAAATTTATCGTCCCAATCAATATCCTTCAAATGGGTGTACATAAACAGACCGTCCGGTTTGTAAATGAATATTTATTTTATCCACATACATGTTAAAAATTATATTTTTAACGATAATTAATTTATTTCACACATGAATATTTATTCTCATTCATTCCACATCACAATCAATTTTCACAACGCAACAAAATCAAACAAGTCGTCCATGGTCTGTGGGCGACGGGTGTCGGGTGCTGCTAAGCACCGTCTGCATCTTAATATATATTTCAACTAGAAATAAAATTAAAAGTGAGGAGTTCTCACCGATGGTTCCACTCCGCCATTTCATTTCTGAATTTCTGAGCGGCATGGATTTGCCCGCACTTCCTACGCAGTCGTCTCCACGCTGTTTATATTAAAATCACATTTTTAATAATATATTCTATACATTAAAAATCATATCTTTCTATAATAAAAATCTAATCTCTTTTCTACGATTCAAACAATAAAAATCCAATTTTTATTTGCTCTTTACATAAATAAAAATCTAATTTTTATCTCACTTATTCTAAAAATAAAAGCCACACTTTTATAGGCCATTTATATAATTAAAAATCAAAATTTTCATTCTAAAATAGTTCGTATAAAATTCCTTTATCAAATAATGATTTTATTAACATATAAAAACTGATTATTCGAATTTAAATGGATTAACAAAAGAAAAATCACCTTTTTCACCGTAAAAGTCGGATTTTGACGCTGGAGGGGGGTCCACATCTGCATTGGCGATGGAGGAGGAGCGCAGGTGGTGGGGGGGACGCAGCTGTGGGGACCGGCGGTGGCTTGGTGGGGGCTGGCGCGACTCGATTTTAGGGGGGTTTGGGTTCGTGTTCGGGCATGGGGGTTTCAGGAGCTTGTACGGAGGAGGGGAAGGCTGGAGGAGGTCGGAGATGAAGGGGGGACCGACGCGAAGGCGCGGTGGGTGATAGCGATCGCATCGAGGGCGGCGGTGGTAGGAAAGGGAGGGGGGCGACGGCTGCTAGGTTTAGCAAAAAAAGGGGTATGAGTTTCGTTCTGAAAGAAGATAGGGGGGTATAATAATATTTATTTACTATTATTTTATTTTCTTTTAAAAAGTTGCCTTTTCCTTCAAACTCGAAACGATGCCCAACAACTGTCGTACGTAGCATAATACCCCCATTCCGAACACAATGGGATATGTTTCGTAACCCAACTCGGCTGTTACGATCGGTTTTCTTTAAATTACAATATAAATCATTATATATTGAATTTGAACGTACATTTCAATTAACCGGGGCCACATACAGTCTCTAAAAATTCCCGAAAAATTATTTCTAGCTTCGTGTTGATGATACGGTCCTAACGAAATTAATTTCATCAAATTCCGAGAACGTTTGAAAAATGGCTATTTTCCAGTCGATTAAAATCAACTTAAACTGGTCAAACACGTTTTCCTTTGACACGCTCACATATTGATTCAGAAAATTACAAATTTTGAAACTTAGTAGTAACTTGACATCATGGATCCAAAAAAAGCGGTTTCGTCGAAAACTGAAGTCGTTTGCAAAATTTCCATTTTTAAGGGCCAGAATTCCATAGCGAATATTCTGAAATTTCAACTGGGCATAACATTTGATTCCTGCTATGAAATTTCAACTTTTCGGATTCGTTGAAAAGATATTTTCAAATAGATTCTAATATTTTTGGTTTCGCGAGAATCTGGTTTATTTTGAATCCTGTATATTCATTTGAACTTTGAAATCGAATTTTCGAACTATCGCGCCATTTTCAATTGCTTTTATAATTAAAATATAATATTTATATTCTAACGACGATTCAAATAAATATATACGTTCTATTTCTATTCAAAATAAATTTCTCGTCGTTACTACTTAAAATAATTCATTTTAAACATTCAAAATTCACTAAAATTGCCAAAATAAAAATTTTAAATTGGCTAAGAATTCCGGGTTATTACAATCTCCCCCACTTAAAACTTTTCGTCCCCAAAAAGGAACGAAGCTGAAAGTTGTTTAACAAATCAACTCAACTTTCATTATTTTCATTATGGCTTAAGTTCTTCAACTTTTTAGTTTCTAAGAACTTTTCAAATTTTTCAAAAATTTGGCTAACACTCTAAATTTTCAAAAAATTTCGCCATAACCTCCCCTGCACTGGGAGCTTCGGGATATTTCAAATAGCCTCCCATGACCCTCATCAATCCAAAAGAAAAAGAAACCGCCAAGCGGCTAGCCAATCGGCTCATAAAATCATCAAAAACCCAAGAAATACAATAAACATGTGCTATTTGTCGGGCAAACAATTTTATTCCTCTTCTCTAGCCTCTTTGTTATGACATGTTCACCCATATATATGTATAGGCATGCATTTGTAATCAATTTTCAATACAGCTCAATGTTAGATTCAGTTTGGCCGAAATGGTTAAAAATATCAAACCAATAATCAAACAACACAACCATCAATCAATTAGTTGATTATCGTTTCAAATTCATAATTTTTATATATATATACCGAAAATCATGTTTTTGATGCCAAATCACAACAATAGCCCTATCTAGTTTTGGTTCTCACACCAGTCTAGGGAAATATATAGATATCCCACTTTCGGCACTCGAACATAAATACTGATGATGCAGCCGCATCACCAGAATTATCCCCGGGTGACTAGAGTGTGACTCTATATCTATCCAGTATATTAAAATTTCGAATACCCGTGGATCAGACGTATATGCAAAATCTTTATATATTGGATTGTCCAAATTCAATACAAATAAATATTCAAATGCGTTGAATATTGTTTAAATTTTCAAAACGAAATTCGTTTTCATTTTAACAATATACCCTTCACACTCGTTCTAGGATACTACTGATCCTATCTCTAACGAGTCATTCCCATTGGATATTACTAATCCACTCTCTGATGAATTCTTTCGTATGGTTCTAATGTGTCTTGTTCTCTGAGCTTTGTAAACCAAAGCTCTGATACCACGATTGAAATGACCTGAAATCCCCCTTACGGGAAATCACGGATTGAGTTGAGGACAAGGCGAATTAGAACACAAACAGAAGAACATTTCATTGTATATTAAAATAATTTCATCAGATTACAAGAATATACAGAGTATGAATCAATATTACACTTCATAAAATATAAGAGGTTACAACACATTACATAGCAGCGGAAAATAATACAAAACACAACTAAATGAGATATACGGATACAAAGCTTTCTGAATATCATTCTAGCTGTAAACTAGGTTCCTATGAAGATAAATCTGCAAAACCAAAACTACTAGCTGCCCTTTTCGAAAATAAGGGCACCTAGAGTTTAGGTTAAAAAATAAACTCCAGGTCAGTCATATGTCTGGTGTGAGAACTAAAACAATTATTAATCTTTATTTTAAAGTTAGGTAAATCAAGAGACCACGCCATATAACACGGAACGGGTTTCCTCCTAAGAATACCAGTGCATAAAACAACAACGCGATGCTAAATAAAGAACAATGAAACTATTATAAGACCCAGGTCCCATCACACAATGCAACACAAACCGAAGGATAGGGTTTTACCTTATAATAGCCAAAGAATGCTTGATACGCTAAATTTCCTGTTTTATTATTACTATAAGTGCATAGTGACAAAACAATTTCAACCATAAGTATCAATCATAGGCGGCATGGGTACCATATATCATGTCACCATACTAGTTCTACAATTAAAACTGCAAAAACACGTATTTGGAAATTAGATTTCCATCTATGAACCGAGGCAAAAGGTTGTCCTCACCGCTTCGAGACTCTCAAGGCCGAGCCTCAGGACAAGTACTCAGTCAAGCCCTTGTATCGTCAGGGCCGGTCCACCGATGTGGATTAAAATGCCTGAACACTGCGTTTCCCCCCTTTGGGGGCGGAAATGAGGCCAATGGCTCAATCGGCTCCACATAGTCACCGATATATTCGAGGCGCCTCACAGCCGCAACAACCACACAGGTGAAAATAATATAAATGTCAGGGCTGGTAGGTCACTGACACCAGCCTAGCTAGAAGGAAACGCATGCTCTCCCTGAGGTCCTCTCCCGTTTCTGGTTCACAACCGGGGTGTGAGGTTCGCGAATCAACGCTACACAAAGCTATGCCACACATGCCATGCTTTGATAATCAACCACAAGACATTGCTTTTCAATAGAAGCCTTGATCAATTGCCACTTAGGCATGCTACGCAGGCAATTCACTCCATGCGATTGATATCCATCAATACATAACCCCTGAGCTCGTACGTCTCAGAGAAGGGCGTTAAGCAAGAGAATAAATTCTCCGTCGCCAAACAGATATATATTTAATAGAAATCAATCACACAGAATAAAATCCAATGTCAGACACACAGTCCATTTACAAGTTCGTTCTGGGTCTAAACGAAACCGGAGGCACCTTGTACATCACATATCCATCGATCTCCAAGTAGGTCTGGATGATCACCAACTGATTCCCTCCTCTTAGGTGTACAACCCAATCAAGATCATCAGTAATCACCCAAACGATGTGAAGACCACCGGTCTTCGACCATCGTCTTCATCCTCGACACATCGTCAAATCAGTTATTCAGAATGGGTTAAACCCGATCTTTCTGAATAACTCGCATATATAATAAACAAGTGTTACACAAACACAACATATGCCTCATTCCAATTCAGAATATTCTTTTATTCAAATATTCTTATACTTTGGGAAAGGTTCCCATTAATTTTATCAAAGATAAATTCTTTAAATTTATTCTTTAATCTTCCTTTGAATATCAATTCAAACTAGTTGGGATTAGCGAACCACACTGAAGTAATCATTTATTTTATTTCCCAATCCCAACCTATTCATCCCATGAAGTAAAACTAGTAATACTTCATATCTAACACCACAGTGTTATCGGTAAATTCAATTACCATTTCATGTTCAAAGCTAATTAAAAATTTAACTATCGCCTGGAGCAAAACTGGTGATACTCCATTCTCGATTATTTCAATATAATTAAAGATTCATTAAAACTCCACTTGGTTTTAATCTTCCCAATAGTCACTATCAATGATTATTTAACTTGGGAACTCATATCCTGTCTTTAACTGGGTTAAAGAACCAATGTCATTTAAAACACGGTTCACTATAAACCCAAAATCACATTCCATTAATTATCGGGTTAAAGAACAAATGTTATTTAAAACACCGTTCACGATAAACCCAAAAATCAATTCAAATTCAAATTCAATTCCAATTAAATACCATTTAATTGGTACACTTCATTAAATCTAAAAAAAAGATTTAATCTTTTCTCAACTGGGCTTAAGAATAGTGTTAATGAAGACACCATTGACAACAAACCCAAATCCCATTTGATATTAAATACAAGGCTCTGAATAGAAAATATATCGTCTTATATTCAATATCAAATTCTACGACCCACAAATATCGTATTGGAAATAACAATATAAATATATCTTTCAAATTTCCATAACAATATCTGTATAATCACGAAATCCAACATCGAAATATTCCAAAGACAATTTCGATTCTAATCCATTCCAATTCAATTATTCGAAATTCTGGTTATTTTCAAAACCATTTCAAATCCAATTTATTTATTGTAAAAATAAATGGGTTTATAATTCTAGTTCAAAACTAGTTCATTTCGATAAAAATCTATTTTTATCTTTTCAAATATGGAAATTTTCATCCCAATTCTTTCCAAATCATTTCTTATGATTTTACACAAATTATTACTATTTTTAATAATTTTATCAAGGCCTGTACAGTCGATTTCCATCAACGGCCATCGAACTGCACTTACAGCGACCTTTTCCAAATTTGATTTGGACATAATTCCAAATCCAACCGTTAGATTTCTAATTTCTAATATTCGTCAGAAAGCTCTTTTCGATACGAACCCAACGGTTCTGGGATTAGGAGAATCCGACGGTCGGATCTCCCGTAATATCCATTCGAAGTCAATGATCGAAATTCGCGAACTGCCGCGGCGCGGCGCGTTCTATTCAGGCCATAATATATATATAATATATATATTATATATATTTCGTCAATTTCCTTTAAAAACGTATTTTATAAATCGTTTTAAATTCGTTTTCAAAACGATTTCAACTTCATATTCAATTTCTAGTCAAAATTGAATATTCCATATCATTATTTTATAAATGATAATATTTTCAAAACGTTATATTTTGAAATCACTTCCTTTTCTATATTCATTATAAAAATGAATAAAATCGATATAAATATCGTTCACATCAAAATGGCGCATATCTAACCAACAAGGCTTTATATATTTCAATAACTTCGTTATTCTATTCAACAAATGAATATTTTCTATTCAATACATGAATTTTCTTTTATTCAACACATGAATATATATTTTATTCAACACATGAAATTTTCTTCTATTCAACACATGAATTTATTCTTTTCAACACATGAGTTTTCTATTATTCAACACATGAATATTTATTCTATTCAACACATGAATTTATTCTATTCAACACATGAATTTGTATTTTATTCAGCACATGAATATTTATTCTATTCAACACATGAATTTATTCTATTCAACACATGAATTTATATTTTATTCAACACATGAATATTTATTCTATTCAACACATGAATTTACAATTATTCTCTAAATTGGAATGAGACCCACTCAATTACCATATAATATTATTTATATGGATTCTATACAACACATGTATATAATAGCAATGATAAATAATCAACCATCATCCAAAGTGCACCACACAACTGCATTAGCATTAAATATAAATAATTAACGCTTACATAGTCTGTCAACCCATCGATTGACATACAACTAAACAATCGGGATTAGTGTACGTCAAATATCATCCCAATGCCCGTGTGGGGTTTCAAATCAACAAACACAGATTTTTATTTGTGCAGTTGGGCGATGTGTAAAATTTATAGTCCCAATCAATATCCTTCAAATGGGTGTACATAAACAAACCACCCGGTTTGTAAATGAATATTTATTTTATCCACATACATGTAATTTTTTTTATTTTTAACGATAATTAATTTATTTCGCACATGAATATTTATTCTCATTCATTCCACATCACAATCAATTTTCACAACAACAAAAAATCAAACAAGTCGTCCATGGTCTTTGGAGACGGGTGTCGGGTGCAGCTAAGCACCGTCTGTAACAAACCATATTTTAATAACATGTTAAAACCATAAATCAAGGCAGAATTAATTTTTAAATTTAGAGTCAGGGGAATTGGGTTGCTCCATTGTGTTTGCCTCGAAATTCTGCTTGGAAACGAGTCTGAGTTTTCAGAAAATGGATTCCGTATGAGGGAGATATGACCCTCCGAAGAGTCAAGGATTTTCTGAACCGAAAAACAGCTCGAATTCGAATTCGAACCCCTACGCAGACTGGGGGGAATTTTCCTGCCCACGACCAGGTCGACCTGGGGGTCGACACTATGGTCGTACTCCCAGGGACCAGGTCGATCCTATGGTCGACCTGGGGGTCGACCTGGTGCCGAAAGCCAGTTTTGAGCCTGGGTTCAGTCTGATGTTTTTGGTCTCGTTTTCAGTCTAGATTCGTTCGCCTAATCCAATATAAACAGCCCCCTAACCCTATTCTCTCTACACCATTTTATTCTCTCCTTATGCCGCCTCTAAAATAAATGAAATAATTAAATTAAAATAAAACACGAAGACTATTTCTCGAAGACTACGACTAGGAATTGCATATTGGGGTTGTTCGACTAGAGCTTCGATTTTGCTTTCTAAATTCTCGATCCGCGCACTGTAAGTTCTAGTTACTTTGAGATTTAAACTTGTTAATTGTAATTTGGACATGAGATAAAGTGAAATTGGACTTAAGTATGATAATCGATTCACATCTATTCTAGTTTCCATCTTGGATCTTGACATTTGGGAATGTTGCTTTGAAATCAGTTTGGACCTATTCATGTTGTAAATCAAACTCCTTCATGTCCATAGTATTATCATGCCTGTGATGTTGAATCAATCTACTTTTCACAAGTTTGTATTATCACCTTTATCATGACTATCACCTTATTATGCTATATCAGTAATCCTAATGTTTTGGGACTATTATTCTATATGCCAGTGATGTTATAACCAATTATCTCAAGCTATATCATGCTTGATTAATCACCTTGTGCTCATTCTTTTCCCTATTATAGTTTTTATGTTATTCCCTTTTATTTTTGATTTGGATTTACTTGTAATCTAGATCGATTCACGTTTACGTGCGATGGGAATACGATTTGGGTAGATTAGGCAAAACATGAATTGGTTATGAACATGAATCATGAAACTTAACATGAAACTTGACATGAAACTTTCTATGAAATTTGACATGAACTTGACATGAAATTTGAACATGGACATGACACTAGAATGAACCTGAAAATGGCCAACTCCAGGTTGGTTAGAGTTTACAGTGCAATTCTGCCCGGAACCGCCCGGCAAATCTAGTGACTACAAACAATAGGATCTAATGTGGGTAGTTGGTCATATCGCGCTTGAAACCCGAAGTCAGACTGAGTTGTGGTGTAAATCTGCCCAGAACCGCCCTGCATATTCAGTGACCACAGCAACAGGTCTGATGTGAGAGGTTGGGTTGCATTAATGATTTGATGCCACATGATAGGGTTAAGTCATGAACATGAAAGACAACACTTAACTAACTTGACACATGATTAATGGGGTTAAGTCATGAAATTGAAAGACAACAATTAACCAACTTGACATGCTTGACTGATAAGGGTTAAGTCACGAATTTAAATGACAACACTTAACATGTTGGACGGAAACCCTATTTACGTGGTCCATTTCAGCAGTAATCCACTTAGATGTATCATGGTACCCTGGAACTAAGCATGGTGGGGCATGATTACTGGGCAGATTGTAAGCGACCAGAATGACAGCTGAGTTGGTGCGCCAGTGTAGATTCAGGCGGACTATGGCCGTGCACGTAGTCCGGAGTTGAAAAAGCAGGCATTGGGCATCAGTAGGTTTACACTGTGCGTGCTTGATTCGTGTCGGTGGTTGGCACTCTATGGCTTGATACACCCTATTGTGTGCCTAGCACAGGTGACTACATTCGTGATAGGGCTGTATGACACAGACACACGACGAGCTAGAACTTGTAGGGAGCCGATCGATTAATGGATCGTTCCGTAGGACCCTGAAATGGGTCATTTCATGATATTGGGCCAAGGGATCATTTCATGGTTAATATATGACATGGGTTTGGGATACTAGTACAGTTGGTGCAGCGAATCTTGAACATGCAATGCTATACTTGATTTATCATATTATCTTAGTCTATCTTACCCATCTTGACAGCATCCTTATGTTTACTTTCAGTTTATACATGTCATGTTACCTTTACCTGTTTTTATGCTGAAAGTCACTACGACTTACCAGTCTTTATGACTGACCCGTTTTCTTTCGCCTCTTTTTCTTTCGTTCCTCCTCCCCCCAAGTTTTCAGGGTGGAAACTCTAGCACTTAGCTTGGATTTCTCTTGCTTTCGGTTTAGCTCATGTACAGTTTGATCTTGAGCTCTGCTATGGCTGCATTTCTGCTATCTTGGAGAATTATGCTATTTTTGCTGTTTAAGCTTTTATGCTTCTTTATTTATGCAAGACAGAATTTGTTGTAATGGAAAATGATGACTTTGGCTATTTGGTACTTTGGATGAAAAAGGCTTTGACTATTTTGAAAGTAATGAAATTTATCTTTTGATTCTTCCGCTGTTTTATTTATGTCTGTCTTGTAATATTTCTGTGATTGTTTACCTCGATAACGCTCCTCCAAAACTAGTGCATTCCCTATGTGAGTGACCCTAGCGGAGGTGGGGTGTTACACGTGGTATCAGAGCAGAAGGTTACCAGACTGGGCAAAAGTTTTTTTAAAACCTTCTAAAACTATTTTCAAAACCGTGTTTTATTTAAAGGCTATTCCCCGAAAGCCATTAGCACTATCCTTTGTTTCCTCATTTTAAATCTCTTCTTTTTCATTTCATCATGTCTGGGAATCTTAACCTTCCAGAGGGTGTGCCAATACCTGGCTGGTTCATGAGGTACTTAGAGGTTAGGGCAAACAATGCAGGCCCAACAGATATTCCTCCTCCAGCTCCAGCGGTTCTTCCACGTGCAAATGCTTTCTCAAAGATCTGTAGAGATTTTAGGGCTATGGGTGGAAAGGATTTCAAGGGAACTGAATCATTCGTAGAAGCGAGGAACTGGCTCAAAGAAACTAAGGATCTGTTCGTTATCTTCAAGGTGAATGATAGGCAGAAGGTACAGTTGGCAGTATGGTTGCTCAAAGACGAAGCTTCCTATTGGTGGGAAGTCACTAACGCTGAAAGATCTGTTGACACATGGATGGATTTCAGGATAAGGTTTGAGATGAAATTCCTCTCACAAGATGAACGAAGTCTACAGCTGGAATAGTTCTTATCTCTTAAGCAAGGAAGTATGACGGTCAAGGAGTACGTCAATCAATTCAATCAGCTGGCCCGGTTTGTATTGGACTTAGTGAATACTCCTCATAAGAAGGCTCTCCGTTTCGTCAAGGGATTGAATGAGCCACTTCACAACTTGGATGTAACCCACATACCTATGTGGGCTACTTATGAAAGGTTAGTAGACATGGCACTCTTAAATGAGGAAGACAAGGGCAAGAATGAGGCAAAAGCAGAAGTGCCTCAAGATAAGAAGGAGGAAGGGTCACAGAACAAGAAGGCTGATCCAAAGAAAGGCGGAAAGAACAACAAATCCCGTGAAAAGAGAAAGTGTAATTTCTGTGGCATTCATGGACATCTGGTCAAAGACTGTAGGAGGAAGAAAAGGAAGATTGGTGGTTGCTTCCACTGTGGTGAGATAGGACACATGGCTAGGGCCTTCCCAAGGAAGCAAGGGCAGGGAGCTAGACCTTCTTCGGGAGGATAAGTCCACGCTCTCAGGTAACCTCCGCAAGAACGAGGTAGAAATATTTATGTCGAAAGTTTAGTCTATCTTTTTGATCATCCTGTTCGAACCTTGTTTGATTCTGGTGCATCGCATACTTTTATTTCTTCTGATATTGTTGAAACTCTGCACCTAAGTACTAGTATAGTTGAGGATCCCGTTATTGTTTCAAATCCAATTGGTGGCTCCGCTCATTTATCTATGATTTGTGTGGGTTTGAGGATTTCTATCTTAAGCGTAGAATTCACGTGTAATGCTTATGTTCTCGAATTAATGGGATACGTTTTGATTCTAGGCATGGATTGGCTGTCCAATAATGGAGCCGTTCTCGATTGTGAACGAAGGGTAGTTAGACTCGTGACTCGCCTTGGTAATACCCTTGAAATTTCTTGTTACCCTATGGGTCCTGTCATGTTATGTTATCTAGAATCTCTTGACTTTTCTATCGATGATTTGCAATCAGTAAGGGTAGTCCGAGAATATCCCAATGTCTTTGATGAGGTTAAGGGGTTACCACCTAAACGCGAGATAGATTTCCATATATATCTTGTTGATAATGCTAAGCCAGTTGCATTGCCCGTTAGACACATGGTCCCGCGAGAGAGAAAAGAGCTTTGTAAGCAAGTTAAGGAGTTGCTTGATAAAATTTTCATTAGGTGAAGCATTTCTGAATGGGGTGCTCCGGTGGTATTCACTACTAAGGCGGATGGTTCGCTTCGTCTATGCGTAGATTATCGTGAGTTAAACAAGCTGACTAAGAAGAATAGGCACCCACTACTAAGAATCGGTGACTTGTTCGACCAGCTTGTAGGAGCGTCTGTTTTTTCTCAACTCGATCTAGCTACAGGATTCCATCAACTTAGAGTGGCTGAGGATAGCATTGACAAGACGACATTTAGGACTCCGGATGGTTTCTTTGAATGGCTCGTCATGCAGTTTGGTTTGACGAATGCACCCGCGTACTTCGTAGACTTGATGAGTAGGGTGTTTAGGGAGTTCCTTAACAAGTTTGTGGTGGTCTTCATGGACGATATTTTGATCTTCACAAAGGATGAGGAAGAACAGCTAGACATCTCAAGGAAGTCATAGATACACTTAGAGCACACGATTTAAAGGCTAAGTTCTCCAAGTGTCATTTTTGGAGAAAAGAAGTTCAGTTTCTTGGACATGTAGTTTCTAAGCAAAGTATAGTTGTGGAACCCGCAAAGTTAGCTGCGGTGCAAGACTGGAAAGTTCCTAAGAACGCAACGGAAGTGAGAAGCTTTCTCGGTTTGGCGGGCTACTATAGGAAGTTCATTAAGGACTTCGCTAAGATTTCAGCCCCTCTTACTAGGTTAACGAAGAAGAACCTAGCTTTTGCATGGGACATAGAGTGTGACGTTGCTTTTCAATGGCTTAAGAGAGCCCTTACCACAACTCCAGTTTTGGCATTACCCGACGAAGGTAAGATGTTTACGGTGTACACAGATGCGTGCGGCACGGGATTAGGCGATGTCCTAATGCAAGAAGGGAAAGTGATATGCTACGGGGGTAGATAACCTAAAGTTCATGAGAAAAACTATCCCACACATGACTTGGAATTGGCCGCAATTGTTTTACGCTTAAGTCTTGGTGCCACTATCTTCTAGGTGAGAAGTTCGAGTTGTATACCGATCACAAATCGCTTAAGTACCTCTTTTCGCAGAAAGATTTGAATCTAAGGCAACAGAGGTTGATGGAATTCTTGGCATCATATGACTTCGATATAGCTTATACACTGGCAAGGGTAACGTGGTGGCGGATGCGCTAAGTAGGAAAAGGTTGACTTTGAGTCCTTTGTTTTTTGAAAGGAAAAGTCTAGAGTTTATAACAACCTTTGATTTCACACCTGTTGTTGAGTCGTTGGCTAGCACGTTAGCATCTCTTGAGTTAAGGGCTACGCTTCTAGACCAAGTAGGGACTTCATAGAACGAAAACCCATAGATAGTCGAGATCATAGACAATTTGATTAGAGGTAAGATGTCAAGTCACCTAAGTAGGTATGCCATAGATGGCAAGGGATGGCTAAGGCGTGATGGTAGACTATGTGTCCCACAAATGGGAGACTTAGTAAAGAGAGTTCTCGAAGAGGCGCATCACTCGAAGATGACTATATATCCCAGAGGGGATAAAATGTACAAGGATACGAAGCGCATTTTCTTTTGGAACGGGATGAAAAAGGACGTGGTGGAATTCGTTTCTAAGTGCATGGTGTGCAAACAAGTAAAGGCCGAGTCGAAAAAGCCCGGTGGGCTATTGCATCCTTTGGAGGTTCCGCTGTGGAAATGGGAGAGTGTCTCGATGGATTTCGTGGATGGATTGCGTAGGTCAAGGAAGGGCAATACTAGCATATGGGTTATAGTAGATAGACTCATGAAGAGCGCTCACTTCATTCGCGTGAAGAGCAAGAGGACCGCATCATGGCTAGCGTCTATATACCTTCGAGAAATAGTACAGTTGCGTGGAGTTCCTTCTAGTATAGTTAGCGATCGTGACCCGATTTTCACTAGCGAATTTTGGAATAGTTTGCAAGAAGCAATGGGTACACGACTAAGTTTAAGCACGACCTATCACCCACAGACGGATGGACAAACTGAAAGGGTAAATAGGGTACTAGAGGATCTTTTGAGTCTATGCATTCTTGACTTTGGTGGTACTTGGGAAGATCACCTACCTCTCCTTTAGTTCGCGTATAATAATAGTTACCAAGCTAGCATAGGAATGGCACCATTCAAAGCTTTATACAGAAGATCGTGCAAGTCACCAACTTGTTGGTGGGAGTCGACAGACAAGCTCATACTTGGACCCGACATGATAAAGGACACTTCCGAGAAGGTTAAGTTGATATGAAGACGGATGAAAACGGCCCAAGATAGACAGAAATCCTACGCGGACAAGAGAAGGACAGACCTAAAGTTCGAAGTCGGAGATATGGTCTTTATAAAAGTTTCTCCTTTACGCAATGTGGTTCGCTTTGGAGCGGTTGGAAAGTTAGCACCGAGGTTCGTAGGACCGTTCCCTATCATCGAGAGGATTGGACAGATGGCCTATAAGGTAGAGTTACCCGAGTGGTTGGCCAGAGTACACAATGTATTTCACGTTTCGCATCTCCGAAAGTGCTTACATGAATCTGCCGAAGTGGTTGAGCCAAGCATCCTTGAAGGCGTAGAAGTGGAAAGAGAAGCAACATTGAGGCGAGTTCCAATTCGTATCTTAGGAATGGAGATCAAGAAGCTAAGGAATCGAGAAGTCAAGCTAGTTAAAGTACATTGGAGTGAAGCCCAAGAAGACACAACTTGGGAAATCTAAGAGAAGATACGCGCGCTATACCCAACTCTTTTTGAGGGTACATTCTCGATCTCTTTTTCCTATAAGTTTACACACCTTTGTATCATGTACATGCTTTTGCTATCCATGTTTGTCTTGTTATCTTCTCGATCCTATCTTGAGAACCTTAGGTAGAACCCTTTTGGATGTAAACATGTGATTGAAACATGTTATGGTTGATGATTGCAAGTGGTTGCAAGTAGTTGCTCGTGGTTGCATACCACACATTAGGCACTTGATCAGCTCAGTCACATTTTTCGTGTTGCATATGCATGAGTGCTTATACTTGTATATGGATGGAAATTTGATATGTTATCATATGGATGTTGCATATGGATGAATGGTTGTGCACTCATGTAGATATTATATCAGGAAATTGCATACATGTTGGATTCATTGCACTAGCATATTTTGCATTAAGGAGGTTTAATGAATCAGTAACCGCCTGATCTTTTGCATTAGATAAGTACATATACACACACACTCTTGCATTAGTTCATACAACATTAGAAATCTTTTAAGGACAATGGTTGCTTGTGGATGATGGTTGAGTAGATGGATGATTCGATGATAGGATGCATTCTTCTTAACTTGAAGATTTTGGGGACGAAATCCTTTAAGAAGGGGAGAATGTAACAACCCGTATTTTAATAACATGTTAAAACCATAAATCAAGGCTGAATTAATTTTTAAATAAGAATCAAGGGAAATGGATTCCTCCATTGCGTTCGTCTCGAAATTCTGCTTGGAAACGAGTCCGAGTTTTCGAAAAATAGATTCCATATAAGGGAGATATGACCCTCCCAAATTTCAAGGATTTTCAGAACCGAAAATCAGCTCGAATTCGAATTCGAAATTCGAATTCAAACCCCAGCGCAGACTGGGCGGGAATTTTCCCGCCCAGGACCTGGTCGAACTGGGGGTCCACAGTATGGTCGACCTCCCAGGGGCCAGGTCGACCCTATGGTCGACCTGGGGGTCGACCTGGTGCCGATACCCAGTTTTGAGCCTGGGTTCATTCTGATATTTTTGGTCTCGTTTTCAGTCTAGATTCGTTCGCCTAATCCTATATAAACAGCCCCCTAACCCCATTCTCCTCACACCATTTTATTCTCTCCTTATGCTGCCTCTGAAATAATTGAAATAAATAAATTAAAATAAAACACGAAGACTATTTCTCGAAGACTATGGCAAGGAATTGCATATTGGGGTTGTTCGACTAGAGCTTCGATTCTGTTTTCTAAATTCTCGGTCCGCGCACTGTAAGTCCTAGTTACTTTGAGATTTAAACTTGCTAATTGTAATTTGGACATGAGATTAAGTGAAATTGGACTTAAGTATGATAATCGATTCACATCTATTCTAGTTTCCATCTTGGATCTTGACATTTGGGAATGTTGCTATGAAATCAGTTTGGACCTATTCATGTTGTAAATCAAACTCCTTCATGCCCATAGTATTATCATGCCTGTGATGTTGAATCAATCCGCTTTTCACAAGTTTGGATTATCACATTTATCATGACTATCACCTTATTATGGTAGATCTGTAATCCTAATGTTTTGGGACTATTGTTCTATATGCCAGTGATGTTATAACCAATTATCTCAAGCTATATCATGCTAGATTTATCACCTTGTGCTCATTCTTTTGCCTATCATAGTTTTGATGTTATTCCCTTTTATTTTGGATTTGGATTTACTTGTAATCTAGATCGATTCACGTTTACGTGCGATGGTAATACGATTTGGGTAGATTAGGCAAAATATGAATTGGTTATGAACATGAATCAAGAAACTTGACATGAAACTTTCCATGAAACTTGACACGAACTTGACACGAAATTTGAACATGGACATGACACTATAATAAACTTGAAAATGGCCAACTCGAGGTTAGGTTGAGTTTGCAGTGTAATTCTGCCCGGAACCGTCCAGCAAATCCAGTGACTGCAAACAATAGGATCCAATGTGGGTAGTTGGTCATATCGCGCTTGAAACCCGAGGTCAGACTGAGTTGTGGTGTAAATCTGCCCGGAACTGCCCGGCATATCTAGTGGCCACAACAACAGGTCTGATGTGAGAGGTTGGGCTGCATTAATGAATTAATGCCACATGATAGGGTTAAGTCATGAACATGAAAGACAACACTTAACCAACTTGACACATGATTAGTGGGGTTAAGTCATGAAATTGAAAGACAACACTTAACCAACTTGACATGATAGACTGATAAGGGTTAAGTCGCGAATTTAAAGGACAACACTTAACCAGTTGGAAGGAAACCCTAGTTACGCTGTCCATTTCAGTAGTAACCCACTTAGATGTATCATGGTACCCTGGAACTAGGCTGGGTGGGGCACGATTACTAGGCTGATTTTAAGTAACCAGAACGACAGCTGAGTTGGTGCGCCAGTGTAGGTTCAGGCGGACTATGGTCGTGCACGTAGTTTGGAGTTGAAAAAGCAGGCATTGGGCATCAGTAGGTTTTCACTTTGTGTGCTTGATTCGTGTTGGTGGTTGGCACCCTAGGGCTTGATACACCCTATGGTGGACCTAGCACAGGTGACTACATTCGTGATAGGGTTGTATGACAAAGACACACGACGAGCTAGAACTTGTAGGGAGTCGATCGATTAATGGATCGTTCCATAGGACCCCGAAACGGGTCATTTCATGATATTGGCCAAGGGATCATTTCATGGTTAATATATGACATGGGTTTGGGATACTAGTACAGTTAGTGCAGCGAATCTTGAACATGCGATGCTATACTTGATTTATCATGTTATCTTAGTCTATCTTGCCCATCTTGACAGCATCTTTATGTTTACTTTCATTTTATACATGTCATGTTAGCTTTACCTGTTTTTATGCCGAAAGTCACTAGGACTTACCAGTCTTTATGACTGATCCGTTTTCTTTCGCCTCTTTTTCTTTCGTTCCCCCTTCTCCACAGGTTCTCAGCGATGAAACTCTAGCACTTAGCTTGGATTTCACTTGCTTTCGGTTCAGCTCATGTACGGTTTGATCTTGAGCTCTGCTATGGCTGCATTTCTGCTCTCTTGGGGAATTATGCTATTTTTGTTATTTAAGCTTTTATGCTTCTTTATTTATGCAATACAGAATTTGTTGTAATGGAAAATGATGACTTTGGCTATTTGGTACTTTGGATGAAAAAGGCTTTGACTATTTTGAAAGTAATGAAATTTATCTTTTAATTCTTCCGCTGTTTTATTTATGTATGTCCTGTAATATTTCTATGATTGTTTACCTCGATAACGCTCCTCCTTAACTAGTGCATTCCCTTTGTGAGTGACCCTTGCGGAGGTGGGGTGTTACACCGTCTGCATCCTAGTATATATTTCAACTAGAAATAAAATTAAAAGTGAGGAGTTCTCACCGAGCGTTCCACTCCGCCATTTCATTTCTGAATTTCTGAATGGCATGGATCTGCCTGCACTTCCTATGCAGTTGTCTCCACGTTGTTCATATTAAAATCACATTTTTAATATGATATTCTATACATTAAAAATCATATCTTTCTATAATAAAAATCTAATCTCTTTTCTACCATTCAAACAATAAAAATCCAATTTTTATTTGCTCTTTGCATAAATAAAAATCTAATTTTTATCTCACTTATTCTAAAAATAAAAGCCACACTTTTATAGGCCATTTATATAAACTAAAATCAAAATTTTCATTCTAAAATAGTTCGTATAAAATTCCTTTGTCAAATAATGATTTTATTAACATATAAAAACTGAGTATTCGAATTTAAATGGATTAACAAAAAAACTCACCTTTTTCACTATAAAAATCGGATTTTGACGCTGGAGGGGGGTCCACATCTGCATTGGCGATGGAGGAGGAGTGCAGGTGGTTGGGGCGCGGCGGCGCAACTGTGGGGCGGTGGCTTGGTGGCGGCTGGCGTGACTCGATTTCAGGGGGGTTTGGGTTCGAGTTTGGGCGTGGGTGTTTCAGGAGCTTGTACGGAGGAAGGGAAGGCTGCAGGAGGTCGGAGATGAAGGGAGGGTACCGACGCGATGGAGCGGTGGGTGTCAGCGATCGCATCGAGGGCGGCGGTGGTAGAAAGGGGGGGGGGCGACGGCTTCTAGGTTTAGCGAAAAAAGGGGTACGGGTTTCATTCTAAAAGAAGATGGGGGGGTATAATAATATTTATTTATTATTATTTTATTTTCTTTTAAAAAGTTGCCTTTTCCTTCAAACTCGAAACGACGCCCAATGACTGTCGTCCCTAGCGTAATACCCCTATTCTGAACATAATGGATATGTTTCGTAACCCAACTCGGCTGTTACGATCAATTTTTCTTTAAATTACAATATAAATCATTATATATTGAATTTGAACAAACATTTCAATTTATTGGGGCCAAATATAGTCTCTTAAAATCCCCGAAAAATTATTTCTAGCTTCGTGTTGACGATACGAACCTAACGAAACTAATTTCGTCAAATTCTGAGACCGTTTGAAAAATGGCCATTTTCCAGTCAATTATAATCAACTGAAACAGGTCAAACGCGCTTTCCTTTGCCACGCTCACATATTGATTCAGAAAATTACGAATTTTGAAAGCAAGCAATAACTTGACATAACGGATCCAACAAAAGCGGTTTCGTCGAAAACCGAGGTCGTTTGCAAAATTTCCCTTTTTAAGGGCCAGAATTCCATAGCGACTATTCTGAAATTTCAACTGGGCATAACTTTAGATTCCCGCTATGAAATTTCAACTCTTCGGATTCATTGGAAAGATATTTTCAAATAGATTCTAATATTTTTGGTTTCGCTAAAATCCGGTTAATTTTGTATCCTGTACATTCATTTGAACTTTGAAATCGAATATTCGAATAACCGCGCCATTTTCATTTCCTTTCATAATTAAAATAAAATATTTATATTCTAATGACGATTCAAATAAATATATACGTTCTATTTCTATTCAAAATAAATTTCTCGTCGTTATTATTTAAAATAATTCATTTTACACATTAAAATTCACTAAAATTTCCAAAATAAAATTTTTAAATTGGCTCGGATTTCTGGGTTATTACAATATTTCCATCTATTCCACATCATAATCAATTTTTGCAACACAACAAAATCAAACAAGTCATCCATGGTCTATGGACGATGGGTGTCGGGTGCTGCTAAGCACCGTCTGCATCCTAGTATATATTTAACTAGAAAACAAGAATTAAAGTGAGAAGTTCTCACCTTTGGGTTCCACTCCTCCATTCTATTTCTGAAATTCAGAATAGTCTGGTTTTGCCCGTACTTCCAACACAATCTTTTTCATGCTGTTCACATTAAAAATCACATTTTTATTTCAACACTATAGAGATAAAAATCACGTTTTTATTTCTTCTCATTATATAAAAATTATATTTTTATACTCTTCATACAATAAAAATTATATTTTTATACTCTACATACACTAAAAATAATATTTTTATACTCTACGTCTTCATATATAAAAATCGTATTTTTACTTCACCATTTCAGCTATATAAAGATTCAGACTTTTCTAATATAAAAATTCGAACTTTTCTAATATAAAGATTCAAATCTTTTCTTATTTAAAAATCAAACTTTTCAAATTAAAAATCCAACCTTTCATGTTATAAAAATCCTTCCTTTCATGTATGATAAAAATCTTATCTTTTCGCATTTAAAAATCTCGTCTTTCATTTAAAAATCTCGTCCTTCATTATCGATATTAAAAATATAAACTTTCATATATGTAAATAGATAAACTGATTTCTAATTAAATTAAATTAAATTAAAACTGAAAAATAAATAAAAAAGAAAGAAAATCACCTTCACCAGTCGAAAGGGAGCCGAAGATTGGTCGGAGGTGCGCTAGCCGATGGTGGTGGTCTTGGGTTTCGCCCTGGGGGTACGGCGGTGGCCAATGGGGCTGTGGCGCGAGGTCTGGGTCCTTCAGTCGCGCGAGGCTCAGCGGGGAGGAGGAGAACGGGGGAAGGAAGAGGATCGGAGGGGGTTTGGGGGGCGCGGCCCGCAGCGCTGGCAGTCCGCCAGTGGCGGCGACTGATTGACGTAGTTAGGGTTTTTTTTCTTGCTTACAGAAAGGAACATGAGTGGGGAGTGAAAGAGAGGAGGGGTGAGGTGTTTAAATATAATAATTTAAGATTATTTTTCCATTAAAAGTTGACTTTGTATATGAACACCAAACGAGACCCAACGACTGTCGCCCCTAGGTAATTACCCCCATTCTAAACACAATGGGATAGGTTTCGTAAGCCAGTTCGGCTGTTTCGATCAGTTTTCATCAAAATCAAAATATAAATTTATATATCGAATTTGAACGCACATTTCAATTTACCGGGGCCACATACAGACTCTAAAAATTCCAAAAAAATATTTTCTAGCTTCGTATTGACGATACGGCCCTAACAAAACTAATTTCGCCAAATTCCAAGACCATTTGAAAAAAGGCCATTTTCCAGTCGATTAAAATCAACTAAAACTGGTCAAACGCGTTTTACTTTGCCACGCTCACATATTGCTTTCAAAAATTATGAATTTTGGAATCTAGCAATAATTTGACATCCTGGATCTAACAAAAGTGGTTAGTCGAAAACCGAGGTGGTTTGCAGAATTTCCATTTTTAAGGGCTCAAAATTCCATACCGACTATTCTTAAATTTCAACTGGGCATAACTTTTTATCCCCGCTATGAAATTTTGATTTTTCGGATTCGTTGGAATGATATATTCAAATAGATTCAAATATTTTTGGTTTTGCCAAAATCCAGTTTATTTTGAATCCGGTACCTTCATTTGAAATCGAATTTTCAAACTATCGCGCCATTTCCAATTCCTTTTATATTTACAAATAAATATTATATTCTAACGACGATTCTAATAAATATGTACGTTCTATTTATATTCAAAATAAATTTCTCGTTGTTATTATTTAAAATAATCCATTTTAAATATTCAAAAATCATTAAAATAGCCAAAATAAAAATTTTAAATTGGCTCAGATTTTTCGGGTTGTTACAATCTCCCCCACTTAAAAAATTTCATCCTTGAAAAGGAACGAAGCTGAAAGTTGTTTTACTAACCAACTCAATTTCCATTATTTCATTACGGCTTATGTAACACCCCGTGTATTCTATAACAGTGAAATTCACAAATTAAAGTATAACTAATTTCAAATCAAAGAATTAAGGGAAACAGGATATGCCATTGCGTTCGTCTCGGAATTCTGCTTGAGATAGAGTCCGAGTTTGCGTAAAACGGACTCCGTATGAAGAAGATATGGCCTCCGGAAGTTTCAGAATTCAGTTTAAAATTCAAACAGACTAAAATAGCTCAGAAAAACCAATTCAAAATTCAAAATCTGGCCGGATTGGTCAGGGTGGGAATTTTCCCACCCAAGGCACCCAGGTCGACTTGGTAGTCGACCTGGGGCTACCCAGGTCGACTGGGCAGTCGACCTGGGTCACCCGTGTCGACTGCCAAGTCGACACGGTGTCGACTGGCGTGTCGACCAGGCCCCTGAGCCAGGTCGAACCCAGCCCCCCCTGGCTGGCCTGGTCTGTGTTTGGTCGATTTTCTGAGCCTTGCCTTATCACTAGGGCTAGGTGTCAGCTCCTGGTTGGTCTCTCCTTCAAACGAACGGCTATTATTAAACCAAGCTCCATCGACGGTCCTAATCAACTCGCAAACACTATAAAAAGACCCTAAGACCTAGCCTAAATCATACTATTTCATTTTAGCCTCATGCAGCCGCCATTAAACCTAGAACTCTAAATTAAAAATACAAAGAACAAAATTATAGAAGACGAAGGACGATTCTTGAAGGCTACAACTAGAAGCTACAACAACTACGACGCTTTAGACAACGGATTTGGGGCTATTTGATTTGGAATTTTGATTTGGATTACTTGCTTCATATTGTAAGTTCTATGTCACTTTTTAGGCAAAAACGCTAAAATAACATGGACATGCCATGAATTGAAACCAGATTTAGGAACTATTATTAATCCTTGTTTATATTGTTTAACTTTGAATCATAATTTGGGAATATTGCTATGTCAATGTTGCAAACTTATCATGATTTTGATGTTGTTATGAATCACTTGGGCTTAATTGTATGGCAAGTTGGACTAATACATGTCCATGGAATCACAATGTTTATTGAAATCTTTATGTTGATTAAACCATGCCTATGATGCTAATTAAACCATGTCTATGATGTTGATGGAACTATGCCTGTGATGTTAATATACCTATCATGTTAATGACAAAATGGGAATTGCTAGGTTATGATGAAAAGTTGGAATCATTATGTTTATAATGCTAGATGAGAATCATTATGTTAAAAATGCTAAATTGGAATCCACTATACCTATTAGAATTACCATGCCTTTAATGTTTCATATTTGTAGTAAAATTATTATTATGCCCGCAATGATTATTATGCCTATGATGTAAAGTTGAAATCATCATGTTAAACTAAGTTGGAACCATTACTATGCCAAGTTATCACCATGCTAGTATTGAAACCATGTGATATGTTATAGCCTGTTTATTATGAAAGTGATGTTGGAATTGTCACATATGCCTATCACATGTTTGGTGTTATTCCCCTTTATCTCTTGAATTGTTTATGCTTGTGAACGAAGTACGTTTATATACGTTGGGGATACGATTGGGTAGAATAGGCAAAACTTGAATTGATTATAATCATAAACCGTGAAATTTGGCATAAGTAGAACATGAAATATGGCACAAAAACTTGACTTGAACATGCCATAACTTGACTTGAAACATGCCTTAGTTGGGCACGAAGTTGACATATGAACATGCTATGGAAATAGCACGAATCTGATAAGAACATGGGCATGACTTTAGAAAACAAGAAAGTTGCCAACTCGAGGTTGGGTTGAGTTTGTAGTGTAAACCTGCCCGGAACCGCCCGGCAAATCCAGTTGCTACAAACAATAGGATCCAATGTGGGTAGTTGGTCACATCATGCTTGAAACCCGAGGTTGGGTTGAGTTCGTAGCGTAAACCTTCCCGGAACCCCCCGGCAAATTCAGTGGCTATGAACAATAGGATCCAATGTGAGTGGTTCGGTGCATTAACGAATCAATTAATGCCAATCAGGGTTAAGTCATGAACATGAAAAGACAACTTAACCAACTTGAACACGATTTGTAGGGCTAAGCCATGAACTTGAAATGACAACACTTAGCTAACTTGACATGACATGTAAGAGGGTTAAGTCGCGAATTTAAATGACATACTTAACCATCTTGACATGACTAGACTGGAAAAGGATTAAGTCACGAATTACATGACTTAATCGGTTAGGCGGGTTAGGTCACGAATTACATGACCTAATCTGTTAGGCGAAACACTAGACACGACCCTTTTCAGGAGTAACCCTCTAGATGTATCAAGGTACCCTGGGGCTAGGCCGGGTGGGGCACGATTACTGGGCTGATTGTAAGAGGTGAACGACGACAGTGGGGTACGCCAATGTAGGTTCGGTGGACTACGGTCATGCACGTATTCCGGGCCAGGCACTGGGTATCCGTACATTTATCTGTGCATCTTGAATCGTGCCAGGGGTTGACACCCTAGGGCTGATACACCCGAAGGTGGACCCAGCACAGGTGACTATATTCGTGATTAGCCGTATGGCACGGACACTTGACGAGCTAGAACTTGTAGGGAGCCGATCGACTAGATAAGCGCTCCGTAGGACCCCGTACTTGGGTCAGACCCCGTTTCGCGGTCATTTCATGATATTGGGACGTGGGATTTATTTCGTGATTAACTTGTGACATGGGCTTAGTATACTAGTACAGTCGATGCAACGAATCTTGAACATGTGATGCTTTATTTGACTTGTCTTGACTTATTATGATCACCTTAGTCTATCTTGTCCACCTTGACACCCTTCTTAAGTTTAGTTCCAGTTCATACATGACATGTTGTTTTAACCGTTTTTACACTGAAAGTCACTAGGACTTACTCAGTCTTTATGACTGACCCTTTTCCTTTCGCCTCCTTTTCTTTCGTTTCCCCCCTCAGGTTCTCAGGGAGGAAACACTAGCTCTTAGCCTGGATATCACTTGCTTTGGCTCAGCACGTACGGTTTGCTATGGCTGCTTCTTTTTACAGCACTTGGGGAACAAGCTGGCTTTCTGTTTTAAGTTATTGCTTCTTTGGCTATTATTACAAGACAGGTGTAATGAAGTTGTTATTTGAAATGTGTGTAAGAGACATGGTTTACTTTGGAATAAAATGAAGTTCTGTTTTGCACATAAATTCTTCCGCTGTTTACTTAATTATTTATTTATGTACTGTCTTGTGATAATTCAGTGATGTTATCTCGATAATACCCCTCCAAAACTAGTGTATTCCCTTTGTGAGTGACCCTAGCCGAGGTGGGGTGTTACATTTGGTATCAGAGCAAAAGTTTACTAAGACTGGGCAAAAGTTTTGAAAACCTTTTGAATTTTTTTTTATCAAAACCATTTACAAAGAAGCAATTTTCAAGAAAAGTTGGTTTATTTTAAAAGGCTATTCCCCAAAAAGCCATTAGCACTATCTTTGTTTCCTCGTTTGAATCTTTTCCTTTTTCGTTTTCAGCTTATCATGGCCGACGATCTTAATCTTCCCGAGGGTGTCAATATACCCACTTGGTTCCGTCATTTCCTCGAGGCTCGGGCTAATGTGACAGGCCCAGCCAATCCTCCTCCTCATCCTCCTCAACCTCCGCGAGAAACCGCTTTTTCAAAGATATGCAAGGACTTTAAGGCCATGGGCGGAATGGATTTCCTAGGAACTGAGACTTTTGTTGAGGCACGGAATTGGTTGAAGGAAACCGAAGACTTGTTGGTTATCTTTGAGGTAGAGGACAATAGGAAAGTACAGTTGGCGGCGTGGCTCATGAAAGAGGAAGCTTCTTATTGGTGGGAAATCACCAACGCTACTAGGCCCATTGAGACTTGGGCGGACTTTAGAAGGAGATTTGGGCTTAAGTTCTTGTCATCGGCAGAGGAGAGTCTCAAAATGGAATGGTTTCTGGCCCTTAAACAAGGAAATATGACAGTTAAAGAATATGTGAACCATTTCAATCAGCTTGCTCGCTTCGGATTGGAGTTAGTCAACACTCCTCAGAAAAAGGCGCTACGTTTTGCACGAGGCTTGAACGAGCCACTACATGGTTTGGCCATGACTCATGTGCCCATGGGGGCGACCTTTGGAAGCTTGGTGGATATGGCCCTACTATATGAGGAAGATAAGAAGGGCAAGAAAGAGGTCAAGCCCAACGATTCTCAGAATAAGAAGGTAGACTCCGAGAAAGGAGGCAAGAACGACAACTCACGTGATAAAAGGAAATGCAATTTCTGTGGTATGGAAGGGCACATAGTCAAGGATTGTAGAAAGAGGAAGAGAAAACAAGGTGAATGTTTTCATTGTAGGGAGACTGGACACATCAGCAAAGGCTGCCCTAAGAAGAAGACCGGACCTTCTGGGGGTACATCGTTAACTTCTTCTAGATGCTTTGTTTTATCTTGTTTCTCTCCTCGATCCTATCTTGAGAACCATAGGTAGAATCTTTTTGGATGTAAACATGTAATTGAAACATGTTATGATTGCGAAATGGTTGCAAGTGGTCACAAGTGGTTGCTCGTGGATGCATGAATACACATTAGGCATTAGATCAGCTCAGACACATTTTCATGTTGCATATGCATAAATGTATTTATTTGTATATGGATGAAGTTTAGTGTTGCCATATGGATGTTGCATTTATATATGAATAGTTGTGCACTCATGTAGAATCATGAATAGGAAAATTTGCATACATAATGGATTCATGGCACTTACATGATTCGCATTAAGGAGGTCAACTGAATCAGTAGACCACCTGATTTTGCATTAGATAAGTGCATATACACACACTTCGCATATGATCATGAAGCATTAGAAGTCTTTTAAGGACAATGGATGCTCGTGTTTGATGAATGAGTAGATGGATGTTTGGATGTTAGGATGTACATTCTTCCTGAACTTGAAGATTTCGAGGATGAAATCCTTTTAAGTGGCGGAGAATGTAACACCCCGTGTATTCTATAACAGTGAAATTCACAAATTAAAGTATAACTAATTTCAAATCAAAGAATTAAGGGAAATGGGATACGCCATTGCGTTCGTCTCGGAATTCTGCTTGAGATAGAGTCCGAGTTTGCGTAAAACGGTCTTCGTATGAAGAAGATATGGCCTCTGGAAGTTTCAGAATTCAGTTTAAAATTCAAACAGACTAAAACAGCTCAGAAAAACCAATTCAAAATTCAAAATCGGGTCGGATTGGCCAGGGCGGGAATTTTCCCGCCTAAGGCACCCAGGTCGACTTGGTAGTCGACCTGGGGCTACCCAGGTCGACTTGGCAGTCGACCTGGGTCACCCGTGTTGACTGCCAAGTCGACACGGTGTCGACTGGCGTGTCGACCTGGCCCCTGAGCCAGGTCGAACCCAGCCACCCCTGGCTGGCCTAGTCTGTGATTGGTCGATTTTCTAAGCCTTGCCTTGTCACTAGGGCTAGGTGTCAGCTCCTGGTTGGTCTCTCCTTCAAACGAACGGCTATTATTAAACCAAGCTCCATCGACGGTCCTAATCAACTCGCAAACACTATAAAAAGACCCTAAGACCTAGCCTAAATCATACTATTTCATTTTAGCCTCATGCAGCCGCCATTAAACCTAGAACTCTAAATTAAAAATACAAAGAACAAAATTATAGAAGACGAAGGACGATTCTTGAAGGCTACAACTAGAAGCTACAACAACTACGACGCTTTAGACAACGGATTTGGGGCTATTTGATTTGGAATTTTGATTTGGATTACTTGCTTCATATTGTAAGTTCTATGTCACTTTTTAGGCAAAAACGCTAAAATAACATGGACATGCCATGAATTGAAATCGGATTTAGGAACTATTATTAATCCATGTTTATATTGTTTAACTTTGAATCATAATTTGAGAATATTGCTTTGTCAATGTTGCAAACTTATCATGATTTTGATGTTGTTATGAATCACTTGGGCTTAATTGTATGGCAAGTTGGACTAATACATGTCCATGGAATCACTATGTTTATTGAAATCTTTATGTTGATTAAACCATGCTATGATGCTAATTAAACCATGTCTATGATGTTGATGGAACTATGTCTGTGATGTTAATATACCTATCATGCTAATGACAAAATGGGAATTGCTAGGTTATGATGAAAAGTTGGAATCATTATGTTTATAATGCTAGATGAGAATCGTTATGTTAAAAATGCTAAATTGGAATCCACTATACCTATTAGAATTACCATGCCTTTAATGTTTCATGTTTGTAGTAAAATTATTATTATGCCCGCAATGATTATTATGCCTGTGATGTAAAGTTGAAATCATCATGTTAAACTAAGTTGGAACCATTACTATGCCAAGTTATCATCATGCTAGTATTGAAACCATGTGATATGTTATAGCCTGTTTATTATGCAAGTGATGTTGGAATTGTCACATATGCCTATCACATGTTTGGTGTTATTCCCCTTTATCTCTTGAATTGTTTATGCTTGTGAACGAAGTACGTTTATATACGTTGGGGATACGATTGGGTAGAATAGGCAAAACTTGAATTGATTATAATCATAAACCGTGAAATTTGGCATAAGTAGAACATGAAATATGGCACGAAAACTTGACTTGAACATGCCATAACTTGACTTGAAACATGCCTTAGTTGGGCACGAAGTTGACATATGAACATGCTATGGAAATAGCACGAATCTGATAAGAACATGGGCATGAATTTAGAAAACAAGAAAGTGGCCAACTCGAGGTTGGGTTGAGTTTGTAGTGTAAACCTGCCCGGAACCGCCCGGCAAATCCAGTTGCTACAAACAATAGGATCCAATGTGGGTAGTTGGTCACATCGCGCTTGAAACCCGAAGTTGGGTTATGTTCGTAGCATAAACCAGCCTGGAACCGCCCGGCAAATCCAATGGCTACGAACAATAGGATCCAATGTGAGTGGTTCGGTGCATTAACGAATCAATTAATGCCAATTAGGGTTAAGTCATGAACATGAAAAGACAACTTAACCAACTTGAACACGATTTGTAGGGCTAAGCCATGAACTTGAAACGACAACACTTAGCCAACTTGACATGACACGTAGGCGGGTTAAGTCGCGAATTTAAATGACATACTTAACTATCTTGACATGACTAGACTGGAAAAGGATTAAGTCACGAATTACATGACTTAATCGGTTAGGCGGGTTAGGTCACGAATTACATGACCTAACCTGTTAGGCGAAACCCTAGACACGACCCTTTTCAGCAGTAACCCTCTAGATGTATCAAGGTACCCTGGGGCTAGGCCGTGTGGGGCACGATTACTGGGGTGATTGTAAGAGGTGAACGACGGCAGTACGGTACGCCAGTGTAGGTTCGGTGGACTACGGTCGTGCACGTATTCCGGTGTAGGCACTGGGTATCCGTAGATTTATCTGTGCATCTTGAATCGTGTCAGGGGTTGACACCCTAGGGCTGATACACCCGAAGGTGGACCCAGCACAGGTGGCTACATTCGTGATTAGCCGTATGACACGGACACTTGACGAGCTAGAACTTGTAGGGAGCCGATCGACTAGATAAGCGCTCCGTAGGACCCGTACTTGGGTCAGACCCCGTTTCAGGGTCATTTCATGATATTGGGCCGTGGGATTTATTTTGTGATTAACTTGTGACATGGGCTTAGAATACTAGTACAGTTGATGCAACGAATCTTGAACATGTGATGCTTTATTTGACTTGTCTTGACTTATCATGATCACCTTAGTCTATCTTGTCCACCTTGACACCCTTCTTAAGTTTAGTTCCAGTTCATACATGACATGTTGTTTTAACCGTTTTTACACTGAAAGTCACTAGGACTTACTCAGTCTTTATGACTGACCCTTTTCCTTTCGCCTCTTTTTCTTTCGTTTCCCCCCCAGGTTCTCAGGGAGGAAACACTAGCTCTTAGCCTGGATATCACTTGCTTTGGCTCAACATGTACGGTTCGCTATGGCTGCTTCTTTTTACTGCACTTGGGGAACAAGCTGGTATTCTGTTTTAAGTTATTGCTTCTTTGGCTATTATTACAAGACAGTTGTAATGAAGTTGTTATTTGAAATGTGTGTAAGAGACATGGTTTACTTTGGAATAAAATGAAGTTCTGTTTTGCACATAAATTCTTCCGCTGTTTACTTAGTTATTTATTTATGTAATGGCTTGGGATAATTCAGTGATGTTATCTCGATAATACCCCTCCAAAACTAGTGCATTCCCTTTGTGAGTGACCCTAGCCGAGGTGGGGTGTTACATTTGGTATCAGAGCAGAAGGTTACCAAGACTGGGCAAAAGTTTTGAAAACCTTTTGAGTTTTTTTTAATCAAAACCATTTACAAAGAAGCAATTTTCAAGAAAAGTTGGTTTATTTTAAAAGGCTATTCCCCAAAAAGCCATTAGCACTATCTTTGTTTCCTCGTTTGAATCTTTTCCTTTTTCGTTTTCAGCTTATCATGGCCGACGATCTTAATCTTCCCAAGGGTGTCAATATACCCACTTGGTTCCGTCGTTTCCTCGAGGCTCGGGCTAATGTGACAGACCCAGCCAATCCTCCTCCTCATCCTCCTCAACCTCCGCGAGAAACCGCTTTTTCAAAGATATGCAAGGACTTTAAGGCCATTGGCGGAAAGGATTTCCTAGGAACTGAGACTTTTGTTGAGGCACGGAATTGGTTGAAGGAAACCGAAGACTTGTTTGTTATCTTTGAGGTAGAGGACAATAGGAAAGTACAGTTGGCGGCGTGGCTCATGAAAGAGGAAGCTTCTTATTGGTGGGAAGTCACCAACGCTACTAGGCCCATTGAGACTTGGGCGGACTTTAGAAGGAGATTTGGGCTTAAGTTCTTGTCATCGACAGAGGAGAGTCTCCAAATGGAATGGTTTCTGGCCCTTAAACAAGGAAATATGACAGTTAAAGAATATGTGAACCATTTCAATCAGCTTGCTCGCTTCGGATTGGAATTAGTCAACACTCCTCAGAAAAAGGCGCTACGTTTTGCACGAGGCTTGAACGAGCCACTACATGGTTTGTCCATGACTCATGTGCCCATGGGGGCGACCTTTGAAAGCTTGGTGGATATGGCCCTACTGTATGAGGAAGATAAGAAGGGCAAGAAAGAGGTCAAGCCCAACGATTCTCAGAATAAGAAGGTAGACTCCGAGAAAGGATGCAAGAACGACAACTCACGTGATAAAAGGAAATGCAATTTCTGTGGTAAGGAAGGGCACATAGCCAAGGATTGTAGAAAGAGGAAGAGAAAGCAAGGTGAATGTTTTCATTGTGGGGAGACTGGACACATCAGCAAAGACTGCCCTAAGAAGCAGACCGGACCTTCTGGGGGTACATCGTTAACTTCTTCTAGATGCTTTGTTTTATCTTGTTTCTCTCCTCGATCCTATCTTGAGAACCATAGGTAGAATCTTTTTGGATGTAAACATGTAATTGAAACATGTAATGATTGCAAAATGGTTGCAAGTGGTCGCAAGTGGTTGCTCGTGGATGCATGAATACACATTAGGCACTAGATCGGCTCAGACTCATTTTCATGTTGCATATGCATAAATGTATTTATTTGTATATGGATGAAGTTTAGTGTGTTGTCATATGGATGTTGCATTTATATATGAATGGTTGTGCACTCATGTAGAATCATGAATAGGAAAATTTGCATACATAATGGATTCATGGCACTTACATGATTCGCATTAAGGAGGTCAACTGAATCAGTAGACCACCTGATTTTGCATTAGATAAGTACATATACACACACTTCGCATATGATCATGAAGCATTAGAAGTCTTTTAAGGACAATGGATGCTCGTGTTTGATGAATGAGTAGATGGATGTTTGGATGTTAGGATGTACATTCTTCCTGAACTTGAAGATTTCGGGGACGAAATCCTTTTAAGTGGGGGAGAATGTAATACCCCGTGTATTCTATAACAGTGAACTTCACAAATTAAAGTATAACTAATTTCAAATCAAAGAATTAAGGGAAACGGGATACGACATTGCGTTCGTCTCGGAATTCTGCTTGAGATAGAGTCCGAGTTTGCGTAAAACGGACTCCGTATGAAGAAGATATGGCCTTTGGAAGTTTCAGAATTCAGTTTAAAATTCAAACAGACTAAAACAGCTCAGAAAAACCAATTCAAAATTCAAAATCGGGCCGGATTGGCCAGGGCGGGAATTTTCCCGCCCAAGGCACCCAAGTCGACTTGGTAGTCGACCTGGGGCTACCCAGGTCGACTTGGCAGTCGACCTGGGTCACCCATGTCGACTGCCAAGTCGACACGGTGTCGACTGGCGTGTCGACCTGGCCCCTGAGCCAGGTCGAACCCAACACCCCTGGCTTGCCTGGTCTGTGTTTGGTCGATTTTCTGAGCCTTGCCTTGTCACTAGGGCTAGGTGTCAGCTCCTGGTTGGTCTCTCCTTCAAACGAACGTCTATTATTAAACCAAGCTCCATCTACGGTCCTAATCAACTCTCAAACACTATAAAAAGACCCTAAGACCTAGCCTAAATCATACTATTTCATTTTAGCCTCATGCAGCCGCCATTAAACCTAGAACTCTAAATTAAAAATACAAAGAACAAAATTATAGAAGACGAAGGACGATTCTTGAAGGCTACAACTAGAAGCTACAACAACTACGACGCTTTAGACAACGGATTTGGGGCTATTTGATTTGGAATTTTGATTTGGATTACTTGCTTCATATTGTAAGTTCTATGTCACTTTTTAGGCAAAAACGCTAAAATAACATGGACATGCCATGAATTGAAACCGAATTTAGGAACTATTATTAATCCATGTTTATATTGTTTAACTTTGAATCATAATTTGGGAATATTGCTATGTCAATGTTGCAAACTTATCATGATTTTGATGTTGTTATGAATCACTTGGGCTTAATTGTATGGCAAGTTGGACTAATACATGTCCATGGAATCACTATGTTTATTGAAATCTTTATGTTGATTAAACCATGCCTATGATGCTAATTAAACCATGTCTATGATGTTGATGGAACTATGCCTGTGATGTTAATATACCTATCATGTTAATGACAAAATGGGAATTGCTAGGTTATGATGAAAAGTTGGAATCATTATGTTTATAATGCTAGATGAGAATCATTATGTTAAAAATGCAAAATTGGAATCCACTATACCTATTAGAATTACCATGCCTTTAATGTTTCGTGTTTGTAGTAAAACTATTATTATGCCCGCAATGATTATTATGCCTATGATGTAAAGTTGAAATCATCATGTTAAACTAAGTTGGAACCATTACTATGCCAAGTTATCATCATGCTAGTATTGAAACCATGTGATATTTTATAGCCTGTTTATTATGCAAGTGATGTTGGAATTGTCACATATGCCTATCACATGTTTGGTGTTATTCCCCTTTATCTCTTGAATTGTTTATGCTTGTGAACGAAGTACGTTTATATACGTTGGGGATACGATTGGGTAGAATAGGCAAAACTTGAATTGATTATAATCATAAACCGTGAAATTTGGCATAAGTATAACATGAAATATGGCACGAAAACTTGACTTGAACATGCCATAACTTGACTTGAAACATGCCTTAGTGGGGCACGAAGTTGACATATGAACATGCTATGGAAATAGCACGAATCTGATAAGAACATGGGCATGACTTTAGAAAACAAGAAAGTGGCCAACTCGAGGTTGGGTTGAGTTTGTAGTGTAAACCTGCCCGGAACCGCCCGGCAAATCCAGTTGCTACAAACAATAGGATCCAATGTGGGTAGTTGGTCACATCATGCTTGAAACCCGAGGTTGGGTTGAGTTCGTAGCGTAAACCTGCCCGGAACCGCCCGGCAAATCCAGTGGCTACGAACAATAGGATCCAATGTGAGTGGTTTGGTGCGTTAACGAATCAATTAATGACAATTAGGGTTAAGTCATGAACATGAAAAGACAACTTAACCAACTTGAACACGATTTGTAGGGCTAAGCCATGAACTTGAAACGACAACACTTAGCCAACTTGACATGACACGTAGGCGGGTTAAGTCGCGAATTTAAATGACATACTTAACCATCTTGACATGACTAGACTGGAAAAGGATTAAGTCACGAATTACATGACTTAATCGGTTTGGCGGGTTAGGTCACGAATTACATGACCTAATCTGTTAGGCGAAACCCTAGACACGACCCTTTTCAGCAGTAACCCTCTAGATGTATCAAGGTACCCTGGGGCTAGGCCGGGTGGGGCACGATTACTGGGCTGATTGTAAGAGGTGAACGACGGCAGTAGGGTACGCCAGTGTAGGTTCGGTGGACTACGGTCGTGCACGTATTCCGGTGCAGGCACTGGGTATCCGTAGATTTATCTGTGCATCTTGAATCGTGTCAGGGGTTGACACCCTAGGGCTGATACACCCGAAGGTGGACCCAACACAGGTGGCTACATTCGTGATTAGCCGTATGACACAGACACTTGACGAGCTAGAACTTGTAGGGAGCCGATCGACTAGATAAGCGCTCCGTAGGACCCCGTACTTGGGTCAGACCCCGTTTCAGGGTCATTTCATGATATTGGGCCGTGGGATTTATTTCGTGATTAACTTGTGACATGGGCTTAGTATACTAGTACAGTCGATGCAACGAATCTTGAACATGTGATGCTTTATTTGACTTGTCTTGACTTATGATGATCACCTTAGTCTATCTTGTCCACCTTGACACCCTTCTTAAGTTTAGTTCCAGTTCATACATGACATGTTGTTTTAACCGTTTTTACACTGAAAGTCACTAGGACTTACTCAGTCTTTATGACTGACCCTTTTCCTTTCGCGTCTTTTTCTTTCGTTTCCCCCCTAGGTTCTCAGGGAGGAAACACTAGCTCTTAGCCTGGATATCACTTGCTTTGGTTCAACATGTACGGTTCGCTATGGCTGCTTCTTTTTACTGCACTTGGGGAACAAGCTGGTATTCTGTTTTAAGTTATTGCTTCTTTGGCTATTATTACAAGACAGTTGTAATGAAGTTGTTATTTGAAATGTGTGTAAGAGACATGGTTTACTTTGGAATAAAATGAAGTTCTGTTTTGCACATAAATTCTTCCGTTGTTTACTTAGTTATTTATTTATGTAATGGCTTTGGATAATACAGTGATGTTATCTCGATAATACCCCTCCAAAACTAGTGCATTCCCTTTGTGAGTGACCCTAGCCGAGGTGGGGTGTTACATTTGGTATTAGAGCAGAAGGTTACCAAGACTGGGCAAAAGTTTTGAAAACCTTTTGAGTTTTTTTTAATCAAAACCATTTACAAAGAAGCAATTTTCAAGAAAAGTTGGTTTATTTTAAAAGGCTATTCCCCAAAAAGCCATTAGCACTATCTTTGTTTCCTCGTTTGAATCTTTTCCTTTTTCGTTTTCATCTTATCATGGCCGACGATCTTAATCTTCCCAAGGGTGTCAATATACCCACTTGGTTCCGTCGTTTCCTCGAGGCTCGGGCTAATGTGACAGACCCAGCCAATCCTCCTCCTCATCCTCCTCAACCTCCGCGAGAAACCGCTTTTTCAAAGATATGCAAGGACTTTAAGGCCATGGGCGGAAAGGATTTCCTAGGAACTGAGACTTTTGTGGAGGCACGGAATTGGTTGAAGGAAACCGAAGACTTGTTTGTTATCTTTGAGGTAGAAGACAATAGGAAAGTACAGTTGGCGGCGTGGCTCATGAAAGAGGAAGCTTCTTATTAGTGGGAAGTCACCAACGCTACTAGGCCCATTGAGACTTAGGCGGACTTTAGTAGGAGATTTGGGCCTAAGTTCTTGTCATCGACAGAGGAGAGTCTCCAAATGGAATGGTTTCTGGCCCTTAAACAAGGAAATATGACAGTTAAAGAATATGTGAACCATTTCAATCAGCTTGCTCGCTTCGGATTGGAATTAGTCAACACTCCTCAGAAAAAGGCGCTACGTTTTGCACGAGGCTTGAACGAGCCACTACATGGTTTGTCCATGACTCATGTGCCCATGGGGGCGACCTTTGAAAGCTTGGTGGATATGGCCCTACTATATGAGGAAGATAAGAAGGGCAAGAAAGAGGTCAAGCCCAACGATTCTCAGAATAAGAAGGTAGACTCTGAGAAAGGAGGCAAGAACGACAACTCACGTGATAAAAGGAAATGCAATTTCTGTGGTAAGGAAGGGCACATAGCCAAGGATTGTAGAAAGAGGAAGAGAAAGCAAGGTGAATGTTTTCATTGTGGGGAGACTGGACACATCAGCAAAGACTGCCCTAAGAAGCAGACCGGACCTTCTGGGGGTACATCGTTAACTTCTTCTAGATGCTTTGTTTTATCTTGTTTCTCTCCTCGATCCTATCTTGAGAACCATAGGTAGAATCTTTTTGGATGTAAACATGTAATTAAAACATGTAATGATTGCGAAATGGTTGCAAGTGGTCGCAAGTGGTTGCTCATGGATGCATGAATACACATTAGGCACTAGATCGGCTCAGACTCATTTTCATGTTGCATATGCATAAATGTATTTATTCGTATATGGATGAAGTTTAGTGTGTTGTCATATGGATGTTGCATTTATATATGAATGGTTGTGCACTCATGTAGAATCATGAATAGGAAAATTTGCATACATAATGGATTCATGGCACTTACATGATTCGCATTAAGGAGGTCAACTGAATCAGTAGACCACCTGATTTTGCATTAGATAAGTACATATACACACACTTCGCATATGATCATGAAGCATTAGAAGTCTTTTAAGGACAATGGATGCTCGTGTTTGATGAATGAGTAGATGGATGTTTGGATGTTGGGATGTACATTCTTCTTGAACTTGAAGATTTCGGGGACGAAATCCTTTTAAGTAGGGGAGAATGTAACACCCCGTGTATTCTATAACAGTGAATTTCACAAATTAAAGTATAACTAATTTCAAATCAAAGAATTAAGGGAAACGGGATACGCCATTGCGTTCGTCTCGGAATTCTGCTTGAGATAGAGTCCGAGTTTGCGTAAAACGGACTCCGTATGAAGAAGATATGGCCTCCGGAAGTTTCAGAATTCAGTTTAAAATTCAAACAGACTAAAACAGCTCAGAAAAACCAATTCAAAATTCAAAATCGGGCCGGGTTGGCCAGGGCGGGAATTTTCCCGCCCAAGGCACCCAAGTCGACTTGGTAGTCGACCTGGGGCTAACCAGGTCGACTTGGCAGTCGACCTGGGTCACCCATGTCGACTGCCAAGTCGACACGGTGTCGACTGGCGTGTCGACCTGGCCCCTGAGCCAGGTCGAACCCAACCCCCCCTGGCTGGCCTGGTCTGTGTTTGGTCGATTTTCTGAGCCTTGCCTTGTCACTAGGGCTAGGTGTCAGCTCTTGGTTGGTCTCTCCTTCAAACGAACGTCTATTATTAAACCAAGCTCCATCGACGGTCCTAATCAACTCGCAAAGACTATAAAAAGACCCTAAGACCTAGCCTAAATCATACTATTTCATTTTAGCCTCATGCAGCCGCCATTAAACCTAGAACTCTAAATTAAAAATACAAAGAACAAAATTATAGAAGACGAAGGACGATTCTTGAAGGCTACAACTAGAAGCTACAACAACTACGACGCTTTAGACAACGGATTTGGGGCTATTTGATTTGGAATTTTGATTTGGATTACTTGCTTCATATTGTAAGTTCTATGTCACTTTTTAGGCAAAAACGCTAAAATAACATGGACATGCCATGAATTGAAACCGGATTTAGGAACTATTACTAATCCACGTTTATATTGTTTAACTTTGAATCATAATTTGGGAATATTGCTATGTCAATGTTGCAAACTTATCATGATTTTGATGTTGTTATGAATCACTTGGGCTTAATTGTATGGCAAGATGGACTAATACATGTCCATGGAATCACTATGTTTATTGAAATCTTTATGTTGATTAAACCATGCCTATGATGCTAATTAAACCATGTCTATGATGTTGATAGAACTATGCCTGTGATGTTAATATACCTATCATGTTAATGACAAAATGTGAATTGCTAGGTTATGATGAAAAGTTGGAATCATTATGTTTATAATGCTAGATGAGAATCATTATGTTAAAAATGCAAAATTGGAATCCACTATACCTATTAGAATTACCATGCCTTTAATGTTTCGTGTTTGTAGTAAAACTATTATTATGCCCGCAATGATTATTATGCCTATGATGTAAAGTTGAAATCATCATGTTAAACTAAGTTGGAACCATTACTATGCCAAGTTATCATCATGCTAGTATTGAAACCATGTGATATTTTATAGCCTGTTTATTATGCAAGTGATGTTGGAATTGTCACATATGCCTATCACATGTTTGGTGTTATTCCCCTTTATCTCTTGAATTGTTTATGCTTGTGAACGAAGTACGTTTATATACGTTGGGGATACGATTGGATAGAATAGGCAAAACTTGAATTGATTATAATCATAAACCGTGAAATTTGGCATAAGTATAACATGAAATATGGCACGAAAACTTGACTTGAACATGCCATAACTTGACTTGAAACATGCCTTAGTTGGGCATGAAGTTGACATATGAACATGCTATGGAAATAGCACGAATCTGATAAGAACATGGGCATGACTTTAGAAAACAAGAAAGTGGCCAACTCAAGGTTGGGTTGAGTTTGTAGTGTAAACCTGCCCGGAACCGCCCGGCAAATCCAGTTGCTACAAACAATAGGATCCAATGTGGGTAGTTGGTCACATCATGCTTGAAACCCGAGGTTGGGTTGAGTTCGTAGCGTAAACCTGCCCGGAACCGCCCGGCAAATCCAGTGGCTACGAACAATAGGATCCAATGTGAGTGGTTTGGTGCATTAACGAATCAATTAATGCCAATTAGGGTTAAGTCATGAACATGAAAAGACAACTTAACCAACTTGAACACGATTTGTAGGGCTAAGCCATGAACTTGAAACGACAACACTTACCCAACTTGACATGACACGTAGGCGGGTTAAGTCGCGAATTTAAATGACATACTTAACCATCTTGACATGACTAGACTGGAAAAGGATTAAGTCACGAATTACATGACTTAATCGGTTAGGCGGGTTAGGTTACGAATTACATGACCTAATCTGTTAGGCGAAACCCTACACACGACCCTTTTCAGCAGTAACCCTCTAGATGTATCAAGGTACCCTGGGGCTAGGCCGGGTGGGGCACGATTACTGGGCTGATTGTAAGAGGTGAACGACGACAGTGGGGTACGCCAGTGTAGGTTCGGTGGACTACGATCGTGCACGTATTCCGGGGCAGGCACTGGGTATCCGTAGATTTATCTGTGCATCTTGAATCATGTCAGGGGTTGACGCCCTAGGGATGATACACCCGAAGATGGACCCAGCACAGGTGACTACATTCGTGATTAGCCGGATGACACGGACACTTGACGAGCTAGAACTTGTAGGGAGCCGATCGACTAGATAAGCGCTCCGTAGGACCCCGTACTTGGGTCAGACCCCGTTTCAGGGTCATTTCATGATATTGGGCCATGGGATTTATTTCTTGATTAACTTGTGACATGGGCTTAGTATACTAGTACAGTCGATGCAATGAATCCTGAACATGTGATGCTTTATTTGACTTGTCTTGACTTATCATGATCACCTTAGTCTATCTTGTCCACCTTGACGCCCTTCTTAAGTTTAGTTCCAGTTCATACATGACATGTTGTTTTAACCGTTTTTACACTGAAAGTCACTAGGACTTACTCAGTCTTTATGACTGACCCTTTTCCTTTCGCCTCGTTTTCTTTCGTTTCCCCCCCAGGTCCTCAGGGAGGAAACACTAGCTCTTAGCCTGGATATCACTTGCTTTGGCTCAACATGTACGGTTTGCTATGGCTGCTTCTTTTTACTGCACTTGGGGAACAAGTTGGTTTTCTGTTTTAAGTTATTGCTTCTTTGACTATTATTACAAGACAGTTGTAATGAAGTTGTTATTTGAAATGTGTGTAAGAGACATGGTTTACTTTGGAATAAAATGAAGTTCTGTTTTGCACGTAAATTCTTCCGCTGTTTACTTAATTATTTATTTATGTACTGTCTTGTGATAATTCTGTGATGTTATCTCGATAATACCCTTCCAAAACTAGTGCATTGCCTTTGTGAGTGACCCTAGCCGAGGTGGGGTGTTACAACTTAAGTTCTTCAACTTTTCAGTTTCTAAGAATTTTTAAAAATTTTCAAAAATTTGGCTAACACCCTAAATTTTCGAAAAATTTCGCCATAACCTCCCCTGCACTTGGAGCTTCGAGATATTTCAAATAGCCTCCCATGGCCCTCACCAATCCAAAAGAAAAAGAAAAAGCCAAGCGGCTAGCCAATCGGCTCAAAAACTCATCAAAACCCCAAGAAATACAATAAACATGTACCTATTTGTCGGGCAAATAATTTTATTCCTCTTCTCTAGCTCATTGCTATGACCTGTTCAATGTATATACATGTATATGCATGTAATTGTAATCATTTTTCAATACAGTTCAATATTTGGTTCCATTAGGCTAAATGGTTCAAAATTTTAATTAATCAAACCAATAATCAAACAACACAACCATCAATCAACTAGTGAATTAACGTTTCAAATTCATAATTTTGGTACATGTACAGAAAATCATGTTTTTGATGCCAAATCACAATAATAAACCTATCTAGTTTTGGTTCTCATACCAGTCTAATGGAAATATATAGATATCACACCTTTCGAAACTCGAACACAAACTCTGATGATGTAGCTACAATCATCAGAATCATCTCTGGGCGACTAGAGCATGATTCTATATCTATCCAGAATATTTGGGACTTCGAATATACATTTATGACGCGTATACGCGAAATCTTCATATACTAGATTGTCTAAATTCAATACAAATAAGATATTCAAATACGTATAATTGAATTTAATTTTCAAAACAAAATTTGTTTTCATTTTTATTTTTAAAATAACACTCTTCTGACTCGCTCTACGATACTACTGATCCCATCTCTAACGAGCCATTCTCATTGGACTTTACTAGTCCAATTTCTGATGAATTCTTTTGTTTGGATCTAATGTGTCTTGTTCTCGAGATTTGTAAACCAAAGCTCTGATACCAAATGAAGCGACCTGAACTTTCCCGGTCTCCGAAGAGAAGAGAAAGAACGAATTACCATGAGGACAAGACAAATCATAACGCAAACAGAAGAACATTTCATTGCTTATTACAACAATTCCATCAGAATACAAGAATATACAGAGTATGAATAAATATTATACATCAGAAAAATATCAGAGATTCAAATTACATTTAAATACATAGCAGCGGAAAGATGATACAAAGCACAACTGAAGGCGATATACGGATACAGAGCTTTCCGAATATCATTCCAGTTGTAAACCAGGATCCTATGAATATATATCTGCAAAACCAAAACTACTAGCTGCCCGTGTGGAAATAGGGGCACCCAGAGTTTAGGTTAAAACAATAAACTCCAGGTTAGTCATGCGACTGCTGTGAGAACTAAAACAATTATTAATCTTTATTTTAAAGTTAGGTAAATCAAGGGACCACGCCGTATAACATGTAACGGGTTTCCTCCCAAGAATACCAGTGCATAAAACAATAACGCAATGCTAAATGAAGAAAAATGAAGCTACTATAAGACCCAGGTCCCATCACACAATGCAACGCAAGCCGGAGGATAGGGTTTTACCTTATAATAGCCAAAGAATGCTTGATACGCTAAATTTCATCTTATATTATTACTATAAGTGAAGAAAACTACTTCAAATATAAATGTATCGATCATAGGCGGCATGGGTACCATATATCATGTCGCCATACCAGTTCTACAATTAAAACCGCAAAGGTCATATTGGAAATTGGATTTCCATCATGAGTCGAGGCAAGGGGCAAGCTCCTCTCCGTTCGAGACACTCTAGCAAATGTCTCAGGACCACACACAGCGATCCTTGGATCCTCCAAGGCCGGTCCTCTCCTACATTTGAGGGTTAATTATTCCTGAACACACGTTTCTCGGTCCTATAGGACCTATATTCGAGGCGCCTCGCATCCAACAACCACACAGGTAAAAATAATATAAATTTTAGGGCTGGCAGGTCACTGACATCACCCACAGCTAGAAAGAAACGTCGTACACTCCTTGGGTCCTTATCACGTTTTTGACTCATACCGAGGTGTAAGGCTCGCGAATTAACGCTATACACAAAGCTACGCCACACAGGCCGTGCTTTGATCATCACCCACAAGACTTTGCTTTTCAACAGAAGCCTTGATCATTTGCCACTTAGGCATGCCACAGAGGCAATTCATGCCATGTGATTGATATCCATCAATATATAACCTCTGAGCTCGTACATCTCAGAGAAGGGCGTTAAGCAAGATATTAAATTCTCTGCCGCCAAATAGATATATATTTAATTGAAATCAATCACACAGAATAAAATCCAATGTCAGACACACAGTCCATTTACAAGTTCGTTCTGGGTCTGAACGAAATCGGAGGAACCTTATTCCTTGCATATCCATCGATCTCCAGGTATGCTTGGACGATCACCAACTGATTCCTTCCTCTTGGGTGTACAACCCAATCAAGATCATCAGTAATCATCCAAATGATATGAAGACCTCCGGTCTTCAACCACTGTCTTCATCTTCAAATTATCGTCGAATCATTTATTCAGAATGGGTATAAACACGGCCTTTTCAAATAACTCGCATATATAATAAACAAGTGCTACACAAACACAACATACGCCTTATTCCAATTCAGAATATTCTTTTATTCAAATAACATTCTTAGGGAAAGGTTCCCATTATTTTATCAAAGATAAATTCTTCTAAATTTATTCTTTAATCTTCCTTTAGATATCATTTCAAACCATGTTAAGGTTTTCCAAACTAGTCGGGATTAGCGGACCACACCGAAGTAATCATTTATTTTATTTCCCAATCCCAAACTATTCATCCCATGGAGAAAAACTGGTAATACTTCATATCTAATACCACGGTGTTATCGGCAAATATTAATTACCATTTCTCGTTCAAATATAATTAAAGATTTAACTATCACTTGGAGAAAAACTGGTGATACTCCGTTCTCAATCACTTTATCCTAATTAAAGATTCATTAAAACTCCACTCAGTTTTAATCTTCCCAAAAATCAATATTAATGATTATTCAAAGCTAAGAAGTTAATCTTATCTTTAACTGGGTTAAAGAACCAATGTCATTTAAAAACACGGTTCACGACAAACCCAAAATAACATTCCATTGTTAATCGGGTCAAAGAATAGGTATTATTTAAAACACCGCTCACAGTATACCCAAAAACATGTTCCATTGTTAATCGGGTTAAAGAACAGGTGTTATTTAAAACACCGCTCATGATAAACCCAAAAACCAATTTAAATTCAATTCCAATTAAATACTAATTAACTGGACAATTTCTCTAAATCTTAATTAAAAGATTTATTGTTTTCTAAACTAGGTCTAAGAATAGTGTTATTTAAAACACCATTCATGACGAACCCAAAATCCCATTTGATAGTAAGTACAAGGCTCTGAATAGAAAATATATCGGCTTATATTCAATGTCAAATTCTGAAACCAACAAATATCGTATTGGAAATAACGATATAAATATATCTTTCAAATTTCCACAACCATATCTGTATAATCACGAAATCCAACATTGAAATATTCCGAAGATAATTTCGATTCAATTCCATTCCAATTTGTATATTGGAAATTCTGATTATTTTTAAAACCACTTCAAATCCAATTTATTTATTCAAAAATATTGGATTATAATTCTAGTTCGTAATTAGTTCATTTCGATAAAAATATATTTTATCCCTTTCAAATGTGGAATTTTTCATCCTAGTTCTTTCTAATTAATATATTATGATTTTACACAAATTATTAATATTTTTAATAATTTTATCAAGGCCCGTACAGTCGGTTTTCGATAACGGCCACCGAACTTCACTTACAGCGACTTTTTCCAAATTTGATTTGGACATAATTCCGAATCCAACCATTAGATATAAAATTTCTAATATTCATTGGAAATCTCTTTTTGATACGAACCCAATGGTTCCGATTTCAGGAGAATCCGACGTTCGGATCTCCCGTAACGTCAATTTGAAGTCAATGGTCGAAATTCACGAACTGTCGTGGCGCGGCTCATTCTATTCAGGCCATTTAATATATATAATACATATATTATATATATTTCTTCGATTTCAATTCAAAACATATTTTAGAAATCGTTTTAAATTCGTTTTCAAAATAATTTCAACTTCATATTCAATTTCAAATCAAAATTAAATATTTCATATCATTAATATATAAATGATAATATTTTCAAAATATTAGATTTTGAAATCACTTCCTTTTCTATATTCATTATAAAAACGAATATACTCGATATAAATATCGTTCGCGTCAAAATGGTGCATATCTAATCAACACGGCTTTGTATATTTCAATAACTTCGTTATTCTATTCAACACATGAATATTTTCTTCAACTCATGAATATATACTTTATTCAACACATGAATATTTATTAATTCTTACTCACAATAAAAATGTGAATTTTATTGTATAAATATTTTGTTTAACACATGAATATTTTCAACACATGAATGGTTTCAACACATGAGTATTGTCAACACATGAATATTTTGTTTATTCAACACATGAATATAATTTATTATAATCTTTATTTTCTAAATTGGAATGAGGCCCAATCAATTACCATATAATGTTAATTATATGGATTCCTTACAACACATGTATATAATAACAATGATAAATAATCAACTATCATCCAAAGTGCACCACATAACCGCATAAGCATTAAATATAAATAATAAACGCTTACACAGTATGTCAACCAATTGATCGACATACATCTAAATAATTGGGATTAGTGTACGCCAAATATCATCGCAATAACCGTGTGGGGTTTCAGTCAGCAAACACAGATTTTTATTTGTGCAGTTTATAAAATTTATCGTCCTAATCAATATCCTTCAAATGGGTGTACATAAACAAATCGTTCGATTTGTAAATGAATATTTAATTTATTCACATACTCGTTAAATTTATATCTTTAACGATAAATAATTTATTTCAATACATGAATATATTTCCATCTATTCCACATCACAATCAATTTTCACAACACAACAAAATCAAACAAGTCTTCCATGGTCTGTGGACGACGGGTGTCGGGTGCTGCTAAGCACCGTCTGCATCCTAGTATATATTTAACTAGAAAACAAGAATTAAAGTGAGAAGTTCTCACCTTTGGGTTCCACTCCTCCATTCTATTTCTGAAATTCAGAATAGTCTGGATTTGCCCGTACTTCCAACACAATCTTTTTCACGCTGTTCACATTAAAAATCACATTTTTATTTCAACGCTATAGAGATAAAAATCACATTTTTAATTCTTCTCAATATATAAAAATTATATTTTTATACTCTTCATACAATAAAAATTATATTTTTATACTCTAAATACACTAAAAATTATATTTTTATACTCTACGTCTTCATATATAAAAATCGTATTTTTACTTCACCATTTCAACCATTTAAAGATTCAAACTTTTCTAATATAAAAATTCGAACTTTTCTAATATAAAGATTCAATTCTTTTCTTGTTTAAAAATCAAACTTTTCAAATTAAAAATCCAACCTTTCATGTTATAAAATCCTTCCTTTCATATATGATAAAAATCTCGTCTTTCACTTAAAAATATCGTCTTTCATTATCGATATTAAAAATATAAACTTTCATATATATATATATATATATATAAACTGATTTCTAATAAAACAAAAATTAAATTAAAACTAAAAAATAAATAAAAAAGAAAGAAAATCACCTTCATCAGTCGAAAGGGAGCCGGAGATTGGTCGGAGATGCGCTAGCCGATGGTGGCAGTCTTGGGTTTGGCCCTGGGGGTACGGCGGTGGCCAATGGGGCTGTGGCGCGAGGTCTGGGTCCTTCAGTCGCGCGAGGCTCAGCGAGGAGGAGGAGAATGAGGGAAGGAAGAGGATCAGAGGGGGTTTGGGGGGCGCGGCCTGAGACGCTGGCAGTCCGCCAGGGACGGCGGCTGATCGACGTAGTTAGGTTTTTTTTGTTTATAGAAATGAACGTGAGTGGAGAGAGAAAGAGAGGAGGGGTGAGGTGTTTAAATATAACAATTTAATATTATTTTTCCATTAAAAGTTGACTTGGTATATGAACACCAAACGAGACCTAACGACTTTTGCCCCTAGCTAATTACCCCGATTCCAAACACAATGGGATATGTTTCGTATTCCAATTCTACTGTTTCGATCAGTTCGTCAAAATCAAAATATTAATCTATACATGGAATTTGAACGCATATTTCAATTTACCGGGGCCACATACGGACTCTAAAAATTCCCGAAAAATATTTTATAGCTTTGTATTGATGATACCGTCCTAACAAAACTAATTTCGCCAAATTCCGAGAAAATTTGAAAAATGGCCATTTTCCAGTCGATTAAAATCAACTAAAACTGGTCAAACGCGTTTTACTTCGCCACGCTCACATATTGCTTTCAAAAATTATGAATTTTGGAATCTAGCAATAATTTGACATCCCGGATCCAACAAAAGTGGTTTCATCAAAAACCGAGGTCGTTTGCAAAATTTCCATTTTTAAGGGCTCAAAATTCCATAGCGACTATTCTAAAATTTCAACTCGGCATAACTTTTTATTCCCGCTATGAAATTTTTATTTTTCAGATTCGTTGGAAAGATATTTTCAAATAGATTAAATATTTTTTGTTTCGCCAAAATCCGGTTTATTTCGAATCATGTACATTCATTTGAAATTTGAAATCGAATTTTCAAACTACCACGCCATTTCCATTTCCTTTTATATTTAAAAATAAATATTTATATTCTAACGACGATTCGAATAAATATATACTTTCTATTTCTATTCAAAATAAATTTCTCGTTGTTAAAATAATCCATTTTAAATATTCAAAATTCATTAAAATAGCCAAAACAAAAATTTTAAATTGGCTCAGATTTTCTGGGTTGTTACATCTATCAACATTCCACTTGAACAGACCACCAGTACTGACAATACAACACCATATCCATCAACAAGACCTCTGCCAAACATCGCAGCTGTAATAACCAGGAAATTTTGAGCTAATTTAAAAATTTTATTTTGGCAATTTTAGCGAATTTTGATTATTTAAAATGATTTATTTTAAATAATATCGACGAGAAATTTTTTTTGAATAGAATTCGAACGTATATATTTATTAGAATCGTCGTTAGAATATAAATAATTATTTATAATTATAAAAGGAATTGAAAATGGCGCGGTAGTTTGAAAATTCGATTTCAAAGTTCAAATGAATGTATAGGATTCAAAATAAACCGGATTTTGGCAAAATAAAAAATATTAGAATCTAATTGATAATATCTTTCCAACGAATCTGAAAAATTGAAATTTCATAGCAGGGATAAAAAGTTACGTCCAGTTGAAAATTCAGAATAGTCGCTATGGAATTCTGGCACTTGAAAATGGAAATTTTGCAAACGACCTCGGTTTTTGACGAGACCACTTTTGTTGGATCCGTGATGTCAAGCTATTGGTAGGTTACAAAATTCATAATTTTTCGAATCAATATGTGAGCGTGGCAAAGGAAAACGCGTTTGACCAGTTTCAGTTGATTTTAATCGACTGGAAAATGGCCATTTTTCGAACGGTCTTCAAATTTGACGAAATTAGTTTTGTTAAGACCGTATCGTCAACACGAAGCTAGAAAATATTTTCGGGAATTTTCTGAGTGAGTATGTGGCCCCGGTAAATTGAAATGCGCGTTCAAATTCAATATACAGAGTAATATTTTAATTTTGACGAAAACTGATTGAAGCAGTCGAATCAGCCTGCGATACATATCCCAATGTGTTCGAAATGGGGGTAATTAGCTGTGGTCGACAGTCGGCGGGTTCGATTTCGAGTTCAAAATTAAAAGTTGCTTTTTTAAAATTAAATAATTAATAAAAAAAGTCACACCTTTTATCTCCTCAGCCCCCGCGGTTTCTTTTCATTTGAAAAAAATAACAAGAAGGAGCGACGGGTGGGGGGGGGGCTCCGCCGCCCTTCCAGCACCGAGGTCACCCCCCTCTCTTCCCCTCCTCTTCCTATTTCCTCCCTCCTCCTCGAATTAAACCGCAGCCCCCCCACATGTTTCCCCCTCCGACGCCGCAGGAGGCGGCGCCTCGCCCTAGCCACCGCCGATCGGTGGCGCCCTCCCACTGGCCCCCCTCCGACGTCCTCGTTTCCTCCCCCTCTGCACAAAACCCGCAACCCCACCTTAAACCGAGCCGCCGCCGCCCTAACCACCCTCCCCACCTGCGCCTCAGCCCCCTCAAGCCCCGGCGAGCGATGCAGACCCCCCACCTGCGACAGCAACCTCCGGTTCGACTGAAAATATGAGTTTTTATATGATTTTAATTTTGTTTTCAGTTTTAAACATAAATATCATTATATAACCTGATCTTTAATGTATATATATATGGCATTAGATTAAAGATGTGATTTTTATATAGTAGAAATAATAAAGATGTGATTTTTATATAGTAGAAATATTAAAGATGCGACTTTTATATAGTAGAAAAAATAAAAATGCGATTTTTATATAACATATGAATAAAGATATGATTTTTATGTTGTTAAAAATATAATCTTTAGTTCATGAAGAAAAGTATGATTTTTGTGATAAGAAAAACATTTTTATTATGAAGTATAAAATATAAAGATTCGATTTTTAGAAATAGAAAGATTAAATTTTTATTATATATACGTTGAAATAAAAATGTGATTTTCATAGCGATGATATAAAAATTCGAACTTTATATTAGAAGTAGATATATAAAAATATAATTTTTATATAGTGATCAGGATAAAAATAGAATTTTTATCTATATAGTAGCGGTGTAAAAATAGAATTTTTATCTATATAGTAGCGGTATAAAAATGTGATTTTTATATATAGAGAGTGAATATAAAAATGCGATTTTTATATATGTAGTGGACATGGACGACGAAATTGACAAAAGGCGAGCACGACGAAGATTTCTACATATGAAGAGTCGTGGTGTTTGGTTTAGCAATTCGGTGAGAACTCCTCACTTTTTATTTAATTTCTAGTTGAAATATATATTAGGGTGCTTAGCAGCACCCGACACCCGTCGTCCACAGACCATGGATGACTTGTTTGTTGATTGCTATGTTGTGAAATTTGATTGTATGATGTGGAGTGAAATAAAATATTTTATAGTTAAAAATATGATTTTTAATGTGTAGATAAAATAAATGGTAATAAACAAATCGGAGATTTGTTTATATACACTGATTTGACTGATATTGATTGGGACAATAAATTTTACACATTGCCCAACTGCACAAATAAAAATATGTGTTTGTTGATTTGAAACCCCACACGGGTATTGGGATAATATTTGGCGTGCACTAATCCCAATTATTTACCTGTATGTCGATCGATTGGTCGACAGACTGTGTAAGCGTTAATTATCTATATTTAATGCTTATGCAGTTGTGTGGTGCACTCTGGATGATGGTTGATTATTAATCGTTGCTATTATATGCATGTGTTGTAGAAAATCCATATAATTAACATTATATGGTAATTGATTGGGCCTCATTCCAATTTAGAAAATAAATTCATGTGTTGAATAGAAAATAAATTCATGTGTTGAATTGAAAATATATATTCATGTGTTGAATAGAAATATAAATTCATGTGTTGAATAGAAAAATATTCATGTGTTGAATAGAATAAACATTCATGTGTTGAATAAAAGCCGTGTTGATTAGATTAACGCCATTTTGACGTGAACGATATTTACATCGATTTTATTCATTTTTATAATGAATATAGAAAAGAAAGTGATTTCAAAATGTAACCTTTTGAAAATATTATCATTTGTATATCGATGATGTGGAATATTCAATTTCGATTAGAAATTGAATATGAAGTTGAAATCGTTTTGAAAACTAATTTAAAACGATTTATAAAATATGTTTTGAAAGGAAATCGATGAAATATATATAATATATATAATGGCCTGAATAGAACATGCCGCGCCGCGACAGTTCGCGAATTTCGACCATTGGCTTCAAGTGGACATTACGGGAGATCCGGTCGTCGGATTCTCCTAAAACAAGAACCGTTGGGTTCGTATCAAAAAGAGCTTTCTAACGAATATTAGAGATTTGAAATCTAATAGTTGGATTTGGAATTATGTCCAAATCAAATTTGGAAAAGGTCGGTGTAAGTGCAGTTCGATGGCCGTTGATGGAAATCGAATGTACGGGCCTTGATAAAATTATTAAAAATAGTAATAATTTGTGTAAAATCATAAGAAATGATTTGTGAAGAATTGGGATGAAAATTTCCATATTTGAAAAGATAAAAATAGATTTTTATCGAAATGAACTAGTTTTGAACTAGAATTATAATTCTATTTATTTTTAAAATAAATAAATTGGATTTGAAATGGTTTTAAAAGTAACCAGAATTTCCAATAATTGAATTGAAATGGATTTGAATCGTAATTATCTTTGGAATATTTCGATATTGGATTTCGTGATTATACAGATATTGTTATGGAATTTGAAAGATATATTGATATCGTTATTTCCAATACGATATTTGTTGGTTGTAGAATTCGATATTGAATATAAGCCAATATATTTTCTATTCAAAGCCTTGTATTCAATATCAAATCTGATTTGGGTTTGTCATGAATGGTGTCTTCATTAACACTGTTCTTAAACCCAGTTGAGAAAAAGATTAAATATTTTTATTTTGGTTTAATGAAGTGTACCAATTAAATGGTATTTAATTGGAATTGAATTTGAATTGATATTTGGGTTTATCATGAACGGTGTTTTAAATAACACTTGTTCTTTAACCCGATAATTAATAGGAATGTGATTTTGGGTTTATAGTGAACCGTGTTTTATATGACATTGGTTCTTTAACCTAGTTAAAGACAAGATGTGATTCCCAAGTTAAATAATCATTGATAGTGATTATTGGGAAGATTAAAACCAAGTGGAGTTTTAATGAATCTTTAATTAGATTGAAATAATCGAGAATGGAGTATCACCAGGTTTGCTCCAGGCGATAGTAAAATCTTAAATTAGATTTGAACGTGAAATGATAATTAAATTTACCAATAACACCGTGGTGTTAGATATGAAGTGTGACCAGTTTTACATCATGGGATGAATAGGTTGGGATTGGGAAATAAAATAAATGATTACTTCGGTATGGGTCGCTAATCCCGACAAGTTTGAATTGATATTCAAAAGAAGATTAAAGAATAAATGTAAAGAATTTATCTTTAATAAAATTAATGGGAACCTTTCCCAAAGTATAAGAATATTTGAATAAAAGAATATTCTGAATTGGAATGAGGCGTATGTTGTGTTTGTGTAACACTTTTTTATTATATACGCGAGTTATTCGGGAAGACCGGGTTTATCCCATTCTGAATAACTGATTCGACGTGGTGTCAAGTATGAAGACGGTGGTCGAAGACCGGAGGTCTTCACGTCGTTTAGGTGATTACTGATGATCTTGATTGGGCCGTACACCCAAGAGGAGGGAATCAGTTAGTGATCGTTCAGACGTACTTGGAGATCGATGGATATGCGCGGTACTAGGTGCCTCCGGTTTCGTTCAGATCCAGAACGAACATGTAAATGGACTGTGTGTCTGACATTGGATTTTATTCTGTGTGATTGATTTCTATTAAATATATATTTGTTTGGCGGTGGAGAATTTATTCTCTTGTTTAACTCCCTTCTCTGAGACGTACGAGCTCAGAGGTTATATATTGATGGATATCAAACGCATGGAGTGAATTTCCTGTATGGCATGCCTAAGTGGCAATATGATCAAGGCTTCTGTTGAAAAGAAGAGTCTTGTGGTTGATGATCAAAGCACAACCTGTGTGGCACAACTTTGTGTAGCGTTGATTCGCGAGCCTCACACTCCAGTTGTGAACCAGAAACGGGAGAGGGCCTCAGGGAGGGCTTGCGTTTCTTTCTAGTTAGAAGTGGCGTCAGTGGTTTTACACGCCCTGACGAGTTTGACTTATGTGGTTGTTGCTGTTGCGAGGCGCCTTGGATATATCGGTGACTGTGTGGAGCCGATGGAGTCATTTGGCTCATTTACGCCCCAAAGGGTGGTGAAACGCAGTGTTCAGGCATTTTAATCCACATCGGTGGACCGGCCCTAACGATCCAATGGTCACTCGAGCTCTGATCCTGAGGCTCGGGCTAGAGAGTCTCGAATTCGGTGAGGACATCTTTTGCCTCGGTTCACAGATGGAAATTCAATTTCCAAATACGTGACTTTGCGGTTTTGATTGTAGAGCCTAGTATGGCGACATGATATATGGTACCTATGTCGTCTATGATTGATATTTATGATTGAAATCGTTTTATACACTATGCACTTGTAATAGTATCAAATGATTTGTTTTTGGCGTATCAAGCATTCTTTGGCTATTATAAGGTAAAAACCCTATTCTACGGCTTGCGTTGCATTGTGTGATGGGACCTGGGTCTTATAATAGCTTCATTTTTCTTTATTTAGCATTGCGTTGTCGTTTTATGGACTGGCATCCTCGGGAGGAAACCCGTTCCGTGTTATACGGCGTGGTCCCTTGGTTTACCTAACTTTAAAATAAAGATTAATAACTGTTTTAGTTCTCACACCAGTCACATGACTGACCTGGAGTTTATTGTTTTAACCTAAACTCTGGGTGCCTTATTTTGACACGGGCAGCTAGTAGTTTTGGTTTTGCAGATTTATATTCATAGGATCCTGATTTACACCTGGAACGATACTCGGAAAGCTTTGTATCCGTATATCTCCTTCAGTTGTGTTTTGTATTATTTTCCGCTGCGATGTATTTAAATGTAATTTAAATCTCAGATATTTTTCTGTTGTGTAATATTTATCTATACTCTGTATATTTTTGTATTCTGATGAAATTTTTGTGATATACAATGAAATGTTCTTCTGTTTGCGTTCCGATCTGTCTTGTTCTCAAAGTATCCGCGCTTTCCTTACCGGGGAAGTTACGGGTTTTCATAGTTGGTATCAAAGCTTTGGTTTACAAAGCTCAGAGAATAAGACACGTTAGAACCAAACGAAAGAATTCATCAGAGATTGGACTAGTAATATCCAATGAGAATGACTCGTTAGAGATGGGATCAGTAGTATCCTAGAACGAGTGTGAAGGGTGTTGTTTTTAAAAATAAAAATGAAAACAATTTTTGTTTTGAAATTTAAAACGTTGTATACGTATTTGAATATTTATATTAAATTAATTTGGACAATCTGATATATAAAGATTTTGCATATACGCCTTGCAAACGTGTATTCGAAGTTTTAATGTACTGGATAGTTATAGAATCACACTCTAGTTGCCTGGGGATAATTCTGGTGACGGGGCACCATCGCCAGTATTTATTTTTGAGTTATGAAAGTGGGATTTCTATATATTTCCAATTGACTGGTGCGAGAACTGAAACTAGATAGGGCTTATTGTTGTTATTTGGCATCAAAAATCTAATTTTTGGGATATGTATCAAAGTTATGAATTTGAAAAGATAATCAACCAATTGATTGCTGGTTGTGTTGTTTGATTATTGGTTGATTAGTTAAAATATTGAACCTTTAGTCAAATTGAAACAAATAGTGAACTGTATTGAAAATTGTTTGAAATTGCATACATATACATGTACTTACATTGAACAGGTAATAGCAAGGAGGCTAGAGAAGAGGAATAAAATTGTTTGCCCGACAAATAGTACATGTTTACGAATTTATTGGGTTTGGATGATTTTATGAGCCGATTGGCTAGCCGCTTGGCTGTTCTATTTCTTTTTGGATTGGTGAGGGCCATGGGAGGCTATTTGAAATATACCGAAGCTCCCGGTGCAGGGGAGGTTATGGCGAAAATTTTCGAAAATTTAGGGTGTAAGCCAAATTTTTGAAAAATTTGGAAAGTTCTTAGAAACTGAAAAGTTGAAGAACTTAAGCCGTAAAGAAAATATTGAAAGTTGAGTTGGTTTGTGAAACAACTTTCAGATTTGTTCCTTTTCGTGGACGAAAAGTTTTAAGTGGGGGAGATTGTAATAACCCGGAAATTCTGAGCTAATTTAAAATTTTTATTTCGGCAATTTTAGCGAATTTTGATTATTTAAAATGATTTATTTTAAATAATATGGACGAGAAATTTATTTTGAATAGAACTCGAACGTATATATTTATTCTAGTCGTCGTTAGAATATAAATAATTATTTATAATTATAAAAGGAATTGAAAATGGCGCGGTAGTTTGAAAACTCGATTTCAAAGTTCAAATGAATGTACAGGATTCAAAATAAACCGGATTTTGGAAAAACCAAAAATATTAGAATCTAATTGATAATATATTTCCAACGAATCTGAAAAATTGAAATTTCATAGCGGGGATAAAAAGTTACGTCCAGTTGAAAATTCAGAATAGTCTCTATGGTATTCTGGTCCTTGAAAATGGAAATTTTGCAAACGACCTCGGTTTTCAACGAGACCACTTTAGTTGGATCTGTGATGTCAAGTTATTGCTAGGTTTCAAAATTTGTAATTTTTCGAATCAATATGTGAGCGTGGCAAAGAAAAACGCGTTTGACCAGTTTAAGTTGATTTTAATTGATTGGAAAATGGCCATTATTCAAACGGTCTTCAAATTTGACGAAATTAGTTTTGTTAAGACCGTATCGTCAATACGAAGCTAGAAAATATTTTCCGGGAATTTTTCGAGTGAGTATGTGGCCCCGGTAAATTGAAATGCGGGTTCAAATTCAATATATAGAGGTATATTTTGATTTTGACGAAAACTGATCGAAGCAGTCGAATCAGCCTGTGATACATATCCCATTGTGTTCGGAATGGGGGTAATTAGCTGTGGTCGACAGTCGGTGGGTACGATTTTGAGTTCGAAATTAAAAGTTGTTTTTTGAAATTAAATAATTAATAAAAAAATTCAAACCTTTTATCTCCTCAGCCCCCCGGTTTCTTTTCATTTGAGAAAATAAAAAAAACAGGAAGGAGCGACAGGGGCGGGGGAGGGGGGGGAGGGACGCCGCCGCCCCTCGCAGGTGGCGCGCCGACCACCGAGGTCACCCCCCTCTGTTCTCCTCCTCTTCCTATATCCTCCCTCCTCCTCGAATTAAACCGCAGCCCCCCCACATGTTTCCCCCTCCGACGCCGCAGGAGGCGGCGCCTCGCCGTAGCCAACGTCGCCCTCTGCCCCCCTTCCGACGTCCTCGTTTCCTCCCCCTCTGCACAAAACCCGCAACCCCACCTTAAACTGAGCCGCCACCGCCCTAACCACCCTCCCCGCCTTCGCCTCAGCCCCCTCAACCCCCGGCGAGCGATGCAGACCCCCCCACCTACGACAGCAACCTCCGGTTCGACTGAAAATGTGAGTTTTTTTATGATTTTAATTTTGTTTTCAGTTTTAAACATAAATATCATTATATAACCTGATCTTTAATGTATATATATATATATATATATATATATGGCATAAGATTAAAGATGTGATTTTTATATAGTAGAAATAATAAAGATGTGATTTTTATATAGTAGAAATATTGAAGATGCTATTTTTATATAGTAGAAATAATAAAAATGCGATTTTTATATAACATGTGAATGAAGATATGATTTTTATGTTGTTAAAAATATAATCTTTAGTTCATGAAGAAAAGTATGATTTTTGTGATAAGAAAAACATTTTTATTATGAAGTATAAAATATAAAGATTTGATTTTTAGAAATAAAAAGATTAAATTTTTATTATTTATACGTTGAAATAAAAATGTGATTTTTATAGCGATGATATAAAAATTCGAACTTTATATTAGAAATAGATATATAAAAATATAATTTTTATATAGTGATCAGGAAAAAATAGAATTTTTATCTATATAGTAGCTGTGTAAAAATAGAATTTTTATCTATATAGTAGCGGTATAAAATTGTGATTTTTATATACATAGTGTGAATATAAAAATGCGATTTTTATATATGTAGTGGACACAGACGACGAAATTAACAAAAGGCGAGCACGACGAAGATTTCTACATATGAAGAGTCGTGGTGTTTGGTTTAGCAATTCGGTGAGAACTCCTCACTTTTATTTTAATTTCTAGTTGAAATATATACTAGGATGCAGTCGGTGCTTAGCAGCACCCGACACCCGTCGTCCACAGACCATAGATGACTTGTTTATTGATTGCTGTGTTGTGAAATTTGATTGTGTGATGTGGAGTGAAATAAAATATTTTATAGTGTAAAATATTTTATAGTTAAAAATATGAATTTTAACGTGTAGATAAAATAAATGGTAATAAACAAATCGGAGATTTGTTTATATACACTGATTTGACTGATATTGATTGGGACGATAAATTTTACACATCGCCCAACTGCACAAATAAAAATATGTGTTTGTTGATTTGAAACCCCACACGGGTATTGGGATGATATTTGGCGTACACTAATCCCTATTATTTTGCTGTATGTCGATCGATTGGTCGACAGACTGTGTAAGCATTAATTATCTATATTTAATGCTTATGCAGTTATGTGGTGCACTCTGGATGATGGTTGATTATTAATCGTTGCTATTATATGCATGTGTTGTAGAAAATCCATATAATTAACATTATATGGTAATTGATTGGGCCTCATTCCAATTTAGAAAATAAATTCATGTGTTGAATAAAAAATAAATTCATGTGTTGAATTGAAAATATATATTCATGTGTTGAATAGAAATATAAATTCATGTGTTGAATAGAAAAATATTCATGTGTTGAATAGAATAAACATTCATGTGTTGAATAAAAGCCGTGTTGATTAGATTGATGCCATTTTGACATGAATGATATTTATATCGATTTTATTCATTTTTATAATGAATATAGAAAAGAATGTGATTTCAAATTATAACGTTTTGAAAATATTATCATTTGTATATAGATGACGTGGAATATTCAATTTTGATTAGAAATTGAATATGAAGTTGAAATCGTTTTGAAAAGGAATTTAAAATGATTTATAAAATACGTTTTAAAAGGAAATCGACGAAATATATAATATATATATATATTATATATATAATGGTCTGAATAGAAAGCACCGCGCCGCGGCAGTTCGCGAATTTCGACCATTGGCTTCAAGTGGACATTACGGGAGATCCGATAGTCGGATTCTCCTAAAACCGGAACCGTTGGGTTCGTATCGAAAAGAGCTTTCTAACATATTAGAGATTTGAAATCTAACGGTTGTATTTGGAATTATGTCCAAATCAAATTTGGAAAAGGTCACTGTAAGTGCAGTTCGATGGCCGTTGATGGAAATCGACTGTACGGACCTTGATAAAATTATTAAAAATAGTAATAATTTGTGTAAAATCATAACAAATGATTTTTGTAGAATTGGGATGAAAATTTCCATAGTTGAAAAGATAAAAATAGATTTTTATTGAAATGAACTAGTTTTGAACTAGAATTATAATTCTGTTTATTTTTAAAATAAATAAATTGGATTTGAAATGGTTTTAAAAGTAACCAGAATTTCCAATAATTGAATTGAAATGGATTTGAATCGAAATTATCTTTGGAATATTTTGATGTTGGATTTCGTGATTATACAGATATTGTTATGGAAATTTGAAAGATATATTGATATGCTTATTTCCAATGCGATATTTGTAGGTCGTAGAATATGATATTGAATATAAGCCGATATATTTTCTATTCAGAGCCTTGTATTTAATATCAAATGGGATTTGGGTTTGTCGTGAATGGTGTCTTCATTAACACTGTTCTTAAACCCAGTTGAGAAAAAGATTAAATCTTTATATTTAGATTTAATGAAGTGTACCAATTAAATGGTATTTAATTGGAATTGAATTTGAATTGATTTTTGGGTTTATCATGAACGCTGTTTTAAATAACACCTGTTCTTTAACCCGATAATTAATGGAATGTGATTTTGGGTTCATAGTGAACCGTGTTTTAAATGACATTGGTTCTTTAACCCAGTTAAAGACAGGATGTGATTCCCAAGTTAAATAATCATTGATAGTGATTATTGAAAAGATTAAAACTAAGTGGAGTTTTAATGAATCTTTAATTAGATTGAAATAATCAAGAATAGAGTATCACCAGTTTTGCTCCAGGCGATAGTTAAATCTTTAATTAGATTTGAACATGAAATGGTATTTAAATTTACGGATAACACCATGGTGTTAGATATGAAGTATGACCAGTTTTACTTCATGGGATGAATTGGTTGGGATTGGGAAATAAAATAAATGATTACTTCTTTGTGGGTCGCTAATCCCGACTAGTTTAAATTGATATTCAAAAGAATATTAAAGAATAAATGTAAAGAATTTATCTTTGATAAAATTAATGGGAACCTTTCCCAAAGTATAAGAATATTTGAATAAAAGAATATTCTGAATTGGAATGAGGCGTATGTTGTGTTTGTGCAACACTTGTTTATTATATACGCGAGTTATTCGGAAAGACTGAGTTTATCCCATTCTGAATAACTGATTCACGTGGTGTCAAGGATGAAGAAGGTGGTCGAAGACCGGAGGTCTTCACGTTGTTTGGGTGATTACTGGTGATCTTGATTTGGCAGTACACCCAAGAGGAGGGAATCAGTTAGTGATCGTTCAGACGTACTTGGAGATCGATGGATATGCGGGGTACTAGGTGCCTCCGGTTTTGTTCAGACCCAGAACGAACTTGTAAATGGACTATATGTCTGACATTGGATTTTATTTTGTGTGATTGATTTCTATTAAATATATATCTGTTTGGCAGTGGGGAATTATTTCTCTTGCTTAACACCCTTCTCTGAGACGTACGAGCTCAGAGGTTATATATTGATGTATATCAAACGCATGGAGTGAATTGCCTAAGTGGCATGCCTAAGTGGCAATATGATCAAGGCTTCTGTTGAAAAGCAGATTCTTGTGGTTGATGATCAAACACAGCCTGTGTGGCACAAATTTATGTAGCGTTGATTCGCAAGCCTCACACCCCGGTTGTGAACCAGAAACGGGAGAGGACTCAGTGAGGGCATGCGTTTCTTTCTAGTTAGAAGTGGCGTCAGTGGTTTTACACGCCTTGACGAGTTTGACTTATGTGGTTGTTGCTGTTGCGAGGTGCCTCTGATATATCGGTGACTGTGTGGAGCCGATGGAGTCATTTGGCTCATTTACGCCCCAAAGGGTGGGGAAACGCAGTGTTCAGGCATTTTAATCCACATCGGTGGACCGGCCCTGACGATCCAAGGGTCACTCGAGCTCTTATCCAGAGGCTCGGGCTAGAGAGTCTCGAATTAGGTGAGGACTATCTTTTGCCTCAGTTCACAGATGGAAATTCAATTTCCAAATACGTGACTTTGCGGTTTTGATTGTAGAGCCTAGTATGGCGACATGATATATGGTACCCATGCCGTCTATGATTGATATTTATGATTGAAATCATTTTATACACTATGCACTTGTAAGAGTATCAAATGATTTGTTTTTGGCGTATCAAGCATTCTTTGGCTATTATAAGGTAAAAACACTATCCTCTGGCTTGCGTTGTATTGTGTGATGGGACCTGGGTCTTATAATAGCTTCATTTTTCTTTATTTAGCATTGTGCTATTGCTTTATGCACTGGTATCCTCGGGAGGAAACCCGTTCCGTATTATACGGCGTGGTCCCTTGATTTACCTAACTTTAAAATAAAGATTAATAATTGTTTTAGTTCTCACACCAGTCACATGACTGACCTGGAGTTTATTGTTTTAACCTAAACTCTGGGTGCCCTTATTTTGACAAGGGCAGCTAGTAGTTTTGGTTTTGTAGATTTATATTCACAGGATCCTGATTTACAGCTGAAACGATACTCGGAAAGCTTTGTATCCGTATATCTTCTTCAGTTGTGTTTTGTATTATTTTCCGCTGCGATGCATTTAAATGTAATTTAAATCTCATATATTTTTCTATTGTGTAATATTTATTTATACTTTGTATATTCTTGTATTCTGATGAAATTGTTGTAATATACAATGAAATGTTCTTATGTTTGCGTTTCGATCTGTCTTGTCCTCAAAGTATCCGCACTTTCCTTACCGGGGAAGTTACGGGTCTTCACAGCAGCCATCAAACTGCCATCACTGTACACAAACAGTCTGGGAAGGGAAAGAAAAAATGGCATCATCCTATAGTAGCTGTGCTACCTACGAACAGCCCTTGATAGACTTTGATCTTATATCAATCAAACCATACTATAAATAGATGTATCACGCAGTATTGTTTCATCAAAATTCCAAGAACCATTCGAATGAATACAGTAAAGTAAAAGCATTCGAAACCACCAGAAAAGTCAAAATAAAAATATGCATTAATTCAAAATCAAAGCACTTATCTGTACTCGTGAGTGGTGCGCTTCAAACCCGAAGTTTTGTGACAAAATTCCTGACGAAATGGTTTGGGTTGACGACCCAGGGTTGGTCCAGATTTGCCTCATTTTGATTGTCTAAATCCTGTAGCTTATGATGGAGGGGGCTGCTTCATTTCTAGATACTGGGGTTTTGACCGGCGATGAGGTGGTGGTTGTCGAGGTCGTTGTTAGGGTTGAGAAGAACAAGTCGGAGATGGAAGCGAAGGGAGATCAAAGAGAGGTGCGTAGGGGGGGTTGCGACGCCGTCAAACAGAAAAGGGGGCTTAGGGTTTTGCTTTCGGACATGGGATTATTTTCTAGAGGCGGCGGCTTGAATGAAGATAAGTGATTGGAAACAAGGGTTTTAAGGAGATAGCGGGTGGGTTTGGGCCGAACAATCTAAAGGTAAAGCCCATTTAAAAATAATATAAATCCATGTTTTAAAATTTAATTAGTTTATAAATTTTGTAATACGATTTCTCACACATACAGTATCAGATTTATGCACGGTCAGTTTCATTGGGACCGAAGAGACCGGAGCATCGAGGCTGAGTAGGTCTAGTCCGAATCGGAAGCAACTGGAAATTTTATTCGAATTAAACGACAGTTTAGTTTGACTAAAAACCAGATATTTGTCGACAAATTAAAACCATGGTGAGTTAAACTCACTCAGCTCTTCCCATTAATATTTTATATAAATTGGGTTTTTATTTTGTGTGTTCTGATTGTTAATGATTGACCGTTTGCTAGTAATATAATTATCGTTGATTCAACAAATGAAATTAAACGGACGTTTAATCTGAATAAGATACCACTCGTTATGATACCATTCCTCAAATTTATTATTTATTTTTATATTACCATTATATGGACAGTTTACCCAGTATGGTTGAATGATTGATTATTGTTGATGGTTGAACCATATTTCAACATTTATTCTGATATTAGCCAATGGATAGTATGGGCTGGGTAATTGGCACCACATGGCCCATAAATCAATCGATCTATAAAAATATGGATTTTATCGACGGTGAATTAACAGTATTGAAGTTAGAAATATAGCGTATAACTGAAATAGGTTTTTGGAAAGCTATTACTTTGAATGCAAGTTATTTAAAAGGAAATAACTATTAATTAATTATTTATTAATTAAAGTTATAAGAAATTATGAAATTGTTTTATAAAACAAATTCTTATGTCAATAAGGATTATAAGCAAATGAGCAGGAAATAACCTAGCAGTTAAGTATTTGATTAATCACGTCTAAGGAACAATTAAATGAAGTTGTTTAAACTAATTATATTTTAATTAATTTAAAGGAGGAATTAACTGGAATGGGTTAGAGGAGTAATCATGTTTTGAATTGACTGAATCGACCGTTTTAACTAGGTTGGACTTTTAAATTAGTTTGTTGTTAACAAACTAAATAAAGTCACTTAACGAGTAGTGTTTAAATTTTAAAAAGATTTTAAAAGAGATTTTATTATTTATTTTTGTAAATAACGCACTTAACCGATTTTACAATAGTGCATGTAAAAGTAAATTATTTGTTTTAATTTAAGTAATTACTTCTTAAATACATTTAAGTAGGTAACTGTTTTGGAATGGAATATAGTTGAGTTTTGAACAAGTTTATATTTGAACTTGAGTTTTATAATGAAGTAATAAGAGTTCTAAATGGATACGATAGCTTAAATGGAAACGTTACTTAACATTTGGATTAAATGGAAGGAGATGAAGGTGTAAAGGGTTTATGTTTAACTTAGATTTATAAACAAAGTTTATAAATGGAATATGAGTTTAAGCGTCGTTTTTGAATTGGAAATACTTAGTAATGGAATTAAGTTAAATCCATAGAATTGAAAAGAGATATCCTGAAAGAAAGGGGATTGGAAAAAGGGATTTGATTTGAGCTTGGTAAATGAGGTTGGAAATAGGATTTGTAATAATAATTCAGTTTGTTAAACAAAGTTATTTGAATAAGTTGAGAGTTAATAAGCAATTACTTAATTAACGAATTAAGCAATATTAATTATATTTAAAAAGAGAAACTTCCAAAAGATAAGAAGAACTATAAATCTATATTTTAACTAGTGGGATGTGTTTGACGTAAGATTAAATATCGGTTCTTGAATTACAACTTGTATGTATCTTAAGATAAAAACGTTGTTGATCAAGGTCTGAGAGGTAGTTAAAATATCGCAACTTAAACGACTTTGGGACTATCCAAGGATGGTACTAGTTGGTAATGGCAAGAATGTATGATAAGATTTCCGAAGTAATGGAAATAAATAGATTAGGCAATGTATGATAAGATTTCCAATGTAACAGAAATAATATGAGATGATGTTTCCCTAGTAATGGAATTAAAAGGAGGTTGGCGATAATTTCGAAGAGTAAAGCAATGAGATATAGAATGGTTTATTCTACAAGAATAAGGATTGGATACTTTTTCAAGTAATGAAAACAAAGGAGTTTGCGTAACTTCGAATAGTAAGTTGAACTGATTTCTCAGCTATAATTAACAAATGTTATAGTAAATGTTTTGGCCAATGATAATAAATGGGTTTTGGCTATCATTATATAATATAATCTTTTTGGATATTAAAATAAAAATGGTTTTGTGGACATTAGTATTTTAAAGTAATAAGTGAAATGTTTCCCCCAATATTGGAATATTCAATTTTAATTAAAGAAGCCAAGTGATGCTAAGTACTAAAACCAGTAAATCTACTTTTATGATTTCATGGATTTTTATTTGATAGTTAAACAACCGACTACAAAATTTGACCCTTACGATTGTTGGTATGGAAAAACCGGGATCGATTGTATATTGGAAAACCATTCCGACCAACAAATACGAAATTTATAGAAGGTATCAGGCGACGATCGAGGTGGAGCATTTGAAGACCATAAATCTTCATAAAACAGAAGAACCACTTACAATCTCGGATTCGACCCGGAGAGATACTAGGGTTCGGTTGTGGTTGGAATCTGTGGATTGCAAGGACTACTCGCTACTAATCCATGGGGTGATTCCTATATTGGATGCAGTAGGAGAGTACCTTCGGTTCATCCTGTTCCTAGATGACTCGTATGGACGGATGTCTGATAGGGTATTCCCTAAAAACCAAGTACGTTGATTTTTACAAATATACCGAGTTGGTGGAAAATAGGGGCACTTCTTTAATACCTAGAGTATATTTGTGGACGTCAATTAGTGATTTGGCAGATCTGACGATGTGGCATTCAAAGTGAACGATGGCCAGGTGTTCCAAAAGATCTATAACCTTAAGCCTCATCAACCAGGAAATGACAGAAATGGGGCAGGCAGCATGGCTATGTGGGTCGCTCCCATTAGGGTGTATAATCACCTATCTAGAGAAAATCCATTTCATTCTTTAATCTATTTCGATGCTTTCCCATTTCGGGAAACGGTGGTTTGAGCCCAACCGTTAGTGATATACATTCGGTACACTCAAGCGAAATGAGTGGTCGGTCATGTGTGGGCCGGGTTGCAAGACGTTCTTGTTAAACCTAGTGTATTCGCCTCTAGAGATATACTATTGACAGGTGGTCCCATAACTTGTCATGGTCGGAATCCAATCTCCAATAAGTGCCCGCGGTTTTGATTGTATATTATATATGTGCAGCGTGAGATGCAAGCGTTCCGCTAGATTGATATTTACTTGTATTTAAACACTATTATAATATCAGAAAAGATATTGATTTTGAAAATGTTTTGGGTTATCGTAAGGTAAAAACCATCCGTATTTATGTGTAGATTTGGTCTTACGATTATCCTTTTCTTTCAAAAAGATTTTAACTTTAAAAGAACATTGTGTGATACCCGTAAACTTTGTGTGTTTCTCTTACTCTGGTTCACCAAACTGACCCGGTGTTTTGTAAATGCTCGGGTTAGCCCGGGTGTACAGGTTGAGGTTATCGAATGCTATGAAGAGACGAGCTGGAAGAGTCCAGACGTATGTTATTATATTGCTACTATTCCGCTGTGTGTTGTATCTGGGTCAGATTTTTATAACTGTCCAGAGATGTTGGTGTATTCTAATATTATAAGTATTTTTAAAAGCTCTCAATAAAGTTTATTTCTGTATTATATTTTGTTCCGCTGCGATGTGGGACTCTGATTCTGTGTTGTGTTGGTTCTTCTTCTTCTTCTATTCTTATATTTCTTTCTTTCTTATCTCACCCTCCAATTTCTTTCTATAAACGTTTCAGTGTTTTCAGTGTTTGGAAGGTTGGCATGAGATACAGTTAATGTATTTATGTCGATTTTCGGGGCCGAAAATCCTTTGGTCGTTACAGTGGTATAAGAGCTATTGGTTGAGTGATAACCTTGGCTCTGTGGTGTAACTCAATAGAGATGGGGTTAGTAACACCCTAGATTGAGTTTGTGTGTATATATATGAGAGCGTGTTTATAAGATTTTATATACAAATGTTTTGTATTGTGTTATTTGACTGGTTCAAGTGTTGAGAAGCATTGAACTAGCGAATGGATACAATATTATTTTATAAAAGAGGGTAAATGAAATAATTTTACCGAAGGTATATTTTTATATAGAAAAGAGAAATTATTTTCTATATTATAGTAATGTGGTTTGTTTGTTTGTTCTGATTGATTTGATTTGAAATCAAATTTGAATCATGGAATAAAGTTGAATTGATTAGAAAGCCAATTAGTCAAATTGAATTAGATATGAAAATGAAACTGAATCTAGTTAAGTAGAATCAATTTAAGAATGAATTCAAATAGAATGAACTTAAATAAATTGGGATTTGAAAATAATAGGAATTAATTTGATATTAATTGATATTAAGGTATGTTAAACCAAAGCAGATGCAAACCAGATATTAAATATTAATTGAATTTAATCAAACCAGTTGGAGTTAATGAGAAACTGTATGAATGGAAAGCAAGAGATAACACCCGGTATAATGGATTGGAAACAAGATTGGTCTGAAGTGGAAATGGAATTATTTAACCCAAATTATTATTATAAGTGGAGTAAGTGCAGAGTCCTGAAGACTGTGGCGATGACTAGGTTATACAGATTGGAAATGCAGACGATGAGAAGCTACTTGATACGCTTTGGAAATTGGAATTTGAGTAGGAAGGCCCAACAAATAGGTAAACCATATATTATGGTTTAAGCAATTTATTTATACCCTGAGTGGATTGCCATTTGGATTTTTGATTTTCTTTTCTAAGGAGTTGAGGCCCAGAGTGGCAGTTGTAGTCGTACCGATCAAGCCATGCAGAGGAGGTGCTGGCAAAATTTTGGAAATTTTTTAGAATTTGAATTCAAAAGTAATGATTTTAAAAATAATATGATTTGGAATATTCTTCTTTCCTTGCAATTTCGAGGACGAAATTATTTTAAGGGGGGAAGAATGTAACATCCCAGATTTTTCGGCCATTTAAATTATAAATTTAAATTTGTTTATATATTATATTGGGAATATAATGGATTTTTAATCGAATTTATTTATATAAAATGGAGTTCGAATATATATATTTATAAATTAATTAAAACGAGCTCGACACTTCGTGGTAGTTCGAAATTTTTGATTTGAACTTTGATTGGATATACAGGATCCAATATCAGTCGGAATTCGGTGAAACAACCGATTTGATTATATTTTTCTAATGAAAGAGAAAAATCGAGATTTCAGCTTATAGATTTCAAGTTAATTCCAATTCAAATTTTCAAATTGTCGCTATGGAATTGTTTTTTAATTTATAACAATTTATTTATTAATATTAAAGGATTTCTATATAAATGGAATATTTTTTGAAAACCAAAATTTCTATTGTGAGTTTTGAGTTCCATACTGAATCAAAATTGAAAACTGTTGTTTTAAATAATATGATAATATTAATTATCTATCGTTAAATTTAGCTGTTGAATTTAATTTATATTATAAAAAATATTATATTAGATTTATAAATAAACCCTTGAATGTATATTTATATGTTCACATATACATCAGCATTTTCTTTTGGTTCGACAATACAATTGAAACCCGCATAATGTATGCTTATACAACAAAGAAAAAAAGAACATACACCATGGAAACTAAAACTGAAACCAAAACATACTGTATTAAAACTAAAAAGAAAAGATCAATATAAGAAAATGTATATGTATTACCTATAGTCTGTACACGAACAGCTAAAGAAAATAGGCAGTACGCAGAAAAAGATAAAAAGAAATACTCCATTTCTCCAAGAAACGAACAGCAAAAACGTAGATAAGGCACAGCTAAAAATATAAAAAAAATAGCCTAGAATAGCTAGGAAATGGACAAGGCATAACTAAATAAAATATATGTATATCTTTATACATGAGGCTGAATAAAACAACATAATGAACAGCTAGAAAGAAGATCAAATATATATATACCATTAAATCTATAGCAACAAATCAAAACAGCTACATAATGTACAAGAACAGCTAGAAACAGTACATTGAACAAGCTAGTGAAATAGATACGTATATATTTTATATGCATCAATTCTACAGTAAATCAAAATAGAAAATTTACAATGCAGAACTCAAATCTCTGGATTTGATTAAAAAACTCAAAGCAGTTATACAAGATTTGATCACTATTTTTCACAACAGTACTATACAACCCGATACAAAATTCAACCAAATCTTTGATAGAATAAAAAACTCATATCTCACATTTACATAAGCGATAAACCAGCACTAGTTCTATCAACATTCCACTCGAACAGACCACCAATATTGACAATACAACACCATATCCATCAACAAGACCTCTGCCAAACATCACAGCCATCAAACTGCCATCACCGTACACAAACAGTCTGGAAAAGGAAAGGAAAAAAATGGCATCAGCCTATAGTAGCTGCGCTACCTACGAACAACCCTTGATAGACTTTGATCTTATCTCAATCAAACCATAATATAAATAGATGTATCACGCAGTATTGTTTCATCAAAATTCCAAGAACCATTCGAATGAATATAGTAAAGTAAAAGCATTCGAAACCACCAGAAAAATCAAAATAATGCATTAATTCAAAATCAAAGCACTTATCTGTACTCGTGGGTGGTACGCTTCAAAACCGAAGTTTTGTAAAAAAATTCCTGACGAAATGGCTCGGGTTGATGACCTAGGGTTGGTCCAGAGTTGCCTCGTTTTGATTGTCTAAAGCCTGTAGCGTATGATGGAGGGGGCTGCTTCATTTCTGGAGACTGGGGGTTTGACAGCGATGAGGTGGTGGTTGTCGAGGTCATTGTTAGGGTTGAGCAGAAAAAATCGGAGATGGGAGCGAAGGGAGATCGAAGAGAGGTGCGTAGGGGGGAGTTGCGACGCCGTCGAACAGAAAAGGGGTTTAGGGTTTTGCTTTCGGACATGGGATTATTTTCTAGAGGCGGTGGCTTGAATGAAGATAATTGATTGGAAACCAGGGTTTAAAGAGATAGCGGGTGGGTTTGGGCCGAACAATCTAAAGGTTAAGCCCATTTAAAAATAATATAACTCCATGTTTTAAAATTTAATTAGTTTATAAATTTCGTAATACGATTTCTCATGCATACAGTATCAGATTTACGCATGGTCAGTTTCATTGGGAGCGAAGAGACGGGAGCATCGAGATGGAGCAGGTCTAGTCCGGATCAGAAGCAAGTGGAAATTTTATTCGAATTAAACGATAGTTTAATTTGACTAAAAACTAGATATTTATCAACAAATTAAAACCATGGTGAGTTAAGCTTACTCAGCTCTTCCCATTTATATTTTATATAAATTGGGTTTTTATTTTGAGTGTTCTGATTGTTAATGATTGACCATTTGCTAGTTATATAATTATCATTGATTCAACAAATGAAATTAAATGGTCGTTTAATCTCAATAAGATACCACTCGTTATGATTTAACCCAATAAGGGTAGTTTCCCTTAATTGGTCATGTTTATAAGCGTGTTTGGATAGTTGAATGGTCTGTTAATTTATTGATGGTCGTTATAGAAATTATCAGTTAAATGAAAATGAGTGATTTAATTTGAGATAACCATTCCTCAAATTTATTATTTATTTTTATATTACCATTATATGGACAGTTTACCCAGTATGGTTGAATGATTGATTATTGTTGATGGTTGAACCATACTTCAACATTTATTCTGATATTAGCCAATGGATAGTAAGGGCTAGGTAATTGGCACCACATGGCCCATAAATCAATCGATCTATAAAAATATGGATTTTATCGACGGTGAATTAATAGTATTGAAGTTAGAAATATATCGTATAATTGAAATAGGTTTTTGGAAAGCTATTACTTTGAATGAAAGTTATTTAAAAGGAAATAACTATTAATTAATTATTTATTAATTAAAGTTATAAGAAATTATGAAATTGTTTTATAAAACAAATTCTTATGTTGATAAGGATTATAAGCAAATGGGCAGGAAATAACCTAGCATTTAAGTATTTAATTAATCGCGTCTGAGGAACAATTAAATGAAGTTGTTTAAATTTATTATATTTTAATTAATTTAAAGAAGAAATTAACTGGAATGGGTTAGAGGAGTAATCGTGTTTTGAATTGACCGAGTTGACTGTTTTAACTAGGTTGGACTTTTAAATTAGTTTGTTGTTAATAAACAAAATAAAGTCACTTAACGAGTAGTGTTTAAATTTTAAAAAGATTTTAAAAGAGATTTTATTATTTATTTTTGTAAATAAAGCATTTAACTGATTTTACAATAGTGCATGTAAAACTAAATTATTTGTTTTAATTTAAGTAATTACTTCTTAAATACATTTAAGTAGCGAACTGTCTTGGAATGGAATATAGTTGAGTTTTGAACAAGTTTATATTTGAACTTGAGTTTTATAATGAAGTAATAAGAGTTCTACATGGATACGATAGCTTAAATGGAAACGTTACTTAACATTTGGATTAAATGGAAGGAGATGAAGGTGTAAAGGGTTTATGTTTAACATAGATTTGTAAACAAAGTTTATAAATGGAATATGAGTTTAAGCATCGTTTTTGAATTGGAAATACTTAGTAATGGAATTAAGTTAAATCCATTGAATTGAAAAGAGATTTCGCAAAAGAAAGGGGATTGGAAAAAGGGATTTGATATGAGCTTGTTAAACGAGGTTGGAAATAGGATTTGTAATAATAATTCAGTTTGTGAAACAAAGTTATTTGAATAAGTCGAAGGTTAATAAGCAATTATTTAATTAACGAACTAAGCAATATTTATTACATTTAAAAAGAGAAACTTGCAAAAGATAAGAAGAACTATAAAGCTATATTTTAACTAGTGGGATGTGTTTGATGTAAGATTAAATATCGGTTCTTGAATTACAACTCGTATGTATCTTAAGATAAGAACGTTGTTGATCAGGGTCTGAGAGGTAATTAAAATACCCCAACTTAAACGACTTCGGGACTATCCAAGGATGGTACTAGTTGGTAATGGCAAGAATGTATGATTAGATTTCCAAAGTAATGGAAACAAATAGATTTCGCAATGTATGATAAGATTTCCAATGTAACGGAAATATTATGAGATGAATTTTCCCTAGTAATGGAATTAAAATGAGATTGGCGATAATTTCAAAGAGAAAAGGAATGAGATATAGAATGGTTTATTCTATAAGAATAAGGGTTGGATACTTTTTCATGTAATGAAAACAAAGGAGTGTGCGTAACTTCAAATAGTAAGTTGAACTGATTTCTCAGTTATAATTAACAAATGTTATAGTAAATGTTTTGGCCAATGATAGTCAAATGGGTATCGGCTATCGTTATATAATATATTCTTTCTAGATTTTAAAATAAAAATGGTTTTGCGGATATCGGTATTTTGAAGTAGTAAGTGAAATGTTTTCTCCAATATTGGAATATTCAATTTTAATTAAAGAAGCCAGGTGATGCTAAGTACTAAAACTAGTAAATCTATTTTTATGATTTCATGGATGTTTATTTGATTATTTGTAACACCCCGTAATTCTGTTAATATTAATATTCACAAATTAAAGAATAACTAATCTCAAACGTGAGAATCGTGGGAAATGGGTTGCGCCATTGTGTTCGTCTCGGAATTCTGGTCGAAATAGAGTTCGAGTTTGCGTGAATTGGACTTCGTATGATGAAGTTATGGCCATCGGAAGTTTCAGAAAATTCAAAACAGCTCGCAGGAAAATTTAAAAATTCAAACTGGAAGTGCAGAAGCGGGCTGGGCGGGAAAATTGCTGCCCAGGCAGGTCGATTGGGGAGTCGACACTAGTGTCGACCTCCCCCCCCCCCCCCCGAGGTCGACTATAGTGTCGACCTGGGTGTCGACCTTGTCAGTCGGCTAGGGTTTTGACTGAGCCCAATTTTGAGCTGCTGATGTGTCTTTAGGGCTGAGTTGGCAAATTAAACGGTTTAGTTTAGTTCTGAATTGATCGGACGGTCTAAATAAACCCTAAACTCTATAAATATCTAGGTAGTCTCTCATTCTAATTCACACGAAAAATAGAATAGCCACCGTCATACTGCAGCCATGGAACTCAGTGTAGCCGCCGCCAACTAAGAAAGAAGAAAGCTAATCAAAACCATAATTCTACTCAACTCTAAAGCAAATCAAGACTCTCTTTCTTCTCTAAATTGTGAGTATGATGATCTTAACAAGATTATTGTTAAGCTAATTAGATTAAGTCATGAATGGGTTATAAGTGAATGATGTGGATTATCATATATGCTGTTGTAAACCTTATGCTATCATGTATGTTGTGAATCCTATGCTATGTGATGATGATATCATATATGTTGTAAAACATGCTATGATGATGTTATATATGTTGAAAGTTTCTATGCTAAACTGTGATAAATCATACATGCTTTAAAGTCATGATGTTATTGTCTATGCTAATTAGTTCATGTTAATCAAATCATAATATTGATACTATTTGGGCTATGTTGATCTATATGACAAGTCACATATGCAAGTTTAGGTTGATTAGTAAAATTTATGAACATATGCCATGACATCTATTATGACATCTAGAATTATGCTATGACATATGTGAAATTCTATGCTAGTTCACACCATCATTATGTTGCCTAAAACCCCATATGCAAGTTTATACAAAAATTTGGGTTATGATCATATCATGTAAATGGTGACATTTAGCTATGACATATGTGAAATTCTATGCTAGTTCACACCATCATTATGTTGCCTAAAACCCCATATGCAAGTTTATACAAAAATTTGGGTTATGATCATATCATGTAAATGGTGACATTTAACAAGTTGACACCTTTAGATCCTTAACATGTGTAGTTTATGCAAGTTTCACCCCTATTATGATTAGATTCATTTTAATTGTCTATATGTTGTGATAATTTATCTTTGTGCTATGAGTTAGACTATTCGAGTCTAACGTATATTATGCGTGAATAAGCGAACGTATAAACGTGGGGTAGGGGTAATATTAAGGATTTAATATTAAGAAGTTGGGGTGCAATTGATATGATTTTGCATGCCATGAGTGGATGGCCATAACTGAGTCAATTATGGACATCATTATAATTGGAATTAATTAATAATTTGAATAGGGAATTATTAAAATAGGGGTAAAAGATTGAAAGTGTCAATCAATGCTTAGGACACGAGGTTGGACTCGTTTGTGACGTAAACTTGCCCGGCAAATCCAGTGGTCACAAATGTCAGCCCAATGTGAGATGTCCTAGGTCTAAACTAAAGCATAAAAGTTGTAAAGACACGAGGTTAGACTCTTTTATGGTGTAAGACTGGCCGGACCCGCCCGGCAAATCCAGCTGCCATAAATGCCAGTCTAATGTGAGAGGTCTTTATGAGGTTATGGCCTGAATGAATTAAGAAATACTTAACCTGATAAACATGTAAGGTGGGACATGGGGGTTAAGTAGGTGCCTTGGGTGGCATGAGGAATCTAGTGGGTGCCCTTAGTGGCATGTGAAATACGATTAGTAAGACTTAACCAAACACACATGTAAATGAACATGACTAAGAGGGTTAAGTGGGATATACTAGTGGTGACAAGCTTAGGTGGGTAGCTTGTGGGGGCCATTTCAACCAGTATCCCAACGTATCTTTGTGAGCTCGACCCAAATCGAGGACGGGACACGCATACTGGGCTTGACTATAAGAGGCCAAAACGGGGTAGCGGTGGCAACGCAAGTCCAACGGGTTTCATATGCGTGTGTGGACCCGGGCTGGTAGGCAAGACATTGTCGCATCGTGTAGGTATAACCCGTGCATTCTCAAGTTGTATCGGGTTGCCACTTTAGGGGAGTGATACACCCCACTGTGGGGCCAGCACGGGTATCTACGAGTAGGGAGCTGATCGAAAGTGGGTAATGGGGTACACCTAGTGGAGATAGGGGCAGACGGCACCTATGTAGTCAGCTAGTGGTACGCAAGGCTATTTATATAGTTTCTGTGTGAAGCAAGCGGGATCAACTTTGAGGGTGACTGGTGTGGTGCAGTTTAGTAATTGGTGCGGTGCAGTGTAGTAATTATTCATTAGTAATTAGGTGTGCCTTTAACGTTATCTTTAACGTTATATTTATCTGTTCATTCCATATCTAATAGTTCATAGACATTTACTTGTCTTCCAGCTTATACCTTAGTCTAGTTATTTTGATAATAGTATTGTTATAATTATCATACTCGCCAGACTTTATGTCTGACCCCCTCCATTTCTATCCTTTTTCCCCTTCCAGGTCTGTAACACCCCACCTCCGCTAGGGTCACTCACAAGGGAATGCACTAGATTTGGTGAAGCATTATCGAGGTAAACATGCATAGAAATATTGCAAGACAGAACAGCGGAAGTAAAACAAATTTCATTACCTTATAAAATAAGGTCTAAAGCCTTTTACATCAGAATACATCAAAACCTGTCTTGCAATAGTAAAGAAGCATAAAACCTTTTCATAAATTATTCCCCAAAATAAAGCGGTGAAGCAGCCATAGCCAGGAGAAGACCAAGCTATACATGATGACCTTCAAGCATAAGAGGTCGGAACTAAACATAATCATTTCCTCCCTGAAAACCTAGGGGGGGGGGAACGGAAGACAAAGAGGCGAAAAAAAACGGGGTCAGTCATAAAGACTGGTAAGTCCTATCTACTTCCAGTATAAAAACAGGTAAAGGTAACATGACACGCATAAACTGAAAGTAAACATAAGGATGATGACAAGATAGATAAGCTAAACCAAGATAACTGGATGAACTACTGTAGCAAGATAGGTTAAGGTATCATGATAAACTACATGTCAAGATAAATCAAGGTATCACATCGTCAGGTTTCTATCAAGTATACTATCCCAAGGTATCTATCATGTATAACATCCCACGGTATCTATCATGTATAACATCCCAAGGTATTTATCATGTATATTTGCTCTGCACCTCTCGTACTAGTATCCCAACCCGCGTCATGTGTTAACTATGAATGTCCCTTGCCCAATGTCATGTAATGGTCCATGTCAACCTAATATATATAGCATATGTAGGTTTTCCCAACTCGTATGTTTCTTTCCATGTATAAGTTCAGTCCTTTGCGTAGGCCGTACAGGCTTTCTCATGTAAATCTATACCACCTCAACGTAGTACCATTTTGTCCTTGAAGTTGTTTTGGACTGCTACCCTTGATCTGGTTATGTTTTCTTACCATGAACTATCGCGTGTTCACTTAGGATTTATGCCACCTAGGACCACTAGGGATTATGCTACCTAATGAACGTTTCCGTGTCTCGGTTTGGGTACAGGCCACCTAGGGCCACTAGGGATTATGCCACCCGTCAACCACGCCCTTTATCCCACGTATGTATCGTGAATCGTTTTCCATGTCTAGAAGCACAAGTATCTCAATGTGCCACCCGAGTTCCGTGCCAGCGCAAATCAAGAAATACGGAACTCGGTCGGGAGCTTTAAGTCGTCTGCAGATGCTGATATCAAGGTCTGTTTTTATATCCGTGGCTATGGTCCCACGTGACCCCTCCCACAACTACTGAAAGGCAATCCAAGAAAAATCATGTATGAGAACTACATCCCGGCCCCACTATAGCCCCACTTTCCTATGGGCCAACCTCACCCATGACTCGATAGCAAGAACATGGTCTGTTGGGAGTTCTCTGCCTTTCCGTACGTACACGATTGACTAAAGATGGTAGGTAGTCGGCGACGTGCTATCCAGGGCAAAAACAAGTATCGTCGACTCCACGCTAATCCATCCCAGTCTTTAGGTCGCTCGCATAGCAACCAAGGCATACTCTTGGCTCTTCTACCGCAGACCTTAACCTCTGTAAGGCCAGGTTTCATGGACCATCTGCCACCTCACAGAGGGATACCAAGAGTACCCTCACGTCCCCCGAAGCTACCGCTTCGTCACCCAGTTCGTTGGAGCCTTTATCTAAGTCAGATAATTTGCTCCTCCTCGTGTGTTTAAGCGATTACCTACTGTATCGGGTTACTCATCTATCTGTGAACTGGTCCAAATCTCTTGACTAAGAATTATTACTTAGTTTCCTAAACTAAGGTTTACCACTTAGTCTCCTTTCCCGTTGTCCTTGTTAATCCCGGTTTTCCACCTAGTCCCCTGAACTAGGGTTTTGTCTAATGGGTTAAGTATTGTCATTTAAGTTCATGACTTAACCTATCTACGAATCATGTCAAGATTTGGCTAAGTATTCAAGTCCAAGACCTAGCCCTACAAGTTGGTTAAGTACACCAAGAAGCTCATGACTTAACCCTATTCAATCATCAAGTCAAATTGGTTAAGTATTTGTTTATCTTAATCCTATCAGATTATCGTGTTAGATTGGTTAAGCGTAGATTACCTTAACCTCATCGGGTTATCGAGTTGGATTGGTTAAGTATAGGTTAACTTAACCTCATCCACTAATCGTATTACAATGGTTAAGTATATTTAAAAGGTCTTGTGACTTAACCCTATCAGGTCCGCATATTAGATTGGTTAAGTATAGGTTACTTAACCTCATCAAATCATCATGTATAATTGGTTAAGTATAAGTTACTTAACCCCATTAAATTATCATGTTAAGTTGGTTTAGTATTGGTTACTTAACCTCATTGAGTTACCAAGTTTAGATTGGTTAAGTGTTTAACTTAACCCCGTCGAATTACCGTGTTTAGATTAGTTAAGTGTAGGTTACCTAACCCCATCTAATTACCGTGTTTAGATTAGTTAAGTCTAAGTTACTTAACCCCATCTAATTACCGTGTTTAGATTAGTTAAGTCTAAGTTACTTAACCCCATCTAATTACCATGTTTAGATTAGTTAAGTCTAAGTTACTTAACCCCATCTAATTACCAAGTCGGATTAGTTAAGTGTAAATTACTTAACCCCATTCCCTAATTTCCCTGTTTGGTTAAGTGTCATTAAGAAATCAAGTCCGGTTCCACTTAACCTACCCATTCGTGTCATATCGGTTAAGTGTCATTAGTCAAAATTACTTAACCTTTTCATGTAGCATTAATTAGATTAATGCACCCCAACCTCTCACATTAGACTTTGTTGTGGTTACTAGTTAAGCCGGGCGGGTCCGGGTAGATTTACACCACAACCTAGTCTAACCTCGGGTTTTAAGTGCTATATGACCAACTACTCACATTGGGTCCTATTGTTTGTAGCCACTAGTTAAGCCGGGCGGGTCCGGGTAGATTTATGCTACAAACTCAACCCAACCTCGAGTTGGCCACTTTCATGTTTGGTCTAGTGTCATATTACACTTACAACCCATACGTGTCTAGTTTCAAGTCCCATGTTTACCCCACATGTCACGTCCCCATTTAGGTGTATCATGAGTGTCATATTTTCATGAAATCCCATGTCAAATTATCATGTCATAATCACGCTCGTCTACCCTACCCCAAATCGTGTTTCCAACCCAAGTAAAAGCGAGTCAACATAGTAAGAATACTATGCTACATATTGGCCTCAAAACATGCACGATGCCAAAAGGGGTTGGCCACAAATATGCATGGTATCATAAGGGAGTTTGGCCTCGAAATATGCATAACATCATAAGGGGTTTTTGGCCACAAACATGCATAGTATCATAAGGGAATTTGGCCACAAACATGCATAGTATCATAAGGGAATTTGGCCACAAACATGCATGATAACATAAGGGGTTTGGGTTCATTTACATGCATAAGCCCCAAAGTCAAATCTTTGCCAATGTTTCACAAGTCAAATGGTTCCCAAAGGTTCATGCTAGGATTCCATAGATAAAGATTCAAACTTGCAAGATAAACTAGGTTAATCATAACATGAATAGCATGATTTAGTCACTAAGCATAGCCAAAAGTCATAGGTTCAAGCAAAAGAGGCATGACAAGGTTCATATAAGCTAGCATACATAGTTTAATCTCGTTTTATTCCATGCAATCATTAAAACTACCGTTTAGATCTAGAAGTAGCTAGAACTTACATAGCGTGGCTTAGAGATTTAGGAGCATGAATCGTCTTGTTGTAGAATCCATGTTGAGACGATGATCAAAACCCTTGATTTGGTGTAGAAAGCTTGCACCTTCGTCTTGAATCTAGTTTGCAATCACAAGCTCTTGAATTTGGGGATGGAGACCATGATCAATGTAGATTTGAGCAGCACTTCGTTGCAAGAGTGATTTGTGAGGGTTTAGGGTAGGCTTAGGGGTCTTTTTATAGAGATTAGGACTAGTTTAGGCCCTTAGATTAACCCTAGGATAGATCTGAACCCTCAAAATCCGTCACAGGCCCATAAAACATGTCTTGAGAAACAAGTCAGGTGCACCCAGGCCCAAGTGGTCGGACCACCCAGGTCGACAGGGGTGTCGACTGGGCAGTCGACACCACCTGGGGGGTGTCGACTCCCAAGTCGACTCCCCAGTCGACTTGGGGGTGGCGGGAATTTTTCCCGCCTCTTCTGCTTGGCTGAATTTGAATTCTGAATTCAAATTTGAACTGTTTTTGAACTTGAAATTTTTTGAAAACTTTGACGGGCCATTACTTGGTCATACGGACTCCGATTTTCGAAAACTCGGACTCTATTTCGCGTATTTTTCCGAAACGAACGCAATGGCATAGCCCGTTTCCCTTGATTCAGAATTTATAATTAAAATCTGCCTTGATTCTTGTCTTAGCAAGTTGTAAAAATCCGGGTTGTTACATCCTCCCCAACTTAAAGGATTTCGTCCCCGAAATCTCCAAGTTAGGAAGAACGTATCCTACCAACCATCATCCATCTACTCAAAACATCATCCACAGGCAACCACGGTCCTTAAAAGACTCCTAATGCTTTATGAACACATGCAGAAAGTGTGTGTATATGTTTCTTAGCTAATGCTAATGATCAGGCCTGAATGATCTTTCTAATGCAAAATATGTTTAGTGCCATGAGCCCAACATGTATGCAAATAGTCCTAGTCATATAAGTACTATATGTGTGCACAAACATTCATCCATATGCAACATCCGCATGACAACACATTCAATTTCATCCATAAACAAGTATAAATACTCGTGCATATGCAACATGAAATGTGACCGCGTCAATCTAGTATCTAATGTGTATTCGCGCATCCACGAGCAACCACTTGCAACCATTTGCAACCATATCAATCATAACATGTTTCAAATACATGTTTACATCCATAGAGTTCTATCTAAGGTTCCCAAGATTGGATCGAGAAGATAAACAAGACAAACTCCTTAAGGGGTTTGCAACAGAAACAGGACCGAGAGGATATCCACTAAGCGATAGCATGCAAGCAAGCTCTACAGGAGAACCAGGGATCAACGATATACTCTTAAAAAGAGACATGATGCGCGCGTCTAAGCAGCATTTCCTTGAGCTTAATTCCATTGTGCCTTGACCGCCTTTGACTTCATGATTTCGTAGCTCCTTGATTCCTATTTCCAAGGTATGAGTCGGAACTCATTTCACTGTCGCCTCTCGTTTCACTTCCACTTATTCTTTCCCTAGTATGCTCGGCCCAAACATATCTGCGTACTCATGCAAGCTCTCCAAAATTCACTAGTGAATTCTGGATCTCGTGTACCGATGCCAATCCATGTTACCATGTGCACTTACTAGGGTGATTCCTATAACCCATGCTTAAGCGGAATGAACCATCCTCCTTATTGGCGAACGTTACTTGATTGGATCAGAGGTTTCCCGATAAATACATCAAGTGATTCTAGGTAACTAACCATGACAAAGCCCAAAAGGTTACACGAGGCTTCGAGGGTATTACCAAAGCAAGCCAAGAGTCTGACTACCCTCTTTTCAAAACCGAGAATGGTATCCCTTACTGGATAACCACTTTGCCCCTAGAATCCATCCATTGCCCAACAATAGAAGCATTGCTTCTAATCTCAACACTTGGCATAGACGGTCTCAAATCCAAACAAGTCATGAATAATTGGACCGACTCTCCAACCAGATTTTTGGGACAAAAATGGGATCCTCTACCATGCTAGTACTAAGGTGCAGAGACTTAACTATCGAAGCAGACTTAATTGATGCGATGATCAAAACAAAGTCTGGACGGGATGATAGAAAAGAAAGGCTAAACCTTTAACAGAAACAGTACCATTCCTCTTAGGTACGCTAGAAATGAGAGCATACGATTGCCCTCTAGCTGATCTTGTCCTTATCTTCCTTTGTGGATCAAGCCATACCAACAAGTTGCTTATTCTTAAGCCCGTGTCCTTTAACCTTGCTCTTATTATCCCTTCTTATAACTTCGGTAACAGGTCTCTCGAAAACTTCCTCCATCGCACGGGAAAACACTTACGTAGCTAGACAAGGATTAGTCGCAGTTAAAACTACTGTGACTACAGATGGAGGAAAGAAAGGAAAATAGGTTCAATCAAGGAAACAAAGGATAGTGCTAATGGCTTTTGGGGAATAGCCTTTAAAAAAAACTTTTCTTGAAAAATGCTTCTTTGTAAATGGTTTCTCAAATAGTTTTCAGAAGGTTTTAAAAACTTTTGCCCAGTCTGGTAACCTTCTGCTCTGATACCAAATGTAACACCCCACCTCCGCTAGGGTCACTCACAAGGGAATGCACTAGGTTTGGTGAAGCATTATCGAGGTAAACATGCACGGAAATATTACAAGACAGAACAGCGGAAGTAAAACAAATTTCATTACCTTATAAAATAAGGTCTAAAGCCTTTTACATCAGAATACATCAAAACCTATCTTGCAATAGTAAAGAAGCATAAAACCTTTTCATAAATTATTCCCCAAACTAAAGCGGTGAAGCAGCCATAGCCAGGAGAAGACCAAACTATACATGATGACCTTCAAGCATAAGAGGTCCGAACTAAACAACATCATTTCCTCGCTGAAAACCTAGGGGGGGGGGAACGGAAGACAAAGAGGCGAAACAAAACGGGGTCAGTCATAAAGACTGGTAAGTCCTATCTACTTCCAGTATAAAAACAGGTAAAGGTAACATGACATGCATAAACTGAAAGTAAACATAAGGATGATGACAAGATAGATAAGCTAAACCAAGATAACTGGATGAACTACTGTAGCAATATAGGCTAAGGTATCATGATAAACTACGTGTCAAGATAAATCAAGGTATCACATCGTCAGGTTTCTATCAAGTATACTATCCCAAGGTATCTATCATGTATAACATCGCACGGTATCTATCATGTATAACATCCCAAGGTATTAATCATGTATGTTTGCTCTGCACCTCTCGTACTAGTATCCCAACCCGCGTCATGTGTTAACTATGAATGTCCATTGCCCAATGTCATGTAATGGTCCATGTCAACCTAATATATATAGCATATGTAGGTTTTCCCAACTCGTATGTTTCTTTCCATGTATAAGTTCAGTCCTTTGCCGTAGGCCGTACGGGCTTTCTCATGTAAATCTATACCACCTCAACATAGTACCATTTTGTCCTTGAAGTTGTTTTGGACTACTACCCTTGATCTGGTTATGTTTTCTTACAATGAACTATCGCATGTTCACTTAGGATTTATGCCACATAGGACCACTAGGGATTATGCTACCTAATGAACGTTTCCGTGTCTCGGTTTGGGTTCAGGCCACCTAGGGCCACTAGGGATTATGCCACCGTCAACCACGCCCTTTATCCCACGTATGTATCGTGAATCGATTTCCATGTCTAGACGCACAAGTATCTCAATGTGCCACCCAAGTTCCGTGCCAGCGCAAATCAAGAAATACGGAACTCGGTCGGGAGCTTTAAGTCGTCTGCTGATGCAGATATCAAGGTCTGTTTTTGTATCCGTGGCTGTGGTCCCACGTGACCCTCCCTCAACTACTGAAAGGCAATCCAAGAAAAATCATGTATGAGAACTACATCCCGGCCCCACTATAGCCCCACTTTCCTATGGGCCAACCTCACCCATGACTCAATAGCAAGAACATGGTCTGTTGGGAGTTCTCTGCCTTTCCGTACGTACACGATTGACTAAAGATGGTAGGTAGTCGGCGACGTGCTATCCAGGGAAAAAACAAGTATCGTCGACTCCACGCTAATCCATCCCAGTGTTTAGGTCGCTCGCATAGCAACCAAGGCATACTCTTGGCTCTTCTACCGCAGACCTTAACCTCTGTGAGGCCAGGTTTCATGGACCATCTGCCACCTCACAGAGGGATACCAAGAGTACCCCCCACGTCCCCCGAAGCTACCGCTTCGTCACCCAGTTCGTTGGAGCCTTTATCTAAGTCAGATAATTTGCTCCTCCTCGTGTGTTTAAGTGATGACCTACCGTATCGGGTTACTCATCTATCTGTGAACTGGTCCAAATCTCTTGACTAAGAATTATTACTTAGTTTCCTAAACTAAGGTTTACCACTTAGTCTCCTTTCCCGTTATCCTTGTTAATCCCGGTTTTCCACCTAGTCCCCTGAACTAGGGTTTTGTCTAATGGGTTAAGTATTGTCATTTAAGTTCATGACTTAACCTGTCTACGAATCATGTCAAGATTTGGCTAAGTAGTCAAGTCCAAGACCTAGCCCTACAAGTTGGTTAAGTACACCAAGAAGCTCATGACTTAACCCTATTCAATCATCAAGTCAAATTGGTTAAGTATTTGTTTATCTTAATCCTATCAGATTATCGTGTTAGATTGGTTAAGCGTAGATTACCTTAACCTCATCGGGTTATCGAGTTGGATTGGTTAAGTATAAGTTAACTTAACCTCATCCACTAATCATATTACAATGGTTAAGTATATTTAAAAGGTCTTGTGACTTAACCCTATCAGGTCCGCATATTAGATTGGTTAAGTATAGGTTACTTAACCTCATCAAATCATCATGTATAATTGGTTAAGTATAAGTTACTTAACCCCATTAAATTATCATGTTAAGTTGGTTTAGTATTGGTTACTTAACCTCATTGAGTTACCAAGTTTAGAATGGTTAAGTGTTTAACTTAACCCCATCGAATTACCGTGTTTAGATTAGTTAAGTGTAGGTTACCTAACCCCATCTAATTACCGTGTTTAGATTAGTTAAGTCTAAGTTACTTAACCCCATCTAATTACCGTGTTTAGATTAGTTAAGTCTAAGTTACTTAACCCCATCTAATTACTGTGTTTAGATTAATTAAGTCTAAGTTACTTAACCCCATCTAATTACCAAGTCGGATTAGTTAAGTGTAAATTACTTAACCCCATTCCCTAATTGCCCTGTTTGGTTAAGTGTCATTAAGAAATCAAGTCCGGTTCCACTTAACCTACCCATTCGTGTCATATCGGTTAAGTGTCATTAGTCAAAATTACTTAACCTTTTCATGTAGCATTAATTAGATTAATGCACCCCAACCTCTCACATTAGACTTTGTTGTGGTTACTAGTTAAGCCGGGCGGGTCCGGGTAGATTTAAACCACAACCTAGTCTAACCTCGGGTTTTAAGTGCTATATGACCAACTACTCACATTGGGTCCTATTGTTTGTAGCCACTAGTTAAGCCGGGCGGGTCCGAGTAGATTTATGCTACAAACTTAACCCAACCTCGAGTTGGCCACTTTCATGTTTGGTCTAGTGTCATATTACACTTACAACCCGTACGTGTCTAATTTCAAGTCCCATGTTTACCCCACATGTCACATCCCCATTTAGGTGTATCATGAGTGTCATATTTTCATGAAATCCCATGTCAAATTATCATGTCATAATCACGCTCGTCTACCCTACCCCAAATCGTGTTTCCAACCCAAGTAAAAGCGAGCCAACATAGTAAGGATACTATGCTACATATTGGCCTCAAAACATGCACCGTGCCTAAAAGGGGTTGGCCACAAATATGCATGGTATCATAAGGGGGTTTGGCCTCGAAATATGCATAGCATCATAAGGGGTTTTTGGCCACAAACATGCATAATATCATAAGGGAGTTTGGCCACAAACATGCATGATAACATAAGGGGTCTGGGTTCATTTACATGCATAAGCCGCAAAGTCAAATCTTTGCCAATGTTTCACAAGTCAAATGGTTCCCAAAGGTTCATGCAAGGATTCCATAGATAAAGATTCAAACTTGCAAGATAAACTAGGTTAATCATAACATGAATAGCATGATTTAGTCACTAAGCATAGCCAAAAGTCATAGGTTCAAGCAAAAGAGGCATGACAAGGTTCATATAAGCTTGCATACTTAGTTTAATCTCGTTTTATTCCATGCCATCATTAAAACTACCGTTTAGATCTAGAAGTAGCTATAACTTACATAGCGTGGCTTAGAGATTTAGGAGCATGAATCGTCTTGTCGTAGAATCCATGTTGAGACGATGATCAAAACCCTTGATTTGGTGTAGAAAGCTTGCACCTTCATCTTGAATCTAGTTTGCAAGCACAAGCTCTTGAATTTGGGGATGGAGGCCATGATCAATGTAGATTTGGGCAGCACTTCGTTGTAAGAGTGATTTGTGAGGGTTTAGGGTAGGCTTAGGGGTCTTTTTATAGAAATTAGGACTAGTTTAGGCCCTTAGATTAACCCTAGGATAGATCTGAACCCTCAAAATCCGTCACAGGCCCATAAAACATGTCTTGAGAAACAAGTCAGGTGCACCCAGGCCCAAGTGGTCGGACCACCCAGGTCGACAGGGGTGTCGACTGGGCAGTCGACACCACCTGGGGGGTGTCGACTCCCAGGTCGACTCCCCAGTCGACTTGGGGGTGGCGGGAATTTTTCCCGCCTCTTCTGCTTGGCTGAATTTGAATTCTGAATTCAAATTTGAACTGTTTTTGAACTTGAAATTTTCTGAAAACTTTGACGGGCCATAACTTGGTCATACGGACTCCGATTTTCGGAAACTCAGACTCTATTTCGCGTATTTTTCCGAGACGAACGCAATGGCATAGCCCGTTTCCCTTGATTCATATTTTATAATTAAATTCTGCCTTGATTCTTGTCATAGCATGTTGTAAAAATCCGGGTTGTTACAAGGTCTTCAGGTTGGGCCCAGCTCTAGTGGAGTTTGATTGGATCACTTCATCTCTTTAGAAAGCTTGGACTGTTGAAGTAAAGTCCAGCTTGTTATCTTCTTTAATGGCTATTTGTGTAATGGGGTTATGTATTTTGTTTTTGAAAGATGGATATTGTACTTGACTCTGATTATGGTTTTATGATGTAACAAACATGTTTATTTTCCGCTGCAATAAAATGAAGTTTTAGATTTTCCAAGTACTACTTATTATCTGTCTTGTTGTAATTTTTCTGTTCTATATTCACTTAAAACCTCCATGGAAGTTAATGCATTCCCTTTGTGAGTGACATTAATGGACGTGGGGTGTTACACGTGGTATCAGAGCTTAAGGTTACCAGAACAGATAATTTTTTTAGAAAAACTATTTTTCTAAAGTATTTTTGGAAGAAGTGTTTTCAAAAACATGTCTTAATGAGTGATTTTAAGAGGAAAGCTTTTATGAAAAACATAATCCCCAATAGCCATATATCTTTATCTTTCGAATTCTCCATTTTGAATCTTTCCTTTTTCGTTTCAGCATGGCTGAAGATCTTAACCTTCCGGACGGTGTAACGATACCAAGATGGTATAGGAGGTTGTTAGAGGCTAGGGCCGCCGCTGGTCCAGCCAATGTTCCTCCACCACCAGTTGCACCCGCTCCTCCTCCTCCTCCTCGCCAAGATACTTTTGCAAAGACGTGCAAGGAATTTAAGGCTATGGGTGGAAAACCTTTTCAAGGGTCAGAAACGTTTGTGGAAGCTAGAGATTGGCTTAAGGAGGTAGAAGAATTGCTAGAAATCTTTGAAGTGGAAGAAGGGAGGAGAGTCAGATTAGCGGCTTGGTTAATGAAGGGAGAGGCTTCGTTTTGGTGGGAGGTCACTAATGGGGAGCGTCCTGTTGATTCATGGGCGGATTTCAGACGTAGGTTTGAGGCGAAGTTTCTCTCAAGGGCAGAAGAGAATCTACATATGGAAAGGTTCTTGACGTTAAAGCAAGGAAGCTCATCAGCGAAAGAATATGTTAACAAATTTAATCAGTTAGCAAGGTTTGGCTTACACTTAGTGAACACGCCGGAGAATAAGGCTCTGAGGTTCGTTAATGGATTGAATGAACCGTTGCAAGGGTTGGCTATGACCCACATCCCTATGGGGGCCACCTTTGAGAAGCTAGTAGACATAGCACTCATGCACGAGGAGAAAGGCGCTAAAGCTGATAAGGAACCCGAGAAGAAAGGGGATCAGAAGAAATCACAGCAGCAAAACAAGAAGGGTGGTAAAGACAATAATGGCAAGGGAAAGAAGAAATGCTTTAACTGTGGGACACCAGGCCATCTCAGCAAGGATTGCCGAAAGAAAAAGAAGACTGGCTGCTTTCACTGTGGCGATGCAGGACATCTAGTGAAGGACTGCCCAAAGAAGGGGCAGAGGGCAGGGTCTACCTCGGGAGGACAAGTGCAGGCTCTTATGGCAACAAAGCAGGCAAGGGGACAAGTTCAGGCTCTCGCGGTCCCACCGCTGCAAGAACGAGGTAGAACCATTTCCGTTGAAAGCTTAGTTTTTCTGTTTGATCATCCTGTCCGTACCTTATTCGATTCGGGCGCATCGCATTCGTTTATCTCTTCATCATTAGTTGAATCACTGCACTTAAACACCAGTTAGTAGAGGATCCCTTAGTTGTTTCGAATCCAATTGGGGGCTCAGCTTATTTGTCCATGATGTGTTTGGATTTGAAAATTTCTATACTTAGCGTTGAATTTAGATGTGATGCTTATGTGTTGGGCATCACGGGCTATGGGCTAATTTTAGGAATGGATTGGTTATCCAGAAATGGGGCCGTACTTGATTATGAAAGGAGAGTAGTTAGGCTCATGACTCGCCTTGGCAACACTCTCGAAATCTTTTGTAATCCCATAGATTCCGTTATGCTAAGTTATTTAGAATCGCTTGACGCGTCGGTGGAAAATCTACGATCTGTTAGAGTGGTCCGAGAATATTCGGATGTGTTTAAGGAGGTGAAGGGCTTACCTCCGAAGCGGGAGATAGATTTTCGAATATATCTTGTGGATAATGCGAAACCAGTATCTTTGCCAGTACGCCACATGGCTCCTCGTGAAAGGAGGGAACTCGATAAGCAAGTGAAGGAGTTGCTTGAGAAGGGGTTCATAAGACGAAGTATATCGGAGTGGGGTGCTCCAGTAGTATTTTCCACGAAGGCGGATGGGTCCCTTAGACTTTGTGTGGACTATAGAGAAATTAACAAGCTCACTAAGAAAAACAGACACCCACTGCCGAGGATTGACGATCTCTTCGATCAGTTAGTTGGTGCCTCAGTGTTTTCGCAGTTGGACTTAGCTACTGGTTTCCATCATTTGAGGGTGGCTGAGGATAGCATAGACAAGACTGCCTTTAGGACTCCAGACGGTTTCTATGAATGGCTAGTGATGCCCTTCGGTTTGACAAACGCCCCCGCATACTTTGTTGATTTGATGAGTAGGGTGTTTAGGGAGTACCTTAACAAATTCGTGGTAGTCTTTGTAGACGACATCTTGATCTTTTCTAAGGATGAAGAAGAGCATGCCCTACATCTTAGGGAAGTGTTGGAGACCCTACGAGTGCATAGCCTTAAAGCTAAATTTTCCAAGTGTCACTTCTGGAGGAAGGAAGTACGATTCTTAGGGCACGTGGTTTCCAAAGAAGGGATAGCTGTGGATCCCGCAAAGGTGGTGGCCATCCAAGATTGGAAGGTCCCAAAAAATGCTACCGAAGTGAGAAGTTTCTTGGGGTTGGCTGGCTACTATAGGAAGTTTATCAAAGACTTCGCAAAGATATCAGCTCCATTGACACGCCTGACGAAGTAGAACCTAGTCTTCACATGGGACATAGATTGTGATGATGCGTTCCAACGTTTGAAGAGAGCTTTGACTTCAGCCCCAGTCTTAGTATTTCCATACGGGAGTAAGCCATTTACTGTTTATACTGACGCTTGTGGGACAGGACTAGGCGCAGTCTTAATGCAAGAGGGTAGGGTAATAGCCTATGGTGGAAGGCAGCTGAGAGCGCATGAGAAGAATTACCCCACGCATGACCTAGAGTTGGCCGCTATTATTTTCGCGCTTAAGTCTTGGCCTCATTATCTTCTTGGGGAGAAATTCGAATTATTCACTGACCATAAATCTTTAAAATACTTATTCTCTCAGAAGGACTTGAACTTAAGGAAGCAAAGGTGTATGGAGTTCTTAGCATCCTACGACTTCGAGATAGCATATACCCCTGGCAAGGGTAACGTAGTGGCCGATGCCTTAAGTAGAAAAAGATTATCCTTAAGTCCTTTGTTTGTTGAGCGGCAAAGCTTAGAATTCATTTCGATGTTTGACTTTAGACCTTCCGTTGACTTTGTACCCGGTTTGTAAGCATCCTTGGAGGTCATACCTACGCTTTTGGGACGGATTGGGGAGGCACAGCGAGACGACCCACAGTTGGTTGAGTTAGTAGAAAAGCTCAAAGGAGGGGAGTCATCAAGCCATCTCCGTAGGTATACCCTAGATGATAAGGGTTGGTTACGTAGGGATAATAGACTTTGTGTACCTCGAGACGAAGGGTTGAGGAAGGCTATTCTTGATGATGCACATCGTTCGAAGACGACCATTCATCCCGGTGGGGACAAGATGTACAAAGACATGAAGCGAGTTTTCTTTTGGGTCGGTATGAAGAGGGACGTGGCCGAGTATGTCGCTAGATGCTTGGTGTGCCAACAAGTAAAAGTGGAGAAAAAGAAACCTGGTGGGTTGCTTCACCCATTGGAGATTCCATTATGGAAGTGGGAAAGTGTCTCGATGGACTTTGTGGATGGATTACCAAGATCAAGAAAGGGTAATACGGGGATTTCGGTTATAATAGATAGACTTACTAAGAGCGCCCATTTCATTCCCGTGAAGAGTAAGAGGACCGCTCCATGGTTAGCTTCTGTATACGTTCAAGAAATAGTTCGTTTGCACGGTGTTCCTTCAAGCATAGTGAGCGACCGCGATCCTATTTTCACTAGCGAATTTTGGAGAAGCTTGCAAGAGGCGGTAGGGACTCAGTTATGTTTGAGCACTGCATATCATCCTCAGAGGGACGGCCAAACCTAGAGGGTAAATCGTATTCTAGAGGACGTATTGAGGCTATGTATCCTATACTTTGGGGTACATGGGAAAAGCATCTTCCATTGGTGGAGTTCGCATATAACAACAGCTTTCAGTCTAGCATTGGCATGGCACCTTTCGAAGCTCTTTATGGACGACCTTGTTGTTCATCTACATGTTGGTGGGAATCTACGGAGAAGATCTTACTTGGGCCCGATATGATTAGGGAGACTTCGGAGAAGATCGACTTGATTCGAAGGAGGATGAAAGTAGCGCAAGATAGGCAGAAATCATATGCGGATAAGAGGAGGACGGATCTTGAATTTGAAGTTGGGGACATGGTCTTTATCAAAGTGTCTCCATTACGGAACGTTGTTCGCTTCGGGTTCGTTGGGAAGTTAGCACCAATGTTCGTTGGGTCGTTTCCTATTAAGGAGAAGATTGGACAGATGGCGTATAGAGTGGAGTTGCCGGAGAGACTTAGTGGTGTACACGACGTATTCCATGTGTCACATTTGAGGAAGTGCTTGCACGAGACCGTGGAAGTGGTAGAGCCGAGCTTCCTTAGAGAGGTGGAGATCGAGCGTGATGCGACGATTCGACGAGCTCCTACGCGCATTCTTGGGTCAGAGATTAAGAAGTTGAGAAATCGAGAGGTCAGACTAGTCAAAGTACAATGGGGTGATGGTGAGAGCAACGCTACTTGGGAGATGGAAGAGAAGATGCGTTCACGATACCCTTTTCTTTTCGAGGGTATGTCCTTTAATTTCTCCTTTATCGCTTATCTTGTACTTATCTTACCTTTAGAGTATCCTCTCACTAGTATCCTTGACCTTTAGTTAGGATAATCCTATGGTTGAAACATGTGTTTGAGGCATGTTATGTGTGATGGATGCAAAGTGGATGCAAGTGTTTGCTAATGGTTGCTCGTGGATGCATATACACACACTATTAGGCACTAGATCGGCTCAGTCACTTCATACTGCATATTGCATATAAATGGATGTATTTAGTAAAATGGATGTATGAGGATTGTTTTATCATATGGATGCTGCATTTAGATGATGATTGTGCACGCATATAGAGATAATATGTAGCATTAAGGAACTTTTGCATACATGATGGATGCATGGCACTATCATGGTTTGCATTAACGAGGTCAACTGAATCAGTGGACCGCCTGATTTTGCATTAGATAGGGACATATACACACATTGTGCATTTAAACATGAAAGATTTAGAAGTCTATAAGGACGATGGATGCCTGTGTTTGATGGTTGAGTAGATGGATGATTGGATGTTAGGATATACATTCTTCTTAACTTGAAGATTTCGGGGTCGAAATCCTTTAAGGAGGGGAGAATGTAACACCCCGTAATTCTGTTAATATTAATATTCACAAATTAAAGAATAACTAATCTCAGACGTGAGAATTGTGGGAAACGGATTGCGCCATTGTGTTCGTCTCGGATTTCTGGTCGAAATAGAGTCCGAGTTTGCGTGAATTGGACTTCGTATGAAGAAGTTATGGCCATCGGAAGTTTCAGAATATTCAAAACAGCTCGCAGGAAAATTTAAAAATTCAAACTGAAAGTGTAGAAGCGGGCTGGGTGGGAAAATTCTCGCCCAGGCAGGTCGACTGGGGAGTCAACACTAGTGTCGACCTCACCCCCCCAGGTCGACTATATTGTCGACCTGGTCAGTCTGCTAGGGTTTTGACTGAGCCCAATTTTGAGCTGCTGATGTGTCTTTAGGGCTGAGTTGGCAAATTAAACAGTTCAGTTTAGTTCTGAATTGATCTGACGGTCTAAATAAACCCTAAACTCTATAAATACCTAGGTAGTCTCTCATTCTAATTCACATGAAAAATAGAATAGCCACCGTCATACTATAGCCATGGAACTCAGTGTAGCCGCCTCCAACTAAGAAGGAAGAAAGCTAATCAAAACCCTAATTCTACTCAACTCTAAAGCAAATCAAGACTCTCTTTCTTCTCCAAATTGTGAGTATGATGATCTTAACAAGATTATTGTTAAGCTAATTAGATTAAGTCATGAATGGGTTATAAGTGAATGATGTGGATTATCATATATGCTGTTGTAAACCTTATGCTATCATGTATGTTGTGAATCCTATGCTATGTGATGATGATATCATATATGTTGTAAAACATGCTATGATGATGTTATATATGTTGAAAGTTTCTATGCTAAACTGTGATAAATCATACATGCTTTAAACTCATGATGTTATTGTCTATGCTAATTAGTTCATGTTAATCAAATCATAATATTGATACAATTTGGGCTATGTTGATCTATATGACAAGTCACATATGCAAGTTTAGGTTGATTAGTAAAAGTTATGAACATATGCCATGCCAGCTATTATGACATCTAGAAATATGCTATGACATATGTGAAATTCTATGCTAGTTCACACCTTCATTATGTTGCCTAAAACCCCATATGCAAATTTATACAAAAATTTGGGTTATGACCATATCATGTAAATGGTGACATTTAACAAGTTGACACCTTTAGATCCTTAACATGTGTAGTCTATACAAGTTTCACCCCTATTATGATTAGATTCATTTTAATTGTCTATATGTTGTGATAATTTATCTTTGTGCTATGAGTTAGACTATTCGAGTCTAACGTATATTCTGCGTGAATAAGCGAACGTATAAACGTGGGGTAGGGGCAATATTAAGGATTTATATTAAGAAGTTGGGGTGCAATTGATATGATTTTGCATGCCATGAGTGGATGGCCATAATTGAGTCAATTATGGACATCATTAAAATTGGAATTAATTAATAATTTGAATAGGGAATTATTAAAACTGGGGTAAAAGATTGAAAGTGTCAATCAATGCTTAGGACACGAGGTTGGACTCGTTTGTGATGTAAACCTGCCCGGACCCGCCCGGCAAATCCAGTGGTCACAAATGTCAGCCCAATGTGAGAGGTCCTAGGTCTAAACTAAAGCATAACAGTTGTAAAGACATGAGGTTAGACTCTTTTATGGTGTAAGACTGCCCGGACCCGCCCGGCAAATCCAGCTGCCATAAATGCCAGTCTAATGTGAGAGGTCTTTATGAGGTTATGTCCTGAATGAATTAAGAAATACTTAACCAGATAAACATGTAAGGTGGGACATGGGGGTTAAGTAGGTGCCTTGGGTGGCATGAGGTATCTAGTGGGTGCCCTTAGTGGCATGTGAAATACGATTAGTAAGACTTAACCAAACACACATGTAAATGAACATGACTAAGAGGGTTAAGTGGGATATACTAGTGGTGACAAGCATAGGTGGGTAGCTTGTGGGGGCCCATTTCAACCAGTATCCCAACGTAACTTTGTGAGCTCGACCCAAGTCGAGGACGGGACACGCATACTGGGCTTGACTATAAGAGGCCAGAACGGGGTAGCGGTGGCAACGCAAGTCCAACGGGTTTCATATGCGTGTGTGGACCCGGGCTGGTAGGTAAGACGTTGTTGCATCATGTAGGTATAAGCCGTGCATTCTCAAGTTGTATCGGGTTGCCACTTTAGGGGAGTGATACACCCCACTGTGGGGCCAGCACGGGTATCTACGAGTAGGGAGCCGATCGAAAGTGGGTAATGGGGTACACCTAGTGGAGATAGGGGCAGACGACACCTATGTAGTCAGCTAGGGGTACGCAAGGCTATTTATATAGTTTCTGTGTGAAGCAAGCGGGATCAACTTTGAGGGTGACTGGTGTGGTGCAGTGTAGTAATTGGTGTGGTGCAGTGTAGTAATTATTCGTTAGTAATTAGGTGTGCCTTTAACGTTATCTTTAACGTTGTCTTTAACGTTATCTTTATCTGTTCATTCCATATCTAATAGTTCATAGACATTTACTTGTCTTCCAGCTTATACCTTAGTCTGGTTATTTTGGTAATAGTATTGTTAGAATTATCATACTCGCCAGACTTTATGTCTGACCCCCTCCATTTCTATCCTTTTTTCCCCTCTAGGTCCTCAGGTTGGGCCCAGCACTAATGGAGTTTGATTGGATCGCTTCATCTCTTTGGAAAGCTTGGACCGTTGAAGTAAAGTCCAGCTTGTTATCTTCTTTAATGGCTATTTGTGTATTGGGGTTATGTATTTTGTTTTGGAAAGATGGATATTGTACTTGAATCTGATTATGGTTTTATGATGTAACAAACATGTTTAATATCCGCTGCAATAAAATGAAGTTTTAGATTTTCCAAGTACTACTTATTATCTGCCTTGTTGTAATTTTTCTGTTCTATATTCACTTAAAACCTCCATGGAAGTTAATGCATTCCCTTTGTGAGTAACATTAATGGACGTGGGGTGTTACACTATTAAACAACTGACTATAAAATTTGACCCTTACGATTGTTGGTACGGAAAAATCGGGATCGAATGTATATTCGAAAACCATTCCAACCAACAAATAAGAAATATATAGAAGATATCAGGCGACGATCGAGATGGAGCATTTGAAGACCATAGATCTTCATAAAACGGAAGAACCACTTACAATCTCTGATTCGAGCCGGAGATATACAAGGGTTCGGTCGTTGTTGGAATCTGTAGATTGCAAGGACTACTCGCTACTGATCCATGAGGTGATTCCTATATTGGATGCAGTAGGAGATTACCTTCGGTTCATCTTGTTCCTGGATGAGTTGTATGGAAGGATGTCTGATAGAGTATTCCCTAAAAACCACGTACATTGATTTTTATGGATATACCGAGTTGGTGGCAAAGAGGGGCACTTCTTTAATACCCAGGGTATATTTATGGACGTCAATTAGTGATTTGACGGATCTGACAATGTGGCATTCAAAGTGAATGATGGCCAGGTGTTCCAAAAGATCTATAACCTCAAGCCTAATCAACCAGGAAATGACAGAATTCGGGCAGGAAGCATGGCTATGTGGGTCGCTCCCATTAGGGTTTATAATCACCTATCTAGAGAAAATCCATTTCATTCTTTAATCTATTTCGATGCTGTCCCTTTTCAGGAAACGGTGGTTTGAGCCCAACCGTTGGTGATATACATTTGGTACACTTAAGCGAAATGAGTGGTCGGTCATGTGTGGGCCGGGTTGCAAGACATTCTTGTTAAACCCAGTGTATTCGCCTCTAGAGATATACTATCTGCAGGTGGTCCCATACCTTGTCATGGTCGGAATCCAATCTCTAATAAGCGCCCGCGGTTTTGATTGTATACTATATATGTGGAGCGAGAGATGCAAGTGTTCCGCTAGATTGATATTTACTTGTATTTAGACACTATTATAATATCAGAAAAGATATTTATTTTGAAAATGTTTTGGGTTACCGTAAGGTAAAAACCGTCTGTATTTATGTGTGGATTTGGTCTTACGATTATCCTTTTCTTTCGAAAAGATTTTAACTTTAAAATCAGTTTGTGTGATACCCTTAAACTTGGTGTGTTTCTCTCACTCTGGTTCACCAGACTGACCCGGTGTTTTGTAAATGCTCGGGTTAGCCCGGGTGTACAAGTTTAGGCTATCGAACGTTGTGAAGAGACGAGCTGGAAGAGTCCAGAGTATGATATTATATAGCTACTATTCCGCTGTGTGTTGTATCTAGGACAGATTTTTATAACTGTCCAGAGATGTTTGTGTACTCTGATATTGTAAGTATTTTTAAAATCTCTCAATAAAGTTTATTTCTGTATTATATTTTGTTCCGCTACGATGTGAGACTCTGATTCTGTGTTGTGTTGGTTCTTCTTCTTCTTCTATTCTTATATTTCTTTCTTTCTAATCTCACCCTCTAATTTCTTTCTATAAATGTTCCAGCGTTTTCGTGTTTGGAAGGTCAGCATGAGATACGATAAATGTATTTATGTTGATTTTTGGAGCCGAAAATCCTTGGGTCGTTACAAAAACTCTATCCCCCGGCTTGCTTTGCATTATGTGATAGGACCTGGGTCTTATAATAGCTTCATTTTCCAAAAAACATTTCACTGTTTTGTTATATGCACTAGTATTCTTGGGAGGAAACCCGTTCCGTGTTACACGGCGTGGTTCCTTGATTTACTAAATTTTAAAGTAATGTTTTAAATAACTGTTTTAGTTCTCACACCAGTCACATGACTAACCTGGAGTTTATTGTTTTAACCAAAATTCTGGGTGTCCCTATTTTCCGCACGGGCAACTAGTAGTTTTGGTTTTGCAGATTTATATTCACAAGATCTTGGTTTACAGCTGGAACGATATTCGAAAAGCTCTGTATCCGTATATCTCCTTCAGTTATGTTTTGTATTGTTTTTCCACTGCGATGTAATGTAATTTAAATCTCTGATATTTCTATGATGTATAATATTTATTCATACTCTATATATTTTTGTATCCTAATGGAATTGTTGTAATAAGTAATGAAATGTTCTTCTATTTGTGTCAGGATGCCTCTTGTCCTCTGTTAGACCAAAAATTGGTTCTAACACCCAAATGAGCTATGATCTTAATGAAATAGAACTAAAAAGCAACGAAGAACACACGATTTATAGTGGTTCGGCGTTAACGAGCCTACGTCCACTTTATATTCCTTTAATTGATGATTCAAATGGAAATACAGCAATGATTCTCACTCAACTTCACAATTACAATGCATAAACTCACTCAAATCTCTCAAAAATAGACTTTAAGAGATGATTTTGATCTGAATGTAGTTATGAAATTCGGCTGTAGAGGAAGTTAGAACTGAGAATTTGCCAAAAGATCCTTTCAAATGCCTCCAGATGGTGTATTTATAGGTGAAAAATCTCTTCGAAGTGGCTCCGGTTCGGAATTGCGTGGCACCCATCCCATAAGAGTCGGGTTCAGAGGCTTCCAGATGGTGACAACGCATCGATTTAGTGAGAGATCGTGGGAGAAATGGTCATGCTTAGTCCGAGTCTTCAGGGAACGTATGTAGCAACGGTCACAGGCTCATAGAATGGGGTTCAGGTCGGGTGTCTCTGATCCGATCCGATGAGGCCACTTGTTATCCCTTGACGTTGCCGACGTACTCCTCCGATCCGAACCGATATGGCATCTGCGCCTTTAATCTCTACTCTTTTCCTACGCTATCTCCCTTTGATCCGGACCAGTTGGTGGCTTCCTCACTGTTTGCTCTTTGTGTAGCCTAGTTCACAAAGTAGGCTAACATTTTGCCCTTTCGAAGTACACTTTTATTTAATATAAAGTGTGATTCAAAGCAGTTTACGAAACATCCTTCGTATTAGAACCATTGAATGATCGCTTCCATTTGCTTGTAGTGTTGTGTCACTTCATAAAGTTGTGGCTTTTGCTGCTTATATATATATCCACAATCCATATGAATTACTTTCTTCATTTTCAAACAACTTTGATAGCTCCTTTTAATGTCCAGTGAACCTTTCAGGTGAGGCTTTTCTTTACTTTTCCTCACATTCACCCTGTGTGGCAAATCTGTGTATATGATCCCCATCAGTTCGGATCCCGACCTGAATGGATTTTCCTCCAGTAGCACATCCAGATAGGCCCTCCAGTATTGCTTCACCATGGACCAACAAGCCAGATGTCTTTGTGGGCCTGAAACTCGGTCCGAACGGGGCAGAAAGGCTAAGAATACGAGTGGTCACCGCAAATTTATATAAGTTCTCCTCCCGTCTTTTCCTTTCTCTCCTTCTTCTATTGCTCTCGCCCAACAGTTTTTACATCGAAACCCAAAAACTCCAAAACTCTCTCGTTCTTCTTTAAATTAAATATCTTGGTAGGTTTAAAAATCACGAATCACCTTGCTGTAATCATTTTCAGTTTATACTTGTGGTAAAATTGAGCGATTCGAACATGTTGTTTGTTTAATCCCAACGTCGCTGCCTTCTCTCTCCTCTCCTTCGTCGTTGGTCATTATGTCATCACCTCGAGGCGTTGGGAGAGGGGGTTAGGAACTTAATGGATAGTTGAGCATGTAAGTGCTTGGTTTTAGTTGGGGTTTATGATATAGAGTTGGGTTCGGTATCGGTTAAGCGAGATGGAGAATGAAGGAGATGAAGGAGAGGAGAGGAACTGGGATTTGCTCTGGTGGAGGAACATTGGAATGAAGGAAAGGGAAGATGTTCACAAGATCGGATCGGGTTGGAGCAAAAGAAAGAACATGAAAGATGTTTACAAGGTCGGATCGGGTCGGAGCAAAAGAAAGAACAAAAAAGGGAAAACAAAGCCTACCTGATCGGGTCGGATCGGAATAAGAGATAAAGAGAAGAAGGGTTATTCAAGCTGATCCGATCCGATCCAAGAGCCTTCATCTGAACCGATCCGGTTCTACTCACTGGGTGTGAACATTTGCTTCAGAGTGAAACACGACTTTGCCCCCCGATCCGATCCCAATACACATATCCGAACCGAACCGAAACAGACTAACTCAATGTGCAAGAATTTTCCAACTAGCTTAATCAATGCTTGGCATAACCTTCAACTTGATGAACAGTTAGGATAGCGCCTTACGAACATAACAAACATCAAGAACTATTCCGAACCATTATTACTCTTTTGAATCTGTATATCACGCTCTCATGTGTTTACTTTGCATCTTTGTTACACGTGGCACACACTTTAGTTCACATACACACACGGGGGACACAAGCAACTTTACTCTAACCTTTGCTATTGTTTCTTCAATAGGCTAGTGATTATGGCTGAGAGACGTTCATCTAGGTTAGCAAAGAAGATGGAAGCTGCGGGAACTTCTGAGAAAATTACCATTGATGACATATCTTCTTCTTCAGACCCTGAGTGGGACGATAAGGGCCCAGATTATGAAGTAGGAACACATAACAATGAAACACCTTCCGATAGTGAAGTCTCTTTGGGCGATGAAGAGGAAGGAGGGATAGGAGATAATCGAGCTCCTGATGAGTTTGAGTCTGCCATTATCTTGGAGTTACCCAAAGACTCTGTTGAATCGACGATCAATGACGACAGACTTGTTCGCATATGTTTAAAGCACGAGATACTAAAAACGGATACCCTAGTGCCATCGAAAGCTGATCGTCCCCACAATCCTCCGGAAGGGTTTATGGCAATTACCCGATTAATGTGTATGGTTGGGGCAGTTCCACCGTTTCCGCCTTTCGTTGTCGACTTTCTGAGACATATGCGGATTGCCCCCATGCAGTTACATCCTAATTCCTATGCTTACTTATATACCTTATATATAGCATACAGAGAGATTTTAGGTACAGAGCTTACTTTCGATGACGTCCAATTTTTTTATAATTTCAAGCATCGGACTCGGGAAACTCCTTCCTTCTCTTATTTCGAATCAGTCCCAAAAAGGAAAATTATTTCAGCTCCATTCAGCCGCATGGCCGGCGATTCTAAGCTAGAATGGTTTTATATCAGGCAACAGCCGGGGTGCACCAGGAGATGGACCAAATCAAGTAAGGCATCGATTTTCTAGATCTCAATTTCGAATGTTCATGCCAACACATTAACGTGCTTTCTTTTTTGTTTGCAGTCAACCCGAAACAAATATCAGATCAATTATACTTTAATCGGATGCATCAGCTTCTCAATGGCGACCAAAAATTTCTAACCATCGATGAAGTCCTTAAGGATGAGTACCTCCATCATCACGGGCTATTATCCATTACCCGTTGCATAGGTCGCGGGTCAGGTCCATATGTATACATCCCCCCAGTGGACATAATTCCCGGTACGGGCGAGGGCTCGAAAAGTCCAACAATGCCTCTTCGGACTTCACCTTCTCCATCTTCGACTCAAGGTGATGAATTGGCCAACATAGCTGAAAAGCACAAAGAAGGGTACACCGTCCTGATGATGCTATCTCTACTGAGAAGTCAATGTCTCCTAAAGAACTGCCAATAGACGGTTCTCAAGGAGATGTCCCCACTACCGATGATTCCACATTTCAAGGTTTAGGAGATCTCCCCCTACCTAAAACCATCTACACTTCAGAGGATTTTGGCACAAATCCTTTAGTTTTCACTTCTTCAGAGGAGAGACTACTCCCGTTAAGGCCAAAGAGCCCACTCGTGCTGGCCTGGCTTTGGACTCGGGTTTGTCGGTGGGAACACCACTTAGGATGCACTTAACACAATAGCACCACACTTCATAGCACTTACTTCTCATGAGAATACAGATTCTGAATTCCACTTACGTTGTTGCGCAGGTACAATGTCTCGACCTTACTATGACATCAGGAAAATACGTCGCAGCATGACTAGACCTCCTTCCGATGTCGAGCATGATCGCCGTGAAAGCCAAGGTAGAGAGGACAGAAGGCCTCATGATTCTTATCAGTCGCGCATCTCGCACTCTCGCTCCCTCGTCCGGTCGGATCCAGACCGATATCAAAGCTACTAGAGTCGTCGAGGAGAAGATACATCGCAGCCTAAAGACCGAACTTCTCATCAAGACAAACGCAATCGGGAAAGGAGCCCGCCGAAAGATACCGACTCACGAGGCAAACATAGGGTTTCTGATAAGCGGCGTAGAAAGGGTGATGCAGCCATCGTGCCCACTAAACATAAGGATACTGAGCTAACGTATTGCGAACCTCCACAACTGTAACAACCCGTATTTTCAATAACCTGTAATGACGTAAATCGAGGCAGAATTTAATTCAAAAATCTGAATCAAGGGAAACGGGCTATGCCATTGCGTTCGTCTCGGAAAAATACGCGAAATAGAGTCCGAGTTTTCGAGAATCGGAGTCCGTATGACCCGATTAAGGCCCAACGAAGTTTTCAGAAAAATTCAAAGTAAAAACAGATTTCAAATTCAAAGTTTGAATTTGAAAATTAGGTCATACAGGGCTAGGCGGGAAAATTCCCGCCAGAGCACCCAAGTCGACAGGCCTGTCGACTTGGGAGTCGACTTGGTTGGACCCAAGTCGACAGCCCTGTCGACTTGGCTGTCGACTTGGTCCAGCCGGGCTGTTTAGCCTGGTGCACCATTTAGAGATTGTGTTGAGCTTGGGGGCCAGATTCGGTTTTGAGGGCTGAGATTGGAACTAGGGTTTAATCCTATGGCCTAAAACACTTGCCTAATCTATAAATAAGACCCTAACCTACCCTAAATCATCATTATTCATTCTAGCAACTAAACTATGGCAAAATCAATCCTCTCATGGCCTCCACTCTCTTCATAAAATTCCTAAATAAATTTTTATGAGATTTTCCATGCATACAAGTGTTTTCAAGCTTGTATGAGCATCATTAGCTTGCATTCAAGTCAAGTTTCTATATTTGCATCATAAAGCAAGGGTTTTGATCACTTTGGCTTAAGGGTTTTCTATTAAAGCTTGCATTTTGGGTTTTTTGATTGCATAAGGGCTTTCTTATATTTGCTATACCCATTTGATTCCTCATAAGCATTGTAAGCCCTATTCTACTTTCATACTTAAACTCTAAAGTTAAATGTATGATATGCAAGTTTGCCATGATATGCAAGTTTACTATGATGTGTTATGCAAGTTTACTACGATGTGATATGCAAGTTTACTATGATGTGTTATGCAAGTTCATCAAGTTATGTTATGCAAGTTTGATATGCAAGTTATGTTATGCAAGTTTGATATGCAAGTTTGTCATATGATATGCAAGTTATGTTATGCAAGTTTGGGTTGAACCTTTTGTTCATGTTATCATGTTATGCAAGCTTATCTTGAGTATGTGAACATAAAGCTTCAAGCTTTATGCTAAAGGTTGCATTTTGGCAACATGTAAGTTATCATATCTCTTATGATAACTTGCATGTGAGGCTAAATGCGAACTTATGGCCATTTCTACATGTCATTTAGCACCATGTATCACCAATATGCTAAGTTTGGTTTTATGCATGTTTTTTAGGCATAAAATGTAATATGCAAGTATATGAACATATGTACATTTCATATGCCACCATGTTGAACTTGTGGCTTCAACACCTTTATGTCATGATTATGCCAAGTTCCCTCTTTCTATCCTTTATGCGCTATTGCGATATGTAAGCGATGGGATTGCGTTTGGGGTTGGGTAAACTTAAAAGACATAAAAATATAAGCTTGGGAATTTACCTATTCAGTTAGGTCTACCCATTGGGAATTTACCTATTAAGTTAGGTCTACCCAATTGCTTGAAAATTTGTAACATTTTTTGGAAACATGTTGGACATGACACTTAGAAAAGATAAGTGTGGCCAACTCGAGGTTGGGTTGAGTTTGTAGCGTAAACCTACCCGGAACCGACCGGCTTAACTAGTTGCTACAAACAATAGGACTCAATGTGAGAAGTTGGCCATGTTGTACCTTGAACCCGAGGTTAGACCAAGTTGTGGTGTAAAGCTACCCGGAACCGACCGGCTTAACTAGTAACCGCAACGAAGTCTAATGTGAGAGGTTAAGGCACATTAATTAATTAATGCCTCATGATTAGGGTTAAGTCATGGTCCATTTAATACTTAACCAATTTGGGGCTGGGTAGATTAATCAGGGTTAAGTCGTGAACTCATCGTTACACTTAACCAAGTTAATCCATGATTAGCAAGAGGGTTAAACCGTACTTAACCCACTAGAAAAATCCTAGCAATGGGGGGGCCCACTCCAGCAGTAATCCCAAGTTTGTATCATTAAGACCCTAGGGACTAGGCTAGGGAGGGGGCACGATTACTGGGCTGGAGGTAAGCGACCAATAAACGACGGCCGGGTGGTACGCCGATGTAGTTCCGGACGGACTATGGTCGTGCACGTAGTCCGTATTTGGAGAAGTCAAGCATGGGTACCAGTAGATCGAGACTGTGCACTCATGTTTATGGTGTCCAGGGGTTGGCACCCTAGGGCTTGATACACCCGAAGGGTGGACCCGGCACAGTTCGACTACAATTATGTTTGGGCCGTATTGACACCAACACGTGACGAGTTAGGCTTAGGGAGCGATCGACTAGACCGTTTGGCTGGACCTTGTATTAGGGTCATTTCATGTTATTGGGCCAAAGCTTGGGCCAAGGGATCAATACTTGTATATTCAAGTCATGTTAGTTTGCTAGTACACCTGTGGTGCAAAACCCTTAAACCTGATTATGCGATGTCACCTTTATCTACCTTGTTAGTTAATCATCATGTTAGTATGTTGTTACCCTTATGTTCATCCCTGCTGCTCATGACAGTTAACTTTATCAGTTTACATTGATTGTAGTAGGGCTTACTCAGTCTTTTCGACTGACCTGTTTTCTTTTGCCTCTTTTCTTCCGTTCCCCCCCCCAGGTTCTCAGGGAGGGAATATTGGAGTTTAGCTGGATTTCTGATCGCTTGCTTGTGGGATTTTAGCTCATGTACGGTCTTGACACGAAGCTAGCTATGGTTATCACTTATTTTGGGGATAGTACTTATGTATTTCAGTTTTTCAGAAATGTTGTTTTTATCTAGACTTGTGTATTTGGAAAGTTAACATTATGTTGTACCAGACTTGTTTTGAAATGGTTTGAAAATCTTCCGCTGTTTTATCTATGTTATTTACTCTGTTTACATATATACATATGTTCTTGTTCTGCCTTGATGTATCATTATGCATGTTTACCTGATTCAAACGCCCCTCCAAAGTCAGAGTGCTTGCAAGAGTCACCCTGGCGGAGGTGGGGTGTTACATTTGGTATCAGAGCATATGGTTTACGAGAAGGAACAAAAAAAGAGGTTTTTGGAAAACTATTTTCAAAACCAAGTATAAAGTATTTTCCAAAGAAAAGTCTAGTTTAATTTAAAGGCTATTCCCCAAAAAGCCATTAGCAAAATTCCTTCGTTTTTCTCCATTCTGAATCTGTCTTTTTCTTCGTTTTCAGTATGGCCGATAACTTTGCTATTCCGGAGGGAGTACACGTACCTGTTTGGTATAGGAGACTTTTGGAGGCTAGGGCGACCGAAGCCGGCCCCGCAGACGTTCCTCCTCCTCCTCCTCCGGTAGTCAATGTTCCTCCTCCTGTCGCTAATGTTCCTCCTCCTCCTGTCGCTGAGGTTCCTCTTCCTCCTCCCCCTTAGCATCCTCAAGCTGACTTCGCAAAGACTTGCAAAGATTTCAAAGCAATGGGTGGCAAGAATTTTCAAGGCACTGAGACTTTTGTAGAGGCCAGAAATTGGTTGAAAGAGACCGAGGATTTATTTGCTATCTTTGGGTTAGACGATCAGAGGAAGATCTTGTTGGCGGTTTGGCTTATGAAGGATGAAGCTGCTTATTGGTGGGAAGTCACCAATGGTACTAGGCCTGTTGAGACTTGGGCCGATTTCAGGGCAAGGTTCATGCTTAAGTTTCTATCTTCTGCTGAGGAGAATCTGCAAATGGAGAGGTTCATAACTTTGAAGCAAGGAGATATGTTTGTCAAAGAATATGTGAACAAGTTCAATCAGTTAGCTCGTTTAGGCTTGGATATGGTGAATACTCCTCAGAAGAAGGCCCTTCGTTTTGCTAGAGGATTAAATGAGCCGTTGCAGGGATTGGCTATGTCACATATTCCCCATGGGGCCACGTTTGAGAGTTTGGTTGATATGGCGTTACTTCGGGGAGATGTCAAGAAAGAGACCAAGGTGAATGATACTCAAGCCAAGAAGACTGATTCCCAGGGAAAAGGAAATCAGGGTAATCCAAGTGGTCAAAGCAGTCAAGGCAATCAGAACAAGAACAAAAGTCAAGGCAACAAGGGAAACAACAACAAGGGCAAGAATGTCAAGGGGAAGTGCCATTATTGCGGTTCAGTTGGGCATCTTATCAAGGATTGTAAGAAGAGGAAAAGGAAGAATGGTGAATGCTTTTTCTGCGGTGAGACTGGACATTTCAGTAAGGATTGCCCGAAGAAGCGAGGGCAAGGCCAGGGTCAGACTCAGCGTGCTGGACCTTCAGGAGGGCAAGTTCATGCTCTCAATACCGCTCCAGTTCCCGATCGAGGTAGTATTTCTGTTGAGAGCCTTGTATATATTTTTGACTTTCCAGTTCGTACCTTGTTTGATTCTGGTGCATCGCATAGCTTTATCTCATCTGATCTTGTTGATAGTTTGCACCTTAGTACTAGCTTGGTAGAGGATCCCGTCTGTGTCTCAAATCCAATTGGGGGTTCTGCTCATTTGTCTATGATATGTGGGGATTTGAGGATCTCTATACTGAGTGTAGAGTTCTTGTGCAGTGCTTATGTTCTTGGTTTTAGGGGACACGGATTGATATTGGGCATGGATTGGCTGTCCAGATATGGGGCCATTCTTGATTGTGAGCATAGGGTTGTGAGGCTCGTGACTCGCCACGGGAACACCCTAGAAATTTCTTGTAATCCGAGAGGTCCCGTCATGTTGTGCTATCTTGAATCACTCGACTCGTCAATGGAAACTCTTCAGTCTGTGAGAGTGGTTCGAGAGTATCCGGATGTTTTCGATGAAGTTAGGGGGTTGCCCCCTAAGCGAGAGATTGATTTCCGCATTTATCTGGTGGATAATGCAAAGCCGGTTTCTTTGCCCGTTCGGCACATGGCTCCGCGTGAAAGGCGGGAGCTAAGTAAGCAAGTGAAGGAGTAGCTTGAGAAGAACTTCATTAGACGAAGTATATCTGAATGAGGAGCGCCTGTGGTATTTGCTACCAAGGCAGATGGTTCTCTCCGACTTTGTGTTGACTATCGAGAGTTGAATAAGCTGACTAAGAAGAACAGACACCCGTTACCGAGGATTGATGATCTCTTTGACCAGCTAGTCGGTGCTTCTGTTTTCTCTCAGCTTGATCTTGCTACTGGATTCCATCAGCTCAGGGTAGCTGAGGATAGTATAGACAAGACTGCGTTCAGGACTCCAGATGGATTCTTCGAAAGGCTTGTCATGCCGTTCGGCTTGACTAATGCACCCGCATATTTCGTGGACTTGATGAGTAGGGTGTTCAGGGAGTTCTTGAACAAGTTTGTCGTGGTCTTCGTAGATGATATTCTGATCTTCTCTAAGGATGAGGAAGAGCACGCAAGACATCTCGTGGAGGTGATGGATACGCTTAGAGCGCATCAGTTGAAGGCCAAGTTCTCCAAGTGTCATTTTTGGAGAAGGGAAGTTAGATTCCTTGGGCATATAGTATCTAAGCAAGGCTTAGCGGTGGATCCCGCTAAGGTAGTTGCAGTTCAGGATTGGAAGACTCCAAGGAATGCAACCGAAGTGAGAAGTTTTCTAGGTCTTGCGGGTTTTTACCGGAAGTTCATCAAGGACTTCGCGAAGATATCCGCTCCTCTCACTAAATTGACGAAGAAGAATTTAGTTTTTGCTTGGAGCATAGAATGCGAGCTTGCTTTTCAGAAGCTCAAGAGAGCTCTTACATCAGCACCTGTTCTAGCTTTGCCCGATGGAGGGAAGTTATTTACAGTATACACCGATGCATGTGGCACGGGATTAGGAGCTGTTCTGATGCAAGAAGGAAGAGTGATATGCTTTGGCGGTAGACAACTCAAAGTGCATGAGAAGAATTATCCCACTCATGACTTAGAGTTGGCAGCTATAGTATATGCACTCAAGGCTTGGCGCCATTATCTTCTAGGAGAAAGATTTGAGCTTTATACCGATCACAAGTCATTGAAGTATCTCTTTTCTCAGAAGGATCTGAATCTGAGGCAACAAAGATGGATGGAATTCTTGGCGTCCTACGATTTTGAGATAGCTTATACCCCTGGCAAGGGGAATGAGGTAGCTGATGCATTGAGTAGAAGAAGGTTGACCCTAAGTCCTCTATTCGTTGAGATGAAGAATTTAGAGTATGTGGCAACCTTTGATTTCTCTTTGGCGATTGAGTCGATAACCGGTTCTTTAGCATCTCTGGAACTCAGACCTACCCTTCTTGATCAAGTTGGGGCTTCGCAGAGAGAAGACCCTCAGATAGTTGAGGTTATGGATAAGCTGGTTCGAGGAGAGGCGTCTAGTCATCTCGCTCGATAATCTATTGATGACAAGGGTTGGCTGAGAAGAGACGGAAGGTTATGTGTTCCAATGGTAGAAGATTTAGTAAGAAAAGTTCTGGAGGAAGCGCATCGCTCTAAGTTGACTATACATCCAGGCGGAGATAAGATGTATAAAGATATGAAGCGTATTTTCTTTTGGCCTGGGATGAAGAAGGATGTGGCAGAGTTTGTCTCTAGATGTATCATTTGCCAGCAAGTTAAGGCCGAGTCAAAAAGCCCGGTGGGCTATTGCATCCTCTAGACGTTCCACTATGGAAGTGGGAGAGTATCTCCATGGATTTTATCGATGGGCTACCAAGGTCAAGAAAAGGGAATACGAGCATTTGGTTTATTGTGGATAAACTTACGAAGAGTGCTCATTTCATTCCGGTGAAGAGCAAGAGGACCGCATCTTGGCTAGCGTCTGTATATCTTCGTGAGATTGTGAGACTACATGGAGTCCCTTCTAGTATAGTCAGTGACCGCGACCCAATCTTTACAAGTCAGTTCTGGAATAGCTTGCAAGAAGCCATGGGCACGAGGTTGAATCTAAGTACTGCTTATCACCCACAGACGGACGGTCAAACCGAAAGGGTGAATAGGGTACTCGAGGATCTGTTGAGGCTTTGTATTCTGGATTTTGGTGGTACTTGGGAAGACCATCTTCCTCTTGTTGAATTTGCATATAATAATAGTTATCAGGCAAGCATAGGGATGGCACCATTCGAAGCTTTATATGGGAGGCCGTGCAAGTCGCCTACATGTTGGTGGGAGACTACAGATAAGCTTATACTTGGGCCTGATATGATCAGAGATACATCCGAGAAGATCAAGTTGATTCGGAGACGGATGAAAGCGGCCCAAGACCGACAGAAATCCTATGCTGATAAGCGGAGAACTGATTTGGAGTTTGATGTTGGGGATATGGTTTTCGTGAAGGTTTCTCCTTTGCGGAATGTGGTCCGATTTGGAGCCGTTGGGAAGTTAGCACCGAGGTTTGTTGGACCATTCCCTATTATAGAGAGGATCGGGCAGATGGCTTATAGAGTGAGTTTGCCCGAGAAGCTTGCCGGAGTACACGATGTTTTTCATGTCTCGCATCTCCGGAAGTGTTTACATGAATCAGCAGAGGTTGTTGACCCAAGTGTTCTGAAAGATGTGGAAGTGGAGAAAGAGGCTACCTTGAGGAGAGCTCCGATTCGTATCTTGGGGACGGAGACCAAGAAGCTAAGGAATCGAGAGGTCAAGTTGGTGAAGGTTCAATGGGGTGAAGCCGAAGAAGACGCAACTTGGGAAACCGAGGAGAAGATGCGTGGGCTTTATCCATTCCTTTTTGAGGGTACACTCTCAATCTCTTTTCTTTGTTAGCATATCTTTCTCTTTGCTATCCATGTTTATCTAGTTTATCGTGTTAATCTTGTCATGAGAACCTTAGGTAGAAACCCTTTGGATGAAACATGTGTTTGAAACATGTTATGCTTGATGGTTGCAAGTGGTTGCAAGTGTTTGCAACTGGTTACTCGTGGATGCATTATACACGATTAGGCACTAGATCGGCTCACACACTCCTCATATTGCATATGCATGAGTGTTTATGCTTATTCATGGATGAAATTTTTTTGTGTTATCACATGGATGTTGCATATGGATGTATGTTATGTGCACACATATAGATGTTATACATTATGTTAGGAATTGCATACATATGGATTCATTTCACTAACATAATTTGCATTGATGATATTTGCATTAGATAAGTACATATACACACACCTTTGCATATGTTCATACAACATTTAGAATCTTGTAAGGACAATGATTGCTCGTGGATGATGTTTTGAGTAGATGGATGTTGGATGGTAGGATACGTTCTTCATAACTTGAAGATTTCGGGGACGAAATCCTTTAAGGAGGGGAGGATGTAACAACCCGTATTTTCAATAACCTGTAATGACGTAAATCGAGGCAGAATTTAATTCAAAAATCTGAATCAAGGGAAACGGGCTATGCCATTGCGTTCGTCTCGGAAAAATACGCGAAATAGAGTCCGAGTTTTCGAGAATCGGAATCCGTATGACCCGATTAAGGCCCAACGAAGTTTTCAGAAAAATTCAAAGTAAAAACAAATTTCAAATTCAAAGTTTGAATTTGAAAATTAGGTCATACAGGGCTAGGCGGGAAAATTCCCGCCAGAGCACCCAAGTCGACAGGCCTGTCGACTTGGGAGTCGACTTGGTTGGACCCAAGTCGACAGCCCTGTCGACTTGGCTGTCGACTTGGTCCAGCCGGGCTGTTTAGCCTGGTGCACCATTTAGAGATTGTGTTGAGCTTGGGGGCCAGATTCGGTTTTGAGGGCTGAGATTGGAACTAGGGTTTAATCCTATGGCCTAAAACACTTGCCTAATCTATAAATAAGACCCTAACCTACACTAAATCATCATTATTCATTCTAGCAACTAAACTATGGCAAAATCAATCCTCTCATGGCCTCCACTCTCTTCATAAAATTCCTAAATAAATTTTTATGAGATTTTCCATGCATACAAGTGTTTTCAAGCTTGTATGAGCATCATTAGCTTGCATTCAAGTCAAGTTTCTATATTTGCATCATAAAGCAAGGGTTTTGATCACTTTGGCTTAAGGGTTTTCTATTAAAGCTTGCATTTTGGGGTTTTTGATTGCATAAGGGCTTTCTTATATTTGCTATACCCATTTGAGTCCTCATAAGCATTGTAAGCCCTATTCTACTTTCATACTTAAACTCTAAAGTTAAATGTATGATATGCAAGTTTGCCATGATATGCAAGTTTACTATGATGTTTTATGCAAGTTTACTATGATGTGATATGCAAGTTTACTATGATGTGTTATGCAAGTTCATCAAGTTATGTTATGCAAGTTTGATATGCAAGTTATGTTATGCAAGTTTGATATGCAAGTTTGTCATATGATATGCAAGTTATGTTATGCAAGTTTGGGTTGATCCTTTTGTTCATGTTATCATGTTATGCAAGCTTATCTTGAGTATGTGAACATAAAGCTTCAAGCTTTATGCTAAAGGTTGCATTTTAGCAACATGTAAGTTATCATATCTCTTATGATAACTTGCATGTGAGGCTAAATGCGAACTTATGGCCATTTCTACATGTCATTTAGCACCATGTATCACCAATATGCTAAGTTTGGTTTTATGCATGTTTTTGAGGCCTAAAATGTAATATGCAAGTATATGAACATATGTACATTTCATATGCCACCATGTTGAACTTGTGGCTTCAACACCTTTATGTCATGATTATGCCAAGTTCCCTCTTTCTATCCTTTATGCGCTATTGCGATATGTAAGCGATGGGATTGCGTTTGGGGTTGGGTAAACTTAAAAGACATAAAAATATAAGCTTGGGAATTTACCTATTAAGTTAGGTCTACCCATTGGGAATTTACCTATTAAGTTAGGTCTACCCAATTGCTTGAAAATTTGTAACATGTTTTGGAAACATGATGGACATGACACTTAGAAAAGATAAGTGTGGCTAACTCGAGGTTGGGTTGAGTTTGTAGCGTAAACCTACCCGGAACCGACCGGCTCAAATAGTTGCTACAAACAATAGGACTCAATGTGAGAAGTTGGCCATGTTGTACCTTGAACCCGAGGTTAGACCAAGTTGTGGTGTAAAGCTACCCGGAACCGACCGGCTTAACTAGTAACCGCAACGAAGTCTAATGTGAGAGGTTAAGGCACATTAATTAATTAATGCCTCATGATTAGGGTTAAGTCATGGTCCATTTAATACTTAACCAATTTGGGGCTGGGTAGATTAATCAGGGTTAAGTCGTGAACTCATCGTTACACTTAACCAAGTTAATCCATGATTAGCAAGAGGGTTAAACCGTACATAACCCACTAGAAAAATCCTAGCAATGGGGGGGGCCCACTCCAGCAGTAATCCCAAGTTTGTATCATTAAGACCCTAGGGACCAGGCTAGGGAGGGGGCACGATTACTGGGCTGGCGGTAAGCGACCAATAAATGGTACGCCGATGTAGTTCCGGACGGACTATGGTCATGCACGTAGTCCGTATTTGGAGAAGTCATGCATGGGTACCAGTAGATCGAGACTGTGCACTCATGTTTATGGTGTCCAGGGGTTGGCACCCTAGGGCTTGATACACCCGAAGGGTGGACCCGGCACAGTTCGACTACAATTATGTTTGGGCCGTATTGACAACAACATGTGACGAGTTAGGCTTAGGGAGCCGATCGACTAGACCGTTTGGTTGGACCTTGTATTAGGGTCATTTCATGTTATTGGGCCAAAGCTTGGGCCAAGGGATCAATACTTGTTTATTCAAGTCATGTTAGTTTGCTAGTACACCTGTGGTGCAAAACCCTTAAACCTGATTATGCGATGACACCTTTATCTACCTTGTTAGTTAATCATCATGCTAGTATGTTGTTACCCTTATGTTCATCCCTGCTGCTCATGACAGTTAACTTTATCAGTTTACATTGATTGTAGTAGGGCTTACTCAGTCTTTTCGACTGACCTGTTTTCTTTCGCCTCTTTTCTTCCGTTTCCCCCCCCCCCCCAGGTTCTCAGGGAGGGAATATTGGAGCTTAGCTGGATTTCTGATCGCTTGCTTGTGGGATTTTAGCTCATGTACGGTCTTGACATGAAGCTAGCTATGGTTATCACTTATTTTGGGGATAGTACTTATGTATTTCAGTTTTTCAGAAATGTTGTTTTTATCTAGACCTGTGTATTTGGAAAGTTAACATTATGTTGTACCAGACTTGTTTTGAAATGGTTTGAAAATCTTCCGCTGTTTTATCTATGTTATTTACTCTGTTTACATATATACATATGTTCTTGTTCTGCCTTGATGTATCATTATGCATGTTTACCTGATTCAAACGCCCCTCCAAAGTCAGAGTGCTTGCAAGAGTCACCCTGGCGGAGGTGGGGTGTTACAACAACTGGATGCTGAATCTAAAGTTAAGCGGGCATATCTGGAGAAGCAGTTCCCCGACCACTATTTTGTAAATCTGACTTTCTTACCTGCTCTCGAGCCTATTTCCTCAAAGTGGGCAGATGAGACCAAAGAGAAGATTGACGCAGTCGAAAAACAATACCCGGAGATGTTCAAGTATTCACGTAATCTCTCCAGAATAATTCGGACTTTAATTACGGATGTTAATTCGATGAAAAAACTGCAGACGCCGACGCAAAAGACTTGAAAATTTTGGGGAAGGACCTTGAGGACACACAGGCCCAACTTGTCATCGCTCAACGAGATGCTACCAACTTTAAACAGAAATTTGAAGAGTTACAGAAGCGTTATCATGTCTTGCTAGAATCTCATAGTCAAGAGCGCTTGGAGTTGAAGAAACAAGCAGAAGATGCTAAGTCGGATAACGCCAAAATGCAACTAGCTTACAATACTCTTGAGCGAGAAAAAGCCGAGTTAGCGAGGAAAAATGCTGAATTGGAGAAGCGAAATGCTACAACTTAATGGAAGCTGAGAATAGGGCTGCCCTAGCTGAGGGGAATGTGGAAAATGTTATCAAGTCCACTGAAGAGACCCGCAAACAACTGTCAGAGGAACAGGAAGAAGTGCACGGTTTCGGCGAACTACTGATTGAATTCTTCACGCACATAATTCTTCGCCGAAACATCTCTTGGATTGAAGATTATCCAACTACCTTGTTTCACGTATGGAGTCAAATTATCAAATAGGAGAAAGTGGAACTCAAGGTAGACTTTGTCGACGAAGTTAAGCTTATGAAAAAATACCTAAGAGATGATGAGCCGGCACGTCTGGCCAAGGGGCGGGCCTCATCGCCGCTACTATGGAGGAAGAGAAGCGGATGGCCAAATAAAAGAATATCGTTGAGGCTGGTTCTTCTTCTATTACTGCTGAAACTTCTGAAGTCGAGGGATATGACCCAGAAAACCCGGGGATCCCTCGAGCATCTCTTTTATCTCCCATAGCCGAGTCAGCGTCAGAGACGGCAGCCGCTCCTGCTGAGAAATCATCGGAAGGTATTTCTACCTTTTCACCCTAGTTCGTCAAGGCTGTCTCCACTTTTCATCACATAATTGGGCAATCGATGGAGGATCCTTTATTTTCTCCTGAGTTGATAACTATTGCTTCTCATTCTGTAGGTGTTGAACCGACCGAGAAGACTGGCGTGCTTCAGGGAACCACCACCGGAGCAAAATCCGCGGAGAAGGCTCAAGGAGAAAAGGATAAGTCTGCCACTGTAGTGTCAGGAGGGGGAACTGAACTGTCTAAGGCTGATGCTCCTCATGATGACGAGATGATAGATGCCTTGAAAGACGATGGCGATAGCGAGGGACATGAGGAAGACCCTGATGTGGCTATAATTGGGGATTCAAAAAGCGTCGATGACATCACTTTAGCTGAAATGAAAGCCGAATAAAACAAACGTATGCAGCTGAAAGTTGAATACTTGAACCCTGAAAGCCTTAAACCCCTTGCTATGGTGGATCCTGGATCAAGGTTAGTTGTTAAGCTTTCAACTAGGTCTATTACAGAGGAACTTGCTAAAAAATCTTCTCTTGATTCCATTGTTCCGAATCCTGGTAAAAAATCAACCGACTCTAGCACTTCGACTGCAAAGAAGAAAAGGTCGAAACGCATTATGACTGATGCTGAAAATGATGCTAAGGCTGCTTAGAAAGCTGCCAAAAAGTCCAAGTCCGATCCAAAGCCTAACTTATGGAGTGCTTTGTTGTATTTTGGCATATAATTGTTACGCAATTGTTGCAGCGAGTGCGACCCTTGCATTTTATTTTTTGCTTGTTTTCCTTGTACAAACTAACATGTTTGTGAATAAAAATAGTTTATTTCCTGTAATGTCTGATAGTCGTTAGTTCAGCACTTAAGTGAAAATAAAAAAGTATGTCAAATTGAAGTTATATAATGAAGTCATTATTGAGGGGAATATGTATGCACACATATGCCCCCAGTTAATCTTGGATAACCGAGCAAGAATCATTCAAGATTGATTGAATTAAAAAATCCAACTGCCCCCGATTCCCTGACGGGGCCATATTCTTTTTGTTGTTGATGCCTATTATTTCTAGCATCTTTATACTCTCCTGTCTCATAACCAGGTTAGAGTATCGCTGAGGCGATCACTCATCTGGGTGCACCTTCACGACTCAGAGGACGTCGTCTTCCCGTCCTTTATACTCTCTCTCGATTTTTGAGAGTTAGAGTTAAGAATGTTGTCTTCCCATTCTTTTGTGTTTTATCGTACAGGTAGTCATTTAATTTGCTCCTGCACATAGGTCATCCCCAACTTTCCAAATTTAATTTAACATTTCGTGTTTCACAGTCATGATAGAATAATTGTTGAAGATATAAATAATGCAGGAAAGTAAACGACACACGAATTTTTTAGTGGTTCAGCTAAGTCGTAGCCTACATCCACTTTATAATCCTTTTTTCACATAAACAGACTTTTAAGGCAAGTCATGCCTTTTTACATAGCTTATGAAAACAAAAGAGATGACATTTCATATTCAGCTCAGATTTAGTCGTAAGTGCTGAGCGTTCCAAGCTTGGGAATCTCCTCACCGTCCACGGTCGTTAGCTTGAATGCTCCTGTATCAAGCTTCCGTTGGATGGTGTATGGCCCTTCCCATTTTGGACCCAATTGGGTCGAAGGCGGGAAGACTCGTTTCAATACTAGGTCTCCTGGTTGAAAGGTTTTGAAGCAAACTTTCCGGTCAAAATAACGTGCTACCTGATGTCGATGTCTCGAGGCACGCAAGTTGGCTTCATCTCTTTTTTCTTCAATCGTATCAAGAGATTCTAGGAGGAGTGCTTTATTTTTCATCGGGTCATAGTGCGCAACTCGATGAGAAGGGACTTCCAATTCTACCGGGATCACTGCTTCTGATCCAAAGGAGAGTGAATAGGGAGTATGGCCGGTAGCCATCTTAAAGGTCGTCCTGTAGGCCCATAAAGCTAATGGAAACTCATCTACCCATCTAGCTTTGGCCTGCTCCAACTGCTTCTTTAGAATCGATTTAATGACTTTATTTACGGCTTCGACCTGGCCATTTGACTGCGGGTGAGCTACTGTAGTGTATCGTTTATCAATCTTATATTTCTGGCAGAGGTTTATGAACTCAATGCTGTCAAATTGCGTCCCATTATTGGTTATGATGGTCTTCGGAATCCCAAATCGACAAATAATGTTTTTGACCACAAAACTGATCACCTTCTTCGCCGTGATGGTTGTTAGAGGTTCAGCTTCCACCCATTTTGTGAAGTAGTCCACGACAACGATCGCATACTTAGCTCCTCCTCTGGCAATAGGTAGCACTCCAATAATATCAATTCCCCACATGGCAAACGGCCACGGACTTACCATTGACTTGAGCTTAGCCAGAGACGCTCTTGGAACTTTGGCATATATTTGACATCTATCGCAGCGTCGTGAATAATCAACCGCGTCTTTATTCACGATAGGCCAGAAATATCTGTATCGTAATACTTTCTATACTAGGGTTTGGCCCCCTGTGTGATCTCCACACTCACCTTCATGCACTTCTTGCAGTACACGTTTAATGTCGTCGTGTACGATACACCATAATAGGGGCATTGAAAACCCTTAACGATAAAGGATGTCGTTCTGTAAAACGCATCTTGCAGCCTTGCATCTTACAACTCGTCTTTCGCTCTTTTTCAACGGGAGGGTTTCATTCTTGAGAAAATTCTTAACTGATGTCATCCAGGATTCTCTTTCTGGTTCAACATCCAAGGCTAGCTCTGTTTCCATTAGGTCGAAACTTGGTGAATCCAACACCTCTATCGGAACCATTTCGATTTCTTTAGGGTTATCAGAACTTGCTAGCTTCGCCAGTCGATCTGCTTTCTGATTTTCCGCTCTTGGAATGTGTGTTATGCTATAATGCTCCAAGCCTTCAAATAACTCCTTTAACTTTTTGGGATAAATGACGAGTCGAGGTCCTTTAGCAGCAAATTCACCTCGAACTTGACATACAACTATCTTGGAATCGCAATATATATATCTAGTGTCTTCACTCCCAGATCTTTGACGAGTTTCAGCCCGGCAATCAGGGCTTCATATTCGGAATCGTTGTTAGTAGCAGTGAACTCTAACCGTAATGCATAGTAGATAGATCGTTCTTCAGGAGTTATCAAAACAACTCCGGCACCTGACTTTCTATCATTCTTGGTGTAACGACCCAGAAAATCTGAACCAATTTAAAAATTTTAAATTGGCTAAAATAATGGATTTTAAATATTTAAAATAAATATTTTAAATAATGGCAATGAAAACTGAGCTTGAATCGACAATTAAAAACGAATATAATTAATTATAATTATAAACAAGGCCTGAAATGGCGCTGCAGTTTAAAAAATTGAATTCAAACTGTGTCGGACTGTATCGGGTGCAAAACAAAAAGGATTTTAGTGAAACAAAAAAATATTTAAATCTGTTAGTGAATACCTTTCTAACGAATCTGAAAAATCGAATTTTCATAGCGGAAAGCAAAAGTTATGGCCGAATGAATTTTCAGAAAGGTCGCTATGGAATTTATATAGCCCGTGAAATTGGCCATTTTGCATACAACCTCGGAATTCGACGAAACCACTTTTGTTGGATCCGGGATGTGAAGTTATTGCTAGGTTTCAAATTTCATAATTTTTGAAGCTAATATGTGAGCGTGGCAAAGGAAAATGTGTTTTGGTCAATTATAGTTAAATTGGATCGACCAGAAATGGGCCTTTTTGCAAACGGTCTCAGAATTCGACGAAACTAGTTTTGTTGGGACCGTATCGTCAAAATATAGCTAGATTTATTTTTCTAGAATTTTTCGAATCAGTTTGTGGCCCTGGCAAATTGAAATGCACGTTCAAATCAAATATTGAATGTTTTATATTTTAATTTGAAGGAAAACTGACTGAAATAGTCGAATGGGCCTTCGAAACATATCCCATTGTGTTCGGAATGGGGGTAAAACGCTAGGGACGACAGTCGTTGGGTTTCGATTGGTGGTCATATCAGAAAACCCCTTTAAAACCTCCCCGACCAATCAAAATTTTTATAAAAAAAAAAGAAAAATCACTTTCTCTCTCCCGATTTGAAAGGCGGCTGGCCTCCAAAGCTTCCCTCCCCGTTTCCGATCGCCACAGCCACTTTCAGCATCTCCGCCAGTTGAAGCTTTTGAAGCCCTCTCCACCGCCTTCAAATCCGACCCCGCCACGCCACCTATCGCCTCGCCATCGTCGAGCACGACCCCTCGAAAGTCGCGCCCTTTGAAGGCCCGCCGCCGCTCAAATCAGAGTTCGAACTCGACGTGGCGCACCTGCGTGGGAAGCTCTCTCCAAGGGCGGCAACGTGACACCCTCCGATCGTCTCCACGCTGCTCGGTTTTCGCGAATTCTTCAACCCTAGATTTGAATCTTCAAAGGAGGTATTCGGTTTATGTTATTTAAACTGATTTCAATAGTTTTAAAGTGTTGCAAACTTCGAAAAATCATATCTTTTTCGTTTCTAAACGAAATTCGATGAAACAGGAAACATCGTGACCGTGTGGACGCCTTCTACATTTTGGAAGAGACCGCATATTTTTCTGAGCCTTCTGCTATTTTTGGTGGAGTGGAACCCAATGTAAGATTTCTAATTTATAAACGATATGGAAACGACGATGTATAAATTATATATTCGATGTATGAGTTATATAAGCGTTGTACATCTCTTGTATAAGCATTGTATAAGTCGTACGTCCGATGTATAAGTTGTATATGCGTTGTAAAAATTATATATGTGTTGAAATAGAAGTGAATTGCTATATATATATGTATATATATATATATATACGCCCCTCGTCCACAAACCATGGACGATATTTATTGATTGTGATTGGTGTGAAAATTGATTGATAGCGAATGGTTGTTTGGGATTATTTGTGGTTGATATTGATTGATTGTGGTTGAAAAATACCCATTTGTGGTTGAGAAATATTTGGTTGAAACCACATAGGATTAGTTTGTGGAAATGAAATAAATATATACTTGCCGCCTGCGTGCAAACTAGATGCATGATCCCCATTGTCAAAAACCGTGAGGTTTTAAGGTAGAGCGAGGAACCGTACTAGGGACGGTCCCGGTTTTAACTACCCTGCCGTTATGCTGCCGAAATTTTGAATAATATTCATGTGTTTGAATTATTTTCATTTGCTGAAACTATATTTATTCGTTAAATAGAAAACCTTCATGTGTTGAATCGATATTCATTCGTTGATTAGAGATTCATGTGTTGAATGGTCTTCGTGCTTTAAATATAAAAATCACATTTTTATCTATATATAGAAATTACAGAAAACCTTCATGTGTTGAATCGATATTCATTCGTTGAATTGAAATTCATGTGTTGAATGGTATTCATATTTTGAAATAAATTGTTTTACAATAAAAATCACCTTTTTATCATCTATATAGACTATCTAAAATAATAGTGTTTTGAAAAGAGTTGTTTTACAATAAAAATCACATTTTTATTATATACATGAATTGTAGAAATGTGAAGTGTTAAAAATAACAACTCGTTCAAATAAATATGCATGAGTCGAAATATTCATTAATTAGCTAATGATGTGATTTTTACCTGTGCATGCAACATTAGAATGAATGGTGTTTTTAAACCAAATGGAATCAAATATGAAGCTGAATGGAAAATGATAAATGATAAGAACTGTATATATGTACATGCATATTTATTGAACAGGTTATAGCAAAGGGGCTAGAGAAGAGGAATAAAATTTTGTGCCCGACAAATAGGTACACATTTACTGTTTTGTTTGGGTGATGATTTTATGAGCATGTTGGCTAGCCGCTTGGCTTTTTCTTTTTCTTTTTGACATGAGACGGTCGTGTGGCTATTTGGGAATTTTCCCAGCCCCTCCCGTACAAAGGAGGTTATGGCGAAATTTTCCAAAATTTAAAGGCGTTAGTGAAATATTTGAAGTGAAAACGATATTGAAATTGTTGAATGAACTATATTTATATAAATATAAATAAAATTAAAACGAAACATGGCCGTGCAGTTCGTGTTTTGAAACCGTGATTTCAAACAACTAGTGCGGAAAATCCGACCATTGGATTTTCCCGAAACTGGAACCGTTGGGTTCGCCTTGGAAATATCTTTCCAACGGCACCAACTTTGTAAAAATCCAACGGTTGGATTGTCTGGAATGTTTAATTCAAATCTGAAGAAAAACAGCGCCAGAATCGATTATATTTATATATATATATATATAAATATAATTTTTTTAATCGAATAACGACGCTGTAGTTCGTATTTTGAAATCGAAACTTCAAACGATTGTACCGGGAGATCCGACCGTCGAATTTTCCCGAAACTGAAACCGTTGGATTCGTTTTGAAAAGATCTTTCTAATGATGTAAATTTTGTGAAGATCCAACGGTTAGATTTTTAGATATGTGTGAATCAAATCTGAAGAAAAACAGCGCCACGGCCTCGTTATGGCCCGAAGCGTCGTTTTGAATAAATTGACTATTTTAAAATAAATAAAAATAGCGATAAATCGTTATAAGATATCATAAACGATATGGAATGGAAATAAACTGAATTTGCTTGATTTATGTGGTATTTGATGGTTGAATTTGTTTGGTGTGAAAACTACATTAAAGAACAAAATTGGTGTTGTCAAATGATTTAACCATTGAAATAAATTGATTTGAAATTCTATAAAAAATACGTGAGTTATTTGAAAAGGCCGAGTTAATTCTCATTTCAAATAATTGACCGGCGATTGAAAGTCGAAGATGAAGACGATGGTCGAAGACCGGAGATTTTCACCTCGTTTGGATGGTAACCGAGGTCCTGATTGGGAGGCATCCCGAAATATGGATAATGAGTGGCGATTGTCCCGGCGCACGTGGTGATCGATGGGTTTGCGAGGTATTTAGTGCCTCCGGTTTCGTTCATACCCAGAACGGACTTGTAAATGGACTGTGTGTCTGACATTGGATTTTATTCTGTGTTGATTGATCTCTATTAAATATACATCTGTTTGGCGGTGGATAATTTATTCTTTTTCTTAACGCCCTTCTCTGAAATGCACGAGCTCAGAGGTTGTATATCGATGGACATCAGTCGCATGGCATGAATTGCCTGTATGGCATGCTAAGATGCAGTGATCAGGGCTTCTGTTGAAAAGCAAAGTCTTGTGGTGATGATCAAAGCACCGCCGGTGTGGCGTAACTTTGTGTATAACGTGGAATCGCGAGCCTCACACCCCGATATGAACCAGAAACGGGAGAAGGACCTCAGGGAGGGCATGCGTTTCTTCCTAGCTAGGGTGGTGTCAGTGACCTACCAGCCCTGACATTTATATACTTTTCACCTGTGTGGTTGTTGCTGTTGCGAGGCGCCTCGGTTTGATCGGACGATCCGGGTCCGATGGAGTCATTCGTTGGCTCGTTTACGCCCCAAAGGGCGGGAAAACGTATTGTTCAGGCATAATAATCCACATCGGTGGACCGGCCCTGTCGCTCCAAGGCTTGCCTGCGCGCTTGCCTGAGATTCGGGATAGGCAGTCTCGAATTCGGTAAGGACTATCTTTTGCCTTGGTTCATGACGGAAATCCAATTTCCAAATACGACATCGTGCGATTTTGATTGTATATATATATGGCGACATGATATATGGTGCCCATGCCGCCTATGATTGATAGTTATGATTTGAAATTGTTTTCAAAACATATAAACACTAGCAATAATATCAAATGCCTTTGTTTTATTCATATCAAGCATATTTTGGCCGTTATAAGGTAAAAACTCAATCCTCCGGTTTGCGTTGCATTGTGTGATGGGAACTGAGTCTTATAACGACTTCATTCTTATAAAAAGCATAGCGATGTTTAAAAGAAAGATTTGTTTTAAAGCACTGGCAATCCAATGGAGTAAATCCGTTCCACGAAAGTGGCGTGGTCCTGTGATTAGCCAAATTATATATGTGTTTAGTAGATTTCTCATACCAGTCCCATGACTGACTCGTAGTTTGTTTCACTTTCAAACTCGGGTGCCCCTTTTTCTACATGGGCAGCCTTGTATTCAGGTTTAGCTGGTTCTTTCCGGATAGCTGGAGCTGAAGATGGATTCCATCATTTATCTCTTTTATGATGTTCAGCTCCTATTGTACATATTATATTTGTTTTTCGCTGTAGACATTTATGTATAGCTGAACTATATTTTTACTAAGTAAGATCCTGTATACTGTGTAACTCTGATGATTACTTTTATCCAGTATATTCTATTGTTCATAATCTGGTGTATTTATTTAATTCTGTTCTGCTATTATCTGTTTCTGTGTTATATTCCACGGATTACCCTTGCCACCGTCAGTACGGGGTTTGGGTCGTCTTATTTGGTATCAGAGCTTTGGTTAAGCTTAGTTTTGGAATATGACACTTGAATGAACTCGTCAGAAATAGAACCAGTAGTGTTCTAGGACGGGTAACTCTATACAGATAGGATCAGCAGTATCCTAGTATGAGTAAAGCAGAATGAAATTACACCTCGATAGACACATTTACATTCAAGTATTTGTCTCTATATTTTCAAATTTTCTTTTCTGTGACCTGACACTTGATCTGCCATTTGAAGAAGCACTAGAAAATGAGTGACAGGAACAGAAGAAATAATCGTATGGCTCGACCAGCTAATGAGCCAGTTGTGCTCCCACAGCCAGAATCCGATATAGAAGTTCTATTCAAGAGATTTCGAAATCTGGGTGGATCGCCATTCTTAGGAAAGGAATCCATTATGGAAACACAAGCTTGGATTCGTTCTGCAGAGAAAATCTTTGAGGGTTTAAAGCTGAGAGACGATCAGAAAAGATTACTGGCGTCTTGGGCACTCAAAGAAGAAGCTTTGTTTTGGTGGGATTCAGTTATTAAAGATAATCCAGAAGGTGATATCACCTGGGATAAATTCAAAGTGATTTTCCTAGAAAGATTTACTCCTCCAGAAGCGACTGAGCGATTATGCGACGAATTTTCGTATTTAATACAAGGTGATATGACCATCCCAGAATATCATAAGAAATTCAATGAACTTGCTCACTTTGCTCCTCATCTGATTCAAGATCCAAAGAGGAAAAATCTGAGATTTATTCATGGCCTGCAAAGGAGATATCAGAATAGTGTACTGAGGAATGTAAAACTTCCTTTTTCTGAAATGATTTATATGGCCTATCAGTACGAGGATCTCCATAAGAAAGGAATGTTACGCGATGAAGAAGTCTGTTCTAGTGACAAAGCAGAGTCGGAAACTGATATTCCTGAAGCAAGTATGAGGTCTGAGGGAAGTAAGAAGCCCAGTGCCAAGAGGAAAAGGGCCAGATCTGAAAAGGAACCAGCCACGATGGCTACCTGCTCTAACTGCCAGAAACCAGGGCATTTGACTAGAAGTTGTAAACCCTCGAAGAAGCGAAAGGAGGGTGGGTCTAAATCCAAGAGCAAGTTTCCTGTGACTCGGGAGTGCAATCTTTGTCATCAGGCCGGTCATATAAAGCGAGATTGCTGGCTGTTAAAAAAGACCAAAGAGGCTCAGGTAAATGAGGTGGCAGAAGTGCCTACATCTTCGTCTGCTCAAGAAAGGTCTGATGTTTTAGAAGGCACGCTTCAATGTCAAGAACATTCCAGTTAAAGTACTGTTTGACACAGGCGCGTCACGAAGCTTTATTGCAAAGGGTGCAGTCAAGAAGTTGGAACTGAGATTGAAGAAGCTCAAAGAACCCATGACTGTTCAAAATCCAGTTGGGGTTCCATCAATCTCAGTTGGATTTGTGCGGTACCTGTCTCTTTTTCTTGCTATAAATTCCCTATTATCTCTATCGTCATGAATTTTAATGAATTCGATCTTATCCTGGGATTGGATTGGCTAACCAAATACGAAGCAGAGGTTAGATGCGTTGAGAGAGTGGTTAAAGCAAAGGCCCAATCGGGGAATTATATAACCATACCATGTGAAGGCCCGATTTCAAATAGAAAATATTTCTGGTCAGCTCTTGATGTTTCTCCAGTTCAAATAGAAAATATCCCAGAAGTCACAGAGAATATTTCCGACCTCATCAAAGATATTCCTGTCATCAAAAATTATGCGGATGTGTTCAAGGAAGTTGTTCGCTTACCTCCGCAGAGAGAAATAGATTTCAAAATTGCTTTAATTACGAATGCAAGGCCGGTAGTTCACGCTATTCGAAGAATGTCCTTGAAAGAGAAAGAGGAATTAGACAATCAAACACGATAGCTAGTATGGAAGGGTCTGATCAAGCCTAGTTTCTCTGATTGGGGTGCAGCAGTGGTGTTTGTCCCAAAATCTGATGGTACTCTACGTCTATGTGTGGATTATCGTGATTTGAACAAGCAAACCATAAAGTACAAATATCCATTGCCGCGGATTGATGATTTGTTGGATCGATTAAATGGAGCACAAGTATTTTCACGAATGGACCTAGCTACAGGCTTCCATCAACTTCGAATTGCCAAAGAGTGTGTTCCAATGACAGCGTTCAGAGGTCCCGACCTATTCTACGAGTGGTTAGTAATGTCGTTCGGCTTATGTAACGCTCCAGCCTACTTCGTCGATCTGATGAATAGGGTGTTTAGAGGGGTTTTGAATAAATTTGTTCTAGTTTTTATTGACGATATTGTAATCTTCTCTAAATCAAAGGCCGAACATGAAAAGCATCTGGAACAGGTTCTAGAAATTCTGAGATGGAATGTATTAAAAGCCAAATTTTCCAAATGTATCTTCTGGCAAGATGAAGTAAAATTTCTAGGCCACGTAGTATCGAATGAAGGAATTGCTGTGGATCCAAGCAAAATCACAGCTATTCAGAATTGGAAACAGCCCAGCACCCCCACTGAAGTCCGTAGTTTTCTCGGATTGGCTAGCTATTACCGGAAGTTCGTTTAAAACTTTTCGAAGATATCTGGTCATTTAACGAAGCTTACAAAGAAGCACTCTAAATTCAAATGGACTCCAGAGAGTGAAGAGGCTTTTGAAGAGCTAAAGTTGAGATTAACAACTGCTCCAGTGTTAACCATCATCGATGGCAACCAAGATTTAAAAGTATGGACTGATGCTTCTGGAGAAGGCCTTGGCGCGGTGTTAATGCAAAGGGGTCAAGTGATTGCTTATGCTAGCCGTCAGCTGAAGCTACACGAGAAAAACTATGTAACTCATGATCCTGAGTTATTGGCTATAGTATTCGCCTTGAAAATCTGGAGGCACTATCTTCTGGGTGAGAGATTTGAATTGTTTACAGATCACCAGTCGTTAAAGTATCTGTTCACTCAGAAGGACCTGAATCTGAGGCAGCAATGTTGGCTAGAGTTTCTTGCAGCATATGACTTTGAAATTATATACACTCCAGGGAAAGCCAATGTCGTGGCCGATGCGTTAAGCCGAAAGAATGTAATGATCGCCAGCTTTATTATCACGACTTCACTAATAGATAAAATATCTGCTCTTCCAGAAGATGATCACTTCATTCAGAAGATCAGAGAGATAATTCAACAAGGCGAACCCTCGAGTTTTCAAGTAGATAATGATGGGATTTTAAGGCTCAAAGGTCGAATCTGTGTCCCTAACATTCCTGAGCTTCGAAAGGAAGTACTGGATGAATGCCACAAGTCGAAATTTAGTATCCATCCGGGAGTAAGAAAAATGTATAATGACATCAAACGCACTTTCTGGTGGAAGTCGATGAAGAGGGACATTTCTTTATATGTTAGCCGATGCCCTACTTGCCAACTAGTCAAGAGCGACCAACAGAAATTGGTTGGATTGTTACAACCACTAGAAGTTCCTGGTTGGAAGTGGGAACATATTTCTGTGGATTTCATTGATGGTCTGCCCAGAACCAGAAAAGGGAATGATAGTATTTGGGTGATCGTAGATCGCTTCACGAAGACCGCCCATTTTATACCTGTCAGATCAAACAGAACTGCTCAGAGTCTGGCGCAGATATATTTCAAGGAAATAGTTAGACTACATGAAGTGCCACTCAGTATAGTCAATGATAGAGATACAATATTCACTAGCAAATTCTGGGAAGCATTTCAAGTCGAGCTAGGAACGAAGTTGAACTTAAGCACCGCTTATCATCCTCAGACAGACGGTCAGACTGAGAGGGTGAATCGTATTTTAGAAGATCTGTTGCGGGCTTGTGTTATAGACTTCGGTGGATCATGGGAAGACCATCTGCATTTGGCTGAATTCTCTTATAACAACAGCTACCAGGCGAGTTTGACAATGTCGCCATTCGAAGCATTGTATGGTAGACCGTGCCGATCTCCTGCTTGTTGGGTCGAACCCGGTAATAGACTTGTATTGGGGCCTGATAAGATCCGAGAAGCCGCCGACAAAGTCGATTTTATTAAGAAGCGATTACTCGTCGCTCAGAGCCGACAAAAGAGCTACGCCGATAGGAGAAGAAGAGATATATCCTTTGAAGTTGGCGACTATGTACATTTGAAAGTATCGCCGATGAGAGGAGTTATCCGGTTCGGTAAAACTGGAAAGTTAGCGCCCAAATTCATTGGTCCGTTTCCTATTCTGGAACGGATCGGAACTCTCGCTTATAGGGTCAAATTTCCTGATTGGTTGCCTGGAGTTCATGATGTATTTCACATATCTCAACTTCAAAAGCACGTTCATGATCCAGACTTGATCGTGGAAGAAGCAGCTCAACAGGACATTGAAATTACCCCAGAATTAGCTGCGAGACGAGAGCCGCTAAAGATTATCGGCAAAGAAACCAAAGAGCTGAGGAAAAAGAAGGTTCACTTAGTCAAAGTGCAATGGAGTGGAGATCCGCGAGATTGTACTTGGGAAACTGAGGAGAGCATTCAGAAAGCTTATCCTAGATGCCGAGTGGATATCTCTGATTGACTCTGGTGCAAGGTATATTTACCATACTTTACATCACCATTTAATTCTCTATTCTATTGTTATTTTCTTCCCATGGATGTGCACTTTTAACTCTATAGTATGAATGATTTTAAAGGAATATAGGAATTGATATGTATGATTTTGAAAAGAAAAAAAATGATTTGATTGTTGTTTGTGTTGTGTGATAATAAATTTGATTAATTAGATTATTGAAACGATAGTTAATTTAATTAATAGGAGATTGAATGGTAGAATTTATTCATTTAAATCACACATTGAACAGATTTAAAAATAAATAGAAATACATATACATGTGTATTATATATGTTTGAACAGGTAAAGGCATTAGCTATTGAGTAAAGATTTTATTTGCGTGCCCGACAAATAGGTAAACCTTAATGAGTTGGACGCGAAATATTATTTTATCAACTCCTGTGAATGCCATTGGATGCGGAGTGCTGGTTTTTCTATGTGAAATAATAAACGTCGCCATAGGATAGTAACAATTAATTTTGAACTACATTGCATGGCATACTTCTAGAAGATAGGCATACTTCACCATATACCACATAAGCATTTGGAGCTTGTGTGACGAGGTGGAAGATTTACCATACGAGCGAGAGGCATGTATGGCAATGACTATATTTTACAGGTTGAACTGATGACTGATATGGACTATTTAAATTGTAACGATTAAATTGCCAGATTAATAAAAACCCCACACGGGTCTGGGGTTGACAATAATCACGTCTCTCTAGCTATTATATACGGCACATGGACTATTTATTTCCCACACGGGGCAGGGTGACGGGAATTTATTCTCTGGAGTTATTATCAATACATGCTCCACTGTAAACACCAGAATATATCACTATAAATATGTGTATGCTTATTAGGATTTATTGGGTACCTAATACGGCCCAATAAATTTCCAAACCTCTCTCCGTACAAAGGAGGTTATGGCGAAATTTTTCGAAAATTCCGGGTGTTAGCCAAATTTTTGAATAATTTGAAATTTCTCAGAAACTGAAAATTTTGAGAATGGAAGCCAGATCGAATGTAGAGTTGATTAATCAAACCACTTTCGACTTTGTTCCTTTTTGGGGACGAAAAGTTTTAAGTGGGGGAGATTGTAACGACCCAGAAAAACTGAACCAATTTAAAAATTTTAAATTTGCTAAAATAATGGATTTTAAATATTTAAAATAAATATTTTAAATAATGGCAATGAAAACTGAGCTTGAATCGACAATTGAAAATGAATATAATTAATTATAATTATAAACAAGGCCTGAAATGGCGCTGCAGTTTCAAAAATTGAATTCAAAATTTGTCGGACTGTACCGGGTGCAAAACAAAACGGATTTTAGTGAAACCAAAAATATTTAAATCTGTTAGTGAATACCTTTCTAACGAATCTGAAAAATCGAATTTTCATAGCGGAAAGCAAAAGTTATGGCCGAATGAATTTTCAGAAAGGTCGCTATGGAATTTATATAGCTCGTGAAATTGGCCATTTTGCATACGACCTCGGAATTCGACGAAACCACTTTTGTTGGATCCGGGATGTGAAGTTATTGCTAGGATTCAAATTTCATAATTTTTGAAGCTAATATGTGAGCATGGCAAAGGAAAATGTGTTTTGGTCAATTATAGTTAAATTTGATCGACCAGAAATGGGCCTTTTTGCAAACGGTCTCAGAATTCGACGAAACTAGTTTTGTTGGGACCGTATCGTCAAAACATAGCTAGATTTATTTTTTTGGAAATTTTCGAATCAGTTTGTGGCCCTGGCAAATTGAAATGCACGTTCAAATCAAATATTGAATGTTTTATATTTTAATTTGAAGGAAAACTGAATGAAACAGTCGAACGGGCCTTCGAAACATATCCCATTGTGTTCGGAATGGGGGTAAAACGCTAGGGACGACAGTCGTTGGGTTTCGATTGGTGGTCGTGTCAGAAAACCCCTTTAAAACCTCCCCGACCAATCAAAATTTTTATAAAAAAAGAAAAATCACTTTCTCTCTCCCGATTTGAACGGCGGCTGGCCTCCAAAGCTTCCCTCCCCGTTTCCGATTGCCACAGCCACTTTCAGCACCTCCGCCAGTTGAAGCTTTTGAAGCCCTCTCCACCGCCTTCAAATCTGACCCCGCCACGCCACCTATCGCCTCGCCATCGTCGAGCATGACCCCTCGAAAGTCGCGCCCTTTGAAGGCCCGCCGCCGCTCAGATCGGAGTTCGAACTCGACGTGGCGCACCTGCGTGGGAAGCTCTCTCCAAGGGCGACAACGTGACACCCTCCGATCGTCTCCACGCTGCTCGGTTTTCGCGAATTCTTCAACCCAAGATTTGAATCTTCAAAGGAGGTATTCGGTTTATATTATTTAAACTGATTTCAACAGTTTTAAATTTGCAAACTTCGAAAAATCATATCTTTTTCGTTTCTAAACGAAATTCGATGAAACAGGAAACATCGTGACCGTGTGGACGCCTTCTACATTTTAGAAGAGACCGCATATTTTTCTGAGCCTTCTGCTATTTTTGGTGGAGTGGAACCCAATGTAAGATTTCTAATTTATAAACAATATGGAAAACGACGATGTATAAATTATATAGTCGATGTATGAGTTGTATAAGCGTTGTACATCCCTTGTATAAGCGTTGTATAAGTCATACGTTCGATGTATAAGTTGTATATGCGTTGTAAAAATTATATATGTGTTGAAATAGAAGTGAATTGCTATATAAATATATGTATATATATATACGCCCCTCGTCCACAAACCATGGACGATATTTATTGATTGTGATTGGTGTGAAAATTGATTGATAGCGAATGGTTGTTTGGGATTATTTGTGGTTGATATTGATTGATTGTGGTTGAAAAATACCCATTTGTGGTTGAGAAATATTTGATTGAAACCACATAGGATTAGTTTGTGGAAATGAAATAAATATATACATGCCGCCTGCGTGCGAACTAGATGCATGATCCCCATTGTCAAAAAATCGCGAGGTTTTAAGGTAGAGCGAGGAGCCGTACTAAGGACGGTCCCGGTTTTAACTACCCGGCCGTTATGCTGCCGAAATTTTGAATAATATTCATGTGTTTGAATTATTTTCATTTACTGAAACTATATTTATTCGTTAAATAGAAAACCTTCATGTGTTGAATCGATATTCATTCGTTGATTAGAGATTCATGTGTTGAATGGTCTTCGTGCTTTAAATATAAAAATCACATTTTTATATATATATAGAAACTATAGAAAACCTTCATGTGTTGAATGAATCGATATTCATTCGTTGATTAGAGATTCATGTGTTGAATGGTCTTCGTGCTTTAAATATAAAAATCTCATTTTTATCTATATATAGAAACTATAGAAAACCTTCATGTGTTGAATCGATATTTATTCGTTGAATTGAAATTCATGTGTTGAATGGTATTCATATTTTGAAATAAATTGTTTTACAATAAAAATCACCTTTTTATCATCTATATAGACTATCTAAAATAATAGTGTTTTGAAAAGAATTGTTTTACAATAAAAATCACATTTTTATTATATACATGAATTGTTGAAATGTGAAGTGTTAAAAATAGCAACTCGTTCAAATAAATATGCATGAGTCGAAATATTCATTAATTAGCTAATGATGTGATTTTTACCTGTGCATGCAACATTAGAATGAATGGTGTTTTTAAACCAAATGGAATCAAATATGAAGTTGAATGGAAAATGATAAATGATAAGAACTGTATATATGTACACGCATATTTATTGAACAGGTTATAGCAAAGGGGCTAGAGAAGAGGAATAAAATTTTGTGCCCGACAAATAGGTACACATTTACTGTTTTGTTTGGGTGATGATTTTATGAGCCTGTTGGCTAGCCGCTTGGCATTTTCTTTTTCTTTTTGACATGAGACGCCCGTGTGGCTATTTGGGAATTTTCCCAGCCCCTCCCGTACAAAGGAGGTTATGGCGAAATTTTCCAAAATTTAAAGGCGTTAGTGAAATATTTGAAGTGAAAACGATATTGAAATTGTTGAATGAACTATATTTATATAAATATATAAATATAAATAAAATTAAAACGAAACGTAACCGTGCAGTTCGTGTTTTGAAACCGTGATTTCAAACAACTAGTGCGGAAAATCCGACCATTGGATTTTCCCGAAACTGGAACCGTTGGGTTCGCCTTGGAAATATCTTTCCAACGGCACCAACTTTGTAAAAATCCAACGGTTGGATTGTCTGGAATGTTTAATTCAAATCTGAAGAAAAACAGCGCCAGAATCGATTATATATATATATATATATATATATAATTTTATTTAATCGAATAACGACGCTGTAGTTCGTATTTTGAAATCGAAACTTCAAATGATTGTACCGGGAGATCCGACCGTCGGATTTTCCCGAAACTGGAACCGTTGGATTCGTTTTGAAAAGATCTTTCTAATGATGTAAATTTTGTGAAGATCCAACGGTTAGATTTTCAGATATGTGTAAATCAAATCTGAAGAAAAACAGCGCCACGACCGCGTTATGGCCCGAAGTGTCGTTCTGAATAAATTGGCTATTTTAAAATAAATAAAAATAGCGATAAATCGTTATAAGATATCATAAACGATATGGAATGGAAATAAACTGAATTTTCTCGATTTATGTGGTATTTGATGGTTGAATTTGTTTGGTGTGAAAACTACATTAAAGAACAAAATTGGTGTTGTCGAATGATTTAACCATTGAAATAAATTGATTTGAAATTCTAAAAAAAATACGTGAGTTATTTGAAAAGGCCGAGTTAATTCTCATTTCAAATAATTGACCGACGATTGAAAGTCGAAGATGAAGACGATGGTCGAAGGCCGGAGATCTTCACCTCGTTTGGATGGTAACCGAGGTCCTGATTGGGAGGCATCCCGAAATATGGATAATGAGTGGTGATTGTCCCGGCGTACGTGGTGATCGATGGGTTTGCGAGGTATTTAGTGCCACCGGTTTCGTTCAGACCCAGAATGGACTTGTAAATGGACTGTGTGTCTGACATTGGATTTTATTCTGTGTTGATTGATCTCTATTAAATATACATCTGTTTGGCAGCGGAGAATTTATTCTTTTGCTTAACGCCCTTCTCTGAAACGCACGCGCTCAGAGGTTGTATATCGATGGACATCAGTCGCATGGCATGAATTGCCTGTATGGCATGCTAAGATGCAGTGATCAGGGCTTCTGTTGAAAAGCAAAGTCTTGTGGTGATGATCAAAGCACCGCCAGTGTGGCGTAGCTTTGTGTATAACGTGAAATCGCAAGCCTCACACCCCGGTACGAACCAGAAACGGGAGAAGGACCTCAGGGAGGGCATGCGTTTCTTCCTAGCTAGGGTGGTGTCAGTGACCTACCAGCCCTGACATTTATATACTTTTCACCTGTGTGGTTGTTGCTGTTGCGAGGCGCCTCGGTTTGATCGGACGATCCGAGTCCGATGGAGTCATTCGTTGGCTCGTTTACGCCGCAAAGGGCGGGGGAAAGTATTGTTCAGGCATAATAATCCACATCGGTGGACCGGCCCTGTCGCTCCAAGGCTCGCCTGCGCGCTTGCCTGAGACTCGGGCTAGGCAGTCTCGAATTCGGTAAGGACTATCTTTTGCCTTGGTTCATGACGGAAATCCAATTTCCTAATACGACATCGTGCGGTTTTGATTGTATATATATATGGCGACATGATATATGGTACCCATGCCGCCTATGATTGATAGTTATGATTTGAAATTGTTTTCAAAACATATAAACACTAGCAATAATATCAAATGCCTTTGTTTTATTCGTATCAAGCATAATTTGGCCGTTATAAGGTAAAAACTCTATCCTCCGGTTTGCGTTGCATTGTGTGATGGGAACTGAGTCTTATAACGGCTTCATTTTTATAAAAAGCATAGCGATGTTTAAAAGGTTTCAAAGCACTGGCAATCCAATGGAGTAAATCCGTTCCACGAAAGTGGCGTGGTCCTGTGATTAGCCAAATTATATATGTGTTGAGTAGATTTCTCATACCAGTCCCATGACTGACTCGTAGTTTGTTTCACTTTCAAACTCGGGTGCCCCTTTTTCTACATGGGCAGCCTTGTATTCAGGTTTAGCTGGTTCTTTCCGGATAGCTGGAGCTGAAGATGGATTCCATCATTTATCTCTTTTATGCTGTTCAGCTCCTATTGTACATATTATGTTTGTTTTCCGCTGTAGACATTTATGTATAGCTGAACTGTATTTTTACTAAGTAAGATCCTGTATACTATGTAACTCTGATGATTACTTTTATCCAGTATATTCTATTGTTCATAATCTGGTGTATTTATTTAATTCTGTTCTGCTATTATCTGTTTTTGTGTTATATTCCACGGATTACCCTTGCCACCGTCAGTACGGGGTTTGGCGTCGTCTCACTTGGCCCCGTCCGTATATAATTTCCATGGACTGAGGTCTAACTCTCAATCCAAAGCAACTACCTTGTCACCCAACGTTTCCTCTTCTGGAATTGTAAATTCAGCTATAAAGTCAGCCAATGCCTGCCCCCTTATTGATCTTCGAGGCTGAAAGTTCAAATCAAATTGACTCTGCTCGATATTCCATTTGAGTAACCGCCCCGATGCTTCGGGTTTTTGCAACACTTGTCTCAAAGGTTGATCGGTATATACAATTATCGGGTGTGCTTGAAAATAGTGGTGAAGTTTGCGGGAAGCAATTACTAGGCTATAAGCAAGCTTCTCTATCTTCGGATAGTTAAGTTCTGCAGTAGCTAGTTTTTTGCTTACGTGAAACACAGGTTTCTAGACTTTATCCTCTTCGCGTACTAATGCTGCGCTAATGGCATGAGATTATACGGTCAAATAGACAAACAAATCCTCATGTTCCACAGGCTTTGATAATATTGGAGGCTTTTCTAAGAAGTCTAATAGATTCTGGAACGCCTCCACACAATCGGGAGTCCATTCAAAATTTCGCTTTCCCCGTTTTATGAGATCAAAGAAAGGTACACACTTGTCTGTTGCTTTGGAGATGAACCTGCCCAGTGCCGCAACCTTCCCAGCTAAGCTTTGAACATCCTTGATCTTCCGCGGCTCCTCTATATTCCGGATTGCTGCTATTTGGTCCGGATTGATTTCAATTCCTCTGGAACTCATGATAAAGCCAAGGAACTTGCCTGATGCCATGCCAAAAGAACACTTCAAGGGATTCAACTTCATCCCATACATTCGTAGTATGCCGAACATTTCTGCTAAGTCCTTCGTATGATCGGGAGATTTCTTGGATTTCACGAGCATATCATCTACGTAAACTTCCATGGTTTTCCCAATTTGATTGTAAAACAAGCGGTTGACTAGGCGCTGATATGTGGCTCCCGCATTTTTTAACCCAAATGGCATTACCACGTAACAATGCAATCCCAAGTCTGTGATAAAGCTTGTATGCTCTTGATCTGGTATGTGCATGGGAATTTGATTGTACCCGGAATAAGCGTCCATAAAGGATAAAAGTTCATGCCTGGCAGTTGAATCTACTAGTTAATCAATTTTGGGGTGAGGAAAGCTATCCTTCGGGCAAGCCTTGTTCAAATCAGAAAAGTCAATACACGTTCTCCACTTCCCATTTGACTTTTTGACCAAGACAAGATTCGATATCCAGTCGGGATATTTTGAATCCTTAATGAATCCATTACCTTTTAATTTCTCCAATTCTTCTTTCAAAGCTGCTGACCGCTCTGGGCCTAACATCTGTCTCTTCTGCTTGACTGGTGGATGCTTTGGATTAATACACAAAGAGTGGCTCATGATAATAGGCGAAATCCCACGCATGTCAGCGTGAGTCCAGGCAGATTTTCCTTTAAGAAACCAGCCAATTCCCTCGCTCTAACTGGATCCAATTGTGAACCGATCTTTCGCACTTTTGTTGGATCTGTTTCATCAATAGGTATATCGATTGTTATTTCGTTGGGAGTTGCCTTCCTGTCCCCGGGTTCTCTATCCTCCCTGGGATCTATATCCTCGAGCACGTCTGAGGGCGACTCTCTTGGCGCAGGACCCCTTAGTTGTTATGCTAAGGCCTAATTTGGAGGGGCGGAATCATCTTTAGCACCTATATTCAACCCCTTCATTAACATCTTTAACTCTGTCGCGTAAGAAGCTCGTCCCGTAGCTTGGTCGCACCTCATCACCCTAACTCCTGAGTCAGTCGGGAATTTAAGCAGCAAGCACCAGGGTGCATACATGCCTTAAATTTGGCAAGGGTCGGTCGGCCCAGGAAGGCATTGTAAGGCGACTCCACATCCAAAACTACAAACGGCAGGATCCTTACTCTCTGGCGATCTCCCTGCCCTAGTGTGACTGGTAGTTCTACAAAACCCATCGGAGTTGTAGATGCTCCGTTAAAGCCACGTATCCATCCTTAACATGGCTTTAAGTCTTTTGCTTCGAGCCTCATTTGTTCGAAAGCTTTCTTGAAGAGGATATTAACCGAGCTCCCATTTTCCACTAATACTTTATGGACTAAAGCAGGGCCAATTGTCGTGGTAATCACTAGTGGATCATCGGTTGGAGATTGAACTTCGGAATCATCTCTGTTGCGGAATACGACATCATTTTTTGTTGTTTTATTAGAGCGACGTCTTCAAGGCTACTGCATTCTCCTACTTCAAAATGCTTGGCGGCGTTGACGTACTGGTCCATTGCTTTAAAACTACGGCCAACTAAGTGAGGTCCGCCTATAATTGTATTAATGACGATCCTCTTACCTTTTTGCTTAGCTGTGGGTTTTGAAGCAGGCTGGTCTTGGTTTGGGGCTTGTCCCCCTTGCCCTCTGTCCCTTGGGGCGACCTTGTACTCATCCAACTTCCCTTCTCGCAGCAATTTTTCAACGATAGTTCTCAAATGGCGACACACATTGGTGGAATGACCGTGGGTACCATGAAAGAAGCAAAACTTTCCTGTTGCAATCTCCTTCTCAGTAGAATCTATGGGTGGTGGTTTTTTGTACTGAAATATGCTATACGTATCTAAATAAATGTTCTCCAACGTATCATCTAATGGCATGTAATTTTAAAAAGTTTGGAATATGGGTCTTTTATTAGAGCTATTCCCTCGGTTTTTGTTCCTTCTATTGTCATTCCCATTTCTGTTGCTATTAACACCACTTTGGTTGCCAACATTTACTTCCACCTTCCCTAAACGGTCACCAGATTGCTTCACAGCAACGTTACTCTGGACACATTCTTTTGAAGCCCCTTCGGACTTTCTCTTTCGATTTGCCTTAGCTTCTTCTCGCCTTAAGCGTATATTGGCCTTTTCATAGAACAATTCTCTAGTAGGAGGTGGTTTCCCAGCTAAGTAATCCCCAAATTCTGTGTCAGGATCTACTCCTTTTATTAAGGCCATTAGGATAGTGGGTCATGGGGATCACTAACTTCAGTGACGGCTAGGTTGAAGCGATCCAAATATGACTTCAAAGATTCTCCTAGGCCCTGTTTAATCCGTGACAATTCTATAACGGTCTTGGACTTTTGGTCATGGAGTCGAAACTGATTCATGAAACGCTCACTCAATTCTGTGAAATTTGATACCGTCCGAGGAGGGAGTCGGGTGAACCACATTAACGCTACATCTTTAAGATGATTGGAAAAGCTTTGCATTTTACGGCATCCGGAGCTGCTGCCGCATTCATGAACCATGCATATCTCATCAGATACTGCCCTGGGTCTGTTCTTCCTGAATATCGATCCATCTGAGGCAAGTTGAATTGCGGGGGGAACTGGAAATTTAGGATATCATCTATGAAGGGGGAATGACTTCATTCAACGCCCCAATATTCATTAGTATACTACCGGCTTTCAGACATGATCTTGCGCCCCAATGCCCATACATTGGTGTTTGTTAATGTCTGCACAGGCTCTCTTGATCTGATGTTCGGATTACCCCTGGGTTCCTGATCAGGGGATAACCTCATGTTTCGGGCAGCAGCTGCTCTATGTTGCTCTCTGTTTTCCCGGTCGATCTCAGGAGGTAGAGGTTGGAGAAGCTGTTGTTGTGTGGGGTTGGTAATATTAGGATCCCTGGGTAAGACGTGGGATCTGCGCATGGGTAGCAACATAGGCTGTTGTAGGCTCGGGTCATCAGGGCCCAATGCACGAGCAGCGTCTTCTCGGGATCCCAAAGATCCAAAAGTCAATTGATCAAGGTTCTGAGGTCGTTCAAGAGGCCTCCTCAAGCGAGGGCGTTCCTCCTCCGAAGAAGACGAATCATCTGCAGTAAGACGGCGTGTTGGGGAAGGCGACTTCTGCCTCCAGAGCTCCTGTAGTTCTCTATCCATAGTGATCATGTTTTCCTGCATGCGAAGGTTGTCATGCCTTTGGGCTTTCAATGCTTCTTTAGTGCTCTGAAGCATGTCAAGAAAACGTGACAAGTCTCCCTGATTAATGGGTGCAGATGGATCAGGCTGAACATTAGTCATCGTGGCTGGAATCGGAGCGTTGGAGGGAGCTCGAGTAGAATTTCCAGCTTCATTCTGGTTTGGATCGGATCGGTGCATAACAGCCTGGTCGGGGCGGTTCGGGTGGAGAGAGTGGATGCCCTCGATTTCATCAAACCTGATCGGATCGGTGCCTTCCACCCGGTTCGGATCGGCACCTCCCATCCGGTTCGGATCCTCCTAATCGGAGTGGTATGCTTCAGAGCTTTGAGCGCGTGACCTTGTTAACACAATGGCTTGTTGATCTTCTCTAGCATCATTTCCCCTAGCACCTTGCACTTCTTTTCCTTTGGTCTTAGCCATAATACTCGATTCTGCAACGGTTAGTCAACAAGTACTAAAAGATGTCAAAGACAAGGGAATAACTTGTTTGAACTAGAAAGTCCAAATTGTAGATGATAAACCCAAGAAGGCTGAGAATTCGAAGGTTCTCAGTGAAAGCACCAAAATGTTAGACCAAAAATTGGTTCTAACACCTAAATGAGCTATGATCTTAATGAAATAGAACTAAAAAGCAACGAAGAACACACGATTTATAGTGGTTCGACGTTATCGAGCCTACGTCCACTTTATATTCCTTTAATTGATGATTCAAATGAAAATACAACAATGATTCTCACTCAACTTCACAATTACAATGCATAAACTCACTCAAATCTCTCAAAAATAGACTTTAAGAGATGATTTTGATCTGAATGTAGTTATGAAATTCGGCTGTGGAGGATGTTTGAACTGAGAATTTGCCAAAAGATCCTTTCAAATGCCTCCAGATGGTGTATTTATAGGTTAAAAATCTCTTCGAAGTGGCTCCAGTTCGGAATTGCGTGGCACCCATCCCATAAGAGTCGGGTTCGGAGGCTTCTAGATGGTGACAGCGCATCGATTTAGTGGGAGATCGTGGGAGAAATGGTCATGCTTAGTCCGAGTCTTCAGGGATTGTGTGTAGCAACGGTCACAGGCTTAGAGAAAGGGGTTTGGATCGGGTATCTCTGATCCGATCCGATGAGGCCACTTGTTATCCCTTGACGTTGCTGACGTACTCCTACGATCCGAACCGATATGGCATCTGCGCCTTTGATCTTTACTCTTTTCCTGCGCAATCTCCCTCCGATCCGGGCCAATTGGTGGCTTTCTCACTATTTGCTCTTTGTGTCGCCTAGTTCATAAAGTAGGTTAACATCCTCAAAGTAATCCGGGCTTTCCTTCACGGGGAAGTTCAGTTTGTTACAATACTCACCCATTTGAGGGAAGAGTAACCGATCATTCAGGCTTTAAACCATGATATCTAGGAAACAGTGAACTAACTCAAGCTCGTGGAAACTAAGTAACCCCGTTTTCCCCTTATGTCCACTTCCGTAGACCTATCTCCAATGTTGACGAAAAATATCGTTAACAATTAGATATTATTTATTTTCATATTATCATTATATGAACTATTCTGATTGGATGATTGATTTGGTTGTTAATCGTTGACTTAAAATTCAACTTTTGTTGTGGTTTAACTAATGGGAAGTATTGGTTGGGTATTTGGCAGCATATGGCCTATAAATCAATCGTTTTATAAATATTGATTCACTATCAGATGAATTGACAAAATGAAGTTGTAAAATTCATTCTTTAAATGAAGGTAGATTGTTAAATCTATTATTGGAATAAAAATTTATTAAAAGGAAATTAATATTTATTATTTATTTTTCAAGTTTATACATAATTATTGAATGATTTTATAAATGAAAATTCTTATGTTAATAAGATTTATAACCAAATGAGCAGAATTAACCTATCGTTAAGAGCTGGATTAATTGTTCCTAAGAAACAATTAAATAGAGTTATTTAAATGAATTATATTAGTAGTTAATTTAAAAGAAGAACTAATTGGAATTGGATAACGAGATAACCGTGTTAAAGTTAACTAAGTCATCTATTTTAAATGGAATTAGTTATTTGATTTGTTTGATTTTAATTAATTTAATGAAATAGTTTAGCGAATATTTATCTTAATTTTAATAAAATTTTAAAAAGGCATTTACTACTTATTTTAATAATAAGAATTTAACTACTTCTATAGTAGTTAATGATGAAGTAAATTATTATTTAAAAAAATAATAATTTAGAAGATAGTTTTGTAAATGAAATTCTTTAAAGTAGATAAATCGAAGTTAAAATAGAATTTAGCAAAGTGTCAAAGGAGTTTATGAACGTATTTTTATCATAAAACCCGGGGGTTATAAATGAAGTTATAAAAGAGATTTTAAGCCAATACGGTAGCTTAAAATAAATGTTTATTTAACATTTGAATTAAGTAAGATGGAATTGAGATAAAAAGGGGTTTATATGAAACCTAAGTTTATAAATAAGTTTTATAAAGAGGTATGAAGTTAAAACATTGATTTTAAACGAACGTTATTTAATCATGAAATTAAGTGAAATGAATGGAATTGAAACGAGATTTTCAAAGCTGAAATTTGTTGAATGGATTAGAAGTGGAATAATATGGGTTGATGAGGAGTTAAGATAAGAACTTCAAAATTGGAACCTAACTGGAGATTGGTTGAGTTGAGTGATTTTCTATGTGTTAATATGATGTTGATTTCGGTCTTTGGGGTTGTTACTTAGAGAGTTATTAACTTACCAATTTACGATCAGGGACTAATGAATGTTGAAGTAATGGAAATAAAAAGAATTTGAGAATATAAAATAGTATTTTCAAATAACGAAAACAAAAGGAAATTTTGTGACAATATAATGATATTTTCGAGAGTAAAGAAATTAACGGCACGAGTTTGAACAAGTTATTCAAAGGGGAATCTTAGTGATTGTTCTTGAGGAATGTAACAAAAGAGATTTTGTGATGATGTTTTACATGAAACAAAAGGTGGGAATATCTATATATTATTTAATTCTAAAGTATTTAAATTATTTTAAGAAATGAAAAGCGATATACGTAATATTGAAAATTTAGTAATTTTATATTAACCTTCGTAATTATTTAATTTAAAAAGGCCAAGTGATGTTGAGTACTGAACCAATGAACTCAATTTTATTTTCATGATTGAATGATTGTATATTCGATATTTAAATAACCGACTATCAAATCTGATCTATAAGCTTGTTGGTATGAAAAGACCAGGATTGAATTTATATTTGAAAACCATTCTGAATGAGCAAATATGAAATCGTCGAAGATGCTGATTGAAGATGGAGAATTCGAAGACCATGGACATTCATGAACGAAAGGACTACCTGTCAATTTTCTCTAATGTTGCAACTAGAGCTATTTGATTTATGATTCTGACGCGATCAGAATCTACGGATTGCAAGGAATACACGTTAGTGATCCATTGGGTGATTCTTAAGATGCAGTAGAAGGGTGCCTTTGGTTTGTCCAGTCCCACAACAACTTGTATGGACGGATGTCTGACAGAGTATATCCAAAGGGATCACGTACATTGATTTCTTCAAACGTATTTCTGTTGGTGGCGGAGAAGACACCTTCTCTTATCTTAACAACCAGAGTATTTTTATGGAAATCAATTAGTGATTTTTCTCGAGGATCTAACGGTGTGGCATTCAAAGTGAATGGTGGTGTGCTATCTTAAAAAGTTAATTATGACATCAAGTCTCACAACCAAGAAAAGAAAAAAATCGGGCATGCAACATGGCTAAATCGGTTGCCCCCAATTTGGGTGTATTATCACCTATCTAGAGAAATTCCATTTCCTTCTTTATTCTATTCGATGACATCCCTTTCGGGAAACGGTTGTTGATCCCAACCGTTGGAGATATACATTTGGTACACTCAAGCTAAATGAGTGGTCGGTCATGTTTGACCGGGTTTCAAGATGTTCTTGTTGAATCCGCTGTATTCCCCTCTAGAGATGCACTATCGGAAGGTGGTTCCATACCTTGTCATAGTCGAAATTCAAGCTCCAATAAGCGCCTGCGGTTTTGAGTGTATACTATGTATACGGAGCATGAGATGCAAATGTTCCGCTAAATTGCTATTTATTTGATGTATGCACTATTATAATATCAGAATAAGATATGATTTCAAAATGTTTTTGGTTATCATAAGTTAAAAACGGTTTGTGCTTGTATGTGGATTGGTCTTACGATTATCCTTTTATTTTAAAAGGATGTTTTAACTTTAAAATCAAGTTAGATGCTACTTATAAACGTATTGGTTTTCTTATTTTGGTTCACCGGACTGATCTTGCGCTCAAAATGCTTGGGTTAGACCGGGTTTTACAGGTTCAGGTTTGGATGATATAGACTTCAGAAGACGTGCTCAAGGAGCTCAGATGTATTAATATTTATTCTATTGTGTGTTGTATATAAGGAGAGATTGCTATAACTATCCATATGTGTTGACTGTAAGTTGTACTCTGATTGTAAGTTTTATTTCAAGCTCTCAATAAAGATTTATTTCATATATTATATTTTGTTCCGCTGCGATGTGAGACTCCGATTCTGTGTTTATTCTTCTTCATATTCTTCTATTCTAATATTTCTTTCTTTCTTATCTCAACCTATATTTCTTTCTATTAACTATCTAGTGTTTTTGATACTTGGGCTTTGACAAGTAATACAGGTTTATGTATTATTATCGGAATTTGGGCGTCGAAACATGCCGGGTCGTTACACTATGGAGGAAATGGTATGGTTCCAAGAACCCTGCCTTCTTCCCTATCCTTTTATTGTTGTTTCAACCTGAAGCCTCCAAAGTAGATAGTTTGTTTTACCAAGCTGGATGGTGATTAGCTGACTTTGTAGGATGATAACTGTCTTGATGAGTTGTTCAGAATTTGTCCCTTGAGAAGCACTGCAATTGGCAGTAGATGCAGAGTTATAGTCTTGCACCATGGATGATCAATAATGATGATGCTTGGATAAAATAGAGGTAAACAAATTCTGACACTTAAAACTGTGAGTTGGAGATTAGCAACGAATAGATTCACAGTTAGATAAGGCGCTTCTTGATAGCTTGTGATGATGAAATTCTTGATTTTCACTGAGTTTTCAACGAACTTATGTTTTCTGATGGCTTTCTTGATTTATACTTCTTAACTATGAACACTTTGCTTTCTTTGATCGCCAGTGAGAAAATCAATTTTGTTTCTCCTCAATTTGCATGATAGAACACTGTTCCAACCATGAAATTGGTGAGGCCCCGTGGTCATTCACTCAAATGCACTCAAATGATAGGATTTCGACAATCCTTGATGAGTTAAAATCCAAATTATGAGATTTCTTTGATGGATTCTATATTAACACTTACCATATTTTCTTGTTTATGCAATTCAGAAATGCTTGATCGATCCTGCTCTTGTACCAAGATAGAATTTGTATAATATTGAACTGATGAATTATGTAACGAGAAGGAATAATTTTGTATTGCTCTATTTATTTATTTATTCGAACGGTTATTATTGCTTTATTGAATGTATAGAAATGAATAATACTTTGTAATTGTTGACACAGCGTAAGCAGCTGTATTTATAAGTAAATTACATAGTTGGGCCAAGGCCCAAATACAGAGAAAATAAAATAAAATGGCGGCCCACCTGATACTTATGTTATATCTGCTGAAGCTTTGTAAAATGCAGATCATTTCCCTTTTTTAAATCTCTTAATAGAATAATATCGAGATAAGTAGATAATGTAACGAAAAATATTGTATATTCGAGTTATACTTATGAGCTTGGAAAGCCCATTATCTTTTTATCCACTTTCTCTTTACAAACGTCTACATATACAAGGCAGTTACCTAATGTACATTATTACACGTCGCTGAATCGAATAGTACAAACTCATTTTGTTACAACTGTAACATGGTATCAAAGAAAAAATTATAATGGTAGGAAAACAACTTGTGTTTCATTACCCATTAAAGTATTTTCATCACCTAAGTATGCTGTAAACTACCATAGTTCATCAGAGTATATTTTTTATCTGAACTATGTTATCTATATCCCTCATTTTACCAATTTTTTCATAGTTTCTTGAATATTTTATCATCATTGAGTCTCTCCAAGCCTATTATCAAAATTTTCTCATAATTCAGTTCAACCGGATGTTATCAAGCTGTCAAGAAACTGTTTACCTGAATTTATTGATATATATCATCGTTTTAGCATTATTTATTCTGCACCTTGTTCAAGTCATCATCAATGGTTGAAGAAGGTATAAAAAATAACTCCTCTCAAACCCAAATCCTTTTTTGAATCATACACATCAAACGACAAGTGAGAATTAGCTCAGAATTATATATCCTTAGCACCAAGATTGTCCCATATGAGTATATTACCGCTAATGAAGGCATCATAGTTCAAAATTGTGACTATATAATACACTAAAGGCAACATAATCTCCTCATTTTATGGCTTCTATCAACAATTAGTTAGTGTCCTTTACCACACCTAACTGGGTATGTATTGGATAAACATTAAATGCTTTATTAGTGGGAAATGAAAAATGTGAAAGGTTATGTCTATTAGTGAAAGGTAATGTCTATTAGTAATGTTTATTGGTGAAATATGGTGTTTATTAAGTATGAATTGACATGTAAGGCTACTATATAAAGCCTACCATTTTGAGTTGTTAAAGGTAAGGAAATTAAAAGGAATTCTTCCTCAAACAAAATTAAGTGTTCTTCTCTTCTTCAAATTAACAAATTGGTATCGGAGCCTGGTTGAAATTATGGCATTCCTATTCCTCTCGTCGTTTGTTCTCACAAAAGAAAATTATGAAAAGTGGAGTAATAAAAAGAAAGAAGAGTTGATCTCCAAAGGGCTATGGGAGATCATTGAAAGTGGCTATGAATGGCCAAAAGATGTTAAAAATTTGACATAGAAAGAAAGTAAAGCATTTACAAGTATGAGATGGAAAGATCACTGTGCTCTTGTTATTTTGGCAGGGAACATCAATGAAGAAGCATGGAATTATATTCCTGGAGAAAAATCTACAAAAGATTCATGGAATTTATTGAAGGAAGTTTATGGCAAGAATGTGATGGTGAACATAGTGGAATCTATGATGAGGAGCGATGATGACGATGAAAAAGAGGACGAGATTGAGGAGGACAAACAACGAAACAAAAAATGTTGGAGAAAGAGAGGAAGAAGAATCTGAATATGAAACTGATTCTGAATAAGATCTTACAGGTATCGCCATGGTAAAGCCCGTATTCATTCCAAAGGCACAGCGCAAAACTATAGCAGAAAGAGAAAGACCTGAAGCTGAAGAGAGGAGGCTTGAGGAGCTTGCGAAAAAAAGACTGGAAGAGAGGAAAGTAGAGACAAAGAAAATTGTTGTTGAAGAGATTAGAAAAGAAGAAATATTGCAGAAGAACTTAGAAGAGGACGCTGAGATTGGGGATGTTGATACTGATGATGAGGAGAATGAAGCAGAAGAATATGAGACTTGGAAAGCTAGAGTGATCGCTAGGATTAAGAGAGACGGAGAGGATAGAGAAGCAAGGATGAAGGAGAAAGAAATGATTGAAAGAGTTAGAAACATGACAGAAGAAGAGAGAAAAGAATGGCAAAAGAAAAATCCGAAACAACATTCACAACCTAAGCAAAAGCGGATGTAACACATCGTATTTTCTGTGAACGTATAAGTAACAAATCAGAGGATAATTAATTTTTAAAATAAGAATCAAGGGAAACGGGTTATGCCATTGCGTTCGTCTCGAAATTCTGCTTGGAAACGAGTCCGAGTTTGCAAGAATCGGAGTCCGTATGACCAGGTTATGGCCCTCCAAAGTTTCAGAAATATTCAGAATTCAAAACAGCTCGAATTCGAATTCAAAATTCGAATTTCAAACGTAGAACAGACTGGGCGGGAAATTTCCCGCCCAGACCCAGGTCGACCCCCCCAGACCAGGTCGACTGGGCTGTCGACCTAGGTGTCGACCTGGTCCCCGAGCCCATTTTTGGGCCAGTGTTCGTTCTGATGTTTCCAGTCCGATTTCTGTCCAGATTCATCTGCCTAAACCTATTTAAACAGCCCCAAACCTAGCCTTCTCTACACACAATTCTATTCTGCTTCTACTCTGCCTCTGTTCTAAATAAAAATATAAAATGGCGTCGCTACGCTGCTGGAATCAAAACTAGAAGCTAATCAACATCAACCTAAGCGACTCAATTCAAGCTTGAAACTTCAACAATGGTTAAAGAAGATCAATTAACGTCGCTACAACTATCTTTCTTTTAGAATCCAATCAAGGCAAGTACAGTTATTTTCCGATATAAACGTTAATTCTGATTGAGACATGAATTGTAAATCTGAATCTGAGATTATGTCTGTTCTGTTCTGTTTAGATCTACCTTATTCTGTATTTCTATCTGCTTTCTGTTCTATAGCCAGGCTACCACGAGCCTGAGCCAATCTCATAAGAGATTAACATACGCTAAAATATTTGGGACAATAAAATGAATAATGCATAAAATGGGCATGACCGATATGTGACTGATTTGAGGAAAGAACATAGGTTGAACTTGGAACTTAGGACATAAATCTAAGGCATATAATTGAACCTATGACTAGAGTTTTGTGGCAAAAAGAATATTGAACATACTACTTGAGAAGTTGAGGCATAAAATTTACATTGGACATATGACTTAGGAATTAGGGCATAAATTTGACCGTAGGCATGTAATTAGTTTAGATACATATTACATGTTGTAAACTAGATCTGGATCTTAGCAAGCTATGTATGTAAATCTGTGATTTGGGGACATAATTCAATATCTGATTTTAAGAAAAGGATACCTGATTAAAACCTAGATTTGTGGCACATTTTAAGAAGGGGAAGATATATGACTTAGGTGTGAAGATCTATATTAAGATTTGATAACTATCAAATGTGAATAACACCTAAGTAGGAGATTTTTGAACATATGGCATGCATTGAAATCGATGGCTATATTTGGTATAATTTATATGTGAATCTTTTGTACTAGGCAAGTTGAACTAAATTGGGACATGTAAATAATGAACATAATCTGTGACATGTAAATTCAATGCAAACGTGGGGTATATGATCATAGTAACTATTTAGGCGTGCAAACTTAGGCCAACTTTATAATTAGGCAAGATATGTTTGTGAAACTTTAAGGGATGATTAAATCTGTTATATTTGCCTAATTTGCTAGTTCTGCTATATTTTCCTAATCTGCTAGTTCTGTTATATTGCCTAATCTGCTAGTTCTGTTATATTGCTTAATCTGCTACTTCTGCTCTACTGCATAGTCTGCTAGATCTGTTCATGTGCCAAATCTGTCATCTGCTAAGTCTGCTGAAAATGCCAAATCTGTTATATGCTCAATCTGCTAAATTACCTAATCTGCTGAATCCGTTAAGTCGCCTAATCTGCGAAAATCTGTTATCTACTGTATCTGTTAAGTTGATATATTCAGTCTGTTATTGACATAATCTAAATTAGCTATGAATAATTGACATGTATATTAGGCGTGGGCATAAATGGTAAATTATTAATTAATTGGCCACAAAGATAAACATGGATGACTCGAGGTTAGAATGAGTTTGCGGCTTAATTCTGCCCGGAACGGCCCGGCACATCCAGTGGCCGCAAACAATAGGTTCTAATGTGGGAAGTTAGTCATAACGTTCTTGAAACCCGAGGTTAGACTCAGTTTGCGGCAGAAATATGCCCGGAACCAACCGGCCTAACCAGTAGCCGCAAACTGTCAGTCTAATGTGAGAGGTCTGGGCATTAATATTTAATTAATGAAAATCTGAGATAAATATGATGTCTAAAACGTGTTGGGCGGATAGGGTTAAACCCACTAGACTGATGAATTTAATAAATCTGTTCCGTGAATCTGTAGGCCCAATTACAAAGTTAGACAAATCTGTAAGTCTGTTAATCTGTAACTGGTTAATTGGTAAGTCTGTTAAATCTGTATATCTGATCCGTTAGTCTGAAAACTTGTCTGTGAACTAGTTGATCTAAATTTTGTATGTCTGAAACTTGTAAACAAGTTAATCTGAAATCTGTTAGTCTGGGGACACAAGGTTAGGAGGGAAATGGCTTGTGTCATTTGTTGTTTGGGACCCATATTAGTCAGTAACCCTTTCTGGTATCAAAACTTTGACCCAACAATAGGTAGGGTCCGGGCACACTTACTGAACTAATTATAAGTGGTTCATTCTGATAATGGCGAGGGGTGTTGATGGTGCGTTCCAACCGGGTCATGTGCGTGCATGGATCCCAGTCTGCCTCTGAGGATGTAAGACGCCGTGACATTTGTAAATAGGTCTGTGCCAATTGGTTGTCACTTTAGGGAGTGATACACCCTACTGTGGGGCCGACACAAGGTATTTATGTATTAGGGAGCCGATCGCTTGGGGTAGGGTTTTAGGGTATACTAAGTTCTGTCTGTTTCTGTTGGTACCGTCTGTTTCTGTTGGGTGGTAACACCTGTCTGTTTCTGCGTGGTACTGTCTGTTCGGGTGGTAAAGGCCCATTACTAGTGTACACCTAATTCTACATTCTATTTCCGTAGGGATTAATCTGTTTCTGTTTCTGTCTGTTTCTATTCGGGTGGTAAAGGCCCATTATTAGCATTCTGTTTCTGTCTGTTTCTGTTGGGGTGGTAAAGGCCCATTACTAGCATTCTCTTCTGTGGAAATTATTCCGTTTCTATTTCTGTTTAGACATTAGGGTAACACCTAATCCTGTTATACTAGTATTAGTGCAGAGAAGTGTAAAGCAATAGCTTATATCATTCTGTTCTTCTGTTATATCCGCTACACCTGTTACTGTTATCTCTCATCCAGTTTTATTTTCATGTCATGTTATTATTATCTGTTCATAACTGAAAATCACTGGACTTGCCAGAATTTTTGTCTGACCCTTGTTGTTTCTCCTCCTTTCTTCCGTCCCTCCCCCCCAGGTTTTGTAGAAGGGAGTACTCTAGCTTGATCCAGATTTCTTCCGCTTGAAGTGCTTAAAGTATGGCTTGTCTTCTTCTGTGGGGATTATGATTTTAAACTATGCATTCTGAAGGCTTTTGTACAAGACTGATATTTGGTACTTGAATTCTGATATTGTGATTTGAAAGGATGTAACCAAGCTTATTTCGGTTTCTATTGAAATAAAGTTATAAATTTTTCAAGTACTGTTTTATCTGTCTTGTAAGTTTCTGTTCTGTTTACTAAAATGCTCCACCAAAGTTAAGGCATTCCCTTTGTGAGTGACCTTAACGGAGGTGGGGTGTTACACTTGGTATCAGAGCTGAAGGTTACCAGATTAGATAGAAGTTTTTGAAAACTATTTTCAAAAAGGTTTTAAAAGGAAGTATTTTCAAAAGTAAAGCTTATTTTTGAAAAACATAATCCCCAAAAGACATATATCTATCTTTTGATCCTCTATTTGAATCTTCGTTTCTTTCTTTCTCTGGGGCTCCCGGCTTTCTAAGAGGTAACCTCATCGCGGCATGGTTCTGTAGGCTTGATTAGACTACGACACCGGTCAAAGGGCAAATAAGCGCCCGACTTCCATCTGTAGCCGTAGTAGTCTCACCTACGGCTAATTTTCTTTCGAGCTTTGTTGGATTTTCCGTGCGATGGAGGCCACTTTTGAGGGACTTGTCAACGTGTTACACACGGATAGTAAAGATGAGAATGAGGGAGTTTGGCTAAGGAGCACAACCCATGGATGAGAAACTCATGGATATGGACTTGGTTCACAAAGGAGGCAAAAAGGAAGGACACTCACTTCAACTGTGGTGAGATGGGACACTTCACTAGGGACTGCCCGAAGAAACGGGGGCAAGGACAGAGGACATGACCTACTTCGGGAAGGCAGGCGAATGCTCTCATAGTTGGTGGATAGGATAGAAGTAGGAAAATTTCCGTAGAGAGTTTAGTTTCCTTATCTGATTATTGAGTTAGAACTCTTTCCGATTATGGCATTCAGATTCTGTAGTCAAGTCTCTGCACTTTAATACTAGTCTTGTTTCTGATCTGGTTATAGTCTCAAATCCCATAAGAGTTACGACTCATCTGTTGGTGATAGTTTGGGGTTTGAGGGTATCTGTGTTAGGCGTCAAGTCGATTGTAATGCATACATTCTGGGTTTTTGAGGGATATGGTGGGATTTTCCCATGCTTAGTTTTCTAAGAATCATTCGATAATCTGATCTATACTAGTAGTCCGTAAGCATCTGCATATTTCTGAAAAGGTTAAGGTTTCCAGTTTTGACATTGTCTAAGGAGGGTAATCCTCTCGGTGTCAATCTGATGTTGATTTCGGTCTTCGGGGTTGATACTTAGGGGAGTTTGTCTCTCAACCAAGGTCTAATGGAAACCAAGTTTTTGTTTTATCTGTACTCGCTTCCATCATTCGACTGTATCCTATCGATCGAATCTTCGAACTTTAGGTAGAAACTAATGGGTGTAAACATGTGTTTGAGACATGTTATGTTTGATGGTTGCAAGTGGATGCAAGTGGTTGCTAGTGGTTGCTCATGGATGCATATACACACACTAGGCACTAGATCGGCTCGGAAACACTCTCATACTGCATATGGATGTGTGAGCATTTTCAATTTTTGTGGATGCAAAATGTTTGACTCAGCACATGGATGTTGCATATGACTGAATGGTTGTGCACTCATATAGAAATGATATGTATCAAATAGGAAAATTTGCATACATTTTGGACTCATGGCACTGGCATAATTCGCATTAAGGAGGTCAACTGAATCAGTGGACCGCCTGATCTTTGCATTAGATAAGGAACATATACACACACTTTTGCATATGTTCATACAACATTAGAAGTTTCTAAGGACAATGGACGCCAGTGATTGATGATTGAGTAGATGGATGTTGGATGGTAGGACACATTCTTCTTAACTTGAAGATTTCGGGGATGAAATCCTTTAAGGAGGGGAGAATGTAACACCCTGTATTTTCTGTGAACGTATAAGTAACATATCAGAGGATAATTAATTTTTAAAATAAGAATCAAGGGAAACGGGTTACGCCATTGCGTTCGTCTCGAAATTCTGCTTGTAAACGAGTCCGAGTTTGCAAGAATCGGAGTCCGTATGACCAAGTTATGGCCCTCCAAAGTTTCAGAAATATTCAGAGTTCAAAACAGCTCGAATTCGAATTCAAAATTCGAATTTCAAACGCAGAACAGACTGGGCGGGAAATTTCCCGCCCAGACCCAGGTCGACTGGGGAGTCTACTGGGCAGTCAACCCCCCCAGACCAGGTCGACTGGGCTGTCGACCTGGGTGTCGACCTGGTCCCTGAGCCCATTTTTGGGCCAGTGTTCGTTCTGATGTTTCCAGTCCGATTTCTGTCCAGATTCATCTGCCTAAACCTTTTTAAACAGCCCCAAACTTAGCCTTCTCTACACACAATTCTATTTTGCTTCTACTCTGCCTCTGTTCTAAATAAAAATAAAAAATGGCGTCGTTACGCTGCTGGAATCAAAACTAGAAGCTAATCAACATCAACCTAAGCAACTCAATTCAAGCTTGAAACTTCAACAACGGTTAAAGAAGATCAATTAACGTCGCTACAACTATCTTTCTTTTAGAATCCAATCAAGGCAAGTACAGTTATTTTCCGATATAAACGTTAATTCTGATTGTGACATGAATTGTAAATCTGAATCTGAGATTATGTCTGTTCTGTTCTGTTTAGATCTACCTTATTCTATATGTCTTTCTACTTTATATTCTATAGCCAGGCTACCACGAACCTGAGCCAATATCATAAGAGATTAACATACGCTAAAATATTTGGGACAATAATGTGAATAATGCATAAAATGGGCATGACCGATATGTGACTGATTTGAGGAAAGAACATAGGTTGAACTTGGAACTTAGGACATAAATCTAAGGCATATAATTGAACCTATGACTTAAGTTTTGTGGCATAAAGAATATTGAACATACGACTTGAGAAGTTGAGGCATAAAATTTACATTGGACATATGACTTAGGAATTGGGGCATAAATTTGACCGTAGGCATGTAATTAGTTTAGATACATATTACATGTTGTAAACTAGATCTGGATCTGAGCAAGCTATGTATGATAATCTGTGATTTCGGGACATAATTCAATATCTGATTTTAAGAAAAGGATACCTGATTAAAACCTAGATTTGTGGCACATTTTAAGAAGGGGAAGATATATGACTTAGGTGTGAAGATCTATATTAAGATTTGATAACTATCAAATGTGAATAACACCTACGTAGGAGATTTTTGAACATATGACATGCATTGAAATCGATGGCTTTATTTGGTATAATTTATATGTGAATCTTTTGTACTAGGCAAGTTGAACTAAATTGGGACATGTAAATAATGAACATAATCTGTGACATGTAAATTCAATGCAAACGTGGGGTGTATGATCATAGTAACTATTTAGGCGTGCAAACTTAGGCCAAATTTATAATTAGGCAAGATATGTTTGTGAAACTTTAAGGGATGATTAAATCTATTATATTTGCCTAATTTGCTAGTTCTGCTATATTTTCCTAATCTGCTAGTTCTGATATATTGCCTAATCTGCTAGTTCTGTTATATTGCTTAATTTGCTAGTTCTGCACTACTTCCTAGTCTGCTAGATTTGTTCATCTGCCAAATCTGTCATCTGCTAAGTCTGATGAAAATGCCAAATCTGTTATATGCCTAATCTGCTAAATTACCTAATCTGTTGAATCCGTTAAGTCGCCTAATCTGCGAAAATCTGTTATCTGCTGTATCTGTTAAGTTGATATATTCAGTCTGTTATTGACATAATCTGAATTAGCTATGAATAATTGACATGTATATTAGGCATGGGCATAAATGGTAAATTATTAATTAATTGGCCGCAAAGATAAACATGGCTGACTCGAGGTTAGAATGAGTTTGCCGCGTAATTCTGCCCAGAACCGCCCGGCACATCCAGTGGCCGCAAACAATAGGTTCTAATGTGAGAAGTTAGTCATAACGTGCTTGAAACCCGATGTTAGACTCAGTTTGCGGCAGAAATCTGCCCGGAACCAACCAGCCTAACCAGTAGCCGCAAACTGTCAGTCTAATGTGAGAGGTCTGGGCATTAACATTTAATTAATGAAAATCTGAGATAAATATGATGTCTAAAACGTGTTGGGCGGATAGGTTTAAACCCACTAGACTTATGAATTTAATAAATCTGTTCCGTGAATCTGTAGGCCCAATTACAAAGTTAGACAAATCTGTAAGTCTATTAATCTGTAACTGGTTAATCGGTAAGTCTGTGAAATCTGTATATCTGATCCGTTAGTCTGAAAACTTGTTTGTTAACTAGTTGATCTAAATTCTGTATGTCTGAAACTTGTAAACAAGTTAGTAGGAAATCTGTTAGTCTGGGGACACAAGGTTAGGAGGGAAATTACTTGTGTCATCTGTTGTTTGGGACCCATATTAGTCAGTAACCCTTTCTGGTATCAAAACTTTGACCCAATAGTAGGTAGGGTCCGGGCACGCTTACTGAACTAATTATAAGCGATTCATTCTGATAATGGCGAGGGGTGTTGATGGTGCATTCCAACCGGGTCATGTGCGTGCATGGATCCTGGTCTGCCTCTGAGGATGTAAGACGCCGTGACATCTGTAAATAGGTCTGTGCCAATTGGTTGTCACTTTAGGGAGTGATACACCCTACTGTGGGGCCGACACAGGGTATTTATGTATTAGGGAGCTGATCGCTTGGGGTAGGGTTTTATGGTACACTAAGTTCTGTCTATTTCTGTTGGTACCGTCTGTTTCTGTTAGGTGGTAACACCTGTCTGTTTCTGCGTGGTACCTTCTGTTCGGGTGGTAAAGGCCCATTACTAGTGTACACCTAATTCTACATTCTGTTTCCGTAGGGATTAATCTGTTTCTGTCTGTTTCTGTTCGGGTGGTAAAGGCCCATTATTAGCATTCTGTTTCTGTCTATTTCTGTTGGGGTGGTAAAGGCCCATTACTAGCATTCTCTTCTGTGGAAATTATTCCGTTCTGTTTCTGTTTAGACATTAGGGTAACACCTAATCCTGTTATACTAGTATTAGTGCAGAGAAGTGTAAAGTAATAGCTTATATCATTCTGTTCTTCTGTTATATCCGCTACACATGTTACTGTTATCTCTCATCCAGTTTTATTTTCATGTCAAGTTATTATTATCTGTTCATAACTGAAAATCACTAGACTTGCCAGACTTTTTGTCTGACCCTTGTTGTTTCGCCTCCTTTCTTCCGTTCCCCCCCCTAGGTTTTGTAGAAGGGAGTACTCTAGCTTGATCCAGATTTCTTCCGCTTGAAGTGCTTAAAGTATGGCTTGTCTTCTTCTATGGGGATTATGATTTTAAACTATGCATTATGAAGGCTTTTGTACAAGACTGATATTTTGTACTTGAATTCTGATATTGTGATTTGAAAGGATGTAACCAAGCTTATTTTGGTTTCTGTTGAAATAAAGTTATAAATTTTTCAAGTACTGTTTTATCTATCTTGTAAGTTTCTGTTCTATTTACTAAAATTCTCCACCAAAGTTAAGGCATTCCCTTTGTGAGTGACCTTAACGGAGGTGGGGTGTTACAGCGGAGGTTTATGCAGAAATACTACCATAAAGGAGCAATTTTCCAGTCTGAGACTGATGACCGTGCTGCAACTGATGGCATAAATGACATATATAGACGAGATTTTTCAAAACCAACGGGTGAAGATAAGATGGATAAAAGTATTTTACCGAAGGTTATGCAAGTTAAAAACTTCGGACATAGTAGGAGGACTAAATGGACCCATGTTGTTAATGAGGATTGCAAAGTTGATGAAACATTCAAATAGAAAAGTGAAGAGCTAACTGGTGACGTATACAAACCCCTCTAAAAGACTATAACATTTAAGTTTACAGGGGAGTTTTGTTGGATAAACATTAAATGCTTTATTGGTGGGAAAGGAAAAATGTGAAAGGTTATGTCTATTAGTGAAAGGTAATGTCCATTAGTAATGTCTATTGGTGAAATGGTGTCTATTAAGTATGAATTGACATGTAAGGCTTCTATATAAAGCCTGCCATTTTGAGTTGTTAAAGGTAAGGAAATTAAAAGTAGTTCTTCCTCAAATAAAATTAAGAATTCTCCTCTTTTTCAATTCAATAGTGTGATACTGCTAAAAAATATGGAGTAGTGTGCAATAAGTTTTCAACAATCAATCTGGTACTAAAAAAATTTCTCTACGAAAGACAACTCAAAAATCTAAACAAAAGAAAGCATGCCCATGAGGGAATACATTACGGAAGTCGAAACATTATGTGATTACTCGGTGCATTATGACATAATGAGTCAGAATCTGAACATTGCTTCGTGCTTGTTAAATATAGTCAATTGTGACGTTCATCTCTTAAAAAAAAAGTCAACATCTCGCCTATGTTCGCTCCACACTTCTAGCCCATGCAGATGGAATTGAACAAAAGAAACCAATAAGTAATGTCCTTTCAGTCAATTACGCAGCATGATACAGGTCGAGGAATCAAGATAAAAACAACTCTTTTAGAAATGAGGGATGCAATAGTCAAAGAGGATGTCAGAGTTACAGAGCAAGAGGTAGAGATGGTTGAACACAATAACAAAAATACTCAATTACAACGTCCTTTTTACAAGGGGCATTGGCTACCCGTTGTAATAAAATAATATTACAACAGTCACTTCTGGACCAGATGTCATGTATAACGTTCCTTTTACCACAGGCATGGGTTGCTCGTTGTAATAGAAAGATATTACAATAGTCATTGCAAGCCCGTTGTAAAAGATGTCGATTTTACAATGTTCAGAGAATGTCCATTGTAATAGATGCTTATTTTACAATGGTCACAAAATGCTCATTCTAAGAAGTGCTAATTTTACAACAGGTAATGCTCGTTGTAATAGTGTCACTTTTATAATGATTATAACGTGCTCGTTTTAACCAGTGTCGATTTAACAATGATTATAAAAATGTCTATTACCAATTTTCGTCAGTCAATAATTAATAATTACAATACTTAAAAAATATCGATTATTTTTTATTATTTAATAATTAATCATTAATAATATTATATAAATCATATGTTATTAATTACTAACTATAATATTATATTACTAATTACTAATCATTAATAATATTATATTATTTAATCATTTATCTTTAATAATATTATATTAACAGTAATTTTCTCATGACCTAGCAATTGCGGTGGCGACAACTCATTATTATTCTCGTATCTCCTCCTTCTTTGCCACCGATGACTTTCCACCTCACCCACCACCCTCCAAACAACCCTGTTCCACCACCTCCCTCTGGAAATCCCTCTTCATTGATGGATGCTAATCTAGATCTAGCTATTCCATCGTAACCATCTTTTCCAGTGAAATCCGATTATGCATCTCAATTTAGATCTTATCCAAGGAATGCAGGATCGTACAAGCCACTCCCTTTTGATATACCGAGAAATGGAAAGAAGCATATGATACCAGATCTTGTCAAGCAGCTAGATCTTAATAATTGGAGTAATTTTCTGATCGGATTTTTCCTCAATAGTACGTTATCGTTTCACACTGTATCTAATTACTTGCATAGGTATTGGATGCTTGATGGTGAGATTGATATTAAATCCAATGGGCCTCACTTTTACTTTAAATTCTCCAATGACTTTGATAGGGAAAAATTCGCAGATCCGATCCCATCTTCATACGGGGTTGGATGTTTATCATATCTGTTTAGGATCCAACCATAGGATGTGCTCAATCTCAAATAAAAAAGTCCCTGTTTGGATCCATTTATATAGGATACCCATGGTTTTATGGACTCTAATAGGCATCAATTGGCTTGTGAATCATGTTAGCAGATTGATTTGTTATGATGTTAGTACTCAAAGGTTAGATAGGTTTAGATATGCGAAGGCATTGGTTGAAGTATCACCTGAATTTGAGCTACCAAATGCTATTAAGGTTGATGGTTTGGGAGATGCTAGTCCTATTGTAAAGGTTAGCTATGACTGGAAACCAAAGATTTGTGTATGTTGTAGGGTATTTGGTCATGATTCATCCCACTATGAATTACATGCCAATAACAATAAGGATAAACCGAATCTAGTTAATGCTAGTGGGAGGGATTATTGTCCAGCTGAGAATGTGCAAGTATAAAAGCCATATATTAAAATACATGCAAATGGTAATCAGGACAAATGTTTACAACAAAAAAAAGAAGTATTGGAAGAGAAAGGAGGTAGATACTAATAAGGGTATGACAGATTCTGCAGTTGATACTGGCAATGAAAATGGTAACTCTTTTTCATGCTTAGCTAGTGATGATACTGGGTAGAATGTTGATATTAATGCTACTGAGTAAAATGTTGATATTAATGGTTATCGTACTGATGAGCCTAATATTGTTCAATCTAATCTAGTTACCAATTCTCATTCAGACTACACAGCTAACGCTCAGATGCAGACCATGTTTGGAAATTTGTTTGATGATACAAGAGAACATTTAGAAACTTCAAACAAGGCCACAGGTAATGGAACTATTTTTTGTATTGATTTCTTGGGAACTAGTTCATCTTCTAGTGCCACTATTGTTGCTCCTATTCTGCTATTTCTGGTTCTGTGTCATGTTCATCAACTTATAGTCAGAGTTCTTCTGCTTCTTCTTGTATGAATTTTACTTCGGCTTTGATTGGAACTTCTTCTTGCAGTGCCAAGCAATCTGATTTCCCATATGCTAATTTAAAGCCACCTTACCATCTAATTCTTCCTCCTCCAGCAATTGAATCTTCCATGTTATCCTCTACAGTATCAATGAGTGCCTATCCATCTGAATTATCTAAGGGCAAGAAACCTAAAGGAAAATTTGGGGCTGATGATGACCTTGATAAGGGACATACTTCACACTTGAAGACATACTACCTGCTAGTAGCAAGGTGATGCCGCAAAAAGGCCCTTTTTTGATAAATTCTACACGTGAGTTTTGACTTGTGCCTTGTGTCAGAACCGAGGGATTATGGTGCGTGCAAGCTTGTCATGGAATGTTTTAAACTAATGTGTAAGAAGCAAGAGCAACTAGAATGTAATTTTGATTACTGGAGATTCTTTCTGTAATCACTTGTGTTAGGGAGTGAGTATTAGTGATTTTGAAGGGTATTGAGAAGGATGGTTATACATTATAGCATACTTATATATGCTGATATATGTAATGTAAATATTTTGGTGATTAATAAAATTTGCACTTAACTTTTGTAACGAACTGGGATTTTCGACTCCGAAAATCAACATAAAACTACCATGTTGACTATTCAGATATTGGAAATACCTGATCATTAATAGAAAGAAGTTTGAGGGTGAGAATAGATAAGATAGAAAATTAGAATAGAAGAAGAAGAAGAAGAACACAATCAGAGTAAACACGAATCTCACAGCGGAGCGAATAAAATATATTATAACATAACTTTGAAATAAAACAGTATATATATAAAATAAAATTATCAGAGAACAACACTTACACACATCGGAAATAACAATAACTATATAATCCTGAAGCCTCGTGCTTCGAGCTCCTCCAAGTATATCTGTAATGACCTGAACTACTTGACTGCCCGTACAAATTTGGGCACCCAAGAGTTTAGGGAAAACCAAACAAAATAAAACTCTAGGTCAGTCATGGGACTGGCGTGAGTAAACTCAAATCATTTGGTTTAACTTTTCAAAATCCTTTTCGAAAGAAATGATAATCGTGAGACCGATCCACACATAAACACGGATGGTTTTTACCTTACGATAACCCAAAACAGTTTTGGAAATCAATACTTCTCTGATATTATAATAATGTCTAATCACAAGTAATTATTAATCTAGCAGAACGCTTACATCTCACGTTCCACATATATAGTATACAAACAAAACCGCGGGCGCTTATTGGAGATTGGATTCCAACTATGACAAGGTATGGGACCACCTGCCGATAGTGTATCTCTAGAGGAAAATACACTGGGTTCAACAAGAACGTCTTGCAACCCGGCCCACACATGACCGACCACTTATTTCGCTTGAGTGTATTGAATGTATATCACCAACGGTTGGGAGCTACTCGCCGTCTTCCCCAAAAGGGATAGCATCCAATAGATAAAAGAATGAATTGGATTTTCTCTAGATAGGTGATATACACCCTAATGGGAACGACCCACTTAGCCATGCTGCCTGCCCGATTTCTATCATTTCCTGGTTGATGAGGCTTGAGGTCATTACGTATCTTTGATAGATCATACATTTATTTACTTTGAATGCCACATCGTCATACCCGTCAAATCACAAATTGATTCCCTCAAACATACCATGGGTATAAAGCTAAGAGAAACGAATTCCTCTACCACCAAACGTAAGTACGTTTGAAGAGAGCAACTTATGCGATCCGTTAGATATACTCTGTTAGACGTCCGTCCATTCACGTTTGTCCTGGGACTGGACAAACCGAAGGCACTATTCTGTAAATAGGATAGCCCTTGCATAACTCCGTCTTCAATATTTGATCGCAACGCTAACGTCCATACGGAGTGGTTTTCAGATAATGCATCTGATCTTGGTCTCTCCATATTGATGACGATAAAATGGTCAAAACTTCGATAGTCGACGATTTAACTATCAAAGAAAAACAGGTTTGCAAACAACGATATTGTTTCCAGAAGGAAATTCTATCATCGATCAATCATCAATCCACATTTATCTCTTTCTATAAAATTATCTTTAATTTATCCATTTCCCCATTTCCATATATTTGTAAATTCTTATTTTCTAAATTTAGAAAATATATATCATCAATCATTGGAAAACATTTCCATCTCTGTTGCACGTATCACTGTCATTCCAGTATTCTTCCTCATTAATATTTCATTTTCTATGATTAGAAAATATCTTTGGTTATATTTGGAAAATGTTTCCAAAATTTATTCAATAGATGTTTAAATAAAACATCACGAAGCCAATTTGAGCCATTACACTCATTAACTAAATTCACTTAATCAATCTTTACTATCGAACCTTACCATTCCTTAGTTAAAACGAAGTCAGTTAAGTTGGGGTATAATTACCTCTCAGACCTTAACTGAACAACATTTCTAACCTCGAAATAGCCAAAGCTCACCTTTCAATTCGTTAACAAGCTTCCTTACGAAACTTTCGGATTCTATTTATTAATCCACTTCTTTATTTTAAGACATTGGTTATAACTATAGCGTTATAATATCTTCTTGTTAAATATCCAACTTCAAAATATAGCTTTTATTCCTTAATTAAACTAAGTAACTAAACCACTAATTTATTAATAAATAAGTAAATCATCATTAAACCGGAAAGTAAATATTACTTTACCGAATTCGATATAATCAAATTCAATGTATAATTCCCCTTTTTCGAATAATCTCTATTCGATAGCTCCTTTTCGAATAAACTATATTCGATAACCCTTTGTTCGAATAACTATATTCGATAATTTCTCTTCGAATGATTTACATTCGATTAACTTTCTACGAATGATTTACATTCGATAAATCTCCTTTCGAATAAACTATATTCGATTAACTCCTTTGAATTTACTCATTTTGACTAACTCAATTTACTCAGCTTGATTAACTTACTTGATTAACTCAATTTATTTAACTCAAATTATTAAACTCACTTGTCTTATAACTAATATTCGATAAATTTATATTCGAATAACTATGTTTGTTTTAACTTTATTTCGAATGGCTAATATTCGATTGAACTCCATTCGCTTGACTCTAGATCGCAGCGATCACAATGGTTATGCCTGATTCCCTTAGGAAATATCCGACCGCCGTAGGCTATCTGCAGCCCTACGAATTACGCGAGCAGTCATACAAAATGGCAACTCATCCTGAATAACTATGCTTGATTAACTCTATCTCAAATAACTATATTCGATCAACTCTAATTGAATAATTAATATTCAATAAATTCTAATTCGATTAACTCTATCTAATTGACTCTAACTGATTAACTCTAAGTAATTAACTCTATCTGATTTATTCTAACTGATTAATTATAACTGATTAACTCTACGTTTATTCAGTTTCAAATATCGATGTTGAAATCGATTCTTACTTCTCTATATAAATCCCGACTTATATATTCTATTTATCCAATGATAAATATCATTTTTAATTTATAAAATATTATTTATAAATTTAACTTCTTACTTTATCTGTCAAAAATAGATTCTATTTAAAATCTTTACTTTAAATCCATATCATGTTATACCCGTGTGCGAAGCACGGGTCTAAACCTTTCAAACGTAAAATTCTCCTTTTATGCAATTCTAGTCCCTTTTCCAGTATTTCTTTTTAAAGTCGATTTATTTACCAAATAATTCCCCTTTTGATAATTCTATTTATTCTATAAAATATTTTCTATTTATAAAATCTATTGATTTATAAGTAATTCCTTTTATAATCTACCTATTTTCTTTTTCTATTTACTTTAAACACATTTCCCCTTTTCTATTCTATTTATTTTTCAAATAAATATTCCTTTTCAATTTTATTTGTAAATAGTTTACAAATATTTCTTTTTCGATTCTATTTGTAAATGTTTTACAAATATTTCCCTTCAATTCTGCCTATTTGATTAACAAATAAATATTCCTTTTAAATCTATTTATTTTCTAAATAAATAGTTTCCTTTTTATAAAATCCATTGATTTTATAAATATTTCTTTTTCAATATAACATTGAAAATTTCCTTTTTAACATTCCACTATTCCTTATGGTATTTAACATACCATATAACAATGATTGGTATCATTTAACCATATGAAATCAACAACAGATCTCATATCACATCATATAACGCAATATATGAATACAGTAAAATAAATGTTGAGGAACCCAGTTGGGTCCCTCTGACCTGTTTCCCTGCATCCACAGATGTTAAACAATAAATTAACATCAATTTCATTTCACTATGGAATATTATGCTGAACAGAATCAATATTTGATTAATGATGTATTTCTATATCGTTATCTATATTTTCAATCAACTGACTAGTAGTTCAACCAAACAGCCAACACACTGCAAACAACCATCATTTATAAATTCTAAAAATGCTTTATAAGAATATAAATTGAGTAGAGTTAGTGAGATTTACTCACATTGGACGGTTATCGTTAAATAACGATAATTGGTCATTGATTTGATTCAGGCGTTTAATTTCACCATAAATCCGAACGAACTCGAATTCACTTACGGTCAGTTCCATGGTGTAGCCACCATCCATACGATCCCAACGGATCTTGTTTTGTTGAATTCTGATAATATATGAAGAACTTATTGAGTTGACCAGTTAACGTACTAATTAAAACTTAAATAACTTAAGATATATATACATTTTTTGGTTGGGCTTCACCTTAAACCCATCGGCCCATTCAATCCATTACCGCACCAAGTTCTTCTACCTCCAGGATCAAACACGAGCTGTTGTACTCCTTCACCATTACCGAAATTTCCAACTCCAACTTCTCTCTTCTCTTCCACTTAAAAATCTCACAAAAATTAATATAATTCCACCTTTCAATTTCTCTACCCGATCATACGATCATCATTCAATTCGGCCAACTGAATCAAAGACCGATGTTCGGCCACCTACCATAGATATCGACAATCATTATTGCGGATTCCATAAAAAAAATTCACGTAGATGGGATTTTCTCTCCTAAATCCAAATATAAACCCTGATTCGAACAACGACACTTCAATAGCGTGGAATACCTAACCCTAGCTCGCGCTACACTTCTGACATCGATATGAAATTGGTTCGATCCATACAAAATGGACGTATAATCGAAGAGCATGAGATGAGGAGTGTGAATATCTATATAAGAAGATTTATAGATTTGTTTTTGATTTTATTTTGATTTTCAAGGATGGAAAATTTTACTGTAAAGGAAGAATGGTGGCGACGCAATGTTTTTGCCCGAGAATGAAAATGGGTTAGGGTTAGGAAAGGTAAAGGTATTTTATAGGATGGTTTTATTATTTTATTATTCGATTATTTTATTTATTTTTAAGCGATTGCTGTTTACATTTGTCCTCTAAAATTCCTGTGATCACATACGATACCAAAAAATCACGAAACTGAACATGTAGCTAGAGTTTGACATTGCGGACCCAACGAAACTGGGTTCGTCGAATTCCGACTTCGTTTGCTCACACAGCGTATTTTTAGCCGTTAAAATACTGATTGTTTTCACATTAAAATCCCATACAGCCAGATACTGACTTCAAAAATCACGAAAATTGAAATCTAGCAATAATTTAATATTGCAGATCCAACAAAATTAGTTTCGTCGAATTCTGAGGTCGTTTGGAAAACTGGCTATTTTTAAAGCTCTAAATAACCCATTTAAATATATAAATATATTTAAAAATAATTAAAACTAATATTTAAAAATAAATATTATCGTATATATTCACAATAGAATATCATACAGTTCCACTGGGATTTATAGCTCGATTTTCCAAATCCAGTGTTACATCGATATTCGATTTATATTTAAAAATCCATTTTAAAATATAAATAAATCGATATAAATTATAAAGGAATTCCATAGCGACTTTTCTAAAATTTTATTTGGACATAACTAAAAATCCACATGACGAAATATCGATTTTTATCTTCCATCAGAAAAATATACTTCACCAGCTCCTAGCGTTTCTTGTTTCACAGAAATCCGATTTAAAACGAATCCTGTACATTCAGTTGAAGTTCAAATCGCCAAATAGCGAACTGTCGCGCCGTTTCAAGCTAGATTATAATTATATTATAATTATACGTTCAAACTATCGTTCAAATAATATATTCGTTGTTCTAATTCGATTCTAAACTGAATTAAATATCACCGATGATCCAATTCACACTATTTTGTGCATTCCACTATTTCTGACTATTTAAGAAATTAAATATATTATTATATTATTTATTTTAATTATATATTCAATATTATTTAATTCTGGTCGTTTTAAATAACCAAACCATTATTCAAATAATTAAATAAATTATTTATGTCGCTGAAAAATGCGGGTCGTTACATTCTTCCCCCCTTAAAATAATTTCGTCCTCGAAATTGCTAAGGTAGAGAACAAACCCTACTAACAGATTAATTTTTTTTTTTAATTCTTAACTTCAGTTTTAACTGAACCAATTTAATTTCAATTAAAATATTAATTAATTCTTATGAACGATAATTTTCTAAAATCCTGAAAATTTCTAACACTCGAAATTTTCGAAAAATTTCGCCGGCTCCTCCTTTATACCGGTCAATAGTTCAAACTCACCTCTCTAGGCCCTTTCCAATCCAAAAGAAAATCAAACAGCCAAGCGGCTTGCCAAATCGGCCCATAAATCACCAAATCCATAAAATTAAACATGTACCTTTTTGTCGGGCTTATCATTATATCCTTACATTCTGCTGCCGATTCAGCATATACCAAAGTCATCCTAATCATTCTCTGATCAATTTATCCTCAACACAACTATTCGCTTAAACAAGCCAATTACCATCTCAAACTCAAGTTTCATTCTCGATTCCAAATTCCTAACCAATTTCAATTCTTCTTTACCCGTCCAATATGTTTACACAAATTCATAACTCACAAATCCAACTTTATTCGATATTGTTCTATTTCAATTCAATTTCCCCTTACTGGTTTTTATTCAATTCCAGTTTGCTTTCCCAAATTTCTATTTGATTTCCATTTCTGGTTTTAAATCAAATTTCAATTTTCTTTCGCCAATTTTCTTTAAATTTGTTTTTAATTCATACTATCTTCCTGGGGATTTTAAACAGTTTAGTTTTTCTAAAGTCAATCATTTCCTTTCGGGGTTCAAAACAACTTCCTTTCTCAAAACAATTTCAAAAACAATTTCTTTGGTAGTAATCTGTCACTTAGAACTCGAAAATGAACACTGAAGATGTGGCCAGTAGCATCAGAGTTATTTCCTAGTGATAAAAGTGAGTTCAATACTATATCACTCTAAAAACCATTTTTAAACAATTTCATTTTGAAATCTTTTTCAAAATATCATTCACGATTGTAACACCACGGATTTTTGAATAATCGAATTAACTAAATTAAAGAATAAATGTTTAGCATTGTTCTAAGGTTTGTAAGCAGAAGACTTAGTAGCTTATTTGGTTGGAACATGTGACTTGCATACAAGAGGTACAGAGTTCGATCCCCGCCAACGCCATATTTTTGTTTTAGGGGAATGGCTAAAAAGCGGCTTAGTGTGAACGCGGTTCAAAAAGTAGTTTAGTGTGAAAATGGTTAATTAGGAAGACAGAAATATATATAGATATATATATATATAATAAAATTCAACCTAAAATTTAAGAAAAAAATTCAAAACAGCGGAAGCGAGAAGGCAAAACACCAAACCGACCTATTTTATGGGACGACCCGAGACTCGCTGGGTTGACCTGAGACCCGCCGGGTTGACCCGAGACCCGCTGGGTCAACCCCAGGGTCGACTCAGGAGGTTTGGAATTGGTCTCGTTGGCCCTAAATGGTCTATGACGAAATTTTATGTTTTAGGGCTTAGGTGGCGATTTCTGGTTGGTCTGTTGACATCATTTCTTGGTTTCTAAGGCCTAGGTGGATTCTAGAGTGATTCGACGGCTTAAATTAATTCAAAGCTCTATAAAAAGACCCATAGACTCAAACCCTAAATCAAAATTAAAACTAAAACTATGGCCGTCATGCTGTCGTCTTGAACTCTAGAGTAGCCGCCACCAATTAGAGAGGAAGAACATCAAATCAAATTAGTTCTATTCAACACTAACAACGAATCTTCTTCAAAGGAAAGCTAATTCAACTTTAGAAATCAGAATTCAGAACTCAAGACCGCCTTTGAGTTGTGAGTTCGATAGTTTTAATAAAATAATTAGTAATTTAATTGGATTAAGTAATGGTGTAGATTTTATGGATGTGATGTGAATTATTGATCACATGTTGTAATTATGTTGTTGAATTGTGTTGAAATCTCTATGACGTTATGTTGTGATGCTACCATTTATGATGTAAAGTTATGTTGCTATCTTCTATGTTGTAATTTTATATATAACCAAATCATCATGTTTCATATGCTAGTTTGGTGATGTTGATTCATATGATAAATCATATGTATGCAAGTTTAGATTTTTATTTAAACATGAATCATATACAAGTTGGGTAAAATTATATGTGACCTTACATGGTTATGACATCTAGTTTATGTGAAAATTTGATTAAAAATTAGGCTATGACATGGGTGAGTTATATGCTAAATTCTACATGATATTTTACATGTTAGATGCATGTTTACACCATTGTTATGATGCATAAATCAAATATGCAAGTTTCTATAAATATATGAGTTTGGGGTATGAACCATGTTATGCAAGTTTAGGGTTATTGCCTATGCAAGTTACACCTTTAGATGTAGGTCTATGACATACATGATTTATTCAAGTTCACACCTTTAGATTTGGAACCATGACATATGTTGTTTATGCAAGTTGTAACTTTGGCCTCTGCAAGTTTTAGATGTAGAACATTATTCACATATGCAAGTTCATCCCTATGTTTAGATCTATGTTTTCGTTATGTGTACATTGTGATGTTTTCTCTTTATTCCATGAGTTAGACTATTCGAGTCTAACGTATATTTTACGTTAAACGAACAAACGCACAACGTGGGGTAAAGGGGATAATATTAAAAAGATTTAATTGGCATAAATGCCTTAAAAGGCATAAAATATAATTGTGGTGAAAATTGGTATGATTTTGCATACCATAAATGGATGGACATAATTGAGTCAATTATGGACATCGTTAAATTTGGAATTGATTGATAATTTGAATGGGGGAAAGTAATTCAAATTTGGGGAATGATTAATTAGGAGAAATGAATCGTCTAATACACGAGGTTAGGCTCTTTTTTGGTGTAAGACTGCCCGGACCCGCCCGACAAATCCAGCTACCACAAATGCCAGTTTAATGTGAGAGGTCTTAGGCATAAATTAAATACCTAACAATTGTAAAGACATGAGGTTAGGCTCTTTTGTGGTGTAAGACTGCCCGGACCCGCCCGACAAATCCAGCTGCCACAAATGTCAGTCTAATGTGAGAGGTCTTTATGAGGTTACGGCGTTAATGAATTAAGAAACACTTAACTAGATAAACATGTAGTGGACATGAGGGGGTTAAGTGGGTGCCTTGGGTGGCATGTGGAATCTAGTGGGTGCCTTGGGTGGCATTTGGAAATACGATTAGAAACACTTAACCAAAATTGAAACATGTAATTGAAACATGATTAAGAAGTGGTTAAGTGGGATGTACTAGAAGGGACCAAGCTTAGGTGGATAGCTTGTGTCAAGTGATGGGGGCCCGTTTCAACCAGTAACACATACGTATCTTTGTGGGCTCGACCCAAGTCGAGGACGGGACACGGATACTGGGCTTGACTGTGAGAGGCCAAAACGGGTTAGCGGTGGCAACGCAAGTCCAACGGGTTCATATGCGTGTGTGGACCCGGGCTGGTAGGTAAGACGTTGTTGCATCGTGTAGGTATAAGCCGTGCATTGTTGGTTGTATCGGGTTGCCACTTTGGGGAGTGATGCACCCCACTGTGGGGACAACACGGGTATTTATGAGTTAGGGAGCCGATCGCTTGGGGGTTGTGCGTACACCTAGTGGGGATTGGGGCAGGCGGCACCTATGAAGGCAGCTAGGTGTGTACGAAACTACCAATATCATTATTAAATTTTGTAGGCAGGATCAACCTTAGGGTGACTAGTGGTGGTGCAGTATACTAGTGGTTGTGTAGTATAGCAATTATCCTATAGTGTTGGTGTAGTTTAGTAATTATCTTATAGTGGGTTAGGTGCGCTTTAACGATATCGTTCTTCATCTTGTTTCCTTTTTTACTCTGCCATATTCAATGGTTCATGGTCATTTCCATATTTTCCAACTTATGCCTTAGCCTATTTACTTTGTTAATTATATTGTTAAAATTATCGCACTCGCCAGACTTTATGTCTGACCCCCTTTGTTTCCTCCTCTTTCCTTCCTTTCCCCTTAGGTGCTCAGGTTGGAACTAGCACCAGTGGAGCTTGATCTTGGACTTCTTTTAGAAGATTGCTTGGATCGCTGGAGTAAAGTTCAGCCTCTCTTTTATTTTTGGCTATTTTGATGTTGGGAATTATGTCTTTCAGTTTATGTACTTTTGATAGTCAAGATGGATATTATGTACTTTGACTTTGGTTTTTGATGATGTAAGCAAACATATGTGTTTTCCGCTGCAATGAAATAAAGTTTTAAATCTTGGAGTACTATTTATATCTATCATGTTGTTAAGTTTCTATTCTATACTTACTTAAAACGCTCCATAGAAGTTAATGCATTCCCTTTGTGAGTGACATTAATGGACGCAGGGTGTTACATGTGGTATCAGAGCTGAAGGTTACCAGAACAGATATGAATTTTGAAAAAAAAAAACTGTTTTTCAAAAGCATTTTTATAAAGTAGTACCCTCAAAAGTATGGTTTAAGGAAAGTATTTTCAAGAGAAAAGTATATTTTAGAAAGCATAACACCAAGAGCCATATATCTTTCCCTCGGTTCTTTTATATTGAATCTTTCCTTTTTCGTTTCAGCATGTCTGAAGCATCTAAGATACCAGAGGGTGTTCATGTACCCTGTTGGTTTCGTCAATATCTCGAGGCTAGGGTCGCCACCGCAGGTCCAACAAATGCTCCTCCTCCTCCCACTCCTCCTCACGTCGATACTTTTGCTAAGATATGTAAGGACTTTAGAGTAATGGGTGGAAAACCTTTTCACGGGCCGGAGACATTTGTTGAAGCTCGTAACTGGCTAGAGGAGGTGGAAGAATTATTTAGAATCTTTGAAGTGGATAATGAAAGAAAAGTCCAGCTAGCTGCCTGGCTAATGAAGGATGAGTCCTCGTTTTTGTGGGAGGTCACAAATGGGGGACGTTCAGTCTATACATGGCTAGATTTTAAGCAGAGGTTTGAGGCGAAGTTTCTCTCGCGGGCTGAAGAGAATCTATACATGGAAAGGTTTTTGTCACTGAAGCAAGGGAATTTATCGATGAAAGAGTACGTCAACAAATTCAACCAATTGGCAAGATTTGGCTTGGACTTGGTGAATACTCCAGAAAAGAAGGCTCTAAGATTTGTTAAGGGTTTAAACAAGCCGCTTCATGGGTTAGCTATGACCCACATTCCCATGGGGGCTACCTTCGAGGGACTAGTTGACATGGCGCTCATGCATGAAGAGGAGAAGGGCGCCAATGCTAATAAGGCACCCGAGAAGAAAGGGGATCAAAAGAAGCTGCAACAGCAACAAAAGAACAAGAAAGATGGCAAAGGCAACAATGCTAAGGGAAAGAAAAGATGCTTTAACCGTGGGACACCCGGCCATCTAAGCAAAGATTGTAGGAAGAAAAAGAAGACTGGTTGTTTCCACTGTGGCGAGGCGGGACATCTTATTAAGGACTGCCCAAAGAAATGGCAGAGGGCAGGGTCTACCTCAGGAGGACAGGTGCAAGCTCTTATGGCACCAGGGCAGGCAAGGGGACAAGTTCAGGCTCTCGTGGTCCCACCGCTGCAAGAACGAGGTAGAGCAATTTCCGTTGAAAGTTTAGTTTTTCTGTTTGATCATCCTGCCCGTACTTTATTCGATTCTGGTGCGTCACATTCGTTTATTTCTACATCATTAGTTGAAACACTGCACATTGATACTAGTCTAGTTATTGATCCCTTAGTAGTCTCAAATCCTATCGGGGTTCAGCTCATCTTTCTATGATTTGTCGGTATTTGAGAGTGTTTAATTTGGGCGTTGAGTTTGAGTGCAATGCTTTTGTTCTTGACTTCATGGGCTACGGTTTAATTCTAGGTATGGATTGGCTAACTAAATATGGGGCCATCCTAGATTGTGAAAGAAGGGTAGTTAGATTGTTGACTCGTTTTGGAAAGACCCTTGATATTTCTTGTGATCCTAGAAGTCCAGTAATGCTTAGCTACCTAGAATCCCTTGACGCATCCGATGATGATTTACATTCTGTTCCCATAGTCCGTGAATATGCTGATGTCTTCGATGAGGTGAGGGGCTTACCCCCAAAACGTGAGATAGACTTTCGGATATATCTAGTAGATAATGCAAAGCCAGTTGCATTACCGGTGCGCCACATGGCTCCAAGAGAGAGAAGAGAACTCAGTAAGCAAGTGAAGGAATTGCTTGAGAAGGGGTTCATCAGACGTCGTATATCGGAGTGGGGTGCTCCAGTAGTATTTGCCACGAAGGCGGATGGGTCCCTTAGACTTTGTGTGGACTATAGAGAACTTAATAAGCTTACTAAGAAGAATAGACACCCACTGCCGAGGATTGACGATCTCTTCGATCAGTTAGTTGGCGCCTCAGTGTTTTCGCAGTTGGACTTAGCCACTGGTTTCCATCAGTTGAGAGTGGCTGAGGATAGCATAGACAAGACTGCCTTTAGGACTCCAGATGGTTTCTTCGAGTGGCTTGTGATGCCCTTCGGTTTGACAAACGCCCCCGCATACTTTGTTGACTTGATGAGTAGGGTGTTTAGGGAGTACCTTAATAGATTCATGGTGGTCTTTGTGGATGACATCTTGGTCTTTTCTAAGAGCGAGGAAGAGCATGTCCTACATCTTAGGGAAGTATTGGAGACCCTTCGAGCGCATAGCCTTAAAGCTACATTTTATAAATGTCACTTTTGGAGGAAGGAAGTGCGATTCTTAGGGCACGTTGTTTCCAAAGAAGGGATAGCTGTGGATCCCGCGAAGGTAGTGGCAATCCAAGATTGGAAGGTTCCTAGAAATGCTACAGAGGTGAGGAGTTTCTTAGGGTTGGCTGGTTACTATAGGAAGTTTATCAAAGACTTCGCAAAGATATCAGCCCCATTAACACGCTTGACGAAGAAGAACTTAGTTTTCACATGGGACGTAGATTGTGATGATGCGTTCCAACGTCTAAAGAGAGCTTTGACAACAGCCCCAGTCTTAGTGTTGCCAGATGGGAGTAATCCATTTACCGTTTATACCGATGCAAGAGGGAAGCGTAATAGCCTATGGTGGAAGGCAGTTGAGAGTGCATAAGAGAAATTACCCTATACATGACCTAGAGTTGGCCGCTATTGTCTTTGCGCTTAAGTCTTGGCGTCATTATCTTTTCGATGAGAAATTCGAATTATTCACTGACCACAAATCGCTAAAATACTTATTCTCTCAGAAGGACTTGAACTTAAGGCAACAAAGGTGGGTGGAATTCTTAGCATCCTACGACTTCGAGATAGCATATACCCCTGGCAAGGGTAACGTGGTGGCAGATGCCTTAAGTAGAAAGAGGTTGTCCTTGAGTCCGTTGTTTGTTGAGCGGCGAAGCTTAGAGTTCATCTCTACATTTGACTTTAAACCTTCCGTTGACTTTGTACCCGGTTTGCTAGCATCCTTAGAGGTCAGACCTACGCTTTTGGGATAGATTGGCGAGGCACAGCGAGATGACCAACAATTAGTTGAGTTAGTAGAAAAGCTCAAAAGAGGGGAGTCATCGAGCCATCTCCGTAGGTATACCCTAGATGATAAGGGTTGGTTACGTAGGGATGGTAGACTTTGTGTACCACAGGATGAGAACTTGAGGAAGACCATCCTTGATGATGCACATCATTCGAAGATGACCATCCATCCCGGTGCGGACAAGATGTATATGGACATGAGACGAGTTTACTTTTGGGCCGGTATGAAGAAGGACGTGGAAGAGTTTGTTACTAGATGCTTGGTGTTCCAATAAGTAAAAGCAGAGCAAAAGAAGCCCGGTGGATTGCTTCACCCATTGGAGGTCCCACAATGGAAGTGGGAAAGTGTTTCAATGGACTTTGTTGACGGATTACCAAGATCGAGGAAGGGTAATATGGGGATTTGGGTCATGGTAGACAGACTTAATAAGAGCGCCCATTTCATTCCCTTGAAGAGTAAGAGGACTGCTCCATGGTTAGCCTCCGTATACATTCGAGAAATAGTTCGTTTGCACGGTGTTACTTCTAGCATAGTGAGCGACCGCGATCCTATCTTTACTAGCGAATTTTGGAAGAGCTTGCAAGAGGCGGTAGGGACTCAGTTATGTTTGTTAACCGCATATCATCCTCAGATGGACGACCAAACCGAGAGGGTGAATCATATTCTAGAGGACCTATTGAAGTTGTGTGTCTTAGATTTCAGAGGTACATGGGAGGAACATCTTCTGTTGGTGGAGTTCGCATATAATAACAGCTTTCAGTCTAGCATTGGCATGGCACCGTTCGAGGCTCTTTATGGACGGCCGTGTCGTTCGCCTACATGTTGGTGGGAGTCTACTGATAAGATCTTACTTGGCCCGATATGATTAGAGAGACTTCAGAAAAGATTGATTTGATTCGAAGGAGGATGAAGACGGCGCAAGATAGGCAGAAATCTTATGCGGACAAGAGGAGGACAGATTTTGAGTTTGATATTGGGGACATGGTTTTTGTCAAGGTGTCTCCATTACGGAACGTCATTCGCTTTGGGTCCGTTAGGAAGTTAGCACCAAGGTTCGTAGGGCCGTTTCCTATTAAGGAGAGGATTGGGCAGATGGCGTATAAAGTGGAGTTGCCCGAGAGACTTAGTGGCGTACACGATGTTTTCCAAGTGTCACATTTGAGGAAGTGCTTGCACGAGACCGCAGAAGTGGTAGAGCCGAGCTTGCTTAGTGTGATGACCCCAAACTTCAACAGAATGAAAGTAAGGAATAATCATTTGGAATACAACATAAATACAATAATACATATCACAGATACAACATAGCATAGGAAATTCATAGAGTAACAACATCATAGCAGCGGAAATATAATGTCATCAACCACAGAAAATCCACAGTCACAGAATTCTAAATTATTACTTCAAGTTTGCAGAAAGAGAAATAAGTTCCAACTCCAACTTAAACAACGTGGAATAAACCAAGTTTAATGTTTGGAATAAAAAAAATTGCAAAGGCAGCGAATGATAGATGTCTTCAAACTCCAAGTCACCACCTCTACACAAAAGCAAATTCAAGGAAGATAGTAAGCAGTTCCAAAGAAAAGACTCCAAGCGAAGAATAAACCTGTTTACTTGGCTGCCCATGTAGAAAGGAGGGCACCCGAGTTTGCAAAAAGGTGGAAACAAACAACGGGTCAGTCGTGGGACTGGTGTGAGAATTCTTAACTAATGAATTACTATTAATTGGACAAATCCAAAGACCACGCCGTTAACGTGGAACAGGTTTGCTCTAATGGATTTCCGTTCATAAAAGTGTCAGAACAAATAATGAGTAAATCGTACAACAACGTTATGCTTTTTAGAAAAATGGAATCACCATAAGACCCAGGTCCCATCACACAATGCAACACAAACCAGAGGATATGGTTTTACCTTATAGTGATTAAACATGCTAAATACGGCAAATACGAGTTTAATATTATTATTAGTATATATCAACACATTTTCAAGGTAAATGTATAAATCCTAGGAAGAATAGTATCCCATACTACTATGCCTCCATACTAGTAATACAATCAAATTCGTAGGGTCGTATTTGGATTTTGGTTTCCATCATGAGTCAAGGCTAGGGAGGAGCTCCTACTAATTCGAGACACTCTAGCTAATGTCTCAGGATCCCCCGCAGTGATCCCTTGGAAAGCTGCAGGGCCGGTCCACCATACGAGTTGCGGATTAATTATTCCTGAACACACGTTTCCCAGTCCTGTAGGACCTATCATCTGAGGCGCCTCATTCCATCATCCACATAAGTAAAATGTCGGGCCGTGTTAAAGCCCAATCACCACTTCTACCTAGAAAGAAACTTGCTGCTCTCCCTGCGTTCCCTTCTCCCGTTTTAGACTCCGCCGGTGTGAAAGGCTCGCGAAGTCACGCTGTACACAAAGCTATGCCTAAACAGGCCATGCTTTGATCGTCCACAAGGCCTGCTTTTCAACAAAACCTTGACCCTATGCATCTTAGCATGCCACATCATCACTTTATATCGTACTACCAATCCTTTGAAGAAATATATGAACGGGTGTTAAGCAAGAGAATAAATTCCCCGCCACCAAACATCCATACATTCGACAAAAGATCAATAAAATGATATTTGATAGAGTATGATGTCAGACACACAATCCATTTATTAGCTTATGCTCTGGGCCTGAGCAAAAGCCAAACCCGTGAAATCAACACGTACGTTTGGGCAATGACCATTTCCCTTGAATTGGGAGCAAGTCAAATCAGGGCCTCGATCGTTGTCCATTCAAGGGAAGATTTACGGTCTTCATACGCCATCTTCATTCTTCAATTAACGTCATTTGATTACTTAGAATGAGTGAACTCGGACTTTCCAAATAATCCTCGTTTATATATATATATATATATATATATATATATATATTTAAAATCCTTCTTATAAATTAATAATTATTTTTATTAACGATTCATTCCTATTTTCATTATTTAAAATAATTAAATTTTTATATATAACGACGCCTTAAGTCCATGGGCGACTATGGCGCTACATTCAACCAATTTTGATTTTTACATTTCTCGGGATCTAACCGTTGGATCTTAACGTAATATATATCGTTGGAAAGATTTTTCCAAGACGGTCCTAACGGTTTCAGTTTTAAGGATGGTGGGATCTTCTTGTATAGTCATTTAAAGGTACGATTTCAAAACGCGAACTACCACACCCCATTCGTTTAATTTTAATTATATATTTATATATATATATATATATAATCATTGAATCGTAATAATGTTGTTTGATTAAAACAACGCTCTAGACAATTACCAATACTTACTAAATTTTAATTCATTTGAAAATGAAGATAATATTACCGCATCCTAAATTCATTCTTTACTTACATTGAAAATGTAAATTCCATCCCTTTTTATTTACATAAAAAAAAAGTTGTAAATTTAATTCCTATGTAAATTCCTATTTTTTTTATTTACATGTAAAAATGTAAATTTTGATACATTCAAAATCCTATTTTGAAATTACATATAAAAATGTAGATTTCAACTTCAATGTACATTCTCATCTTAGTTACATGATAAAAATGTAACTTATTTTTGCAGTGAATCCTATTCTAAATTTACATATAAAAATGTAAGTTTAATTATAATGCAACCTCTACTTCTTATTTACATTGTAAAAATATAACTTTTAATTACATTGCAAACTCTACTCTTCATTTACATTGTAAAAATATAACTTTTAATTACATTGCAAATTCTACTCTTCATTTACATCCTAAAATATATGACTTTAATTTCATATCACCCTCCTACCCCTTATATTATATATAAAATAAATAAATTTTATTTCTAATGTTCATTCTCATCTTATGTTACATATATATAAAAAAGAAAATGTGAATTCTATCATACGATGTAAATGCATCTTTTAATTACATAGGAAAAATGTAATTTTTAACATACAGCATAATTTCCTACATACATTACATATAAAAATGTAATATTTAACATACAATGTAAATTCATGTTTTAATTACCTATAAAAATGTAATTTTTATCCTACGGTGTAATTCCCTATATAATTTACATCTAAAAATGTAAATTTTAACATACGATGAAATTCACATGTTAATTACAAAGAAAAATGTAATTTTTAACATATGACATTAATTCACTTTATAATTTACATATAAAAATGTAAATTTTAACATACGATGAAATTCACTTGTTAATTACAAAGAAAAATGAAATTTTTAACATACGACATTAATTCACTTTATGATTTACATATAAAAATGTAAATTTTAACATACGATGAAATTCACTTGTTAATTACAAAGAAAAATGAAATTTTTAACATACGACATTAATTCACTTTATGATTTACATATAAAAATGTAAATTTTAACATACGATGAAATTCACTTGTTAATTACAAAGAAAAATGAAATTTTTAACATACGACATTAATTCACTATAAAAATAACGTAAATTACATATCGATGTAAATTTCGTAACGAGGTGAATTCCTACTTTAATTCACATTAAAAATAATGTAAATTACATAACGGTGTAAATTTCACAACGAAGTGAATTCCATAACGATGAACAAGATGATAGATTTATACGTTATTCATGTCCAATATTTCTTGCCCAATACTTCGTTTCCCATTCTACCACAACAATATTTTGAATAATACCAGGATCAATTAGAATTAATAACATTTTTTAAAAAATAAAATAAAATCAACCAACCATGATTTACAAGATAAAAAAATGAATCACCAAACTCAGATCTAACATTTAAACTTGCAGATCTAATATCATAACGTCGCAAACGATTTAGATCCATTACTTAGAATAACAACAATCGCAGATCTATTTATATTTAACCAATTAAACTTCTCACAATGCAATAATAATAATTAAATTAAAAATAAATTCTCACCTAGCTTGGATTTGAGATGAAGGTTCGGATTCAATCAGATCTCGTGTTCAAGGTCACGGTAGTTACGGATCTGAAAGATTTTAATTTGAAGATCATACGAATAAATCAGAACTGACTTTTAACAACTGTCGCTGTAACGCTTAAAAGCGTCGCAAATATAAAATATTCATACCTTGAAATTTTCAGAAAAGTTCAAAACTTTGAATCCAGAATTTGGGAGTTGTAGTCGACGGTTTTACAAATGGTTTGCGGGAGATTGGAGAGCTACGAGAGGCGCATCCACGCCGGGAATATAGGGGGGTACGGCGGCCTGTGCAGGGGGCGGCGGCGGCTTGAATGGCCGAGCTTTGGAGGCGCGGTTCTCGGAGACCGGGACACGAAATCAAATGAAACTTGTCGGAGATTGGAGAGGAAAGGAAGAGCTTCAAAATGTTCAACTACGGCTAAGTCTAGTTGTGAGTGGATTGATGGGAAAATGGAGATGAAATTTCGAAGGGGGGCGGCTATGGGTTATTGCGATCGGGGAAGAAGAAGGTACGGCCGTATTTATACACGTATTCTCCACGTATTTTCTATTTTATTTAATTTATTTAATTCCGGAAAATAGGGTTTTTCATTCGAACTCCAATTCGCGCTCAACGACTATCGAACAATAGGTTTTGACACCTTTTGAACGCAATGGCGCTAGTGCCGAGGTCTAATTCTGAAGTTTACTGTGTGTTTTCTTTATTTTCAAATTAATTCTTTTATTTTTAATTCGAACGTAATTTCTAATTTTACTGGGGTCACATACGAAGTCAGAAAAATCCAGAAAAATTATTTTTGGCTTTCTTATGACGATACGATCCTAACAAAATTTATTTCATCGAATTCTGAGACTGTTTGAAAAATGGCTATTTTTCAGTCAATTAATTTTGACCGAAATTGACAAAACACAGTTTCTTTTGCCACGCTCACATACTAGCTTCAAAAATCTTGAAATTTGAAACCTCGCAATAATTTTACATTTCGGATCCAACAAAAGTAGTTTCGTCGAATTCCGAGGTCGTATGCAAAATGTCGATTTTCAAGGGCGATATATTTTCTATAGCGACCTTTCTGAAAATTCATTTGGCCATAACTTTTGATTTCTGCTATGAAAATTCAATTTTTCAGATTCGTTAGAAAGATATTCATTAACAGATTTAAATATTTTTCATTTCACCAAAATCCGGTTTATTCTGCATCCTGTGTAGTTAGTCAAAGTTTAAGTTTGACTTTTCAAACTACCGTCCTATTTCTAATTCTTTATGAAATTTAATTGAATATATTTTCATTAACTTTGCTCAAAATAAATTTCCATTCATTTTTATTTGAAATAATTTATTTTAAATATTTAAACACCTCTAAAATCTCAAAAATGAATTTTTTTAAATTGGCCCCAAATTCCGGGTTGTTACAATCTCCCCCACTTAAGAACTTTTCGTCCTCGAAAAGAAAAATGGAAGAATAGAAGGGTTGGAACCAACATAAAGAATAGAAAATATTTTAAGCGTACCTAAAAATAAAACTAATCGGAGATTCTCTAGCTCTAGCGGCTCTAGCGGCAGCGGTACTCATTTCTAGTTAGTTCTGTACGATCAAGGAAAGAGTCAGAACAACTGTTATGGTGATTTGAGGAGTTGATCAAGATAAAAGGACGGATAAAAGATAATGACAGAATGACTGACTATTAGGTATTCTCATGAAATGTTCTCCATAGAATATTGTGATTCTATGTAAACGAATTATCATAAATATGTTATATCCCAAAGCTAAGTTTAACCAAAGCTCTGATACCAACTGTGATGACCCCAAACTTCCACCGAATGAAAGTAAGGAATAATCATTTGGAATACAACATAAATACAATAATACATATCACAGATACAACATAGCATAGGAAATTCATAGAATAACAACATCATAACAGTGGAAATATAATGTCATCAACCACAGAAAATCCACAGTCACAGAATTCTAAATTATTACTTCAAGTTTGCAGAAAGAGAAATAAGTTCCAACTCCAACTTAAACAACGTGGAATAAACCAAGTTTAATGTCTGGAATAAAAAAAATTGCAAAGGCTGCGAATGATAGATGTCTTCAAACTCCAAGTCATCACCTCTCCACAAAAGCAAATTCAAGGAAGATAGTAAGCGGCTCCAAAGAAAAGACTCCAAGCGAAACAACGGGTCAGTCGTGGGACTGGTGTGAGAATTCTTAACTAATTAATTACTACTAATAGGACAAATCCAAAGACCACACCGCTAACACGGAACGGGTTTGCTCTAATGGATTTCCGTTCATAAAAGTGTCAGAACAAATAATGAGTAAATTGTACAACAACGTTATGCTTTTTAGAAAAATGGAATCTGTAACACCCCGTAATTCTAGTAACATTAATATTCACAAATTAAAGAATAACTAATCTCAGACGTGATAATTGTGGGAAACGGGTTGCGCCATTGTGTTCGTCTCGGAATTCTGGTTGAAATAGAGTCCGAGTTTGCGTGATTTGGACTTCGTATGAAGGAGATATGGCCATCGGAAGTTTCAGAAAATTCTAAATAGATTTCAGAAAATTTAAAATTCAAAATTCGAAGTCAAACAGGCTAGGCGGGAAATTTCCCGCCTAGAACCCTAGGTCGACTGGGGAGTCGAGTGGGCAGTCGACACCCCCCCAGGTCGACTGGGGAGTCGACTGGGCAGTCGACCTGGGTGTCGACCTGGTCCAGTCGGCTAGGGTTTAACTGAGCCCAATCTTGAGCTGCTGATGTGTCTTTAGGGCTGAGTTGGCAAATTTAACGGTTCAGTTTAGTTGTGAGTTGATCTGACGGTCTAAATAAATCCAAAACTCTATAAATACCTAGGTAGTCTCTCACTCTAAACTCACATGAAAAATAGAGTAGTCACCGTCATACCGCCGCCATGGAACTCAGTGTAGCCGCCGCCAACTAAGAAGGAAGAAGCTAATCAAAACCCTAATTCTACTCAACTCTAAAGCAAATCAAGACTCTCTTTCTTCTCTAATTGTGAGTATGATGATCTTAACAGGATTATTATTAAACTAATTAGATTAAGTTATGAATGGATTATAAGTGAATGATGTGGATTGTCATATATGTTGTTGTAAACCTTATGCTATCATGTATGTTGTAAATCCTATGTTATGTGATGATGATATCCTATATGTTGTAAAACATGTTATGATGATATTTTATAGGTTGTAATTCTCTATGCTAAGTTGTGATAAGTCGTACATGTTATAAAGTCATGATGTTACTACCTATGCTAATTATTTCATGTTAATCAAATCATAATGTTGATATTATTTGGGCTATGTTAATCTATATGGCAAATCATGTATGCAAGTTTAGATTGATTAGTAATGATTATGAACATATGCCATGAGATCTATTTAGGTCTAGAATTGTGCTATGACATGTGTGGGTTCTATGGTTAGATGCTAGTTCACATCATCATTATGTTGCATAAAACCCCATATGCAAGTTTATACATGAATTTGGGTTATGATCATATCATGTAAATTGTGACATATAACCAAACAAGTTGACACCTTTAGACCCATAACCTGTGTAGTTCTATGCAAGTTTCACCCCTATTATGATTAGATCTATTTTATTTGTCTATATGTTGTGAAAATTTATCTTTGTGTTATGAGTTAGACTATTCGAGTCTAACGTATATTCTGCGTTGAATAAGCGAACGTATAACGTGGGGTAGGGGTAATATTAAGGATTTAATATTAAGAAATTGGGGTGCAATTTATATGATTTTGCATGCCATAAGTGGATGGCTATAATTGAGTCAATTATGGACATCGTTAAAATTGGAATTAATTAATAATTTGAATAGGGATATATTTAAAACTGGGGTAAAAGTTTATAAGTGATAATCAATGCTTAGGACACGAGGTTGGACTCGTTTGTGACGTAAACCTGCCCGGACCCGCCCGGCAAATCCAGTAGTCACAAATGTTAGCCCAATGTGAGAGGTCCTAGGACCAAATTAAAGCATAACAGTTGTAAAGACACGAGGTTAGACTCTTTTATGGTGTAAGACTGCCCGGACCCGCCCGACAAATCCAGTTGCCATAAATGCCAGTCTAATGTGAGAGGTCTTTATGAGGTTATGGCCTGAATGAATTAAGAAATACTTAACCAGATAAACATGTAAGGTGGGACATGGGGGTTAAGTAGGTGCCTTGGGTGGCATGAGGAATCTAGTGGGTGCCCTTAGTGGCATGTGAAATACGATTAGTAAGAATTAACCAAACACACATGTAAATGAACATGATTAAGAAGAGGGTTAAGTGGGATATACTAGTGGTGACAAGCTTAGGTGGGTAGCTTGTGGGGGCCCATTTCAACCAGTATCCCAAACGTATCTTTGTGGGCTCGACCCAAGTCGAGGACGGGACACGCATACTGGGCTTGTCTATAAGAGGCCAAAACGGGGTAGCGGTGGCAACGCAAGTCCAACGGGTTTCATATGCGTGTGTGGACCCGAGCTGGTAGGTAAGACGTTGTTGCATCGTGTAGGTATAAGCCGTGCATTCTCCAGTTGTATCGGGTTGCCACTTTAGGGCAGTGATACACCCCACTGTGGGGCCAGCACGGGTATCTACGAGTAGGGAGCCGATCGAAAGTGGGTAGTGGGGTACACCTAGCGAAGATAGGGGCAGACGGCACCTATGTAGTCAGCTAGGGGTACACGAAGCTATTTATATAATTTCTAAGTGAAGAAAGCGGGATCAACTTTGAGGGTGACTGGTGTGGTGCAGTGTAGTAATCATTCGTTAGCAATTAGGTGTGCCTTTAACGTTATCTTTATCTGCTCTTCCATACCCAATAGTTCATAGACATTTCCTTGTTTTCCAGCTTATGCCTTAGTCTAGTTACTTTGATAATAGTATTGTTAGAATTATCATACTCGCCAAACTTTATGTCTGACCCCCTCTATTTCTATCTTTTTTCCCCCTCCAGGTCCTCCGGGTGGGCCCAGTTCTAGTGGAGTTTGATTGGATTGCTCTATCTTTCTTTTGGAAAGCTTAGACCGCTGAAGTAAAGTCCAGCTTGTTACTTCCTTTAGTGGTTATTTATGTAATGGGGTTATGTGTTTTGTTTTATCAAGATGGATATTGTACTTGACTCTGATTTATGGTTTTATGATGTAACAAACATGTTTAATTTCCGCTGTAATAAAATGAAGTTTTAGCTTTACAAGTACTGCTTATTATCTGTCTTGTTGTAATTTTTTTGTTCTATATTCACTTAAAACCTCCATGGAAGTTAATGCATTCCCTTTGTGAGTGACATAAATGGACGTGGGGTGTTACACGTGGTATCAGAGCTTAAGGTTACCAGAACAGATAATTTTTTTAGAAAAACTATTTTTCTAAAGTATTTTTTGGAAGAAGTATTTTCAAAAACATGTCTTAATGAGTGATTTTAAGAGGAAAGTTTTTAAGAAAAACATAATCCCCAATAGCCATATATCTTTATCTTTCGAATTCTCCATTTTGAATCTTTCCTTTTTCGTTTCAGCATGGCTGAAGATCTTAACCTTCCGGATGGTGTAACGATACCAGGATGGTATAGGAGGTTATTAGAGGCGAGGGCCGCTGCGGGTCCAGCCAATGTTCCTCCACCACGAGTTGCACCCGCTCCTCCTCCTCCTCGCGCTGATACTTTTGCAAAGACATGCAAGGAATTTAAGGCTATGAGTGGAAAACCTTTTCAAGGGTCGGAAACGTTTGTGGAAGCTAGAGATTGGCTTAAGGAGGTGGAAGAATTGCTGGAAATCTTTGAAGTTGAAGAAGGGAGGAAAGTCAAATTAGCAGCTTGGTTAATGAAGGGAGAGGCCTCGTTTTGGTGGGAGGTCACTAATGGGGAGCGTCCTGTTGATTCTTGGGCGGATTTCAGACGTAGGTTTGAGGCAAAATTTCTCTCAAGGGCAGAAGAAAATCTATATATGGAAAGGTTCTTGACATTAAAGCAAAGAAGCTCATCAGTGAAAGAATATGTCAACAAATTTAATCAGTTAGCAAGGTTTGGCTTGGACTTAGTGAACACGCCGGAGAAGAAGGCTCTGAGGTTCGTTAATGGATTGAGTGAACCGTTGCAAGGGTTGGCTATGACCCACATCCCTATGGGGGCCACCTTTGAGAAGCTAGTAGATATGGCACTCATGCACGAGGAGAAAGGCGCTAATGCTAATAAGGCACCCGAGAAGAAAGGGGATCAGAAGAAACCACAACAGCAAAACAAGAAGGGTGTTAAAGACAATAATGGCAAGGGAAAGAAGAAGTGCTTTAACTGTGGGACACCAGGCCATCTCAGCAAGGATTGCAGAAAGAAAAAGAAGACTGGATGTTTTCACTGTGGCGAAGCGGGACATCTAGTGAAGGATTGCCCAAAGAAGGGGCAGAGGGTAGGGTCTACCTCGGGAGGACAGGTGCAGGCTCTTATGGCACCAGGGCACACAAGGGGACAAGTTCAGGCTCTCACGGTCCCACCGCTGCAAGAACAAGGAAGAACTATTTCTGTTGAAAGCTTAGTTTTTCTGTTTGATCATCCTGTCCGTACCTTATTCGATTCGGGCGCATCGCATTCGTTTATCTCTACGTCATTAGTTGAATCACTGCACTTAAACACCATTTTAGTAGAGGATCCCTTAGTTGTTTCGAATCCAATTGGGGGCTCAGCTTATTTGTCCATGATGTGTTTGGATTTGAAAATTTCTATACTTAGCGTTGAGTTTAGATGTGATGCTTATGTTTTGGGCTTCACGGACTATGGGCTAATTTTAGGAATGGATTGGTTATCCAGAAATGGGGCCGTTCTTGATTGTGAGAGGAGAGTAGTTAGGCTCATGACTCGCCTTGGCAACACTCTCGAAATCTTTTGTAATCCCATAAATTCCGTTATGCTAAGTTATCTAGAATCGCTTGACGTGTCTGTGGAGAATCTATGATCTGTTAGAGTGGTCCGAGAATACTGGGATGTGTTTGAGGAGGTGAAGGGCTTGCCTCCGAAGCGGGAGATAGATTTTCGAATATATCTTGTGGATAATGCAAAACCAGTATCTTTGCCAGTACGCCACATGGCTCCTCGTGAAAGGAGGGAACTCAATAAGCAAGTGAAGGAGTTGCTTGATAAGGGGTTCATAAGACGAAGTATATCGGAGTGGGGTGCTCCAGTAGTATTTGCCACGAAGGCGGATGGGTCCCTTAGACTTTGTGTGGACTATAGAGAACTTAATAAGCTTACTAAGAAGAACAGACACCCACTGCCGAGGATTGACGATCTCTTCGATCAGTTAGTTGGTGCCTCAGTGTTTTCGCAGTTGGACTTAGCCACTGGTTTCCATCAGTTGAGAGTGGCTGAGGATACATAGACAAGACTGCCTTTAAGACTCCGGACGGTTTCTATGAATGGCTAGTGATGCCCTTCGGTTTGACAAACGCCCCTGCATACTTTGTTGATTTGATGAGTAGGGTGTTTAGGGAGTACCTTAATAAATTCGTGGTGGTCTTTGTAGACGACATCTTGATCTTTTCTAAGAATGAAGAAGAGCATGCCCTACATCTTAGGGAAGTGCTGGAGACTCTACGAGCACATAACCTTAAAGCTAAATTTACAAAGTGTCACTTCTGGAGAAAGGAAGTGCGATTCTTAGGGCATGTGGTTTCCAAAGAAGGGATAGTTGTGGATCCCGCGAAGGTGGTGGCCATCCAAGATTGGAAGGTCCCTAAAAATGCTACCGAAGTAAGGAGTTTCTTGGGGTTGGCTGGCTACTATAGGAAGTTTATCAAAGACTTCGCAAAAATATCAGCTCCATTGACACGCTTGAAGAAGAAGAACCTAGTCTTCGCGTGGGACGTAGATTGTGATGATGTGTTCCAACGTTTAATGAGAGCTTTGACCTCAGCCCCAGTCTTAGTATTGCCAGATGTGAGTAAGCCATTTACCGTTTATACTGACGCTTGTGGGACAGGACTAGACGCAGTCCTAATGCAAGAGGGAAGGGTAATAAACTATGGTGGAAGGCAGCTGAGAGTGCATGAAAGAAATTACCCTACACATGACCTAGAGTTGGCCGCTATTGTTTTTGCGCTTAAGTCTTGGCGTCATTATCTTCTTGGCGAGAAATTCGAATTGTTCACCGACCACAAATCGCTAAAATACTTATTCTCTCAGAAGGACTTGAATTTAAGGCAGCAAAGGTGGATGGAGTTCTTAGCATCCTACGACTTCGAGATAGCAAATACCCCTGGCAAGGGTAACGTGGTGGCAGACGCCTTAAGTAGGAAAAGGCTGTCCTTGAGTCCGTTGTTTGTTTAGCGGCGAAACTTAGAATTCATCTCTATGTTTGACTTTAGACATTCCGTTGACCTTGTACCCGGTTTGCTAGCATCCTTAGAGGTCAGACCTATGCTTTTGGGACGGATTGGTGAGGCACAGCGAGACGACCCACAGTTGGTTGAGTTAGTGGAAAAGCTCAAAAGAGGGGAGTCATCAAGCCATCTCTATAGGTATACCCTAGATGATAAGGGTTGGTTACGTAGGGATGGTAGACTTTGTGTACCAAAAGACGATGACCTAAGGAAGACCATTCTTGATGATGCACATCATTCGAAGATGACCATCCATCCCGGCGGGGACAAGATGTACAAAGACATGAAGCGAGTTTTCTTTTGGGCTGGTATGAAGAGGGATGTGGTCGAGTACGTCGCTAGATGCTTGGTGTGCCAACAAGTAAAAGCGGAGCAAAAGAAACCCGGTGGGTTGCTTCACCCATTGGAGGTTCCACTATGGAAATGGGAAAGTATCTCGATGGATTTTGTGGATAGATTACCAAGATCAACGAAGGGTAATACGGGGATTTGAGTTATAGTAGATAGACTTACTAAAAGCACCCATTTCATTCCCGTGAAGTGTAAGAGGACTGCTCCATGGTTAGCTTCTGTATACGTCCGAGAGATAGTTCGTTTGCATAGTGTTCCTTCTAGCATAGTAAGCGATCGCGATCCTATCTTCACCAGCGAATTTTGGAAGAGCTTGCGAGAGGCGGTAGGGACTCAGTTATGTTTGAGCACCGCATATCATCCTTAGACGGACGGCCAGACTGAGAGGGTGAATCGCATTCTAGAGGATCTTTTGAGGCTATGTATCCTAGACTTTGGGGGTACATGGGAAGAGCATCTTCCATTGGTAGAGTTCGCATATAATAATAGCTTTCAGTCCAGCATTGGCATGGCACCTTTCGAAGCTCTTTATGGACGACCTTGGCGTTCACCTACATGTTGGTGGGAATCTACGGATAAGATCTTACTTGGGCCCGATATGATTAGAGAGACTTCGGAAAAGATCGACTTGATTCGAAGGAGGATGAAGACGGCGCAAGATAGGCAGAAATATTGCAGACAAGAGGAGGTCAGATCTTGAGTTTGACGTTGGGGACATGGTCTTTATCAAAGTGTCTCCATTACGAAATGTTGTTCGCTTTGGGTCCGTTGGGAAATTAGCACCAAGGTTCCTAGGGCCGTTTCCTATTAGGGAGAAGATTGGACAGATGGCATATAGAGTAGAGTTGCCTGAGAGACTTAGTGGTGTACACGACTTATTCCATGTGTCACATTTGAGGAAGTGCTTGCACGAGACCGCGGAAGTGGTAGAGCCGAGCTTGCTTAGAGAGGTGGAGATAGAGCATGATGCGACGATTCAACGAGCTCCTACGCGCATTCTTGGGTCAGAGATTAAGAAGTTGAGAAATCGAGAGGTCAGACTAGTCAAAGTACAATGGGGAGATGATGAGAGCAACGCTACTTGGGAGACAGAAGCGAAGATGCATTCGTTGTACCCTCTTCTTTTTGAGGGTATGTCTTTTAATTTCTCCTTTATCGCTTATCTTGTACTTATCTTACGTTTAGCGTATCCTCTCGCTAGTATCCTTGACCTTTAGTTAGGATAATCCTATGGTTGAAACATGTGTTTGAGACATGTTATGTATGATGGATGCAAGGTGATGCAAGTGTTTGCTAGTGGTTGCTCGTGGACGCATATACACACACTATTAGGCACTAGATCGGCTCAGTCACTTCATATTGCATATTGCATATAAATGGATGTATTTAGTAAAATGGATGTATGATGATTGTATTATCATATGGATGCTGCATTCAGATGATGATTGTGCACACATATAGAGATAATATGTAGCATTAAGTAACTTTTGCATACATAATGGACGCATGGCACTATCATGATTTGCATTAAGGAGGTCAACTGAATCAGTGGACCGCCTGATTTTGCATTAGATATGGACATATACACACACTGTGCATTTAAACATGAAAGCATTAGAAGTCTATAAGGACAATGGATGTCTGTTTTTGATGGTTGAGTAGATGGATGATTGGATGTTAGGATATACATTCTTCTTGACTTGAAGATTTCGGGGTCGAAATCCTTTAAGGAGGGGAGAATGTAACACCCTGTAATTCTGGTAATATTAATATTCACAAATTAAAGAATAACTAATCTCAGACTTGAGAATTGTGGGAAACGGATTGCGCTATTGTGTTCGTCTCGGAATTCTAGTTGAAATAGAGTCCGAGTTTGTGTGATTTGGACTTCGTATGAAGGAGATATGGCCATCGGAAGTTTCAGAAAATTCTAAACAGATTTCAGAAAATTTAAAATTTAAAATTCGAAGTCAAACAGGCTAGGCGGGAAATTTCCCGCCCAGCACCCCAGATCGACTGGGGAGTCGACTGGGCAGTCGACCCCCCCAGGTCGACTGGGGATTCGACTAGGCAGTCGACACCCCCCTCCCCCCCCAGGTCGACTGGGGAGTCGACTGGGCAGTCGACCTGGGTGTCGACCTGGTCCAGTCGGCTAGGGTTTGACTGAGCACAATCTTGAGCTGCTCATGTGTCTTTAGGGCTGAGTTGGCAAATTTAACGATTCAGTTTAGTTCTGAGTTGATCTGACGGTCTAAATAAATCCAAAACTCTATAAATACCTAGGTAGTCTCTCACTCTAAACTCACATGAAAAATAGAATAGTCACCGTCATACCGCCGCCATGGAACTCAGTGTAGCCGCCGCCAACTAAGAAGGAAGAAGCTAATCAAAACCCTAATTCTACTCAACTCTAAAGCAAATCAAGACTCTCTTTCTTCTCTAATTTTGAGTATGATGATCTTAACAAGATTATTATTAAACTAATTAGATTAAGTTATGAATGGATTATAAGTGAATGATGTGGATTGTCATATATGTTGTTGTAAACCTTATGCTATCATGTATGTTGTAAATCCTATGTTATGTGATGATGATATCCTATATGTTGTAAATCATGTTATGATGATATTGTATAGGTTGTAATTCTCTATGCTAAGTTGTGATAAGTCATACATGTTATAAAGTCATGATGTTACTGATATACACGTAAATGTGTATAATTTATCCGCATATTTATCTTATTTAGTCTTTTGAATAATTGATATTGTGTATTTATAGATATGTTTTCAGATTGTTGACAAGAATCATGGTTTAGAGCATTTGATGAATAAAGCATGAAGAATTTGCTGAAAAAGAGTGAAGTTAAAATTACTAAAGCTTGAAGGGTTTAAAGCTTGAAGAACGGTTGCAAATAGAATTCAGTTGGGTAGATTTGGCTCACTAAAGACTCATATTGTGTTCACATTGGCTCAATTGCAGACCATTTCACTCATATAGCGTTCACATTAGCTCCTTTGCAAGGCTTCTTATTCATGCACTGCATGCGTTCACACTGGCTCACTTACAAGGCCTCTTACTCTACAACCCCGTTCACACTAGCTTATGTGTTAGTTGGGCTAATTCTTTAGTCCCACATTGTGGAATTTGCCAATTAGTCTTTGTCATATCAGCTATAAATACCTTGTATCTCATTCATGTAAAGACACACTTAGTTTTATTCTGTAATCCTCTACTTGGAATAAAACTCTTCTCCTTCTCTTCTCTGTTGTTATTTTATTTTATTTATGTTTATGTTATTTATTTTCTTTTTCTCACTTTCTTTAGCTTTGTCTAGCTAAACCCCTTTGATTAGGGGGTGATGACGCTAATAGATATGATTCGATATGAATCACATAGCCAAAGGATGAGGAATTCATGTATATAGATCTAGATCTGAACCTTAATATCCTGTGTCGTTTAAGAGCTATGCTCCTTCACAGGGTATATTCGTGTTCAGTCTAACAATTATCAGATTTAGATCTAATTTTAGGGTTTTAGAAATTAATTAGTGAATCTGTCCTGATAGTCTATGGTTGTAGAGCTGAGCTCCTGCATAGGCTATGCTTGTCGTTATTTACATATTTGTTTCTAAAAACCTATTAACGTTGATTCACGTTTGTGACAGAAACATGTATTAGATCTGGTTAATCTTTTGGCTATTGACGATTATGAATCTGATCTATGTCATTATCCCCTAATTGCTTTCACTTATTGTTAAAACTCTCTTTTATTTAATTTTTCTATTTTCTTTGTTTTCAACCAATCAAAAGTTAGGGATAACTTGATTGGATTTATGAATAAAATAATTTGTTCCCAGAGTTCGACACCCTCTACAACTGTAACAACCCGAAATTTAACAACGTGTTAAATCAAGAATCAAGGCAGAATTAAAATATAAATTCTGAATCAAGAGAAATGGGCTGTGCCATTACGTTCGTCTCGTAAAAATACGCGAAATAGAGTCCGAAATTTCGTAAATCGGAGTTCGTATGACCCAGTTAAGGCCCAACGAAGTTTCACGAAAATTCAAATCCGAAAACAGATTTGAAATTCAGCCCAGAAAGAGAAGGCGGGAAAATTCCCGCCAGACCCACATGGTGTCGACCCCTGGGTCGTCCCCCCCTCCAAGGGGTCGACATGGGTGTCGACCCCGGGGTCGACCCCCCTCCAGGGGGTCGACATGGGTGTCGACCCCTAGGTCGACCCCCCCTGGTCGAACCAGCGACCTGGTGCACCTGCTTCTGGTTTTGGCTCCTGGGTCTTGTTTTGGAGGCTTGTGACGATTTTTGAGGGTTCAGATCTATCCAAGGGTTTATCCTACGGCCTAAACTACTCCTAATCTCCATAAAAAGACCCCTAAGCCTACCCTAAACCCTCACAAATCACTCATGCCGCGAAGTGCTGCCCAAATGCCAAGTGATCATGGCCTCCATCTCCAACTCCAAGAGCTCATGCATTCAAATCGGATCTGAATCAAAGATGCTAGCTTGCTACATCAAATCAAGGGAGTGAATCAACGTTGCTATGCATGTTCCATGACGATTCTTCGACAAAGAAGCCACCTTTCTTCGTCAAGATGATGCATGATCCTTTTCCTAAGCCTCGCTATGTAAGTTCTAGCTACTTGTAGATTCTAACGGTGGTTCTAATGTGACATGGGATAAAATGCGACGAAACATAAGTATGCTTGCTTATGTGAACCTAAGTTTGCCCCTTTTCTATGATCTATGACCTTGGGCTAAGTTGTAGCGACTTAATCATGCCATTCATGTTATGTTTAACCTAGTATATCTTGCAAGTTTGAATCTTTATCTATGAAATGTTAGCATGAACCTTTGGGAACCACTTGACTTGTGAAACATGGGCAAAAACTTGACTTTGGGGCTTATGCATGTTTGTGGCCAAATTACCTTAGAATGCTATGCATGTTTGTGGCCAAATTACCTTAGAATGCTATGCATGATTGTGGCAAAGTTCCCTTATGACACTATGCATGTTTGCAGCCAAATTCCCTTATGACACTATGCATGCTTGTGGCCAACCCCTATATGATAGTATGCATGTACAAGGCCAATCCCTTGATGATACCATGCATGTTTGAAGCCAACCCCGTCGTGGCATCGTGCATGTTTTGGGGTAGTTAGACAAACGTGAACGTGACGCGAAAACTTAACTTGAATATGGCACGAAAACTTGACATGGGGTTGCATGAAAATGTGACACTCTTGAAACACTCAAACATGAACATGACACGTACGAAAACATGGAACTTGGGGCTAGACACGTATGGGTTGTAGGTGTGATATGACACTAGACCAAACATGAAAATGGCCAACTCGAGGTTGGGTTGAGTTTGTAGCATAAATCTACCCGGACCCGCCCGGCTTAACTAGTGGCTACAAACAATAGGATCCAATGTGAGAAGTTGGTCACGTCGCGCTTAAGACCCGAGGTTAGACTAGGTTGTGGTGTAAAACTACCCGGACCCGCCCGGCTTAACTAGTAACCACAACAAGGTCTAATGTGAGAGGTTGAGAGTGCATTAATTAAATTAATGCCACATGATAAGGTTAAGTAAATTTGACTAATGACACTTAAACGATATGACACGAATGGGTAGGTTAAGTGGGACCGGGCTTGATTTCTTAATGACACTTAACCATACAAGATGATTAGGGGATGGGGTTAAGTAATTTACACTTAACTAATCTGAATTGGTAATTAGATGGGGTTAAGTAATTTAGACTTAACTAATCTAAACACGGTAATTAGATGGGGTTAAGTAACCTACACTTAACTAATCTAAACACGGTACTTCGATGGGGTTAAATTAAACACTTAACCGATCTAAACTTGGTAATTCAATGGGGTTAAGTAGCCAATACTTAACCAATTAACAAGATAATTTAATGAGGTTAAGTAACTTAACTTAACCAATTATACATGATGATTTGATGAGGTTATGTAACCTATACTTAACCAATCTAATATGCGGACCTGATAGGGTTAAGTCATAAGACCTTTTAAATACACTTGACCATTACAATACGATTAGTGGATGGGGTTAAGTTAACCTATACTTAACCAATCCGACTCGATAATCCGATGAGGTTAAGATAGTTTGTGCTTAACCAATCTAACACGATAACCTGATAGGGTTAAGATAAACAAGTACTTAACCAAATTGACTTGATGATTGAATAGGGTTAAGTCATGAGCTTCTTGTTATACTTAACCAACTTGTAGGGCTAGGTCTTGGACTTGAATACTTATCCAATCTTGACATGATTCATAGGCGGGCTAAGCCATGAACTTGAATAACAACACTTAACCCAATAGGCAAAACCCCAGTAGAGGAACTAGGTAGAAAATCATAGTTAATCAAGGGTAACGGGGAAATGAAGCTAAGTGGTAAACCTTAGTTAAGTATAACTAAGTAATAATTCTTAGCCAAGGACATGGGACTAGTTCATGAATAGATGAGTAACCCGGTACGGTAGGTCATCGCTTAAAACACGAGGAGGAGCAAATTATCTGACTGAGATAAAGGCGCCAACGAACTGGGTGACGAAGCGGTAGCTTCGGGGGACGTGAGGGTACTCTTGGTATCCCTCTGTGAGGTGGCAGATGGTCCATGAAACCCGGCCTCACAGAGGTTAAGGTCTGCGGTAGAAGAGCCAAGTGTATGCCTTGGTTGCTATGCGAGCGACCTAAAGACTGGGATGGATTAGCGTGGAGTCGACGATACTTGATTTGCCCTGGATAGCGCGTCGTCGACTACCTACCATCTTTAGTCAATCGTGTACGAACGGAAAGGCAGGGAACCCCCAACAGACCATGTTCTTGCTATCAAGTCATGGGTGAGGTTGGCCCATAGGAAAGTGGGGCTATAGTGGGGCCAGGATGTGGTTCTCATACATGATTTTTCTTGGATTGCCTTTTAGTAGTTGAGGGAGGGGTCACGTGGGACCATAGCCACAGGTACAAAAACAGACCTTGATATCTGCATCAACAGACGACTTAAAGCTCCCGACCGAGTTCCGTATTTCTTGATTTGCCCTGGCACGGAACTCGGATGGCACATTGAGGAACATGTGCGTCTAGACATGGAAAACGATTCACGATACATACGCGGGATAAAGGGCGCGGTTGATGGGTGGCATAATCCCTAGTGGCCCTAGGTGGCTGAACCCAAACCGAGACACGGAAATGTTCATTAGGTAGCACAATCCTTAGTGGTCCTAGGTGGCGTAAATCCTAAGTGAACACGCGATAGTTCATGGTAAGAAAACATAACCAGGTCAAGGGCAACAGTCCAAAACAACTTCAAGGATACGATGGTACTACATGGGAAAGCCCGTACGGCCTACGGAAAAGGACTGAACTTACACATAGAAACATACGAGTGGGGAAAAACCTACATATGTTATATATTAGGTTGACATGGACCATTACATGACATTGGGCAAGGGACATTCATAGTTAACACATGACACGGGTTGGGATACTAGTACAAGAGGTGCAGAGCAAATATACATGTTAGAACCATGAGAAATATACATGATAGATACCGTGGGATGTTATACAGGATAGATACCTTGGGATAGTATACTTGATAGAAACCTGACGATGTGATACCTTGATTTATCTTGACACCGTAGTTTATCATGATATCTTAGTTTACCTTGCTACAGTAGTTCAGCCTGTTACCCTGGTTTAGTTTATCTACCTTGTCGTCATCCTTATGTTTACTTTCAGTTTATGCATGTCATGTTACCTTTACCTGTTTTTATACTGGAAGTAGATAGGACTTACCAGTCTTTATGACTGACCCCGTTTTGTTTCGCCTCTTTGTCTTCCGTTCCCCCCAGGTTTCAGGGAGGAAACACTGTTATCTAGTTCGGACTTCTTCTGCCTGAAGATCATCACGCATGGCTTGGACTTTTCTTGGCTATGGCTACTTTACTGTTTTACTTGCGGAATAATTTATGAAATGGTTTTATGCTTTTTTACTATTGCAAGACAGGTTTTGATGTATTCTGATGTAAAAGGCTTTAGACCTTATTTTATAAGGTAATGAAATTTGTTTTACTTCCGCTGTTTTATATATGTTCTGTTTTGTAATATTTCTGTGCATGTTTACCTCGATAATGTTTCACCAAACCTAGTGCATTCCCTTTGTGAGTGACCCTAGCGGAGGTTGGGTGTTACATTTGGTATCAGAGCAGAAGGTTACCAGACTGGGCAAAAGTTTTTAAAACCTTCTGAAAATTATTTGAAAAACCGTTTACAAAGAAGCATTTTTCAAGAAAAGTTTTGTTTTAAAATGCTATTCCCCAAAAACCATTAGCACTATCCTTTGATTCCTTGATTGAATCTCTTTTCCTTTCTTTCCTCCATCTGTAGTCACAGTAGTTCTAACTGTGACTAATCTTTGTCTAGCCACGTAGGTATTTTTTCGTACGATGGAGGTGGTTCTTGAGAGACCCGTTGTCGTGGTACATGGAAGGATAATAAGAGTAAGGATAAAGGACGCGAGCTTAAGGATAAGCAACTTGTTGGTATGGCTTAGTCCATCAAGGAGGACAAGGAAAAGATCATCGGAGAGGGCAATTGTACGCTCCCATTTCTAGGGTACCTAAAAGAGATGGTACCGTTTCTGGTAAAGGTATAGTCGTTCTTTTCTATCATCCCGTCCAGACTTTGTCTTGATCATCGTATCATTTAAGTCTGCTTGGATAGTTGAGTCTCTGCACCTTAGTACTAGCATGGTAGAGGATCCCAGTTTTTGTCCCAAAAATCTAGTTGGAGGGTCGGTCCATTTCTTCATGACTTGTTTGGATTTGAGAATGACATGTCTCGGCTACGGATGGATTTTAGGGATAAAGTGGTCACCAAATAAAGGGTGCCATTCTCGGTTTTGGAAAGAGGGTAGTTAGACTCTCGACTCACCTTGGTGATACCCTCTAAGTCTCGTGTAACCTTTTGGATTCTGTCATGGTTAGTTACCTAGAATCTCGGGATGCAGTTGTTGGTAATCCGTTCGAATAGAATTCGCCGCTAAGTCGGATGGTTCGTTTCGCTTATGCATGAGTTATGGGAATCACCCTAGTAAGTACTCTTGGCAACATGGATTGGCATCGGCAAACGAGATCCAGAATTCCCTAGTGAATTTTGGAGAGCTTGCATGAGTAAGTGGATACGTTTGAGCCAAGTATACTAGGGAAAGGATAAGTGAAAGTGGAATAAGAGGCGACAACGAAATGAGTTCTAACTCATATCTTGGAAATAGGAATCAAGGAGCTACGAAATCATGGAGTTAAAAAGATGGTCAAGGCACCAAGGAATTAAGCTCAAGGAAACGCGACTTACAAGATGTAAGGCTAGACACGCGCATCGTACCTCTTTTTAAAGAGTGTATCCTTGATCCCTGGTTTTTCCTGTAGAGCTTGCTCGCATGTTATCTTTTGGTGAATATCCTCTCGGTCTTGTTTCTGTTGCAAACCCCGTAAGGAGTTTGTCTTGTTTATCTTCTCGATCCTGTCTTGGGAACCTTAGGTAGAACCCTATGGATGTAAACATGTATTTGAAACATGTTATGTTTGATATGGTTGCAAATGGTTGCAAGTGGTTGCTCGTGGATGCGCGAATACACACTTGATACTAGATCGACTCAGGCACATTTCACGTTGCATATGCACGAGTATTTATACTTGTTTATGGATGAAATTGAATATGTTATCATGTAGATGTTGCATGTGGATGGATGTTTGTGCACGCATATAGTACTTGTATGACTAGGACTATTTGCATACATGTTGGATTCATGGCACTAAACATAATTTGCAATAGAAAGATCATTCAGGCCTGATCATTAGCATTAACTAAGGAGCATATACACACATGTTTTGCATATGTTCATATGACATTAGAAATCGTCTAAGGACAATGTTTGCCTGTGGATGATGTTTTTAGTAGATGGATGATGGATAGTAGGATGCGTTCTTCTTAACTTGGAGATTTCGGGGACGAAATCCTTAAAGGAGGGGAGAATGTAACAACCCGAAATTTAACAACGTGTTAAATCAAGAATCAAGGCAGAATTAAATTATAAAATCTGAATCAGGAGAAACGGGCTGTGCCATTGCGTTCGTCTCGGAAAAATACGCGAAATGGAGTCCGAAATTTCGTAAATCGGAGTCCGTACGACCCAGTTAAGGCCCAACGAAGTTTCACGAAAATTCAAATCCGAAAACAGATTTGAAATTCAGCTCAGAAAGAGAAGGCGGGAAAATTCCCGCCAGACCCACAGGGTGTCGACCCCTGGGTCGACCCCCCCTCCAAGGGGTCGACATGGGTGTCGACCCTGGGGTCGACCCCCCTCCAGGGGGTCGACATGGGTGTCGACCCCTGGGTCGACCCCCCCCCCCCTGGTCGAACCAGCGACCTGGTGCACCTGCTTCTGGTTTTGGCTCCTGGGTCTTGTTTTGGAGGCTTGTGACGATTTTTGAGGGTTCAGATCTATCCTAGGGTTTATCCTACGGCCTAAACTACTCCTAATCTCCATAAAAAGACCCCTAAGCCAACCCTAAACCCTCACAAATCACTCATGCCACGAAGTGCTGCCCAAATGCCAAGTGATCATGGCCTCCATCTCCAACTCCAAGAGCTCATGCATTCAAATCGGATCCGAATCAAAGATGCTAGCTTGCTACATCAAATCAAGGGAGTGAATCAACGTTGCTATGCAAGTTCCATGACAATTCTTCGACAAAGGAGCCACCTTTCTTCGTCAAGATGATGCATGATCCTTTTCCTAAGCCTCGCTATGTAAGTTCTAGCTACTTGTAGATTCTAACGGTGGTTCTAATGTGACATGGGATAAAATGCGACGAAACATAAGTATGCTAGCTTATGTGAACCTAAGTTGGCCCCTTTTCTATGATCTATGACCTTGGGCTAAGTTGTAGCGACTTAATCATGCCATTCATGTTATGTTTAACCTAGTATATCTTGCAATTTTGAATCTTTATCTATGAAATGTTAGCATGAACCTTTGGGAACCACTTGACTTGTGAAACATGGGCAAAAACTTGACTTTGGGGCTTATGCATGTTTGTGGCCAAATTACCTTAGAATGCTATGCATGTTTGTGGCCAAATTACCTTAGAATGCTATGCATGATTGTGGCCAAGTTCCCTTATGACACTATGCATGTTTGCGGCCAAATTCCCTTATGACACTATGCATGCTTGTGGCCAACCCCTATATGATAGTATGCATGTACAAGGCCAATCCCTTGATGATACCATGCATGTTTCAAGCCAACTCCGTCGTGGCATCGTGCATGTTTTGGGGTAGTTAGACAAACGTGAACGTGACGCGAAAACTTGACTTGAATGTCGCACGAAACCTTGACATGGGGTTGCATGAAAATGTGACACTCTTGAAACACTCAAACATGAACATGACACGTACGAAAACATGGAACTTGGGGCTAGACACGTATGGGTTGTAGGTGTGATATGACACTAGACCAAACATGAAAGTGGCCAACTCGAGGTTGGGTTGAGTTTGTAGCATAAATCTACCCGGACCCGCCCTGCTTAACTAGTGGCTACAAACAATAGGATCCAATGTGAGAAGTTGGTCACGTCGCGCTTAAGACCCGAGGTTAGACTAGGTTGTGGTGTAAAACTACCCGGACCCGCCCGGCTTAACTAGTAACCACAACAAGGTCTAATGTGAGAGGTTGAGAGTGCATTAATTAAATTAATGCCACATGATAAGGTTAAGTAAATTTGACTAATGACACTTAACCGATATGACACGAATGGGTAGGTTAAGTGGGACCGGGCTTGATTTCTTAATGACACTTAACCATACAAGATGATTAGGGGATGTGGTTAAGTAATTTACACTTAACTAATTTGACTTGGTAATTAGATGGGGTTAAGTAATTTAGACTTAACTAATCTAAACAAGGTAATTAGATGGGGTTAAGTAACCTACACTTAACTAATCTAAACACGGTACTTCGATGGGGTTAAATTAAACACTTATCCGATCTAAACTTGGTAATTCAATGGGGTTAAGTAGCCAATACTTAACCAACTTAACAAGATAATTTAATGAGGTTAAGTAACTTATACTTAACCAATTATACATGATGATTTGATGAGGTTAAGTAACCTATACTTAACCAATCTAATATGCGGACCTGATAGGGTTAAGTCATAAGACCTTTTAAATATACTTGACCATTATAATACGATTAGTGGATGGGGTTAAGTTAACCTATACTTAACCAATCCGACTTGATAATCCGATGAGGTTAAGATAATCTGTGCTTAACCAATCTAACACGATAACCTGATAGGGTTAAGATAAACAAGTACTTAACCAAATTGACTTGATGATTGAATAGGGTTAAGTCATGAGCTTCTTGGTATACTTAACCAACTTGTAGGGCTAGGTCTTGGACTTGAATACTTAGTCAATCTTGACATGATTCATAGGCGGGCTAAGCCATGAACTTGAATAACAACACTTAACCCAATAGGCAAAACCCTAGTAGAGGAACTAGGTAGAAAATCATAGTTAATCAAGGGTAACGGGGAAATGAAGCTAAGTGGTAAACCTTAGTTAAGTATAACTAAGTAATAATTCTTAGCCAAGGACATGGGACTAGTTCATGAATAGATGAGTAACCCGGTACGGTAGGTCATCGCTTAAAACACGAGGAGGAGCAAATTATCTGACTGAGATAAAGGCTCCAATGAACTGGGTGACGAAGCGGTAGCTTCGGGGGACGTGAGGGTACTCTTGGTATCCCTCTGTGAGGTGGCAGATGGTCCATGAAACCCGGCCTCACAGAGGTTAAGGTCTGCGGTAGAAGAGCCAAGTGTATGCCTTGGTTGCTATGCGAGCGACCTAAAGACTGGGATGGATTAGCGTGGAGTCGACGATACTTGATTTGCCCTGGATAGCGCGTTGTCGACTACCTACCATCTTTAGTCAATCATGTACGAACGGAAAGGCAGGGAACCCCCAACAGACCATGTTCTTGCTATCATGTCATGAGTGAGGTTGGCCCATAGGAAAGTGGGGCTATAGTGGGGCCGGGATGTGGTTCTCATACATGATTTTTCTTGGATTGCCTTTCAGTAGTTGAGGGAGGGGTCACATGGGACCATAGCCACGGGTACAAAAACAGACCTTGATATCTGCATCAGCAGACGACTTAAAGCTCCCGACCGAGTTCCGTATTTCTTGATTTTCCCTGGCACGGAACTCGGATGGCACATTGAGGAACATGTGCGTCTAGACATGGAAAACGATTCACGATACATACGCGGGATAAAGGGCGCGGTTGACGGGTGGCATAATCCCTAGTGGCCCTAGGTGGCTGAACCCAAAACGAGACACGTAAATGTTCATTAGGTAGCACAATCCCTAGTGGTCCTAGGTGGCGTAAATCCTAAGTGAACACGTGATCGTTCATGGTAAGAAAACATAACCAGGTCAAGGGTAACAGTCCAAAACAACTTCAAGGATACGATGGTACTACATGGGAAAGCCCGTACGGCCTACGGCAAAGGACTGAACTTACACATAGAAACATACGAGTGGGGAAAACCTACATATGTTATATATTAGGTTGACATGGACCATTAAATGACATTGGGCAAGGGACATTCATAGTTAACACATGACGCGGGTTGGGATACTAGTACAAGAGGTGCAGAGCAAATATACATGTTAGAACCATGAGAAATATACATGATAGATACCGTGGGATGTTATACAGGATAGATACCTTGGGATAGTATACTTGATAGAAACCTGACGATGTGATACCTTGATTTATCTTGACACCGTAGTTTATCATGATATCTTAGTTTACCTTGCTACAGTAGTTCAGCCTTTTACCCTGGTTTAGTTTATCTACCTTGTCGTCATCCTTATGTTTACTTTCAGTTTATGCATGTCATGTTACCTTTACCTGTTTTTATACTGGAAGTAGATAGGACTTACCAGTCTTTATGACTGACCCCGTTTTGTTTCGCCTCTTTGTCTTCCGTTTCCCCCCCAGGTTTCAGGGAGGAAACACTGTTATCTAGTTCGGACTTCCTCTGCCTGAAGACATCACGCATGGCTTGGACTTTTCTTGGCTATGGCTACTTTACTGTTTTACTTGGGGAATAATTTATGAAATGGTTTTATGCTTCTTTACTATTGCAAGACAGGTTTTGATGTATTCTGATGTAAAAGGCTTTAGACCTTATTTTATAAGGTAATGAAATTTGTTTTACTTCCGCTGTTTTATATATGTTCTGTCTTGTAATATTTCTGTGCATGTTTACCTCGATAATGCTTCACCAAACCTAGTGCATTCCCTTTGTGAGTGACCCTAGCGGAGGTGGGGTGTTACAACAACAATCCATGTTGTTTAGGAAAACCGAACGGATTTTACAGTTGTTTACAACTGTTTGATTTGTTCGCAAAACAAATTTTGGCGCCGTTGCCGGGGACCAAAATAATTTTTATTACTAAATCCTTCGGGATATATTTTTTATTTTTATTTTTCTTGTTTGTTTTCCTTTTGTTTTCTTTTAATATATAAAAAAAAAGAAAAATCTTGTTTAATTGATTTTTATTTTTTATTGTATTTTTTCATTAAAAAAAAAGACACAAAAATATTTTTATTAGTTTTATTTTTATTTATTTCCTTTTTCTTTTCTTCAATTTCTATATATAAAAAAAAATCCAATTTTGATCGATTTCCTTCCATTTTAAACTGATTTCTTATATTTCTTCTTCTACAAGTCTTCCAATTTTACAATAAATAAAAATCTTTTTGAGATTTTCTTTCCCTAGTTCCCTTTCTGATTTCTTTTACAAATTCTTTCCTTTTACAACAATAAAAAAAACATTTCCTTTTGCAGTTTGATTTCGTTCCTCCTTTGCCTTCATCATCAACTTAACTCAAGTCCATCATCATATCACGTTCAAAACAAAACTCATTCGAAGTCTCCACTGCCATTCAAATCCACATAGCAACCTCTCTTCCTTCAACCCAACAATCATCCAGTCAACAGACCGTACAGCAACGCATCTCTCCTGCTACATCCCGTTCACATCAGCCCTCCTCCCGCAAACTCACATACCCTCCACGAACCAAAATCATCCCCTACAACTCTCCTAGACGGTTCACCAACAGGCTACTGAACCATCTCGCAACACAAGACAGCCCCAATTCCTATCACAAACTCCCCTTGAACAAATCCGCAACCAAAAACCACTAAATTCTGATTCCAGTAGCAAAAACCTACTTCCTTGCCACAATACAGCACCACAATCCCTCCGCCTGGACTGTTTCACTGCCGCATCATAGACTTTCTTCATTACCATCTCTGAAACTCCATCACTACCATACCGTGAACAAACCATCATATACTTGGAGAACCCCTTTCTTCTCGCAATTACCCAACACGTTTGTCACCACCACTTCTTGTCACTACCACCCACTGACAACTGCTATTTCACCACTGACAAAGCAGTTTCAGCCACCAATACTCACCACAACCCATACTGATTCACATATACACCTCACTGATGCCAAACATTCCCTACCACTTCATACACAAACAACCATCATCAAACTCCACAGCAGACCCGATTTGCACCCTCTCACCAGAAAAAATCCTATACCCGTGCACATTTTCTGCCAGTAAACCAAACCCCTCTTGCAGATCCCAAATCACCACTTCCTAAACCATCTCACTCCACAAAACATCACCTTCACGCTCAGACTACCACATCTCCCCTTCACAGTATTCAAACCACCCTGAGTCCTCAGCAACACTGCAAAACAAATTCACCAATAACAAATCCGACTGCAAATCCATACAATAGTCCCGACCACTTCCATCTTCTATCACTGTGCATCCCACATCTCTGGCCTCTATCAAAACTGCTTGCAACTTCTCCGACAATCAAATCTCCAGCATCACCCGTTCTTGTCTGCAAGTTTCAGCCTTAACTAAAACTCCTGCACAACCCACACCCATCCACCAAATATTCCACTCCATCCCACAAACAAATCGCCATACCTACATCGCAATTCCCCAAATCGAAGTAAACTCTCTTCCTCCGCATCCGAAAGCAGTGCTTGATTTCGCGATTTGTATTTTTATTTTTATTTTCTTGTTGCTGAATTTTTTTTATTTAATTGGAGAAAGGATTAGCTTTTGTATTCTGGAATAATCGGTTGAAAGCTAGAGGCGTGGGTCTATATAGTTGGATTGGCTACTCATCTGTGTTTGTTTTCTGCTTATTTATTTGAGTGCGCCATCTGTTCAAAGGCAAGCGTGTTAGACCTTCGTTACTAGGGTGTTTTTTTTATTGGGGTGCGGAACTTATTGATATTGAATGCATGTTTGGTCCGACTACTAGCTTGGTCGAGAACTCTTGAGTTCTGTTTTTATTGAGTCTTAGGTTTTGTTGAGTTTTTTTTCCTTTTCTTTCTCTATTTAGTTTATTTTTATTTGTCTTTGCTACAAAAAAAAAAAGCAGGTACAGTGGTATTTTGGAAAAAGGCCTTAAAAAAAATTAGGATCTCACCAAGTGGGGTACAGTGGTATTTTGAAATAGGCCTTAAAAAAAAGAAAGCAGGTACAGTCAAGCAAATAATAGGAGGCAACAACAACTGAAAGCAGCAGACAATTCACGGGTTGAGCGGTTGCTCACCAAGTGGGGTGTGAACGCGCTAGCGCTACCCAATTGCACAGGACGGACTGCCGATCAAGGTGAGTATTTTCTATCTCTACAGGGACCGCTGCTGCAAATAAAAAAATATATATAGACATTGCTTGTAAAAATCTTCTGCAGGGCATTGGCTTGCTTGTAAAAAAAAAATATTTTTGCAATTTCCTGTTCTGTGACGGTTCTAAGACTGTTCATTCTGTGACTGAATATTTTGCCTGTTGATGTGTAGTTTAAAATTTTAAAACGAACGTGGGATTAATTGAAAAGATTATTTTTGAAATCGAACCGAGGATTCCCCAAAAGCTCATAGGGAAAAATATTCGTTAAATTGACAATTAGGATTGATACTCTCTGAGGTGTCTAAGGAACGGTAGAGTCTCGAACTCAAACAGGTTCTTAAACCTTCAGTTGTGTTTCTACGATGATTCGTGGCACACTGATAACCCCTGTCCGGACCTGGCCTAGACTTGTATTCATATAATCCGAAGTTGTTAATTTTAACATATTTTTTAAAAGAGCTTTCTTGAAAATGTCTCAATTCCCTTATTCCTACGGATTTTACGATAGTTGTGAAAATCAATATAATCCATATACTTTAACACCAAATTTATATGGATATTTTAATAACAACTATTGTACAAGTAATTTGGACTATACACCACCAACTTTTCAAAATTTCCAGGATAATCCCGATTGTACATCATCAAATTTTTGAAATGATGATCAACCCTCTATTCTTGAAACACATGTTGAATTTTTACTTGAAATGAGCATACAACAAAATGAAGAAATAAATGAATTGTGTAATTTATACATGTGCAACAATTCAAGTGAAAGCTTACAAATTAATCAAAATTCGATTTCACCTCCAAATTCAAATGATTCTGATTATAAACCTTGTCAATTCAATTTTGAACTCCAAAATGAATTTCAAATTCGAAATGGAAATGTAAATCTCTTTTCAAATGATTTTGGCAATGGGAATAATTTCAATTATGGTGCTACTGAAAACTTTTGTTCTCAACAATTTCAAACTGAAAACTCTCGTGTAAATAACTATAAATTTGATTTTGTTGAGCAAATGAATGAAATTAACGACTACTTGAAGTTTCGTGAGAAACAAAATAAAATCCAAATGTGTGATGAATCGAACGATAATCCACCTTTGCCCAGAATTAATGATTTTCAACTGACAACTTTTGAAATCGATGAAAATCTCAATGAAGTTGTTGAAAGCTCTGCGATTCATTTGAATTTAAATTCTCTTAAAAACAAAGACGTCAACCTTCGATTTGGCCTTCCTTTCTCAAATTCTGAAAATTTTGAGAATTTAGCAACTTTAGATTGTCAACTTGAAAGAAATGACGATGTGGGTAACAACTGTTTAGATGAGGATGACTTTGATGAGCGAAAACTTCTTGAATCGATTGACGATAATGTTGTTGGGACTGAAACTGAAACTAAATCATTTGAAAACTTTGAAATTCTTAAGGTTGGACACAATGACAATTTTTTTGAAACTGTTGAAACCCCTTGTGACTTGATCGTTTCAACTGAATCTCACTTTGATCACTTGTTTTTCAATGATAAATTTCTGCAGTATATGAACTCTTTTTGGAATAACACTGTTTTTGAGAAAATACGATTTCGAAATTTATTGAAAATTCATTTGTTTGGTTTTGACTTTAGGTTTATGAATGAACTTTTAGTGAACAAAATTTCAAATACCAAAGCAAAACTGAACAATATTTCTCAAAACAAGTGTGGGGGTGAGAATGCTGCACACGTCTCTCAATTTATACATCATCTGAACAAATCAAACTTTGTTTTTGAGAATTTTACTGAACCCCAGCTCGATGACCTCTCTTTAGTTGCTACAGAAATTCAATTCGATTTTAGGATCAATTGTAAGCTCAAAACTTTAAAATTAGCAACTCAAACTTTTGAAAAAACAAAATTTGTTTTTCCAAATCTCTATTGTAATATAAAATCCTTTATGATTTGGGTTTCTATACTGAAGTTGTGCCTCATAATCTTAATGGGGCTGATCCATTGGTCCATTGTAGACCGGTTCATCTATTCGATGACTGCGTATTTTCTCAAAGTGTACCCGGTAAGCGTGCTGACCCTTTTATTTGTTTTTCCCTTTCACTAAGATATGTCTGATAAAGACTGTGAGGACACAGTCACACTCATGTGTGGGGGGGAATTTACATTACATCAACAATCAAATTTTATAAAGTAGGTCATTCATTGAACAAGGATTAACTTAAAATTCATAAATAACACCTTGGTTCTTGTTTGATAAGTTGAATTGTTGGGTGATGGGAATGAACATTATTTATTCATTGAATTATAATGTGTCTTTTTAAGATGCTAGCTTGAGACTATGTAGGCGTTAGTCGTGTTCTGGAGTAAGCGTGTCAACCCTTGTTATACGTGTTAGAATGTGCAAGTAAAAAAAATAAAAAAAAATCAAGAAATAAAAATGATTTTGCACCTACATTTGTTGGATTTTCTGAGTTCGTTTTCATGCATAATATTTTCTTTTCCACTCAAATTTTCAAAATCGTAAGTTCTAAAATATCCACTTGGCCCAATTAAGGAGAAATGACTCATTGTAGCGTTCTTCTTCGATACCCCGCATTATTCAAACCCAAGTTTTAGTCAAATTACATCCATGTTTCGACAAGTTTTTCTTATATTGGTATACTTAAGAACCTTGTACTGATTTATTTTCGGAGGTTCAGAAACGTCACTTTTTATACCAATATTACACCACCCACTCCGTACTTGTTTTAAGGTAGGATAACCATATACCACATCTTATTTTATATGGGTTATCTATCTTACGAAACTTTGCTTATCATTCCTTTCAGCTTTTTGTATAACATCAATCCAGACTTGTGTGTTGAATTAGAGTTATAGAAGTAGAGTGACTAGGGCACAAAACTTTCATTTCATGAAGTGTTGGTTATGATTGGTTTAGTAGAGGAGGAATCAAATGAAATAATACGGTGTCATTCCATTCCATTTTCGCTCATCATTCATCATGCAAAAGAAGAAAAAAAAGGAAAAAAAAGAGAAGAAAAAAAAGAATAGAAAAAAAAGGAAAAGAAAAAAATGAAATAAAGAGAGAGTCTCTCTGAATAAAATAGTCTTCATCATTCTTGACTATGAAGCATCCATTTCCATTCCATCCATCATACCGTACTTAGAAGCAAGGATTGTAGTAGAGGAGATGAAAGGAAATAAAAATGTTATATGTGCCTTAGTATTACTTTATCTTTTTTAGCTTGAAGTTCAACTAATACACTTGCCCTCTTATCTATAACATTTTTAGAACTTACAAAATTTTCCTTCATCTATGCATAACTCACATCCAATACAGTACAGTTACAGTGGTGCAAAATTATTCAAAAATAAAAATGAATAAATGATTGGGTGCACATTGTCGATGTGTAGAACTTTGGTTGACACCACGCTCTTAACCTTCAAGACAATTACAGTGTTATCAAGGAATTACGATTCAACTTGAAAAATTTTGTTCATTTTTGCACTAATTATGGGACGGACAATTTGGGGCTAAACCGTTATTATTGAAGTTAGGTGAAATCCTTGGAATGTGAAAGACCTTAAATATATTGTTTGATTAATCCGCGTACATAAGACGCATTGGATTTTGTGGGTAGTATCCGCTGAAAACCCTCACAAGACAACACTCGTCCTACTGGGGACACCCAGGGGTTTAACGGCTTGTTGCATACGCTAAGTGCAATCGTGTTTCCTACGAAAGTGTGACATATCTTAGTTTAGTTTATTCGAGGACGAATAAAAAGATAAGTGTGGGGGTATTTGATATACACGTAAATGTGTATATTTTATCCGCATATTTATCTTATTTTATCTTTGGAATAATTGATATTGTGTATTTATAGCTGTGTTTTCAGATTGTTGACAAGAATCATGGTTTAGATCATTTGATGAATAAAGCATGAAGAATTTGCTGAAAAAGAGTGAAGTTAAAATTACTAAAGCTTGAAGGGTTTAAAGCTTGAAGAACGGTTGCAAATAGAATTCAGTTGGGTAGATTTGGCTCACTAAAGACTCATATTGTGTTCACATTGGCTCAATTGCAGACCATTTCACTCATATAGCGTTCACATTAGCTCCTTTGCAAGGCTTCTCATTCATGCACTGCATGCGTTCACACTGGCTCACTTACAAGGCCTCTTACTCTACAACCCCGTTCACACTAGCTTAAGTGTTAGTTGGGCTAATTCTTTAGTCCCACATTGTGGAATTTGCCAAGTAGTCTTTGTCATATCAGCTACAAATACCTTGTATCTCATTCATGTAAAGACACACTTAGTTTTATTCTGTAATCCTCTGCTTGGAATAAAACTCTTCTCCTTCTCTTCTCTGTTGTTATTTTATTTTATTTATGTTTATGTTATTTATTTTCTTTTTCTCACTTTCTTTAGCTATGTCTAGCTAAACCCCTTTGATTAGGGGGTGATGACGCTAATAGATATGATTCGATATGAATCACATAGCCAAAGGATAAGGAATTCATGTATATAGATCTAGATCTGAACCAATGGTTAGATCTGAACCTTAATATCCTGTGTCGTTTAAGAGCTATGCTCCTTCACAGGGTATATTCGTGTTCGGTCTAACAATTATCAGATTTAGATCTAATTTAAGGGTTTTAGAAATTAATTAGTGAATCTGTCCTGATAGTCTATGGTTGTAGAGCTGAGCTCCTGCATAGGCTATGCTTGTCGTTATTTACATATTTGTTTCTAAAAACCTATTATCGTTGATTCATGTTTGTGACAGAAACATGTATTAGATCTGGTTAATCTTTTGGCTATTGATGATTATGAATCTGATCTATGTCATCATCCCCTAATTGCTTTCACTTATTGTTAAAACTCTCTTTTATTTAATTTTGCTATTTTCTTTGTTTTCAACCAATCAAAAGTTAGGGATAACTTGATTGGATTTATGAATAAAATAATTTGGTCCCAGAGTTCGACACCCTCTACAACAATCCTTGTTGTTTAGGAAAACCGAACGGATTTTACAGTTGTTTACAACTGTTTGATTTGTTCGCAAACAGTTACTACCTATGCTAATTAGTTCATGTTAATCAAATCATAATGTAGATATTATTTGGGCTATGTTAATCTATATGGCAAATCATGTATGCAAGTTTAGATTGATTAGTAAAGATTATGAACATATGCCATGACATCTATTTAGGTCTAGAATTGTGCTATGACATGTGTGAGTTCTATGTGTTGGATGCTAGTTCACATCATCATTATGTTGCATAAAACCCCATATGCAAGTTTATACATGAATTTGGGTTATGATCATAACATGTAAATTGTGACATATAACCAAACAAGTTGACACCTTCAGACCCATAACCTGTGTAGTTCTATGCAAGTTTCACCCCTATTATGTTTAGATCTATTTTATTTGTCTATATGCTGTGAAAATTTATCTTTGTGTTATGAGTTAGTGTGACGATCCCAAAACCCCGTGACACGGTGTTAAGGATAATCATTGGAATATAACACATTAATCATCATTAGCAGATCGCAGATAATATCATAAACAGAAAATAGAATAATTTACACACATATGACAGCGGAATCATATAGATATCATCACATCAGAGAAGCACAGTACAGGATACAACTTAGTGCATAATGATACATAATCAGTCACCATCGCCTGAGGCGGAATCATACATAAAGAGTACACAAAAGGAATATCAGTCTACATCGCCAATGGCGGAATCATAATATAGATACAATAATGGCGGAGAAAATCCAAGTCAGCACGGTGTAGTCAAGCCTCGCCATGAGCCAAAAGGTGCGTCAGAAACCTGTAACTAGGCTGCCCGTGTGAAAATGAGGGCACCCGAGTTTGCAAGGTGAAACAAACTACGAGTCAGTCATGGGACTGGTATGAGAAATCTACTCAACTTATTAACAACAATAATAAGGAAAATCAAAGGACCACGCCACTTTCGCGGAACGGGTTTACTCCAATGAGTGCTGGTGCATGGTATAAAGTAAACGATTAAATCATCGCAATGCTTTTTATAAAATGAAGCCATTATAAGACTCAGGTCCCATCACACAATGCAACGCAAGCCGGAGGATAGAGTTTTTACCTTATAATGGCCAAAGATGCTTCATACGTATAAAACAAAAGTGTTTGATATTATTACTAGTGCATATATGTTTCAAAAGAAAATTCAATCATAAATATCAATCCTAGGCGGCATAGCTACCATCTACTATGTCGCCATACTAGTAATACAATCACATCCGCATATTTCGTATTGGAAATTGGATTCCTTCATGAGTCGAGGCAAGGGGCAAGCTCCTTTCCGATTCGAGACACTCTAGCAAATGTCCCAGGACCCCACTATGATCCTTGGATCTTCAGGGCCGGTCCTCTCTTACTTTTGAGGATTGGCAATTCCTGAACACACGTTTCCCGGTCCTTACAGACCTATATCGAGGCGCCTCGCATTCCAACAACCACACAGGTGAAAAGTATATATAATGTCAGGGCTGGTAGGTCACTGACACCACCTTAGCTAGAAAGAAACGTCGTGCTCTCCCTGCAGTCACTCTCCCGTTTTTGACTCATACCGAGGTGTGAGGCTCGCGAATTCACGTTATACACAAAGCTACGTCACACAGACCATGCTTTGATCATCAACCACAAGACTTTGCTTTGCAACAGAAGCCTTGATCATATGCCACTTAGGCGTGCCACACAGGAAATCCACTCCATGCGACTGATTTCTGTCAATACATAACCTCTGAGGTCGTACGTATCAGAGAAGGGCGTTAAGCAAGAGAATAAATTCCCCGCCGCCAAACAGATATATATTTAACAGAGATCAATCAACACAGAACAAAATCCAATGTCAGACACACAGTCCATTTACAAGTCCGTTCTGGGTCTGAACGAAACCGGAGGCACCAATTCCTCGCATATCCGTACAATCAACAGTAGGTTTGGACGGCTACTACTTCAATTCCTTCATGGTAGCTACTCCAATCACGAGTATCAGTAGCGCCCATCCATCCAATGTGGAGATCGTCGGTCTTCAGCCGTCTTCGACTCTTCGACTTCTCAACGTCGATCGATTATTTGAAATGAGATAAACTCGGCCTTTTCAAATAACGCACGTATATTTAGACTTTCAAATCAATTAATCACGTGGTTGGACTATTCAACATTCACATTTCAGTTTTTTAGGTATAATTTTCGTGTCAAATACATTCAACCATCACATATCAAGCAAACACAACAAAATTGGTTTATTTCCACTCTATATCGTCTATAGTATTTTATAACGATATATCGCCATTTTTATTTAATTTAAAACGGCCATATTTAATTAAACGACGTTTCGGGTCGTGTCGATGCACTGGCGCTGCTTTTCACTAATTTTGTTTTACACATATCTGAAAATCTAACCGTTGGATCTTCACAAATTTTACATCATTAGGAAGGTCATTTCAAAACGAATCCAATGGTTTCAGTTTTGGGAAAATCCGACGGTCGGATCTTCCACACTAGCCATTTGAAGTTACGATTTCAATTTACGAACTACAGCGTCGTTATTCGATTTAATTTAATTATATTTATATATGTATATAAATATAATCGTTTCTGGCGCTGTTTTTCTTCAAATTTGAATTAAACATTCCAGACAATCCAACCGTCGGATCATCACAAAGTTGGTGCCGTTGGAAAGATATTTCCAAGGCGAACCCAACGGTTGCGGTTTCGGGAAAATCCAATGGTCGGATTTCCCACACTAGTCGTTTGAAATCACGGTTTCAAAACACGAACTGCACGGCCACGTTTCGTTTTAATTCTATTTATATTTATATAAATATAGTTCATTCAAAAATTCCTACATCGTTTCCACTTCAATTATTTCACTAACGCCTTTAAATTTCGGAAAATTTCGCCATAACCTCCTTTGTACGGGAGGGTCTGGGAAAATTCCCAAATAGCCACACGGGCGTCTCATATCAAAAAGAAAAAGAAAAAGCCAAGCGGCTAGCCAACAGGCTCATAAAATCATCACCCAAACAAAACAGTAAATGTGTACCTATTTGTCGGGCACAAAATTTTATTTCTCTTCTCTAGCCCCTTTGCTTTAACCTGTTCAATAGATATGCATGTACATATATTCAATTTATATCACTTATCATTTTCCATTCAATTTCACATTTGATTTACTTTGGTTTAAAAACACCATTCATTCTAATGTTGCATGCATAGGCTAAAATCATATCATAAGCTAGTTAATGTATATTTCAACTCATGCACATTTATTTGAACCAGTGGCTATTTTTAACACTTCACATTTCAAAGATGATAATTTTGGCGAACTAACCTAGATTTCAACACATGACTATTTTACTTAGTTCCTATGCATGTTAAAAAGAATATTTCTTTCACAAATATTTATTTCAACGTCCGCATATCTTTAGCATATCACAAATATGATAAAAATGATATTTTTATCATTTAAAATATTTATTCGACCAATGGATGTTTTCAACACTTCATAGTTTTAATAAAAATGTAATTTTTATTGTTCGATCTTTTTATTCAACACATGAACCTTTCCACTACACACACTTCTCAACAAATGAGCATATCCACACATGGACATTTTATTTATGTTGTTCATATTAGAAAGATGGAATTTTTATTGTTGAAACTAGTTATATAAGGCGAATATTTTTCATACTTCATATATATATATATAAAAATGTGATTTTTATTGTTTAAACACTTCGTTCATTCACAAATGAATTTAATTTTCACACAACACTTTTCAACACATGAACATTTTCCACACATGGATGTAATTTCAACATATGGCTTTAATTTCAACGCATGAAAAATAATTTCAACATATGAAAATAATTCTAACACACAAAGATTATTTAAAATTTCGGCAGCATAACGACAGGGTAGTTAAAACCGGCACCGTCCCTAGTACGGCTCCTCGCTCTACCTTAAAACCTCGCGGTTTTTGACAATGGGGATTCATACATCTAATTCGCACGCAGACGGCATGTTTATTTTTATTTCCACAAATATTTCCAATTCATTTCAATCACCAATGTGTATTTTTCAACCACAAACGAACAATATCAACCACAAACAATTATTCAACCATTCGTATTTTTCATCCAATATTTCACACCAATTCACCACAATAAATATCGTCCATTGTTTGTGGACGAGGGGAGTATATATATATATAATTGCTATATTTCACTTGCATTTCGACACATATATCAATTATTCTATGCATGTAAAATTCATACTTCGCTTATATAGCTTACACTATGTATGTACATGAGGTATACAACACGTATGTAATTTATATTTCGCTAATATAAATTATACACGACGTTTTCCATTCAATTTTACGTTAATTTAGATTTCTCACATTGGTTTTCGGAGTGCAAAAAATCGATACGATGTCAGAAAAATCCGCGGCTTCTTCTATTGGGTAGAGAGCTTCCTTGCGGTCCCGATGTTTCCTGTTTCATCGAATTTCGTCAACACACGAAAATGATATGATTTTTCAAAGTGTAAAGATCAAAGAAAAACTCACTTTCACGAAGCTTCAAAACTAGGTTTACAGTTTTCGCGAGAATCGAGGCACGAGGGGATGATCGGCGAGTTGGACGTGGAAGAGGGAAGAGAGGGCTTCTAGTCGGTGGTGGTTTGGTGGCGTTCGGTGGTCAGGATCGGCGGCGGTGGAAAGGTCGGGACTTTGGGTCTTCGATACGGGCGGCACAGGCGACGAGGGGCGGCGATGGTCAGTCGGATTTGAAGAGGGGACGGAGGCGCGTCGAGGGGTGGCGGTGGCGAAGGCTGGAAGCGACTGTGGCGGCGGCGACAGAGGAGAGATGGTCAGGAACGGGTTTCGCCGTTCGTTCGAGGGGGTTTTCTTTTTTTTTATTTTTAAAATTTATGAATGGAAAATTCTGATTGGCCAAGGACTATATTAAATTTTTAAATAGTGTTTTCTCAAACGAACTCTTTTTTAAACCCAACGACTGTCGCCCCTAGCTACATACCCCCATTCCGGACACAATGGGATATGTTTCGTAGGCCAATTCGACTGTTACAGTCAGTTATTTTCCAAATTAAAGTATAAAACATCTAATTTTTAACTTTCAACGTACATTTCAATTTGCCAGGGCCACAAACTGATTCGAAAAATTCCAGAAAAATAAATCTAGCTATGTTTTGATGCTACGGTCCCAACAAAACTAGTTTCGTCGAATTCTGAGGTCGTTTGAAAAATGGCCATTTTCTGGTCAATCCAATTTAACAGAAATTGACCAAACACATTTTCTTTTGCCACGCTCACATACTTGCTTCAAAATTATGAAATTTGAAACCTAGCAATAGTTTGACATCCCGGACCCAACAAAAGTGGTTTTGTCGAATTCTGAGGTCGTATGCAAAATATCAATTTTCCAGGGCTATATATTCTATATACCGACCCTTCCGAAAATTCATTCGCCATAACTTTTGATTCCCGTTATGAAACTTCGATTTTTCAGATTCCTTAGAAAGGTATTGACTAACAGATTTAAATATTTTTGGTTTCGCTAAAATCCGTTATCTTTTCCACCCTACACAGCCAGTCAAAGTTTGAATTCAAATTTTCAAACCGACTCACTATTTCCAATTCCCTATTTTATTGAAATATTCTATTTCAATTGTTCAAATTCCTTTGAAATAACCAATTTAAAAATTTTAAATTGGCTCGTATTTTCCGGGTTATTACAATCTCCCCCACTTAAAACTTTTCGTCCTCGAAAAGGAAACAACAGTAAAGTAGGAAATAAAATGTAAATGCAAAGTATTGTAAAGGTACCTTGCACCGGAGTTAGTCAGAGATATCCACTCTGCATTTGGGGTAAGCTTGCTTAATGCTTTCCTCGGTTTCCCAAGTACAGTCTCTAGGATCACTGCTCCACTGCACTTTAACTAAATGAACCTTTTTGCTTCTGAGTTCTCTAGTTTCTTTGCCAACAATCTTTAATGGCTCTCTTCTGAGTGCTAATTCTGGAGTTATCTCCACATCCCGTTGCACTGCTTCTTCTACAATAAGATCCGGATCATGCACATGTCTTCTAAGTTGAGATACGTGAAATACATTGTGCACTCCAGGCAACCAATCTGGCAATTGAACCCTATAAGCAAGAGTTCCAATTCGCTCAAGTATAGGAAAGGGACCAATAAATCTCGGTGCCAACTTCCCAGTCTTGCCAAATCTGATTACTCCTCTCATCGGAGAAACCTTCAAATAAACATGATCACCAACAGCAAATGTCAAATCTCTCCTTCTAGAGTCTACATAACTTTTCTGTCGGCTTTGGGCGGTTTTCAAACGCTTCTTGATAAAGTCCACTTTATCGGATGCTTCTCTAATCATATCGGGTCCTAGTACAAGTCTGTTGCCAGGTTCTACCCAACATGCTGGAGATCTGCAGGGTCTACCATATAATGCTTCAAATGGTGACATTCTCAAACTTGCTTGATAGCTATTGTTATATGAGAATTCGGCCAAATGCAAATGATCTTCCCATGACCCACCAAAATCAATTATACAAGCCCGCAATAAATCTTCTAGAATTCTATTCACCCGCTCAGTTTGGCCATCTGTTTGTGGGTGATAAGCGGTGCTCATATTCAGTTTTGTTCCCAATTCTGTCTGGAAAGCCTCCCAGAACTTGCTAGTAAATAAGGGATCTCTATTACTGACTATGTTGATGGGAATTCCATGCAGCTTAACAATTTCTCTGAAATATATCTGTGCTAGACTTTGAGCAGTTCTATTGAACCTGACAGGTATAAAATGGGCAGTCTTCGTGAAGCGATCTACGATTACCCAAATGCTGTCATTACCTTTCTTGGTTCGCGGCAACCCATCTATGAAATCCATGGAAATCTGTTCCCATTTCCAGCCTGGGACTTCCAACGGTTGCAACAGTCCAGCTAGCTTCTGCTGGTCACTCTTGACCAATTGACAAGTAGGGCATCTGCTAACATACAAAGAAATATCTCTTTTCATTGCCTTCCACCAGAAAGTGCGTTTGATATCGTTGTACATTTTACTCACACCAGGATGGATGCAAAATTTGGATTTATGGCATTCATCTAGCACTTCTCTTCGAAGGCCTGGAATATTTGGAATGCAAATCCTATTATTTAACCTGAGAACCCCCCTATTGTCAATACGAAAACTCGTGGTTTCACCTTCCTTAACCCTCTGACTGATTCTCTGAATGAATTCATCGTCTTTTTGAAGGGCTGAAATCCTATCAATCAATCAAGGTGTAATTATAAGATTGGGATTGCGGTTTTCCTACTAAGCGCATCCGCTACTACGTTAGCTTTCCCCGGCGTATACAGGATATCAAGATCATACGCTGCAAGAAATTCTAGCCAACGCTGCTGTCGTAGATTCAGATCTTTCTGGGTATATAAATACTTCAACGATTGATGATCTGTGTACAGTATAAATTTCTCGCCCAATAAATAATGCCTCCAGATTTTCAAGGCAAAAACGATGGCTAGCAACTCAAGATCATGAGTCACATAATTCTTCTCATGCGGTTTCAGTTGGCGGCTTGCATAAGCGACTACTTGGCCTCTCTGCATTAACACTGCACCCAGACCTCTAATAGAAGCATCTGTCCAAACCGTTAAATCCTGATTGCCATCAATAATAGTTAACACTGGAGCGGTGGTCAGCTTCGATTTCAATTCCTGGAAAGCTTCTTCACAGTCGGAAGTCCACTTAAACTTCTCATGTTTCTTTGTGAGCTTCGTTAACGGACCGGATATCTTCGAAAAATCCTTAACGAACTTTCGATAATAACTAGCCAACCCCATAAAACTTCTAACTTCTGTGGGGGCCGTGGGTTGTTTCCAGTCTTGAATCGCTGTTATTTTGTTTGGGTCAAAAGAAATTCCTTTCTCTGACACCACATGGCCAAGAAATTTGACTTCCTCTTGCCAGAAGACACATTTAGAGAATTTGGCTTTGAAGACGTTCTTCCTTAGAATCTCCAATACTTGTTCTAAGTGTTTTTCATGCTCGGGTTTTGATTTGGAGTAGATTAAAATATCATCGATGAATACGAGGACAAATTTATTCAGAACTCCCCTGAACACTCTATTCATTAGATCGACAAAGTATGCTGGAGCATTGCATAGGCCAAACGGCATTACTAACCATTCATAAAATATGTCTGGACCTCTGAAAGCGGTCAAAGGAACACACTCTTCTGCTATTCTCAATTGATAAAAACCTGTAGCTAGGTCCATTCGGGAAAATACTTTCGCCCCATTCAATTGGTCTAGCAAGTCATCAATGCGGGGTAACGGATATTTGTTTTTAAGCGTCTGTTTGTTGAGGTCTCGGTAATCAACGCATAATCGAAGAGTACCGTCTGACTTTGGGACAAACACAACAGCTGCACCCCAATTAGAAAAACTAGGTCTGATTAGACCCTTCCACAATAGTTGACGAGTTTGAACGCCTAATTCTTCTTTTTCTTTCGGAGTCGTTCTGCGAATTGGATGTACCACTGGTCTGGCATTAGGAATTAGATCAATTCGGAATTCTATTTCTCTTTGCGGAGGTAAGTTTTCAACTTCTTCAAACACATCCGCATAATTTCTAACAATCAGAATCGTTTCCATGGAAGTGGGGATAAGTTCTAATGCTGACCAAAATTCTTCTCTATTCGGATTCGAACCTGAAAAGTCGAGTGTGTACGACTTGTGCAGGATCTATAATATGGCTATGCGGAATATGATAACAATATATATATATATCACAGATAACTTTAAATGCAGTAAAGTAAAGTAAAGTAAAGACACCAGGATTTTATACTGGTTCGGACTTCCCGTCCTACGTCCAGTCCCGAAGCTCCTCTTCGGCTTTTCACTAAACAACACCCTCACTTCACCCGGAGGAACAGGTTCACTACTTGATTTGCGGGCTACAAGTTTACCCACTTGATTTCACGGGCTACAAGCTTACCCACTTGATTTCACGGGCTACAAGCTTACCCACAAGACGATTACAAGAGTTTGACCTTGAATGTGTTCTTTCTTCAACACTGAATAGTCAATGATTGAGTACACCCTTCCTATAATCTTATCCTCAAATGTATTTTGATGTTTAGAAAGATTAGGAAGTAAATTATCGAGTTGAATCACAAGTGTATTAAATATGCTTGGAGATTCAAACGAATAATTGAATGCTTTTGAGTGCTTTTTGAGAGAAAAGGATAATGCAAGATAGATCAGAAAATAGAGAGTAAATTCGATAATTTGAATGATTGCAAACTCATGTATTTATAGAAATCAAGAGGTTGCAATTGTTGATGAAAAGTTGCATCTAAAATAAGTGATTATTCATGAAGAGAAATGGATGCAACTCTTAAAGGAAGAAGATGACTTTTCATGAAAATACAAAAAGCTGTTGACCTATAGAATTTTTGTAGGTCGACATGTTTTTAGCCGTTGTAGTTCAAAAACCTGTTGACCTATAAAATTTTGTAGGTCGACCTATTTTTGACCGTTACATTTTAAAATCCTGTTGACCTATAAAAAATTGTAGGTCGACATGTTTTTGACCATATGCATAAAAAATGTTTTCATGAGTGATATTTTTAAGCAATTAGAAGTATGATCATTTGAGGATAGATTTTAACATTATATAACTCTAAAATAATCAACTTCTAACCTATGAAGTCATCACGTCTTCTTTTTGTCGATGTAGAAGCTTCTTCTTGTCATAAATCAAAATAACCATCGAAGCTTTGACTCAACATTCTCCCCCTTTTTGATTGATGACAACATGGCCTAATAAAGGTATTGTTCCTTGTATATTGCTCCCCTGTATATATGCTCCCCTGAATTATATATAATCTGCATAGCATTCGTTAGTAATATTTTCTCCCCCTTTGTCATCGACAAAAAGGGTGTCTATAAGAGAAAGCAATAATTCATAGAGAAACCATACAACAAAATACATAGATTGTGTTATACATTCAAGGCAAACCAAAAATAAACACACCAGAAGTACCAGGAAGTAGCATAGTTAAATACATAAGCAAATTAAAAAACTTGAAAGATAAAAAAACGAGACGACTATTGTGATGGCCAATCCGAATCACTATCTTCTTCTTCATCTTTGTTTCCTTCCTCCTCTTGTTCCTCATTGTTGCTATCACCATTGTCCTTCTCAATATCGTCATGAGCTCCTTCTTCAATATGCGACAGTCCACGACCACGAGTACGTTGGGTACTTGCTCCAGAGCTAGTACCTTCTTCAGATGAGGACCATGTAAACGTAGGTGGCATTGGTCGTTTTCCTGGGTCTTGAGCAAGCGGTGCGGAGGTTGATGCACAAGAGATTGCATCCCAAATCCTTCCAAAGAAGGACTTTAATTTGTTGAACCGCTTATCAAGTTTAGAATCTAAGCGGTCAATTTTATTATCAGTTCTTTTGAGTCTAGCTTCGAGTAAGAATTGATTACGTGCAATTTGCTCAAGAGTGTCCTTAGTTGAAGAAGTAGGAGGCGGAATTAAAACGTCTTCAGGCCTTTGCGTGGGAACTTGAGAAGAGGAAGTCTGTGGAGGTCCTTGTTCGACATATCGCTCAAAAGGAATAATATTCAAATAAGGAAACGGTAGCTTCATCCTCTTTTTAGATGCTTTATCAATACATTTTGGTATTGAGATTTTAGATTCAGGAGATCTTACGTGACATTCCATGAGACAACGCATAATATACTCGTTATAAAACAAGTGTGGCCTTGAACGTTTATTTACCATCACAATCTCGTCGAAAATCATCTCAATCCAATTTACCTTGATATTTGCATAAATGGCATACAGTGCCTTAAAGTTTTCTCTGTAAACTGCATCAAAGTTTCCAGTCCTTGGAAGAAGAGAGTGTGTGATACAAAGGTGTAGAAGTCTGGCAGATGGTCTTAGATGGATACCTTTAGTACTTGACTTATGGTCTTCTATGAAAAGGTGACTATTTTTGTTGCGAATATGTATAGGGCAGAAATCACTACCGAATTGAATACCTTCGTTATGGGTTCGAAGAATTTCTGCCATCCGGTCTTTGGAGAGAAAAATGTGTTGACCACAAACAACGGACCATAAGCAATCATCCGAGTTTTGGGGTTTAAATTTGTCTAAATTGAGATTAGCATAGAATAGTTTTATCAAAGTATGGCTTATCTCAACATGATTGTCTTCAAAATTTAGAAGAGACTCTATACCCGCTCTGTTTGATAGTCCACTAACATCGTAGAGGGCGAAATCAGAGAATTTGAGAAAAAAAAAACCGTGGTGAATTGTATAGTCTTTCATCTTGTTCCATCTCTTCACCGCAAGAGGATCCATTAGCCATTGTTTGATTTGAGTATCAATAGGTTGAACAGGGGCTTGAGAAGATGATGTTTTGGACTTCTTTAGCTTTGGAGCCATTGGAGAGGTTAGGAAATTTGAAGAATTCTAATAGATCAGGTTATAAAGAGTATAGAGAATGAAAAGAAATGACCTTTGATGAAGAGTTGTGAAGTTTGAAAAAGGGAATGGACGTGTTGATTGGGTGAAAAGGAAGTTTCCAGCGAAACCGGTCGACAGATATCAATGAGCCGGTCGACCAGTAAAATCTCTGGAAAAAATTGATGCACGTGTTTTCGAACTGACCGGTCGACAGGTTGGAGTTTGGGCGGTCGACAGGAAATAGTTCTGGAAGACAAACATACATATGTTTGGTCTGACCTGTCGACAGGAGGAATAAGGAGCGGTCGACAGGTAAAAGTTCTGTTTGATAAAGAACTTAAACTTGAACTATGGCGGTCGACATGATTTAAATGACCGGTCGACATTTATTAGTTCTGGAAATGTTTGAAATCAATTCTTTAGGCATAACGGTTGACAGGGGAGTATGATGCGGTCGACCGTTTTTAATTCTGGTTTCAATATAAAGGCTAAGAATCCTTAACCGGTCGACAGCGTGAACAAGATCGGTCGACAGGTGCAGAGAAAATTTGTTTTTCTGGCTTTTGAAAAGATATATATATATATTAAAACAAATTTTATTCAATAACAACAAAACACCAAATACTTGAAGAACAAAATACAAATTTTTTTTTTAAAGAAGAGTTTAAACGATATAAATTATTTCCTTGGCTCCCATGAATTCTTTGGTTGCCAATGGCTAAACCTTCCACTAGCTCCTTCATTGTTTTGATAATTTCTATCCCATGAATTTGGAGTTCGTGAAGACGATGGTATTGGCATTGGCTTATGTACATTATGTCTGTCAGAGCCACAAAAGAGAGTAGCTAATCGTTCGAGGTACGTCAAACGAGAATTCGTCAGTTTTTGCTCATAAAACATTTGTTGTTGATAATAATGCATTTCATCTATCTTCTCCTTAGTTCGTGGAGAACAAAATAAAACTTTCTTGCTCTTCTTAGAAGTAGGAGTAGTTCCTGGCGTTCGAGAAGGCGGATGAAAGCCAGGTGGATGCTCTGGTGTTTTTTTGGGGAGTTATATTCAGTCGGTTCGGAACTTGTGATTGAAATGTGGGAATTTTCAGCACATTTCTCACAGATGTGTGCCATGAGATTATTTAAAAGTTATAGAAGTTTGAGAGAATGAATGAAAGCATTCAAAAATAGTCATATATATAGTAGGAGTTTTCTATTTTAAGATAATAAATAAATGGTTTGTATATGTTTTACCATAGAAAAATCCTCTGCTATACCTTTCTTTTTCTATTTCCGTTCTACAACCCCATTTTGTTGTGGAGTTCTAGGAAAGGAAAAATTGTGTGATATACCTTTCTTTGCACAAAAATGTTCAAATTCATTATTTTCGAACTCTCCGCCATGATCACTTCTTATATTTTTGACTTTAAGTCCCTTCGATTTCTGAATACGTTTGACGAAAGATTTGAATTTTTCGAAAGTGTCACTTTTATTTTTCAAAAACATAGTCCAAGTATAACGAGAATAATCATCAACAATTACAAACACATACCGACTATGATTTATGGATTGTATTTGAGTAGGTCCAAATAAATCCAAATGTAATAGTTCAAGTGGTTGTAATGTCGAGATTACCTTCTTAGATTTAAATGATGACTTGGTTAATTTTCCGATTTGGCAAGCGTCACAAAGATTGTCAACTTTGAAACTCAGTTTTGGTAAACCTTTGACTAGATCATTTTTAGCTAGCTTGTCAATAGTTTTAAAGTTTATATGACAGAACCGTTTGTGCCATATCCATGGATCATTTTCCTTAGCAATAAGGCACATATTTGAATTTTGATTAAAATTCATATTTAAAATATATATATTTCTGTCTCTATATCCTTCAAAAACTAAATTTTTATCTTGGTCAAGAATGTTACATTTGTCATTTGAAAAGGAAATTGTAAACCCTTTATCACATAACTGACTAATACTAAGTAAGTTATGTTTTAGATTTCTAACTAGCATGATATTCGTAATAAGAGGTAAATTAGATGTACCGTAATTGCTCACATCGCCTTTGTCGATGATGAAGCCTTTTGAATTATCTCCAAAAGTGACTGAGCCCCCATCAAAGTATGTAATATTCGTCAATATGCTCTTGTCTCCAGTCATATGCTTCGAGCAACCACTGTCCAAAATCCATCTTCCTCTTTTCTTTAGTGGGACCTGCAAAAAATAAAGTTAAATCCATGGTACCCACTTTTTATAGGGTCCTAAGAGTTAGGTCTTAGGAGTCCAAACCCATACGGGTCCGGTATCCCCTTTATACAAATAATTTGGATTATGATGCACAGTACTCAAGAAATTTTGAATGTACTTGTTCCTAATCAAAATATTATTTGTTTTAGGAACCCATACTTTGACATTCTTCTTTTGAGATTTCACACTCGGTTTTGATTTGAAATATAATAAACTCAGATTTTTCTTAGCTTCAGTTTCTTTTACTAACTTATTTTTCTTTCTTCTTTTACCAAGATGTTTCTTGATAACTTGTTTCTTATATCCCAATCCTTGCTTATTTGTAGCTGATTGTGAATTCTCAATGATTTTTGTCAGATTTTCTTGACCTTTGTTAAAGTTAGAAACATTTTTAGTAATGTCGTCTAACTTTGATTGTAAACTAGCTTTTTCAAGGTCTAGAATCTTGACTTTAGCTTTAAGCACATGATTTTCAGTAGTGAGAATATCATACTTTTCTTTTTGAACTTCAATTTCTTGAGTCAAAAGAGATAGTTGAGAATTAGAATTAGAAGATGATTCTTGAGCCTTTTCAAGTTCCTCTTCTAATATTTTCTTCTCATCTTTTAACATATCTCTTTCTAATTCTGATCTATTCAACATTGTCTTGACTTCTTTTAATTGATGTTTTGTATCTTTAAATTTAACCATTAATTTATCATAAATATCAAGCATATCCTCAAGAGTAGGAATTTGTACCTCATCCTCTGTTGCCATAAAACATACATTTGCTTGTTCAGTGTCTGAGTCACTTTCGCTATCAGATGAAGATGAGTCTGAATCATCCCATGTTACTGAGAATGCTCTTTTCTTTGATTTGTCCTTCTTGAATTTTTCGGATTTCTTCTTTTTATCCGGACAATCTTTTTGCAAATGTCCCTTTTTGTGACAGTTAAAGCATTCCATAATTGAAGATGATGGTTTATTTGATCCAAACTTCTTTTTGTCGTATCGACTAGCTTTTCTTTGCTTCAAGAACTTCTTAAATCCTTTTGCAATAAGTGCTAAGTCTTCATCTTCAGAATCTGAAATGTCTTCATCTTTTTCGGCATGAAAAGCAACATTTTTCTTTTCTTCTTTTTGTTCTCTTCTAGCCTGTAAATTTGCTTCGTAGGACACTAGATTTCCTATCAATTCATCTGGCTTCATGGTAGAAAGATCATTAGCTTCTTCTATGGCTAATACTTTTCCTTCCCATTCATTAGTCAGTGAATGTAGGATTGTTGAAACTACATCAAAGTCAGAATATTTTTGTCCTAATCCAATAAGAGCATGATGAATGGTTTGAAACCTTGAATACATCTCATTGATTGTTTCATTTGGCTTCAGTTTGAAATTTTGGAATTGGCTTTTCAACAAAGCTATTTTTGCTTGTTTAACCTTGTTAGTACCTTCATGAGTGGTTTTTAGCGTTTGCCAAATTTGATAAGCAGTGGTACAGATACTAACACGGTTATACTCATTTTGATCTAATGCACAAAACAACATATTTATTGCTTTTGCATTTACTGTTGCTGCTGTTTTCTCAGCAGGAGTCCATTCTGCATACTCAGTAGTTGGATTAACTATTTCTTTCTGAGTAGCATTCCAAGCATCATAACTTGTTGATTGCATATAGAAAGCCATACGTGTTGCCCAATAACTATAGTTTAGGCCATTAAAGAAAGGAGGTCTTTGTGTAGATTGACCTTCAGTGTAAGTGTTAGTGCTGGTGCTTGCGTTATTTGCCATATTACTAGAATATATCAAATAACTGTGTTACGGTTATAAGATGACCGTGCTCTGATACCAAATGAAAAGTCGAGTGTGTACGACTTGTGCAGGATCTATAATATGGCTATGTGGAATATGATAACAATATATATATATATCACAGATAACTTTAAATGCAGTAAAGTAAAGTAAAGACACCAGGATTTTATACTGGTTCGGACTTCCCATCCTACGTCCAGTCCCGAAGCTCCTCTTCGGCTTTTCACTAAACAACACCCTCACTTCACCCGGAGGAACAGGTTCACTACTTGATTTGCGGGCTACAAGTTTACCCACTTGATTTCACGGGCTACAAGCTTACCCACTTGATTTCACGGGCTACAAGCTTACCCACAAGACGATTACAAGAGTTTGACCTTGAATGTGTTCTTTCTTCAACACTGAATAGTCAATGATTGAGTACACCCTTCGTATAATCTTATCCTCAAATGTATTTTGATGTTTAGAAAGATTAGGAAGTAAATTATCGAGTTGAATCACAAGTGTATTAAATATGCTTGGAGATTCAAACGATAATTGAATGCTTTTGAGTGCTTTTTGAGAGAAAAGGATAATGCAAGATAGATCAGAAAATAGAGAGTAAATTCGATAATTTGAATGATTGCAAACTCATGTATTTATAGAAATCAAGAGGTTGCAATTGTTGATGAAAAGTTGCATCTAAAATAAGTGATTATTCATGAAGAGAAATGGATGCAACTCTTAAAGGAAGAAGAAGACTTTTCATGAAAATTCAAAAAGCTGTTGACCTATAGAATTTTTGTAGGTCGACATGTTTTTAGCCGTTGTAGTTCAAAAACCTGTTGACCTATAAAATTTTGTAGGTCGACCTATTTTTGACCGTTACATTTTAAAATCCTGTTGACCTATAAAAAATTGTAGGTCGACATGTTTTTGACCATATGCATAAAAAATGTTTTCATGAGTGATATTTTTAAGCAATTAGAAGTATGATCATTTGAGGATAGATTTTAACATTATATAACTCTAAAATAATCAACTTCTCACCTATGAAGTCATCTCGTCTTTTTTTTGTCGATGTAGAAGCTTCTTCTTGTCATAAATCAAAATAACCATCGAAGCTTTGACTCAACAGAACCATGACAGGGAACCGTAATATATCCAAGCTTCGTTCGAATTTTAAAGATTCTTTCCGCACAATTCACCTCAGCTTCGTATTTCGTTAACCAATCCAGCCCGAGAATAATATCGAATTCGGGAAAATCGATAACGATTAAATCAAAAGGAAATTTGTAAGAAGAGTAAGAGATTGGCACTCTACAATATGAACCGAGAGTAATAGGACCCCCTATCGGGTTATGAACTTCAACCGATTCTTTAAGCTTTCGCTGTTTTAACTTTAGTTTGTGCACTGTGTTTCTAGCAATAAAACTACGTGATGCACCTGTGTCAAACAATACAGAAACAGGAATATTTTTAATTGTAAGGGTACCTCCCAAAACATCAGGTTTACCTGCTCCATCGGAAGCAGCTGGCGGGCTCGACCCGTCATAGACGTGAGCTACTGTAGCTTTCTTCAGCAAAGGACAGTCTTTGACCAGATGATCGGTCTTGCGACAGTTGAAGCACGAGCGAGGGTTCTGAGAGCCTTGGCTCGAGCCTTGAGAATTTGTCTTCTGTCTCTTCGGAGCTGTGCAGACGTTTGAGTAGTGCCCCGGCTTACCACAGTTAAAACAATTGCCTCTTGGCGGCTTGCCAGTCTGAGGTTTTGAAGATGCTGCTTGGCTTGACTCGCCTTGATTTACAGCAGGCTTGCGCTTGTTTCCGGCTTGGCTTCTAGCGCGATCCTGATCCAGATGCCTTTGATCAAGGTCTTCATAGTTGCATGTCATTTCCACCAGCTCGTTGAATTCCAGCTTGACATGGGCCATGGCTCTATCATGATATTGTCGTCTTAGCCCAAGGATAAACCTCTTATTTTTGGATTTCGCAGTGGCGACGAGTTCCGGAGCATAGGGTGACAACAGTGTAAATTTATTCAGATAATCTTGCTAGGAAAGATCCCCCTGCTGGAGATTGGCGAAGTCATCGTGCATTCTTTCTAGAGCTTGTTCTGGGACATATTTCTCCTTGAAGAGTTCTTTAAATCCATCCCATGTTCTTCCAGCTTCTCTATTCCCGGCTGTAAGAGATTCCCACCATAATTCAGCCTGTTCTTGCATAAGCCAAGCGCCCATAATAGCCTTGTCTTCGTCTCCAAGCCTTAGGCCTTCAAGAATTTTCTCGCATGTTTTGAGCCATGCAAGGGCCTCTATTACGGTGCCAGTTCCCGAGAAGATCTTGCCTCCTAAGTTCTTATATCTCTTAGCTACACGGTCAAGCTCGAAGTACTGAGCTGCCGGAGGTTGTATCAAAGGTCCTTCTTGAGCTGGGACTTCTCCCCTTCATCGGCCTCGGCCGGCACGGCCTCCTCTAGCGGCGGCTGCTCTGGTAGCCATTTTTCAAATTCTGTATAAGCAACGAAAAAGTCAGCTAACAGAAATGATAGTCTATTGCATAGTTAAGCAAAAAAAATTTACGGAAAGATAACGATGGATTGATCAAATTGTTTTTGTTATTCTGCTCGGCTCATTCTAGGACTTTACTAGTCCTATCTCTAATGAGCGACTCGCCTTAGAATACTACTGATTCTATTTTGACGAAGTGTTTAATGTGTTAGACTCCAGAACTAAGGTTAACCAAAGCTCTGATACCAGCTGTGACGATCCCAAAACCCCGTGACACGGTGTTAAGGATAATCATTGGAATATAACACATTAATCATCATTAGCAGATCACAGATAATAGCATAAACAGAAAATAGAATAATTTACACACATATGACAGCGGAATCATATAGATATCATCACATCAGAGAAGCACAGTACAGGATACAACTTAGTGCATAATGATACATAATAAGTCACCATCGCCTGAGGCAGAATCATACATAAAGAGTACACAAAAGGAATATCAGTCTACATCGCCAATGGCGGAATCATAATATAGATACAATAATGGCGGAGAAAATCCAAGTCAGCACGGTGTAGTCAAGCCTCGCCATGAGCCAAAAGGTGCGTCAGAAACCTGTAACTATGCTGCCCGTGTGAAAATGAGGGCACCCGAGTTTGCAATGTGAAACAAACTACGAGTCAGTCATGGGACTAGTATGAGAAATCTACTCAACTTATTAACAACAATAATAAGGAAAATCAAAGGACCACGCCACTTTCGCGGAACGGGTTTACTCCAATGAGTGCTGGTGCATGGTATAAAGTAAACGATTAAATCATCGCAATGCTTTTTATAAAATGAAGCCATTATAAGACTCAAGTCCCATCACACAATGCAACGCAAGCCGGAGGATAGAGTTTTTACCTTATAATGGCCAAAGATGCTTCATACGTATAAAACAAAAGTGTTTGATATTATTACTAGTGCATATATGTTTCAAAAGCAAATTCAATCAAAAATATCAATCCTAGGCGGCATAGCTACCATCTACTAGGTCGCCATACTAGTAATACAATCACATCCGCATATTTCGTATTGGAAATTGGATTCCTTCATGAGTCGAGGCAAGGGGAAAGCTCCTCTCTGATTCGAGACACTCTAGCAAATGTCCCAGGACCCCACTATGATCCTTGGATCTTCAGGGCCGGTCCTCTCTTACTTTTGAGGATTGGCAATTCCTGAACACACGTTTCCCGGTCCTTACAGACCTATATCGAGGCGCCTCGCATTCCAACAACCACACAGGTGAAAAGTATATATAATGTCAGGGCTGCTAGGTCACTGACACCACCTTAGCTAGAAAGAAACGTCGTGCTCTCCCTGCAGTCACTCTCCCGTTTTTGAGTCATACCGAGGTGTGAGGCTTGCGAATTCACGTTATACACAAAGCTACGTCACACAGACCATGCTTTGATCATCAACCACAAGACTTTGCTTTGCAACAGAAGCCTTGATCATATGCCACTTAGGCGTGCCACACAGGCAATCCACTCCATGCGACTGATTTCTGTCAATACATAACCTCTGAGCTCGTACGTCTCAGAGAAGGGCGTTAAGCAAGAGAATAAATTCCCTGCCGCCAAACAGATATATATTTAACAGAGATCAATCAACACAAAACAAAATCCAATGTCAGACACACAGTCCATTTACAAGTCCGTTCTGGGTCTGAACGAAACCGGAGGCACCAATTCCTCGCATATCCGTACAATCAACATTATGTTTAGACGGCTACTACTTCAATTCCTTCATGGTAGCTACTCCAATCACGAGTATCAGTAGCGCCCATCCATCCAATGTGGAGATCGTCGGTCTTCAGTCGTCTTCGACTCTTCGACTTCTCAACGTCGATCGATTATTTGAAATGAGATAAACTCGGCCTTTTCAAATAACCCACGTATATTTAGATTTTCAAATCAATTAATCACATGGTTGGACTATTCAACATTCACATTTCAGTTTTTTAGGTATAATTTTCATGTCAAATACATTCAACCATCACATATCAAGCAAACACAACAAAATTGGTTTATTTCCACTCTATATCGTCTATAGTATTTTATAACGATATATCGCCATTTTTATTTAATTTAAAACGGCCATATTTAATTAAACGACGTTTCAGGTCGTGTCGATGCACTGGCGCTGCTTTTCACTAATTTTGTTTTACACATATCTGAAAATCTAACCGTTGGATCTTCACAAATTTTACATCATTAGGAAGGTCATTTCAAAACGAATCCAACGGTTTCAGTTTTGGGAAAATCCGACGGTCGGATCTTCCACACTAGCCATTTGAAGTTACGATTTCAATTTACGAACTACAGCGTCGTTATTCTATTTAATTTAATTATATATATATATATATATAATCGTTTCTGGCGCTGTTTTTCTTCAAATTTGAATTAAACATTCTAGACAATCCAACCGTCGGATCATCACAAAGTTGGTGCCGTTGGTAAGATATTTCCAAGGCGAACCCAACGGTTGCGGTTTCGGGAAAATCCAATGGTCGGATTTCCCACACTAGTCGTTTGAAATCACGGTTTCAGAACACGAACTGCACGGCCACGTTTCGTTTTAATTCTATTTATATTTTTATAAATATAGTTCATTCAAAAATTCCTACATCGTTTCCACTTCAATTATTTCACTAACGCCTTTAAATTTCGGAAAATTTCGCCATAACCTCCTTTGTACGGGAGGGTCTGGGAAAATTCCCAAATAGCCACACGGGCGTCTCATATCAAAAAGAAAAAGAAAAAGCCAAGCGTCTAGCCAACAGGCTCATAAAATCATCACCCAAACAAAACAGTAAATGTGTACCTATTTGTCGGGCACAAAATTTTATTTCTCTTCTCTAGCCCCTTTGCTTTAATCTGTTCAATAGATATGCATGTACATATATACAATTTATATCACTTATCATTTTCCATTCAATTTCACATTTGATTTACTTTGGTTTAAAAACACCATTCATTCTAATGTTGCATGCATAGGCTAAAATCATATCATTAGCTAGTTAATGTATATTTCAACTCATGCACATTTATTTGAACCAGTGGCTATTTTTAACACTTCACATTTCAAAGATGATAATTTTGGCGAACTAACCTAGATTTCAATACATGACTATTTTACTTAGTTCCTATGCATGTTAAAAAGAATATTTCTTTCACAAATATTTATTTCAACGTCCGCATATCTTTAGCATATCACAAATATGATAAAAATGATATTTTTATCATTCAAAATATTTATTCGACCAATGGATGTTTTCAACACTTCATAGTTTTAATAAAAATGTAATTTTTATTGTTCGATCTTTTTATTCAACACATGAACCTTTCCACTACACACACTTCTCAACAAATGAGCATATCCACACATGGACATTTTATTTATGTTGTTCATATTAGAAAGATGGAATTTTTATTGTTGAAACTAGTTATATAAGGCGAATATTTTTCATACTTCATATATATATAAAAATGTGATTTTTATTGTTTAAACACTTCGTTCATTCACAAATGAATTTAATTTTCACACAACACTTTTCAACACATGAACATTTTCCACATATGGATGTAATTTCAACATATGGCTTTAATTTCAACGCATGAAAAATAATTTCAACATATGAAAATAATTCTAACACACAAAGATTATTCAAAATTTCGGCAGCATAACGGCAGGGTAGTTAAAACCGGCACCGTCCCTAGTACGGCTCCTCGCTCTACCTTAAAACCTCGCGGTTTTTGACAATGGGGATTCATGCATCTAATTCGCACGCAGGCGGCATGTTTATTTTTATTTCCACAAATATTTCCAATTCATTTCAATCACCAATGGGTATTTTTCAACCACAACCAAACAATATCAACCACAAACAATTATTCAACCATTCGTATTTTTCATCCAATATTTCACACCAATTCACCACAATAAATATCGTCCATGGTTTGTGGACGAGGGGAGTATATATATATATATATATATAATTGCTATATTTCACTTGCATTTCGACACATATATCAATTATTCTATGCACGTAAAATTCATACTTCGCTTATATAGCTTACACTATGTATGTACATGAGGTATACAACACGTATGTAATTTATATTTCGCTAATATAAATTATACACGACGTTTTCCATTCAATTTCACGTTAATTTAGATTTCTCACATTGGTTTTCGGAGTGCTAAAAATCGATACGATGTCAGAAAAATCCGTGGGTTCTTCTATTGGGTAGAGAGCTTCCTTGCGGTCCCGATGTTTCCTGTTTCATCGAATTTCGTCAACACACCAAAAAGATATGATTTTTCAAAGTGTAAAGATCAAAGAAAAACTCACTTTCACGAAGCTTCAAAACTAGGTTTACAGTTTTCGCGAGAATCGAGGCACGAGGGGATGATCGGCGAGTTGGACGTGGAAGCGGGAAGAGAGGGCTTCTAGTCGGTGGTGGTTTGGTGGCGTTCGGTGGTCAGGATCGGCGGCGGCGGCGGTGGAAAGGTCGGGACTTTGGGGCTTCGATACGGGCGGCACAGGCGACGAGGGGCGGCGATGGTCAGTCGGATTTGAAGAGGGGACGGAGGCGCGTCGAGGGGTGGCGGTGGCTGGAAGCGACTGTGGCGGCGGCGACGGAGGAGAGAAGGTCAGGAACGGGTTTCGCCGTTCGTTCGAGGGGGTTTTCTTTTTTTTTATTTTTAAAATTTATGAATGGAATATTCTGATTGGCCGAGGACTATATTAAATTTTTAAATAGTGTTTTCTCAAACGAACTCCTTTTTAAACCCAATGACGTCGCCACTAGCTAAATACCCCCATTCCGGACACAATGGGATATGTTTTGTAGGCCAATTCGACTGTTACAGTCAGTTATTTTCCAAATTAAAGTATAAAACATTTAATTTTTAACTTTCAACGTACATTTCATTTTGCCAGGGCCACAAACTAATTCGAAAAATTCCAGAAAAATAAATCTAGCTATGTTTTGACGCTACGGTCCCAACAAAACCAGATTCGTCGAATTCTGAGGTCGTTTGAAAAATGGCCATTTTCTGGTCGATCCAATTTAACAGAAATTGACCAAACACGTTTTCTTTTGCCACGCTCACATACTAGCTTCAAAAATTATGAAATTTGAAACCTAGCAATAGTTTGACATCCCGGACCCAACAAAAGTTGTTTCGTCGAATTCTGAGGTCGTATGCAAAATATCAATTTTCCAGGGCTATATATTCTATATACCGACCCTTCCGAAAATTCATTCGGCCATAACTTTTGATTCCCGTTATGAAACTTCGATTTTTCAGATTCCTTAGAAAGGTATTGACTAACAGATTTAAATATTTTTGGTTTTGCTAAAATCCGTTATCTTTTCCACCCTGCACAGTCAGTCAAAGTTTGAATTCAAATTTTCAGACCGACTCACTATTTCCAATTCCCTATTTTATTGAAATATTCTATTTCAATTGTTCAAATTCCTTTGAAATAACCAATTTAAAATTTTTAAATTGGCTCGTATTTTCCGGGTTATTACAGTTAGACTATTCGAGTCTAACGTATATTCTGCGTTGAATAAGCGAACGTATAACGTGGGGTAGGGGTAATATTAAGGATTTAATATTAAGAAATTGGGGTACAATTGATATGATTTTGCATGCCATAAGTGGATGGCCATAATTGAGTCAATTATGGACATCGTTAAAATTGGAATTAATTAATAATTTGAATAGGGATATAATTAAAACTGGGGTAAAAGATTATAAGTGATAATCAATGCTTAGGACACGAGGTTGGACTCGTTTGTGACGTAAACCCGCCCGTCAAATCCAGTAGTCACAAATGTTAGCCCAATGTGAGAGGTCCTAGGCCCAAATTAAAGCATAACAGTTGTAAAGACACGAGGTTAGACTCTTTTGTGGTGTAAGACTGCCCGGACCCGCCCGACAAATCCAGCTGCCATAAATGCCAGTCTAATGTGAGGGGTCTTTATGAGGTTATGGCCTGAATGGATTAAGAAATACTTAACCAGATAAACATGTAAGGTGGGACATGGGGGTTAAGTAGGTGCCTTGGGTGGCATGAGGAATCTAGTGGGTGCCCTTAGTGGCATGTGAAATACGATTAGTAAGACTTAACCAAACACACATGTAAATGAACATGATTAAGAAGAGGGTTAAGTGGGATATACTAGTGGTGACAAGCTTAGGTGAGTTGCTTGTGGGGGCCCATTTCAACCAATATCCCAAACGTATCTTTGTGAGCTCGACCCAAGTCGAGGACGGGACACATATACTGGGCTTGACTATAAGAGGCCAAAACGGGGTAGCGGTAGCAACGCAAGTCCAACGGGTTTCATATGCGTGTGTGGACCCGGGCTGGTAGGTAAGACGATGTTGCATCGTGTAGGTATAAGCCGTGCATTCTCCAGTTGTATCGGGTTGCCACTTTAAGGGAGTGATACACCCCACTGTTGGGCCAGCACGGGTATCTACGAGTAGGGAGCCGATCTAAAGTGGGTAGTGGGGTACACCTAGCGGAGATAGGGGCAGACGGCACCTATGTAGTCAGCTAGGGCTACACGAAGCTATTTATATAATTTCTAAGTGAAGCAAGCGGGATCAACTTTGAGGGTGACTGGTGTGGTGCAGTGTAGTAATCATTCGTTAGTAATTATGTGTGCCTTTAACGTTATCTTTATCTGCTCTTCCATACCCAATAGTTCATAGACATTTCCTTGTTTTCCAGCTTATGCCTTAGTCTAGTTACTTTGATAATAGTATTGTTAGAATTATCATACTCACCAGACTTTATGTCTGACCCCTCTATTTCTATCCTTTTTCCCCCTCCAGGTCCTCAGGGTGGGCCCAGTTCTAGTGGAGTTTGATTGGATTGCTCTATCTCTCTTTTGGAAAGCTTGGACCGCTGAAGTAAAGTCCAGCTTGTTATCTCCTTTAGTGGCTATTTATGTAATGGGATTATGTGTTTTGTTTTATCAAGATGGATATTGTACTTGACTCTGATTTATGGTTTTATGATGTAACAAACATGTTTAATTTCCGCTGCAATAAAATGAAGTTTTAGCTTTACAAGTACTGCTTATTATCTGTCTTGTTGTAATTTTTCTGTTCTATATTCACTTAAAACCTCCATGGAAGTTAATGCATTCCCTTTGTGAGTGACATTAATGGACGTGGGGTGTTACAGAATCACCATAAGACCCGGGTCCCATCACACAATGCAACACAAACCAGAGGATAGGGTTTTACCTTATAGTGATTAAACATGCTAAATACGACAAATACGAGTTTAATATTGTTATTAGTATATATCAAAACATTTTTAAAGTAAATGTATAAATCCTAGGAAGAATAGTATCCCATACTACTATGCCTCCATACTAGTAATACAATCAAATTCGTAGGGTCGTATTTGGATTTTGGTTTCCATCATGAGTCAAGGCTAGGGAGGAGCTCCTACTAATTCGAGACACTCTAGCTAATGTCTCAGGATCCCCCGCAGTGATCCCTTGGAAAGCTGCAGGGCCGGTCCACCATACGAGTTGCGGATTAATTATTCCTGAACACACGTTTCCCAGTTCTGTAGGACCTATCATCCGAGGCGCCTCATTCCATCATCCACATAAGTAAAATGTCGGGCCGTGTTAAAGCCCAATCACCACTTCTAGCTAGAAAGAAACGTGCTGCTCTCCCTGCGTTCCCTTCTCCCGTTTTAGACTCCGCCAGTGTGTAAGGCTCGCGAAGTCACGCTGTACACAAAGCTATGCCTAAACAGGCTATGCTTTGATCGTCCACAAGGCCTGCTTTTCAACAAAACCTTGATCCTATGCATCTTAGCATGCCACATCATCACTCCATATCGTACTACCAATCCTTTGAAGAAATATATGAACGGGTGTTAAGCAAGAGAATAAATTCTCCGCGACCAAACATCCATACATTCGACAAAAGATCAATAACATGATATTTGATAGAGTATGATGTCAGACACACAATCCATTTATTAGCTTATGCTCTGGGTCTGAGCGAAAGCCAAACCCGTGAAATCAACACGTACGTTTGGGCATTGACCATGACCCTTGAATTGGGAGCAAGTCAAATCAGGGCCTCGATCGTTGTCCATTCGAGGAAAGATTTACGGTCTTCATACGCCATCTTCATTCTTTAATTAACGTCGTTTTATTATTTAGAATGAGTGAACTCAGACTTTCCAAATAATCCTCGTTTATATATATATATATATATATATTTAAATCCTTCTTATACATTAATAATTATTTTTATTAACGATTCATTCCTATTTTCATTATTTAAAATAATTAAATTTTTATATATAACGACGCCTTAAGTCCATGGGCGACTATGGCGCTACATTCAACCAATTTTGATTTTTACATTTCTCGGGATCTAACCGTTGAATCTTAACGTAATATATATCGTTGGAAAGATTTTTCCAAGACGGTTCTAACGGTTTCAGTTTCAAGAAAATCCGACGGTGCGTTCTTCTTGTATAGTCATTTAAAGGTACGATTTCAAAACGCGAACTACCACGCCCCATTCGTTTAATTTTAATTATATATATATAATCATTGAATCGTAATAACGTTGTTTGATTAAAACAACGCTCTACACAATTACCGATACTTACTAAATTTTAATTCATTTGAAAATGAAGATAATATTACCGCATCCTAAATTCATTCTTTACTTACATTGAAAATGTAAATTCCATCGCTTTTTATTTACATAAAAAAAAGTTGTAAATTTAATTCCTATGTAAATTCCTTTTTTTTATTTACATGTAAAAGTGTAAATTTTGATACATTCAAAATCCTATTTTGAAATTACATATAAAAATGTAGATTTCAACTTCAATGTACATTCTCATCTTATTTACATGATAAAAATGTAACTTATATTTGCAGTGAATCCTATTCTAAATTTACATATAAAAATGTAAGTTTAATTAAATGCAACCTCTACTTCCTATTTACATTGTAAAAATATAACTTTTAATTACATTGCAAACTCTACTCTTCATTTACATTGTAAAAATATAACTTTTAATTACATAGCAAACTCTACTCTTCATTTACATTGTAAAAATATAATTTTCAATTACACTGCAAACTCTACTCTTCATTTACATCCTAAAATATATGACTTTAATTTCATATCACTCTCCTACACCTTATATTATATATAAAATAAATAAATTTTATTTCTAATGTTCATTCTCATCCTATGTTACATATATATAAAAAAGAAAATGTGAATTCTATCATACGATGTAAATGCATCTTTTAATTACATTGGAAAAATGTAATTTTTAACATACGGTATAATTTCCCGCATACATTACATATAAAAATGTAATATTTAACATACAATGTAAATTCATGTTTTAATTACCTATAAAAATGTAATTTTTATCCTACGGTGTAATTCCCTATATAATTTACATATAAAAATGTAAATTTTAAAATACGATGAAATTCACATGTTAATTACAAAGAAAAATGTAATTTTTAACATACGACATTAATTCACTTTATAATTTACATATAAAAATGTAAATTTTAACATACGATGAAATTCACTTGTTAATTACAAAGAAAAATGAAATTTTTAACATACGACATTAATTCACTTTATGATTTACATATAAAAATGTAAATTTTAACATACGATGAAATTCACTTGTTAATTACAAAGAAAAATGAAAATTTTAACATACGACATTAATTCACTTTATGATTTACATATAAAAATGTAAATTTTAACATATGATGAAATTCACTTGTTAATTACAAAGAAAAATGAAATTTTTAACATACGACATTAATTCACTATAAAAATAACGTAAATTACATATCGATGTAAATTTCATAACGAGGTGAATTCCTACTTTAATTCACATTAAAAATAATGTAAATTACATAACGGTGTAAATTTCATAATGAAGTGAATTCCATAACGGTGAACAAGATGATAGATTTATACGTTATTCGTATCCAATATTTCTTGCCCAATATTTCGTGTCCCATTCTACCACAACAATATTTTGAATAATACCAGGATCAATTAGAATAATAACATATTTTTTTAAAAAACAAAAAATCAACCAACCATGATTTACAAGATAAACAAATGAATCACCAAACTCAGATCTAACATTTAAACTTGCAGATCTAATATCATAACGTCGCAAACGATTTAGATCCATTACTTAGAATAACAACAATCACAGACCTATTTATTTTTAACCAATTATACTTCTCACAACGCAATAATAATAATTAAATTAATTAAATTATATTAAAAATAAATTCTCACCTAGCTTGGATTTGAGATGAAGGTTCGGATTCAATCAGATCTCGTGTTCAAGGTCACGGCAGTTACGGATCTGAAAGATTTTAATTTGAAGATCATACGAATAAATCAGAACTGACTTTTAACAACTGTCGCTGTAATGCTTAAAAGCGTCGCAAATCTGAAATATTCATACCTTGAAATTTTCAGAAAAGTTCAAAACTTTGAATCCAGAATTCGGGAGCTGTAGTCGACGGTTTTACGAACGGTTTGCAGGAGATTGGAGAGCTACGAGAGGCGCATCCGCGCCGGGAATATAGGAGGGTGCGGTGGCCTGTGCAGGTAGCGACGGCGGCTTAAATGGCCGAGCTTTGGAGGCGCGGTTCTCGGAGATCGGGGCGCGAAATCGAATGAAACTTGTCGTAGATTAGAGAGGAAAGGAAGACCTTCAAAAAGTTCAACTACGGCTAAGTCTAATTGTGAGTGGATTGATGGGAAAATGGAGATGAAATTTCGAGGGAGGGGGGCGGCTATGGGTTATTGCGATCGGGGAAGAAGAAGGTACGGCCGTATTTATACGCGTATTCTCCACGTATTTTCTATTTTATTTAATTTATTTAATTCCGGAAAATAGGGTTTTTCATTCGAACTCCAATTCACACTCAACGACTGTCGAACAATAGGTTTTGACGCCTTCTGAACGCAATGGCGCAAGTGCCGAGGTCTAATTCTGAAGTTTACAGTGTGTTTTCTTTATTTTCAAATTAATTTTTTTATTTTTAATTCGAACGTACTTTCTAATTTTACTGGGGTCACATTCGAAGTCAGAAAAATCCAGAAAAATTATTTTTGGCTTTCTTATGACGATACGATCCTAACAAAATTTATTTTGTCAAATTCTGAGACTGTTTGAAAAATGGCTATTTTTCAGTCAATTAATTTTGATCGAAATTGACAAAACACAGTTTCTTTTGCCACTCTCACATACTAGCTTCAAAAATCATGAAATTTGAAACCTAGCCATAATTTTACATTCCGGATCCAACAAAAGTGGTTTCGTCGAATTCCAAGGTCGTATGCAAAATGTCGATTTTCAAGGGTGATATATTTTCTATAGCGACCTTTCTGAAAATTCATTTGGCCATAACTTTTGATTTCCACTATGAAACTTCGATTTTTCAGATTCGTTAGAAAGATATTCATTAACAGATTTAAATATTTTTTGTTTCACCAAAAACCGATTTATTCTGCATCCTGTGTAGTTAGTCAAAGTTTAAGTTTGACTTTTCAAACTACCGTCCTATTTCTAATTCTTTATGAAATTTAATTGAATATATTTGCATTAACTTTGCTCAAAATAAATTTCCATTCATTTTTATTTGAAATAATTTATTTTAAATATTTAAACACCCCTAAAATCTCTAAAATGAAATTTTTTAAATTGGCCCTAAATTCCGGGTTGTTACACTTAGAGAGGTGGAGATAGAGTGTGATGCGACAATTCGGCGAGCTCCTACGTGCATTCTTGGGTCGGAGGTTAAGAAGTTGTGGAATCGACAGGTCAAGCTAGTCAAAGTGCAATGGTGAGATGATGAGAGCAACGCTACTTGGGAGACGGAAGAGAAGATGCGTTCATTATACCCTTTTCTTTTTGAGGGTATGTCTTTTTGTTTCTCCTTTATCGCTTACCTTATACTTATCTTATCTTTATTATGTCCTCTCGTTAGTACCTTTGACCTTTAGATAGGGTAGTCCTATGATTGAAACATGTGTTTGAGACATGTTATGTATGATGGATGCATGTGGATGCAAGTGTTTGCTAGTGGTTGCTCGTGGATGCATATACACACACTTTAGGCACTAGATCAGCTCGGTCACTTCATATTGCATATGAATGTGTGCGCATATTTAAGCTAATGGATGTATAATGGTTGTGCTATCATATGGATGTTGCATTTTGGTGAATGGTTGTGCACACATGTAGAAATAATATGTATCGATAGGGTTCTTTCGCATAAATAATGGACGCATGGCACTATCATGGTTTGCATTAAGGACGTCAACTGAATCAGTAGACCGCCTGATTTTGCATTAGATACAGAACATATACACGCACTTTTTTTCATATGTTCATACAGCATTAGAAATTCTATAAGGACAATGGATGCCTGTGTTTGATGGTTGAGTAGATGGTTGTTTGGATGTTAGGATATGCATTCTCCTTAACTTGGAGATTTCGGGGGCGGAATCATTTAAGAAGGGGAGAATGTAACACCCCGGATTTTTGAATAATCGAATTAACTAAATTAAGGAATAAATGTTTAGCATTGTTCTAAGGTTTGTAAGCAAAAGACTTAGTAGCTTATTTGGTTGGAACATGTGACTTGCATACAAGAGGTACAGAGTTCGATCCCCGCTAACGCCATATTTTTGTTTTAGGGGAATGGCTAAAAAGTGGCTTAGTGTGAACGCGGTTCAAAAAGTAATTTAGTGTGAAAATGGTTAATTAGGAAGATAGAAATATATATATAGATATATATATAAAAATAAAATAAAATTCAACCTAAAATTTAAGTAAAAAAATTCAACACAGCGGAAGCGGGAAGGCAAAACACCAAACCGACCTAATTTATGGGTCGACCCAACCCAGGGTCGACTCAGGAGGTTTGGAATTGGTCCTGTCGGCCCTAAATGGTCTATGACGAAATTTTATGTTTTAGGGCTTAGGTGGCGATTTCTGGTTGGTCTGTTGACATCATTTCTTGGTTTCTAAGGCCTAAATGGATTCTAGAGTGATCCGATGGCTTAAATTAATTCAAAGCTTCTTTATAAAAAGACCCATAGACTCAAACCCTAAATCAGAATTAAAACTAAAACTATAGCCGTCATGTTGTCATCTTGAACCCTAGAGTAGCAGCCACCAATTAGAGAGGAAGAACAGCAAATCGAATCAGTTCTATTCAACCCTAACAACGAATCTTCTTCAAAGGAAAGCTAATTCAACTTCAGAAATCAGAATTCAGAACTTAAGACCGCCTTTGAGTTGTGAGTTCGATAGTTTTAATAAAATAATTAGTAATTTAATTGGATTAAGTTAAGATGTGGATTGTATGGATGTGATGTGAATTATTGATCACATGTTGTAATTATGTTGTAGAATTGTGTTGAAATCTCTATGACGTTATGTTGTGATGCTATCATTTATGATGTAAAGTTATGTTGCTATCTTCTATGTTGTAATTTTATATATAACCAAATCATCATGTTTCATATGCTAGTTTGGTGATGTTGATTAATATGATAAATCATATGTATGCAAGTTTAGATTTTTATTTAAACATGAATCATATACAAGTTGGGGAAAATTATATGTGACCTTACATGGTTATGACATCTAGTTTATGTGAAAATTTGATTAAAAGTTAGGCTATGACATGTGTGAGTTATATGTTAAATTCTACATGATATTTTACATGTTAGATGCAAGTTTACACCATTGTTATGATGCATAAATCACATATGCAAGTTTCTATAAATATATGAGTTTGGGGTATGAATCATGTTATGCAAGTTTAGGGTTATTACCTATGCAAGTTTACACCTTTAGACGTAGATCTATGACATACATGATTTATGCAAGTTCACACCTTTAGATTTGGATCCATGACATATGTTGTTTATGCAAGTTGTAACTTTGGCCTATGCAAGTTTTAGATGTAGAACATCATTCACATATGCAAGTTCATCCCTATATTTAGTTCTATGTTTTCATTATGTGTACATTGTGATGTTTTCTCTTTAATTCATGAGTTGGATTATTCGAGTCTAACGTATATTTTACGTTAAACGAACAAACGTACAACGTGGGGTAAAGGGGATAATATTAAAAGGATTTATTTGGCATAAATGCCTTAAAAGGCATAAAATATAATTGTGGTGAAAATTGGTATGATTTTGCATACCATAAATGGATGGACATAATTTAGTCAATTATGGACATCGTTAAATTTGGAATTGATTGATAATTTAAATAGGGAAAGTAATTCAAATTTGGGGAATGATTAATTAGGAGAAATTAATTGTCTAAGACACAAGGTTAGGCTTTTTTGTGGTGTAAGACTGCCCGGACCCGCCCGGCAAATCCAGCTGCCATAAATGCCAGTCTAATGTGAGAGGACTTAGGCATAAATTAAATATGTAACAATTGTAAAGACTCGAGGTTAGGCTCTTTTGTGGTGTAAGACTGCCCGGACCCGCCCGACAAATCCAGCTGCCACAAATGCCAGTCTAATGTGAGAGGTCTTTATGAGGTTACGGTCTTAATGAATTAAGAAACACTTAACCAGATAAACATTTAGTGGACATGAGGGGGTTAAGTGGGTGCCTTGGGTGGCATGTGGAATCTAGTGGGTGCCTTGGGTGGCATTTGGAAATTCGATTAGAAACACTTAACCAAAATTGAAACATGAATAAGAAGTGGTTAAGTGGGATGTACTAGAGGGGACCAAGCTTAGGTGGATAGCTTGTGTCAAGTGATGGGTGCCCAATTCAACCAGTAACCCATACGTATCTTAGTGGGCTCGACCCAAGTCGAGGATGGGACACGCATACTGGGCTTGACTGTAAGAGGCCGAAATGGGTTAGCGGTCACAACGCAAGTCCAACGGGTTCATATGCGTGTGTGGACCCGGGCTGTTAGGTAAAACGTTGTTGCATCATGTAGGTATAAGCCGTGCATTGTTGGTGGTACCGGATTACCACTTTGGGGAGTGATACACCCCACTGTGGGGCCAGCACGGGTAACTACGAGTTAGGGAGCCGATCGCTTAGGAGTAGTGGGTACACCTAGTAGAGATAGGGGCAGGCGGCACCTATGAAGGCGGCTATGTTGAGTCAACGGTTTCAATGCTTATTTTGATTAATGACAAGAAGAAGCTTCATGATCGACAAAAAGAAGATTCAATGGTTTCATAGGTTAGAAGTTGGTTATTTAGAGTATTTTATGTTAAAATCTATCCTCAAATAATCATACTTCTTTTTGGCTTTCAAAAATTACTTATAAAACCTTTTTTTATGCATATCATCAAAAACATGTCGACCTACACTTTCTATAGGTCAACAGGTTTTCAAAATATAACGGTCGAAAAGAGGTCGACCTATACTTTTTTATAGGTCAACAGGTTTTTAAATTATAACGGCTAAAAACATGTCGACCTATAAATTTTTATAGGTCAACAGCTTTTTGAAATTTTGTGAAAAGTCATCTTCTTTCTTGAAGAGATACATCCATTTCTTCTCAAGAATAATCACTTCTTTTGAGAGCAACTTTTCACCAACAATTGCATCTTCTCGATTATTATAAATACATCGATTTTCATTCATTCAAATTACCGAAATTTCTCTCCATTCTCTTATCTATATTGTATTATTCTTAGCATTCTGAAAGCACTCAAAAGCATTCAATTATCGTTTGAATCTCCAAGCATATTTAACACACTTGTGATTCAACTCGATAATCCACTTCCAAATCTTTGCAAACATCAATATATATTTGAGGATAAGATTATAGGAAGGTTGTACTCAATCATTGACTAATCAGTGTTGAAGAAAGAACACATTCAAGGTCAAACTCTTGTAATCGTCTTGTGGGTAAGCTTGTAGCCCGTGAAATCAAGTGGGTAAGCTTGTGGCCCGTGAAATCAAGTGGGTAAACTTGTAGCCCGTAAATCAAGTAGTTGTGAACCTGTTCCTCCGGGTGAAGCGAGGGTGTTGTTTAGTGAAAAGCCGAAGAGGAGCTTCGGGACTGGACGTAGGACGGGAGGTCCGAACCAGTATAAAAATCTGGTGTCATTACTTTACTTTATCTACAACATTTATATTTGTTAGTGATATATTTCTTGTTTGTGAATTTTTACCTGTGTAACTATTGAATAGGTTAAGTTATCACATACATTCCGCATAGCCATATTATAGATCCTGCACAAGTCGCGTACACACCCGACTTTTCATTTGGTATCAGAGCAAGGTTAGCATATAACCGTAACACAGTTATTTGATATATTCTAGTAATATGGCAAATAACACAAGTACAAGTAACACCACTTACACAGAAGGTCAATCGACACAAAGACCTCCTTTCTTTAATGGCCTAAACTATAGTTATTGGGAAACACGTATGACTTTTTATATGCAATCAACTAGCTATGATGCTTGGAATGCTACTCAGAAAGAGATAATAAATCCAACTACTGAGTATGCATAATGGACTCCTGCTGAGAAAACAGCAGCAGCAGTAAATGCAAAAGCAATAAATATGTTGTTTTGTGCATTAGACCAAAATGAGTATAACCGTGTTAGTATCTGTACCACTGCTTATCAAATTTGGCAAACGCTAAAAACCACTCATGAAGGTACTAACAAGGTTAAACAAGCAAAAATAGCTTTGTTGAAAAGCCAATTCCAAAATTTCAAAATGAAGCCAAATGAAACAATCAATGAGATGTATTCAAGGTTTCAAACTATTCATCATGCTCTTATCGGGTTAGGACAAAAATATTCTGACTTTGATGTAGTTTCAACAGTCCTACATTCACTGAGTAATGAATGGGAAGGAAAAGTATTAGCCATAGAAGAAGCTAATGATCTTTCTACCATGAAGCCAGATGAATTGATAGGAAATCTAATGTCCTATGAAGCAAATTTACAGGCTAGAAGAGAACAAAAAGAAGAAAAGAAAAATGTTGCTTTTCATGCCGAAAAAGATGAAGACATTTCAGATTCTGAAGATGAAGACTTAGCACTTATTGAAAAAGGTTTTAAGAAGTTCTTGAAGCAACGAAAAGCTAGTCGATACAACAGAAAAAAGTTCGGATCAAACAGACCATCATCATCGAATGTAGAATGCTTTAACTGTCATAAGAAGGGACATATGCAAAATGATTGTCCAGAACAAAAGAAGAAGACAGAAAATGACAAGTTCAAACACAAAACGGACAAGTCAAAGAAACGGGCATTCTCAGTAACTTGGGATGATTCAGATTCATCTTCATCCGAAAGTGAAAGCGACTCAGATAATGAACAAGCAAATGTATGTTTTATGGCAACAGAGGATGAGGTACAAATTCCTACTCTTGAGGATATGCTTGATATTTATGATAAATTAATGATTAAATTTAAAGATACAAAACATCAATTAAAAGAAGTCAAGGCAATGTTGAATAGATCAGAATTAGAACGAGATATGTTAAAAGATGAAAACAACATATTAGAGGAGGAACTTGAAAAGGCTCAAGAATCATCATCTGATAATAATTCTCAACTATCTCTTTTGAGTCAAGAAATTAAAATTCAAAAAGAGAAAAAATGACACTCTTACTGCTGAGAATTATGAGCTTAAAGCAAAAGTAAAATCTCTAGACCTCGAAAAAGCTAGTTTACAAACAAAGTTAGACGACATTTCTAAAAATGTTTCTAACTTTAACAAAGGTCGAGAAAATTTGACAAAAATTATTGAGAGTTCACAATCAGCTACAAATAAGCAAGGTTTGGGATATAAAAACCAAGAAATTAAGAAGCATCTTGGTTATGGAAAGAAGAAAATAGTGCTAAAGAACAAAGCTAAGAAAAATATTAGTTTATCTTTCAAACCAAAATCGGTTGTGAAATCTCAAAAGAAAAATGTCAATAGCGACTTTGGAAATAAATTTAATAATACTAATCTTAGAAATAGTATTAGATATGCTTTCATGTACAAAAAGAATATCACTGCCAGTACTAATACACATCCAAGACCCAAATATTATAGAAATTCGAATACTTCTATGACTAGCAAATTTTATAATAAATCTAGAAGTACAAAAAGGAATATCAATAGAGATTGCATAAGTATTTGGGTTCCTGTAAATTGGAAAAACAGAGAAAAATATATTGATGATTATTTTGATTCAGTAGTTAATAATGAAAATTGTGTTTTTAAAGGTTCCATTAGACCCTCTTGGGTATGGTTACCTTTCATCTAACCTCTGGACCCTAATGAAGTAAGTGGGTACCAAAAGTATACATGTCATATAATTTTTGCAGGTACACCACAACAAAGAGAAGGCTATTCGGTATCTCTAAATATATTTGAAAACACAATTCAGTTTATCAAATTGCACATGATCTCCCGAAGGTACTTTAAATTATGTCTTATATTCGATTACTGTTCTATCATGATTTTTATTCTTTTTAATCAATAACAAAGAGGGAGAAATATGCATATATAATAATAAGTGTTGTTGGAGTTTGAAAATTTAAAAGAGAAACCAGAAAAACAAAAGTATTCAGCACCTGTCAACTGCCCAGTTCTATGCTGTCGACCGGTCTAGTCTTTTTTGGTTTTTTTATTTTCAACCAGAGAATTAACCTGTCGACCGCTCCAAAAAACTCTGTCGACCAGTTAGGCTAAAAATTTAATTCAAATTTCTTCCATAACTCTTACCTGTCGACCGTCCCAAATACTCCCTGTCGACCGATCAACATACAAATGGTGGCATATATTCTTCCAGAACTTTAAGCTGTCGACCGCCCTAATTTATCCTGTCGACCGGTTAAGTTAAAATATATTGTATCGATTCCACCAGAGACTTTTCCTGTCGACCGCTTCAAATTTTTCTGTCCACCTATAATGCTTCAGACAATGAAGATGTCGACCAGTTCAATTTTTTCTGTCGACCGATACATATTTAAACTGTTTATTACTCAAATCAGAGAGTATACCTGTCGACCGCCATTTCTCTCCTGTCGACCGTTTCTATTTCTGTTTGTAATTTGTGAAACCAGAAAATAAAGCTGTCGACCGCAGATAAAGACCCTGTCGACCGGTTCTATTTCAGCAAGAAAAAGGGTTGACCGGTAATACATTTCGGTCGACCGGTTTAAACAATTTCTACCTCCTTCTCCAACCCGAAACTTTTTAGGTCGACCACCTTGATTTCATAGGTCGACCGGTCTCTCTGAAATTTTTTTTTTAAATTGTACTAATCTTGATTATTGAGGTTATCATGATATTTATTCTTTTTAATCGATGACAAAGGGGGAGAAATGTTTTACATATACTATTTAAAATATATGTGCTTAATATGGTAAAAGTATATGTGTGCTAACATTTGTTAATGCAGGAATCAAAAGGTAAGATTATTTACTAACAAATGTTGCAGAAATTCAGGGGGAGCTTTATATTCAAAGGGAGAAAATCCAAGGTGTTGTCATCAATCAAAAAGGGGGAGAATGTTGAGACACGAGAATTTCGATTGATAACAACAAAATAAAGATCAATGGAAATCATGACATGGAGCTTAGATTATGGATATGTAGATGTTTAAAGGGAGACAGAGCTTATATACAGGGGGAGATAGCAATAAAGATTAAAATATCAAGCTGTATTGTCATCAATCAAAAAGGGGGAGAATGTTGAGTCAACGGTTTCAATGCTTATTTTGATTAATGACAAGAAGAAGCTTCATGATCGACAAAAAGAAGATTCAATGGTTTCATAGGTTAGAAGTTGGTTATTTAGAGTATTTTATGTTAAAATCTATCCTCAAATAATCATACTTCTTTTTGGCTTTCAAAAATTACTTATAAAACCTTTTTTTATGCATATCATCAAAAACATGTCGACCTACACTTTTTTATAGGTCAACAGGTTTTCAAAATATAACGGTCGAAAAGAGGTTGACCTATACTTTTTTATAGGTCAACAGGTTTTTAAATTACAACGGCTAAAAACATGTCGACCTATAAATTTTTATAGGTCAACAGCTTTTTGAAATTTTGTGAAAAGTCATCTTCTTTCTTGAAGAGTTACATCCATTTCTTCTCAAGAATAATCACTTCTTTTGAGAGCAACTTTTCACCAACAATTGCATCTTCTCGATTATTATAATAAATACATCGATTTTCATTCATTCAAATTACCGAAATTTCTCTCCATTCTCTTATCTATATTGTATTATTCTTAGCATTCTGAAAGCACTCAAAAGCATTCAATTATCATTTGAATCTCCAAGCATATTTAACACACTTGTGATTCAACTCGATAATCCACTTCCAAATCTTTGCAAACATCAATATATATTTGAGGATAAGATTATAGGAAGGTTGTACTCAATCATTGACTAATCAGTGTTGAAGAAAGAACACATTCAAGGTCAAACTCTTGTAATCGTCTTGTGGGTAAGCTTGTAGCCCGTGAAATCAAGTGGGTAAGCTTGTGGCCCGTGAAATCAAGTGGGTAAACTTGTAGCCCGTAAATCAAGTAGTTGTGAACTTGTTCCTCCGGGTGAAGCGAGGGTGTTGTTTAGTGAAAAGCCGAAGAGGAGCTTCGGGACTGGACGTAGGACGGGAGGTCCGAACCAGTATAAAAATCTGGTGTCATTACTTTACTTTATCTACAGCATTTATATTTGTTAGTGATATATTTCTTGTTTGTGAATTTTTACATGTGTAACTATTGAATAGCTTAATTTATCACATACATTCCGCATAGCCATATTATAGATCCTGCACAAGTCGCGTACACACCCGACTTTTCAGGCTAGGGGTGCACGAAAATACCAATATCATTATTAAGTTCTGTAGGCGGGATCAACCTTAGGGTGACTAGTGGTGGTGCAGTATAGCAATTATCCTATAGTGTTGGTGTAGTTTAGTAATTATCTTACAGTGGGTTAGGTGCGCTTTAACGATATTGTTGTTCATCTTGTTTCCTTTTTTACTCTGCCATATTCAATGGTTCATGGTCATTTCCTTATTTTCCAACTTATGCCTTAGCCTAGTTACTTTGTTAATTATATTGTTAAAATTATAGCACTCGCCAGACTTTATGTATGACCCCCTTTGTTTCCTCCTCTTTCCTTCCTTTCCCCCCTAGGTGCTGAGGTTGGAACTAGCACCAGTGGAGCTAGATCTTGGACTGCTTTTAGAAGATTGCTTGGATCGCTAGAGTAAAGTTCAGCTCCTCTTTTATTTATGGCTATTTTGATGTTGGGGATTATGTCTTTCAGTTTACGTACTTTTGATAGTCAAGATGGATATTATGTACTTTGACTCTGGTTTTTGATGATGTAAGGAAACATATGTGTTTTCTGCTGCAACGAAATAAAGTTTTAAATCTTTGAGTACTATTTATATCTATTTTGTTGTTAAGTTTCTGTTCTATACTTACTTAAAACGCTCCATAGAAGTTAATGCACTCCCTTTGTGAGTGACATTAATGGACGTGGGGTGTTACAACGATGCTTGTAAACAAATTAAAATCTCCCAGCATCTTAAAATTCCTTTTACTTAACTCAAATCCACTTACAAACACTTTTTCCCCAGTTTCAGAATTTTAATTCCAATTCTGATTTAATTCAGATTTAATTAGTCTGCTTTCATATTTTACGAACTCAAATTGGTTATTTATATAACCATTTCCATAATAATCAACCAACACATCCAATATATGATAATAATTCCAACATATGCCCTTCTTTTATATCAAAATATATTTTGGGTAATATTATTTCATTTACCCTCTTTCAAAACATAATGTGTCGGTTTATCGTACTTGAGTGCTTAGAAACTCCTATCGATATAGTGGATCAAACTGATCGACCAGAATTCACAAACTACTCAACCAATAAATCTAAACAATATAAGCAATTTTTATAAAATCTACAAATACGTTCACTCGTATATATACACTCAACTCAATCTAGGGTATTACTAACCCCATCTCTACTGAGTCACGCCATAGAGCCAAGGTAATCACTAAACCTTTAGCTCTAATGCCACTGTAACGAACTGGGATTTTCGACTCCGAAAATCAACATAAAACTACCATGTTGACTATTCAGACATCAGAAATACCTGATCATTAATAAAAAGAAGTTAGAGGGTGAGAATAGATAAGATAGAAAATTAGAATAGAAGAAGAAGAAGAACACAATCAGAGTAAACACGAATCTCACAACGGAGCGAATAAAATATATTATAACATAAATTTGAAATAAAACAGTATATATATATATATAATAACATTATCAAAGTACAACACTTACACACAGCGGAAATAACAATAGCTATATAATCATGAAGCCTCCTGCTTCGAGCTCCTCCATGTATATCTGTAAAGACCTGAACTACTTGACTGCCCGTACAAATTTGGGCACCCAACAGTTTAAGGAAAACCAAACAAAATAAAACTCTGGGTCGGTCATGGGACTGGTGTGAGTAAACTCAAATCATTTGGTTTAACTTTTCAAAATCCTTTTCGAAAGAAATGATAATCGTAAGACCGATCCACACATAAACACGGATGGTTTTTACCTTACGATAATCCAAAACAGTTTTGGAAATCAATACTTCTCTGATATTATAATAATGTCTAATCACAAGTAATTATCAATCTAGCAGAACGCTGACATCTCATGTTCCACATATATAGTATACAAACAAAACCGCAGGCGCTTATTGGAGATTTGATTCCAACTATGACAAGGTATGGGACCACCTGCCAATAATGTATCTCTAGAGAAAAAAACACTGGGTTCAACAAGAACGTCTTGCAACCCGGCCCACACATGACCGACTACTCATTTCGCTTGAGTGTTGTAACGAACCAGGATTTTTAATGATTAGAAGATAATAAAAATTCAGTTTTCTTGAATATCAAATGAATTTGATAAGACATAAATACAAATATTGTTTAAAAATATTATATACAAGTTGAATAAATATTTTGTTTTGATCTATTTTGATGTAAATAACTTATTTTAAGGTCATATCTAAGTTTATCTAATAAATATTTTAATTAGTGGTAATATTACTTTAGTTTTGTAAAATAATATTTTTCCATAGAGATTTTGTTGTATATCTAAAATCTATTTCTATAAATTATATTTGATAAATTAGCATGAATAGGTATGTTTGAAATGTTAACTATTTTTATTTGTTAAAGAAAAATAAAAAAATAAAAATATAATAAGTTAAGACATTGGTTACATTCATAAACATTAAAAATTTACTACATTCATAAGTATTATTAAAGTATAACTAAAAACATAATTTAACAAATTAATAAATTAGTTGATAATTGGCTAACATGCATTGGTTAAAATTTTAATGAAAATAAATAGGAGTATATTTGTCCATTTGCATGTAAATGTGGTGCCAAGTGGCTTGAATTAGAAAACAAAAATTCAAAAAAATATAAAGAAGAAAAGGATCCTTGCTCATTCACTTCAGTCCTGATGCAAATTTCTTCACGTCTCACTCCTCCTTCCTCTGATTTTTCACTTCCTGTAAAGGAAAATCCTCTTCCTCTTCAATTAAAAATCCCTAACTCCCAATCCACTCGAATTCATCCAAAACGATTCACATGAAGGTGGTTCCTATCATCATTTCTGATTTTTAGAGATTGATGAATCCGAATTGCATCAACTATTGAAAGAGGAATATTTGATTTACAGCAAAAGGGAAAATTTGCAAGTAAACTTCGAAAAATCAAATCTCCCAATCCGCTAAGAATTAAACCCCGCCGTCAGCGCTGTTGCGATTAGCAAGTGATATAGTATTTTTGGTGTAAGTTTGAGCCGATTCTGTGTCGACGATTTCAGAAGTTGAGAACTAGGGTTGGAGATAGTCGGAGATAGGAGCAACGATGTTCGAATCGGAGAGTGGCGTTGTGCTCAGGACGGAGAGTTCTTCGTTCCGGTGTAATTTGGTGGGATTCGAAGAATTTTGGTGTCGATCTTTTGTTGCTTGCGTGTGGTATTCCTGAAGCAGCTCACGGTCTCGAGCATTGGATTTTGATCAACATCGGGAGGGCGAAGGATGGTTCGTGCAAACGAATGAGGAGGTGGAAAGAAACTCGAGGGTAGGCTCAGGTTGAAGTTTAGTGGAGCGAGTAGGTTGTGCATGTGCACGTTGTACACGGGTTTGTGGGTTCCGGCGCGGATTTCGAAGGAGCGGCCGAGGTCATGGGCGAGGTGGTACATTCGAAGGAGCACTCGAAGGGAGGTTTGTGCATGATCTCGGATTTGGATTCGGTGAAGCATTTGGGTGTGTACCCATGGGTGTAGCTCGCGTGAATGGGTACTGTAAAGCAAGAAAGGAGAAGAGGCGTGAGGGAAGGAAGAAGAAGAAGGGGACGGGCCGAATTCTTGGACTGGGCCTAATCTATTTTGGTATATTTTAATTAAAAATTTAAGTTTAGGTTTAGTTAAAACTTTAGATATTGATATCTAATTCATTTTAAATCGGATTAACTAGCCATTGGTAGCGCTAGAATCGTATGAACAAGTAGAACACATTGATATGTAACACCGACCATTTTGGGTTAAGTATAAAATCATGATGAAATAAAAGGCGTTATATATATAAATATAAATATGTATAACGGACGTCGATATTAATTCAACTTAATATAAATTAGCAGAAATGGTCAGTTGCTAATTGAAGTGGATAGAGAGCAGTACGAGTAGCGTTAGCAGTGTTCGTCGGCCTGTTCGCTTTGATAATAAAGACGTTGGAGCTATTATTGTGAGAACTTCTAATTTAAATTATTTATTTAAATTAGTTAATTATAATTAGCTGAGATAATTATAATTTGTCGATGATGATTGTGTGATGGATGCTGTTATGTGAATGGATGTGCATGTAGTTAGATAACACACCGAACACTAGAAGCGTTATCGACAGTAACGCTTGTGCACAACTGAACTGTTTGTTGTTGATGATAACGATAATCCATTATCATCTGATGTATATGGTTGATTTATTCTGTTTGTATGATGCACACACAATACCATGGTTATGGGATTATACAGGTGATCGATTCTATTCTCTTCCATATAAATGAAGTTTGATTTTCTAATATTAAATATTATCATGTTTAGTTTATTTCAAAATAAACTTTTGAAAATTTGAATATGGTTTTTATATGTTTTTGAAACATAATATGATAATATATAGACACCGAATGTTCTAGGATGACAGAGAGGATGGTGTCTAGGCTTGGGTTTGGAAATTCAGTTTCCTGCTCTCCCTGGCTATCCCTAACTGGTCCGACAACGGGATGGTAAAATTCGAAATCTATTGAAATATATTTTGAAACTATTTTTTTAAATGGTTTGGGAATATAAATTAAATTTGAAAGGACTTGAATAATTTATATTCAAATCATTATATGGTTTGAATAGAACGCACTATAATGCGACAATTCATAAATATCGATTTCAAGTTGGAATGGTTTTTACTTCATTATTGAAATAAATTTCACATGAAATAAGCAATGTTGAATTTCAAATGATAACAGTTTGAAAGCATCAGAATATTCAAATTTCGAACGAGTTTTAAATCTATTTGATTTAAACAACTATTTTTATAGTAGTATCCTTTGTAACATTTCCAAATGTTATTATTGGTTTGAAATTTGAAGATGGAATTATTATTTGACTATAAGAATGATTTAGAAAATAGTCCGGAGATTTTTTTTAAGTATCGAGAATACTTATACGAGATTTAAATGGGTTTTCAAATTTTAAGTTTGGGTATGGTTGGAGATAAATCTTCGGATGTCTGATATTAACTCGGTGGATGAAGTTCATATTATCTGGGGAATTAAACAGGTAATTCACCGTTATTCCACTTATGATATGAGTTGGATACGGGGATTAATATTGAAGATAAGTTGATGTATTTCTATCCAGATCTAATGTCGAAGAATTGAATAAATCTTTTAACTAAGATACGGGTTTTCTCTAGCTGATTGAAATAAGTTAGATAGAAATAATCCTCGATATTTGGTATAAAATTTCATGGTGTAAATGAATACTAACTGGGGAATTTAGAAGATATTATTATATCATTATTCCACTTATAGTATTCGTGGACTATGAGAATGTATATCGAATATAAGTGGATACGATTTCTATGTAACTTAAGATTCAAAATCGGTTGATTCGGGTTTTGTCGTGAATCGTATCTTCAATAATATCATTCTTGAAACCCGATGAGATTGAATGGGGGAAACTCATATCGTAATTGGGGATTTAATCAAATCTTTGATTCGAGGGAATTAAAGGTAAGAAATTTAAGAGAAGGAATAATCTTCGATTTCAAAGAAGAGTCTAAGATGAAAATGAGATGTATGAAATTTAAAGTAATTCAAATCTTGAGTTATAAATGAATTGATAACCATTTGGAAGGAGATTTGAATTGATAAGCCTGTGTGAACCATAGCTACTGTTTTAAAGTACGCTTATTACTTGGAAAGACCGGGATGGAATATATGTTCGAAAAACCATTCCAAGTAATAATACGACGTTATGAAACAATTCAAGACTCGGTAAACGACAAATGAAGACCGGAAATATTTAAATTTGTTTAGGTTGATTGTTGATAAATGTCTCGGTTAGGTAGGCCACTGATACGAGGTATGAGTTACATGAGACCTGAACATATTTAAGTATTTTCGGGTTGTTGTTCCGTTCAGACCCAGAACGGATTTGTATGGATGGTGTGTCTGACGTTGAAATTAACCACATAGCACTGAGTTCCGTTAATGTATATCGGATTTGTGGCAATATATTATCCTCATCTCTAAGTCATATGAACTTAGGGGGTATGCATTGATTGAAATCAGTGATATGTCGTGAATTGTCAATGTGGCATACCCAAGTTATGAGAAAAGCTAGTGATGATCAAAGAATGGCTTATCGAAGCATCGCTTTGCGTATGACGTGACATCAACAAACCTCACACCCCGGATTGATGAGAAACTGGCGGTTAGGTTTTATACTTATATATGAATTGATGATGAAGCTGTGCAGCAGTGGGATACCACTTATGAACCTGGGGAAGTTGGGTATGTTCGGGGGGCCATGTCTGGTCGAAAACCGTTGATCTGCCCTGACGATGTGTAGTCGGTGTCCGCGTATGGTCGAAAAAGCCGTTGAGGCACTTCGTTTTGTATCCCTGATTGATCTTTCATGCAAGGAATCATCAAGTTGGAAACCCAAATTTCTAATACGGGCCATACGATTTTGATTGTATATATATATATATATGGCAACATATATTATGGGGTATTATGCTGTCTATGATTAATACATTTATTTGCGAAATGTTTCCACACTATATATATTATGGTATTGAAGTGGATTTCACGTATGAAAGCATATTTGGTTGTCATAAGATAAAACTCGCCCATCTGGTGTGCGCTTGCATTGTGTGATGTGGGACGAGCTTATGATAGCTTCATTTCAAAAGTCATTGCGCATTTATATGCACGGGTATTCACTTGGAGTAAATCCGTTCCGCATTAGCGGCGTGATCCGGTGAATTCTCCCAACTTTAAAATGAATCTAACTGTTTTGAGTTCTCACACCAGTCCCACGACTGACCTGGAGTTTATTGTTCCCTCACCTAAACTCTGGGTGCCCATGATTTTCGCACGGGCACCCAGTAGTTTAGTTTTGCAGTTATGGATCGTTGGAGCAGGATTTAGAGCGCTTCTAGAGTTGGAGTCCACGATAGAGTTGAAGCTTCCGCTGTGTTTTGATCTTCCGCTGAGAGTAAAGTTATTTTCTTTTCTTCCGCTGTGTATATATTTGTAACTCTGATATTCTATGTAACTCTGATGTAACATTGTAATTTGCAATAAAAGGTTCTGTTATTTTTGTTCAATATATGTATGTACCCATAACAATTCGTCTTTATGAACGGTTTAAGTCGGTTTAATTACTGGCAAGAACTGGCCAAAAAGGCGGGTCGTTACAAGTGTATTGAATGTATATCACCAACGGTTGGGAGCTACCCACCGTCTTATCGAAAAGGGACAGCATCAAATAGACAAAAGAATGAGTTCGATTTTCTCTAGATAGGTGATATACAACCTAATGGGAGCGACCCACTTATCCATGCTGCATGCCCGATTTCTGTCATTTTCCGGTTGATGAGGCTTGAGGTCATTACGTATCTTTGATAGATTGTACATTTATTTACTTTGAATGCCACATCGTCATACCCGTCAAATCACAAATTCATTCCCTCAAACATACCAATGGTATAAAGCTAAGAGAAACGAATTCCTCCGCCACCAAACATAAGTACATTTGAAGAGATCAACTTACGCGATCCATTAGATATACTCTGTCAGACATCCGTCCATTCACGTTTGTCCTGGGACTGGACAAACCGAAGGTACTATTCTGTTAAAAGGATAGCCCTTGCATAACTCCATCTTCAATATTTGATCGCAACGCTAACGTCCATACAGAGTGGTTTTCAGATAATGCATCTGATCCTGGTCTCTCCATATTGACGATGATAAAATGGTCAATACTTCGATAGTCGGTGATTTAAATATCAAAGAAAAACAGGTGTGCAACTAACGATATTATTTCCAGATGGAAATTCTATCAATCAATCATCAATCCACATTTATCTCTTTCTATAACATTATCTTTAATTTATCCATTTCCCCATTTCTATATATTTGTAAATCCTTATTTTCTAAATTTAGAAAATATATATCATCAATCATTGGAAAACATTTCCGTCTCTGTTGCACGTATCACTGTCATTCCAGTATTCTTCCTTATTAACATTTCATTTTCTATGATTAGAAAATATCTCTGGTTATATTTGGAAAATGTTTCCAAAATTTATTCGATAGATGTTTAAATAAAACATCACTAAGCCAATTTAAACCATTACACTCATTAACTAAATTCACTTAATCAATCTTCACTACCGAATACTTTAACTTAAGCCAATTTAAGCCCTTTGGATCGACCATAAACCACACAGGTCTGGTCCAAAGAGTTAGAAATCTCTGAATACTTTAACTTTGGGCATACAACACATCAGAACAACAACACAGACTTTTATAACATCAATAATAAATGTTACATCAGAGTACAGAATATCAGAGTACATCGATAAATAATACAGCGGAAGATACATTTACAATAAAGTAAATATAGTGCAGCGAACTAATCTCAGCGGAAGGCCATCAATTATCTGAACACAGCTTCAGGCTTCAACCCAGGATCCTGCTTAACTATATCTGCAAAAAAAAAAAAGCTACTCGACTGCCCGTGTGGAAAGGGAGCACCCGAATTTGCAAAGTGAAACAAACTACAGGTCAGTCATGGGACTGGTATGAGAAATCTATACTTAACTTATCTAATAAGTAGGCTAATCACAGGACCACGCCGGTAACGCGGAACGGGTTTACTCCATTGGATTTCCAGTTCATAAAATAAAGTAAATCGTCAAATAACGCAATGCTTTTTAGAAAAATGAAACAATTATAAGACCCAGGTCCCATCACACAATGCAACGCAAACCGGAGGATAGGGTTTTACCTTATAATGGACAAAAGATGCTTGATACGTAACAACGATATAATTATTAGTGTGTATATATATATTTAAAACATTTCAAATATAATATCAATCCTAGATGGCATAGCTACCATCTACTATGTCGCCATACTAGTTATGCAATCAAAACCGCATGGGACGTATTGGAAGTTGGGTTTCCATCATGAGCCAAGGCTAGGGAGGAGCTCCTGACCGATTCGAGACACTCTAGCAATGTCTCAGGATTCGTACGCTGGCGAACCCTTGGATACAGCAGGGCCGGTCCACAAATACTTTAGTGGATTAGTTATGCCTGAACACACGCTCCCCGATCCTATTGGACCTACAAATCGGCCGTGGGCGACCGATAAGAATAAGCCGAGGCCTCGCAAAAATTCCATCAACCGCATAAGCAAATGTCAGCCAGTTTAAGCACTGACACCACTTCTAGCTAGAAAGAAACGTGTGCACTCCCAGCGTTCCCTTCTCCCGTTTTAGACTCAACCGGTGTGTGAGGCTCGCGAAGTCACGTTATACACAAAGCTATGTCTAAATAGACTGTGCTTTGATCACGAACCACAAGGCCTGCTTTTCAACAAAGCCTTGATCATTTGCATCTTAGCATGCCACATTGTCAGACCCAACCATATTATTGATCATCTACCAATATATATATATAACCTCTAAGCTCATACGTCTTAGAGAAGGGTATAAAGTAAAGAATAAACTCTTCACCACCAAACAGAAATATATAATTAGTAGCGTTCAACACATACGGTAGAAAGGAATACAATGTCAGACACATAATCCATTTACAAGTCCGTTCTGGGTTTAAACGAATCCGGAGGCATTATACCTCACATATCCGAACAATCAACAATACGTCCGGACAACTACCACTTTATCCCTGTCCTGGGTGCGAATCAGTCTAGAGCATCAGTAGTCCTTGTCCATTCGATGTGAGGATCGCCGGTCTTCAACACCGTCTTCAATATCTTCGACTCTTCATCGTCGTGATAATTATTCGGAATGGGTTGGACCCGATCTTTCGGAATAACTTGCGTATTTTATAATTAAAAATCAAGTGCTATAAAACACATCCAACGCCTTTATTCCAATTCAGTATATTCTTTTAAATAGAATACATTATTAGGGAAAGGTTCCCATTGATTTTATCAAAGATAAATTCTTTATAAAATCATTCTTAAATCTTCTTTCTAAAGATTCATTAAAACTCCAATTTGGGTTTTAATATAAAAAAACATTATTAAATAATTATTCCAATTTTTGAAGGAATTAACCTTGTCTTTAATTGGGTTAAAGAATCAATGTCGTTTAAAAACATTGTTCATGATAAACCCAAAATCATCTCCTATTAAAGATGGAATTTTCACGGAAATCAAGTCAATATATAATCGATATAAATTTCCGTATCAAACCAATAATATAAATGGAATAGCGGCCAGGCCTTTTAAATTCCATATATAGTATCAGCCTTCTTTTACAGAAGACTATTTCGATTATTATCAAATCGATTCTCCATTTAATTCCAATTTAATTTATATTAAATTGGGAAACTTGATTTAAAGAATCTCTTTTAAATCTAAATAAAAGATTTATAAATTCTAAAACATATTTTCAATGTTAATCGGGTTAAAGAACAAATGTCGTTTAAAACATAGTTTACGGTAAACCCAATTCACATATCTTTTATTCCAATTGTTAAGCATAGTTGAAACTCTAAAATCTTAATTAAAAGATTTATTCTTTAATACGGGGTTTAAGAACAGTGTTATTTGAGACACCATTCACGACAACCCAAAATCCAATTCCTTTATTTAATTCAAATTAAATATTAATCAATTAAAAGACTTCATTAAATCTTAATTTAAAATATTTATTCTAGTTAATACTAGTTTATTTCTATAAAACATATTTATCTTTTGTCCATCCAAGATCGGACAAAGAAATCATCATTTTATTATTTGTTAAATATTATCCTAAAATATTCATTATTAAAAATATTCTATATAAAAAGATTCTTTATATAAGATATGCTTTATAGTACAATATCCTTTAATTTTAAAAGATATTTATATTACAATGTTATTTTTCTAAATATTCCTTATTTTAAAAGATATTCTTTATTTAAAAGAAATCCTGCATTGGAATGCGACTCAATCATTTACCATATAACTTTAGTTACATGGATTTCATACATTGCATGTATATAAATAATCATCATACATCTATTCACATCCAGAGTGAAGTTTATAACTGTGTGAGCGTTAAAATGAAATAACAACGCTCAACACAGCCTGTCGATCTGTCGATCGACATACAAATAAATATTGGGATTAGTGTATGTCAATTTTTATCCCAACACCCGTATGGGGTTTTCAACCAACAAACAATCCATATAAATAAATGATTGGTTAAAGAATTTAACCAATTTAATACTACTAACATGTTATTTATTTCTAATGCCGAATAAAAATGTATTTTTATTCGTATAATTTCCCTATACAATTCTAATGTCACATAAACTGTGATTTATTTATATGGCATTATTGGGTATGACAACTACAAGATACGTTTATTTGTTTTATATTTCCAATATATAATCTAACCCATTAAAATGTGTATTTTAAGTTGCACACAAATTCTAATGTATGCATTAATATATAAAAATTGTCACTTAATTCACCTACACATTCTAATGTATGTTTTGACCAAAAATATGATTCCTATATTTGAATGTAATTTCTAATGTAGGTTCGCAAATAAAAAATGATCTTTATATTTACTTATAAAACCTATTTCACGTTACGCAAATAAAAATAATTATTATATTTACATAAACGTTTTATTCCAACAAAATGTACAAGCAATGTTACTTCTATTTTGAGGTAACACAAACCTATTTTACAATGCTATTTGTGTTTAACTCTTTATTTAATCAAAGATGTTTTTTTTGTTTTATTCTAAATTTAATTAACAAAATGTAATTTTGCTTCAACTATTATATCTTGACAAAATAAATATATTGGTTCAATTAATCTATTTGGTCAAACAGTAAAATAATGACTTTGTTTTGTCGACAAACCTATTCCGACAAAACAAATAAAAGTGATGTGTTTGTTTAATCGGCAAATTTTAATTTATCAAACAAATAAAGGTGATATATTTGTCTTGTCAAAACTTATGCACCAGAATAATGATCATGTTTGTTTTTAACTATTGCTATTTGGTAGGGTGACCAATTTGTTTTAACAAGTATAAATTGACAAAGGAGAATAATTATATTTAACTATTATAAATTGATAAAGGTGAACAATTTGTATTTTAATTCTAATTTAACATACAAGTGCTATATTTTGTTACCTTCTTTTGATTTAGATAAAAATGAGTATTTTTGTCTACTTCTACTTTAATGATAAAAATATGAATGTTTAATTATCCATTCTTTTACCGTAGCTAAAATAAACAATTTCAATTCATTCCTTTAAAGTGATCAAAAGGACTCTCTTTATTTCCTATAACATATTTGACAAAATGACTCTTTTTTTTGGCAAGGCCGACCGGTTTTTATAGTGTTCCGTAACACTGTTTTATTAAAAATGGAGAAAAATACAGTGAAAACAGGTGATATACAAAAAGTATATCAACTAGGTGCTTTCAAACAGGGAAGCCAAATTACAACATTCCAAATCACACAAGTTACATCATCAACTTTACCAAGCAAATTACATTTGGTTTTGACATTACTTTCGCCTTAGTGCTTTCTACCAGTAGAGACGGCTATCCATTTTCATGCAAGTTCTTGAGCATCTCTTTCTTCTTACTCCGAGTAACCGGAGTGTTTGATCTTGCCTTTTCATTTGAGTTAGCTTCAATCGTGTCAGTGACAAGATCTGGTGGTCGTTCCCTGTAATCAGGGGGTGCGACAAGATGCGCATACGGGTTCACTGGTTTGTTCTTGGCAGTTAAAGAATTGCGAGTTCTCTGGTTGACACTTGCATGCATTAGCTTAAGCAATGCAGTAGCTTCTTCAAGTCTGGTTTTGTCCATTTTGTCGAGTATTTGCTTAGATTTGAAATCATTGAAGTCATTAACTGTCTTCAATGTCTCATGATACTATTTTGAATTCAATTCCCTGTTCGCATGCTCAACCTGAAGCTTTTCTGTTATCATCTGCATATCATCAGAAATAGAAGTAATCTGAGCCATTCTAACTGGATCTAACCCTTCACAGTGATCTGCATTCGTCTCCAACTGCTATTCAAGCATCTCTTGGTTGCTTCTGTTCACAACATGAGTCGCGGAAACAGTTGCATCCACACAACATTTTGCCACTGACATTCCATTTGATTCTTGCATACCTTTACCTTTACCACTACAATTGATACCATCCACACTTACATCTGCTTTACCATTTGCAACAGTAGTAATAGATTCTACGGTTGTTACCTCTGTAATTGTTGTTCCAGAACTTGCCATCAGGTCATCACCTTTTGCTACTTCAGTATTGCAAGTTCTTGCGTCAGGTCAACAACTAATGGTACTTCTTCCATTCTTTCACTAGAACTGTTACCTCCAGTGTTCCCGAATGCCGCTGTAAGCATAGCATCGACTTCTCTAATCTCTCCTTCTTCTACTTCAGTTCCTCTTTCACAGCTTATATCCTCATTTAATTCTTCACTACCTCTCCAATATTTTCAAGAACACCAAACCTGTTAATAGCATTATTGCTATGCACTCTGAGGCCATCCTTATTCACAATCTCTTTTCCTATACTACTTCTTCTAAATGGTGCACTAAAAATGCCCTTTTTCCTGCTAGTAACTTTTCTCCACTCTTTTCTTCTAATGTTATATGCACTCATATCATTATTATTCACATCTTGCACATTGGACTTACAAACTACCTTCCCATCCTTATTCATTTCTATTACCTCATTAATCATACTGTTCTTTTCCTTGGTAGCATCTAGTTCGGCATTACTCTTCTGTTTCTGTTTGTCTATTTCCTATTGTGCAGCATCTTTCTTTTTCTTGCACTGCTCTGTTACATGTCCAAAGCATTTGCAAAATACACAAGCAGCCGGTTGCCATAGGTAATGCACAAACACTATTTGCTCTCCTCCATCAGGCAACGCAACCTGAAATTCATTTACTAGTGGTTCATCCGGTGTAACTTCCACCATACATTTGGCAAACTCCATTCTCTCTAAGCTTTCCGTAGAATTATCCATGCATAAAAATTTTCCTACACGCATAGCAAGCCAACTAATTCCTACCATAGTCCAACAGTACAACAGTATGTTCCTCATCTTGATCCATACTGGAACATTCCTTATCAAACTTGCATCGCTTCCAATATTTATGTCCCACAGCTTTATTATGAACAGTTTATCATGGATCACTATTGGATCTGCCTAGACTATTCTATTCCTATCCTCAGAGTTTGCTAACAAGAAAAAAAACATTCTACCATTAAACTTCACCTTCATACCACCCTGCGGCTTCCAGAGTCGCTGTAGATGGTTCGTCACAGCGTAGAAGTTCAACGGCGTGTCCAGGAAGAAACCCACTAAGTAATTTTGCCACTGTTCCTTCGCTTCTGATAGGATTACTGCAGAAGGAATCATAACCTTGCCTCTGAATTCAAGTTGCATATCCGGAGGAGCATACAAACCTGCGTTCTTTGGCTTTGTTTGGAAAAGCGTGGACCATCGTTTGGATTTGTCACTGGGAATCTCAATTGGGCGTTCTAGGGTTTGGATCTGACTAGGAGGAAGGTTAGAGAGGTCTGGAAGATCAGGCAGTGGGAGGATTGGAGGTGCTGGTTGTGGTGGTGACAGATTGGGAGGGGCGAAAGGTAAGGAGGAGGCAAAGGAGGCAAAAGTTAAGCTAGAGGGAAAGTTTGAGACGGCGGAAATGACAGGGCGCACCATTTTTGAGGAAAATTGAAATCCAATATAACCTTTACAAAATGAATCTTTTCATTTCACATAAAATTTCAATAAGAAATGAAATTCTAAAATCTATGCTTCCTATTGTCTTTTAAATGAAAATAAATGAAACATTAATTCTTACCATTTGTGCTACAACTAGAATGTAACTAAAATATAACTTTTAAATCCTATCTTTTATTTACATCTGAAAATGTGAATAAAAAGGTAATTCTTAATTTGAAAGTAAAATGAGAGATTTAATTCATGTTTTATTCGCATTAAAGGATGCAAATAAAAATGCAACTCTCAAAATGACATTTTATTTATATCAAAAATGTAACTTATATTTTGATGTTTTATTTGCATTTAGAATTGCAAACAAAAGTAAAACCTTAATTTTTAATGTTTTATTTGCAATAAGGAATGCAAATAAATAAATAAATAAATGTAACTTTTATTTGTAGTTTATTTGAAAGCCAGGAATGCAAATAAAAGAACAAATTCTATTTTTAATGAATATTTGCATTAATGGATGCAAATAAAAGAACTAATTTTATTTTCAATGAATATTTACATTTGTGAGTGCAAATAAAAGGACAAATTTTAATTTCCAATGTATATTTGCATTTGTGGATGCAAATAAAAGAAATACTTTCATTTCAAGGTATATTTGCATTAGTGAATGTAGATAAAAGAACAGGCCCTAATTTCAATGTATATTTGCATTAGTAAATGCAGATAAAGTAATAAATTTTCGTTTCCAATAAATCAAGTTCTAACAAATGTGTTATTTTTTTTTCACTACTTATGTTTTAACAAAAATGTTACCTTTAATTCACTAATCATAATTTGACAAAAATGTTATTATTTTATTCAATGTATAAAAATGTATATTTTTGACAAATTCTATTCAAGGTATAAGAATGTGATATATTTTCATTGGTGCATATAGATAAAAGAATAAACTTTAGTTTCATTTTATATTTGCATTTGTAAATGCAAATAAAAGAATAAACTTTAATTTCAATGCATATTAAGGAATAAACTTTATTTTCAAATATATGTAGTTGCATTGGTGAGTGCAAATGAAAGAATAATTTGTTTCAATATATATTTGCATTGGTAAATGCAAATAAAGAACAATTTCTATTTTTCAATATATATTTGCATTGGTGAATGCAAATAAAAGGATAGATTTTATTTTTAAAGTTTATTTGCATTAGTGAATACAAATAAAAGAATAAATTATATTTTAAAATATATTTGCATTTGTAAATGCAAATTAAAAGTATAATTTGCATTTCAATCATATTTGCATTTGTAAATGCAAATAAAAAAAAATCAATTTCAATGTATATTTTTGCATTTGTAAATGCAAATAAAAGGATAAACTTTAATGACAATTAAAAAGTGATTTTATTTGTAAAGTAAGCTCTACACTTCTAATCTAAACAAATAAGAAGGATAATTTTATTGTTTAACAATTCTATTTTTAATGGAACATTTCATTTAAAAGATGATTTCTATTTTAATGTATGTTTCTGTTCTAATATGATATGTTAAAACAGAATGACAATTTATTCTAATCTTTTTATGAAAATAAAAATATTGTTTTTGTTTTACACTTCAATTTTTGACATACATGAATATAAAATATTCTATATACAACAATATATGATATTTTAGTATACACGTAATTCTAGCAAACACAATCAATCGTACATCACAGTCACAGCACAATCAGCATGGAAATAAATATATACATACAACCTGAATCTCATACTGAATGAATATATAAATTAATTTTTAAACTAAAAAAATAGATGTTTCACTGAACTGTTTAATTTCAGAACTGAAATTTCCTAAAATTTCAAAATGCTCTGTTCATGCTCTAGTCAGTGCCATAGTGTAGATCTCGGCAATACGAATCCAACGCACTTCGTTTCGTTCCATTCCGTGTTCATATGAAAAAGATATTAGCGTTCAAAGGTTAATTATATTATAAAGTGGATTAACGAATTAATTAAATAATTAGTGAATACCCTTCTTCCAACATTGGTTTACTATATAACTGAACCCAAACATCGTCGTTCCCTTGTCAACGTCGGCCTCCACCAAAGGCTACTCCTGGCCGATCAATTTGCCCCACACCGAAGCCTGCGCCATGCTCCTTCAACGCCCCCCTGGCTCTTCACTCGAGTTCCCCTTGGCCCCACAAACCACCTCGCAACGCACTGGCTTTGGACGGAAAAATCGAACGCCTCAGGCGATAATACCTCATCATAAACGTATAGAATCGAAGCTCTCTCTTTCTTCTTCGATTTGGTGTATGGAGTTTTGATTTTTATTAAGGGGATTGAAAGAATTTACCGAATGAATTTCGGATGTTTCTGAGCGTTCATCCATGAGTGGCGGCTGCGTTAACATAGGACTAGGGTTTCGGTTCTCTAATCTAAGTAATATTATAATATATAATATTTTAATTAACCTTATAAAGGCCCGTTTTGATACTAACTCCAATTCAGTCCCAACGACAGACAATCCTAGCTAATAACCCCTATTCTGAACCCAATGGACTATGTCCCGTGAGCCCAAACGTAAGTCTGTAGCCTGTTTTATTTAATTTAACATTTAAATTATTTAATTCAACCTTACAATTAAATTCACCGGGGCCACATACGGACTCAGAAAATTCCAAAAAAAATATTTTTAGCTTTCTTATGACGATACAGATCCAACAAAATTAATTTCGTCAAATTTTGAGACTGTTTGTGTTAGATCGAAATTTGGACCTAACACCCAAATTGTTATGAACTGTAGAGAATTCTAAATGAGGAACAAGGAAAAAGAAAATAACACTCAGAATTTATAGTGGTTCGGCGTTAACGAGCCTACGTCCACTTTATATCTTATTGATTATGCTTTAAAAGCTAGTACAACAGTGATTTCTCTCTATATTTCAATGGTTTGACAACAATGGCGGACTCAGTACTCCCTATTGCCAAAAAGCCCCCGAAAAATGCCAAGCTCTGGGCTATTTATAGCTGATTTTGTCAGACGGATCGCGGACACGTGGCACAAATCCCGAGATTTCCGGATCGCATCGCCACCATTGAAGAAACAGTCAAACTAGCCGTTGTGAACAGGTGTCGTCAGATCCGTGCGATTCGGATCGCTGAAGACCAGCTCGTGGTTGAACGGGTCAGGGGGTTCGGTTCGTTACAAGGGATCGGATCGCCTGGAGGTGACGTTCGTCGACGAGATGGGAGCGATCCGTTCCTGGGCGAGACGATGGCGTGCGATCCGTTCCTGGGCGAGACGATGGCGTGTGATCCGTTCCTGGGCGAGACGATGGCGTGCGATCCATTCTTGGGCGAGACGATGGCGTGCGATCCATTCTTCCACTTTCTTGGGGGACTTCCTTTCATGAATGATCCTGGATGGCTTGGTCAAAAAGCGAGCCAACATTTTGCCCCCTCGAAGTATGTTTTATTGATGGTGAAACATGCTTCGAAGATGCTTATTGACTCCCCTGAAGGGATGTAAGTTAACAGTCGCATTGGTTCAAATTGACACATGCATGAATCGGATCGCCATAGGACGACACGGTCCGATTTGGTCATCTGCTCGTCTCGTGCTGAGTTCCTAGGGTCTTGTGCGATACGGGGCGCATCTTCCTTCGAGTCGTATTGGACCCTGAGCTTTGTGGGCCATCATTTCAAAGCGGTCCGTGGGCTTCTTTGCGATTCCGTTTCTGGATCGTGGCCTGTGGGGCGCTTCGTGGATCGAATAAGACAAAGGAGGGGAGACAAACGGTCACCTTCTTTGCCTATATAAGCCGACGTTCCCCTCTTCATTCTCCTTCTTTTTCTTCTCTGCTGAATCGTCTCGCGCGAGCTATCGAAAAACGAATCCAACCTTTTAAAACTTTCGAAAATCCAAGAATTCTCTCAGTTTTTAGAAAGGTAACTTTATAGAAAGCACTCTCATACTACTTTCATGAATTTCTACGGCTGATTCCAGAGAGAAACAATATAAATCCGCTACTTTCCGAATAAATCACCAAGTCGCCATGGCCATTGAACGCGGAGCTCAGAACTTGAGGATGGGAAGGAGATGAGGAAGAAGAAGGATGCAGAAGGAGAAGGAAGGCCGACTCGGATCATGGTCAATGATTGAGGACGGAAGCAAGTGGCGAGACGAAAGATTGGGATGGCAACTAAGGGTCGTATCACGGTAGTCGCAACTGTTCGTGAGGGAGCCTTCCCTTCGTCCGGCGATTCGATGAGGGGCGAACTCCCTGCTATGCGAGTCGAAGGGGGCGATCCCTCTGCTATGCGAGTCGAAGGGGGCGGTCCCTCTGCTACGCGATCCGTCTCACGGCTGGTGATACGAAGAAATTTCAGTCTTTAATCAGCGCCTTGTCGCTACAAAACTCTGGACAGTTAGGATAGAGCCTTGACGTTGATCTCTCTGGACTAAATGACTTCTTGATTTGACTGCATATGACGACTAACGACCTTTAATAACCTCGACTGCTTTCACGTTTTATTATCGTTTTTAATAATGCGCACACACAAACACACACAGCAGCACTTGCACACACGGGGGACGGGTAGTGTTGATCTTATCGTTCATATTTTCTCGTCCTAGCAGCAATGTCGAACGACCACTCTTCCTCAAGATCTGTAGCCGAAACGGAATCCGAGACTCCTGAACAGCACAATCCTCAAATTCCTCCAATCAATCCAGAAGGCGAAGACTCCGGGTCTGAATATGAAGCCACAGAATCAGATCCGACAGAAAGCACATCATCCAGCAACAACTCCGAGTCTGACGAACGAGCTCCGGACGAAATTCCAGGCGCAGTCGGGATAGATAAATTCTCGGACTCTTTAGCGTCCAAGCTCGACGAGATAAAACTCAAGAGAATCTGCTTAAGACACGGCATTCCTTGGGACGATGTCTTAACACCTGGGAGCGAAGACAGACCTCATCTAGCACCGGAAGGGTATATGTCGATCAGTCGGACAATGTGCCTAGTAGGAGCTATTCCTCCGTTCCCTCCAATTGTCATTGAAACTCTGAGGCGATTAGGCATTGCCCCGATGCAGCTTCATCCAAACGCCTACGCGTCTCTATATTCTTTATATGTTGCTTATGCGGAAATCTTGCACGCCGAACTCAAATTCAGAGACCTGGTGTTCTTCTTTCTTTTCAAGCACCGTTCTTCTGCAACTCCCAACTTTTCCTTTTTTGAATCAGTGGCGAACAGGAAAGTTCTGTATGACGGATACAGCAACATCGGGGATCCTAAGTCTGACTGGTTTTACATAAGAAGACAGGCTGGATGCTCACGGAGATGGCTTAAATCAAGTAAATTTTGATCGCCTAGTTGAATATCTTGCTTGGGGAGTTTAAATAATAACATTCGTCCGCTTTTTCCTTTGTCTTAAACAGATCATGTCTTCCCGAAAACAGAGGGTGCATTATACAACAACCGGTTATCCATTCTTTTGCAAAGCAGATCCGACTTTTTAAGGATTAAAAAATGCATTACGGATGACAACCTTCACAAGCATCGCCTCTTGGATAGGAAATTTGGACTTGGAACCGGCGGCAAACCTTATAAATATGTGCCCCCGACGGAAGAAGAGGGAACTTCACAAGCGGCGGAGACAACCAAATTTCACAAAAGTCCTTCTCCGATAGTCATCCAAGACGACGAAGACTTGAATGTATACAGGGGGGATGAGTCCCGTGGTGATGCGTCGAAGGAAATCCTTACCTCTGCCCCAATGGAAACCGTCGGTGATGACGAATTGACAGAAGAACAGTTATTCGACGAGCTGAATAAAATCCCTTTACCCGACATTGAATACACGGAAAAAGACTTCGGCGAGGAGCCTTTCTTTTCTGCTCCCGAAGAAGCGGTTGATTCAACAAGGGGACGTGAAACGGGCCAGACGAGCCAGTCTCCAGGCCCGGGTCTGTTAGGGGGAATTATATGGGACGCACACCTCACACACACTGCCTGACCATGCACTATTATGCCGTGGATATTCAATGTGATAATATGCTCTTCTTTTCTTTTTTGCAGGAGCGATGTCGCGCAGGAAATCTTATTCGTATCGTTCTCTTCGCGAAGGCACCCCCAGCCTTCGTTCGGGTACTGAGCGCCCTCGCGGTCCTTCTCACAAGCCGAGCTCTTCGCAACCTCGATCTACATCCAAATCAACTTCTACCAGGCCTTCGAGTCATCCGGCGATTCCGACCGGGGGGAAGACACTTCCAAAAGAGTTGACTCCTCCAAAGAGTGCGCCTTCCCACAGTCGGTCGTCCAAAAGGCGTCACGAATCCAAGGATGGGGACAGAGATTCTTCCAAAGAAACTGAGCAAGAGAGAAGTAACATTGTCCCCACCAGCCAACCAGAATTAGCTGCCCCCGGTTCGCGGGACTACGTTCACGGTCCTGAAATCCAAGGTAGGCTGGAAAAGCTACGGGAACAATCTCCAGGAATGTTCTTCGATAGGATGGTCTTCGTTCCTGCCTTGGAGCCAGTTCCTAAAAACTGGGATAAAGAAGTCATCGGGCATATCCGTCACGTGGCCAAGCAGTACGAGACGATGAAAAAGCACGCACTTAATCTTTCGGAGGTCATCCGAACACTCGAAATAGAAGCTCACAGGTCTAAAGCAAAACTCGAAAATAATGAAAGGGCTAGGACAAAATTAGGGAAGGATCTGGAAGACGCTCAAGCCCAGCTCGCTTTGGCACAGAGAGACGCCGCAAACTATAAAACTGAATTAGAAAATGCCAAGCAGCGATTTCATTCAGAACTGGATTCCAATAGCCAGGAAAGAATGGCCTTAAAAAAGGAAGTTGAAGACCTCAGAACGGCCAACATCGAATTGGTAACGGCACAAGGCCATTTTTTGACGGAGAAGGCTGCTTGGGAGGCGGAAAAAGCGAGTCTAAAGGAAAGGTTGGCTCTGGCAGAGGCGGAAAAAGTGATTTTGAATGATCAGGTGGCAGATGCGGAGAGACGGGAAGCCCTTGCCGAAAAGAACGTTGATAGCGCCATTGAAATGGCCACTGCCTCCAACTACAAACTCCTTGAAAGAGAGAAAGAAATCGAGGGGTTTGAGGAGATGATTTTTGATTTCCTTGGCCAGGTTCTCAAAACTCGCAATATCTCATGGATCCCGGATTATCATGTTACTTTGGCCAACTTATGGGATGCCATCGTGGAGGGCGAAAAGCATAGACTGGGGGTCGAAGAGATCAATGAAGACGAATTGATGAAGAACATCCTAAGGGACAACGAGCCTGAGGATCTGGCAGAGGGCCGTCGCTTAATCCTGGCGGAAATGGAGAAGGAGAAAACCATGGCTAAAGGCAAAAGCAAAATTGACGAAGGTTCCAGCTCCGTCGCGAAGTCTAAAACCTCCGAAGTTGAGGAGTATCATCCTGACGATCCGCTGATCCCCTTAGGCTTAACTCCCGTGGCTGTTGGAGCATCCGGATCTACTCAAGAGGGAGTATCTGCTGAAGGTACCTTACTCTTTTCCCAACAATTTGCTAAAGCGATTGCGAATTGTCGTCGTCTAACAGGATAACCCATTGAATTAGTAATGTGTGTCTCTCATAATGCAGGTGGCGAGCCCGCCGACAAGGGTGTTGGAAAAGAGAGAGAATTGGAGGAGGGGATCGTCCTACCGGGTGCTGAAATCGATGTTTCAGAGCGAGTCGAGGCCGCAACAGCTGAAGGAAGCATCTCGGTGCCTAGTGCCGACGTACCCAAAGATGCTGAGACTATCGAGGCTTTAAAAGACCTGGATGGTCGGCATGTGGATGATGAAGAGGATATCACCGGCACCAAGAAGGCCGACGATGATGATGATGATGAGGAACCCCTGGCCAGCCGAAAATCCAGACAAGAGAAAGAGTTGGCTTTGAAGAAGGTGGGGGATGAGGCTTTGGATGTGGTCCCTCTTGCAGAGTTCGATCCCAAAACTGGGATGATTATGAAAATCCAGTCCAAGTCCATCAGCCGACAACTTCACTTCGCAAACCCTGATGACTTCCCGGCTTCCCTCTCCGGCAGAAGCAAGGGAAAAGATGGGGGAGAGGAAACCTCAGAGGAGTCAGATGCTCCCCTCGTGGACAAGCGGAAAAGGAAGAAGGGGGATCCATCTGAAGCCGACAAGGAGAGGCTGGAGAGGCAGAAGCGAGAGAAGATATCAAAGAATAAATAGGATGTTTACTGATATTTTGCCTTTTAAGCTTCCCACTGGCCAGGAGGTGTAATTGTGAGACTGGCCCTCACTTTTGTTTCTAACTTGTTTTCACTTTGCTGATTTGCAGTACATAAACAAGGATTTGTTTCTTCTTACATCATTGTGTACCTGTATTCATAGAAACTTTCCACATTTAGTCGTTAGCCAGCTATTATAAGTCAGTCAATCAACAAGAAGAAGAATGTTCATGCTATGTTACACTTGTTATATCAAAGTTTAGCGTTCACATAGGAGTGCGTGATGCCCCCTAATCAATTGTTAGAGTTTTATGCTTGGCGATTCGTTCGTTCCCCGATCCTTCAGCGGGGAAGGAGCTATTTCTCAGCGCTCAATCAGAGACGCCTTTATACTCTCTCTCTCTCTCTGGAGAGTTAGAGTTCGAGCTCAGCGATTCATTCGCTCCCCGATCCTTCAGCGGGAAAGGAGCTATTTCTCAGCGCTCAATCAGAGACGCCTTTATACTCTCTCTCTCTCTGGAGAGTTAGAGTTCGAGCTCAGCGATTCATTCGCTCCCCGATCCTTCAGCGGGAAAGGAGCTCTTTCTCAGCGCTCAATCAGAGACGCCTTTATACTCTCTCTCTCTCTCTGGAGAGTTAGAGTTCGAGCTCAGCGATTCATTCGCTCCCCGATCCTTCAGCGGGAAAAGAGCTCTTTCTCAGCGCTCAATCGGAGACGCTTTTATACTCTCTCTCTCTCTGGAGAGTTAGAGTTCGAGCTCAGCGATTCATTCGCTCCCCGATCCTTCAGCGGGAAAGGAGCTCTTTCTCAGCGCTCAATCGGAGACGCTTTTATACTCTCTCTCTCTGGAGAGTTAGAGTTCGAGCTCAGCGATTCATTCGCTCCCCGATCCTTCAGCGGGAAAGGAGCTCTTTCTCAGCGCTCAATCGGAGACGCTTTTATACTCTCTCTCTCTCTGGAGAGTTAGAGTTCGAACTCAGCCGTCTGCGATCATGCATGCTCCTCAAACCCGTCTCAGGTTTACATTTTAATCCAAGCTCCGAGGATTAAAACCAGTCGGACAAGCAGCTAGAGCATTTACCAAGGCTTTGGGTTCCTCTGATTAGTTTACAATAGGAAATGTCGGCACTGGACTTCGGGTACTTGCAATATTCACACTGATTTTCATAGGCAAATAAATAAAGACGCAGTAAAGGTAAATGACACACAGTATTTTTATAGTGGTTCGGTCGAATCATGACCTACGTCCACTTTATAATCCCTTGCTTTAAGAAATCAGACTGTTCTAGGCAAGTCATGCCCTGTACATAGTTTTTTTTTTGACAAAACAAAAGAATAGATTTGAAACTTCTCATGTTAGATATGGCCGTAGATGTTGGGCATTCCACACTCTGGGGATCTCCTTTCCATCTACGGTTGCCAGCTTGAAGGTTCCGTTATCAAGCTTGCTGAGAATAGAATACGGTCCTTCCCACTTCGCTCCCATATGAGTTGGGGGTGGAAAGACACGTTTCAGAACCAAGTCTCCGGGTTCCAAGGTTCGGGCTCGGACCTTTTTGTTGTAGTATCGGGCGACCTGTTGTTTGCATCTCAGAGCACGCAGGTCGGCTTCATCCCTCTTTTCTTCGATCATATCCAGGGACTCAAGGAGTAATTCGTTATTGGACATTGGATCATAATAGGTCACCCGATGAGAAGGTACCTTTATCTCAATCGGGATGACTGCTTCCGTTCCAAAAGCAAGGGAGAACGGGGTATGTCCTGTTGCTGATTTATATGTCGTCCTGTAGGCCCATAGTGCCAAGGGCAATTCGTCAGCCCACATGGCTCTAGCCCGCTTCATTCTTCTTTTCAGAATGGACTTAATTACTTTATTTACAGCTTCAACTTGCCCGTTCGATTGTGGGTGTGCCACAGATGTGTATCGATTCTCGATGTGGTATTTTTGGCAGAAGTTTCTGAATTCAGCACTATCAAATTGAGTTCCGTTGTCTGTTATCACAATTTTTGGAATCCCGAATCGACAGATGATGTTTCTCACGATGAAGTTGATTACCCGTTTAGTTGTGATTGTAGTTAGTGGTTCTGCCTCGACCCACTTAGTGAAATAATCTACAGCCACAATGGCGAACTTGGCTCCACCCCTTGCTATGGGGAGACTTCCAATGATATCAATTCCCCACATAGCAAATGGCCATGGGCTCATCATTGTTTTTAACTGGCTTGGAGGCGCTCTGGGTATCTTTGAAAATCTCTGGCATGCATCACATCGTCGTGCATATCTTACTGCATCCTTGTTTATGGTAGGCCAGAAGTAACCATGCCGTAATATCTTTTTTGCCAAAGTTTGCCCCCCGGTGTGGCCGCCACATTCGCCTTCGTGGACTTCTTGCAGCACACGTTTGACGTCATCGTGGGCTATACACCGAAGGAGGGGCATCGAATACCCTTGTCTATAAAGGACTCCGCCTTGCAGTACGTATCGGGCGGCTTTACGAATCACTTTACGCCTCTCGCTTTTCCTGGTCGGAAGCGTTCCATCCATTAGGAAATTCTTTATAGGGGTCATCCACGACTCCTTTTCTAGTTCCGTCTCTAGTACTAGGTCGATTTCCATCTGATCAATGCTGGGAGACCGAAGTACTTCAACGGGGGCTAGCCCTATCACTTCAGGATCGTTAGAACTAGCTATCTTTGCCAACTTGTCTGCCTGCTGATTTTCTGACCGCGGAATATGAGATATGCTGTAGTGATCAAACTCATTCAGCGGTTCTTTCACTTTCTTTAAGTATAGAATCAATCTTGCACTTTTAGCTTGGAATCTCCCAGTAACTTGGTTCACAACTAACTTGGAATCGCAGAAGATGTTCAGTTTTGTGACTTCTAGCACCTTTGCAATCTTTAATCCGGCTATCAGAGCTTCATATTCAGAATCGTTGTTAGTGGCCTGAAACTCCATTCGGATGGCATAAGTCATCAGTCGTTTCTCGGGGGTTTCAAGCACTATTCCAGCGCCGGATCTTTCGTTATTTTTAGCACCATCAGTATATAATCTCCGGACATTAGGGTCGAAAAGTAATTTTGAGGGTTCCACTTCTTCGTTTGCTATGTCTTCTTCAGGAACAGTGAATTCTGCTATGAAGTCAGCTATCACTTGCCCCCGAATTGATCGTCTGGGCTGAAAGTTCAAGTCAAATTGACTTAACTCAATATTCCATTTGAGTAACCTTCCAGACGCCTCTGGTCTCTGTAGAACTTGCTTGAGTGGGTGATCAGTATATATGATAATAGGATGTGCTTGAAAGTAGTGCCGAAGTTTTCTGGAGGCAATCAGTAAACTATACGCCAGTTTTTCTATCCGTGGATAATTACGCTCTGCCGCTGTTAATTTTTTACTCACGTAATACACAGGTCTTTGGACCTTCTCCTCTTCCCTTACCAATGCTGAGCTGACTGCATGAGATGATACTGCCAAATACACGAATAAATCCTCGTGGTCTATTGGTTTAGATAGAATTGGAGGTTTCTCCAAGTGTCTGAGCAAGTTCTGAAACGCTTCCACACAGTCAGGTGTCCATTTAAAGTGGCGTTTTCCCCGCTTTATTAATTCGAAGAATGGGATGCACTTATCCGTAGCCCTGGAGATAAATCTGCTTAGTGCGGCCACTTTTCCAGCAAGGCTTTGCACGTCCTTAATTTGCCTAGGTTCCTGAATGTTCCTGATTGCCGTGATCTGGTCCGGATTAATCTCGATACCGCGCGAACTGACAATGAATCCTAGGAATTTTCCAGAAGCAACACCGAATGAACATTTGGTGGGATTGAGTTTCATCCCATACTTTCGAAGAATGCCGAACATCTCTGCCAAGTCAGTAGTGTGTTGAAAGGATTGCTTGGATTTAACCAACATATCGTCGACGTATACTTCCATCATTTTCCCGATTTGGTTATAAAACATCCTGTTGACCAAACGTTGGTACGTAGCGCCTGCCTTCTTCAGGCCAAAGGGCATCACTACGTAACAATATAATCCCAGATCAGTGATAAAGCTAGTATGCTCTTGGTCCGGAACATGCATCGGAATCTGATTGTATCCTGAATAAGCATCCATGAATGAAAGAAGCTCGTGACCTGCCGTCGAATCTACCAACTGGTCAATTCGAGGTAATGGAAAACTATCTTTGGGACAAGCTTTATTTAAATCCGAGAAGTCGATACACGTTCGCCACTTCCCATTGGCCTTCTTTACCAGGACTGGGTTCGAAATCCAATCTGGGTAAGTTGAATCTCTGATAAATCCATTACTCTTTAGCTTCCCAACCTCTTCTTTCAAGGCAGCGGACCTCTCTGGGCCCAGCACTCGCCTTTTTTGCTTCACTGGAGGATGTTTGGGGTTAATGCTCAAAGAATGGCTCATGATTGATGGGATATCCCGCACATGTCCGCATGGGTCCAAGCGAATACATCCAAGTTGTTCTTTAAGAAAGTCGTCAATTCTTCGGCAAGAGTCGGACTTAACTGGGATCCAATCTTAAGGACCTTCTCCGGATCACTGTCATCGATTGGCACATCCACAGTTGCTTCGTTGGGAGTTGCCGTTCTGCCCCCGGGGTCTTGATCCTCTCTGGGATCTATATCCTCGGGCATCACTCTAGGCAACTCTCCAACAATTATCCTCTTTGATTGCTATAAGGTTTCCGCCCCCAAAGGGGGAGGAGTGCCTTTAGTTTCGATATCCCCGCCGTTGCGAAGCAACTTTAATTCGGCAACATAACATGCTCGCGCAGCAACTTGATCCCCTCTGACGATACCAACGCCGGCTTCTGTGGGGAACTTCAATAGCAAGCACCAGGGGGCTATACAGGCTCTAAATTTTGCGAGGGCTGGCCGGCCCAAGAAGGCATTGTATGGCGATTCGACATCCAAAACCACAAAGGGAAGGATTCTCACTCTCTGGCGTTCTCCTTCCCCAAGTGTAACTGGCAATTCTACGTAACCCATAGGTGCGGTGGATGCTCCGTTGAATCCACGAATCCATCCTTGGCCGGGCTTCAAGTCTTTTATCTCAAGATTCATCTGGTCAAAGGCTTTTTTGAAAAGGATATTAACGGAACTCCCGTTGTCCACCAGTACCTTATGAACAGTGGCTGGCCCAATGGGTATTGTGATTACAAGTGGATCTTCAGTTGGAGCATGGACCCCAATGCTTTCTCGCTCTCGGAAAACAACATCATCAGTCATCATCTTTTGCTGCTTCACCGGAACACTGTCCTCGGGGTTGCTACATTCCCCCACTTCGAGGTGTTGTTTGGCTGCGTTGACATATTGATCTAAAGCTTTGGAACTGTGCCCAGCAAGGTAAAGTCCACCGATCACGGTGTTGATTACAATATTCTTTCCCTTTTGCTGAGCAGTTGGCCTAGCAGCAAGTTGATTTTGATTCTGATTCGGGGCCTGCACTGCTTGCCCCCTGTCCCTAGGCGCTACTCTGTATTCGTCTAGCTTCCATTCTCGAAGCAACCTTTCGACTACGTCCCTCAGGTGACGGCATTCATTCGTCGAATGGCCGTGAATTTGATGAAAGAGGCAAAACTTCCCTGTCTCACGCTCTTTTTCTGTCGACTCTCTAGGAGGTGGCCTCTTATTCTGGAGGACTTCATATGCATCCATGAAGATATTCTCCAGGGTATCATTTATGGGTGTATAACTTTCAAAGGCCCTGGGACGAGTCCTTCTCTGGGAGTCGTTCCCTCGGCCCCTCTTCCGGCTGTTGCCATTAGCATTGTTATTGTTGTTACCCGGTCGGCGACCACCCTGGTTCTGATTTCCGACGTTAGCCTCAACTTTCCCCGAGTTGTCTCCAGTCTGTTTGATGGCGACATTGCTCTGAACTTCTTCCTTATCAGTTGTTTTAAGCTTTCGGTTCGCGTACACCTCTTCCCGGCGTAGATGTACATTGGCTTTCTCGTAGAATAATTCTCTGGTGTGGGGTGGTTTGCCTGCCAAGTACCTCCCGAATTCAGTGTCCTTATCCACTCCATCAATTAGTGTTGCGACAATGGTCGGCTCATGAGGATCTTTGACCTCAGTGGCGGCCAAATTGAAACGATCCAGGTACGTCTTTAGACTTTCGCCTGGTCGCTGTTTGACAAGAAATAGATCGATCACGCTTTTCGTCTTCTGTGCGTAGATACGGAATTGCTCTACGAACTTCTCGCTTAGTTCCCTGAAGCTGGAGATCGATCTTGCCGGCAGGCGAGTAAACCATAGCAAAGCCACGTCTTCCAGGAATATGGGAAACGCTTTACACTTGACCGCGTCAGAAGCGGCGGCGGCAGTCATCGACCAAGAGTATCTCATTAGGTGCTGAACAGGATCAGACCTCCCTGCATATCGGTTCATTTGTGGCATGTTGAAACGCCTTGGAAAAGTTGCATCCAAAATGTCGTCAGTAAAAGGAGTATGACTGCGGTCGATCCCCCAATCCTCGTTCCGCTGTCCACGGCTGTCGGCCAAAATCTGGTGAACCATGGCTGCAACGTTTGCACTAGTCAAAGGAGGTTCAGGATCAGTGCCTCTGGCCCGACGAGGCTCTCTGATCTCTCTTCGGGGAGTAGCCACAAAATCCGGGGCTTGGACGGGGCCTTGCTGCCCCCTGTTATCATGAGTATGTGTACCGCGACGGGGCTGAGGTGGCCTGTCATGCACAGGACTGTTCACGCCTCGAGTCCTGAGGGTCGTTGCTTGACCATCCATATTACGGTTTGCGGGTCTAGCCCCTAGTTCTTCTTCTTCTTGTGAGGGCAGGGTCCCGAACCGAAGCTGTTCTATGTTTTCGGCTCTTTCATACGGTCGCCGCGGAGGTCTCGGCGATTCTTCAGATGAAGAGGAATATGCTGGGGTGAGTGGACGTACTGGCGATGTTCTTTGCCTTGTTAGCTCATCAAGTCTTCTATCCATAGCCGTCAGGTTTTGCCGTAGGATAGAACTTTCCTGCCTTTGGGCGGCTAACTCATCAAATAACCTATCCCACATTTCGACAAAACGGGAAAGATCCCCCTCAGTAACAGGAGCAGCAGGATCATAATGGCCATCATCACCCTCTCTTATGGGCATAGTGCTCGGACCGGGTCGAGCAGAGGTTCCAGGACGATAGGAGTGGGTCATGGGTTCTTTTCCAGGTCGAGTTGTGTTCTGACCATCAGTTCGGGTAGCTGCGGTTCGTGGAGGGAGGTTCGCTGCGCCCCCTGGGATCGACTCGTGGTCATGGTGCGCGGAGGCTGCGAGGTGTTGCCCCGGGATCGAGTAACAACTCCTTCAGTAGCGCGGATCGTCTCGTTCTCATCGACTCGGAACGAGGTGTTTTCATCGGATCGGATCGTCCCCTGCGCTCCGCGATCCAGAGTCTCTTCGTTGACCAGTTCGTGCACATTCTCCTCGATCGTTTCGTTGGTCTGCGAAACTTTAGATCTTTTTCCAGCCATGATATCCGAATCGCTGGAATCTTCAAGAAAATGAATGACGAAACTTTAAGGCTGAGTTTCTCAGTGAAAGCACCAAAAATGTTAGATCGAAATTTGGACCTAACACCCAAATTGTTATGAACTGTAGAGAATTCTAAATGAGGAACAAGGAAAAAGAAAATAACACTCAGAATTTATAGTGGTTCGGCGTTAACGAGCCTACGTCCACTTTATATCTTATTGATTATGCTTTAAAAGCTAGTACAACAGTGATTTCTCTCTATATTTCAATGGTTTGACAATAATGGCGGACTCAGTACTCCCTATTGCCAAAAAGCCCCCGAAAAATGCCAAGCTCTGGGCTATTTATAGCTGATTTTGTCAGACGGATCGCGGACACGTGGCACAAATCCCGAGATTTCCGGATCGCATCGCCACCATTGAAGAAACAGTCAAACTAGCCGTTGTGAACAGGTGTCGTCAGATCCGTGCGATTCGGATCGCTGAAGACCAGCTCGTGGTTGAACGGGTCAGGGGGTTCGGTTCGTTACAAGGGATCGGATCGCCTGGAGGTGACGTTCGTCGACGAGATGGGAGCGATCCGTTCCTGGGCGAGACGATGGCGTGCGATCCGTTCCTGGGCGAGACGATGGCGTGTGATCTGTTCCTGGGCGAGACGATGGCGTGCGATCCATTCCTGGGCGAGACGATGGCGTGCGATCCATTCTTCCACTTTCTTGGGGGACTTCCTTTCATGAATGATCCTGGATGGCTTGGTCAAAAAGCGAGCCAACAGTTTGAAAAATGGCTATTTTTAAACTGATTAAATTTGACTGAAACTGACCAAACACAGTTTCTTTTGCCACACTCACATATTAATTCGAAAATTTCTAAAAATTGAAACCCAGAAATAATTCGACATTCCGGTTCCAACAAAAGTGGTTTCGTCGAAAACGGAGGTCGTTTGAAAATTGACTATTTTTAAGGCCATTATATTATATTAAAATATATATAAATTCTACAGCGACTTTTCTAAATTTTGAACTAGCCATAACCTTTGATTTTTAAAATGAAATTTCAATTTTTCAAATTCGTTAGAAAGATATGGTTAAATAGATTTAAATATTTCTGGTTTCACTGAATTCTGATTTATTTTGAATCCTGTGCATTCAGTCAAAGTTTAAATTCAAAATTTCAAACTACCGTGCTAGTTTTAACTCCTTTTATAATTAAATTTAAATTTATTCGTTTTAACTTTGATTAAATTTTTTTTATCCATTACTATTTAAATAAATCATTTTATATTCTCCAAATTCATTAAAATTTTCTAAAATAAAAATATTAAATTGGTTCAGAATTTGCGGGTTGTTACAATCTCCCCCACTTAAAATCTTTTCGTCCTTGAAAAGGAAATGAAGCTAAAAGTTGTTTATTTAACTAAATTAATTTTCTTTCTTTTAATGTTTTCTAATTATTATTATTTTAGTTGAATTAGTATTCACACAACACAATCATCAATCAATTAGTTGATTAAATTTTCAAAAATACATAACTTTAACGTATTCAAAAATCATATTTTCTAAAATCAAGTTGTATATATATATTAACAAGTACGTTAGTTATAAACTTTTCACTCTGACTCATTCTTGGGCATTGCTAACCCCATCTCTAATGAGTTTCTCATTCTAGGATACTGCTGATCTTATCTCTAATGAGTATTCTTATTGGATATTCCTAATTCAACCTCTGATGAGTCTTTTGTTCAGTTCGAAAAAGTTGTACCCCGAAGATTTGAGCTAACCTGAGCTCTGATACCACATGGAAAGACCCGGAAATCCCTGCCCTTTGGATCGACCATAAACCACATAGGTCTGGTCCAAAGAGTTAGAAATCTCTGAATACTTTAACTTTGGGCATACAACACATCAGAACAACAACACAGACTTTTATAACATCAATAATAAATGTTACATCTGAGTACAGAATATCAGAGTACATCGATAAATAATACAGCGGAAGATACATTTACAATAAAGTGAATATACTGCAGTAGAACTAATCTCAGCGGAAGGCCATCAATATTCTGAACACAGCTTCAGGCTTCAATCCAGGATCCTGCTTAACTATATCTACAAAAAAAAAACTACTCGACTGCCTGTGTGGAAAGAGGGCACCCGAGTTTGCAAAGTGAAACAAACTACAGGTCAGTCGTGGGACTGGTATGAGAAATCTATACTTAACTTATCTAATAAGTAGACTAATCACAGCACCACGCCGGTAACGCGGAACGGGTTTACTCCATTGGATTGCCAGTGCATAAAATAAAGTAAATCGTCAAATAATGCAATGCTTTTTAGAAAAATGAAACCATTATAAGACCCAGGTCCCATCACACAATGCAACGCAAACCGAAGGATAGGGTTTTACCTTATAATGGTCAAAAGATGCTTGATACGTAACAACGATATTATTATTAGTGTGTATATATATATGTATATATTTAAAACATTTCAAATATAATATCAATCCTAGACGGCATAGCTACAATCTACTATGTCGCCATACTAGTTATGCAATCAAAACCATATGGGACGTATTGGAAGTTGGGTTTCCATCATGAGCCAAGGCTAGGGAGGAGCTCCTGACCGATTCGAGACACTCTAGCAATGTCTCAGGATTCGGACGCTGGCGAACCCTTGGATACAGCAGGGCCGGTCCACAAATACTTTAGTGGATTAGTTATGCCTGAACACACGCTTCCCGATCCTATTGGACCTACAAATCGGCCGTGGGCGACCGATAAGAATAAACCGAGGCCTCGCAAAAATTCCATCAACCACATAAGCAAATGTCAGTCAGTTTAAGCACTAACACCACTTCTAGCTAGAAAGAAACGTGTGCACTGCCTGCGTTCCCTTCTCCCGTTTTAGACTCAACCGGTGTGTGAGGCTCGCGAAGTCACGTTATACACAAAGCTATGTCTAAATAGACCGTGCTTTGATCACCAACCACAAGGCCTGCTTTTCAACAAAGTCTTGATCATTTGCATCTTAGCATGCCACATTGTCAGACCCTACCATATTATTGATCATCTACCAATATATATATAACCTCTAAGCTCATACGTCTTAGAGAAGGGTATAAAGTAAAGAATAAACTCTTCACCACCAAACAGAAATATATAATTAGTAGCGTTCAACACATACGGTAGAAAGGAATACAATGTCAGACACATAATCCATTTACAAGTCCGTTCTGGGTCTGAACGAATCCGGAGGCATTATACCTCACATATCCGAACAATCAACAATACGTCCGGACAACTACCACTTTATCCCTGTCCTGGGTGCAAATCAGTCTAGAGCATCAGTAGTCCTTGTCCATTCGATGTGAGGATCGCCGGTCTTCAACACCGTCTTCAATATCTTCGACTCTTCATCGTCGTGATAATTATTCGGAATGGGTTGGACCCGATCTTTCGGAATAACTTGCGTATTTTATAATTAAAAATCAAGTGCTATAAAACACATCCAACGCCTTTATTCCAATTCAGTATATTCTTTTAAATAGAATACATTATTAGGGAAAGGTTCCCATTGATTTTATCAAAGATAAATTCTTTATAAAATCATTCTTAAATCTTCTTTCTAAAGATTCATTAAAACTCCAATTTGGGTTTTAATATAAAAAAACATTATTAAATAATTATTCCAATTTTTGAAGGAATTAACCTTGTCTTTAATTGGGTTAAAGAATCAATGTCGTTTAAAAACATTGTTCACGATAAACCCAAAATCATCTCCTATTAAAGATGGAATTTTCACGGAAATCAAGTCAATATATAATCGATATAAATTTCCGTATCAGACCAATAATCTAAATGGAATAGCGGCCAAGCCTTTTAAATTCCATATATAGTATAAGCCTTCTTTTACAGAAGACTATTTCGATTATTATCAAATCGATTCTCCATTCAATTCCAATTTAATTTATATTAAATTGGGAAACTTGACTTAAAGAATCTCTTTTAAATCTAAATAAAAGATTTACAAATACTAAAACATATTTTCAATGTTAATCGGGTTAAAGAACAAATGTCGTTTAAAACATAGTTTAAGGTAAACCCAATTCACATATCTTTTATTCCGATTGTTAAACATAGTTGAAACTCTAAAATCTTAACTAAAAGATTTATTCTTTAATACGGGGTTTAAGAACAGTGTTATTTGAGACACCATTCACGAAAACCCAAAATCCAATTCCTTTATTTAATTCAAATTGAATATTAATCAATTAAAAAACTTCATTAAATCTTAACTTAAAATATTTATTCTAGTTAATACTAGTTTATTTCTATAAAACATATTTATCTTTTGTCCATCCAAGAACGGACAAAAAAATCATCATTTTATTATTTGTTAAATATTATCCTAAAATATTCATTATTAAAAATATTCTATATAAAAAGATTCTTCATATATTATATGCTTTGTAGTACAATATCCTTTAATTTTAAAAGATATTTATATTACAATGTTATTTTTCTAAATATCCCTTATTTTAAAAGATATTCTTTATTTAAAAGAAATCCTACATTGGAATGCGACTCAACCTTTTACCATATAACTTTAGTTACATGGATTTCATACATTGCATGTATATAAATAATCATCATACATTTATTCACATCCAGAGTGAAGTTTATAACCGTGTGAGCGTTAAAATGAAATAACAACGCTCAACACAGCTTGTCGATCTATCGATCGACATACAAATAAATATTGGGATTAGTGAATGTGAATTTTTATCCCAACACCCAAATGGGGTTTTCAACCAACAAACAATCCATATAAATAAATGATTGGTTAAAGAATTTAACCAATTTAATACTACTAACATGTTGATGAAAATGAAATAACATGTTATTTATTTCTAATGCCGAATAAAAATGTATTTTTATTCGTATAATTTCCCTATACAATTCTAATGTCACATAAACTGTGATTTATTTATATGGCATTATTGGGGATGACAACTATATGATATGTTTATTTGTTTTATATTTCCAATATATAATCTAACACATAAAAATGTGTATTTTAAGTTGCACACAAATTCTAATGTATGCATTAATATATAAAAATTGTCACTTAATTCACCTACACATTCTAATGTATGTTTTGACCAAAAATATGATTCCTATATTTGAAAGTAATTTCTAATGTAGGTTCGCAAATAAAAAATGATCTTTATATTTACTTATAAAACCTATTTCACGTTATGCAAATAAAAATAATTATTGTATTTACATATACGTTTTATTCCAACAAAATGTACAAGCAATGTTACTTCTATTTTGAGGTAACACAAACCTATTTTACAAAATGCTATTTGTGTTTAACTCTTTATTTAATCAAAAATGTGATTTTTGTTTTATTCTAAATTAAATTAACAAAATGTAATTTTTCTTCAACTATTATATCTTGACAAAATAAATACATTGGTTCAATTAATCTATTTGGTCAAACAATAAAATAATGACTTTGTTTTGTCGACAAACCTATTTCGACAAAACAAATAAAAGTGATGTGTTTGTTTAATCGACAAATTTTAATTTACCAAAAAAATAAAGGTGATATATTTGTCTTGTCAAAACTTATGCACCAGAATAATGATCATGTTTGTTTTTAACTATTGCAATTGGGCAAGGTGACCAATTTGTTTTAACAAGTATAAATTGACAATGGAGAATAATTATATTTAACTATTATAAATTGATAAAGGTGAACAATTTGTATTTTAATTCTAATTTTACATACAAGTGCTATATTTTGCTACCTTCTTTTGATTTAGACAAAAATGAGTATTTTTGTCTACTTCTACTTTAATGATAAAAAATATGAATGTTTAATTATCCATTCTTTTACCATAGCTAAAATAAACAATTTCAATTCAGTCCTTTAAAGTGATCAAAAGGACTCTCTTTATTTCCTATAACATATTCGACAAAATGACTCTTTTCATTTCACATAAAATTTCAATAAGAAATGAAATTCTAAAATCTATGCTTCCTATTGTCTTTTAAATGAAAATAAATGAAACATTAATTCTTACCATTTTTGCTACAACTAGAATGTAACTAAAATATAACTTTTAAATCCTGTCTTTTATTTACATCTGAAAATGTGAATAAAAAGGTAATTCTTAATTTGAAAGTAAAATGAGAGATTTAATTCATGTTTTATTCGCATTAAAGGATGCAAATAAAAATGCAACTCTCAAAATGACATTTTATTTATATCAAAAATGTAATCAAAATGTAACTTATATTTTGATGTTTTGTTTGCATTTAGAATTGCAAACAAAAGTAAAACCTTAATTTTTAATGTTTCATTTGCAATAAGGAATGCAAATAAATAAATAAATGTAACTTTTATTTGTAGTTTATTTGAAAGCCAGGAATGCAAATAAAAGAACAAATTCTATTTTTAATGAATATTTGCATAAATGGATGCAAATAAAAGAACTATTTTTATTTTCAATGAATATTTACATTTGTGAATGCAAATAAAAGGACAAATTTTAATTTCCAATGTATATTTGCATTTGTGGATGCAAATAAAAGAAATACTTCCATTTCAAGGTATATTTGCATTAGTGAACGCAGATAAAAGAACAGGCCCTAATTTCAATGTATATTTGCATTAGTAAATGCAGATAAAGGAATAAATTTTTGTTTCCAATAAATCAAGTTCTAACAAAAGTGTTATTTTTTTTTCACTACTCATGTTTTAACAAAAATGTTACCTTTAATTCACTAATCATAATTTGACAAAAATGTTATTATTTTATTCAATGTATAAAAAGGTATATTTTTGACAAATTCTATTCAAGGTATAAGAATGTGATATATTTGCATTCGTGCATATAGATAAAAGAATAAATTTTAGTTTTATTTTATATTTGCATTTGTAAATGCAAATAAATGAATAAACTTTAATTTCAATGCATATTCGCATTGATAAATGAAAATAAAGGAATAAACTTTATTTTCAAATACATGTACTTGCATTGGTGAGTGCAAATGAAAGAATAATTTGTTTCAATATATATTTGCATTGGTAAATGCAAATAAAGAACAATTTCTATTTTTCAATATATATTTGCATTGGTGAATGCAAATAAAAGGATAGATTTTGTTTTTAAAGTTTATTTCCATTAGTGAATACAAATAAAAAAATAAATTATATTTTAAAATATATTTGCATTGGTAGATGCAAATTAAAAGTATAATTTGCATTTCAATCTATATTTGCATTTGTAAATGCAAATAAAAAAAATCAATTTCAATGTATATTTTTGCATTTGTAAATGCAAATAAAAGGATAAACTTTAATGACAATTAAAAAGTGATTTTATTTGTAAAGTAAGCTCTACACTTCTAATCTAAACAAATAAGAAGGATAATTTTATTGTTTAAAAATTCTATTTTTAATGGAACATTTCATTTAAAAGATGATTTCTATTTTAATGTATATTTCTGTTCTAATATGATATGTTAAAACAGAATGACAATTTATTCTAATCTTTTTATGAAAATAATAATATTGTTTTTATTTTACACTTCAATTTTTGACATACATGAATATAAAAAATTCTATATACAACAATATATGATATTTTATTATACACGTAATTCTAGCAAACACAATCAATCGTACATCACAGTCACAGCACAATCAGCATGGAAATAAATATATACATACAACCTGAATCTCATACTGAATGAATATATAAATTAATTTTTAAATTAAAAAAAATTAGATGTCTCACCGAACTGTTTAATTTCAGAACTGAAATTTCCTGAAATTTCAAAGTGCTCTGTTCATGATCTAGTCTGTGCCATAGTGTAGATCTCGGCAATACGAATCCAACGCACTTCATTTCGTTCCATTCCGTTTTCATATGAAAAAGATATTAGCATTCAAAGGTTAATTACATTATAAAGAGGATTAATGAATTAATTAAATAAATAATTAGTGAATACCCTTCTTCCTACATTGGTTTACTGTATAACCGAACCCAAACATCGTCGTTCGCTTGTCAACGTCGGCCGCCACCAAAGGCTACTCCCGGCCGATCAATTTGCCCCACACCGAAGCCTGCGCCATGCTCCTCCAACGCCCCCTGGATCTTCACTTGAATTCCCCTTGGCCCTACAAACCACATCGCAACGCACTGGCTTTGGATGGAAAAATCGAATGCCTCAGGCGATAATACCTCATCATAACCGTATAGAATCCAAGTCTCTCTTTCTTCTTCGATTTGGTGTATGGAGTTTTGATTTTTATTAAGGGGATTGAAAGAATTTACCGAATGAATTTCGGATGTTTCTGAGCGTTCATCCATGAGTGGCGGCTGCATGAACATAAGACTAGGGTTTCGATTCTCTAATCTAAGTAATATTATAATATATAATATTTTAATTAACCCTATAAAGGCCCGTTTTGATACTAACTCCAATTCTGGCCCAACGACAGACAATCCTAGCTAATAACCTGTAACGACCCAGCGGTTTTTGGCCCCGAAAATCGATATAAATACTTTTACCGTATCTTATACCGATCCTCCAAATACCGAAAACAATGGAGTGTCTAGAAAGAAGTTAGAGGGTGAGATAAGAAAGAAAGAAATATTAGAATAGAAGAGAAGAAGAACCAACACAATACAGAGTCTCACATCGCAGCGGAACAAAATATAATACAAAAATAAATCTTTATTGAGAGCCTTTGAAAATACTTACAATATTAGAGTACAACACATATCTGGACAGTTTTCAATAGCATGTCTCATATACAACACACAGCGGAATAGTATACATCTTTAACACCTTCACCTTGTCACTGGGCTTCACCATACATGAACCTGCACACCCGGTCTAACCCGAGCATTTACAAAACACCGGGTCAGTCTGGTGAACCAGAGTGAGATAAACTCGCACAGTATTTAGGGTATCACACACTTGATTTTAAATTTAAAATCCCTTTGAAAGACAAAGATAATTGTAAGACCGAATCCACACATAAACACGGACGGTTTTTACCTTACGATAACCCAACACATTTCTTGAAAATCATACTTGTTGTGATATTATCATAATGTCTAAATACAAGTAAATAACAATCTAGTGGAACGCTTGCATCTCACGCTCTACATATATAGTATACAAACCAAAAACGCAGGCGCTTAGTTGAGATGGAGTTCCAACTATGACAAGGTATGGGACCATCTGCCGATAGTGTATCTCTAGAGGCGAATACACTGGGTTGAACAAGAACGTCTTGTAACCCGACCCTCACATGACCGACCACTCATTTCGCTTGAGTGTATCGAATGTATATCACCGACGGTTGGACTCAAACCACTGTCTCCCGATAAGGTACAGCATCGAACATAGATAGAGAAGCAATAGGAATTTCTCTAGATAGGTGATCATACATCCTAATGGGAGCGACCCACATAGTCATGCTGCCTGCCCGATTTTTGTCATTTCCCGGTTGATGAGGCTTGAAGTCAGAGCACATCTGATCATCATACACTTTGAATGCCACATCGTCAGATCCGCCAGATCACACTTGATTGACGTCCACAAACATACTCTAGCTATTTGGCTAGAGAATAACCATTTCTCCGCCATCAACTATGGTACGTTTGGAGCAATCAACGCATGTCAATCCTTTTGGAAATACTCTGTCAGACATCCGTCCATACAAGTCATCCAGGAACAGGATGAACCGAAGGTACTCTCCTACTGGATCCAATATAGGAAACACCCCATGGTTCAGTAGCGAGAAGTCCTTGCGACCCGTAGATTTCACTCACGACAGAACCGCAGTTTAACTCTGACCGCGATCCAGAGGTTATTAGCTGTCCTTCCGTTTATGAAAATCCACATTCTTCAATGCTCCATCTCGATCATCTTCCGATCTCTTCACGTATTTGTTGGTCAGAATGGTTTTTGAATATAATTCGATCCCGCACATCCCATACCAACAAGCGTATTGGTCAAACTTCGATAGTCGGTGATTTAACTATCGAATAACAATAGTGTGAATACAACACTTGACACAACTCGACCACTTTAAAATATACTTACGATATAAAACAAATTTTCTCTGATTAACTCTGCTTGAATTACTTTGATCGATTAACTTTACTTAACTAACTTGACTTATTTAACTTGATTTACTTTCCTTGATTACTCCTATTGATTAACTTATATTTGACTTAACTCCATTGGCTCGACTCTAGCTCGCAACGATCACAATGGTTACGCCTGATTCCCTCAGGAAACATCCGACCGCCGTAGGCTATCTGCAGCCCTGCGAATTACGCTAGCAGTCGTACGCAATGGAAACTTCCCTAGATAACTTTGTTTGACTATCTCTAACTATATTTGATCAATTCTAATTGACTAACAAATGTTTACTATAAATTTGAAAACAACATTCTTATTTCTTTTGAACTCATATCGTAATATTATTTAATCTCCAAAACCTTGCATCAGAGTTTGATATTTTCGTATAGGATAAGACCAATCTCAACACTTCACTCGATCTAAACTAATACTATTCCTTGATAATAGTGAAGCCCATCAAGTTGGGGTATTTTAGTTACCTCTCAGACCTTGATTGACCCGTTCTTACCTCAGAATAACATCAGTTCGTCCACAAACCTCAAAAAGCCCTTTTTCCCTTTTGGGTTTCAATCTGGTTTTTAAACCCATATTTGAAATCCTCGTTTAAGGTCTTTTACTTAATTTCTTTATTTAAGTAAACATCCCTTAAAACGCCACTTAATCTTCAAGTATTCTTTCACTTTAAACCCCCTTGACTTATAATGTCAATCCCTCGTCAAATGATTTAATTCCATCTACTTGGACATTCTATAATAAACCCTTATCGCCTCTTTGGCTAAAACTCATCGTCAGCTAAACACTTGTTACTTTGATTCCCATTTATCAAATCTTGTTCGAAACTAGGATTTACAAATCCCCTTATTAAAATTCTTACTTGGCATTAAATTGACTTCACTACTTCAAATCATTTTAAATTAAAGAATAATTTGCTTTAACGTCTACTATATTAAAACCTAGTTAACTTTAATCTTAACCAAAAATAGCATTATCATCATGTTTACACGCTTACTCAATAATAATCCAGTTTATTCACAATAACCAATTCAATTATCCCTTTAGATTATAGTTAATCGAAGATTAACTAATATCCAACACTATTCGTTACCCTTTTATGAATATTTAAACCAATATTTACTTCCTCTTCCCATTCTGTTCACAATGGTGAATTTTACCAACCATACACATCAGTTAACTATTAACTGAATTCCAATTGTCATTTCCCCTTTCTTAAATTAATTAATTAACTTAATTAATTAAAGTCACTTTTTAATTGTTTGAAACAATTATTCTCCTTTTTATCATCTATGGAAAATTCTCGATTTCTGCTTTTCAACTAATCTAAACTATTTAACTAAATTTTCTTGATAACTCGATTAAAAATATTCCTTGTGAATTTCCAATCCGTACAAAATAATTTGAAAACTTTAATCTAGTTATAAATGAATTTATAACTTTTAAAAATACGTCAATTCACCCGACGGGTCGAATGACGTTAAAACCTTACATTTGGCCATTTACTGCCAATTATCAAATCAACTAACATCCAATTCAAACAATTCCAATAATTTCAAACACGGTTATAAACGTGATCAACCCATGGAGTTACTTTGTTAAGGGTCATCCCAAACAGTGGGTAATTCTAAATTTAAACAATCGATGAATCAACCATATATATCCTAACAGTCAACCTCTAACAATCAGAACACGCAGAAATAAAATACCCAGTTTATATAGAATATAAACGAGGAGGCTGAGTGAGTTTAACTCACCTGGATTCAAAATCGGTCGATGAACAGTCTGTTTGATCAAATTAAACTGACGTTTAATTCGAATAAAATTTCCAGTCACTTCAGATCCAACCCATACCTGCTCCATCTCGAAGTACTCGTCTCCACGGTCCCAACGCATCTGACTGCGTTAAAATCTGTTAACGTATGAGCCCGAAATCGTATAAACATGTTTGTAAATTAATTAAATTAACACTATATTCTCTTTGAATTAAAAATCGGGCCTTACCTTAAACCTTAGCCCATCACTCTTCAAACCCGACCCGCCCTTCATATTAAAACCCTAACCCGATCCTCTTCATTTCATTTTCAATCGGCCGCCTCATATTTCCTCAAATCAAGAGAAAACCCTAACGGCAAATCCCTAATCCCCCAATTCCTAAATCCCTTTCGGTCTTCAACTTCGAGAAGACTGGCGTCGCACCCGATCCCCTCTGCTTTAACGTTGACAACCACTCCTCCCACAATGAGCGCCAGACCGAAAACCCTTCACCTTTAAGCTAAGTTTTCACTCGATCTCAGTTTAATTTGTTTGAATTTGTTTTCTCTTCTACTGTTGTCGAATGGGATTTTCTGGTTTTGATTTGTGGATGGAAAACTGTGGGGCGAATGCGTATATTTATAGTTGCGTTTATATCTGTCTATCCATGCTTATGAGTTGTTATTTCAGTCAAGTTCGAATCTGTACTTAGATTTTTGTGTTTGGGTTTTGATGTAGGATTTTCAGATTTGTTGTTAGATTCTGATCGAACTGTATAGGTTACGGCTATGACTGGTTTACTTGAATACAGGTCTTTGAAATTACAGGTTATAGATTTTGTGATATATCTTTGTACGTGATGAATTTTTATTTCAGGGATTTGAAAAATGTGCCATAGATTTTCTGTTCAGATTGCTAACAGTGATTTTCCCCTATGAATCTCCTTAGCTGTCCTTATAATTTCAAATTAATATTTTATAGTTGTTCATTGTCTGGTCTTTTCAGCCGTATTTGATGTGAAAAAAATTACATATCTGTTTTCTTATTAATGGTACATTTTATTTTCTGTTTTAGCTATTGGTATAGCTGTTCTTAGATCCCTTATTGTTCTATGAAGGAACAAGACATGCCGCCCTTTTGAATTTGGATTGTACTACTAGGTTTGTGTTTAGATTTTAAAATATGTGAAAATCAGTGATCAGATTTTACTGTTCATACATGGGCATTATCTGTTTGATAAGATTTGATGATCCCATTTTTCTTTTCTTTTTTTTTCATTTTTTTCATTTTTTTCTTCTTGCTATGAAACCTGAAATGGTTGCTGCTATATTTTCCTTGGCTTGAAAACTTTGGTTAGTCTTACACCTTACCTTACTGTCCCGGTTATACCCTACCCCTTTGTGCTTTGTTTGACTAAAACCAAGGCTTACATGTTACCTTGCTTTATATATATATATATAACATGTCGAGAAACTGCGTATGTCGATCACTTATTTATTGCATATGATCACTTAAAGACTGCCTATGTCGATCACATATTTGCTGCATATGATCATGGAAAATAATAATAAAATTGCATTCAAAAATCCTGATTATATATATAAAGTTTAATTTCGCTGTTCAGTGTTGTGTTATGTATTTTTTTCTGCCGTTCATAGTTGTCATGAAATTATCCCTATTAATGGGTTTTTTCTTGTTTCGCAGATCGTAACTGGTTTAGATAGATTCACGGGTTCAGCAACATGAAGAAGCAGATTTACCAACATTGAATTTTCTTTATGTTTTGTATTTCTGAACTTGTATTGTACAATATATGTAAATTTGGCCTTGTATTGTATTGGACAATCTCATGTATTGTATATAAATTTTTAAACGTGTATATATACAGTTGTAATGAACAGATTTGAACTTGTATTTTTATTTTGGTTTCTTCACCTATAAATGTTTTACTTCATGGTTAAGCATGGTCCTCAAGTATGGTTCTCTTTACGCAAGTTGCCAAACATTTTGTGCAAGCAAAGCCACACATTCATGTTTTTAGAAAAACAAATAAACATATTTGGGTTAAGGATTCAATTCAAAACAAATGATAAACATATTTAGCACAGCCCATCTCAAAATGATAAGTGATGATATATAATGGCTTGTTAATTTAGCATAGATCTTAAAACAGTGACAGCCTACATTTTATATTTATATATTTTAGTTTGTACCCTTACACACCTCAAACGTACATGACAGACGAAAACTCATGGTAGTGACGTGCAGACCTACCTCACAACGTATCACCCATGTGAGTACATCTTTCACCCATCAAGATTTGGGACCTATCACTTAAGACTTGCTGACAAAGTAAAATAAAGAAATCCACAGGCCTATGTTTCTAACACTCTAAGCCTAAATGCCAACCTTTTCAACATCAAACCGTACATAATTCACACTTGACATTAAAACTCTAGTATTTAATAATATTCTATTTATATAAAAATCCTTTAATATAAATAAATTCGAATAAAATCCATTAAAATTTCAATATAATATATAACTGATTTAAATATTATATTTGAAATGGCTGAAAAATCCGGGACGTTACATTCTTCCCTCCTTAAAATATTTCCGTCCTCGAAATTGCAAAGTAAGAAGAATATTCCGAACCATATTATTTTAAAATCATTACTTTTGAATTATCATCAATGTAAGTTCAGATTCTAAAAAATTTCAAAGATTTCGTCAACACTTCCCCTGCATGACCCGATCGATACGACTACAACTGCTATTCTGGGCCTCAATTCCTTTGAAAAGAAAATTCAAAATCTAAATGATAACCCACTCAGGGTATAAAATTAATCGCTCAACCCATAATATTAAGGTTTACCTTTTGTTCGAGCATTCCAACTCAAATCCCAACTTCCAAAGCGTATCAAGCAACTGCTTATTGTCTGCATTTGCAGATTGTATAAACAAATCATCTTCATAGCCTTTCAGATTCTGCACTTATTTCACTTATGACTTGGGTTAGAAAATTTTGTTTCCACCTCACAACCAATCTTGTTTCTAATCCACTGCATCGGGATTTATCTCCTTGCTTTCCATTCATACAGTTTCTCATTAATCCTAACTGGTTTAATTCACTTAACCAGGTTCAGTTTCACTTTCATATCTAATTCGATTTACGAATTCACTTTTATTTCAAAATTCAAATTTGATTTCAAATCAAATCAATCAGGACAAACAAACAACCTACATTACTATAATATAGAAAATAATTTCCTTTTCTATATAAAAATATACATTGGGTAAAATTATTTCATCTACCCACTTTTATAAACAATATTATATCCACTCGCTAGTTCAATGCTTCTCAACACTTGAACCAGTTAAATAACACAATACAAAACATTTTATATAAAATCTTACAAATACGCTCTCATATATACACACTCAAACTCAATCTAGGGTGTTACTAACACCATCTCTATTGAGTTATGCCATAGAGCCAAGGTTACTACTCAACCAATAGCTCTGATACCACTGTAACGACCCAGCGGTTTTCGGCCCCGAAAATCGATATAAATACTTTTACCGTATCTTATACCGATCCTCCAAACACCGAAAACACTGGAGTGTCTAGAAAGAAGTTAGAGGGTGAGATAAGAAAGAAAGAAATATTAGAATAGAAGAAGAAGAAGAACCAACACAATACAAAGTCTCACATCGCAGCAGAACAAAATATAGTACATAAATAAATCTTTATTGAGAGCCTTTGAAAATACTTACAATATCAGAGTACAACACATATCTAGACAGTTTTCAATAGCCTGTCTCATATACAACACACAGCGGAATAGTATACATCTTGAACACCTTCACCTTGTCACTGGGCTTCACCGTACCTGAACCTGCACACCCGGTCTAACCCGAGCATTTACAAAACACCGGGACAGTCTGGTGAACCAGAGTGAGATAAACTCGCACAGTATTTAGGGTATCACACACTTGATTTTAAATTTAAAATCCCTTTGAAAGACAAAGATAATCGTAAGACCGAATCCACACATAAACACGGACGGTTTTTACCTTACGATAACCCAACACATTTCTTTAAAATCATAATTGTTCTGATATTATCATAATGTCTAAATACAAGTAAATAACAATCTAGTGGAACGCTTGCATCTCACGCTCCACATATATAGTATACAAACCAAAAATGCAGGCGCTTAGTGGAGATGGAGTTCCAACTATGACAAGGTATGGGACCACCTGCCGATAGTGTATCTCTAGAGGCGAATACACTGGGTTGAATAAGAAAGTCTTGTAACCCGGCCTTTACATGGCCGACCACTCATTTCGCTTGAGTGTATCGAATGTATATCACCGACGGTTGGACTCAAACCACTGTCTCCCAATAAGGTACAGCATCGAACATAGATAGAGAAGCAATAGGAATTTCTCTAGATAGGTGATCATACATCCAAATGGGAGCCACCCACATAGTCATGATGCCTGCCCAATTTTTGTCATTTCCCAGTTGATGAGGCTTGAAGTCAGAGCACATCTGATCATCATACACTTTGAATGCCACATCGTCAGATCCGCCAGATCACACTTGATTGACGTCCACAAACATACTCTAGCTATTTGGCTAGAGAATAACCATTTCTCCGCCATCAACTATGGTACGTTTGGAGAAACCAACGCATGTCAATCCTTTTGGAAATACTCTGTCAGACATCCGTCCGTAGAAGTCATCCAGGAACAGGATGAACCAAAGGTACTCTCCTACTGCATCCAATATAGGAATCACCCCATGGTTCAGTAGCGAGAAGTCCTTGCGACCCGTAGATTTCACTCACGACAGAACCACAGTTTAACTCTGACCGCGATCCAGAGGTTATTAGCTGTCCTTCCGTTTATGAAAATCCACAGTCTTCAATGCTCCATCTCGATCATCTTCCGATCTCTTCACGTATTTGTTGGTCAGAATGGTTTTTGAATATAATTCGATCCCGGACATCCCATACCAACAAGCGTATTGGTCAAGCTTCGATAGTCGGTGATTTAACTATCGAATAACAATAGTGTGAATACAACACTTGACACAACTCGACCACTTCAAAATATACTTAACGATATAAAACAAATTTTCTTTGATTAACTCTGCTTGAATTGCTTTGATCGATTAACTTTACTTAACTAACTCGACTTATTTAACTTGATTTACTTGCCTTGATTACTCCTATTGATTAACTTATATTTGACTTAACTCCATTCGCTTGACTCTAGCTCGCAGCGATCACAATGGTTACGCCTGATTCCCTCAGGAAACATCCGACCGCCGTAGGTTATCTGCAACCCTGCGAATTACGCTAGCAGTCGTACGCAATGGAAACTTCCCTAGATAACTTTGTTTGACTATCTATAACTATATTCGATCAATTCTAATTGACTAACAAATGTTTACTATAAATTTGAAAACAACATTCTTATTTCTTTTGAACTCATATCATAATATTATTTATTCTCCAAATCCTTGCATCAGAGTTTGATATTCTCGTATAGGATAAGACCAATCTCAACACTTCACTCGATCTAAACTAATACTATTCCTTGATAATAGTGAAGCCCATCAAGTTGGGGTATTTTAGTTACCTCTCAGACCTTGATCGACCCGTTCTTACCTCAGAATAACATCAGTTCATCCACTAACCTCAAAAAGCCCTTTTTCCCTTTTGGGTTTCAATCTGGTTTTTAAACCCATATTTGAAATCCTCGTTTAAGGTCTTTTACTTAATTTCTTTATTTAAGTAAACATCCCTTAAAACGCCACTTAATCTTCAAGTATTCTTTCACTTTAAACCCCCTTGACTTATAATATCAACCCCTCGTCAAATGATTTAATTCTATCTACTTGGACATTCTATAATAAACCCTTATCGCCTCTTTGGCTAAAATTCATCGTCAGCTAAACACTTTTTACTTTGATTCCCATTTATCAAATCTTGTTTGAAACTTGGATTTACAAATCCCCTTATTAAAATTCTTACTTGGCATTAAATTGACTTCACTACTTCAAATCATTTTAAATTAAAGAATAATTTGCTTTAACGTCTACTATATTAAAACCTAGTTAACTTTAATCTTAACCAAAAATAGCATTATCATCATGTTTACACGCTTACTCAATAATAATCCAGTTTATTTACAATAACCAATTCAATTATCCCTTTAGATTATAGTTAATCAAAGATTAACTAATATCCAACACTATTCGTTACCCTTTTATGAATATTTTAACCAATATTTACTTCCTCTGCCCATTCTATTCACAATGGTGAATTTTACCAACCATACACATCAGTTAACTATTAACTGAATTCCAATTGTCATTTCCCCTTTCTTAAATTAATTAATTAACTTAATTAATTAAAGTCACTTTTTAATTGTTTGAAACAATTATTCTCCTTTTTATCATCTATGGAAAATTCTCGATTTCTGCTTTTCAACTAATCTAAAGTATTTAACTATATTTTCTTGATAACTCGATTAAAAATATTCCTTGTGAATTTCCAATCCGTACAAAATAATTTGAAAACTTTAATCTAGTTATAAATGAATTTATAACTTTTAAAAATACGTCAATTCACCCGACGGGTCGAATGACGTTAAAACCTTACATTTGGCCATTTACTGCCAATTATCAAATCAACTAACATCCAATTCAAACAATTCCAATAATTTCAAACACGGTTATAAACGTGATCAACCCAAGGAGTTACTTTGTTAAGGGTCATCCCAAACAGTGGGTAATTCTAAATTTAAACGATCGATGAATCAACCATATATATCCTAACAGTCAACCTCTAACAATCAGAACACGCAGAAATAAAATACCCAGTTTATATAGAATATAAACGAGGAGGCGGAGTGAGTTTAACTCACTTGGATTCAAAATCGGTCAATGAATAGTCTGTTTGATCAAATTAAAATGACGTTTAATTCGAATAAAATTTCCAGTCACTTCAGATCCGACCCAGACCTGCTCCATATCGAAGTACTCATCTCCACGGTCCCAACGCATCTGACCGCGTTAAAATCTGTTAACGTATGAGCCCGAAATCGTATAAACAAGTTTGTAAATTAATTAAATTAACATTATATTCTCTTTGAATTAAAAATCGGGACTTACCTTAAACCTTAGCCCATCACTCTTCAAACCCGACCCGCCCTTCATATTAAAACCCTAACCCGATCCTCTTCATTTCATTTTCAATCGGCCGCCTCATATTTCCTCAAATCAAGAGAAAACCCTAACCGCAAATCCCTAATCCCCCAATTCCTAAATCCCTTTCGGTCTTCAACTTCGAGATGACTGGCGTCGCACCCGATCCCCTCTGCTTTAACATTGACAACCACTCCTCCCACGATGAGCGCCAGACCGAAAACCCTTCACCTTTAAGCTAAGTTTTCACTCGATCTCAGTTTAATTTGTTTGATTTTGTTTTCTCTTCTACTGTTGTCGAATGGGATTTTCTGGTTTCGATTTGTGGATGGAAAACTGTGGGGCGAATGCGTATATTTATAGTTGCGTTTAGATCTGTCTATCCATGCTTATGAGTTGTTATTTCAGTCAAGTTCGAATCTGTACTTAGATTTTTGTGTTTGGGTTTTGATGTAGGATTTTCAGATTTGTTGTTAGATTCTGATCGAACTGTATAGGTTACGGCTATGACTGGTTTACTTGAATACAGATCTTTGAAATTACAGGTTATAAATTTTGTGATATATCTTTGTACGTGATGAATTTTTATTTCAGGGATTTGAAAAATGTGCCATAGATTTTCTGTTCAGATTGTTAACAGTGATTTTCCCCTATGAATCTCCTTAGTTGTCCTTATAATTTCAAATTAATATTTTATAGTTGTTCATTGTCTGGTCTTTTCAGCCGTATTTGATGTGTTAAAAAAATACATATCTGTTTTCTTATTCATGGTAGATTTTATTAGCTGTTTTAGCTATTGGTATAGCTGTTCTTAGATCCCTTACTGTTCTATGAAGGAACAAGACATGCCGCCCTTTTGAATTTGGATTGTACTACAAGGTTTGTGTTTAGATTTTAAAATATGTGAAAATCAGTGATCAGATTTTACTGTTCATACATGGGCATTATCTGTTTGATAAGAATTGATGATCCCATTTTTCTTTTCTTTTCTTTTTCTTCTTTTTTTTCCATTTTTTCATTTTTTTTCTTCTTGCTGTGAAACCTGAACTGGTTGCTGCTATATTTTCCTTGGCTTAAAAACTTTGGTTAGTCTTACACCTTACCTTACTGTCCCGGTTATACCCTACCCCTTTGTGCTTTGTTTGACTAAAACCAAGGCTTACATGTTACCTTGCTTTATATATATATATATATATAACATGTCGAGAAACTGCCTATGTCGATCACTTATTTATTGCATATGATCACTTAAAGACTGCCTATGTCGATCAAATATTTGCTGCATATGATCATGGAAAATAATAATAAAATTGCATTCAAAAATCCTGATTATATATATAAAGTTTAATTTCGTTGTTCAGTGTTGTGTTATGTATTTTTTTCTGCCGTTCATAGTTGTCATGAAATTATCCCAGTTAATGGGTTTTTTCTTGTTTCGCAGATCGCAACTGGTTTAGATAGATTCACGGGTTCAGCAACATGAAGAAGCAGATTTATCAACATTGAATTTTCTTTATGTTTTGTATTTCTGAACTTGTATTGTACAATATATGTAAATTTGGCCTTGTATTGTATTGGACAATCTCATGTATTGTATATAAATTTTTGAACGTGTATATATATAGTTGTAATGAACAGATTTGAACTTGTATTTTTATTTTGGTTTCTTCACCTATAAATGTTTTACTTCATGGTTAAGCATGGTCCTCAAGTATGGTTCTCTTTACGCAAGTTGCCAAACGTTCTGTGCAAGCAAAGCCACACATTCATGTTTTTAGAAAAACAAATAAACATATTTGGGTTAAGGATTCAATTCAAAACAAATGATAAACATATTTAGCACAGCCCATCTCAAAATGATAAGTGATGATATATAATGGCTTGTTAATTTAGCATAGATCTTAAAACAGTGACAGCCTACATTTTATATTTATATATTTTAGTTTGTACCCTTACACACCTCAAACGTACATGACAGACGAAAACTCATGGCAGTGACATGCAGACCTACCTCACAACGTATCACCCATGTGAGTACATCTTTCACCCATCAAGATTTGGGACCTATCACTTAATACTAGCTGACAAAGTAAAATACAGAAATCCGCAGGCCTATGTTTCTAACACTCTAAGCCTAAATGCCAACTTTTTCAACATCAAACCGTACATAATTCACACTTGACATTAAAATTCTAGTATTTAATAATATTCTATTTATATAAAAAATCCTTTAATATAAATAAATTCGAATAAAATCCATTAAAATTTCAATATAATATATAACTGATTTAAATATTATATTTGAAATGGCTGAAAATCCGGGACGTTACGTAACCCCTATTCCGAACCCAATGGACTATGTCTGGTCAGCCCAAACGTAAGTCTGTAGCCTGTTTTATTTAATTTAACATTTAAATTATTGAATTTTTTAATTCAACCTTACAATTAAATTCACCGGGGCCACGTGGACTCAGAAAATTCCAGAAAAAATATTTTTAGCTTTCTTGTGACGATACGGATCCAACAAAATTAATTTCGTAGAATTCTGAGACTGTTTGAAAAATGGCTATTTTTAAACTGATTAAATTTGACCGAAACTGACCAAACACAGTTTCTTTTGCCACGCTCACATATTAATTCTAAAAATTGTAACCTAGCAATAATTCGACATCCCGGTTCCAACAAAAGTGATTTCGTTGAAAACGGAGGTCGTTTGAAAATTGACTATTTTTAAGGCCAATATATTATATTAAAATATATATAAATTCTACAGCAACTTTTCTAAATTTTGAACTAGCCATAACCTTTGATTTTTAAAATGAAATTTCAATTTTTCAGATTCGTTAGAAAGATATGGTTAAACAGATTTAAATATTTCTGGTTTCACTGAATTCTGATTTATTTTGAATCCTGTGCATTCAGTCAAAGTTTAAATTCAAAATTTCAAACTACCGCGCTAGTTTTAACTCCTTGTATAATTAAATTTAAATTTATTCGTTTTAACTTCGATTAAAAAAAATTTAGCTATTACTATTTAAATAAATCATTTTATATTCTCCAAATTCAATAAAATTTTCTAAAATAAAAATATTAAATTGGTTCAGAATTTGCGGGTTGTTACACTATCGAACCTAACCATTCATTAGTTAAAACGAAGTCAGTCAAGTTGGGGTATGATTACCTCTCAGACCTTAACTGAACAACATTTCTAACCTTGAAATTGACAAAGCTCACCTTTCAATTCGTTAACAAGCTTCCTTACGAAACTCTCGGATTCTATTTATGAATCCACTTCTTTATTTTAAGACATTGGTTATAACTATAGCGTTATAACCCCTTCTTCTTAAATATCCAACTTCAAAATATAGCTTTTATTCCTTAATTTAACTAAATAACCAAACCACTAATTTATTAATAAATAAGTAAATCTTGATTAAACCGGAAAGTAAATATTACTTTACCGAATTCAATGTAATCGAATTCAATGTATAATTCCCCTTTTTCGAATAATCTCTATTCGATAGCTCCTTTTCGAATAAACTTTATTCGATAACCCTTTCTTCAAATAACTATATTCGATAATTTCTCTTCGAATGATTTACATTCGATTAACTTTTTATGAATGATTTACGTTCGATAAATCTCCTTTCGAATAAACTATAATCGATTAACTCCTTTAAATTTACTCATTTTGACTAACTCAATTTACTCAGGTTGATTAACTTACATGATTAACTCAATTTATTTAACTCAAATTATTAAACTCACTTGTCTAATAACTAATATTCATTAATTTATATTTGAATAACTATGTTTGTTTTAACTTTATTTCGAATGGCTAATATTCGACTGAACTCCATTCACTTGACTCTAGATCGCAGCGATCACAATGGTTACGCCTGATTCCCTCAGGAAATATTCGACCGTCGTAGGCTATCTGCAGCCCTGCGAATTACGCGAGCAGTTGTACGAAATGGCAACTCATCCTGAATTACTATGCTTGATTAACTCTATCTCAAATAACTATATTCGATCAACTCTAATTGAATAACTAATATTCAATAAATTCTAATTCGATTAACTTTATCTAATTGACTCTAACTGATTAACTCTAACTAATTAACTCTATCTGATTAATTCTAACTGATTAATTCTAACTGATTAACTCTACGTTTATTCAGTTTCAAATATCGATGTTGAAATCGATTCTTACTTCTCTATATAAATCCCGATTTATATATTCTATTTATCCAATGATAAATATCTTATTTAATTTATAAAATATTATTTATAAATTTAACTTCTTACTTTATCTATCAAAAACAGATTCTATTTAAAATCTTTACTTTAAATCCATATCATGTTATACCCGTGTGCGAAGCACGGGTCTAAACCTTTCAAACGTAAAATTCTCCTTTTATGCAATTCTAGTCCCTTTTCTAGTATTTCGTTTTTAAAGTCAATTAATTTACCAAATAATTCCCCTTTTGATAATTCTATTTAATCCATAAAATATTTTCTATTTATAAAATCTATTGATTTATAAGGAATTCCTTTGATAATCAAATTGTTTTCTTTTTCTATTTAGTTTACACGCATTTCCCCTTTTCTGTTCTATTTATTTTTCAAATAAATATTCCTTTTCAATTTTATTTGTAAATATTTTACAAATATTTCTTTTTCAATTCTATTTGTAAATGTTTTACAAATATTTCCCTTCAATTCTACCTATTTGATTAACAAATAAATATTCCTTTTAAATCTATTTATTTTCTAAATAAATAGTTTCCTTTTTATAAAATCCATTGATTTTACAAATATTTCTTTTTCAATATAACATTGAAAATTTCCTTTTTAACATTCCACTATTCCCTATGGTATTTAGCATACCATATAACAATGATTGGTATCATTTATCCATACGAAATCAACAACAGATTTCATATCACATCATATAACACAATATATGAATACAGTAAAATAAATGTTGAGGAACCCAGTTGGGTCCCTCCGACCTGTTTCCCGGCATCCACAGATGTTAAACAATAAATTAACATCAATTTCATTTCACTATGAAATATTCTGCTAAATAGAATCAATATTTGATTAACGATGTATTTCTATATCGTTATCTATATTTTCAATCAACTGACTAGCAGTTCAACCAAACAGCCAATGTAACACCCCACCTCCACCAGGGTGTCTCTTGCAAGCACTCTGACTTTGGAGGGGCGTTTGAATCAGGTAAACATGCATAATGATATATCAAGGCAGAACAAGAACATATGTATATATGTAAACAGAGTAAATAACATAGATTAAACAGCGGAAGATTTCAAACCATTTCAAAACAAGTCTGGTACAACTTAATGTCAACTTTCCAAATACACAAGTCTAGATAAAACAACATTTCTGAAAAAACTGAAATACATAAGTACTATCCCCAAAATAAGTGATAACCATAGCTAGCTTCATGTCAAGACCGTACATGAGCTAAAATCCCACAAGCAAGTGATCAGAAAATCCAGCTAAGCTCCAATATTCCCTCCCTGAGAACCTGAGGGGGGGAACGGAAGAAAAGAGGCGAAAGAAAACAGGTCAGTCAAAAAGACTGAGTAAGCCCTACTACAATCAATGTAAACTGATAAAGTTAACTGGCATGAGCAGCAGGGATGAACATAAGGATAACAACATACTAGCATGATAATTAACTAACAAGGTAGATAAAGGTGTCATCGCATAATCAGGATTAAGGTTTTTGCACCACAGGTGTACTAGCAAACTAACATGACTTGAATAAACGAGTATTGATCCCTTGGCCCAAGCTTTGGCCCAATATCATGAATGACCCAAACCAAGGTCCAACTACGAAGTGTAGCTAAACTGTGCTAGGTCCATACAGAAATAGAGTTTGGGAAAAATGGGCTTTTACCATCCTAACAGATAAGGTACAGAAACAGAATGTTAACAATAATGGGCCTTTACCACCCTAACAGAACAGAGTACAGAAACGGAATGCTAACAATAATGTGTACACTAGTAGTGGGCCTTTACCACCCTAACAGAACAGAGTACAGAAACGGAATGCTAACAATAATGTGTACACTAGTAGTGGGCCTTTACCACCCTAACAGACGGTACCACGCAGAAACAGACGGATGTTACCACCCAACAAAACAGACGGTACCTACAGAATCAGACAGAGCTAAGTATACCCTAAATCCTACCCAAACGATCGGCTCCCTAATACATAAATATCCTATGTCGGCCCCACGATAGGGTGTATCACTCCCTAAAGTGGCAACCAATCGGCACAGGCATATTTACAGATGTCACGGCGTCTTACATCCTCGGAGGCAGACCGGGATCCATGCACGCACATGACCCGGTTGGAACGCACCATCAACACCCATCGCCATTATCAGAATGAACCACTTATAATTAGTTCAGTAAGCATGCCCGGACCCTACCTACAGTTGGGTCAAAGTTTTGATACCAGAAAGGGTTACTGACTAATATGGGTCCCAAACAACAGATGACACAAGTATTCCCCCTTGTGTCCCCAGACTATCAGATTCAGATTAACTTATTAACAGAGTTCAGACATACAAAGTTCAGACGATTAGTTTTCAGACTAACGGATCAGATAACAGATTTACTAACTTGCCTAACTTGGTGTGGGTCCTACAGATCCGCAAAACAGGTTCGTTTAATTTATCAATCAAGTTAGTTTATCCAGACCAGGTATCAAATCGGTTCTCAGCCTTATCAAATTACTGAGTTGGATTGGTTAAGTATAGTTCAACTTAACCCCGTTAAATTACCGAGTTCAGATTGGTTAAGTGTAGGTTAACTTAACCCCGTTAAATTACCGAGTTCAGATTGGTTAAGTGTAGGTTAACTTAACCCCGTTAATCTACCAAGCCCAAATTGGTTAAGCATTAAATGGACCATGACTTAACCCTAACCATGAGGCATTAATTAATTAATGCGCCTTAACCTCTCACATTAGACTTTGTTGTGGTTACTAGTTAAGCCGGGCGGGTCCGGGTAGCTTTACACCACAACTTGGTCTAACCTCGGGTCCAAGGTACAACATGACCAACTTCTCACATTGGGTCTTATTGTTTGTAGCAACTAGTTAGGCCGGTCGGTTCCGGGTAGGTTTACGCTACAAACTCAACCCAACCTCGAGTTGGCCACACTTATCTTTTCTAAGTGTCATGTCCACCATGTTTCCAAAACATGTTACAAATTTTCAAGCAATTGGGTAGACCTAACTTAATAGGTAAATTCCCAATGGGTAGACCTAACTTAATAGGTAAATTCCCAAGCTTATGTTTTTATGTCTTTTAAGTTTACCCAACCCCAAACGCAATCCCGTCGCTTACATATCGCAATAGCGCATAAAGGATAGAAAGAGGGAACTTGGCATAATCATGACATAAAAGTGTTGAAGCCACAAGTTCAACATGGTGGCATATGAAATATACATATGTTCATATACTTGCATTAGGCCTCAAAAAGCATGCATAACTTGCATATCATATGACAACTTGCATATCAAACTTGCATAGCATAACTTGCATATCATATGACAACTTGCATATCAAACTTGCATAGCATAACTTGCATATCATATGACAACTTGCATATCAAACTTGCATAACATAACTTGCATATCATATGACAACTTGCATATCAAACTTGCATAACATAACTTGCATATCATATGACAACTTGCATATCAAACTTGCATAACATAACTTGCATATCATATGACAACTTGCATATCAAACTTGCATAACATAACTTGATGAACTTGCATAACACATCATAATAAACTTGCATATCACATCATAGTAAACTTGCATAACACATCATAGTAAACTTGCATATCACATCATAGTAAACTTGCATATAAACTCGCATATCATACATTTAACTTTAAAGTTTAAGTATGAAAGTAGAATAGGGCTTACAATACTTATGAAGGCACACAAAACTATGACAAAGCCCTTATGCAACCAATAGACCCAAAATGCAAGCTCTAACATAAAAACCCTTGCCAAAAATCACCCAAAAACTCTAGCCTTGAAAGTAAAGCTTGCAACTTGATGATGAATGCAAGCTAATGATCACTCATACAACTTAAAAATGCTTGTATGAACATGAAAACCTTCATAGAAATGACTTAGGAATTTTATGAAGAGAGTGGAGGCCATGAGAGGTAAAATTTTGCCATAGTTTAGTTGTATGAGTGAATAATGTTGATTTAGGCTTAGGTTAGGGGCTTATTTATAGGATTAGGATGTGTTTTAGACCCTTAGATTAACCCTAGGTTAGATTAGGACCATCAGATCTCGGAAGCTTCCAGAAAACAGCCCTAAAACACAGCCAAACTCAAAAATGGTGCATCAGACCAAACTGGCCGAGCACCCCCTGTCGACAGCCAAGTCGACAGGGCTGTCGACTTGGGTCCAACCAAGTCGACAGGGCTGTCGACTTGGGTGCCCTGGTGGGAATTTTCCCGCCTGGCGCAGACTGGCCCAAATTCTCAAATTCAAACTTGAATTTGAAATCTGTTTTTACTTTGAAATTTTCCGAAAACTTCGTTGGGCCTTAATCGGGTCATACGGACTCCGATTTTCGAAAACTCAGACTCTATTTCGCGTATTTTTCCGAGACGGACGCAATGGCATAGCCCGTTTTCCTTGATTCAGACTTATAAATTAAATTCTGCCTCGATTTTACGTTATAACCGGTTATCAGAAATACGGGTTGTTACAGCCAACACACAGCAAACAACCATCATTTATAAATTCTAAAAATGGTTTATAAAAATATAAATTGAGTAGAGTTTGTGAGATTTACTCTCATTGGACGATTATCGTTAAATAACGATAATTGGTCATTGATTTGATTCAGGCGTTTAATTTCATCATAAATCCGAACGAACTCGAATTCACTTCCGGTCCGTTCCATGGTGTAACCACAGTCCATACGATCCCAACGGACCTTGTTTTGTTGAATTCTGATAATACTTGAAGAACTTATTGAGTTAACCAGTTAACGTACTAATTAAAACTAAAATAACTTAGGATATATATACATTTGTTTTGGTTGGGCTTCACCTTAAACCCATCGGCCCTTTCAATCCATTACTGCACCAAGTTCTTCTTCCTCTAGGATCAAACGTGAGCTGCTGTACTCCTTTGCCATTACCGAAATTTCCAGCTCTAACTGCTCTCTTCTCTTCCACTTAAAAATCTCACAAAAATTACCATAATTCCACCTTTCAATTTCTTTACCCGATCATACCATCATCATTCAATTTGGCCACCTGAATCAAAGACCGATGTTCGGCCACCTACGACAGACATCGACAATCATTATTGCGAATTTCATCAAAAAAATTCATGTAGATGCGATTTGCTCTCCTAAATCCAAATATAAACCCCGATTCGAATAATGACACTTCAATAGCATGGAATACCTAACCCTAGCTCGCGCTACACACTTCATCTCTTAAAAAAAAGTCAACGTCTCGCCTATGTTCGCTCCACACTTCTAGCCCATGCAGATGGAATTAAACAAAAGAAACCAATAAGTAATGTCCTTTCAGTCAATTACGCAGCATGATACAGGTCAAGGAATCAAGATAAAAACAACTCTTTTAGAAATGAGGGATGCAATAGTCAAAGAGGATGTCAGGGTTACAGAGCAAGAGGTAGAGATGGTAGAACACAATAACAAAAATACTCAATTACAACGTCCTTTTTACAAGGGGCATTGGCTACCCGTTGTAATAAAATAATATTACAACAGTCACTTCTGGACCAGATGTCATGTATAACGTTCCTTTTACCACGGGCATGGGTTGCTCGTTGTAATAGAAAGATATTACAATAGTCATTGCAAGCCCGTTGTAAAAGATGTCGATTTTACAATGTTCAGAGAATGTCCATTGTAATAGATGCTTATTTTACAATGGTCACAAAATGCTCATTCTAAGAAGTGCTAATTTTACAACAGGTAATGCTCGTTGTAATAGTGTCACTTTTATAATGATTATAACATGCCCGTTTTAACCAGTGTCGATTTAACAATGATTATAAAAATGTCTATTACCAATTTTCGTCAGTCAATAATTAATAATTACAATACTTAAAAAATATCGATTATTTTTTATTATTTAATAATTAATCATTAATAATATTATATTAATCATATGTTATTAATTACTAACTTTAATATTATATTACTAATTACTAATCATTAATAATATTATATTATTTAATCATTTATCTTTAATAATATTATATTAACAGTAATTTTCTCATGACCTAGCAATTGCGGCGGCGACAACTCATTATTATTCTCGTATCTCCTCCTTCTTTGCCACCGATGCCTTTCCACCTCACCCGCCACCCTCCAAACAGCCCTGTTCCACCACCTCCCTCTGGAAATCCCTCTTCATTGATGGATGCTAATCTAGATCTAGCTATTCCATCGTAACCATCTTTTCCAGTGAAATCCGATTATGCATCTCAATTTAGATCTTATCCAAGGAATGCAGGATCGTACAAGCCACTCCCTTTTGATATACCGAGAGATGGAAAGAAGCATATGATACCAGATCTTGTCAAGCAGCTAGATCTTAATAACTGGAGTAATTTTCTGATCGGATTTTTCCTCAATAGTACGTTATCGTTTCACACTTTATCTAATTACTTGCATAGGTATTGGATGCTTGATGGTGAGATTGATATTAAATCCAATGGGCCTCACTTTTACTTTAAATTCTCCAATGACTCTGATAGGGAAAAATTCTCAGATCTGATCCCATCTTCATACGGGGTTGGATGTTTATCAAATCTGTTTAGGATCCAACCATAGGATGTGCTCAATCTCAAATAAAAAAGTCCCTGTTTGGATCCATTTATATAGGATACCCATGGTTTTATGGACTCTAATAGGCATCAATTGGCTTGTGAATCATGTTAGTAGATTGATTTGTTATGATGTTAGTACTGAAAGGTTAGATAGGTTTAGATATGCGAAGGCATTGGTTGAAGTATCACCTGAATTTGAGCTACCAAATGCTATTGAGGTTGATGGTTTGGGAGATGCTAGTCCTATTGTAAAGGTTAGCTATGACTGGAAACCAAAGATTTGTGTATGTTGTAGGGTATTTGGTCATGATTCATCCCACTATGAATTACATGCCAATAACAATAAGGATAAACCGAATCTAGTTAATGCTAGTGGGAGGGATTATTGTCCAGTTGAGAATGTGCAAGTATAAAAGCCATATATTAAAATACATGCAAATGGTAATCAGGACAAATGTTTACAAAAAAAAAGAAGTATTGGAAGAGAAAGGAGGTAGATACTAATAAGGGTATGACAGATTCTGCAGTTGATACTGGCAATGAAAATGGTAACTCTTTTTCATGCTTAGCTAGTGATGATACTGGGCAGAATGTTGATATTAATGCTACTGAGTAGAATGTTGATATTAATGGTTATCGTACTGATGAGCCTAATATTGTTCAATCTAATCTAGTTACCAATTCTCATTCAGACTACACAGCTAACGCTGAGATGCAGACCATGTTTGGAAATCTGTTTGATGATACAAGAGAACATTTAGAAACTTCAAACAAGGCCACAGGTAATGGAACTATTTTTTGTATTGATTTCTTGGGAACTAGTTCATCTTCTAGTGCCACTATTGTTTCTCCTATTCTGCTATTTCTGGTTCTGTGTCATGTTCATCAACTTATAGTCAGAGTTCTTCTGCTTCTTCTTGTATGAATTTTACTTCGGCTTTGATTGGAACTTCTTCTTGCAGTGCCAAGCAATCTGATTTCCCATATGCTAATTTAAAGCCACCTTACCATCTAATTCTTCCTCCTCCAGCAATTGAATCTTCCATGTTATCCTCTGCAGTATCAATGAGTGCCTATCCATCTGAATTATCCAAGGGCAAGAAACCTAAAGGAAAATTTTGGGCTGATGATGACCTTGATAAGGGACATACTTCACACTTGAAGACATACTACCTGCTAGTAGCAAGGTGATGCCGCAAAAAGGCCCTTTTTTGATAAATTCTACACGTGAGTTTTGACTTGTGCCTTGTGTCAGAACCGAGGGATTATGGTGCGTGCAAGCTTGTCATGGAATGTTTTAACCGAATGTGTAAGAAGCAAGAGCAACTAGAATGTAATTTTGATTACTGGAGATTATTTCTGTAATCACTTGTGTTAGGGAATGAGTATTAGTGATTTTGAAGGGTATTGAGAAGGATGGTTATACATTATAGCATACTTATATATGCTGATATATGTAATGTAAATATTTTGGTGATTAATAAAATTTGCACTTAATTTTTGTAACGAACAGGGATTTTTGACTCCGAAAATCAACATAAAACTACCATGTTGACTATTCAGACATTGGAAATACCTGATCATTAATAGAAAGAAGTTAGACGGTGAGAATAGATAAGATAGAAAATTAGAATAGAAGAAGAAGAAGAACACAATCAGAGTAAACACGAATCTCACAGCGGAGCGAATAAAATATATTATAACATAACTTTGAAATAAAACAGTATATATATAAAATAAAATTATCAGAGAACAACACTTACACACATCGGAAATAACAATAACTATATAATCCTGAAGCCTCGTGCTTCGAGCTCCTCCAAGTATATCTGTAATGACCTGAACTACTTGACTGCCCGTACAAATTTGGGCACCCAAGAGTTTAGGGAAAACCAAACAAAATAAAACTCTGGGTCAGTCATGGGAGTGGCGTGAGTAAACTCAAATCATTTGGTTTAACTTTTCAAAATCCTTTTCGAAAGAAATGATAATCGTGAGACCGATCCACACATAAACACGGATGGTTTTTACCTTACGATAACCCAAAACAGTTTTGGAAATTAATACTTCTCTGATATTATAATAATGTCTAATCACAAGTAATTATTAATCTAGCAGAACGCTTACATCTCACGTTCCACATATATAGTATACAAACAAAACCGCGGGCGCTTATTGGAGATTGGATTCCAACTATGACAAGGTATGGGACCACCTACCGATAGTGTATCTCTAGAGGAAAATACACTGGGTTCAACAAGAACGTCTTGCAACCCGGCCCACACATGACCGACCACTCATTTCGCTTGAGTGTATTGAATGTATATCACCAACGGTTGGGAGCTACTCGCCGTCTTCCCCAAAAGGGACAGCATCCAATAGACAAAAGAATGAATTGGATTTTCTCTAGATAGGTGATATACACCCTAATGGGAACGACCCACTTAGCCATGCTGCCTGCCCGATTTCTATCATTTCCTGGTTGATGAGGCTTGAGTTCATTACGTATCTTTGATAGATCATACATTTATTTACTTTGAATGCCACATATTCATACCCGTCAAATCACAAATTGATTCCCTCAAACATACCACGGGTATAAAGCTAAGAGAAACGAATTCCTCCGCCACCAAACGTAAGTACGTTTGAAGAGAGCAACTTATGCGATCCGTTAGATATACTATGTTAGACATCCGTCCATTCACGTTTGTCCTGGGACTAGACAAACCGAAGGCACTATTCTGTAAATAGGATAGCCCTTGCATAACTCCGTCTTCAATATTTGATCGCAACGCTAACGTCCATACAGAGTGGTTTTCAGATAATGCATCTGATCTCGGTCTCTCCATATTGATGACGATAAAATGGTCAAAACTTCGATAGTCGGCGATTTAACTATCAAAGAAAAACAGGTGTGCAACCAACGATATTATTTCCAGAAGGAAATTCTATCATCGATCAATCATCAATCCACATTTATCTCTTTCTATAAAATTATCTTTAATTTATCCATTTCCCCATTTCTATATATTTGTAAATTCTTATTTTCTGAATTTAGAAAATATATATCATCAATCATTGGAAAACATTTCCATCTCTGTTGCACGTATCACTGTCATTCCAGTATTCTTCCTCATTAATATTTCATTTTCTATGATTAGAAAATATCTTTGGTTATATTTGGAAAATGTTTCCAAAATTTATTCAATAGATGTTTAAATAAAACATCACTAAGCCAATTTGAGCCATTACACTCATTAACTAAATTCACTTAATCAATCTTTACTATCGAACCTTACCATTCCTTAGTTAAAACGAAGTCAGTTAAGTTGGGGTATAATTACCTCTCAGACCTTAACTGAACAACATTTCTAACCTTGAAATAGCCAAAGCTCACCTTTCAATTCGTTAACAAGCTTCCTTACGAAACTTTCGGATTCTATTTATTAATCCACTTCTTTATTTTAAGACATTGGTTATAACTATAGCGTTATAATCTCTTCTTGTTAAATATCCAACTTCAAAATATAGCTTTTATTCCTTAATTAAACTAAGTGACTAAACCACTAATTTATTAATAAATAAGTAAATCATCATTAAACCGGAAAGTAAATATTACTTTACCGAATTCGATATAATCAAATTCAATGTATAATTCCCTTTTTTCGAATAATCTCTATTCGATAGCTCCTTTTCGAATAAACTATATTCGATAACCCTTTCTTCGAATAACTATATTCGATAATTTCTCTTCGAATGATTTACATTCGATTAACTTTCTACGAATGATTTACATTCGATAAATCTCCTTTCGAATAAACTATATTCGATTAACTCCTTTGAATTTACTCATTTTGACTAACTCAATTTACTCAGCTTGATTAACTTACTTGATTAACTCAATTTATTTAACTCAAATTATTAAACTCACTTGTCTTATAAGTAATATTCGATAAATTTATATTCGAATAACTATGTTTGTTTTAACTTTATTTCGAATGGCTAATATTCGATTGAACTCCATTCGCTTGACTCTAGATCGCAGCGATCACAATGGTTATGCCTGATTCCCTTAGGAAATATCCGACCGCCGTAAGCTATCTGCAGCCCTACGAATTACGTGAGCAGTCATACAAAATGGCAACTCATCCTGAATAACTATGCTTGATTAACTCTATCTCAAATAACTATATTCAATCAACTCTAATTGAATAACTAATATTCAATAAATTCTAATTCGATTAACTCTAGCTAATTGACTCTAACTGATTAACTCTAAGTAATTAACTCTATCTGATTAATTCTAACTGATTAATTATAACTGATTAACTCTACGTTTATTCAGTTTCAAATATCGATGTTGAAATCGATTCTTACTTCTCTATATAAATCCCGACTTATATATTCTATTTATCCAATGATAAATATCTTTTTTAATTTATAAAATATTATTTATAAATTTAACTTCTTACTTTATCTGTCAAAAATAGATTCTATTTAAAATCTTTACTTTAAATCCATATCATGTTATACCCGTGTGCGAAGCACGGGTCTAAACCTTTCAAACGTAAAATTCTCCTTTTATGCAATTCTAGTCCCTTTTCCAGTATTCCTTTTTAAAGTCAATTTATTTACCAAATAATTCCCCTTTTGATAATTCTATTTATTCTATAAAATATTTTCTATTTATAAAATCTATTGGTTTATAAGTAATTCCTTTTATAATCTACCTATTTTCTTTTTCTATTTACTTTAAACGCATTTCCCCTTTTCTATTCTATTTATTTTTCAAATAAATATTCCTTTTCAATTTTATTTGTAAATAGTTTACAAATATTTATTTTTCAATTCTATTTGTAAATGTTTTACAAATATTTCCCTTCAATTCTGCCTATTTGATTAACAAATAAATATTCCTTTTAAATCTATTTATTTTCTAAATAAATAGTTTCCTTTTTATAAAATCCATTGATTTTATAAATATTTCTTTTTCAATATAACATTGAAAATTTCCTTTTTAACATTCCAGTATTCCTTATGGTATTTAACATACCATATAACAATGATTGGTATCATTTAACCATATGAAATCAACAACAGATCTCATATCACATCATATAACGCAATTTATGAATACAGTAAAATAAATGTTGAGGAACCCAGTTGGGTCCCTCTGACCTGTTTCCCTGCATCCACAGATGTTAAACAATAAATTAACATCAATTTCATTTCACTATGGAATATTATGTTGAACAGAATCAATATTTGATTAACGATGTATTTCTATATCGTTATCTATATTTTCAATCAACTGACTAGCAGTTCAACCAAACAGCCAACACACTGCAAACAACCATCATTTATAAATTCTAAAAATGCTTTATAAGAATATAAATTGAGTATAGTTAGTGAGATTTACTCACATTGGACGGTTATCGTTAAATAACGATAATTGGTCATTGATTTGATTCAGGCGTTTAATTTCACCATAAATCCGAACGAACTCGAATTCACTTCTGGTCAGTTCCATGGTGTAGCCACCATCCATACGATCCCAACGGATCTTGTTTTGTTGAATTCTGATAATATATGAAGAACTTATTGAGTTGACCAGTTAACGTACTAATTAAAACTTAAATAACTTAAGATATATATACATTTTTTGGTTGGGCTTCACCTTAAACCCATCGGCCCATTCAATCCATTACCGCACCAAGTTCTTCTACCTCCAGGATCAAACACGAGCTGTTGTACTCCTTCACCATTACCGAAATTTCCAACTCCAACTGCTCTCTTCTCTTCCACTTAAAAATCTCACAAAAATTACCATAATTCCACCTTTCAATTTCTCTACCCGATCATACGATCATCATTCAATTCGGCCAACTGAATCAAAGACCGATGTTCGGCCACCTACCATAGATATCGACAATCATTATTGCGGATTCCATAAAAAAAAATTCACGTAGATGCGATTTTCTCTCCTAAATCCAAATATAAACCCCAATTCGAACAACGACACTTCAATAGCGTGGAATACCTAACCCTAGCTCGCGCTACACTTCTGACATCAATATGAAATTGGTTCGATCCATACAAAATGGACGTATAATCGAAGAGCATGAGATGAGGAGTGTGAATATCTATATAAGAAGATTTATAGATTTGTTTTTGATTTTATTTTGATTTTCAAGGTTGGAAAATTTTACTGTAAAGGAAGAATGGTGGCGGCGCAATGTTTTTGCCCGAGAATGAAAATGGGTTAGTGTTAGGAAAGGTAAAGGTATTTTATAGGATGGTTTTATTATTTTATTATTCGACTATTTTATTTATTTTTAAGCGATTGTTGTTTACATTTGTCCTCTAAAATTCCTGTGATAACATACGATACCAAAAAATCACCAAACTGAACATGTAGCTAGAGTTTGACATTGCGGACCCAACGAAACTGGGTTCGTCGAATTTCGACTTCGTTTGCTCACACAGCGTATTTTTAGCCGTTAAAATACTGATTGTTTTCACATTAAAATCCCATACAGCCAGATACTGACTTCAAAAATCACGAAAATTGAAATCTAGCAATAATTTAATATTGCAGATCCAACAAAATTAGTTTCGTCGAATTCTGAGGTCGTTTGAAAAACTGGCTATTTTTAAAGCTCTAAATAACCCATTTAAATATATAAATAAATTTAAATATAATTAAAACTAATATTTAAAAATAAATATTATCGTATATATTCACAATAGAATATCATACAGTTCCACTGGGATTTATAGCTCGATTTTCCAAATCCAGTGTTACATCGATATTCGATTTATATTTAAAAATCCATTTTAAAATATAAATAAATCGATATAAATTATAAAGGAATTCCATAGCGACTTTTCTAAAATTTGATTTGGACATAACTAAAAATCCACACGACGAAATCTCGATTTTTCTCTTCCATCAATAAAATATACTTCACCAGCTCCTAGTTTCTTGTTTCACAGAAATCCGATTTAAAACAAATCCTATACATTCAGTTGAAGTTCAAATCGCCAAATAGCGAACTGCCGTGCCGTTTCGAGCTCGATTATAATTATATTATAATTATACGTTCAAACTGTCGTTCAAATAATATCTAAACTGAATTAAATATCACCGATGATCCAATTCACACTATTTTGTGAATTCCGCAATTTCAGAAATTAAATATATTATTATATTATTTATTTTAATTAAATATTCAATATTATTTAATTCTGGTCTTTTTAAATAACCAAACCATTATTCAAATAATTAAATAAATCATTTATATCGCTGAAAATTTCGGGTCGTTACAACTTTCAAAAAAATATATTATATTATTCAATTATAACTTGTAATAATTTGTGATTATTAATAAATAATCACTAACTACTTATTATTATATATAATCAGTATTCCAACATGCTTAATTTTATTTTTCAGTTAGTGGTAAATAATACTGGGTAATTTATAATTAACAATAAATAGTGATAATTTATTACTATTAAAATTTAAAAATTAATTGACTTAGTTTTAAGATGATAATGGATGGTAGATTTAATTAATTTAAATTAAATTAAAGTAATTATATAATAAGCAAGATACTCAACTTGTTTGTCAATTTTACAATGAGCTAAAAATATGCGTTGTAATAGGTGATAATAAATAATGGGTAATTACAATGCTTTCTTAAAATATACTTATTATTTATTAATATTTCATAATTAATCTTTAATAATATTATATTAATCATTTATTACTAATTACTAATTATAATAATATATACTAATTCCTAATCATTAATAATATTATGTTATTTGTTAACATTTAATAATTAATCATTAATAATATTATATTCGACCTTAATGGGAAAATGGAGCACCTAACAATGCATCTTCACAAACTAAGAACTAAGAGATTGCCCATTTCATTCTGGGGTAACAGAGGGATTGTACAATACAAGCCTTTTTTCGTGTTTTTACTGGAGGTCTGGAGAAAGCATCAATCAATAGGATTTCTCTAATCCTCCCTTCTCGAAAGGAAGAATGTGAAATTCGTACATCTTTCTTTAAGGACCAGGAGATTGGATCTAGCCATAAGAAGGATGCTTGGTATGAATAACTCACTTCTTGGTCTTCGACCCCCTCGATCGCTATGAGATCAATACTATCAGGGTTATGATTCACCAACCTGCTAGCTCTTTTTATGAGGCGCAAGCAGGGAAAATTACCTTGGAAGCGGAATAAGTACTCAGACTTCACGAGACCCTTACAAATGTTTACGTATAAAGAACAGGTAACCCTTATAGTGTTACCATTATTATTTTTCTTGTAAATGTTCCTAAGAAAGGAATTTGTCCATAATAGTGCAAAAAGAAGGCTCGACTCCAAGTTGTTCAGGAATAGTGGCGTTGAGTTTCTCGATGGTTTGCCTAAGGATTAGTTAGTTCTATTTCTCGATGGAGTCGGTTATTTACTAATATTTAATATTAGTCATTAATTATATTATACAATCATTTTTAACTTATAATGATTGTAAATAATAACTAATTACTAATTATTATATAATTAGTATTCCAACAAGACTAAATTTACTTTCCAATTATTAGTAAGAAACGTCGAGTAATTAATACTAAATATTATAATTTATAATTAATAATAAATATCAATAATAATGATTGATAACTACAATTATAAATTAATAAATAATATTAAAATTAAAATAACGTATACATATTAATTATTAACAATTAATAACTAACATTTTATTAAATAAGTAGTAACATTTGACAATTAATTTTCACTAATTAATAGTTAGCATTAAATAAACAAATAAATAATAATATATACTTAATATTAAATGATTTATAATTAAGAATTACTTATTAGTATTAATAAATTATAATTAATAATCTATTATAATAATGTATAAATAGTAATATATATTTATATGCAATGTTGTAGAATATATATTTAATAAGTTTTTACAGTTATATATTTGATAAGTTATATATTTGATAAGTCTTTGTGAACACGTAGATCTGTTATAGTATCAACACAACAAACCAAAGTATAAATAGTCGTGAGGAGGTGTATGTACAAGTGATTGTGTAATAGAGAGGAAACAGTATATGTACTATTCAAAAATGTAATAAATATTTATTTGAATAAATATTTATTTAAAAATAAATTATGAATTAAATATTTAATTCTCGTAAATATTTATTAATAGTATGTGTAATATTGGAACCCGCTGCAAGTTTCAGCATTTTACAATGAGCATTAATTGTTATCATAGAGCCCATTGCAACTGTCAATGAACATTGTAAAAAGATTACCTAATACAATGTGGTCTATTACAACGGGGATTAACTGTTGTTGTAGAGTGTATTGCAATGGAAATGATCATTGTAAAAAGGTGCCCTATTATGACATGGCCTATTACAATAGTCGCAATGCCCATTGCGAAACCCATATTGCAACGGGCGTTGCCGGCTGTAAAAAGATTATTTTGTTGTGGTGCGAATCAACAATTGTAATATGCTTAAATGAAAAATTTGTGAAAAGTTAACTCATGCTACGAATAAGTGCTATTTTAGATCGGATTTAATTACATATGTTGCCAACAATGTGATCATAGGTCATACAATCCAAGTGTAAACCTGGCCAATATTCACCAAGGTGGTAAAAATTAGTCTGAAGCGACAAAAAACAATCCCAAGATGTAGTCAAACTAGAGGGCATTCAAGATGACGTATGTATCTTGATTTTGGAGCTGGTAATCATGTGATAAGTAATCTTATTAATCTTAACCTTGGTAGTAAGGAGTACAAAGGTAACCAGTGTATACACGTAGGAAATGGGGTAATTGCTAGAATCGCACACTGGTTATGCACATATTAAAGGTGGTAAACAATTGCATCTCAATAGTGTACTTAGGGTTCCCAAAATAAAAGAAAAACCTATATCACAATTTATTGGGAAAATAATGTATTCTTTAAGTTCTACCTAAGTTACTATTTAGTTAAAGATATTCTAACTAGAAAAACTCTTTTCTAAGGTAAGATTGGTAGAGAACTATAGAAGTTTATCCTAGTTGTTACAAGAAATCAAAATCTGGATAGTCCAAAAACGTGTTAAACTAGACATAATATAAATATGTTTGACCTATGGCATTATATATTATGAAACACCCCACCTCCGTTAAGGTCACTCATAAAGGGAATGCCTTAACTTTGGTGGAGGGTTATAGGTACAAGACACAGAAAAATTTACAAGACAGATAAATTTAAGCAGCGAAATTCAAATATTTATTGCATACGTAGTTCAATACAAAAGCATTACATCAAATTGTCTCAAAATAACTTCTAAAACATTACACCATAATTTCTATCTTGATTAATTAATAAAGAAGTATAAACCATAAATGAAACTGCATAATTCCCCAAGTGTAGCATCCAAAAGCCATAGCCAAGGTAAGAGAGTCCCAATCATACATCTACTTTCTTTTATCTTGCAAAGAGTTTGACTAAGCTGGAGTATTCCCTCCTTGTGGACATGTGGGGGTGGGGGGGACAGAAGAAAAGAAGACGAGAGAAAACGGGTCAGACAATAAGTCTGGTAAGTTCAGTGATTACTAGTATTTAAACAAGGGAAGGGATCATGTCGGTGATAACAGAACATAGGACAATACCCTAATATAAGATAAGAGGAACATATGATCGCACCCATTACTATAGTCTCTGCACCTACTTAACCATTGGTTCAACCTGGCCCACATGTTTATAACAAACGATCCCCTTAATGATCGGCTCCTACTTGCATGCATTGATATCCTGTGTCATTCGGCCCTGCTTGACTGTAGCTACCTGTGCTGGTCCCCATCATGGGGTGTATCAGTCCCTCTGGTGGAAACCTGACACGATTCAAGATGCACAGTGTATACTACTGATGCCCAGTGCCTGCTTTTTCCACTATGGAGTACGTGCACGCCCATACTCCATCGGAACCTACACTGGCCCACCAACCGCCGATGTTTTGACCACTTATAATCAGCCCAGTAAGCGTGCCCCACGCTGCCTAATTTCAGGGTATCACGATACATCTATGTGGGTTACTGCTGAAATGGGTCCCCGTTACGAGGGTTTTCTAATCATAATGTTTATTTGGTTAAGTGTCCAAGTTTACCTAACCACACCCATTCGTTTAGTTAACATGTTGAATCAGTTAGGTGTTTCCCTAATTGACTTAACCCTACCATTCCTGACTTAGCTTTAATTTATTAAAGCACCAACCACTCACATTAGACAGGTCTTGTTGTGATCACTGGATGTGCCGGTCGGTTCCGGGCAGATTTACACCACAACTCAATCTAACCTCGGGTTCTTTTTGGGCTTGATGCACTAACCACCCACATTAGACAGGTCTTGTTGTGGTCACTGGATATGCCAGTCGGTTCCGGGAAGATTTACACCACAACTCAGTCTAACCTCGGGTTAGGCATATTCATCTTTTCTAAATTCACATTTTCCTATATATGTCTAATTTCTTTATGTAAATTAAATTAAATTTAATCATGCCATAATTATCCTTTGATTATGCTCATCATAAATGGTATATCAAATATACCATTTAATGAACAAATCTATGCCATGAATTTTCATATTTCCCATCGGTACCCTCGTGGAACGTACACATGAATCATATAAAATGTTGGACTAGTAAATTAGCCCAACCCATAAACAAGAAAAGGGATAATAAACAAGGGACATGAAATAAACATAAAATATTATAAATTTCAACTTGTCATGTGTAACTTGGCATAGAGGTATCATTAACTTTAATTAAATGGGTAAAGGTGAACTTGTGACTAAGTTGGGTCTAATTGTCATGTAAACTTGACAAAGGTCTGGAATGGATGTTTAACATATAATTACAGTTTCAACCCACAAATTAGCATATTAACTTATGTATGTCAAAACATAAGAAAGCTACTATAATCATTTTTAAATCGCAACTTAGCATATTGACTTATGTATGTCAAAACATAAGAAAAACTACTATAATCTTTTTTACAACATAAATAGATTCAACCTAACATGAATATACATGAGTGTTGATCTAACATATAAGCATGTGTTTTAGATCATAAACTTGCAAATAACCACCAATTTATAACATGACATATTTCACCATTTAATTGGCAAATTAAATTCATTACCCAATCATAATAAATTCCAATAACATACAATGTGTTCATCACCACAAGCATATAGATATGATTAATATAAAATATGTTCATCACCACAAGCATATAGATATGCTTCATTTAAACGATACTTTAAGATAAACGAGAATCAAATCTTACACATATGCATCACTCTATATTCAAATTACAACATGTCATGATTCATTTGAAACGTTTAAATCTGCGTAATAACCAACTTACAAAAAAAGGAATTCTTGTGTTCTGAAATCTGAATTCTGAAATTGGTAAGCTCGCCTTTGATGTAGATCGTTGAATTTGATAACTTTTAATTTGATTTTTGATTCAAGTTCTTATCTTGTCTTTGAATTGGTGACGGCTACTCTAAGTTCTCAATTGATAGCATGATAGTTCTAGGATCATTTTTTGTGTGATTTTTAGGTTTGAGCATTGGGTTGTATATACAGAATTTCAATTCAATTTGAATCGTCGGATGATACTAGGGTTAATCGCAAACATTCAGACCAGATCAGAACTATACAGAAACCCTAGTAACTCTGCAGCAAGTCATCAGTCATCAAAATTCAGATCTGGTCGGGGTGGAGTGGTAGGTCGACCCCCAGGTCGACCTGTGGGGCGGAGGTCGACAATAGGGTCGACCCCCTGGTCGACCTGGGTCCTGGGCGGGAATTTTCCCGCCCAGCCTGCTTTGGACTTCTGATTTGAATTTGAATTTCTTTTCGAGCTGTTTGAATTTATTTGAATTTTCTGGAAACTTCTGACAGCTATAACTTCCTCATACGAAGTCCAATTTACGCCAACTCAGACTCTATCTCAACCAGAATTCCGAGACAAACACAATGGCATATCCCGCTTCCATTAATTCCCAAATTTTAAATTAAGTATTCTTGGATTCGTTATTATAACATTAATAGAAAATACGGGGTGTTACATTCTCCCCTCCTTTTAGGATTTCGTCCGCGAAATCTTCAAGTCGAGAAGAACTTATATCCTACCATCCAATCACCCATCTACTCAACCATCAAACACAGGCGTCCATTGTCCTTAAAAGATTTCTAATGCTTCATGATCATATGCATTGTGTGTGTACATGTCCTTATCTAATGCAAAATCAGGCGGTCTACTGATTCAGTTGACCTCCTTAATGCAAATTATGTCAGCGCCATGAGTCCATTATGAATGCAATTTTTCCTACTCAAAATTCGTTACATGAGTGCATAATCATTCATACAAATGCAGCGTCCATATGATAACACATCAAGTTTTAATCCATAAACCAATACACATATGTATATGCAATATGGAAGTGACCGAGCAGATCTAATACCTAATGTGTGTGTATATGCATCCACTAGCAACCACTAGCAACCACTTGCAACCATCAATCATAACATGTTTCAATTACATGTTTACACCCAAATGGGTTTCTACCTAAGGATAAAGGATAAGATCGAGGAGATGTACCCAAAAAGACAGATACGAGCATAAACTTGAGGAAAAAGAGATTAAAGACGTACCCCAAAAAAAGGGTAGGTTGCGCGTATTCTGTCTTCAGTTTCCCAAGTCGCGTCTTCCTCGGTGTCACTCCATTGAACTTTGACGAGCTTAACTTCACGTTTGCGTAGCTTTTTGACTTCTGTTCCCAAGATACGGGTTGGAACTCTCCTCACAGTTGCTTCTCGTTTAACTTCAACTTCCTCTAGCATACATGGTTCTACCACTTCCGCAGACTCATGTAAGCACTTCCGCAGGTGAGAGACATGAAAGACATTATGAACCCCGACCAATCTTTCGGGCAACGGTACCCTATAAGCCATCTTCCCAATCTTCTCGATGAAAGGGAAAGACCCTACAAATCTTGGTGCTAACTTTCCTGTGGATCAAAAGAGAACGACATTCCTCAAAGGAGATACTTTAAGGAGCACCTTGTCTCCAACTTCGAACTCAAGGTCAGTTCTTATTTTGTCTGCGTAAGACTTCTGTCTATCTTGGGCAGTCTTCATTCTTCTTCGTATCAAGTCTACTTTCTCTGAAGTTTACCTAATAATGTCTGGTCCAAGCATGAGCTTGTCTGTGGACTCCCACCAGCAAGTTGGTGACCTACATGGTCTTCCATATAAAGCTTCGAAATGTGCCATGCCTATGGTGGCTTGGTAGCTATTATTGTACGCGAATTCCACCAAAGGTAGATGATCCTCCCATGTACCTCCGAAGTCAATAATGCATAACCTCAAGAGGTCTTCTAATACTTTGTTGACTCTTTCCGTTTGGCCATCGGTTTGAGGATAATAGGCCGTGCTTAATGTAACACCCCACCTCCGCCATGGTAACTCTTGCAAGCACACTGGCTTTGGAGGGGCGTTAAACAAGGTAAACATGCATGCAGATATCACAAGACAAAACGTATAAGTAAAACAGAGTAAATAAAGCAGCGGATCAAACTAGCATTTCAAAACCATAGTCATATTACAACAAAGTACTTGATCATTATTTTCCAACAAACAAAGTCTAGCATAAACTGAAAAACTGGAATACATAAAGTACTATCCCCAAAGTGAAGTGATAAACCATAACTAGCTCAATGTCCACAACCGTACATGAGCAAATCCAGTAAGCAAGCAATAAAGATCCAAGCTAAGCTCCAATGTTCCCACCCTGAGAACCTGAGGGGGGGAAACGGAAGAAAAGAGGCGAAAGAAAACAGGTCAGTCAAAAAGACTGGTAAGCCCTACTACTATCTGTCCATGAACTAGTAAAGTTAACTGGCATGAGAAGCTGAGATGAACATAAGGATAACAACATACTGGCATGATGATTAACTAACAAGATAGATAAAGGTGTCATCGCATAATCAAGGTTAAGTTTTGCACCACGGGTGTACTAGCATTCTAACATGTCAAGTAAAATCAAGAATTGATCCCTTGGCCCAAGCTTGGCCCAATATCATGAGGTGACCTAAATCAAGGTCCAACTACACGGTCTAGTTGATCGGCTCCATATAAGCCTAACTCGTCAAGTGTCAGTGTCATACGGCCCAAACATGAAATGTAGTTAAACTGCGCTAGGTACACCCTAGGGTGTATCAAGTCCTAGGGTGTCAACCTCAGACACAAATTCAAGTATGCACAGTCTAGATCTACTGGTACCCGTGCCTGATTCTCCAACTCCGGACTATGTGCACGACCATAGTCCGCCTGGACCTACACCGGCGTACCTACACAGCCGTCGTTTTGGTCGCTTACATGTCAGCCCAGTAATCGTGTCCCACCCTAGCCTAGTCCTAGGGTCTTATGATACTATCAAGAGGGTTACTGCTGCAAAGGACCACGCAACTAGGGTTTCTTAACGGGTTAAATGTGGTTAACCCGATCCAAACGTGGATTAAATTGGTTAAGTGTACCCAAGGTTCATGACTTAACCCCGATTAACCCATCAAGCCCAAATTGGTTAAGTATTAAGTGGACCATGACTTAACCCTAATCAGGAGGCATTCATTAACTTAATGTGCTTTAACCTCTCACATTAGACCTTGTTGTGGTTACTAGTTAAGCCGGGCGGGTCCGGGTAGCTTTACACCACAACTTGGTCTAACCTCGGGTTCGAGCACAACATGACCAACTTCTCACATAGGGTCCTATTGTTTGTAGCCACTAGTTAAGCCGGGCGGGTCCGGGTAGATTTATGCTACAAACTCAACCCAACCTCGAGTTGGCCACACTCATATTTTCTAAGTGTCATGTCCATTATGTTTCCAAAACATAATTACAAGTTAACATATCACGTCATGTTATAAAAACCATGTTTATGTCATAATGTTACCCAACCCCAACGTAATCCCATCGTTTACATAATCGCATCAACGCATAAAGGATAAAATAGGGAACTTGGCATAATCATGAAAAAAGGTGTTGAAGCAACAAGTTTATCATGGTGGCATATGAAATGTACATATGTTCATATACTTGCATATTGCATTATTAGGCTTCAAAAGCATGCATAAAACCAAACTTAGCATATGAGTGATACATGGTGATAAATGACATGTAGAAGTTGCTAGAAGTTCGCATTTAGCCTTACATGCAAGTTATCATAAGGGATATGATAACTTCCATGTTGCCAAAATGCAACCTTTAATATAAAGCTTGAAGCTTTAAGCTCACAAACTCAAGTTTAACTTGCATAACATAATAACATGTGTATAATGATCAACCCAAACTTGCATAACATAGCAACATGTGTCATACATAATGATTGAACCAACTTGCATAACATAGTGATCAACCAAACTTGCATATCATAATGATCAACCCAAACTTGCATCATTCATTTAACTTTAGAGTTCAATAAAAAGAAAGTAGAAAAGGGCTTACAATGCTATGAAGACACAAATGAATATTTATTATAAAGATTGAGACGAAGCCCTTATGCAATCACCAAAAAACCCAAATATGCAAGCTCCAAATGAAAAACCCTTGAGCCAAATCAATAAAAACCCTTGCTTTGTAATAGAAATGTTGCAACTTGACTTGAATGCAAACCAAGAAAACTCATACAAGCTTGAAAACACTTGTATGCACTCAAAATCTCTCATATAAATAAACTTAGAAATTTTAGCATGAGAGTGGAGGCCATGAGAGGAACAAATTTGACATAGTTTAGTTGTAGGATTGAATAATGGTGATTTAGGCTAGGTCTAGGGGTCCTTTTATAGAAGATTATGATAGTATTAGCCATAGGATTAACCCTAGATTCAATCAGAGCCATCAAATCCCGTCACTAGCCAACAAAGCAGGTCAAAACAGCCAAAATGGTGCACCAGGTTGCCTGGGTCCGACCAGGCAGGTCGACCCCCAGGTCGACCCTGGGGTAGACTCCCCAGTCGACCTGGTCCCCCCCAGGTCGACCTGGTCTGGGCGGGATTTTTCCCGCCTACTCCGATTTTCTGAAATTTGAATCTGTTTTGAATTTTGAATTTTTCGTGAAACTTCGCGAGGCCATATCTCGGTCATACGGACTCCGATTTTCGAAAACTCGGACTCTATTTCACGTATTTTTTCGAGACGAACGCAATGGCACAGCTTGTTTCCCTTGATTCAGATTTTACAGTTTAATTCTGCCTTGATTTATGTTATAACATGTTATTCAAAAATACGGGTTGTTACATTCTCCCCTCCTTAAAGGATTTCGTCCCCGAAATCTCCAAGTTAGGAAGAACGTATCCTACCATCCATCATCCATCTACTCAAAACATCATCCACGTGCAGTCATTGTCCTTAAAGGATTCTAAATGATGTATGATCATATGCAAAGGTGTGTGTATATGTACTTATCTAATGCGAAAATCAGGAGGTTACCGATTCAGTAAACCTCCTTAATGCAAAGTATGTTAGTGAAATGAGTCCATATGTATGCAAATTCCTAACATAACTCATAGTCTCTACATGAGTGCACATAACATTCATCCATATGCAACATCCACGTGATAGCATAACAAGTTTCATCCATGAATAAGCATAAGCACTCATGCATATGCAACATGAAAGTGTGTGAGCCGATCTTAGTGCCTAATGTGTATCATGCATCCACGAGTATCCACGTTCAAACACTTGCAACCACTTGCAACCATCAAGCATAACATGTTTCAAATACATGTTTCATCCAAAGGGTTTCTTCCTAAGGTTCTCATGACAAGTTTGACGAGATAACAAGATAAACAAGATAAACACGGATAAAAAGAAAGATATGCTAATTAGGAAAGAGGTCGAGAATGTACCCTCAAAAAGGAAGGGATAAAGCCCACGCATCTTCTCCTCGGTTTCCCAAGTTACGTCTTCATCGGCTTCACTCCACTGAACTTTCACCAATTTGACTTCTCGATTCCTTAACTTCTTGATCTCTGTTCCCAAGATGCGAATCGGTGCTCTTCTCAAGGTTGCCTCTTTCTCTACTTCTACGTCTTCAAGAATGCTTGGTTCAACCACCTCAGCGGACTCATGTAGACACTTTCGGAGATGCGAGACATGAAAGACATTATGCACTCCGGCTAGCTTTTCGGGCAATTCCACCTTATAGGCCATCTTTCCAATTCTCTCTATGATAGGGAAGGGTCCTACGAACCTTGGTGCCAGCTTCCCAACTGCTCCAAAACGTACCACATTACGCAAAGGTGAAACCTTCACGAAAACCATGTCTCCCACTTCGAATTCCTAATCTGCCCTTCGCTTGTCAGCATAGGATTTCTGTCTATCTTGGGCCGCTTTCATCCTTCTTCTCACTAATTCAACTTTCTCGGATGTGTCCCGTATCATATCGGGCGCAAGTATAAGTCTATCTGTTGTCTCCCACCAACAAGATGGTGACCTACACGGCATCCCATACAAAGCTTCAAATGGTGCCATCCCTATGCTGGCTTGATAGCTATTATTATATGCAAACTCTACAAGAGGAAGGTGGTCTTCCCAAGTACCACCGAAGTCGAGAACACAAAGCCTCAAGAGATCTTCTAGCACTCTATTCACCCTTTCGGTTTGGCCATCCGTCTGGGGGTGATAGGCTGTACTCAGATTCAATCGCGTACCCATCGCTTCTTGCAAACTGTTCCAGAACTGGCTAGTGAAAATTGGGTCACGATCGCTAACTATGCTAGAAGGGATTCCATGCAACCGCACTATCTCCCGAAGATAAATAGATGCCAGCCATGATGCGGTCCTCTTGCTCTTTACAGGAATGAAATGAGCACTCTTCGTAAGTCTATCAACTATGACCCATATGCTTGTGTTCCCTCTCCTTGACCTAGGCAATCCATCCACAAAATCCATAGAAATACTCTCCCACTTCCATTGCGGGACCTCCAATGGATGTAATAGCCCACCTGGTTTCTTCGACTCGGCTTTCACTTGTTGGCACACCATGCACCTTGAAACATACTCTGCCACATCTTTCTTCATTCCGGCCCAAAAGAAAATGCGCTTCATACCTCTATACATCTTATCTCCTCCCGGATGTATAGTCATCTTCGAGTGATGCGCTTCTTCAAGAACTTTATGCACCAAGTCTCCTACTTGTGGAACGCATAGCCTTCCATCACGCCTTAGCCAACCCTTGTCATCAATAATATATCTAGCAAGGTGACTAAACATCTCACCACGAATCAACTTGTCCATAACTTCGACTATCTGTGGATCTTCCTTCTGCGAAGCTCCAACTTGATCAAGAAGTGTGGGTCTAAGCTCAAGGGATGCTAATGAACCCGTCATCGACTCAACAGCCGTCGTGAAATCAAAGGTTGCCAAGAATTCTAAGTTCTTCATCTCAATGAACAAGGGGCTCAAAGTCAACCTACTTCTGCTTAGTGCATCCGCCACAACATTACCCTTGCCAGGGGTATAAGCTATCTCGAAGTCATAAGATGCCAAGAATTCCATCCACCTTTGCTGCCTTAGATTTAGATCTTTTTGCGAGAAGAGGTACTTGAGTGACTTGTGATCAGTATACAACTCAAACCTTTCGCCTAGAAGATAGTGGCGCCAGGATTTGAGTGCAAAGACGATCGCCGCTAACTCCAAATCATGAGTGGGATAGTTCTTCTCATGAACTTTAAGTTGCCTACCCCCATAACATATCACTCTTCCTTCTTGCATCAGAACAGCCCCTAACCCCGTGCCACATGCATCTGTGTACACAGTAAACATCTTACCACTATCGGGTAATGCCAAAACTGGAGCTGAGGTAAGGGCTCTTTTGAGCTTTTGAAAAGCAAGCTCACACTCCAAGTCTCATGCGAAGACTAAGTTCTTCTTCGTCAACTTAGTAAGAGGGGCCGAAATCTTAGCGAAGTCCCTGATGAACTTCCTATAGTAGCCCGCCAGACCGAGAAAGCTTCTTACTTCGGTTGCATTCCTAGGTGTCTTCCAGTCTTGAACCACAACCACTTTCGCGGGATCCACCGCTATGCCTTGCTTAGAGACTATATGTCCAAGAAACCGAACTTCCCTTCTCCAGAAATGACATTTGGAGAACTTGGCTTTCAACTGATGCGCTCTAAGCGTATCCATCACTTCCTTGAGATGCCTAGCATGCTCTTCCTCATCCTTTGAGAAGATCAGAATATCATCCACGAAGACAACAACAAACTTGTTGAGGAACTCCCTGAACACCCTACTCATCAAGTCTACGAAGTAGGAGGGTGCATTAGTCAATCCGAATGGCATGACAAGCCATTCAAAGAATCCGTCTGGAGTCCTAAACGCAGTCTTATCGATACTATCCTCAGCCACTCTAAGCTGATGGAATCCGGTGGCTAGATCGAGTTGAGAGAAAACAGAAGCACCTACAAGCTGGTCGAAGAGATCATCAATCCTCAATAACGGGTGCCTATTCTTCTTTGTCAGCTTGTCCAACTCTCGATAATCAACACATAGACGAAGCGAACCATCCTCCTTAGTAGCGAATACCACCGGAGAACCCCATTCAGAAATGCTTCACCTAATAAAAAATTTCTCAAGTAGCTCCTTGATTTGCTTACTGAGCTCCCTTCTTTCTCGTGGGGCCATGTGCCTAACGGCCAATGATACTGGCTTGGCATTATCGACTAGATAAATGCGGAAATCTATCTCTCGTTTAGGGGGTAACCCCTTAACTTCTTCAAAGACATCAGGATAGTCTCGGACCACCCTTACAGATTGCAGATCATCGATGGACGAGTCGAGAGATTCAAGATAACATAACATGACGGGACCTCTAGGGTTACAAGAAATTTGTAGGGTATTATCGAGGCGAGTCATGAGCCTCACCACCCTATGTTCACAATCGAGAATGGCACCATAACTGGACAACCAATCCATGCCCAAGATCAACCCATATCCCGTGAACCCGAGAACATAAGCATTACACGTGAATTCTACGGTCAAGATAGAAATCTTCAAATCCACACAAATCATAGATAGATGGGCGGAACCCCCAATTGGATTTGAAACACAAACGGGATCCTCAACTAGGCTAGTACTTAGGTGCAAACTTTCAACAATGTCAGAAGAGATAAAACTATGCGATGCGCCAGAATCAAATAAGGTGCGAATAGGAAAATCAGAAATATAAACAAGACTTTCTACAGAAATACTACCTCGGTCCTGGGCTGGAGCAGCGTTGAGAGCATGCAATTGCCCTCCAGAAGGTCCTGCACGCTGATTCTGCCCTTGCCCTTGTCCTTGCTTCTTGGGGCAATCCTTGCTAAAATGTCCAGTCTCTCCACAACGAAAGCATTCGCCCGACTTCCTCTTCCTCTTCTTACAGTCTTTAGCTATGTGCCCAACATTTCCACAGTAGTGGCATTTTCTTGGGTCCTTTGCCTTGGCCTTGTTGCCCTTGTTGTTCTTGTTGTTTTTGTTGTTCTGATTGCTCTGATTTCCTCCCCACTTGGAGTCTATCTTCTTGGCTTGAGTCTCATTAGCCTTGACTTCCTTCTTGCCATTCTTATCGTCTCCTTGAAGCAACGCCATGTCTACTAGTCCCTCAAAAGTGGCCCCCATGGGTATATGAGATAGGGCTAAACCTTGTAATGGCTCATTCAATCCTCGTGCAAAGCGTAAAGCCTTCTTCTGGGGGGTATTAACCATGTCCAAACCGAATCGGGCGAGCTTGTTAAACTCATTCACATACTCCCTCACTGTCATGTCTCCTTGCTTGAAAGATATAAACTTCTCCAATTGCAGATTCGCCTCAACTGATGATAGAAACTTAAGCCCAAATCTTGTCCTAAAGTCGGCCCAAGTCTCTATAGGCCTCGTAGCATTGGTGACCTCCCACCAATAAGCAGCTTCTTCTTTTAATAACCATGCTGCCAATATAACCTTCCTATGATCTTGTACATCAAAGATGGCGAAGAGATCTTCAGTTTCTTTCAACCAATTTCTTGCCTCCACAAAAGTCTCCGTCCCAATAAAGTTCTTGCCACCCATCGCCTTAAAGTCTTTGCAAATCTTAGCGAAATCTGTTTGTGGATTCTGAGGAGGAGGAGGAGGAGGAGGAACCTCAGTTATATTGGGGGTATTTGTTGGGCCCACATCGTTGGCCCTAGCTACCAAGTACCTCCGGAACCATCCGGGAAAGGTCACTCCCTCGGGAAGGTTAAGATCGGCCGTACTGAAAAAGAAAAAGATAGATTCAGAACGAAGAAACGAAGGATAGTGCTATGGCTTTTGGGGAATAGCCTTTTTAAAATAACTAGACTTTTCTTGGAAAATACTTAATTGGTTTTGAAAATAGTTTTTCAAAAGGTAAGTTTCAAAAACACTTTTGCTCAAATCTTGTAAACCTTATGCTCTGATACCAAATGTAACACCCCACCTCCGCCAGGGTAACTCTTGCAAGCACACTGGCTTTGGAGGGGCGTTAAACAAGGTAAACATGCATGCAGATATCACAAGACAGAACGTATAAGTAAAACAGAGTAAATAAAGCAGCGGATCAAACTAGCATTTCAAAACCATAATCATATTACAACAAAGTACTTGATCATTATTTTCCAACAAACAAAGTCTAGCATAAACTGAAAAACTGAAATACATAAAGTACTATCCCCAAAGTGAAGTGATAAACCATAGCTAGCTCAATGTCCACAACCGTACATGAGCAAATCCAGTAAGCAAGCAATAAAGATCCAATCTATGCTCCAATGTTCCCACCCTGAGAACCTGAGGGGGGAAACGGAAGAAAAGAGGCGAAAGAAAACAGGTCAGTCAAAAAGACTGGTAAGCCCTACTACTATCTGTCCATGAACTAGTAAAGTTAACTGGCATGAGAAGCTGAGATGAACATAAGGATAACAACATACTGGCATGATGATTAACTAACAAGATAGATAAAGGTGTCATCGCATAATCAAGGTTAAGTTTTGCACCACGGGTGTACTAGCATTCTAACATGTCAAGTAAAATCAAGAATTGATCCCTTGGCCCAAGCTTGGCCCAATATCATGAGGTGACCTAAATCATGGTCCAACTACACGGTCTAGTTGATCGGCTCCCTATAAGCCTAACTCGTCAAGTGTCAGTGTCATACGGCCCAAACATGAAATGTAGTTAAACTGCGCTAGGTACACCCTAGGGTGTATCAAGTCCTAGGGTGTCAACCTCAGACACAAATTCAAGTATGCACAGTCTAGATCTACTGGTACCCGTGCCTGATTCTCCAACTCCGGACTATGTGCACGACCATTGTCCGCCTGGACCTACACCGGCGTACCTACACAGCCGTCGTTTTGGTCGCTTACATGTCAGCCCTGTAATCGTGCCCCACCCTAGCCTAGTCCTAGGGTCTTATGATACTATCAAGAGGGTTACTGCTGCAAAGGACCACGCAACTAGGGTTTCTTAACGGGTTAAATGTGGTTAACCCGATCCAAACGTGGATTAAATTGGTTAAGTGTACCCAAGGTTCATGACTTAACCCCGATTAACCCATCAAGCCCAAATTGGTTAAGTATTAAGTGGACCATGACTTAACCCTAATCAGGAGGCATTCATTAACTTAATGTGCTTTAACCTCTCACATTAGACCTTGTTGTGGTTACTAGTTAAGCCGGGCGGGTCCGGGTAGCTTTACACCACAACTTGGTCTAACCTCGGGTTCGAGCACAACATGACCAACTTCTCACATTGGGTCCTATTGTTTGTAGCCACTAGTTAAGCCGGGCGGGTCCGGGTAGATTTATGCTACAAACTCAACCCAACCTCGAGTTGGCCACACTCATATTTTCTAAGTGTCATGTTCATTATGTTTCCAAAACATAATTACAAGTTAACATATCACGTCATGTTATAAAAACCATGTTTATGTCATAATGTTACCCAACCCCAATGTAATCCCATCGTTTACATAATCGCATCAACGCATAAAGGATAAAATAGGGAACTTGGCATAATCATGACAAAAAGGTGTTGAAGCAACAAGTTTATCATGGTGGCATATGAAATGTACATATGTTCATATACTTGCATATTGCATTATTAGGCTTCAAAAGCATGCATAAAACCAAACTTAGCATATGAGTGATACATGGTGATAAATGACATGTAGAAGTTGCTAGAAGTTCGCATTTAGCCTTACATGCAAGTTATCATAAGGGATATGATAACTTCCATGTTGCCAAAATGCAACCTTTAATATAAAGCTTGAAGCTTTAAGCTCACAAACTCAAGTTTAACTTGCATAACATAATAACATGTGTATAATGATCAACCCAAACTTGCATAACATAGCAACATGTGTCATACATAATGATTGAACCAACTTGCATAACATAGTGATCAACCAAACTTGCATATCATAATGATCAACCCAAACTTGCATCATTCATTTAACTTTAGAGTTCAATAAAAAGAAAGTAGAAAAGGGCTTACAATGCTATGAAGACACAAATGAATATTTATTATAAAGATTGAGACGAAGCCCTTATGCAATCACCAAAAAACCCAAATATGCAAGCTCCAAATGAAAAACCCTTGAGCCAAATCAATAAAAACCCTTGCTTTGTAATAGAAATGTTGCAACTTGACTTGAATGCAAACCAAGAACACTCATACAAGCTTGAAAACACTTGTATGCACTCAAAATCTCTCATATAAATAAACTTAGAAATTTTAGCATGAGAGTGGAGGCCATGAGAGGAACAAATTTGACATAGTTTAGTTGTAGGATTGAATAATGGTGATTTAGGCTAGGTTTAGGGGTCCTTTTATAGAAGATTAGGATAGTATTAGCCGTAGGATTAACCCTAGATTCAATCAGAGCCATCAAATCCCGTCACTAGCCAACAAAGCAGGTCAAAACAGCCAAAATGGTGCACCAGGTTGCCTGGGTCCGACCAGGCAGGTCGACCCCCAGGTCGACCCTGGGGTCGACTCCCCAGTCGACCTGGTCCCACCCAGGTCGACTCCCAGGTCGACCCCCAGGTCGACCTGGTCTGGGCGGGATTTTTCCCGCCTACTCCGATTTTCTGAAATTTGAATCTGTTTTGAATTTTGAATTTTTCGTGAACTTCGCGAGGCCATATCTCGGTCATACGGACTCCGATTTTCGAAAACTCGGACTCTATTTCACGTATTTTTCCGAGACGAACGCAATGGCACAGCCCGTTTCCCTTGATTCAGATTTTACAGTTTAATTCTGCCTTGATTTATGTTATAACATGTTATTCAAAAATACGGGTTGTTGCACGTAAGCATAACTGTGTGCCAACAGCCTCTTGTAAACTCTTCCAAAACTCGCTCATGAAGATAGGGTCTTGATCACTCACTATGCTGGAGGGTATCCCATGGAGTCGAACTATCTCTTTATGGTATATGGATGCTAGAGATGAGGCAGTCCTTCTACTCTTGACGGGTATAAAGTGGGCGCTTTTTTTAGCCTATCCACTATTACCCAAATGCTGGTATTGCCCCTTCTTGACCTAGGCAACCCATCTATAAAGTCCGTCGAGATGCAATCCCATTTCCACTGTGGGACCTCTAGAGGATGGAGCAGACCACCAGGCTTCTTCTGCTCCGCCTTGACTTGTTGGCATATTAAACACTTAGAAACAAATTCAGCTACGTCTCGCTTCATGCCATTCCAAAAGAAAACTCTTTTGATGTCTTTATACATTTTGTCTCCTCCTGGGTGTATGGTCAGTTTGGAACGGTGTGCCTCTTCTAGAACCGCCTTTACCAAGCCCCTTGCTTGTGGGACACATAGTCTTCCATCTCGTCTCAACCAGCCTTTGGCATCCATGGAGTATCTATTGAGGTGACTAGAAGTCTCACCCCTAATTAACTTGTCCACTACATCGGCTAGTTGAGGGTCTTCTCTTTGCGCGGCTCCGATTGAGTCTAATAGAGTTGGTCGCACTTCTAACGTTGCTAGCAAGCCAGGTACAAAGTTAGTGGAGGGTCCGAAGTTAAAGCTTGCTATGAACTCCAAGCTTTTCCTTTCCACAAAGAGAGGGCTTAAGGTCAGTTTCTTTCTACTGAAGGCGTCTGCTACTGCATTGCCCTTGCCAAGAGTGAAGGAAATCTTAAAATTATACGAGGCAAGAAACTCTATCCATCTCTGATGCCTCAAGTTGAGATCTTTCTACGAGAATAGGTATTTCAATGATTTATGGTCAGTATACAGTTCAAATTTCTCACCTAGAAGATAATGGCGCCAAGACTTAAGTGCAAAATCAATGGCTGCCAACTCAAGGTCGTGGGTTGGGTAGTTTTTCTCATGTACTTTCAACTGTCTTCCACCATAAGCCACTACCTTCCCTTCTTGCATTAGAACATCGCCTAATCCCGTTCCACATGCATCTGTGTATACTGTAAACATCTTGCTTCCATCAGGCAATGTCAGAACTGGGGCTGTTGTTAGGGCCCTTCTCAAACGTTGGAAAGCAATATCGCAATCCAAATCCCAATTGAAAGCTAGGTTCTTCTTTTTCAATCTTGTCGGTGGAGCTGAGATTTTTGCAAAATCTTTGATAAATTTTCGGTAAAAGCCTGCTAGCCCAAGAAAGCTTCGGACTTCGGTTGCGTTTCGAGGAACCTTCCAATCTTGCACAGCAACCACTTTCGCGGGGTCCAAAACTATCCCCTCTTTGGACACCACGTGTCCAAGGTACCTGACTTCTTCTCTCCAGAAATGGCATTTGGAGAATTTAGCTTTCAACATATGTGCACGGAGAGTATCCATGACTTCCTTTAGATGCTGAGCATGCTCATCCTCATTCTTTGAGAAGATCAAAATATCTTCTTCGAAGACCACCACAAACTTATTGAGGAACTCTCTGAAGACCCTGCTCATTAAATCAATGAAGTAAACGGGTGCGTTTGTCAAGCTGAAAGGCATGACAAGCCACTCGAAGAACCCATCTAGAGTTCTGAACGCGGTCTTATCAATGTTGTCTTCAGCCACTCTTAGCTCATGAAAACCGGTAGCTAAATCTAATTGGGAGAAAACCAATGCACCTACATGCTGATCGAACAAATCATCTATTCTTGGGAGTGGATGTCTATTCTTCTTGGTCAGCTTGTTTAGCTCCCTATAATCAATGCACAGGCGGAGTGAACCATTAGCTTTGGTCGCGAACACTACCGGAGCACCCCATTTAGAAATACTCCGTCTTATGAACTCCTTTTCAAGCAGCTCTTTGATTTGCTTGCTGAGCTCCTATCTCTCCCTTGGGGCCATGTGCCTAACGGGTAAAGCAACGGGCTTTGCGTTGTCCACGAGGTATATGCGGAAATCTATCTCCCACTTCGGAGGTAAGCCCTTTACCTCTTCAAACACATCCGAGTATTCACGGACTACCCATATAGACTGCAAGTTCTCAACAGACACATCAAGAGATTCTAGATAACTAAGCATAACAGAGTTCATGGGATTACAAGAAATTTCGAGAGTGTTACCGAGGCGAGCCATGAGTCTAACCACTCTCTTTTCGCAATCGAGGACGGCACAATTACGTCTGGACGACCACCAACTGATTCCCTCATCTTGGGTGTACAGCCCAATCAAGATCATCAGTAATCACCCAAACGATGTGAAGACTTCCGGTCTTCTACCACCATCATCATCTTCGACTTATCGTCGAATCGGTTATTCAGAATGGGTATAAACCCGGCCTTTCCGAACAACCCGCGTATATTATAAACAAATGTTACACAAACACAACATACGCCTCATTCCAGTTCATTAGTCACTAACCGTAAATCAGTAAGAGAGCAATTCCCCAAATATTAACCCCAAAGGCTGAAACCAACATTAGATCAATACCCGGGAAACCATTCTTCTTAACTAACCTACAGCTAGTTTCTAAATTTCAATTCTTAGGGAAAGGTTCCCATTAATTTTATCCAAGATAAATTCTTTAAAATTTATTCTTTAATCTTCCATTGGATGTCATATCAAACCAAATTATGGTTTTCCAAACTAGTCGAGATTAGCGAACCACACCGAAGTAATTATTTATTTTATTTCCCAATCCCAACCTATTCATCCCATGAAGCAAAACTGGTAATACTCCATATCTAACACCACGGTGTTATCGGTAAAATTAATTACCATTTCACGTTCAAATCTAATTAAAGATTTAACTATCGCTCTGGAGCAAAACTGGTGATACTCCATTCTCGCTCATTTGCCAAATTTGATAATTTAGATTATCAATTCACATTTCAATCTAATTGCAGATTCATTAAAACTCCTTTTACTGGGTTAAAGAACTAATGTCAATTAAAACACAGTTCACAATAAACCCAAATCACATTCTATTTATTATCGGGTTAAAGAACAAGTATTATTTAAAACACCCTTCACGATAAACCCACAAATCAATTCTATTTAAAACCCATTTCAAATCCAATTTATTTATTTAAAAATAAATGGGTTTTAATTTTAGTTCAAAACTAGTTAATTTCGATAAAAATCTATTTTTATCTTTTCAAATATGGAGTTTTTCATTCCAATTTTTCCCAAATCATTTCTTATGATTTTACACAAATTATTACTATTTTTAATAATTTTATCAAGGCCCGTACAGTCGATTTCCATCAACGGCCATCGAACTGCACTTACAGCAACCTTTTCCAAATTTGATTTGGACGTATCTCCAAATCCAACCGTTAGATTTTGAATTTCTAATATTCGTTAGAAAGCTCTTTTCGATACGAACCCAACGGTTCTGGTTTTAGGAGAATCCGACGGTCGGATCTCCCGTAATCTTCGTTCGAAGTCAATGGTCGAAATTCGCGAACTGCCGCGGCGCGGCGCGTTCTATTCAGGCCATTATATTATATATATAATATATATTTCGTAGATTACTATTTAAAACGAACTTTATAAATAGTTTTAAATTCGTTTCAAAAACAATTTCAACTTCCATTCCCAATTCAAATCAAAATTGAATTTTTCCCTTATAAATTCGTTTTAAAATTCATTTCAATTCAATTCTAATTCGTTTTATATTCAATTCAATTCGAATTCGTTTTCTATTCAATTCAACTCAAATTCGTTTTCTATTCAATTCAATTCGAATTCGTTTTCTATTCAATTCAATTCAAATTCGTTTTCTATTCAATTCAATTCAAATTCGTTTTCTATTCAATTCAATTCAAATTCATTTTTTATTCAATTCAATTCAAATTCGTTTACTATTCAATTCAATTCAAATTCGTTTTCTATTCAATTCAATTCGAATTCGTTTTCTATTCAATTCAATTCGAATTCGTTTTCTATTCAATTCAATTCAAATTCGTTTTCTATTCAATTCAATTCAAATTCGTTTTCTATTTAATTCGATTCAAATTCGTTTTCTATTTAATTCAATTCAAATTCGTTTTCTATTTAATTCAATTCAAATTCGTTTTCTATTTAATTCAATTCAAATTCGTTTTCTATTCAATTCATTTCAAATTCGTTTTCTATTCAATTCAATTCAAATTCGTTTTCTATTATAAAAACGAATATAATCGATATAAATATCGTTCGCGTCAAAATAGCGCATCTCTAATCAACACGGCTTTATATTTTTCAATAACTTCGTTATTCTATTTAACAAATGTTTGTCAACACATGACTAATCTCAACAAATGAGTACTGTCCACATGTGACTATTTTTGTTATTCAATATATTTTATAAAATTATGATTTCTATCGTTTAATTTCAAATCAGACTCCAACCGTAAATTTGAAAGAGAACGATTCCCTGAATATTAACCCCGAAGGCCGAAACCAACATCAGATCAACATCCAGAAGACCACTCATCTTATCTATTTTCCAGTTAGTTTCTAATTTTATATATGATAAAGATGTAAATTTTATTGTTAAAATATTTCGTTCAACACATGACTAATCTCTACGGATGAGTACTGTCAACACATGAACCTTTATTTTATAATGATAAAGATATAAATTTTATTGTTAAAATATTTCGTTCAACACATGACTAATCTCAACGGATGAGTACTGTCAACACATGAACCTTTATTTTATTATAATGATAAAGATGTAAATTTTATTATTAAAATATTTCGTTCAACACAAGACTAATCTCAACGGATGAGTACTGTCAACACATGAACCTTTATTTTATTATATTCTTTATCTTCTAAATTGGAATGAGGCCCAATCAATTACCATATAAAGTTAATTATATGGATTCCATAAAACACATGTATATAATAGCAACGATAAATAATCAACCATCATCCAAAGTGCACTATACTGTATAAGCATCAAATATAGATATCTAACGCTTATAACAGCCTGTCAATCAATCGATCGACATACAACTAATTATTGGGATTAGTGTATGCTGTATTTTATCCCAATACCCGTGTGGGGTTTCAAACAATCAAACACAGATTTTATTTGTGTAGTTGGGCGATGTGTAAAATTTATCGACCCAATTAATATCAGTCAAATCAGTGTATATAAACAAATCGGCCGATTTGTTTATAAATATTTATTTACTCACATTCACGTTAAAAATTATATTTTTAACGATAATTAATATATTTCAACCATCTACAATTTATTATCGATTTCACATCAACATCACAAACAATTTTCACAACACATCAATCAAACAAACAAGCCATCGATGGTCTGTGGATGACGGGTGTCGGGTGCTACTAAACACCGTCTGCATCCTAGTATATATATATATAACTAGAAAAAGAAGTTTAGAGTGAGAAGTTCTCACCGATAGCTAATCTAATACCACGACTCTTCTTCATTCTCGCCTTTTGTTACTTTCGTCGCCCGTAGTCACTACATATGTAAAAATCGAATTTTTACTTCGCTATTCCATATATAAAAATCGAATTTTTACTTCGCTATTCAATATATAAAAATCGAATTTTTACTTCCCTATTCAATATATAAAAATCGAATTTTTACTTACAAAACAATGATATTTTTTATTTACAAAAATATTGCTATTTCTATTTTTAAAAACCATTCTAATAATATTTTTTTCTCACGTTTTAAAAATTGAAGCTTTTCTAAATTAAAAATCAAAATTTTACTTACTCTACCTATATATGAAAATCCGACCTTTCATCGTTTAAAAAAAATCCGACCATTCATCGTTTAAAAATCCGACCTTTCATTGTTTAAAAATCCGATCTTTCATTGTTTTAAAAATCCGATCTTTAACAAAATAAAAATCCGACCTTTAACCAAATAAAAATCCGTTCTTCGTTTTGTATTCAAACAAATAAAAATCGTATTATTTTTAAAGGAGGATTAAATAAAAAAAATAGAAAAACTTACTGCATTATTTTGTTCAGTGAAGTAAGGGGGAGTGCGGCCTTGAACGGAGCTCCAGCAGGTGCGACAGGGGCTAGGGCTCGACAGTTGGAGGCTCTGCGCGACGGGTGCTTGAATGTGGGGCCTGCGGTGGCTGCAACGGTGGTGCAGTGGGTTCGGAGTGAGGATGGTCGGGTCGGAGGAGGTGGGGGTCGCTGCGCCTGAAGCGCTGTTGGAAGGGGAGGGCGGCGTCTCTGTTTGGGGTCTCGCGGAATGGGCTGGCGCGTGAGGAAGGAGGGGGTGTGGCAGGAGGAAGATCGACGAGGGGGGGCTTCATCGGCAATGGGTGGAGGAGCGCGGTGGCGCGAGGGTGAACGAAGGGGGTGGCGACGGGATTAGTTAGGGTTTTTTTCTTTTCTTTTTTTCGTTTATTTCGATTTGAAGGGAAACAACAGGGAACGGAGAGGCATAGAAAAAAGTATATATATTTTAATATATTTTTTTATTTTTTTAAATCCCAAAAAGTAACTTTTTATTTCGAACTCGAAACGAAACCCACCGACTGTCGTCCCTAGCGTATTACCCCCGTTCCGGACACAATGGGATATGTATCGTAAGCTGATTCGATTGTTTCGATCAGTTTCCGTCAAAATCAACATATAACTCTATACATTGATTTTGAATGCGCATTTCAATTTACTGGGGCCACATACTAACAAGAAAAATTCCAAAAAAATATTTTCTAGCTTCGTATTGACGATACGGTCCTAACAAAACTAGTTTTGTCGAATTCTGAGACCATTGGAAAAATGGCCATTTTCCGGTCGATTAAAATCAACTGAAACTGGTCAAACGCGTTTTCCTTTGCCACGCTCACATATTGATTCAAAAAATTATGAAATTTGAAACCTAGCAATAACTTGACATCACGGATCCAACAAAAGTGGTTTCGTTGAAATCTGAGGTCGTTTGAAAAATGTCTATTTTTAAGGGCCTGAATTCCATAGCGACTATTCTGAATTTTCAACTGGACATATCTTTTGATTCCCGATATGAAATTTCGATTTCTCGGATTCGTTGGAAAGCTATTCTCAAATAGATCCTATTATTTTTGGTTTCACTAAAATCCGGTTTATTTTGCACCTGGTACATTCAATTGAAGTTTGAAATCGAATTATCGAACTGCAGGGCCATTTTCAATTCCTTTTATAATTTAAAATAAATATTTATATTCTAACGACGATGTATATAAATATATACGTTCGAATTCTATTCAAAATAAATTTCTCGTCGATATTATTTAAAATAATCTATTTAAATATTCAAAATTCGTTAAAATTGCCAAAATAAAATTTTTAAACTCGCCCAGATTTCCGGGTTGTTACAATCTCCCCTACTTAAAAAATTTCGCCCCCGAAAAGGAACAAAGTCTAAAGTGGTTTGATTAATCAGCTCTACGTTCGATCTGGCTTCCATTCTCCAACTTTTCAGTTTCTGAGAATTTTCAAATTTTCAAAAATTTGGCTAACACCATAAATTTCGAAAAATTTCGCCATAACCTCCCCTGCACCGGGAGCCACGGGAAAATCCCGAAATTGCCATATAGGCCTTCTAATCAAAAAAAGAAAAAGAAAAAGCCAAGTGGCTAGCCAATCGGCTCATAAAATCATCATCACCCAAACAAAATAGTAAATTACAGTAAATATGTACCTATTTGTCGGGCAAACAAATTTTATTCTTCGGCTCTAGCCTCCTTGCTATGATCTGTTCAATGTAAGTACATGTACATGCAAGCAAGTGCGACCAATTTTCAATAATATTCAATATTTGATTCTATTAGGCATAATGGTTCAAAATTATCAAACAAATAAACAAACCACACAAACATCAATCAATTAGTGAATTAACGTTTCAAATTCATAAATTTGATATATAGTCAAAAATCATGTTTTTGATGCCAAATCACAACAAATAAATCTATCTATATAAGTTTTGGTTCTCACACCAGCCTAACGGAAATATATAGAAATCACACCTTTGAAACACAAACATAAATACTGATGATGTCAAGACAATTATCGGTACCATCTCCGGGCGACTAGAATGTGATTCTATATCTATCCAGTATATTAAAACTTCGAATATACGTTCATGACGCGTATATGTAAAATCTTTATATAATGGATTGTCCAAATTCAAAATAAATAAATAATCAAATACGTATAAAGCGATTTAAATTTTCAAAACAAAATTGTTTTCATTTGAAAAATATACTCTTCACACTCGTTCTAGGATACTACTGATCCTATCTCTAACGAGCCATTCTAATTGGATATTACTAATCCAATATCTGATGAATTCTTTCGTATGGTTCTAATGTGTCTTGTTCTCGAGCTCTGTAAACCAAAGCTCTGATACCACTATGAGAACCCGTAACTTCCCCGTGAAGGAAAGCACGAATACTTTGAGAATAGGACAAAATAGAACGTAGACGGAAGAACATTTCATTGTTATTACAACAATTCCATCAGAATACAAGAATATACATAGTATAAATGAATAAATTACATTCGATAAATATCAGAGATTACAATAAATTACATAGCAGCGGAAAATAATACAAAGCACAACTGAAAGTGATACACGGATACAGAGCTTTCCGAGCATCGTTCCAGCTGTAAATCAGGATCCTGTGAATATAAATCAGCAAAACCCAAAACTACTAGCTGCCCGTGCCGAAAATAGGGGCACCCAAAGTTTAGGTTAAAACAATAAACTCCAGGTCAGTTATGTGACTGGTGTGAGAACTAAAACAGTTATTTAAAACTTTACTTTAAAAGAGAATAATTCGAGGGACCACGCCGTATGACACGAAACGGGTTTTCTCCCAAGAATACCAGTGCATAGAATAAACAACGCAATGCTTTTTCGAAAAATGAAGCTATTATAAGACCCAGGTCCCATCACACAATGCAACGCAAGCCAGAGGTTAGGGTTTTCCATTATAATAGCCGAACATTCTTGGTACGTTTAAAACAAATCATTTGATACTATAATAAGTGTATAGTGTCAAAACAATTTCAATCATAAATATAAATCATAGACGGCATGGGTACCATATATCATGTCGCCATACTAGTTCTACAATTATGTGACGAAAAGGAATTTCGCTCGGTCCGAACCAGTCGCTAAACTGACCCAGACCGTTCGAAACGCCCTATCGTTTGAGAACAAGCCACAACAGAACGCATACGGGAGAACATTTCATTGTATATATTACAACAATGCATCAGATTACAAGAATATACAGAGTATAAAAGAATATTACACAGAAATATCAGAGATTTAAATTACATTTAAATACATAGCAGCGGAAAATAATACAATACACAACTAGAAGAGATATACGGATACAAAGCTTTCCGGATATCGTTCCAGCTGTAAACCAGGATCCTGTGAATATAAATCTGCAAAACCAAAACTACTAGCTGCCCGTGTCAAAATAGGGGCACCCAGAGTTTAGGTTAAAAACAATAAACTCCAGGTCAGTCATGTGACTGGTGTGAGAACTAAAACAGTTAAGCTTTATTTTAAAGTTAGGTAAATCAAGGGACCACGCCGTATAACACGGAACGGGTTTCCTCCCAAGAATACCAGTGCATATAACAAACAGCGCAATGCTAAATAAATAAAAATGAAGTTGTTATAAGACCCAGGTCCTATCACACAATGCAACGCAAGCCGGGGGATAGGGTTTTCCCTTATAACAGCCAAAGAATGCTTGATACGTTTAAAAACAAATCGTTTGATACTATTATAAGTGCATAGTGTATAAAACAACTTCAAATCATAAGTATCAATCATAGGCGGCATGGGTACCATATATCATGTCGCCATACTAGTTCTACAATTAAAACCGCAAATGTCGTATTGGAAGTTGGGTTATCATTTATGGTATGAACCGAGGCTAGGGGCAAGATCCTCACCGATTCGAGACTGTCTAGTCCGAGTCTCAGGCAAGCGCGCAGGCAAGCCTTGGATCGTCAGGGTCGGTCCACCGATGTGGATTATTATGCCTGAACACTGCGTTTCCCCGCCCTTTGGGGCGTAAGCCTGGCCCGTCAGCCGACCAGAAGCATCGGCCGAAACCGATATCACGAGGCGCCTCGCTTTTCAGCAAGTAATAATAAGCAACATCCACATGAGTCAAACTCGTCAGCCAGTTCAAGCACTGACGCCACTCCTAACTAGAAGAAAACGCATGTCCTCCCTGATGTCCGTATCCCGTTTTTGGTTCATACCGGGTGTGATACTCGCGAATCAACGTTACACAAAGCTACGCCACAAAGGTCGTGCTTTGATCATCAACCACAAGACTGCTTTTCAACAAAAGCCTTGATCCATGCAACTCAGCATGCCACATTGTCAGTCCATATTGTACCACTGATTTCTGCCAATATATAACCTCTAGGCTCGTACGTCTCAGAGAAGGGTGTATAACAAGAGAATAAATTCTCTGCCACCAAATAGATATATATTTAGCAGAGATCACCAATACAGTATAAAGGAATACAACGTCAGACACACTATCCATTTACAAGTCCGTTCTGGGTCTGAACGAAACCGGAGGCACCTTGTACCTCGCATATCCATCGATCTCCACGTACGTCTGGACGATCACCAACTGTTTCCATCTTCTTGGGTGTACAGCCCAATCAAGATCATCAGTAATCACCCAAACAACGTGAAGACTTCCGGTCTTCGACCACCGTCTTCATCTTCGACTTATCGTCGTATCAGTTATTCAGAATGGGATAAACCCGGTCTTTCCGAATAACTCACGTATATTTTAAATAAGTGTTACACAAACACAACATACGCCTCATTCCAATTCATCCGTCACTAACCGTAAATTAATCAAGAGAATAATTCCCCAAATATTAACCCCGAAGGCCGAAACCAACATCAGATCAATATCCAGAAAACCATTCTGCTTGGCTAACCGACAGTTAGTTTCTAAATTTCACATTCATAGGGAAAGGTTCCCATTAATTTTATCCAAGATAAATTCTTTATATTTATTCTTTAATCTATCCTTTTGAATTTCGATTCAACTAGTCGGGATTAACGAAACTTACCGAAGTAATCATTTGTTTTAATTTCCCAATCCCAACCTATTTATCCCATGAAGTAAAACTGGTAATACTTCATATCTAACACCACATTGTTATCGGTAAATTCAATTACCATTTCACGTTCAAATCTAATTAAAGATTTAACTATCGCCTGGACCAAAACTGGTGATACTCCATTCTCGATTATTTCAATCTAATTAAAGATTCATTAAAACTCCACTTAGTTTTAATCGTTAACTGGGTTAAAGAATCCGTGTCATTTAAAACACGGTTCACGATAAACCCAAAGTCACATTCCATTGATTATCGAGTTAAAGAACGAGTGTTATTTAAAACACTTTTCACGATAAACCCAAAATCACATCCCATTGATTATCGGGTTAAAGAACGAGTGTTATTTAAAACACTGTTCACGATAAACCCAAAAATCAATATCAATTCAATTTCAATTAAATATTATTTAATTGGTACACTTCATTAAATCTAAATAAAAAGATTTAATCTTTTCTCAACTGGGTTCAAGAACAGTGTTAGTGAAGACACCATTCACGACAAACCCAAATCACATTTGATATTCAATACAAGGCTCTGAATAGAAAATATATCGGCTTATATTAAATATCAAATTCTATGATTAACAAATGTCGTATTGGAAATAACGATATAAATATATATATCTTTCAAATTTCCATAACAACATCCGTATAATCACGAATTCCAACATCGAAATATTCCGAAGACAATTTTGATTCAAATCCACTCCAATGCAATCATTGGAAATTCTGGTTATTTTTAAAACCCTTTTCAAATTCAATTTATTTATTTTAAAATAAATAGAATTATAATTCTAGTTCAAAACTAGTTCATTTCGATAAAAATCTATTTTTATCTTTTCAGATATGGAGTTTTTCATCCCAATTCTTTCTAAATCATTTCTTATGATTTTACACACATTATTAATAATTTTAATAATTTTATCAAGGCCCGTACAGTCGATTTCCATCAATGGCCGTCGAACTGCACTTACAGCGACCTTTTCCAAATTTGATTTGGACATAATAACAAATCCAACCGTTAGATTTCTAATTTCTAATATTCGTTAGAAAGCTCTTTTTGATACGAACCCAACGGTTCCGGTTTTAGGAGAATCCGACGGTCGGATCTCCCGCAATGTCCGCTCGAAGTCAATGGTCGAAATTCGCGAACTGCCGCGGCGCGGCGCGTCCTATTCAGGCCATTATATTATATATAAAATATATATAATATATACTTCGTCGATTTCAATTCAAAACGTGCTTTATAAATCGTTTTTAAATTCGTTTTCAACACGGTTTCAACTTCATATTCAATTTCAAATCAAAATTGAATATTCCAATATAAATTCGTTTTAAATTCATTTCAAATTGATTTCAATTCAAATTGATTTCTAATTCAATTTCAGTTCGTTTTCAATTCAATTCAATTTCAATTCGAATTCATTTCTATTCCATGTCAATTCGAATTCACTTCTATTTATATTCAATTTCTATTCGAATTTCAATTCTTTTCGAAAAATCAGATTTTGAAATCACTTTCGTTATTCATTCTAAAATGAATAAAATCGATATAAATATCATTCACGTCAAAATGGCGTCAATCTAACCAACACGACTTCATATGTTTCTATTTCAAATATTCTATTTCAAATGTTTCTATTTCAAATATTTTTATTCCAAATATTTCTATTCAAATATTTCTCTTCAAATATTTCTATTTCAAATATTTTTATTCAAATATTTCTATTTCGAAACCGTAATTAGGCCCAATCAATTACCATATAATGTTAATTATATGGATTTTCTACAACACATGTATATATCAACAACGATGAATAATCAACCATCATCCAAAGTGCATTCTACACTGTATAAGCATCAAATATAAATATTCAACGCTTATAACAGTCTGTCAATCAATCGATCGACATACAACTAAACAATCGGGATTAGTGTACTTCAAATATCATCCCAATACCCGTGTGGGGTTTCAAACAATCAAACACAGATTTTATTTGTGCAGTTGGGCGATGTGTAAAATTTATCGTCCCAATCAATGTCCTTCAAATAGATGTACATAAACAAACCGTCCGGTTTGTAAATGAATATTTATTTATTCACATTCACGTTTAAAATTATATTTTTAACGATCAAAAGTTTTATTTTAACACATGAATTTTTATTCAGTTCATTTACAAAATAAAAATGATATTTTTACTTTTCTAACTTATTTTAGAAAATTTCGACGGTATAACGGCACGATACTAGAAACGGGACAAGGCCCAGCCTTATCCCCGGTCTAGTGAAGGCCCACGCCATTCACACATCAATCAAATCAATTTCATTTCACCAAACAATTCAATTCAAACCAAATGATCTAACCAACTACACAACCAAACAATTAAACAAACAAGCCATCCATGGTCTGTGGATGACGGGTGTCGGGTGCTACTAAACACCGTCTGCATCCTAGTATATATTTATATAACTAGAAAAATAAAATTAAAGAGTGAGAAATTCTCACAGAGGGTTCCACTCCGCCGTGCTTTGCTTCTGGATTTCTGATGGTCACTTCAATCCCTTTTCCACGCTGTTCATATTAAAATCACATTTTTAATATGATGTTCTATACATTAAAAATCACATTTTTATTCTATAATATAAAAATCATATTTTTATGTTCGTAAAAATCATAACTTTACGAATTATATATCATGGCCTCGTATGAAAAATCTCACCATTATATATTTTTAAAAATCTTGTTTTAGCTTTCTATAACTAGGCTATTTTTTTTCAAAAATACTACCATTTATATTTTCAATAATCTCATCTTTATATTCTTATTATGAAATCATATGCATAAAAATCGTATTTTTAAATTGAATCTCTACATATAAAAATTTCATTTTTAATTGCTACTAAGTCATTTATAATAAAACCATACTCTTATATTATTAAAAACAATGTGTGTACATATTTTTAAAAATCTTTAAAAAAATTAAAAAAAATAAAATCAATGCTAATTCACTTTAGAATCTGAAAATGAAATCTGAAAGTAAATCGATATGGATTTATATTTATATTTTTTTTTAAATCAACCTAAATTAATTAATTTAAATTAATTAAAACCTAAATTACCTTCAGCAATGGTTCGCCGTCGTCCATGAGCCCGCGACGCCACCTGGCGTCATCGGAGGATGATCAGAGGTGATCACATGGAAGGGCATCGAGCTGCGCGCCTGGGGGACCCACCATCTCCAAACTCGGTGGCGGCCTTCTTCGATTCGGGTGCTAGGGCGTCGCTGTTGAAGCGGGGAAGGGAGAGATGAGGGAAACGATGGAGAAGGAGCGGAGTAGAAGGGGAGGGCGGCGGTGGAGATGGCCGGGTGGCGAGGGCGACGGAGGCGGGCTGAGGATGAAGGCGACGAGATTTAATTTGGGGGGGGGGGGGGGCGCGATTTCTGTCGTTGACCACGAGATGGGATATAAAAGGGTTTGACCTCCCCTTTTTGACCTAAGCCCCCATATATATATATATATATATATATATATATATATATACATTCTATTTAAAACGATCTTCTTCAGTTGAACCCCAAATCAAACCCAACGACTGACGCCCCTAGCTAATTACCCCCATTCCGAACGCAATGGGATATGCACCGCGAGCCAGTTCGGCTGTTTCGATCAGTTTTCATTTAAATTAAAACATAAATCATTATACATTCAATTTAAACGCACATTTTAAATTACCGGGGCCACATATGGACTCTAAAAATTCCAGAAAAATATTTCCTAGCTTCGTATTGACGATACGGTCCTAACAAAACTAGTTTCGTCGAATTATGACACCGTTTGAAAAATGGCCATTTTCCAGTCGATTAAAATCAACTGAAACTGGTCAAACGCGTTTTCCTTTGCCCCGCTCACATATTGATTCGGAAAATTATGAAATTTGGAATCTAGCAATAATTTGACATCACGGATCCAACAAAAGTTGTTTCGTCAAAATCCGAGGTCGTTTGCAAAATTCCCATTTTTAAGGGCCTGAATTCTATAGCGACTATTCAGAATTTTCAACTGGACATATCTTTTGATTCCCGCTATGAAATCTTGATCTTTCGGATTCGTTGGAAAGATATTCTCAATTAGATCCTATTATTTTTGGTTTCACTAAAATCCAGATTGTTTTGCACCCGGTACATTCAATTGAAGTTTGAAATCGAATTATCGAACTACCGCACCATTTTCAATTCTATTTATAATTATATATAATTATTTATATTCTAACGACGACGTATATAATATATACGTTCGAATTCCATTCAAAATAAATTTCTCGTCGATATTATTTAAAATAATTCATTTTAAATATTAAAATTCGCTAAAATTGCCAAAATAAAAATTTTAAACTGGCCCAGATTTTCGGGTTGTTACAAATTAAAACCGCAATACACGTATTGGAAATTGGATTTCCATCATGAGTCAAGGCAAGGGGCAAGCTCCTCTCCGCTTCGAGACACTCTAGCAAATGCCTCGGGACTACACACTCTGGGTAACCCCTGGATGCTTCAGGGCCGGTCCTCTCTTACGTTTGAGGATTAGTTATTCCTGAACACACGTTTCCCGGTCCTTACAGACCTAAAATCGAGGTGCCTCATCCAACAACCACATAGGTGAAAAGTATATAAATGTCAGGGCTAGTAAGTCACTGACACCACCAAAACTAGAAAGAAACGTCGTGCTCTCCCTGCAGTCCTTATCCCGTTTTTAACTCATACCGAGGTGTGAGGCTCGCGAATTCACGTTATACACAAAGCTGCCATGTAGGCCGTGCTTTGATCATCAATCACAAGACTTTGCTTTTCAACAGAAGCCTTGATCCATGCATCTCAGCGTGCCACACAGGCAATTCATGCCATGCGATTGATATCTATCGATATATAACCTCTAAGCTCGTACATCTCAGAGAAGGGCGTTAAGCAAGAGAATAAATTCTCCGCCGCCAAACAGATATATATTTAACAGAAATCAATCAACATAGAATAAAATCCAATGTCAGACACACAATCCATTTACAAGTTCGTTCTGGGTCTGAACGAAACCAGAGGCACTTTCCTCGCATATCCATCGATCTCCAAGTACGTCTGGACGACCACCAACTGATTCCCTCATCTTGGGTGTACAGCCCAATCAAGATCATCAGTAATCACCCGAACGATGTGAAGACTTCCGGTCTTCTACCACCATCATCATCTTCGACTTATCGTCGAATCGGTTATTCAGAATGGGTATAAACCCGGCCTTTTCGAACAACCCGCGTATATTATAAACAAATGTTACACAAACACAACATACGCCTCATTCCAATTCATTAGTCACTAACCGTAAATCAGTAAGAGAGCAATTCCCCAAATATTAACCCCAAAGGCCGAAACCAACATCAGATCAATACCCGGGAAACCATTCTTCTTAACTAACCTACAGCTAGTTTCTAAAATTCAATTCTTAGGGAAAGGTTCCCATTAATTTTATCCAAGATAAATTCTTTAAAATATATTCTTTAATCTTCCATTGGATCTCATATCAAACCAAATTATGGTTTTCCAAACTAGTCGAGATTAGCGAACCACACCGAAGTAATTATTTATTTTATTTCCCAATCCCAACCTATTCATCCCATGAAGCAAAACTGGTAATAATCCATATCTAACACCACGGTGTTATCGGTAAAATTAATTACCATTTCACGTTCAAATCTAATTAAAGATTTAACTATCGCTCTGGAGCAAAACAGGTGATACTCCATTCTCGCTCATTTGCCAAATTTGATAATTTAGATTATCAATTCACATTTCAATCTAATTGCAGATTCATTAAAACTCCTTTTACTGGGTTAAAGAACTAATGTCATTTAAAACACAGTTCACAATAAACCCAAATCACATTCTATTTATTATCGGGTTAAAGAACAAGTGTTATTTAAAACACCCTTCACGATAAACCCACAAATCAATTCTATTTAAAACCCATTTCAAATCCAATTTATTTGTTTAAAAATAAATGGGTTTTAATTTTAGTTCAAAACTAGTTAATTTCGATAAAAATCTATTTTTATCTTTTCAAATATGGAGTTTTTCATTCCAATTTTTCCCAAATCATTTCTTATGATTTTACACAAATTTTTACTATTTTTAATAATTTTATCAGGGCCCGTACAGTCGAATTCCATCAACGGCCATCGAACTGCACTTACACCGACCTTTTCCAAATTTGATTTGGACGTATCTCCAAATCCAACCGTTAGATTTTGAATTTCTAATATTCGTTAGAAAGATCTTTTCGATACGAACCCAACGGTTCCGGTTTTAGGAGAATCCGACGGTCGGATCTCCCGTAATGTCCGTTCGAAGTCAATGGTCGAAATTCGCGAACTGCCGCGGCGCGGCGCGTTCTATTCAGGCCATTATATTATATATATAATATATATAATATATATTTCGTCGATTACTATTTAAAACGAACTTTATAAATAGTTTTAAATTCGTTTCAAAAACAATTTCAACTTCCATTCCCAATTCAAATCAAAATTGAATTTTTCCCTTATAAATTCGTTTTAAAATTCATTTCAATTCAATTCTAATTCGTTTTATATTCAATTCGAATTCGTTTTCTATTCAATTCAATTCAAATTCGTTTTCTATTCAATTTAATTCGAATTCGTTTTCTATTCAATTCAATTCAAATTCGTTTTCTATTCAATTCAATTAAAATTCGTTTTCTATTCAATTCAATTCAAATTCGTTTTCTATTCAATTCAATTCAAATTCGTTTTCTATTCAATTCAATTCAAATTCGTTTTCTATTCAATTCAATTCAAATTCGTTTTCTATTCAATTCAATTCAAATTCGTTTTCTATTCAATTCAATTCAAATTTGTTTTCTATTCAATTCAAATTCGTTTTCTATTTAATTCAATTCAAATTCGTTTTCTATTTAATTCAATTCAAATTTGTTTTCTATTTAATTCAATTCAAATTCGTTTTCTATTTAATTCAATTCAAATTCGTTTTCTATTCAATTCATTTCAAATTCGTTTTCTATTCAATTCAATTCAAATTCGTTTTCTATTATAAAAACGAATATAATCGATATAAATACCGTTCACGTCAAAATAGCGCATCTCTAATCAACACGGCTTTATATTTTTCAATAACTTCGTTATTGTATTTAACAAATGTTTGTCAACACATGACTAATCTCAACAAATGAGTACTGTCCACATGTGACTATTTTTGTTATTCAATATATTTTATAAAATTATGATTCTATCGTTTAATTTCAAATCAGACTCCAACCGTAAATTAGTAAGAGAACGATTCCCTGAATATTAACCCCGAAGGCCGAAACCAACATCAGATCAACATCCAGAAGACCACTCATCTTATCTATTTTCCAGTTAGTTTCTAATTTTATATATAATAAAGATGTAAATTTTATTGTTAAAATATTTCGTTCAATACATGACTAATCTCTATGGATGAGTACTGTCAACACATGAACCTTTATTTTATAATGATAAAGATAAAAATTTTATTGTTAAAATATTTCGTTCAACACATGACTAATCTCAACGGATGAGTACTGTCAACACATGAACCTTTATTTTATTATAATGATAAAGATGTAAATTTTATTATTAAAATATTTCGTTCAACACAAGACTAATCTCAATGGATGAGTACTGTCAACGCATGAACCTTTATTTTATTATATTCTTTATCTTCTAAATTGGAATGAGGCCCAATCAATTACCATATAAAGTTAATTATATGGATTCCAAACAACACATGTATATAATAGGAACGATAAATAATCAACCATCATCCAAAGTGCACTACACTGTATAAGCATCAAATATAGATATCTAACGCTTATAACAGCCTATCAATCAATCGATCGACATACAACTAATTATTGGGATTAGTATATGCTGTATTTTATCCCAATACCCGTGTGGGGTTTCAAACAATCAAACACAGATTTTATTTGTGCAGTTGGGCGATGTGTAAAATTTATCGACCCAATCAATATCAGTCAAATCAGTGTATATAAACAAATCGGCCGATTTGTTTATAAATATTTATTTACTCACATTCACGTTAAAAATTATATTTTTAACGATAATTAATATATTTCAACCATCTACAATTTATTATCGATTTCACATCAACATCACAAACAATTTTCACAACACATCAATCAAACAAACAAGCCATCCATGGTCTGTGGATGACAGGTGTCGGGTGCTACTAAACACCGTCTGCATCCTAGTATATATATAACTAGAAAAAGAAATTTAGAGTGAGAAGTTCTCACCGATAGCTAATCCAATACCACGACTCTTCTTCGTTCTCGCCTTTTGTTACTTTCGTCGCCCGTAGTCACTACATATGTAAAAATAGAATTTTTACTTTGCTATTCAATATATAAAAATCGAATTTTTACTTCGCTATTCAATATATAAAAATCGAATTTTTACTTCGCTATTCAATATATAAAAATCGAATTTTTACTTAAAAAACAATGATATTTTTTATTTACAAAAATATTGCTATTTCTATTTTTAAAAACCATGCTAATAATATTTTTTTTCTCACGTTTTAAAAATTGAAGCTTTTCTAAATTAAAAATCAAAATTTTACTTACTCTACATATATATGAAAATCCAACCTTTCATCGTTTAAAAAAAATCTGACCATTCATCGTTTAAAAATCCGACCTTTCATTGTTTAAAAAACCGATCTTTCATTGTTTTAAAAATCCGATCTTTAACCAAATAAAAATCCGACCTTTAACCAAATAAAAATATGTTCTTCGTTTTGTATTCAAACAAATAAAAATCGTATTATTTTTAAAGGAGGATTAAATAAAAAAATAGAAAAAAATACTGCATTATTTTGTTCAGCGAAGTAAGGGGGAGTGCAGCCTTGAACGGAGCTCCAGCGGGTGCGACAGGGGCTAGGGCCCGACAGTTGGAGGCTCTGCGCGACGGGTGCTTGAATGTGGGGCCTGCGGTGGATGCAACGGTGGTGCAGTGGGTTCGGAGTGAGGATGTTCGGGTCGGAGGAGGTGGGGGTCGCTGCGCCTGAAGCGCGGTTGGAAGGGGAGGGCGGCGTCTCTGTTTGGGGTCTCGCGGGATGAGCTGGCGCGTGAGGAAGGAGGGGGCGTGGCAGGTGGAAGATCGACTGGGGGGTGGGCTTTATCGGCGATGGGTGGAGGAGCGCGGTGGCGCGATGGTGAACGAAGGGGGTGGCGTCGGGATTAGTTAGAGTTTTTTTCTTTTTTTTCCGTTTATTTCGATCTGAAGGGAAACAACAGGGAAGGGAGAGGCATAGAAGAAAGTATATATATTTTAATATATTTTTATATTATTTTAAATACCAAAAAAGTAACTTTTTATTTCGAACTCGAAACGAAACCCACCGACTGTCGTCCCTAGCGTATTATCCCCGTTCCGGACACAATGGGATATGTATCGTAAGCTGATTCGATTGTTTCGATCAGTTTCCATCAAAATCACCATATAACTCTATACATTGATTTTGAACGCGCATTTCAATTTACTGGGGGCACATACTAACAAGAAAAATTCCAGAAAAATATTTTCTAGCTTCGTATTGACGATACGGTCCTAACAAAACTAGTTTCGTCGAATTCTGAGACCGTTGGAAAAATGGCCATTTTCCAGTCGATTAAAATCAACTAAAACTGGTCAAACGCATTTTCCTTTGCCACGCTCACATATTGATTCGAAAAATTATGAAATTTCAAACCTAGCAATAACTTGACATCACGGATCCAACAAAAGTGGTTTCATTGAAATCCGAGGTCGTTTGCAAAATGTCTACTTTTAAGGGCCTGAATTCCATAGCGACTATTCAGAATTTTCAACTGGACATATCTTTTGATTCCCGCTATGTAATTTCGATTTCTCGGATTCGTTGGAAAGATATTCTCAAATAGATCCTATTATTTTTGGTTTCACTAAAATCCGGTTTATTTTGCACCCGGTACATTCAATTGAAGTTTGAAATCGAATTATCGAACTGTAGGGCCATTTTCAATTCCTTTTATAATTTGAAATAAATATTTATATTCTAACGACGATGTATATAAATATATACGTTCGAATTCTATTCAAAATAAATTTTTCATCGATATTATTTAAAATAATCTATTTTAAATATTAAAAATTCGTTAAAACTGCCAAAATAAAATTTTTAAACTGGCCCAGATTTCCGGTTTGTTACACTTGGAATCCTTTCCACCCATAGCCCTAAAGTCTCTACAAATCTTTGAGAAAGTATTTGCACGAGGAGGAGGAGGGGGAGGAGGAACTGCTGCAGCTGGAGGAGGAATATCTGATAGGCCTGCATCGATGGCCCTAGCCTCTAAGTACCTCCTCAACCAGCCAGGTATCGGTACACCGTCTGGAAGGTTAAGATTCCCAGACATGCTGAAACGAAAAAGAAAAGATTTAAAATGAAGGATAGAAAGATAATGCATATGGCTTTGGGGATTACGCGTTTTTAAATTTAAAACAATACTTTTCCTTCTAAAATGCTTCTTTATATTTCCTTTTTGAAAAATAGTTTTCAAAAACTCTTATCTGATCTGGTAAATATTTGCTCTGATACCGAGTGAAACACCCCACCTCCGTTAAGGTCACTCACAAAGGGAATGCCTTAACTTTGGTGGATGGTTATAGGTACAAGACACAGAAAAATTTACAAGGCAGATAAATTTAAGCAGCGAAATTCAAATATTTATTGCATACGTAGTTCAATACAAAAGCATTACATCAAATTGTCTCAAAATAACTTCCAAAACATTACACCATAATTTATGTCTTGATTATTTAATAAAGAAGTATAAACCATAAGTAAAACTGCATAAATCCCCAAATGTAGTATCCAGAAGCCATAGCCAAGGTAAGAGAGTCCCAATCATACATCTACTTTCTTTTAGCTTGCAAAGAGTTTGACTAAGCTGGAGTATTCCCTCATTGTGGACCGAAGGGGGGGGGGACGGAAGTAAACAAGACGAGAGAAAACGGGTCAGACAATAAGTCTGGTAAGTTCAGTGATTAATAGTATTTAAACAAGGAAAGGGATCATGACAGTGATAACAGAACATAGGACAATACCCTAATATAAGATAAGAGGAACATGTGATCGCACCCATTACTATAGTCTCTACACCTACTCAACCATTAGTTCAACCAGCCCCACATGTTTATAACAAACGATCCCCTTAATGATCGGATCCTACTCGCATGCATTCATATCCTGTGTCATTCAGCCCCGCTTGATTGTAGCTACCTGTGCTGGACCCATTATGGGGTGTATCAGTCCCTCTGGTGGCAACCCGACATGATTCAAGATGCACAGTGTATACTACTGATGCCCAGTATCTGCTTTTTCCACTCCGGGGTACGTGCACGCCCATACTCCGTCTGTAACAACCCGGAATTTGGGGCCAATTTAAAATTTTCATTTTAGAGATTTTAAAGGTGTTTAAATAGTTGAAATGAATTATTTTAAATAAAAATGACTTGAAATTTATTTTTATTGGATTTAATACAAATATATTTAATTTAATCATAAAAGGAATTAGAAAAGGACGGTAGTTGGGAAAGTCAAACTTGAACTTTGACTAACTACACAGGATGCAGAATAAACCGGATTTTGATGAAACGAAAAATATTTAAATCTGTTAATGAATATCTTTCTAACGAATCTGAAAAATCGAAGTTTCATAGCGGGAATCAAAAGTTATGGCCAAATGAATTCTCAAAAAGGTCGCTATAGAGATTATATCGCCCTTGAAAATCGACATTTTGCATACGACCTCGGAATTCGACGAAACCACTTTTAATGGGTCCGGGATGTAAAATTATTGCTATGTTTCAAGTTCCATGATTTTTGAAGCTAGTAGGTGAGAGTGGCAAAAGAAACTGTGTTTTGTCAATTTCGGTCAAAATTAATTGACTGAAAAATAGCCATTTTTCGAACAGTCTCAAAATTCGATGAAATGAATTTTTTTAGGACCGTATCGTCATAAGAAAGCCAAAAATACCTTTTCTAGATTTTTCTGACTTCGTATGTGACCCCAGTAAAATTAAAAAGTACGTTCGAATTAAAAATAAGAGAATTAATTTGAAAATAAAGAAAACACACTGTAAACCTCAGAATTAGACCTCAGCACTAGCGCCATTGCGTTCAGAAGACGTCAAAACCTATTGTTCGACAGTCGTTGGGGTCCGTTTGGTGATCGTATGGGAAAACCCTAATATTGGGATTAATTAAATAAATAAATAAAATAAAAATACGCTGAATACACGTATAAATACGGATGAACAGTGCTTCTTCCCCTTCGTTTTATTTCCGCCGCCGAACCCATATAGCTCAAAATTTTGAGCTCCGATTCCTCCCAAACCATGGAGAATTAGTGTATGCCCGTTTGAACATTTTCGAAGTACTCCGCGAGCTCTTTCATCTCCGACAAGAATCATTTCCTCTCGCGCCCTGTAGCTCTCGAACCGAGCACCCAAAGCCGCGGCCTTCGAACTGCCGTCGGGCCCACACGCCGCCGCTGCACCTCCCCATACTCCCGGCGTGGATGCGCCTCCCCTAGGCCTTCCACCACCAACAATCCTCTCCTCAATCCGATCATCCAATCTCCCAATTTCTTTATCCAAAGTTTTGAACTTTCTGAAAATATTAAGGTAAATTGAATCTCAGTTTTGCCACGCTTTTAAGCATTACAGCGACAGTTGTTAAAAGTCAGTTCTAATTTATTTGTATGAACTTGAAATTGAATCTTTCAGATCCGAAACTGCTGTGACCTTGAACACGAGATCTGATTGAATCCGAACCTTCATTTCAAATCCAAGCTAGGTGAGAATTTATTTTTAATTAAATTTAATTAATTTAATAATTATTATTGCGTTATGTGAAATTGAAAGTCAAACACAATTAGATCTGCGATGAATGTTACCATGGGTTATGGATTCAAATTGTTGTGATGTTATGATTCTAGATCCGTTATTTTTAATCATAGATCTGTTGATTAAAATCATAGATCGGTAGAAAAAATTAGACTTTTACCTTGTTTAAATTTGTTGAAGTATGCCGTGTGGATATGAATCATGTATAAATCTATCATAATTTACAACGTTATGTAATTTACATTATTTTAATGTAAGTTAAAGTAGAAATTTACATCGTTATGTAATTTACATTATTTTAATGTGAATTAAAGTAGAAATTTACATCGTTATGTAATTTACATTATTTTAATGTGAATTAAAGTAGAAATTTACATCGTTATGTAATTTACATTATTTTAATGTGAAATAAAGTAGAAATTTACATCGTTATGTAATTTACATTATTTTAATGTGAATTAAAGTAGAAATTTACATCGTTATGTAATTTACATTATTTTAATGTGAATTAAAGTAGAAATTTACATCCTTATGTAATTTACATTATTTTAATGTGAATTAAAGTAGAAATTTACATCGTTATGTAATTTACATTATTTTAAGGTGAATTAAAGTAGGAATTTATGATGTAAGGAATTTACATTTTTATAATGTTAATATGAAGTAAATTTTGCATAGTGGTAAAAATTACATTTTTCTTTGTAATTAACATGTGAATTTCATCGTATGTTAAAATTTACATTTTTATATGTAAATTATATAGGAAATTATACCGTATGTTAAATATTACATTTTTCTTTGTAATTAACATGTGATTTTCGTCATATGTTAAAATTTACATTTTTTATATGTAAATTATATAAGAAATTATGCCGTATGTTAAAAATTTCATTTTTTCTTTGTAATTAACATGTGATTTTCATCGTATGATAAAATTTACATTTTTATATGTAAATTATAAAGGGAATTATGCCGTATGGTAAAAATTACATTTTTCTTTGTAATTAACATGTGATTTTCATCGTATGTTAAAATTTACATTTTTATATGTAAATTATATAGGAAATTATGTCGTACGTTAAAAATTACATTTTTTCTTTGTAATTAACATGTGATTTTCATCGTATGTTAAAATTTAAATTTTTATATGTAAATTATATAGGGAATTATGCCGTATGTTAAAAATTACATTTTTCTTTGTAATTAACATGTGATTTTCATCGTATGTTAAAATTTACATTTTTATATGTAAATTATATAGGAAATTATACTGTATGATAAAAATTACATTTTTCTTTGTAATTAACATGTGAATTTCATCGTATGTTAAAATTTACATTTTTATATGTAAATTATATAGGTAATTATACTGTATGATAAAAATTACATTTTTCTTTGTAATTAACATGTGATTTTCATCGTATACATTTTTATATGTAAATTATATAGGAAATTATACCGTATGTTAAAAACTACATTTTTCTTTGTAATTAACATGTGAATTTCATAGTAGGTTAAAATTTACATTTTTATATGTAAATTATATAGGAAATTATACTATATGATAAAAAATACATTTTTCTTTGTAATTAACATGTGAATTTCATCGTATGTTAAAATTTACATTTTTATATGTAAATTATATAGGAAATTATACTGTATGATAAAAATTACATTTTTCTTTGTAATTAACATGTGAATTTCATCGTATGTTAAAATTTACATTTTTATATGTAAATTATACAGGAAATTATACTGTATGATAAAAATTACATTTTTCTTTGTAATTAACATGTGAATTTCATCGTATGTTAAAATTTACATTTTTATATGTAAATTATATAGGAAATTATACTGTATGATAAAAATTACATTTTTCTTTGTAATTAACATGTGAATTTCATCGTATGTTAAAATTTACATTTTTATATGTAAATTATATAGGAAATTATACTGTATGATAAAAATTACATTTTTCTTTGTAATTAACATGTGAATTCATCATATGTTAAAATTTACATTTTTATATGTAAATTATATTGGAAATTATATTGTATGATAAAAATTACATTTTTCTTTGTAATTAACATGTGAATTTCATCGTATGTTAAAATTTACATTTTTATATGTAAAGTATATACGAAATTATACTGTATGATAAAAATTACATTTTTCTTTGTAATTAACATGTGATTTTCATCGTATGTTAAAATTTACATTTTTATATGTAAATTATATAGGGAATTATGCCGTATGTTAAAAATTACATTTTTCTTTGTAATTAACTTGTGAATTTCATCGTATGTTAAAATTTATATTTTTATATGTAATGTATATAGGAAATTATACCGTATGATAAAAAGTACATTTTTATATGTAATTAAAACATGAATTTACATTGTATGTCAAATATTACATTTTTATATGTAATGTATGTAGGAAGTCACACCATAGGATAAAAATTACATTTTTCTATGTAATTAAAAGATGCATTTACATCGTATGATAGAATTCACACTTTTATATATGTAACATAGGATGAGAATGAACATTAGAAATAAAATTCATTTATTTTATATGTAATATAAGATGTAGGAATTTGACATGCAAATTAAATTTACATTTTATATGTAAATAAGGTGCAGGAATGTGACATGAAATTAAAGTTATATATTTTAGGATGTAAATGATAAGTAGATTTTGCATTGTATAGATAATTTACATTTTTATAAAAATGAGAATTGGCATCGCAAATAAAATTGCATTTTTATATGCAATAAAAGAATGAACTTTTACATTGTGAAATAAAATTTACATTTTCATACGTAGGTAAAAGTTAGGTATGTTCATTGAAATTTTACAGAGTAATTAAAATAATGAATTCAACGTAAAAATGGAATTCACCTTTCTATGTAAATAAAAGGGTTAGGAGAATTATATTTATATATTTATATATAAATATAATTAAGATTTATTGAATCGAGCGCGGCAGTTCACATTTTGAAATCGTATCTTTAAACGATTATACCGGAAGATCCGACCGTCGGATTTTCCCAAAACCGAAAGCATTAAGACCGTCTCGGAAAATTCTTTCCAACGATATAAGATTCGTTATGATCCTACGGTTAGATTTTGAGGAATGTGAAAATCAAAATTTGTAGAAAGCAGCGCCAGGGTCGTCCATTGACCTAAAGCGTCGTTAATTAAAATATAATTATTTTAAATAATTAAAATAGGAATGAATCATTAAGAAAAACATCATAAACGAATAAGAAGGATTTTAAATATATATCTATATATATACGAGGATTATTTGGGAAGTCTGAGTTCTCTCATTCCAAATAATCAAACGACGTTAATGGAAGTACAAAGATGGCGTATGAAGACCGTAAATCTTACCTCGAATGGACAACGATCGAGGCCCTGATTTGACTTGCTCCCAATTCAAGGGTCATGGTCATTGCCCAAATGTACGTGTTGATTTCACGGGTTTGGCTTTCGCTCAGACCTAGAGCATAAGCTAATAAATGGATTGTGTGTCTGACATCATACTCTATCAAATATCATGTTATTGATCTTTTGTCGAATGTATGGATGTTTGGTGGCGGGGAATTTATTCTCTTGCTTAACACCCATTCATATATTTCTTCAAAGGATTGGTAGTGCGATACAGAGTGATGATGTGGCATGCTAAGATGCATAGGATCAAGGTTTTGTTGAAAAGCAGGCCTTGTGGGACGATCAAAGAATAGCCTGTTTAGGCATAGCTTTGTGTACAGCGTGACTTCGCGAACCTCACACACCGGCGGAGTCTAAAATGGGAGAAGGGAACGCAGGGAGAGCAGCACGTTTCTTTCTAGCTAGAAGTGGTGATTGGGCTTTAACACGGCCCAACATTTTACTTATGTGGATGATGGAATGAGGCGCCTCAGATGATAGGTCCTATTGGACTGGGAAACGTGTGTTCAGGAATAACTAATCCGCAACTCGTATGGTGGACCGGCCCTGCAGCTATCCAAGGGTTCACTGCGGGGGATCCTGAGACATTAGCTAGAGTGTCTCGAATCGGTAGGAGCTCCTCCCTAGCCTTGACTCATGATGGAAACCAAAATCCAAATACGACCCTACGAATTTGATTGTATTACTAGTATGGAGGCATAGTAGTATGGGATACTATTCTTCCTAGGATTTATACATTTACTTTGAAATGTTTTGATATATACTAATAATAATATTAAACTCGTATTTGCCGTATTTAGCATGTTTAATCACTATAAGGTAAAACCCTATCCTATGGTTTGTGTTGCATTGTGTGATGGGACCTGGGTCTTATGGTGATTCCATTTTTCTAAAAAGCATGACGTTGTTGTACGATTTACTTATTATTTATTCTGACACATTTATGCACGGCATCCCATTAGAGCAAACCCGTTCCGCGTTGGCGGCGTGGTCTTTGGATTTGCCCTATTAATAGTGATTAATTAGTTAAGAATTCTCACACCAGTCCCACGACTAACCCGTTGTTTGTTTCCACCTTTCTGCAAACTCGGGTGCCCTCCTTTCTACACGGGCAGCCAAGTAAACAGGTTTATTCTTCGCTTGGAGTCTTTTCTTTGGAGCTGCTTATTATCTTTCTTGGATTTGCTTTTGTGAAGAGGTGATGACTTGGAGCTTGAAGACATCTATCATTTGCTGCTATTGCATTTTTCTCTTTTTAATTTTAGACATTAAACTTGTTTCATTTCACGTTGTTTAAGTTGGAGTTGGAACTTATTTCTCTTTCTGCAAACTTGATGTAATAATTTAGAATTCTGTGACTGTGGACTTTCTGGTGGTTAATGACATTATATTTCCGCTGCTATGATGTTGTTACTCTATGAATTTCCTATGCTATGTTGTATCTGTGATATGTATTATTGTATTTATGTTGTATTCCAAATGATCATTCCTTACTTTCATTCTGTGGAAGTTTGGGGTCATCACAGTTAGTATCAGAGCTTTGGTTAAACTTAGCTTTGGAATATAACATAATTATAATAATTCGTTTACATAGAATCCCAATATTCTATGGCGAACATTTCATGAGAATACATAATAGTCAGTCATTTTATCATCATCCTTTTTCCATCGCTTTTTCTTTATCATTTCTTAAAATCACCATTACAGTTGTTCTGACTCTTTCCTGGATCGTACAGAACTAACTAAAAATGAGTACTTGTGCCGCTAGAACTGCTAGACTTAGAACAATGGGGCAAAATGTTATTGGAACCAAGGAGCCCACAGTTCAACAACCACCACCGCATCCCTTTGACTTGGTGAGCGTAGTGAAGGATTTAAAGAATTTAGATGGAGTTCCGTTCACAGGTACGGAGATCGTGATACAGGCTCAGGCATGGCTTAAGAATTGTGAAAAGATATTTAGAGCGCTAGAACTGGAAGATCAAAAGAAGAGATTTGTGGCTTCATGGATGCTCCAAGGCGAAGCACAGCTTTGGTGGGAAGAGGTCAATATAGGAGGAGATGAAGAAAATATGACTTGGACCAAATTTAAAGAGCTGTTTAATGAAGAGTGTATTGCAAGGCAAGAGGTGGAAAGGCTTTATGATAAGTTTGCTTGTCGCTATGAAAAGAAGTCTGAAGAAAGCAATTCTGGAGCCGCTAATACTTATGATAAGACTAAGCGGCAATGCTACCACTGCTAGAAATTTGGACACTACAGCAAGGACTACGGGAATCTAAAGAAGGCCAGAAGAGAGGACACTAGAAAATGCTATAAATGCCATAAAAAGGGTCACATCAAACTTAATTGTCCACTATTGAGGGGTTCCCAAGTTGCCCATGTGTACGAGGGAGCAAGTGCACCACCTTCTTCCGCACCTACTTCTTCTGAAGGAGCAGGTAAGCCTGATGTTTTAGGTGGTACTATTTCTGTTAAGAACATTCTATTTATTGGTTCCTACCCTTCTATTCTTCTCTTTTTCTTTTCGAGGACGAAAAGTTCTTAAGGAGGGGAGATTGTAACAACCCGGAATTTGGGGCCAATTTAATATTTTCATTTTAGAGATTTTAAAGGTGTTTAAATAGTTGAAATGAATTATTATAAATAAAAATGACTAGAAATTTATTTTGATTGGATTTAATACAAATATATTTAATTTAATCATAAAAGGAATTAGAAAAGGACAGTAGTTGGAAAAGTCAAAATTGAACTTTGACTAACTACACACGATGCAGAATAAACCGGATTTTGATGAAACGAAAAATATTTAAATCTGTTAATGAATATCTTTCTAACGAATCTGAAAAATCGAAGTTTCATAGCGGGAATCAAAAGTTATGGCCAAATGAATTCTCAAAAAGGTCGCTATAGAGATTATATCGCCCTTGAAAATCGACATTTTGCATACGACCTCGGAATTCGATGAAACCACTTTTATTGGGTCCGGGATGTAAAATTATTGCTAGGTTTCAAATTTCATGATTTTTGAAGCTAGTAGGTGAGCGTGGCAAAAGAAACTGTGTTTTGTCAATTTCGGTCAAAATTAATTGACTGAAAAATAGCCATTTTTCGAATATTCTCAGTATTCGACGAAATAAATTTTGTTAGGACCGTATCGTCATAAGAAAGCCAAAAATAATTTTTCTGGATTTTTCTGACTTCGTATGTGACCCCAATAAAATTAGAAAGTACGTTCGAATTAAAAATAAAAGAATTAATTTGAAAATAAAGAAAACACACTGTAAACCTCAGAATTAGACCTCGGCACTAGCGCCATTGCGTTCAGAAGACGTCAAAACCTATTGTTCGACAGTCGTTGGGGTCCGTTTGTTGATCGTATAGGAAAACCCTAATATTGGGATTAATTAAATAAATAAATAAAATAAAAATACGCTGAATACACGTATAAATACGGATGAACAGTGCTCCTTCCCCTTCGTTTTATTTCCCCCGCCGAACCTGTATAGCTCAAAATTTTGAGCTCCGATTCCTCCTAAACCATGGAGAATTAGTGTATGCCCCTTTGGACATTTTCGAAGTACTTCGCGAGCTCTTTCATCTCCGACAAGAATCACTTAGTCTCGCGCCCTGTAGCTCTCGAACCGAGCACCCAAAGCCGCGGCCTTCGAACCGCCGTCGGGCCCACACGCCGCCGCCACACCTCCCCATACTCCGGGCGTGGATGCGACTCCCCTAGGCCTTCCACCTCCAATAATCCGCTCCTCAATCCGATCATCCAATCTCCCGATATCTTGATCCAAAGTTTTGAACTTTTTGAAAATATTAAGGTAAATTCAATCTCAGTTTTGCCACGCTTTTAAGCGTTACAGCGACAGTTGTTGAAAGTCAGTTCTAATTTATTTGTATGAACTTGAAATTGAAATCTTTCAGATCCGAAACTGCTGTGACATTGAACACGAGATCTGATTGAATCCGAACCTTCATTTCAAATCCAAGGTAGGTGAGAATTTATTTTTAATTAAATTTAATTAATTTAATAATTATTATTGCGTTATGTGAAATTGAAAGTCAAACACAATTAGATCTGCGATGAATGTTACCATGGGTTATGGATTCAAATTGTTGTGATGTTATGATTCTAGATCCGTTATTTTCAATCATAGATCTGTTGATTAAAATCATAGATCGGTAGGAAAAATTAGATTTTTACCTTGTTTAAATTTGTTGAAGTATGCCGTGTGGATATGAATCATGTATAAATCTATCATAATTTACATCGTTATGTAATTTACATTATTTTAATGTGAATTAAAGTAGAAATTTACATCGTTATGTAATTTACATTATTTTAATGTGAATTAAAGTAGAAATTTACATCGTTATGTAATTTACATTATCCTAATGTGAATTAAAGTTGAAATTTACATCGTTATGTAATTTACATTATCTTAATGTGAATTAAAGTAGAAATTTACATCGTTATGTAATTTACATTATCTTAATGTGAATTAAAGCAGAAATTTACATCGCTAGGTAATTTACATTATTTTAATGTGAATTAAAGCAGAAATTTACATCGTTATGTAATTTACATTATTTTAATGTGAATTAAAGCAAAAATTTACATCGTTATGTAATTTACATTATCTTAATGTGAATTAAAGTAGAAATTTACATCGTTATGTAATTTACATTATTTTAATGTGAATTAAAGTAGAAATTTACATCGTTATGTAATTTACATTATTTTAAGGTGAATTAAAGTAGTAATTTATGATGTAAGGAATTTACATTTTTATAATGTTAATATGAAGTAGATTTTGCATAGTGGTAAAAATTACATTTTTCTTTGTAATTAACATGTGAATTTCATCCTATGTTAAAATTTACATTTTTATATGTAAATTATATAGGAAATTATACCGTATGTTAAAAATTACATTTTTCTTTGTAATTAACATGTGATTTTCATCGTATGTTAAAATTTACATTTTTATATGTAAATTATATAGGAAATTATACTGTTTGATAAAAATTACATTTTTTCTTCGTAATTAACATGTGATTTTCATCGTATGTTAAAATTAACATTTTTATATGTAAATTATTTAGGGAATTATGCCGTATGGTAAAAATTACATTTTTCTTTGTAATTAACATGTGATTTTCATCGTATGTAAAAATTTACATTTTTATATGTAAATTATATAAGAAATTATGCCGTATGTTAAAAATTACATTTTTTCTTTGTAATTAACATGTGATTTTCATCGTATGTTAAAATTTACATTTTTATATGTAAATTATATAGGGAATTATGCCGTATGATAAAAATTATATTTTTCTTTGTAATTAACATGTGATTTTCATCATATGTTAAAATTTACATTTTTATATGTAAATTATATAGGAAATTATACTGTATGATAAAAATTACATTTTTCTTTGTAATTAACATGTGAATTTCATCGTATGTTAAAATTTACATTTTTATATGTAAATTATATAGGTAATTATACTGTATGATAAAAATTACATTTTTCTTTGTAATTAACATGTGATTTTCATCGTATGTTAAAATTTACATTTTTATATGTAAATTGTATAGGAAATTATACCGTATGTTAAAAATTACATTTTTCTTTGTAATTAACATTTGAATTTAATCGTATGTTAAAATTTACATTTTTATATGTAGATTATATAGGAAATTATACTGTATGATAAAAATTACATTTTTCTTTGTAATTAACATATGAATTTCATCTTATGTTAAAATTTACATTTTTATATGTAAATTATATAGGAAATTATACTATGTGATAAAAATTACATTTTTCTTTGTAATTAACATGTGAATTTTATCGTATGTTAAAATTTACATTTTTATATGTAAATTATATAGGAAATTATACTGTATGATAAAAATTACATTTTTCTTTGTAATTAACATGTGGATTTCATCGTATGTTAAAATTTACATTTTTATATGTAAATTATATAGGAAATTATACTGTATGATAAAAATTACATTTTTCATTGTAATTAACATGTGAATTTCATCGTATGTTAAAATTTACATTTTTATGTGTAAATTATATAGGAAATTGTACTGTATGATAAAAATTACATTTTTCTTTGTAATTAACATGTGAATTTCATCGTATGTTAAAATTTACATTTTTATATGTAAATTATATAGGAAATTATACTGTATGATAAAAATTACATTTTTCTTTGTAATTAACATGTGAATTTCATCGTATGTTAAAATTTACATTTTTATATGTAAAGTATATAGGAAATTATACTGTATGATAAAAATTACGTTTTTCTTTGTAATTAACATGTGATTTTCATAGTATGTTAAAATTTACGTTTTTATATGTAAATTATATAGGGAATTATGCCGTATGTTAAAAATTACATTTTTCTTTGTAATTAACTTATGAATTTCATCGTATGTTAAAATTTACATTTTTATATGTAATGTATATAGGAAATTATACCGTATGATAAAAAGTACATTTTTATATGTAATTAAAACATGAATTTACATCGTATGTTAAATATTACATTTTTATATGTAATGTATGTAGGAAGTTACATCGTAGGATAAAAATTACATTTTTCTATGTAATTAAAAGATGCATTTACATCGTATGATAGAATTCACATTTTTTATATATGTAACATAGGATGAGAATGAACATTAGAAATAAAATTCAATTATTTTATATGTAATATAAGATGTAGGAATTTGACATGAAAATTAAATTTACATTTTATACGTAAATAAGGTGTAGGAATGTGAAATGAAATTAAAGTTATATATTTTAGGATGTAAATGAAAAGTAGATTTTGCAATGTATAGACAATTTACATTTTTATAAAAATGAGAATTGGCATCGCAAATAAAATTGCATTTTTATATGCAATAAAAGAATGAACTTTTACATTGTGAAATAAAATTTACATTTTCATATGTAGGTAAAAGTTAGGTATGTTCATTGAAAATTTACAAAGTAATTAAAATAATGAATTCAACGTAAAAATGGAATTCACCTTTCTATGTAAATAAAAGGGTTAGGAGAATTATATTTATATATAAATATAATTAAAATTTATTGAATCGAGCGCGGCAGTTCACATTTTGAAATCGTATCTTTAAACGATTATACCGGAAGATCCGACCGTCGGATTTTCCAAAAACTGAAAGCATTAGGACCGTCTCGGAAAATTCTTCCCAACGATATAAAATACGTTATGATCCAATGGTTAGATTTTGAGGAATGTGAAAATCAAAATTTGTAGAAAGAAGCGCCAGGGTCGTCCATTGACCTGAAGCATCGTTAATTAAAATATAATTATTTTAAATAATTAAAATAGGAATGAATCGTTAAGAAAAACATCATTAACGAATAAGAAGGATTTTAAATATATATCTATAAATATACGAGGATTATTTGGGAAGTCCGAGTTCTCTCATTCCAAATAATCAAACGACGTTAATGGAAGTACAGAGATGGCGTATGAAGACCGTAAATCTTCCCTCGAATGGACAACGATCGAGGCCCTAATTTGACTTGCTCCCAATTCAAGGGTCATGGTCACTACCCAAACGTACGTGTTGATTTCACGGGTTTGGCTTTCGCTCAGACCCAGAGCATAAGCTAATAAATGGATTTTGTGTCTGACATCATACTCTATCAAATATCATGTTATTGATCTTTTGTCGAATGTATGGATGTTTGGTGGCGGGGAATTTATTCTCTTGCTTAACACCCGTTCATATATTTCTTTAAAGGATTGGTAGTGCGATATGGAGTGATGATGTGGCATGCTAAGATGCATAGTATCAAGGTTTTGTTGAAAAGCAGGCTTTGTGGGACGATCAAAGCATAGCCTATTTAGGCATAGCTTTGTGTACAGCGTGACTTCGCGAACCTCACACACCGGCGGAGTCTAAAATGGGAGAAGGGAACGCAGGGAGAGCAGCACGTTTCTTTCAAGCTAGAAGTGATGATTGGGCTTTAACATGGCCCAACATTTTACTTATATGGATGATTGAATGAGGCGCCTCAGATGATAGGTCCTATAGGACTGGGAAACGTGTGTTCAGGAATAACTAATCCGCAACTCGTATGGTGGACCGGCCCTGCAACAATCCAAGGGTTCACTGCGGGGGATCCTGAGACATTAGCTTGAGTGTCTCGAATCGGTAGGATCTCCTCCCTAGCCTTGACTCATGATGGAAACCAAAATCCAAATACAACCCTACGAATTTGATTGTATTACTAGTATGGAGGCATAGTAGTATGGGATACTATTCTTCCTAGGATTTATACATTTACTTTGAAATGTTTTGATATATACTAATAATAATAGTTAACTTGAATTTGCCGTATTTAGCATGTTTAATCACTATAAGGTAAAACCCTATCCTCTAGTTTGTGTTGCATTGTGTGATGGGACCTGGGTCTTATGGTGATTCCATTTTTCTAAAAAGCATGACGTTGTTGTACGATTTACTTATTATTTGTTCTGACACATTTATGCACGGCTGCCCATTAGAGCAAACCCGTTCCGCGTTGGCGGCATGGTCTTTAAATTTGCCCTATTAATAGTGATTAATTAGTTACGAATTCTCACACCAGTCCCACGACTGACCCGCTGTTTGTTTCCACCTTTCTGCAAACTCAGGTGCCCTCCTTTCTACACGGGCAGCCAAGTAAACATGTTTATTCTTCGCTTGTAGTATTTTCTTTGGAGTTACTTATTATCTTTCTTGGATTTGCTTTTGTGAAGAGGTGATGACTTGGAGCTTGAAGACATCTATCATTTGCTGCTATTGCATTTTTCTCTTTTTAATTTCAGACATTAAACTTGTTTCATTTCACGTTGTTTAAGTTGGAGTTGGAACTTATTTCTCTTTCTGCAAACTTGATGTAATAATTTAGAATTCTGTGACTGTGGACTTTCTGGTGGTTAATGACATTATATTTCCGCTGCTATGATGTTGTTACTCTATGAATTTCCTATGCTATGTTGTATCTGTGATATGTATTATTGTATTTATGTTGTATTCCAAATGATCATTCCTTACTTTCATTCTGTGGAAGTTTGGGGTCATCACACCGTCGGAACCTACACTGGCCCACCAACCGCCGACGTTTTGACCGCTTATAATCAGCCCAGTAACCGTCCCCCACCTTGCCTAGTTACAGGGTATCATGATACATCTATGTGGGTTACTGCTGAAATGTGTAACACCCCGTATTCTCTATTAATGTTATAATAACGAATCCAAGAATACTAAATTTAAAATGTGAGAATTAAGGGAAATGGGTTATGCCATTGTGTTCGTCTTGGAATTCTAGTTGAGATAGAGTCTGAGTTTGCGTAAATTGGACTTCGTATGAGGAAGTTATGGCTGTCAGAAGTTTCTAGAAAATTCAAATAAATTCAAACAGCTCGAAAACAAATTCAAATTCAAATTAGAAGTCAGAAGCGGGCTGGGCGGGAAAATTATCGCCCAGGACGCATGTCGACCAGGGGGTCAACCCTAGTGTTGACCTCCCCCCCAACAGGTCGACCTCGGGGTCGACCTACCCCTCGACCAGATCTAAATTTTGATGACTGATGACTTGCTGCTGAGTCACTAGGGTTTCTGGAAAGTTCTGATCTGGTCTGAACCGTTGCGATTAACCTTAGCATCATCCGATGGTTCAAATTGAATTGAAATTCTATATAAACAACCCATTGCTCAAACCTAAAAATCACACAAAAATAATCCTAGAACTATCATGCTGTCAATTGAGAACGTGGAGTAGACGTCCCCAATTCAAAGACAAGATAAGAACTTGAATCAAAATCAAATTAAAAGTTATCAAATTCGACGATCTACATCAAAGGCGAGCTTACCAATTCCAGAATTCAGATTCCAAAATGCAAGAATTCCTTTTTTTGTAAGTTAGTTATTACGCAGATTTAAAAGTTTCAAATAAATCATGACATGTTGTAATTTGAATATAGAGTGATGCTTATGTATAAGATTTGATTCTCGTTTATCTTAAAGTATCGTTGAAATGAATCATTTCTATATGCTTGTGGTGATGAACATATTTTATATTAATCATATCTATATGATTGTGGTGATGAACATATTGTATGTTACTGGAATCTATTATGATTGGGTAATGGATTTAATTTGCCAATTAAATAGTGAAATATGTCATGTTATAAATTCGTAGTTATTTGCAACTTTATGATCTAAAACACATGCTTATATGTTAGATCAACACTACTATATATTCATGTTAGGTTGAATCTATTTATGTTGTAAAAATGATTATAGTAGTTTTTCTTATGTTTTGACATACATAAGTCAAAATGCTAAGTTGCGATTTAAAAATGATTATAGTAGCTTTCTTATGTTTTGACATACATAAGTTAATATGGTAAGTTGTAGGTTGAAACTGTGATTATATGTTAAACCTCCATGTTAGACCTTTGTCAAGTTTACATGACAATTATACCCAACTTAGTCACAAGTTCACCTTTACCATTTAATTAAAGTCAATGACACCTCTATGCCAACTTACACATGACAAGTTGAAATGTATGCTATTTTATGTTTATTTCATGTCCCTTGTTTATTACCCCTTTTCTTGTTTATGGAATGGGCTAATTTACTAGCTCAACATTTTATATGATTCATGCGTACGTTCCACGGGGGTAGCGATGGGAAATATGAAAATTCATGGCATAGATTTGTTCATTAAATGGTATATTTGATATACCATTTATGGTGAGCATAATCAAAGGGTGATTATGACATGATTAAATTAAATTAAATTTACATAAAGAAATTAGACATATATAGGAAAATGTGAATTTAAAAAAGACGAATATGCCTAACACGAGGTTAGACTGAGTTGTGGTGTAAATCTGCCCGGAACCGACTGGCATATCCAGTGACCACAACAAGACCTGTCTACTATGGGTGGTTAGTGCATCAAGCCCAAAAAGAACTCGAGGTTAGACTGAGTTGTGGTGTAAATCTGCCCGGAACCGACCGGCACATCCAGTGACCACAACAAGACCCGTAACACCCCACCTCCGCCAGGGTCACTCTTGCAAGCGCACTAGCTTTGGAGGGGCGTTAAACGAGGTAAACATGCATGCAGATATCACAAGACAGAACATATAAGTAAAAGCAGAGTAAATAAAGCAGCGGGTAAAAACTAACATTTCAAAACCATAGTCAAGTTACATCAAAGTACTTGGTCATTATTTTCCCACAAAACAAAGTCTAGAAACATAAACTGAAAACTGGAAAAAAACATAAAGTAACTATCCCCAAAGTAGAATGACGCCATAGCATGCTCAAGTCCAAACCGTACATGAGCTACCCAGGAAAGCAGCTAAAGATCCGAGCTAGGTGCTAGTATTCCCACCCTGAGAACCTGGGGGGGGGGAACCGGAAGAAAAGAGGCGAAAGAAAACGGGTCAGTCAAAAGACTGGTAAGTCCTACCTACTATTAGTATAAAAACAAATAAAGTTAACTAGACATGTAAAACAGAGATGAAACATAGGGTGATAACTGGCATGGTGAAAAGTTAACAAGATAGATCAAGTGTGGCATCGCATATACAGGGTTAAGTTGCACCAGGTGTACTAGTATTCTAATCCATGTCAAGTATAAACAAGAAATGATCCCTTGGCCCAAAGTTGGCCCAACATCATGAGGTGACCAAAATCAAGGTCCAACTACTCGGTCTAGTCGATCGGCTTCCTATAAGCCTAACTCGTCGTGTATCGGTGTCATACGGCTTAATCATGGAATGTAGTTAACTGTGCAAGGTCCACCCCAGGGTGTATCCCGCCCTAAGGTGTAAACCACAGACACAATCCAAGCACGCACAGTCTAAACCTACTGGTGCCCATGTTCAACTCCGGACTTAATGTGCACGACCATGGTCCGCCTGAACAACCGGTGCACCATTCAGCCGTCTCTTTTGGTCTCTTACAATCAGTCCAGTAATCGTGCCCCACCCTAGCCTAGTCCAGGGTATCCAGATACTCCCAAGTGGGTTACGGCTGAATAGGACCTCGTAACTAGGATTTCAAGCGGGTTAAGTGTGGTTAACCCTATCCTAACCATGTATTGAGTTGGTCAAGTGTATCCAAGCAGTTCATGACTTAACCCTATCAATACATCGTGTTTAATTGGTTAAGTATTCAAGTAGTTCATGACTTAACCCTACCAACCCATCGTTTTTAATTGGTTAAGTATTCAAGCGGTCTATGACTTAACCCTATCATGTGGCATTAATTAACTTAATGCACCCCAACCTCTCACATTAGACTTTGTTGTGGTTACTAGTTAAGCCGGGCGAGTCCGGGTAGCTTTACACCACAACCTAGTCTAACCTCGGGTTTTAAGTGCGATGTGACCAACTACTCACATTGGGTCCTATTGTTTGTAGCCACTAGTTAAGCCGGTCGGTTCCGGGTAGATTTATGCTACAAACTCAACCCAACCTCGAGTTGGCCACTTCCATGTTTTCTACATGTCATGTCCACATTCATGTTTTCAAGCATAAACACATGTCAAACTTTCATGTCATATTTTCAAGTCATGTTTTCATGATATTTAAGTTTGCCAACTACCCATAACGTATTCCCATCGCACGTAAATTCGCATCAACACAAATAGATCAAAGAGGGAACATAACAATATGACAAGGTGGGCATAAGATGGCAAAGTCTATCACAAGTTAAACATGGTGATATTTGAGGCCAAAAGGGGTTCAACATACTAGCATATGGCCTCAACATGTATGATAGCATAAAAAGGGGTTCAACATACTAGCATATGGCCTCAACATGTATGATAGCATAAAAGGTGACTTGGCCTCAAACATATCAAATAACATAAAGGTGATTTGGCCACAAGCATGCATAATAGCATAAGGGTGATTTGGCCACAAGCATGCATAATAGCATAAGGGTGATTTGGCCACAAGCATGCATAATAGCATAAGGGTGATTTGGCCCCAAGCATGCATAATAGCATAAGGGTGATTTGGCCACAAGCATGCATAATATCATAAGGGTGATTTGGCCACAAGCATGCATAATATCATAAGGGTGATTTGGCCACAAGCATATTAAGGAACATGAGGGGTTAAGGTTTGGCCATAAGTTAAACATGGTGGCATATGAGGCAAATGTGTTCATAAACTTGCATATTACATTATAAGCCTCAAAACATGCATGATATCAAACTTTAGCAAAATAGGTGAAACATGGTCATAAATGACATAGGATGTTAGCTAGTGATTCGCATATAACATCATATGCAAGATAACATAAGGGTTATGAGAGTTTCTATGTTGCTTTATGCAACATTTCAAATCAAAGCTCATAGCTTTCTATGCACAAAGTCAAGGTGATAGCTTTACAAACATGCATAGGATAAATCTATGCATATCATGATAGAATCAAAGCACAAATCATACTTAAGCCCAAACTCAAACTTGCAACATGTTATATTTAACTTCATAGTTAGAATCTAAGAGTAGTATAGGGCTTACAATGCAATGAAGACCTATAAAATAGAATAAGATTGAGATGAAGCCACTAGCAACTCTAAAAACCCCCAAATGAATACAAGCTCCAAGTTGTCTTGAGAAACAAGAAGCTCCTTTGATTTGTATGAAGAAAGATCCTTGTTTTTATGAAGAAAGTTGGCTCTTTTACTAGCTTAGGACACTCAAACTTTCATGAAGAGGATGGAGGCCATGATATGAAGATGGAGGCCATGATCAAGAAGCATTTTGGCATAGTTTAGTTGTAGGAATGATTAATGAGGGTTTAGGCTAGGTCTTAGGGTCTTTTTATAGAAGATTAGGTTAGTTTAAGCCATAGGATTAACCCTAGTTCAGATCTGAGCCATTAAAATCCATCACAAGCCTCCAAACATGTCTTGAGGAACAAGTCAGGTGCACCCCAGGCCAAACTGGCCGACCACCCAAGTTGACAGGGGTGCCGACTGGGCAGTCGACACCACCTGGGGTGTGTCGACTCCCAAGTCGACTCCCCAGTCGACTTGGTGGTGGCGGGAATTTTTCCCACCTCTTCTGCTTATCTGAATTTGAATTCTGAATTCAAATTTGAACAGTTTTTGAACTTGAAATTTTCTGAAAACTTTGACGGGCCATAACTTGGTCATACTGACTCCGATTTTCAAAAACTAGGACTCTATTTCGCATATTTTTTCGAGATGAACGCAATGGCATAGCCCGTTTCCCTTAATTCAGATTTTATCATTTAATTCTGCCTTGGTTTATGTTATTACATGTTATTTAAAAATACGGGTTGTTACATTCTCCCCTCCTTAAAGGATTTCGTCCCCGAAATCTTCAAGTTAGGAAGAACATATCCTACCATCCATCATCCATCTACTCAAAACATCATCCACGTGCAGTCATTGTCCTTAAAAGATTCTAAATGCTGTATGTTCATATGCGAAAGGTGTGTGTATATGTACTTATCTAATGCGAAAATCAGGCGGTTACTGATTCAGTAAACCTCCTTAACGCAAAGTATGTTAGTGAAATGAGTCCATATGTATGCAAATTCCTAGCATCATTTATAATCTCTACATTAGTGCACATAACATTCATCCATATGCAACATCCACGTGATAACATAACAAGTTTCAGCCATGAATAAGTATAAGCACTCATGCATATGCAATATGAAAGTGTGTGAGCCGATCTTAGTGCCTAATTTGTATCATGCATCCATGAGTATTCACTTGCAAACCCTTGCAACCACTTGCAAACATCAAGCATAACATGTTTCAAATACATGTTTCATCCAACGGGTTTCTACCTAAGGTTCTCATGACAAGGTTAACGAGATAACAAGATAAACGTGGATAGTGAAAGAAAGATATGCTGGCTAGGAAAAGAGATCGAGAATGTACCCTCAAAAAGAAATGGGTGAAGCGTGCGCATCTTCTCCTCGGTTTCCCAAGTTGCGTCCTCTTCGGCTTCACTCCACTGAACCTTTACTAACTTGACTTCTCGATTCCTCAGCTTCTTGATCTCCGTTCCCAAGATACGGGTCGGAGCTCGCCTTAGGGTTGCCTCTTTCTCTACCTCCACGTCTTCAAGAATGCTAGGCTCAACTACCTCGGCTGACTCATATAGGCATTTTCGGAGATGCGAGACATGAAAAACATTGTGTACTCCGGCCAGCTTCTCGGGCAATTCCACTCTATAAGCCATTTGCCCAATCTTCTCTATGATAGGGAAGGGTCCAACAAACCTTGGTGCTATCTTTCCAACTGCTCCAAAACGAACCACGTTTCGCAAAGGAGGAGCCTTCACGAAAACCATATCTCCAACTCCGAATTCCAAATCTGTCCTTCGCTTGTCAGCGTAGGATTTCTGTCTGTCTTGGGCCGTCTTCATCCGCCTTCGAATCAACTCAACCTTCTCGGATGTGCCCCTTATCATGTCGGGCCCAAGTATAAGCTCATCCGTTGTCTCCCACCAACATGTTGGTGACTTGCACGGCCTCCCATACAAAGCTTCGAATGGTGCCATTCCTATGCTTGCTTGGTAGCTGTTATTATAAGCAAACTCCACTAGAGGAAGATGATCTTCCCAAGTACCACCAAAGTCAAGAATGCATAGCCTCAACAGATCTTCTAGTACCCTATTCACCCTTTTGGTCTGGCCATCCGTCTGTGGGTGATAGGCCGTACCTAGATTCAATCATGTACCCATCGCTTCTTGCAAACTATTCCAGAACTGGCTAGTGAAGATTGGGTCACGATCGCTAACTATGCTAGAAGGAACTCCATGCAATCGCACTATCTCTCGAAGATAAACAGATGCTAGACCTGATGCGGTCCTCTTGTTCTTTACTGGAATGAAATGGGTGCTCTTCGTAAGTCTATCAACTATGACCCATATCCCATAAAGCCCAAATAGTTTGGTCAACTTAATGGACATCTTCACCCTAACTATATATCACAAACAGGCGAGTCACACTCCTTATGGGGTTTGCAACAGAACTAAGATTGAGAATAGGACCGAGAGGATATACTTAAAAGATAGCATGCGAGTAAGCTCCACAGAATAGTAGGGGTCAAGGACATACTCTTAAAAAGAGATATAATACGCGTATCTAGTCTTTAATCTCCTAAGTCGCATTTTCTTGTGCTTAATCCCATCGTGCCTTGACCGTCTTTTAACTTCACAATTTCCGTAGTTTCCAAATATGAGTTGGAACTCGTTTCATCATTGCCTCTCGTTCCACATCCACTTATTCTTTTCCTAAAAATACTTGGCTACAACTGCGTGCTCATGGTTTTCCTGCAAGCTTTCCAAAATTCGTTAGTGAATCCTGGATCTCGTTTACATACCATACGGTATTCCACGCAGAAAAACTATCTCTTGAAAACAAATGTCAATCCATGTTGCCAAATGTACTTACTAAGGTGATTTCTATAACCCCTGCTTAAGCGAAATGGACTATCCGCCTTAGTGGCGAACACTACTCGATTGGATTACAAATTTCCAATAAAAGTGCCAAGGGATTCTTGATAACTAATCATGACGGAACCCTAAAGGTCACACGAGATTTCGAGGGTATTACCGAGGCGAGTCATGAGCCTCGCAACCCTATGTTCAAAGTCAAGAATGGCTCCATAACTGGACAACCAACCCATGCCCAAAATCAACCCGTATCCCATAAACCCGAGAACATAAGCACCACACACGAATTCTACGCTCAAGATAGAGATTTTCAAATCCATACAAATCGCAGATAGATGGGCGGAACCCCCAATCGGATTTGAAATACTAACGGGATTTTCAACTAGACTAGTACTTAGGTGCAAACTTTCAACAAGATCAGAAATAAAACTATGCGATGCGCCAGAATAAAATAAGGTATGAACAAGGAAATCAGAAATGTAAACATGACTTTCTATAGAAACACTACCTCGATCAAAAGCTGGAAGAGCGAGGAGAGCCTGCAACTGCCCTCCAGAGGGTCCTGCTCGCTGAGCTTGCCTTTGCCCTTGTCCTCGCTTCCTTGGGCAATCCTTACTGAAGTGTCCAGACTTTCCACAATGAAAGCATTCTCCCAAATTCCTTTTCTTCTTCCTACAATCTTTGGCTATGTGCCCAGTGATCCTACAGAAGTTGCACTTCCTCCTTTCTCTTGACTTGTTGTCCTTGTTGTTGTTGTTCTTGCCTCCTTTTCCGGAACCTACCTTCTTGCCTTGAGACTCATTTGCCTTGACCTCCTTCTTGCCACTCTTATCTTCCTCTTGAAGCAGGGCCATATTTACCAAACTCTCGAAAGTCGCCCCCATGGGTATATGAGACATGGCCAAACCGCGCAATGGCTCATTCAATCCTAGAGCAAAGCGTAGGGCCTTCTTCTGAGCTGTGTTAACCAAGTCTAGACCAAATTGAGCAAGTTGATTAAACTTATCGACGTATTCCCTAACGGTCATGTCCCCTTGCTTTAGTGATAAGAACCTCTCCATCTGAAGGTTCTCTTCTGTCGATGATAGAAACCTCAGTTCAAACCTTTTCCTAAAGTCATCCCAAGTCTGAATTGGCCTGGTAGTGGTGGTGACTAGGTGACTACCCACCAATATGCAACTTCCTCTTTCAATAGCCATACTGCCAACAGAACTTTTCTACGGTCTTCCACATCAAAGATAGCAAAGAGGTCTTTAGTTTCCTTTAACCAGTTTCTTGCCTCGACAAAAGTCTCCGTCCCAATAAAATTCTTGCCACCCATCGCCTTAAAGTCCTTGCAAATCTTCGCGAAATCCGCTTGTGGATGCTGAGGAGGAGGAGGAGGAACCTCAGCTACGGGAGGGGGAGGAATGTTAGCCACGGGGGAAGGAGGAGGAATGTCCGCGGGGCCGTCTTCATTCGTCCTTGCCTCCATGTACCTTCTAAACCAAATAGGTAATTGTACGCCCTCCAGAATGGCAAAATTATCGGCCATACTGAAACGAAGAAAAAGATAGATTGAGAACGAGGAAATAAAGGATAGTGCTAATGGCTTTTGGGGAATAGCCTTTTAAAATAAACTAGACTTTTCTTGGAAAATACTTAATTGGTTTTGAAAATAGTTTTTCAAAAGGTAAGTTTTAAAAACCTTTTGTTCAATCTCGCAAACCTTATGCTCTAATACCAAATGTAACACCCCACCTCCGCCAGGGTCACTCTTGCAAGCGCACTAGCTTTGGAGGGGCGTTAAACGAGGTAAACATGCATGCAGATATCACAAGACAGAACATATAAGTAAAGGCAGAGTAAATAAAGCAACGGGTAAAAACTAACATTTCCAAACCATAGTCAAGTTACATCAAAGTACTTGGTCATTATTTTCCCACAAAACAAAGTCTAGAAACATAAACTGAAAACTGGAAAAAAACATAAAGTAACTATCCCCAAAGTAGAATGACGCCATAGCATGCTCAAGTCCAAACCGTACATGAGCTATCCAAGAAAGCAGCTAAAGATCCGAGCTAGGTGCTAGTATTCCCACCCTGAGAACCTAGGGGGGGGGGGAACGGAAGAAAAGAGGCGAAAGAAAACGGGTCAGTCAAAAAGACTGGTAAGTCCTACCTACTATTAGTATAAAAACTAATAAAGTTAACTAGACATGTAAAACAGAGATGAAACATAGGGTGATAACTGGCATGGTGAAAAGTTAACAAGATAGATCAAGTGTGGCATCGCATATACAGGGTTAAGTTGCACCAGGTGTACTAGTATTCTAATCCATGTCAAGTATAAACAAGAAATGATCCCTTGGCCCAAAGTTGGCCCAACATCATGAGGTTATCTAAATCAAGGTCCAACTACTCGGTCTAGTCGATCGGCTCCCTATAAGCCTAACTCGTCGTGTATCGGTGTCATACGGCTTAATCATGGAATGTAGTTAACTATGCAAGGTCCACCCTAGCCCTAAGGTGTAAACCACAGACAAAATCCAAGCACGCACAGTCTAATCCTACTGGTGCCCATGTTCAACTCCGGACTTAATGTGCACGACCATGGTCCGCCTGAACAACCGGTGCACCATTCAGACGTCTCTTTTGGTCTCTTACAATCAGTCCAGTAATCGTGCCCCACCCTAGCCTAGTCCAGGGTATCCAGATACTCCCAAGTGGGTTACGGCTGAAAAGGACCTCGTAACTAGGATTTCAAGCGGGTTAAGTGTGGTTAACCCTATCCTAACCATGTATTGAGTCGGTCAAGTGTATCCAAGCAGTTCATGACTTAACCCTATCAATACATCGCGTTTAATTGGTTAAGTATTCAAGTAGTTCATGACTTAACCCTACCAACCCATCGTGTTTAATTGGTTAAGTATTCAAGCGGTCCATGATTAACCCTATCATGTGGCATTAATTAACTTAATGCACCCCGACCTCTCACATTAGACTTTGTTGTGGTTACTATTTAAGCCGGGCGGGTCCGGGTAGCTTTACACCACAACCTAGTCTAACCTCGGGTTTTAAGTGCGATGTGACCAACTACTCACATTGGGTCCTATTGTTTGTAGCCACTAGTTAAGCCGGTCGGTTCCGGGTAGATTTATGCTACAAACTCAACCCAACCTCGAGTTGGCCACTTCTATGTTTTCTACATGTCATGTCCACATTCATGTTTTCAAGCATAAACACATGTCAAACTTTCATGTCATATTTTCAAGTCATGTTTTCATGTTATTTAAGTTTGCCCAACTACCCATAACGTATTCCCATCGCATGTAAATTCGCATCAACACAAATAGATCAAAGAGGGAACATAACAATATGACAATGTGGGCATAAGATGGCAAAGTCTATCACAAGTTAAACATGGTGATATTTGAGGCCAAAAGGGGTTCAACATACTAGCATATGGCCTCAACATGTATGATCGCATAAAAGGTGACTTGGCCTCAAACATATCAAATAACATAAAGGTGATTTGGCCACAAGCATGCATAATAGCATAAGGGTGATTTGGCCACAAGCATGCATAATAGCATAAGGGTGATTTGGCCACAAGCGCATAATAGCATAAGGGTGATTTGGCCCCAAGCATGCATAATAGCATAAGGGTGATTTGGCCACAAGCATGCATAATATCATAAGGGTGATTTGGCCACAAGCATGCATAATATCATAAGGGTGATTTGGCCACAAGCATATTAAGGAACATGAGGGGTTAAGGTTTGGCCACAAGTTAAACATGGTGGCATATGAGGCAAATGTGTTCATAAACTTGCATATTACATTATAAGCCTCAAAACATGCATGATATCAAACTTTAGCAAAATAGGTGAAACATGGTCATAAATGACATAGGATGTTAGCTAGTGATTCGCATATAACATCATATGCAAGATAACATAAGGGTTATGAGAGTTTCTATGTTGCTTTATGCAACATTTCAAATCAAAGCTCATAGCTTTCTATGCACAAAGTCAAGGTGATAGCTTTACAAACTTGCATAGGATAAACCTATGCATATCATGATAGAATCAAAGCACAAATCATACTTAAGCCCAAACTCAAACTTGCAACATGTCATATTTAACTTCATAGTTAGAATCTAAGAGTAGTATAGGGCTTACAATGCTATGAAGACCTATAAAATAGATTAAGATTGAGACGAAGCCACTAGCAACTCGAAAAACCCCCAAATGAATACAAGCTCCAAGTTGTCTTGAGAAACAAGAAGCTCCTTTGATTTGTATGAAGAAAGATCCTTGTTTTGATGAAGAAAGGTGGCTCTTTTACTAGCTTAGGACACTCAAACTTTCATGAAGAGGATGGAGGACATGATATGAAGATGGAGGCCATGATCAAGAAGCATTTTGGCATAGTTTAGTTGTAGGAATGATTAATGAGGGTTTAGGCTAGGTCTTAGGGTCTTTTTATAGAAGATTAGGTTAGTTTAGGCCATAGGATTAACCCTAGTTCAGATCTGAGCCATTAAAATCCGTCACAAGCCTCCAAACATGTCTTGAGGAACAAGTCAGGTGCACCCCAGGCCAAACTGGCCGACCACCCAAGTTGACAGGGGTGTCGACTGGGCAGTCGACACCACCTGGGGTGTGTCGACTCCCAAGTCAACTCCCCAGTCGACTTGGGGGTGGCGGGAATTTTTCCCGCCTCTTCTGCTTGGCTGAATTTGAATTCTGAATTCAAATTTGAACTGTTTTTGAACTTGAAATTTTCTGAAAACTTTGACGGGCCATAACTTGGTCATACTGACTCCGATTTTCGAAAACTCGGACTCTATTTCATGTATTTTTCCAAGACGAACGCAATGGCATAGCCCGTTTCCCTTGATTCATGTTTTATCATTTAATTCTACCTTGGTTTATGTTATTACATGTTATTTAAAAATACGGGTTGTTACAAGATCTGTCTAATGTGAGTGGGTAGTGCTTTAATAAATTAAAGCTAAGTCAAGATTGGTATGGTTTAGTCAATAAGGGAAACGCTTAACCAATTCAACATGTTAACTAAACAAATGGGTAGGGTTAGGAAAACTTGGACACTTAACCAAATAAACATGTTGATTAAAAAACCCTAGTAACGGGGGCCATGTTTTCAGAGATATAGGGTCAGTTCGTAACCCTTTACTGCGATCGGATCGTGACACCTATCACGAGTGGGTCATGGTGATTATGGAGAATCGTGGAGGGAAGTGGCCCGCAAGCTGATAGGGGAATACAAAACCACGAGCTGATGGGGGTAAGTGGACCATGAGCCGGATTTGTCTATGTGTGAGTATCCTTGTTCACCAAATGTAAGTCTTTATATTCTTGGTGGCTTTGTTCAAAAGATAGCCAACACTTTCCCCCTCGAAGTATGATTTATTGAAGGCGGAACATGCTTCGAAATTGCCACACTACCTTTTCTTGAAACGGTGTGAGCCAGCAGTCGTATTTGTTCGTACCGTCGCGCTGCTTCATAGAGTTATGCCTCTTTATGTATCCGCATTTTCTATTATCTCTGAGTAGGTATAAATATCAGATTGAGTTTCCAATTATTTCCATGTTCATTAGTCATCTCCTAATCTATGAATTCCAGAGCGTATCGCAAGTAATTCTTTAGGTAAGTCCCCAAATTTTAATAAACAATTTTAAAGAGGTTCATTAGTCCTTTCGGTAAAATGTCTCAACTTTTGAATCCAATAATTATCTAAAAATCTAGGTCGCTAAGATACACTATGGTCAACCTCGCTTGATGTGCATTAAGAATCGACGGCAGAGGGCGTTCTCGCTTAAGCAATGGCAGGCTCGCTCGAGCGTCCGTGGCCCACTGGGCCAATCTTATCCGTCAGGACGGAAAAAGGAAGGGGGAGACCAAGAATCTTCGAAGAGTCTATATAAGCTGATCCATCATTCATTATTCTACCTCTCCTTTCCACTTTTACTGCCCTCATCTCCCCTTCTTCCAATTTCAAACCCTAATTTGCATCTTTCCCCAAAATCACACGACTTTGAAATCATTCGATTGATCATAAAAAGGTAATAATAAAAAAGGCTCTTGATTTCGATTATCATCCTATTTCTTAGAACTTCGCGTCGACTCAAGTGCTAATTCTTTCTTCATTTTCCGTCGATTCCCATAAGTTCACCATCAATTTCGAAGTCGCCGCCAGTACCGGTGATGATGGCGAAGGAGTTCGTGGAGTCGGGGTCTAAGAGAGGAGATGTGTTGAGTAACTGCGAGTTGAGGAAGAAAAGTTAGGGGACGGTTCAGATAGGAGGTATAACTTTGCAGGTAGAAGAAGGGATTGGTTGGAAAGGAGATGAGCTTCAGCAGCTCGGTTCATGGGTCACGATATCAAGGCGGGTCGTGGAGCATGGTGACAGGTTCGCTCGTGGAGTAAGCAAAGCATTGGTTCGCGATAGGGGTCATCGAAGTGAGTCATGACGCTGGTCCATGAGTCAATCAAGCACGAGCTGACGAGTCCTAGGCTTTATTCTATCGATCCATCCCCAAACCACGGCCCGATCTCCCCTTTGTGAGCCGGATAGGGCACCTACGAGAATGCTTGACTACGAATTGTACTATAATCACGAGCCTAAATACCCCCCGCGAGCCAATTCCCTCATCATGAACCGCATAATAAAGCCTAATGAACCAATCTAACTAGTGAACCGACATATATCTTGACTAAAATTTGATGTTGCTTAATCATATCGACAAACAGTTAGGATAGATCGTTCAAACAATTTATTCGGGATTGAACGAGGAATTAACTTAAAGACAAGTCATAATTAATTATTCTCTCATCCGCTTTACTTTATGCTTTTCTACTCACCACTGCACATACTTGTATACACTAGCACTTGCACATACATGGGGTTCACGAGTAACTAACTTCTAATCTCTTATGGTTGTTCAGCACCACCGCAGACATGTCTGATAGACGCTCAACAAGATTATCAGAGAAGAGTGCAGATCCAGAATCATCAAGCTATTACAACCCTGACGCACTTCCATCAGACGGGAATGGGATAACTTTGGATCTGATTATGAAACAGATATAGATACAGAACCAACATCTTCTGAGAGCACATCGCTTGAAGATGAAGAGGATGATCGGGCTCCTGATGAGCTTGAAGGCATTAAATTTTTTGAAAATACGAGTGATTCCATAGCTTCCAAACTGGATAATATAAAGATAAAGAAAATCTTCTTAAGACATGGGATCCCCTGCGACGATGTGAGAACCCCGGAGAAAGAGGACATGCCTCATTCTTCTTCGGAAGGGTATATGGCTATTAGCAAGGTCATGTGCTCAGTAGGTGCCATCCCTTCATTTCCTCTAGTTGTCATCAATCTCCTGAGACGACTGTGCATAGCTCCCATGAAACTCCATCCCAATGCTTATGTTTCTCTATATACCTTATATATTGCATATGCAGAAATTCTGGAGACTGAGCTTGTTTTCAAAGATTTGAACTTCTATAATTATTTCAAGCATCGTTCCACAGGGTCATCGAACTTTAATTTCTTCGAGTCGATCCCCTCCAAAAAGGTCTTGATAGATGGACACAGTAACTTAGGCGATGCCAAGTCCGAGTGGTTCTACATAAAACATCAAGCTGGATGTGCAAGGAGGTGGCTACAATCAAGTAGGTTCTGAATTCTTTAGTGTACATCCCAAACACATGATTAAAATGCTAATGCCTTCTTTTTCTGTACAACCCATAATTTCCAGAAACAAGAGGGTGAAGTATACGAAGGTCGCTTGTCCCGCCTTGTAAAAAGCAACTCAAATTTTTGCAGAATCAAGAAGTGTATAACTGACGAGAACCTTCATAAACACCATTTCCTTGACATATGATTTGGGCTTGGTAAGGATGGTAGGCCTTACAAGTATGTGCCCCCGATTCAAGTGATCGGGAAATCTAGCAGCATGCCCCCCGCCGAGGGGGAAGTGACCACGGAAGCCACCAAGGCAATCAAGTTTCCTAAAAGTCCTTCGCCAATGGATGTTCAAGATGATGAAGAGATGAACGTATACAATGGAGGTGAAGTTCGAGCTAACGAACCTCTGGATGATTCTATTCCCGAAGGAGGCTCATCTCATAAAACTCCACCGATGACTAAACCTTCGACCGGTGATTCTTTTACAGAGGAACATATATACGGGGTTTTAGACAGGCTCCCCTTGCCAAATAATATTTATACATCTGAGGACTTTAGAGCAGAACCGTTCTTCTCTCTCTCCAAGGAAGAATCCACCCCGGTCAAAGGGAAGGAAATTGTACACATGAGCCTAGCTCTGGGCCCTGGTCTGTTGGGGGAGTGGGACGACACACACATCACATGCACCACACATCATAACATTCATACACTGTATGTATTCACGGTCCTTATTCTTGCTTATCATTTTTACAGGAAAGATTCCTTGTCGCCAATCCTATTCTCATCGTGAACTTCGTGAGTGCACGCCCAGACTCAATCCTATTACTGAGCATGATCGCAGTGATAGTCGGGGAAGAGATAGTCAAAAACAGTATGATTCTTATCATCCTCATCATACGTGCTCTCGTTGTCCTTCGAGGAAAGATCCCGAGAAGCACCATAGTCGTCAAATGTCACATGCTGGGTGAAAACAACTAACCAAACCTCTAACTCCCTCAAAGGGTATACCTCCTCAGAGTAAATCCTCCAAGAAACACCATAAACCCAAGGATAAGCACAAGCATCCAAGCAAAGGTTTGGAGAAAGAGAAGACGGCCCTTGTCTCCTCCGGTCAACGCGACCTAGATGTTACCACTACCCAGGAGGTGGTCCTTTCTTCTGAAAATAAGGAAAAATTGGAGCATCTACGAAATTAGTTCCCCGACATCTATTTTGGAAAGATGCTCTTTGTTCTAGACCTTGAACAGGTTTTTGATGATTGGGATACGAAAGTCGTTAACCGAGTGAGGCACTGGCTACTCAGTATAGGGCAATGAATAAGCATGCCAAGAAACTTTCAGAGGTTATCTATCGTCTGGAAATGGATGTGGCCAAAGCTAAAGAAAAGGCTGAACATGATATCAAGGCTAGAGAGAAAGCTGAGAGGCAACTCGAAGATACTTAAGCTCTTCTTTCCTTAGCTCAAAGGGATGCCTAAAATGACAAGACAGAATTAGAAAGTGCAAAGAAACGCTTCCACTTTGAACTCGATTCTAATAGCCAAGAGCACGTTGCTCTGAAAAAGGAGATAGAGGATCTCAAGTCAATTAAGACCGAGCTGAAAACATCACAGGATCGCTTGGCCGCGGAAAAGGCTGCTTGGGAGAAAGAAATGGAAGGCACAAGGATAAACTTTCTCATGCTAAGGAGAGAGCAGCTCTTGCTGAAGGACATGCCAACGAAGCCCTTGAGTTCGCCTCGAATGCTACTGCTAAACTAGCCGCAACTGAGCAAGAGATAGAAGGATTCAATGAACTATTAATGGACTTTTCGCCCAGGTCATTCGGACTCGAGACATTTCCTAGATCAAGAAATATCCCTCTACTTTAGTTGATGTATGGGACTAGACTGTTGAAAGTGAAAGGCAACGCTTAAAGGTCGAGATTGTCGATGAAGACTAGCTTATGCGGACCTTCTTCAAAGGTGAAGAGCCTGTGGTTATAGCAGAAGCCATATGACAAATTAAAGAGTCCATGGAGGCGGAGAGGCTTAAGCTCAAAGTTAAGGACAAAATTGATGAGGGTTCAAGCTTAGCCATGGAGCTCAAAACTTCTGGGGCTGACGAATATAACCTCGATGACCAATTGATCTCTGAGATTCCCGTCCCTCTACATATGAGGGCATCAAACGCAACTCTGGATGATCAGTCGGTGGAAGGTATCTCCACATTCTCTCCACCATTTGTTAAAGCTATCATAACTTGTCGTCGGATTGTGGAGCAAACAATTGAGAAGGCCACATTTTATCCTAATTAATAACAGTTGCTTCTCATAATGTAGTTGCTAAACCGGCCGAGGGGACTGTAGCAAAGCAAGCAGAGGTCGAGAAAGCCACCGTACCATCGAGCCTTAAGGCCCCTGAAATCCCTAAACAAACTGAGGTTGAAGTGACTGAGAAAGCTATTGTAACATCGAGAACTGATTCTCCTAAGGTTGCTGAAATCGTTAGGGCCTTAAAGGACACTAGCGGTGATGACGGGGATGAAGAAGAGGATGTTACTATCATAGTGGAGACAAAGGATGATGATAATCTGACCTTAGCTGATATGAAGGCCAAGCGGGATAAGCAGCTGAAAATAAGGTCGAGGAAGGGCCTTTAAATGTGCGTCCTCTTTCTGCAGCTACTCCTGGATCTGGACTGGTTATAAAGCTATCCTCCAGGCCTGTAACCACACAACTTGTGTCACAGTCCTCTACTGTTCCATAAGATCCTCCTTCGTATAAGAAGAAAATGAAAAATCACGATGAGTCTGGTACTAACAAGGAGGATCCTGAGAAGCAAAAAAAGAGAAGAAAGCGAAGCAGTCTTCGAAGCCTAAGTAGAGCTTGTTTACTTTTGCTTGTTTTAAATTGCTCTTGGCCTTATGATGTAATTGTGAGAGTGGCGCTCACATTTTTACTAGCTTGTATTTCTGCACTTTGTAAATGAAATCTTGTTTCTTTCGTATTATGGTGTACCTGCAAGTTTATCATACTTAGTCATACATAAACATTTAGATCATAACTAAGTTAGAATCACATCATAAACCATTCTGGTATTAGAAAGATAAAAATTTCTTCATCGTTTATTTGTATGATGTATATGCCCCCAATCAATCATTAATGTGATGCCTGGCTAGGGCTTGTTGGGGATTGATTAGGATCGTATGAGCGTTGCCCCCATGCCCAAAAATGAGGGGTTCGGGCTCAACATTCATTCTTGTTCCCAACCGTGCAGTGGGATAGGAACCCTTTTGTGGCATTTAATCAAAATGCCTTTATACTCTCTTGTCGTATGTCCAGTATAGAGTTCGAACTCAGCTTTCGGTTTGCCCCCAATTCTTCAATGGGGTAAGAGTTCATTTGCGGCGCCCAGTCCCTGGCGCCTTTATACTCTCCCGTCGGATACCAAGGGTAGAGTGGGGTTGAGACGGTCTTTTAATCGTGGTGCACCTTCAAGCCTCATGGACAATTCATTTCTTTTTACTTCTGATTTGATAGAAGACTCTTTGAATTACGTGTTTTAGGATCGTCATGAGGTTTTTAACAAATACGACAATTATGATAGCACATATGAGTAACAAAATGAAAGAGCAAAAAAAATGGTGCGGTAAAAGTAAATGACACATGATGTTTTTATAGTGGTTCGGTCGAAACATGACATACGTCCACTTTATAATCTTTTGCTTATGTAACCTGACTGTTCTATGCAAGTCGTACCTTTTTACATGGTCCTAAAAAAATAGTAAAAAAATGACAATTTCATATCAAGTAATGCTGCAAATGCTGGGCATTCCACATTCTGGGGATTACATATCGATCCATGGTCGCTAGATTCAAGGATCCATTATCAAGCCTCCGTAGAATGACATATGATCCTTCCCATTTCGGACCCAAATGGACTGGGAAGGGGGGGGGGAGGCACACTTTAGAACCAGGTCTTCGGGATGGAAGGCTCGAGCTCGGACCATCTTATTGTAATACCGGGCGATCTACTGTTTGTGCCTCAAGGCGCGCTGGTCCACTTCATCCCTTTTTTCTTCAATCATATCCAAGGATTCGAGGAGCAGTTTATTATAAATCATCGGGTCATAGTAAGTAGTTCTATGTGATGGTGCTTTTAATTCAGCCGGGATGAACGCTTCTGAGCCAAAGGCAAAGGAGAAGGGGGTGTTCCCCATGGATGATTTATAAGTCGTTCTATAGGCCCACAACGCCAAAGGTAACTCGTCGACCCACATTGCTCTAGCTCGCTTCAATCGCTTCTTTAAAATGGACTTAATTACTTTGTTTGCCGCATTTACTTGTCCGTTTGACTGCGGATGCACCACGACGGTATATCTTTTCTCGATGTGATATTTCTGGCAAAATTCCCGAAATTCCGTACTATCGAATTGGGTCCCATTGTCTGTTATAATGATTTTTGGGATCCCAAACCAACATATAATGTTTCTGACGACAAAGTTTATCACTCGCTTAGTTGTGATAATGGTTTGTGGTTCAGCATCGACCCACTTTGTAAAGTAATCCACGGCCACGATGGTGAATTTAGCTCCGCCCTTTGCAACGGGGAGGCTTCTGATAATGTCAATTCCCCAAACAACGAAGGGCCACGGGCTCATGATTGTCTTTAACCGGCTAGGAGGTGCCCTGGGGATCTTAGAATTTTTTTGGCATATATCGCAATGTCGTGCATATTTAGCCACATCTTTATTCACGGTAGGCCAGAAGTAACCATATCATAGTATCTTCTTAGCCAAAGTTTGGCCTCCAGAGTGGTCACCACATTCACCTTTGTGTACTTCACTCAGTACCCGCTCGATGACGTCATGGGCTATACACTGGAGGAGTGGCATCGAAAATCCTTGTTTGTTGAGGACTTCAACCTGCATGACATATCTAGAATCTTTTCGAATAATAGCGCACCTTTCACTTTTCTTGGTTGGAAGCGTTCCTTTTGTCAGGAAGTTCTTTAGAGGTGTCATCCATGACTCCCTTTCCGGTTCAGTTTCCAGTACCGGATCAATTTCCATCTGGTCTATACTTGGAGACTGCAATATTTCAATCGGGACCATCTCTGTGTCCTCAAGACTGTTAGAACTGGCCAACTTGGCCAATTTATTTGCCTTCTGATTCTATGATCGGGGAATACAGGTTATGATGTAGTGTTCAAAACCATTCAGCATTTTTCTCACTTTTTTCAAATAAGACACAAGTCTTGGCCCGTTGGCCTGAAACTCCTCATTGACCTGGTTTATGACAATCTTCGAATCACAAAAGATACCCAACCTCATTATCCTTAATTCCTTTGGAAGCTTTAGCCCAGATATTAGGGCTTCGCATTCTGAGTCATTGTTTGTGGCATGGAACTCTAATCTGAGAGCATAGTATATTGATCGTTCTTCAAGAGTAACCAAAACGACTCCCGCACTGGATCATCTATCGTTCTTGGCACCGTCGGTCTATAGCTTCCAGGTGTTGAGGTTGAACAATCGTTTTGAGGGACCGGCTTCTTCGCTCACTACATCTTCCTCAGGAATTGTAAATCCTGCAAATACTTGCCCCCTTATCGATCATTGGGGCTGGAAATTCAAATCGAACTGACTTAACTCTATGTTCCATTTGAGCAGTCTTCCTGACGCCTCTGGTCTCTTTAGGACTTTACGGAGTGGATGGTCAGTGTACACGGTGATATGGTAAGCTTGGAAATAGCGGCAAAGCTTTCTGGATGCAATCAACAAACTGTATGGAAGTTTTTCTATTCTCCGATAGTTTCTCTCGGTTACCACTAGTTTTTTACTCATGTAGTACACCCGCCTCTGGACTTTATCTTATTCCCTTACCAGAGCTGAAATTTTTGCATGAGACGACACTGCCAAGTATACGAACAAATCTTCGTGGTTGACTGGTTTGGAAAGTATCAGTGGTTTTTCCAAGTGAGTCAAAAGGTTCTGAAATGCCTCCACACAATTAGGAGTCCATTTGAAATTGCGCTTTCCTCGCTTAATCAAGTTGAACAATGGAATGAACTTTTCCGGCGAGGCTCCGCACATCTTTAATCTATCTTGGTTCTTGGATATTCCTGATTGCTGCGATCTTATCTGGATTAATTTCAATTCCACGCGAGTTGACGATAAAGCCCAAGAATTTCCCAAAGGCCACTCCAAACGAACACTTCAGAGGGTTGAGTTTCATCCCGTATCGCTGAAGGATATCGAACATTTCCTCTAGGTCAGCCGTATGATTAGAAGACTGTCGGGATTTCACAAGCATATCATCAACGTAAACTTCCATTGTCTTCCCGATCTGATTGTAGAACATCCGATTCACTAGCCACTGATTGGTTGCTCCGACGTTCTTCAAAGCGAAGGGCATCACCATATAATAGTATAGTCCTAAATCTGTAATAAAGATGGTGCATTCCTGGTCCGAAACATGCATGGGAATTTTATTATATCCTGAGTATGTACCCATAAAGGAGAGAAGTTCATGACTCACTGTTGATTCCACCAATTGTTCAATTTTAGGAAGTGGAAAATTGTCCTTTGGGCAAGCTTTATTCAAATATGAGAAATCGATGCAAGTACTCCATTTTCCATTGGCCTTCTTAACCAAGACTGGATTTGAGATCCATTTTTGGTAAGTTGAACGTTTAATGAATCCGTTGCTTCTTAACTTCACAACTTCTTCCTTTAGGGCAGCTGACCTCTTCGGGCCAAGCATTCGCCTTTTCTTCTTAACGGGTGGATGCTTTGGGTTTCAATGAGTGGTTCATGATTGAGGGAGATATCCTACACATGTCAACATGGGTTCAGGAAACCACATCCAGGTTGGCTTTTAAAAATTCGGTCAATTCCTTTGCTCGAAGAGGGTCTAGCTAGATCCGATTTTCAAAACGTTCGCCAGGTCATTATCATCGATCGGGAAATCTTTAGTCATTTCATTAGGTGTCGCCATTCCGCCCCCGGGGTCGTCATCCTCTTTGGGATCTATGTCCTCGGGCAGTTCTCTAGGAGACTCCTTCGGGGTCGTTTTCTTTAGTTGCTCTGACGAACCCTTCTTTCGGGGGGAGGAAATGCCCTTAGTTTATACTTCTTTTCACTTGCGTAACAAATTTAACTCCGCTATATAGTAAGATCATGCAGCGAATTGATCACCCATGACTACTCCCACTCCTGCATTTGCCGGAAACATCAACAATAGACACCAAGGTGCAATGTAAGCCCTTAATTCCGCTAGGGCCGGTCGGGCCAGGAAGGGGTTATAAGGTGATTCAATATCCAAAACCACGAATGTGAGAATTCTCACTCTCCAACGGACTTCTTCTCCCAGAGTCACTGACAATTCTACATATCCGATCGGAGATGTTGAGGATTCATTGAAGCCGCGTATCCATCCGTTGCAAGGCTTCAAATCTTTAGCTTCGAGCTTCATTTGATCAAACGCTTTCTTAAATAGAATGTTAACTGAGCTTACATTGTCCTCTAAGACCTTATAGACTAAAGTAGGACCAATAGTGGTTGTGATCACTAAGGGGTCTTCGGTAGGGGAATGAACTCCGATACTATCCCTATCGTGAAATATGACATCATCAGACATTATTTTCTGTTGTTTTATTGGGGCGGTATCTTTGGGATAACTGCACTCTCCAACTCTAATGTGCTTGGCTGCATTTACATATTGGTCCATCTCCCTGAAGTTATGTCCAACGGGTGAGGTCCTCAAATTATAGTGTTGATAACAATACTCTTTCCCTTCTGCTGGGCAGTTGGCCTAGAAGCAGGTTGGTTTTGATTCGGGGCCTGTCCGGCTTGGCCCTTGTCTCTTGGAGCAACCTTGTATTCGTCCAATTTTCCTTCTTGAAGCAATTTTTCTACCACGTCTCTTAAATGGCGACATTCATTAGTGGAGTGACCATGGGTCTGATGGAAAAGTAAAAATTTTCCTGTTTCACACTCTTTCTCTGTAGAGTCTCGTGGTGGAGGTCTTTTATACTAAAGAACATTGTAAGTGTCAAGGTAAATATTCTTCAATGTGTCATTCAACGGTGTGAAGTTTTCAAAACTCCTGAATTAAGGTCTCTTCTGTAAGTCGTTTCCCCGATTCTTCTTTTTGTTGTTGTTTCCAGTTTAACGGCCGTTTCCTTGGTTATTATTTCCGACATTGACCTCTACCTTCCCAGAACTATCTCCAGACTGTTTGACGTCCACATTGCTCCGTATATCTTCCTTATCCATGGCCTTCCTCTTTCGATTAGCATACCATTCCTCTTAGCGTAGACGGATATTGTCTTTCTCATATAATATTTCCTTAGTAAGTGGCGGTTTTCCAGCTAAGTATCTGCCAAACTCCGTATCTTAATCTACTCTGCCAATCATGGCCATCAGGATTGATTGTTCGTGAGGGTCTCCAACCTCCGTAACTGCCAAGTTGAAGCGATCTAGGTATGATCTCAAAGTCTCATCAAGGCGCTGCTTGATGAGCGATAGTTCAACAATGTTTTTGGACCTTTGAGTATGAAGTCGGAATTGATTTATGAATCTTTTGCTCAATTCCTTGAAACTGGAGATCAATCGAGCAGGCAAGCGGGTAAACCACATTAATGCCACATCCTCTAGAAAGATCAACAATGCTTTGCACTTCACTGCGTTGAGAGCGGAAACAACATTCATATACCGTGAATATCTCATTAAATGCTGAACCGGGTCTGTCCTGCCCGAATAACGGTTCATAGTTGGCATGTTGAATCATCTCGGGAATCGAAGATCTAATATATCATTAGTGAACGATGTATGACTGCGGTCTATACCCCAATCCTCGTTTCTTTATCCATGGCTGTCTGCCATGATCAGTCTTACCATTTCCTCAATGTCAGCATTAGTCAATGTGGATTTTGGATCAGCACTTCTTGCCCTGTGGGACCAATCAATATCTCTCAATGTACTGCCACCAAGTGTGGTGCTTGAGTAGAGCTTCCTTAACCCTTATGGCCACGATCAATCACGTAGTGAGGGGGTAGTATTGGTTGATTCTGAGTAAGGTCATCAACACCCTGACTCGTAGGCAGTATGGTAGGTCCTCCTACAGGCAAAAGAGTTGGATTATTCGAGTTATGGTTGTCAGGTCACTAGTTGAGTGCCGTTTTTTCTCGAGAAGGAATGGATCCAAATTGAAGCTACTCTATGTTTTCCGGCCTTTCATATTGTCATCGTGGGGGGTTTGGGAGGTTCTTATGACGAAGAGGCATAGTCGGGAGTCAAATGATGAGTCGGTGAAGGTGTTCTTCATCTTTGGAGCTCGTCGATTTGTATGCTCATCACCGTCATATTCTGCCGCAGCAGAGAACTCCCATGCCTTTGAGCTGCTAACTCATCATTTGTCCTTTCCAACATGTCAAGTACAAGGGAAAAATCTCTTTCTGTTACTGGGGCAAAGGCAGATAGCTGATCATTAACATTCACAATTGGACGTAGAGCACTGGAGCCAGGTTGAGCTGAAGCATCTACATGAGTAGAATGGGTCATAACCTCCTTGCCTGGTCACGTCGTTGTTCCTTGGGTAGACCGGTTCGTGATCATCTCTTCTTGTTGGTGGCTCATGGTCTGCTCATGGGGGAGGCTCGTAATGCCCTCCTACAACCGGGTCGTGACCTCCTCTTGGGGTCGTTTCGCAGCCTGCGATCCGCAAGCCAGGGAGATCACCTCGGCCTGCTCCTGAACATTTTCCTCGTTAACTTCGTATACTCGAGAAGCTCATGAATCCTTGGATTTCTTTGCGGCCATGATGTCCTGACTTTGCCGAAATCTTCAAAAAACAAAACAGTGGAAATGCAGACTATTTTCTTCGGACTTGAAAATCCAAATAGTAGAGCAATAATCCGACAGCCGGAGAATTTAATTCTCTGTGAATGCACCAAAATGTTAGAACAAAATATGGTTCTAACACCCAAATTATCTTGATTTGCAGAGGAATGAAACTAGAAATGAATGATAAAGCAACAAACACACCAAATTTATTGTGGTTCGGTGTTAAAGATCCTACGTCCACTTCACATGACTTTGATTATACGTTTGAATGCAAGTACAATCATAATATTCTCATAATATTCTCTCAATCTCACTCTTACAACAATGATTCACTCAAATATTTCGAAATATCTCTAGTTGTAAATAATAGAGGTTTGATAATGGTGGAATCAGAGCTCTGAATTGCCAAAAGATCTCAAAAAATGCCAAATACTGGGCTATTAATAGGTGATTTCTGCAGGCGATTCGTGAAGACACGTGGTACCAATCCCAAGGATCTCGGACTCATTGGTGTCTTGATGGAGAAATGGTCAATATGGCGGTTATGGACATGTGTCACAAGATCCTTCAATTTCGTTTCATGGGTGACCAGGTCGTGGGCATGTTTTCAGAGATATAGGGTCGATTCGTGACCCTTTACTGCGAGCGGATCGTGACACCTATCACGAGCGGGTCGTGGTGATTATGGCAAGTCATGAAGGGAAGTGACCCGCGAGCCAATGGGGGAATACAGAACCACGAGCTGATGAGGGTATGTGGACCATGAGCCGGATTTATCTATGTGTGAGTATCCTTGTTCACCAAATGTAAGTCTTTATATTCTTCGTGGCTTGGTTCAAAAGCTAGCCAACATCATCCTAATGTTGACGTAGTGTTAATTGGCCTTTTGGTCCGGTTCCTAAAAGTACACAAGACACGCTTGACTCAACATATCACGTAATATTATAGCCTGGAGTGTTGCCAAGAAGTTATGGGAATGAGCCGAGAAAGGGACATGCAAGCAGGAACCTCACCGCTCCTCAAAACATTGCCAAACCTATGCTTCGAACTCCAAAAGCCTCGATCCCCTCTAGCCTCGCCTCCTCCGTATTCATTCTAGAATCCTCTGTACCCCTCGGGGTACGAATTTCGTACCCTCCGTGTTACGAAATTTTTACCCTATGGGGTTCGAAATTCATACCCTACTAAGGGGTAGGAGTTTCCAAGGAGAGACGAGAGGGTCCGAGTTTCTGGGGGCCTGAACTCTAGGTTCCATGATTTACGGATGTGGTCCCCTACTCCTACCTACTCCCACCTAACCACTCCACTATAGATACCCACTAGCTCACACTTCAAAGGAGTTGGAAATTAGTTGATTTGACATCTCTTGAGAGCACCAAGTGACCTCTTTAATGGCATCCACGCTTTGAGTAAGAAGAAGGGCAAATGTGTCTTTTTTCTAATATTCATATATGATAATTATGATCTCAAATTACTTAGAAATGTTTGTAAAGGGATGGCATGTAATAGTCTCAATCTTGTAACTCTTTATTGTCAATAAAATATCAGCGGCTCTTCCAAAGTGGACGTAGTCCCCTCACGGGACCGAACCATTATAAATCTCTTGTGTTATTTACTGCTTTCCGCACTTATATTTCCATGCGTAATTATTATTCTTAATAACTAAGAATCTTGGTTGTTCACAACATATTTTGCCGGAAACATTCTGGTGCTTTTACTGAGAAAACATGGAATTGCATTTTTGTCGCACATCACCGTCTCGACTCCAACGTGCTTTAGGTTGCTTGCCTAACTTGCCGCCAAGTCCTCTAGTGGTAACTAAGCGACCAAAGACTACAATGATCGGCTGTTCTACTGCAGCCGAAGCTGGAACATCTCAGCAACCTGAGCCGGCGGATATCCCGACCAAAACCGATACCTCTCCGCTTGTGGACCCTGAAGCTCCCGCAACACAAGCACAGATCCATGTGCTAAATAAGAGGTATGAGAGTACAGCTCTCGAGCTCAGTAATGTGTTGAAGAACAACGTCGACCTCATGCGCCAACTCCAAGAAAGTCAACGCATTGTCTCCCAACTTCATCTTGCTCAAAACAACGCCCGACCATGACGCACCATCTCGGAAACCTCTTTTACCGAATCAAGGGTGTAACACCCCAGGTCCATTAATGTCACTCACAAAGGGAATGCATTAACTTCCGTGGAGGTTTTAAGTGAATATAGAACAGAAAAATTACAACAAGACAGATAATAAGTAGTAATTGGAAAATCTAAAACTTCATTGTATTGCAGCGGAAATTAAACATGTTTGTTACATCACAAAACCATCAATCAGAGTCAAGTACATTATCTATCTTAATAAAACAAAATACATAATCCCGTTACACAAATAGCCATTAAAGAAGATAACAAGCTGGACTTTACTTCAACGGTCCAAGCTTCCCAAGAGAGATAAAGCAATACAATCAAACTCCACTAGAGCTGGGTCCAACCTGAGGACCTGGAGGGGGAAAAAGGATAGAAATGGAGGGGGTCAGACATAAAGTCTGGCGAGTATGATAATTCTAACAATACTATTATCAAAATAACTAGACTAAGGCATAAGCTGGAAGACAAGTAAATGTCTATGAACTATTAGATATGGAATGAGCAGATAAAGATAACGTTAAAGGCACACCTAACTACTAACGAATAATTACTACACTGCACCGCACATTACTACACTGCACCGCACCAGTCACCCTAAAGGTTGATCCCACTTGCTTCACACAGAAACTATATAAATAGCCTTCCGTACCCCTAGCTGACTACATAGGTGTCGTCTGCCCCTATCTCCACTAGGTGTACCCCACTACCCACTTTCGATCGGCTACCTACTCGTAGATACCCGTGCTGGCCCCACAGTGGGGTGTATCACTTCCCTAAAGTGGCAATCCGATACAACTTGAGAATGCACGGCTTATACCTACACGATGCAACAACGTCTTACCTACCAGCCCGGGTCCACACACGCATATGAAACCCGTTGGACTTGCGTTGCCACCGCTCCCCGTTTTGGCCTCTTATAGTCAAGCCCAATATGCGTGTCCCGTCCTCGACTTGGGTCGAGCCCACAAAGATACGTTTGGGATACTGGTTGAAACGGGCCCCCACAAGCTACCCACCTAAGCTTGTCACCACTAGTATATCCCACTTAACCCTCTTAGTCATGTTCTTTTACATGCGTGTTTGGTTAAGTCTTACTAATCGTATTTCACATGCCACTAAGGGAACCCACTAGATTCCTCATGCCACCCAAGGCACCTACTTAACCCCCATGTCCCCCTTACATGTTTATCTGGTTAAGTATTTTCTTAATTCATTCAGTCCATAACCTCATAAAGACTTCTCACATTAGACTGACATTTATGGCAGCTGGATTTGCGGGGCAGGTCCGGGCTGTCTTACACCATAAAAGAGCCTAACCTCGTGTCTTTACAACTGTTATGCTTTAGTTTAGGCCTAGGACCTCTCACATTGGGCTGACATTTGTGACCACTGGATTTGCCGGGCGGTTCCGGGCAGGTTTACGTCACAAACGAGTCCAACCTCATGTCTTAAGCATTGATTGACAAGTTTCAATCTTTTACCCCAATTTTAATAATTCCCTATCCAAATTATTAATTAAGTCCACTTTTATTGATGTCCATAATTGACTCAGTTATGGTCATCCACTCATGGTATGCAAAATCATATCAATTGCATCCCAACTTCTTTATATTAAATCCTTAATATTACCCCTACCCCACGTTTATACGTTCGCTTATTCACGCAAAATTTACATTAGACTCGAATAGTCTAACTCATAGAACAAAGATAAATTATCACAACATATGGACAATTAAAATAAATCTAATCATAATAGGGGTGAAACTTGCATAAACTACACATGTTAAGGATCCAAAGGTGTCAACTTGTTAAATGTCACAATTTACATGATATGATCATAACCCAAATTTTTGTATAAACTTGCATATGGGGTTTTAGGCAACATATTGATGGTGTGAACTAGCATAGAATTTCGCATATGTCATAGCATAATTCTAGATGTCATAATAGATGTCATGGCATATGTTCATAACTTTTACTAATCAACCTAAACTTGCATATGTGACTTTTCATAGCGATCAACATGGCCCAAATAGTATCAACATTATGATTTGATTAACATGAACTAATTAGCATAGGCAATAACATCATGATTTTAAAGCATGTATGATTTATCACAATTTGGCATAGAAACTCTCAACATACGTAACATCATCATAGCATGATTTACAACATATAGGATATCATCACCACATAGCAAGGATTTATAACATACATGATAGAAAAGGGTTTACAACAACATATATGATAATCCACATCATTCACTTATAATCCATTCATGACTCAATCGAATTAGTTTAACAATAATCTTGTTAAAATCATCATACTCACAATTTAGAAGAGAAAGATAAACTAGATTTGCTTTAGAGTTGAGTAGAGTTAGGATTTTGCTAAGCTTTTCTTCCTTCTTAGTCGGCGGCGGTTCCACTGAGTTCCATGGCGGCGGTATGACAGTAGCTATTCTATTTTTCATATGAATTAGGGTGAGAGACTACCTAGGTATTTATAGAGTTAGGATTTATTTTAGACCGTCAGATCAACTCATAACTAATCCCAGCCAACCAGATTAGGTCAAAACCCTAATGGGTCATCACTCAGTCAAAAACAGGCTCAGCCAAAACCCTAGCCGACTGATCAGGTTGACACCCAGGTCGACACTATAGTCGACCTGGAGGGGGGGGGGGGGGTAGGTTGACACTAATGTAGACCCCCCAGCCGACCTGCCTGGGCGCGAATTTTCCGGCCCAGCCCGCTTCTGCACTTTCAGTTTGAATTTTAAATTTTCCTGCGAGCTGTTTTGAATTTTCTGAAACTTCCGATGGCCATAACTTCTTCATACGAAGTCCAATTCACGCAAACTTGGACTCTACTTCAACCAGAATTCCGAGACGAACACAATGGAGCAACCCGTTTCCCACAATTCTCACGTCTGAGATTAGTTATTCTTTAATTTGTGAATATTAATATTATTAGAATTACGGGGTGTTACATTCTCCCCTCCTTAAAGGATTTCGTCCTCGAAATCTTCAAGTCAAGAAGAATGTATATCCTAACATCCAATCGTCCATCTACTCAACCATCAAACACAAGCATCCATTGTCCTTATAGACTTCTAATGCTTTCATGTTTAAATGCACAGTGTGTGTATATGTCCATATCTAATGCAAAATCAGGCGGTCCACTGATTCAGTTGACCTCCTTAATGCAAACCATGATAGTGTCATGCGTCCATTATGTATGCAAAAGTTCCCTAATGCTACATATTATCTCTATATGTGTGCACAATCATCATCTGAATGCAGCATCCATATGATAATACAATCGTCATACATCCATTTTACTAAATACATCCATTTATATGCAATATGCAGTATGAAGTGACTGAGCCGATCTAGTGCCTAATAGTGTGTGTATATGCGTCCACGAGCAACCACTAGCAAACACTTGCATCCATTTGGCATCCATCATACATAACATGTCTCAAACACATGTTTCAACCATAGGATTATCCTAACTAAAGGTCAAAAGATACTAGCGAGAGGACATACTAAAGATAAGATAAGTACAAGCTAAGCGATAAAGGAGAAATTAAAAGACATACCCTCAAAAAGAAAAGGGTACAATGAACGCATCTTCGCTTCTATCTCCCAAGTAGCGTTGCTCTCATCATCTCCCCATTGCACTTTGACTAGTCTGATCTCTCGATTCCTCAACTTCTTGATCTCTGACCCAAGAATGCGCGTAGGAGCTCGTCGAATCGTCGCATCACGCTCTATATCCACCTATCTAAGCAAGCTCGGCTCTACCACTTCCGCGGTCTCGTGCAAGCATTTCCTTAAATGTGATACATGGAATACGTCGTGTACACCACTAAGTCTCTCAGACAACTCCACTCTATACGCCATCTGTCCAATCCTTTCCTTAATAGGAAACGGTCCTACGAACCTTGGTGCTAACTTCCCAACGAACACAAAGCGAACAACGTTCCGCAATGGAGACACCTTGATAAAAACCATGTCCCCAACTTCAAATTCATGATCCGTCCTCCTCTGGTCCGCATAAGATTTCTGCCTATCTTGCGCTGCTTTCATCCCCCTTCGAATCAAGTCGATCTTCTCCAAAGTCTCTGTAATCATATCGGGCCCAAGTAAGATCTTATCCGTAGATTCCCACCAACATGTAGGTGAACGACAAGGTCGTCCATAAAGAGCTTCGAAAGGTGCCATGCCAATGCTGGACTGAAAGCTGTTATTATATGCGAACTCCACTAATGGAAGATGCTCTTCCCATATACCCCCAAAGTCTAGGATACATAGCCACAAAAGATCCTCTAGAATGCGATTCACCCTCTTGGTCTGGCCGTCTGTCTGAGGATGATATGCGGTGCTCAAACATAACTGATTCCCTACCGCCTCTTGTAAGCTTCTCCAAAATTCGCTAGTGAAGATAGGATCGCGGTCGCTCACTATGCTAGAAGGAACACCGTGCAAACGAACTATCTCTCGGATGTACACAGAAGCTAACCATGGAGCAGTCCTCTTACTCTTCACGGGAATGAAATGGGCGCTTTTAGTAAGTCTATCTACTATAACCCAAATCCCCGTATTACCCTTCCTTGATCTTGGTAATCCATCCACAAAATCCATCGAGACACTTTCCCATTTCCATAGTGGAGCCTCCAATGGGTGAAGCAACCCACCGGGTTTCCTTTGCTCCGCTTTTACTTGTTGGCACACCAAGCATCTAGCGACATACTCGGCTACGTCCCTCTTCATACCGGCCCAAAAGAAAACTCGCTTCATGTCTTTGTACATCTTGTCCCCGCCGGGATGAATGGTCATCTTCGAACGATGTGCATCGTCAAGAACGGTCTTCCTTAGGTCATCGTCTTTAGGTACACAAAGTCTACCGTCCCTACGTAACCAACCCTTATCATCTAGGGTATACCTACGGAGATGGCTTGATGACTCCCCTCCTTTGAGCTTTTCTACTAACTCAACCAACTGTGGGTCGTCTCGCTGTGCCTCGCCAATCCGTCCCAAAAGCGTAGGTCTGACCTCCAAGGATGCTAGCAAACCGGGTACAAAGTCAACGGAAGGTCTAAAGTCAAACATCGAAATGAATTCTAAGTTTCGCCGCTCAACAAACAAAGGACTTAAGGATAATCTTTTTCTACTTAAGGCATCGGCCACTACGTTACCCTTGCCTGGGGTATATGCTATCTCGAAGTCGTAGGATGCTAAGAACTCCATCCACCTTTGCTGCCTTAAGTTCAAGTCCTTTTGAGAGAACAAGTATTTTAAAGACTTGTGGTCAGTGAATAATTCGAATTTCTCGCCAAGAAGATAATGACTCCAAGATTTAAGCACGAAAACAATAGCGGCCAACTCTAGGTCATGCGTGGGGTAATTCTTCTCATGCGCTCTCAACTGCCTTCCACCATAGGCTGTTACCCTACCCTCTTGCATTAAGACCGCGCCTAGTCCTGTTCCACAAGCGTCAGTATAAACAGTAAACGGCTTACTCCCGTCTGGCAATACTAAGACTGGGGCTGAAGTCAAAGCTCTCTTCAACCGTTGGAACGCATCATCACAATCTACGTCCCATGCGAAGACTAGGTTCTTCTTCGTCAAGTGTGTCAATGGAGCTGATATCTTTGCGAAGTCTTTGATAAACTTCCTATAGTAGCCAGCCAACCCTAAGAAACTTCTCACTTCGGTAGCATTTTTGGGGACCTTCCAATCTTGGATGGCCACCACCTTCGCGGGATCCACAGCTATCCCTTCCTTGGAAACCACGTGCCCTAAGAATCGTACTTCCTTCCTCCAGAAGTGACACTTAGAAAATTTAGCTTTAAGGCTATGCGCTCGTAGGGTCTCCAACACTTCCCTAAGATGTAGGGCATGCTCTTCTTCATCCTTAGAAAAGATCAAGATGTCGTCTACAAAGACTACCACGAATTTGTTAAGGTACTCCCTAAACACCCTACTCATCAAATCAACAAAGTATGCGGCGGAGTTTGTCAAACCGAAGGGCATCACTAGCCATTCATAGAAACCGTCCGGAGTCCTAAAGGCAGTCTTGTCTATGCTATCCTCAGCCACTCTCAACTGATGGAAACCAGTGGCTAAGTCGAACTGCGAAAACACTGAGGCGCCAACTAACTGATCGAAGAGATCGTCAATCCTCGGCAGTGGGTGTCTGTTTTTCTTAGTGAGCTTATTAAGTTCTCTATAGTCCACACAAAGTCTAAGGGACCCATCCGCCTTCGTGGCAAATACTACTGGAGCACCCCACTCCGATATACTTCGTCTTATGAACCACTTCTCAAGAAACTCCTTCACTTGCTTATCGAATTCCCTCCTTTCACGAGGAGCCATGTGGCTTACTAGCAAAGATACTGGTTTCGCATTATCCACAAGATATATTCGAAAATCTATCTCCCGCTTCGGAGGCAAGCCCTTCACCTCCTCAAACACATCCGAATATTCTCGGACTACTCTAACAGATCATAGATTTTCCACCGACGCGTCAAGCGATTCTAAATAACTTAGCATAACGGATTCTATGGGATTACAAAAGATTTCGAGAGTGTTGCCAAGGCGAGTCATGAGCCAAACTACTCTCCTTTCACAATCAAGTACGGCCCCATTTCTGGATAACCAATCCATTCCTAAAATTAGCCCATATCCCGTGAAGCCTAACACATAAGCATCACATCGAAACTCAACGCTAAGTATAGAAATTTTCAAATCCAAACACATTATGGACAAATAAGCTGAGCCCCCAATTGGATTCGAAACAACTAAGGCATCCTCTACTAAACCGGTGTTTAAGTGCAGTGATTCAACTAATGATGAAGAGATAAACGAATGCAATGCGCCCAAATCAAATAAGGTACGGACAGGATGATCAAACAGAAAAACTAAGCTTTCAACAGAAATGGTTCTACCTCGTTCTTGCAGCGGTGGGACTGCGAGAGCCTGAACTTGTCCCCTTGCCTGCCCTGGTGCTATAAGAGCCTGCACCTGTCCTCCCGAGGTAGTCCCAGTCCTCTGCCCCTTCCTTGGGCAGTCCTTCACTAGATGTCCCGCTTCACCACAGTGAAAACAGCCAGTCTTCTTTTTCTTTCGGCAGTCCTTGCTGAGATGGCCTGGGGTCCCACAGTTAAAAGCATTTCTTCTTTCCCTTGCCATTGTTATCCTTACCACCCTTCTTGTTTTGCTGTTGTGGTTTCTTCTGATCCCCTTTCTTATCGGGTGCCTTATCAGCTCTAGCGCCTTTCTCCTCGTGCATAAGTGCCATGTCTACTAGCTTCTCAAAGGTGGCCCCCATAGGGATGTGGGTCATAGCCAACCCTTGCAACGGTTCATTCAAGCCATTAACGAACCTCAGCGCCTTCTTCTCCGGCGTGTTCACTAAGTCCAAGCCAAACCTTGCTAACTGATTAAATTTGTTGACATATTCTTTCACTGATGAGCTTCCTTGCTTCAATGTCAAGAACCTTTCCATATATAGATTTTCTTCCGCCCTTGAGAGAAACTTCGCCTCGAACCTACGTCTGAAATCCGCCCATGAATCAACAGGACGCTCCCCATTGGTGACCTCCCACCAAAACGAGGCCTCTCCCTTCATCAACCAAGCTGCTAAACGAACTTTCCCCCCTTCTTGTACTTCAAAGATTTCTAGCAATTCTTCCACCTCCTTAAACCAATCTCTAGCTTCCACAAACGTTTCTGACCCTTGAAAGGGTTTTCCACCCATAGCTTTAAATTCCTTGCACGTCTTTGCAAAAGTATCTACGCGAGGAGGAGGAGGAGGAACGGGTGCAACTGGTGGTGGAGGAACATTGGCTGGACCGCAGCGGCCCTAGCCTCTAACAACCTCCTATACCATCCTGGTATCGTTACACCGTCGGGTAGGTTAAGATCTTCAGCCATGCTGAAACGAAAAAGGAAAGATTCAAAATGGAGAATTTGAAAGATAAAGATATATGGCTATTTGGGGATTATGTCTTTCATAAAAACTTCCTTTTCAAATTACTCATTAAAACATGTTTTTGAAAGCACTTCTTCCAAAAATACTTTAGAAAAATAGTTTTTCCAAAAAAATTATCTGTTCTGGTAACCTTAAGCTATGATACCACGTGTAACACCCCACGTCCATTAATGTCACTCACAAAGGGAATGCATTAACTTCCATGGAGGTTTTAAGTGAATATAGAACAGAAAAATTACAACAAGACAGATAATAAGTAGTACTTGGAAAATCTAAAACTTCATTGTATTGCAGCGGAAATTAAACATGTTTGTTACATCACAAAACCATCAATCAGAGTCAAGTACATTATCCATCTTAATAAAACAAAATACATAATCCCGTTACACAAACAGCCACTAAAGAAGATAACAAGCTGGACTTTACTTCAACAGTCCAAGCTTCCAAAGAGAGATAAAGCAATCCAATCAAACTCCACTAGAGCTGGGTCCAACCTGAGGACCTGGAGGGGGAAAAAGGATCGAAATGGAGCGGGTCAGACATAAAGTCTGGCGAGTATGATAATTCTAACAATACTATTATCAAAATAACTAGACATAGGCATAAGCTGGAAGACAAGTAAATGTCTATGAACTATTAGATATGGAATGAGCAGATAAAGATAACGTTAAAGGCACACCTAATTACTAACGAATAATTACTACACTGCACCGCACATTACTACACTGCACTGCACCAGTCACCCTAAAGGTTGATCCCACTTGCTTCACACAGAAACTATATAAATAGCCTTGCGTACCCCTAGCTGACTACATAGGTGCCGTCTGCCCCTATCTCCACTAGGTGTACCCCACTACCCACTTTCGATCGGCTCCCTACTCGTAGATACCTGTGCTGGCCCCACAGTGGGGTGTATCACTCCCCTAAAGTGGCAACCCGATGCAACTTGAGAATGCACGGCTTATACCTACACGATGCAACAACGTCTTACCTACCAGCCCGGGTCCACACACGCATATGAAACCCGTTGGACTTGCGTTGCCACCGCTCCCCGTTTTGGCCTCTTATAGTCAAGCCCAGTATGCGTGTCCCGTCCTCGACTTGGGTCGAGCCCACAAAGATACGTTTGGGATACTGGTTGAAACGGACCCCCACAAGCTACCCATCTAAGCTTGTCACCACTAGTATATCCCACTTAACCCTCTTAGTTATGTTCTTTTACATGCGTGTTTGGTTAAGTCTTACTAATCGTATATCACATGCCACTAAGGGCACCCACTAGATTCCTCATGCCACCCAAGGCACCTACTTAACCCCCATGTCCCCCTTACATGTTTATCTGGTTAAGTATTTTCTTAATTCATTCAGGCCATAACCTCATAAAGACCTCTCACATTAGACTGACATTTATGGCAGCTGGATTTGCCGGGCGTGTCCGGGCAGTCTTACACCATAAAAGAGCCTAACCTCGTGTCTTTACAACTGTTATGCTTTAGTTTAGGCCTAGGACCTCTCACATTGGGCTGACATTTGTGACCACTGGATTTGCCGGGCGGTTCCGGGCAGGTTTACATCACAAACGAGTCCAACCTCGTGTCCTAAGCATTGATTGACAACTTTCAATCTTTTACCCCAGTTTTAATAATTCCCTATCCAAATTATTAATTAAGTCCACTTTTATTGATGTCCATAATTGACTCAATTATGGTCATCCACTCATGGTATGCAAAATCATATCAATTGCATCCCAACTTCTTTGTATTAAATCCTTAATATTACCCCTACCCCACGTTTATACGTTCGCTTATTCACGCAGAATTTACGTTAGACTCGAATAGTCTAACTCATAGCACAAAGATAAATTATCACAACATATGGACAATTAAAATAAATCTAATCATAATAGGGGTGAAACTTGCATAAACTACACATGTTAAGGATCCAAAGGTGTCAACTTGTTAAATGTCACAATTTACATGATATGATCATAACCCAAATTTTTGTATAAACTTGCATATGTGGTTTTAGGCAACATAATGATGGTGTGATCTAGCATAGAATTTCACATATGTCACGGCATAATTCTAGATGTCATAATATATGTCATGGCATATGTTCATAACTTTTACTAATCAACCTAAACTTGCATATGTGACTTTTCATATAGATCAACATGGCCCAAATAGTATCAACGTTATGATTTGATTAACTTGAACTAATTAGCATAGGCAACAACATCATGATTTTAAAGCATGTATGATTTATCACAATTTGGCATAGAAACTCTCAACATACATAACATCATCATAGCATGATTTACATTATATAGGATATCATCACCACATAGCATAGGATTTATAACATACATGATAGAAAAGGGTTTACAACAACATATATGATAATCCACATCATTCACTTATAATCCATTCATGAATCAATCGAATTAGTTTAACAACAATCTTGTTAAGATCATCATACTCACAATTTAGAAGAGAAAGATAAACTAGATTTGCTTTAGAGTTGAGTAGAGTTAGGATTTTGCTAAGCTTTTCTTCCTTCTTAGTTGGCGGCGGTTCCACTGAGTTCCATGGCGGCGGTATGACGGTAGCTATTCTATTTTTCATATGAATTAGGGTGAGAGACTACCTAGGTATTTATAGAGTTAGGATTTATTTTAGACCGTCAGATCAACTCATAACTAATCCCAGCCAACCAGATTAGGTCAAAACCCTAATGGGTCATCACTTAGTCAAAAACAGGCTCAGCCAAAACCCTAGCCGACTGACCAAGTCGACACCCAGGTTGACACCATAGTCGACCTGGGGGGGGAGGGGGGGTAGGTCGACACTAGTGTCGACCCCCCAGTCAACCTGCCTGGGCGGGAATTTCCCCGCCCAGTCCTCTTCTGCACTTTCAGTTTGAATTTTAAATTTTCCTGTGAGCTGTTTTGAATTTTCTGAAACTTCCGATGGCTATAACTTCTTCATACGAAGTCCAATTCACGCAAACTCGGACTCTATTTCAACCAGAATTCCGAGACGAACACAACGGCGCAACCCGTTTCCCACAATTCTCACGTCTGAGATTAGTTATTCTTTAATTTGTGAATTTTAATATTATCAGAATTACGAGGTGTTACAAAGGGGCCCACATCAAAAATGAAGGTTCGGCCTCATTAGTAACTTTGTCGTCCGCTCCAACGCTCATACCAATGGCAACGTCAACATTTATGGAAATGAGAACGTTGATCGAACTAACGTCACAAACAGTGAGGGAACACGGTATCGTGACCATTCCCGATTGATTATCAAAGGCGAACTAGGTCCGAGTAACCAAGCCCTTTCTTGATAGAACCAAACTGTCGCCGCTCCAAACAAGGGACCTACGCTTCCGGAAGCTCAACAAGCCCTAGTACCCTCAGATTAGGGTGCGCACTACCCTATTCAGCCTTGCCATCCATATAAAAACCAGAACATCGATGTCGACGACATGGAAGAGGATGACCTAAGTGTGCATCATAGAAGACATCCTCGAAACCGAACTCCCGAAGTTCAACAAAACCAATTGATTCCACCGAAAGAACCCCATCCAACATACCTCCCCGACATGGTCCGGAGTATCATAAGGGATCTACACCGAAACACCAATGACTCATGGGAAGCGCACTTAAGGCGTAATCCCTTCACTAGGATCGTACATGAAATCGAGTGGCCCTGACGCTTCAATATGACACATATGGCCCTTTACGACGGCACAACTGATCCTTGCACCTTCCTAAACCGCTATGAATGGAAAATGGACTATAGTCGGGCAACCGACGCAATTAAATGCATGTGCTTTCCAGTCTTCTTGTCAAACACCACTTTACTCTGGTTCTCCCGCCTTGCACTCGATTCTGTCTATAACTTCGACCAACTAGCCACATAATTGGTCAAGCAATTCAGAATGCACGTCTCGACTTCGAAGAACACCCTTACTCTGTCTAATCTTTACCGGGGACCCACAGAGTGACTTAAGAGCTACCTCTCGCGGTTTAATACTGCCCTGTCGAGGTCAATGACTCAGAGCCGTGTACCGTACTTTTCCATCTTGCGAAAGGGTTCCTTCCTACTTCTGAATTCTGGGCCTGGATCGACAGGAAACAGCCAAAGAGTCTTGATGATTTCTACAAAAAGATCGGACAATTCTTATGTCAAGAAGAAGCAAGCCGTAATTGAACTTCTCGGAACAACCATTCCAATGATCAACAAGCCTACACCATCGACAACAACATCAAAGGGAAATGGGTTGGAGAACCCTTCGACAAAGATAAAGGAGTGGTTACCTACAAACCAGAGCCGAACAACGGCAGGCAAGGCAGTCGCAACAACAACCAGGGTCCAGTAGATCCCAAGAAGCCCAGTCGCCACCAAGCTTACAGGACCTGCACTCCACTGAATGAAGACTTGGAGACAATCTACTTGGAAACATGTAGTGCGCTCCAGTACAAGAAACCAAATTCTAGGGAATCCCAAAACCGCAAGAAGAACTTCGGATGATATTGTGGATACCGCGACATGTATGGACACAATACTAATGATTATCATTGGCTCAGGGATGAGATCGAAAAGCTCATCCACGACAAGTGCCTGGTACATTACGTTCAAGACCCCGTTCCTCTCGAAACAACCACGGGTCCTCCTACATCCGTGCCTCCAGCACTTGCCAACATGGCCTTAGGTCTGTCCAATAAAAACATGGCATTGTGATTAACACTATCTGTCGCGAGCCTTACCCCACACACGAAAGCTCCTGAAAAATGGAAGAGTAGTAAGCTCCACAAAGCACGTCACCTACGAAGCTTGCTCCACTCTGGACGAGTCCATCCCCGCCAAACTTCATAAAACAATGCAGGATGACATCATCTTACACAAAGAGAGTCTAAGGGAATTGAGATCCTAAACAGTGACCCTCTCATGTTCACATCTCTGATCGGCCCTACTTACGTCTGAAGGATAATGATCGACTTGGTAAGTTCAGTTAACATCATCTTCAAAACTGCTTACGATGAAATGAAGTTAGAGACAATGGACCTGAAGCCCTACCATGCCATGATCCATGCAATCAACGGAACTTCCAATCACCCAGTAGGCATAGTCGACCTACCTGTAGAACTTGGAGATGGGGATCAGAGTTGGGTCCAAATCCTCACTTTCGTAGTTATTGACATTATCTCTTCTTATAATATCTTCTTTGGATGTATCTTCCTTACTAAATTCTGGATGTGCATCACGTCGTGGTATCTCCTAATGAAGTTCCCAACTTAGAATGGGAGTGGCACAATCAAATGTGACCAAGCAACCGCTTGAGATTGTTATGCAATGGAGTGGAAGAACGCGCACAGTAAGGACAAAGGCAAGATTGTGCCTCCGCCCTCTTGCACCAAAATCGTCTCCTCATAGTAATCAAAGGCGTCTGAGCTTTAGCTCAGGCGCCACTCTTGTCTTTTCGACGATCTCGATCTAAGGGTCGACGAAGAGCCCGACTACAAAAGGGCTAGCCCAGTTGAATCTATGACGGATATTCTAATCATCCCCGACGACCTGACAAAGTTTTTGAAAATCGTAACGCCTTTCCACCCTGCAATAAAAGAAGATCTTGGGGAATTTTTAAGGGACAACCTAGACGTGTTCGCTTGGACCCATTTTGATATGCCTGGCATCGACCCAGTGGTCGCTTGCCAAAAGCTAGCTCTCGACTAATTACGACCTCCAGTCAAAAAGAAACGCCGATTCTTGGGAACTATAAGATCAAACGCATTTAATGAAGAAGTAGACGGGCTCCTCAACAACAATTTCATCCGAGAACCCTACTACCCTGAGTGGATCTCCAACCCTGTCTTGGTCAAGAAAGCAAATGGAAAGTGGCGAATTGCATCGCTTTTTCTGACTTGAATAAGACATGTCTCAAAGATGCTTTCCACTTCTAAAGATCAACGGGCTTGTTGATTTGACCATCAGATACCAGCTTTTATCCTTCACGGACGCCTACTTAGGCTATAATCAGATTCCAATGTACCTCTCCAACTGGGATCATACCTTGTTCATAACCGACCTCGGGCTCTACTGCTACCGCGTCATGCCCTCCGGCCTTAAGAACGCAGGAGCCACTTATCAATGACTGGTCAACTCTATTTTTAAGGATCATATCAGAAGATCCATGGAGGTATACATGGATGATATGCTTGTAAAATCAAAAATATCGAACGACCACATCAGTGGCCTCTCCTAAATGTTTGATGTCCTCCGCCGATTTGGAATGAAACTCAATCCCCTGAAATGCTTTTTTTGCGTCGCATCGAAAAATTATTGGGTTTCATTGTCAATTCCCAAGGCATCGAAATCAATCCAAATAAGATCCAAGCTATCCGGGACATCCAAGCCCCCTAGGACATCAAGGTTTCTCAAACTTTAAATAGGAAGGTCGTCGCTTTAAGTCGATTCATCTCCAAAGCCACTGACAAATGCATTACCTTCATTGACCTACTTCGAAAAGAGAAGCGCAACTTCGCATGGACCCCAAAATGCATCGTCGCATTCAAGGATCTTCTGAATCACTTAGAGCGACCACCTATCTTGTCCAAGCTTGTGGACCACGAGGACTTATATGTTTATTTAGCTGTTTCCGTACATGCAATCAGTTCAGCACTTGTACGCATTGAAGATCATGTCCAACGGCCCATTTACTACATCAGCAAGAGACTGATAGGGGAGAGAAAAATTACCTGAAGCTCGAGAAGTTAGCCTACTACTTGTGGTTCTCCTCCCAGAAGCTACGACTATACTTTCAATCTTACCCCATAAAAGTTTACAATGACCAGCCGCTACGACAGGTCCTGTAATGACCGGAGGCATCCGGACGACTACTAAAGTGGAATATAGAGCTGAGTCAGTTTGAGATGATGTTCATCCCTCGTCGATCCATCCTCAGGCATGCCCTTGTAGATTTCATAGTGGAATTCACCGTCTCGGAGGAACTTCCTCCAGAAGACACCAAAACTCCAAACATTCAATGGAAATTGATTAGATATGCGCCATTTCGACGCGAAAGATATTTATATCGATTATATTCATTTTTATAATGAATATAGAAAAAGAAGTGATTTCAAAATATAACGTTTTGAAAATATTATCATTTATATGTTAATGATATGAATATTCAACTTTGATTTTAAATTGAATATAAAGTTGATATCGTTTTTAAAACGAATTTAAAACGATTTATAAAATACGTTTAGAATTGAAATCGATGAAGTATATATAATATATGTATTATATATATTAAATGGCCTGAATAGGACGCGCCGCGCCGTGGCAGTTCGCGAATTTCAACCATTGACTTCGAATTGACGTTGCGGGAGATTCAATCGTCGGATTCTCCTAAAACCGGAACCATTGGGTTCGTATCGAAAAGAGATTTCCAATGAATATTAGAAATTTAAAATTTAACGATTGGATTTGGAATTATGTCCAAATCAAATTTGGAAAAGGTCGTTGTAAGTGCAGTTCGGTGGCCGTTATTGAAAACCGACTGTACGGGCCTTGATAAAATTATTAAAAATATTAATAATTTATGTAAAATCATAATATATGAATTGGAAAGAACTGGAATGAAAAATTCCACATTTGTCGGGATAAAAATATATTTTTATCGAAATGAACTAGTTATGATCTAGAATTATAATCCAATATTTTAAAATAAATAAATTGGATTTGAAGTGGTTTTAAAAAAATAATCAGAATTTCCAATATACGAATTGGAATGGATTTGAGTCAAAATTATCTTCGGAATATTTCGTTGTTGGATTTTGTGATTATACCGATATGGTTGTAGAAATTTGAAAGATATATTTATATCATTATTTCCAATACGATATTTGTTGGTTTCAGAATTCGATATTGAATATAAGCCAATATATTTTCTATTCAGAGCCTTGTATTTAATATCAAATGAGATTTTGGGTTCGTCGTGAATGGTGTCTTAAATAACACTGTTCTTGGACCCAGTTTAGAAAAGAATAAATCTTTTAATTAAGATTTAGTGAAATTGTCTAGTTAATTAGTATTTAATTGGAATTGAATTTAAATTGGTTTTTGAGGTTTATCGTGAGCGGTGTTTTGAATAACACCTGTTCTTTAACCCGATTTACAATGGAATGTGATTTTGGGTTTATCTTGAACCGTGTTTTAGATGACATTGGTTCTTTAACCCAGTTAATGACAGGATATTGATTTTTGGGAAGATTAAAACTAAGTGGAGTTTTAATGAATCTTTAATTAGATTAAAGTGATCGAGAATGGAGTATCACCAGTTTTGCTCCAAACGATAGTTAAATCTTTAATTAGATTTGAACGTGAAATGGTAATTTATATTTACCGATAACACCGTGGTGTTAGATATGGAGTATTACCAGTTTTGCTCCATAGGATGAATAAGTTGGGATTGGGAAATAAAATAAATAATTACTTCGGTGTGGTTCGCTAATCCCGACTAGTTTGGAAAACCTTAACATGGTTTGAAATGATATCCAAAGGAAGATTAAAGAATAAATTTAGAAGAATTTATCTTTGATAAAATTAATGGGAACCTTTACCTAAGAATGTGAATATTTGAATAGAAGAATATTCCGAATTGGAATGAGGCATATGTTATGTTTGTGTAACACTTGTTTATTTTATACGCGGGTTATTCAGAAAGGCCGGGTTTATACCCATTCTGAATAACCGATTCGACGATATGTCGAAGGTGAAGACGGTGGTTGAAGACCGAGGTTCTTCACGTCGTTTGGTTGATTCCTGACAATCTTGATTGGGATGTACACCCAAGATGAGGGAATAAGTTCGAGATCATCCAAGCATACTTGGAGATCGACAGTTATGCAAGGAAAGTGCCTCCGGTTTCGTTCAGACCCAGGACGAACTTGTAAATGGACTATGTGTCTGACATTGGATTTTATTCTGTTTGATTGATTTCTATTAAATATATATATATATATATGTTTGGCGGCGGAGAATTTATTCTCTTGCTTAACGCCCTTCTCTGAGACGTACGAGCTCAGAGGTTATATATTGATGGATATCAATCGCATGGCATGAATTGCCTGTGTGGCATGCCTAAGTGGCAAATGATCAAGGCTTCTATTGTAAAGAAAAGTCTTGTGGTTGATGATCAAAGCACGACCTATGTGGCATAGCTTTGTGTATATCGTTAATTCGCGAGCCTCACACCTCGGTATGAGTCAAAAACGGGATAAGGACCATTGGGAGAACACGATGTTTCTTTGTAGCTATGGGTGATGTCAGTGACCTACCAGCCTTGACATTTATATACTTTTTACATGTGTGGTTGTTGGAATGCGAGGCGCCTCGGATATAGGTCTGATTGGACCGGGAAAGGTGTGTTCAGGAATAACTAATCCTCAAAAGTAAGAGAGGACTGGCCCTACCGATTCCAAGGATCGTTGTGTGTGGTCCTGAGACATTTGCTGGAGTGTCTCGAACGGAGAGGAGCTTTCCCCTTGCCTCGACTCATGACAAAAATCCAATTTCCAATACGTGATAATTCGGTTTTATTTGTAGAACCTAGTATGGCGACATAGTAGATGGTAGCTATGTCGTCTATGATTGATACTTATGATTGAAATTGTTTTGACACTATACACTTATATTAATATCAAAATAATCTGTTTTTAAATTTATCAAGCATTCTTTGGCTATTATAAGGTAATACCCTATCCTCCGGCTTGCGTTGCACTGGGTGATGGGACCTGGGTCTTATAATAGCTTCATTTTTCTTTATTTAGCATTGCACTCTTTGTTTTATGCACTGGTATTCTTGGGGTAAAAACCCGTTCCGTGTTATACGGCGTGGTCCCTTGATTTACCTAACTTTAAAATAAAGATTAATAACTGTTTTAGTTCTCACACCAGTCACATGACTGACCTGGAGTTTATTGTTTTGACCTAAACTCTGGGTGCCCTTATTTTCCATACGGGCAGCTAGTAGTTGGGTTTTGCAGATTTATATTCACAGGATCCTGGTTTACCGCTGGAACGATACTCGGAAAGCTCTGTATCTGTGTATTACTTTCAATTGTGTTTTGTATTATTTTCCGCTGTTATGTAATTTATTGTAATCTATGATATTTAGTAAATGTGTAATATTTATTCATACTCTGTATATTCTTGTATTCTGATGGAATTGTTGTAATATGCAATGAAATGTTCTTCTGTTTGTGTTCTGATTCGTCTTATCCTCAAAGCAATTCGTTCTTTCCTTACCGGGGAAGTTACGGGTTACTACAATGTGTTTGAGACATGCTATGTTTGGTGGATGTAAGTGGATGTAAGTGTTTACTAGTGGTTGCCAATGGATGCATTTAAACACACTTTAGGCACAGAGATCAGTTCAATCACTTTCATATTGCATATGAATGAGTGTGCATATTTAAATTATTGGATGTATATTGAATGCGTTATCATATGGATGTTGCATTTGAATGAATGGTTGTGCACTCATATAGAAATGATATGTATCATTAGGATTCCTTTGCATACATGTTGGACTCATAGACTGACATAATTTGCATTGAGGAGGTCAACTGAATCAGTAGACTGCCTGATCTTTGCATTAGATAAGGAACATATACACACAACTTTGCATATGTTCATATAACATTAGAAATCTTTTAAGGACAATGGATGCTTATGGATGATGGATGAGTAGATGGATGATGGATGGTAGGATACATTCTTCTTAACTCAGAGATTTCGGGGACGAAATCCTTTAAGTAGGGAAGAATGTAACACCCCGCATTTTTAATGAAATTAAAAATGTGGAAATATGTATATATATTATATACATAGATATATTTAAGAGAAAAATTTAATAATAACAATAAAATTACATGTAATATGTTCATGTAGTGAAATGAAGGAAAAAGATTAATAAAAGAAATTAAATGCAATACATGAAATGCGAAGAAATACATGTGAAAAATTAAATAAAAATAAAAAGGAAATTTGAAGAGCTTCAGGAATTTGGTCATGAAAGTAGCGTTATTGCATTCGTGGCGATTTCCTAGTCAATTTAGACCTATGGTTTGCAGAAAACCGATTTAGGATGAAAAAGATATCTTTAAATTTAATATTGTAACAAAATATGAAAAAGAGGAATGAGAAAAGAATAATGTTTAGCATTGTTCTAAGGTTTGTATGCAAAAGACTTAGTGGCTCATCTGGTTAGAACACGTGACTTGTATACAAGAGGTTCTGAGTTCAATCCTTGCTAGTGCCATATTTTTGTTTTAGAGGAATGGCTAAAAAGTGGCCAAGTGTGAACGCAGTTCGACTAAAAAAAAGCGGTTTAGTGTGAAAATGGTTAATTGGAAAGATAGTTAAAAAGATATATATATATATATATATATATATATATATATATATATATGTGACATGTGGGTGTCAACACCCCTGCTGCTGCATATCATGTTGCACATATGACGCTTTTTTATTGGCTAATGATGATTTTTGAGTTTTAGGGCTGACGTGGCCTCTTCTGGTTGGATGAGTGATGTGTCTTTTTAATCTGAATGGTTTAAATGAATCCTAGTCAGATCTAGAGGCCCTAATTCACTCACTACAACTATATAAACATACCTAGGCCTAAACCTAATTCACAATACACTAATTCGTATGCCTCCATGCTGTCGTAACCTAAGCTAGTCTTTCTTATAAACTTAAGCAAATCTAAATAGGAGTAATTCGTATTGGAAGATAAGAATAGAATTCTACAACAACAGTTTAGCTAATCAAATTCAGAATATAGAATTCAAATCTGCTTTCTCTTCTTCCACTGTGATTCCACGTTTCTTTATCAAATAATTAGTTAAAAGTAATTGTGATAAGTTTGTGGATTGGATTTTATGAACATGACTATAAGATGAATCATATGTTTAACTAGATCTATTTTATGATGCCAGTTCATATGTTTAATTAGATCTATTTTATGGTGCCAATTCATATGTTTAATTAGATCTATTTAGTGATGCCAGTTCATATGTTTAATTAGATCTGTTTTATGATGCCAGTTCATATGTTTAATTAGATCTGTTTTATGATGCAAGTTCATATGCTTAATTAGATCTATTTTATGATGCCAGTTCATATGTTTAATTAGATCTATTTTATGATGCAAGTTCATATGTTTAATTAGATCTATTTTCTGATGCCAGTTCATATGTTTAATTAGATCTATTTTTATGATGCCAGTTCATATGTTTAATTAGATCTGTTTTATGATGCAAGTTCATATGTTAAATTAGATCTATTTTATTATGTCAGATCATATGTTTAATTAGATCTGTTTTATGATGCAAGTTCATATGTTTAATTATATCTATTTTATGATGCCAATTCATATATTTAATTAGATCTGTTTTAGGGTGCAAGTTCATACGTTTAATTAGATCTATTTTATGATGCCAGTTCATATGTTTAATTAGATCTATTTTATGATGCAAGTTCATATGTTTAATTAGATCTATTTTATAATGATAGTTCATATGCTTAATTAGATCTATTTTATTATTCCAAGATCATATGCTTATTAGATCTATTTTATTATGTTAGTTCATATGCTTATTAGATCTATGCCAGTTCATATGCTTATTAGATCTACTTTATTATGTCATTTCATATATGCTTATTAGATCTATAGTTCTATGCCAGTTCATATATGCTTATTAGATCTATGTTATTATGCTATGCCAGTTCATGATCCATATGCTTATTAGATCTATGTCATTGTTCTATGCCAGTTTATGTTCCATATGCTCATTGGATCTATGCTATTGTTCTATGCCAGTTTATGTTCCATATGCTTATTGGATCTATTTTATTATTCATACCCAAATTCTATATTCCATACGTTATTGGATCTATTTTATGTGTTATGCCAGTTCTGGTGCTTTAATTCTCTTCCCTTCTTTTCTTTTCCTTTTTATGAGATTATGCTAACTGCGAGCATAACATATTACGTTGAATTATACATATGAATAACGTGGGAATGTTGCAGGAAAAGATTGGGTAAATTATTGAATAATATGTATTTGGCATAAATTGGTTTGTAATCATGTAATTGATTTGTGGTATGAATTGGTACAATTTGTATACATGGGGTTTGGCATAGATTGTTAATAACAATGAACGCAAAGTAATTTGGGCGTAATCGGGCATGACATGTGTACATAAGATTATAAGGCCTAATTTGGATTAAAATTATAAACATAATTTTAATGAGGGATTTTGGGTAATTGATATAATTAGCCTGAAATTGGCATAAACTGCAAATAAATAAATTGGCTAAGATAAGCATGCTGAGACATGAGGTTAGACTATGTTTGCTGTAAAAGCCTGCCTGGAACCAACCGGCCTAACCAGAAACAGCAAATAGTCATTCCAATGTGAGAGGTCGCAGGCATAACTAAAAGATGCTTAGACACGAGGTTAAGTTTGGCTTGTGGTAGAAGTCTGCCCGGAACCGCCTGACATATACAGCGGCCACAAGCAATCGACTTAATTGAGAGGTCTGTGCATTAATAACTAATTAATGCTGATCAAAGATGAATATGGTACCTAAAACATGTTAGGTGGATGGGGTTAAGTTAACCTATGTGAAATGACAACTTAACCAATATTACATGTGTAATGACCCGGAAATTCTGAGCCAATTTAAAATTTTTATTTTGGCAATTTTAGCGAATTTTGAGTATTTAAAATGAATTATTTTAAATAATAACGACGAGAAATTTATTTTGAATAGAATTCGAACGTATATATTTATATAGATCGTAATTAGAATATAAATATTTTATTTTAATTATAAAAGGAATAGAAAATGGCGCGGTAGTTCGATAATTCAATTTCAAAGTTCAAATGAATGTACCAGGTGCAAAATAAACTGGATTTTGGCAAAACCAAAAATATTAGAATCTAATTGAGAATATCTTTCCAACGAATCTGAAAAATCGAAATTTCATAGCGGGGATAAAAAGTTATGTCCAATTGAAAATTCAGAATAGTCGCTATGGAATTCTGGCCCTTAAAAATGGAAATTTTGCAAATGACCTCGGTTTTGACAAAACCACTTGTTGGATCCGTGATGTCAAGTTATTGCTAGATTCCAAAATTCGTAATTTTTCGAATAAATATGTGAGCGTGGCAAAGGAAAACGCGTCTGATCAGTTTCAGTTGATTTTAATCAACTGGAAAATGACCATTTTCAAACGGTCTCAGAATTCGATGAAATTAGTTTTGTTAGGACAGTATCGTCAATACGAAGTTAGAGAAAATAGTTTCTGAGAATTTTTAGAGTCAGTATGTGACCCCAGTAAATTGAAATGCACGTTCAAATTCAATATATAGAGTTATATTTTGATTTTGACGGAAGCTGATCGAAACGATCAAATCAGCCTACGATACATATCCCACTGTGTTCAGAATGGGGGTAATTAGCTATGGACAATAGGCGGTGGGTCTCGTTTCGAGGTCAAAATAAAAAGTGCCTTTTTGAAATAATTAAATAACTAAATAATATATATATTAATATATTCCTAAATCCCTCTCCTTTACACCCCCCCCCCCGCTCAAATCGAATTAGGTCAGAAAGAAAGAAAAAAAAGGAAAGGAGGGCGCGATACCAGTCGCCCCCGCCTGGGTGGGCCACCACGCCACCTCCGCCCACTCCGACCGCCCCTCCTCGACTCCGCCCTCCCCCTCTTCTCAACGCAGTGTCGCTCCCCCCTCAATTGAAGACCACAATGCAAGACCCCCTCCCCCCCCCCGCCGCCTAGCTCCGCCATCCCGTGACCCAACTCCGACGATCTCGAGCTCCGGCGACCTTTCCCACCTTCCCGATTCCGACGATGAACTCCTCCCTCCCCCTCGCTGAAAATCGGTAAATCTTTTATTTTATTTACCTTTCTTTATTTAATGTTTTACCTTATAAAAATATATAATATGATTTTCAGCCTATGTGAAAATTGATTTTCAGTTTTATAGAAATATATATGATTTTTAATTTATGAAGCCGTGGTTTTTTTATGTTTGAAAGGTTGGATTTTTAATGTTTGAAAGGTCGGATTTTTAATGTTTGAAAGGTCAGATTTTTAATGTTTGAAATGTTAGATTTTTAATGTTTTAAATATCGGATTTTTAATGTTTAAAAGGCCAGATTTTTACTGTTTGAAAGTTCGGATTTTTAATGTTTGAAAGGTCGGATTTTTAATGTTTGAAAGATCGTATTTTTAATAAGGAAAAGCTATGATTTTCAAGATTATAAAATATGATTTTTTATTTAGAAGTATGAAGTCGAGATTTTTTATATTATAGAAAGAATAAAAATATGATTTTTATATTATACAAAGAATAAAAATATGATTTTTATTATGAAAAGAGCGATATAAAATTATAAATTTTATACATGAAGTGATAATATAAAAATGCGATTTTTATGTATGTAGTGGCTACGGGTAACGAAAGTGACAAAAGGCAAGAACGGCGAAGATTTCCTACATATGAAGAGTCGTGGTGTTTGGTTTTGCTTGGGTGAGAACTCCTCACCTTTATTTTGATTTCTAGTTTGAAATATATACTAGGATGCAGACGGTGCTTAGCAGCACCCGACACCCGTCATCAATAGACCATGGATGACTTATTTGTTTGATTGTTGTGTTGTGAAATTTGATTGTGTGATGTGAAATGAAATAAAATATTTTATAGTGGAAAATATTTTATAGCTAAAAATATAATTTTTAACGAGTATATAAAATAAATAGTAATAAACAAATCGGAAATTTGTTTATATTCACTGATTTGACTGATATTGATTGGGATGATAAATTTTACACATCGCCCAATTGCACAAATAAAATCTGTATTTGTTGATTTGAAACCCCACACGGGTATTGGGATGATATTTGACGTACACTAATCCCGATTGTTTAGTTGTATGTCAATCGATGGGTTGACAGGCTGTGTAAGCGTTAATTATTTATATTTAATGCTTATGCAGTTGTGTGGTGCACTCTGGATGATGGTTGATTATTTATCGTTGCTATTATATACATGAGTTGTATGGAAATCCATATAATAAACATTATATGGTAATTGATTGGGCCTCATTCCAATATAGAAAATAAATTCATGTGTTGAATTGAAAATAAATTCATGTGTTGAATTGAAAATAAATTCATGTGTTGAATAGAAAATAAATTCATGTGTTGAATAGAAAATAAATTCATGTGTTGAATAAAAGTCGTGTTGATTAGATTGACGCCATTTTGACGTGAACGATATTTATATCGATTTTATTCATTTTTATAATGAATATAGAAAATAAAGTGATTTCAAAATATAACGTTTTAAAAAATTATCATTTGTATATTGATGATGTGGAATATTCAATTTCGATTCGAAATTGAATATGAAGTTGAAATCGTTTTGAAAACGAATTTAAAACGATTTATAAAATATGTTTTAAAAAGGAATCGATGAAATATATATAATATATTTATATTTTATATATAATGGCCTGAATAGAACGCACCGCGCCGCGGCAGTCCGCGAATTTCGACCATTGACTTCGAATGGATATTACGGGAGATCCGACCGTCAGATTCTCCTAAAACTGAAACCGTTGGGTTCGTATCGAAAAGAGCTTTCTAATGGATATGAGAGGTTTGAAATCTAATGGTTGAATTTGGAATTATGTCCAAATCAAATTTGGAAAAGGTCGCTGTAAGTGCAGTTCGATGGCCGTTGATGGAAATCGACTGTACGGGCCTTGATAAAATTATTAAAAATAGTAATAATTTGTGTAAAATCATAAGAAATGATTTGGGAAGAATTGGGATGAAAAACTCCATATTTGAAAAGATAAAAGTAGATTTTTATCGAAATAAACTAGTTTTGAACTAGAATAATAATTTATATATTTTTAAAATAAATAATTGGATTTGAAATGGTTTTGAAAACAACCAGAATTTCCAATAATTGAATTGGAATAGATTTGAATCGAAATCATCTTCGGAATAGTTCGATGTTGGAATTCGTGATTATACAGATGTTGTTATGGGAATTTGAAAGATATATTTATATCGTTATTTCCAATACGATATTTGTTGGTTTCAGAATTTGATATTAAATATAAGCCGATATATTTTCTAATCAGAGCCTTATGTTTAATATCAAATGGGATTTTGGGTTGTCGTGAACGGTATCTTTAATAATACTGTTCTTAAACCCAAATGGAGTTAAGAAAATTAAGAACTAACTGGGGATCAGTTTAGCTGGATGGTTTCTTGGATATTGATCTGATGTTTGTTTCGGGCTTCAGGGTTAATATTTGGGGAACTGTCCTCTTACTAATTTACGGTTAAGGACTGATTGAAATGTGATGTGATTTTGGGGTTTATCGTGAACCGTGTTTTAAATGACATTGGTTCTTTAACCCAGTTAAAGATTAAAACTAAGTGGAGTTTTAATGAATCTTTAATTTAATTGAAATGATCGAGAATGGAGTATCACCGGTTTTGCTCCAAGCGATAGTTAAATCTTTAACTAGATTTGAACGTGAAATTGTAATTAACTTTATCGATAACACCGTGGTGTTAGATATGGAGTATTTCCAGTCTTGCTCCTTGGGATGAATAGGTTGGGATTGGGAAATAAAATAAATAATTACTTCGGTGTGGTTCGCTAATCCCGACTAGTTTGAAGTGATATTCAAAGGAAGATTAAAGAATAAATTTAAAAGAATTTATCTTTGAAAAAATTAATGGGAACCTTTCCCTAAGAATATGAAATTTAGAAACTAACTGTAGGTTAGCTAAGAAGAATGGTTTCCTGGGTATTGATCTGATGTTGGTTTCGGCCTTCGGGGTTAATGTTTGGTGAATTATTCTCTTGCTAATTTACGGTTAGTGACTGATGAATTGGAATGAGGCATATGTTGTGTTTGTGTAACACTTGTTTATTATATACGCGAGTTATTCAGAAAGATCGGGTTTATCCCATTCTGAATAACTGATTCGACGTGGTATCGAAGAGGAAGATGGTGGTTGAAGACCGGAGGTCTTCACGTCGTTTGGGTGATTACTGATGATCTTGATTGGGCCGTACACCCAAGAGGAGGGAATCAGTTGGTGATCGTCCAGACGTACGTGGAGATCGATGGATAAGCGAGGTACAAGGTGCCTCCGGTTTCGTTCAGACCCAGAACGGACTTGTAAATGGACTGTGTGTCTGACATTAGATTTTATTCTGTGTGGTTGATTTCTATTGAACATATATTTGTTTGGCGGTAGAGAATTTATTGTCTTGCTTAACGCCCTTCTCTGAGACGTACGAGCTCAGAGGTTATATATTGATGGATATCAAACGCATGGAGTGAACTGCCTGTGTGGCATGCCTAAGTGGCAATATGATCAAGGCTTCTATTGAAAAGCAGAGTCTTGTGGTTGATGATCAAAGCACGGCCTGTGTGGCATAGCTTTGTGTAACGTTGATTCGCGAGCCTCACACCCCGGTTATGAACCAGAAATGGGGGAGGACATCAGGGATGAAATGCGTTTCCTTCTAACTAGAAGTGGCATCAGTTGTTTTACATGCCCTGACGAGTTTGACTTATGTAGTTGTTGTTGTTGCAAGGCTCCTCGGATATATCGGTGACTATGTAGCCGATGGAGTCATTTGTTGGCTCATTTACACCCCAAAGGGTGAGGAAACGCAGTGTTCAGGGATTTTAATCCACATCGGTGGACCGGCCCTGATGATCCAAAGGCTTGACTGAGTACTTTCCTGGGACTCAGGCTAGACAGTCTCGAATTCGATAGAGGACTATCTTTTGCCTCGGTTGACAGATGGAAATCCAACTTCCAATACGTGATTTTGCGGTTTTGATTGTAGAACCTATATATGGCGACATAGTGGGATGGGGCGCTTACGCCATCTATGATAGATACTTATGATTTGAAGTTGTTTTATACAATATACACTCATAGTGATAATAAAAGATGAAATTTGGCGTATCAAGCATTCTTTGGCTATTATACGGTAAAACCCTGTCCTCCATCTTGCGTTGCATTGTGTGATGGGACCTGGGTCTTATAATAGCTTCATTGTTCTTTATTTAGCATTGTGCTATTGTTTTATGCACTGGTGTTCTTGGGAGAAAACCCATTCCACGTTATATGGCGTGGTCCCTTGATTTGCCTAACTGTAAAATAAAGATTAATAATTGTTTTAGCTCTCACACCAGTCCCATGACTGACCTGGAGTTTATTGTTTTAACCTAAACTCTGGGTGCCCTCATTTTGACACGGGCAGCTAGTAGTTTTGGTTTTGCAGATTTATATTCACAGGATCCTGGTTTACAGTTGGAATGATATCCGGAAAGCTTTGTATTCGTATATCTCCTTCAGTTGTGTATTGTATTATTTTCCGCTGCTATGTAATTCATTGTAATCTCTGATATTTTCTGTGTAATATTTATTTATACTCTGTATATTCTTGTATTCTGATGGAATTTTTGTAATAAGCAATGATATGTTCTTCTGTATGTGTTCTTTTGTGTGTTGTTCTCAAAGTATCCGCTCTTTCATTACCGGGGAAGTTACGGGTTCTTACAACATGAACAAAGTGGATATGGTTAAGGCAAGCTTAACCAATAATACATATTGATTTGATAAGTGGATAGGGTTAAGTGGGTGACATGGATAGCATGTGAAACACAGTTAAAAACACTTAACCAAGATAAGACATTTAGTAAGACATGGGAACAGTAAAAGGATTAAGTGGGTGACATGTGTAGCATGTATTGCATGGGTAGCATGTATGACATAAATAATGAACACTTAACCAAGATGAAACATGTAAGAAGGCATGGGAATAAGAAAAGGTTAAGTGAGTGACATGGATGACATGTGAGATATAATTAGAAGCACTTAACCAAGATGAAACATGTAAGAAGACATGGAATAAGAAGGGGTTAAGTGGGAAATTCTAGTAGGGACCAAGCGTAGGTGGGAAGCTTGTGTCAAGTGTGGGGATCCTTTTCAACTGGTAACCCATTTTGTATCTATGTGAGCTCGAACTAGGTCGAGGACGGGACATGCTTACTGGGTTTGATTGTAAGAGCTCAAAAAAGTAAAGAGCGGTGGCAATGCAAGTCCAACAGAGTCATGTGCGTGCGTGGGTCCAGGCGGGTAGGTAGGACATTGTTGCATCGTGTAGGTATAAGCCGTGCATTTTTAGTAGTATCGGGTTGCCACTTTAGGGAGTGATACACCCTACCATGGGATCAGCACGGGTATCTATGAGTTAGGGAGCCAATCGAACGGGGAGGGCAGTGGGTACAACTAGTGGAGATAGGAGCAGGCGGCACCTATAACAGCAGCTAGGAGTACAACTACCATACTATGAATAAATGCTGTAATTAGAATGGGGAGGGTAGTGGGTACAACTAGTGGAGGTAGGAGCAGGCGGCACCTACGAAGTAGCTAGAAGTACTCGAAACTTCCATTATTATGATTAGTAAGAGGGATCAACTTCCAGTATGGGAATAGTAATGGTGCGGTGTAACTAGCACTGGTGCGGTGTAGGAATTATCTTATAGTGATTAGAAGCGCAATCAACGTTTTATCTTGCTTATCTTGTCCATCTTGTTACCTTGTCATATCTATTCATGTTACAGTCATTTCTTATATCCAGTTTATGTTCTTATCCTGTTACTTAACTAATTATATGTTAAAGTCACTGGACTCACTAGACTTTATGTCTGATCTCGTTTTGTTTCGCCTCTTTTCTTTCCTTCACCCCCCAAGGTACTCAGGGTGGGATTGGTGGAGCTTGACTCGAAATTCTTTCTTTCTTTCTACTGGAAGTGCTGAAAGTAATGCTCAGCTTGATCCCTTTTTCATAAGGCTATTTGGAGTGGGATTATGCTTTTGTTTTTATATACTCTGATAATAATTTGTCCAAGATGGATATTTGTATACTTGACTTTAGTATTGGGTTTTGATGTTGCAACCAAACTATATTCAGTTTTCGCTGCAATGAAGTTATTTTAAATTTTGAATTGCCATTTTATATATTTGTCTTGTGTTGTTCTACTCTACACACTTATAATGCTCCATGAGAGTTAATGCACTCTCTTTGTGAGTGACATTAATGGACGTGGGGTGTTACACCGGTGTCATACTAACTCCATGAAGGGCTACAAAGTAAAAACATAACAATTTTGTCCATGAATTTGGTAACCATACGTCTTCGGGTATTCGCAGTAACGAAAATTTACCTCCTGAAATGAACAGTGCGGGTACGAATGGGAGGGTGCTTGCTATAGCAGTCAAGGTAGATTCAGTCACTCCAAATCCGTGGTTCTCGGGATCATACTCAGTTGAGGCTTAGACAGGGACAACAGGGCCACTGGTTGTGGCTGATTCAGGAGCTGGTGGCCGATAGGAGCTTCCCACTACGAATGTCTCAATGACGACCATGCTCTCCGTAGGAACAATCTTTCCCATCTTGGTCGAACGCTTTTCCAGTCTCTCCCTCTTCGCTTCCTCCCCCTCTCTGCATCCTCATGCAACAATTTCCTCCTTTCCTTCAATTTATTATGCTCCTCGTCAATCAAGAGCTTTATCATCAGTTGGTGCTCATTTAACGTTCCCACGTCCACCTGATGAAGCCAAGTCTCATACAGTAATAACTTCTCCTAAGTTTGAGCCAGCATGTGGGGATAGTAGCCAACCCATGAGATTCCACAAATTTTAAGACCTTGACATACATGTTTCGGATGTGTTCCACAAGGAGGCCTCTACCCTGACTTCCGCATCCTCGGCCTCCTCTCTCAGGCTGTCAATTTCCCTTTGATACTCGGCCTTCAATCCGTCCACCGAGCCCAACACTTCCTTGTTACTGGACTCGGCTTCCTTCTCCTCCTTCTTGGCCACCTCTACTGCCTCCTCAGCTCGACGACTTCCACCTAAAGTTTCCAAGTCTCTTCATTTATCCTTTAACCTCTCATTCTCCTTCCTCAGGGTCTTATTATCCTTCTTAAGCTGGGATACCCTTTCATTATCCTGCTTCAGTTCAGCGTTCACATTCTCCGTCTTAGCTTTATCCCTTTTTAGGGCCATGTTCTTGGTTGTCAGCGATGTCGTTGTATCCTTGAAGGTCGAAGCTGCATGCTTTGCCTCCTTCTTCAGCTTTTCATGCATCTCCTTCACTTCTGTGGTGACAGTGATGATAAAGGTTAGCATTCGAGGGTACAACTGTGAACAAAGAAATATTTACACCACCGGAAGCATACTTGCCTATCTCCTTCTCTAAGTTGTGGACAATGGTCCGCTCGGCATCGCTAGTCAACCCCCAACTTTGGATCTCATTGTTCTTCTTTCTGATCAAGTTCTAGAGATGCAAGGAGTACTTGGTAAGCTCCCTAGCATGGAAATACACAACTTTCACTTTCATCCACACCTCTTCAGTGTCTACCCGGAGAATCGGACTGATATCAGGAAGGAACACCAGTTCGTCAAAATAATGTTGGGGAACTTCTGCTTTAACAATGCTTTCCTTCCTTAACGGAAAACTCCTGAGTCTCAGAAACCACCAAATCCTGCTACTTCTTCTTAACCATCTCCTTCTTTCTCAAATGGCCAAGTGTTGACTCTTTCCCTTTAGTAACTTGGATAGGAGCCAACGACGTTGTATGAGGAGGAGCGGTCGACGAATAATGCCTTGTGCCTACAACATCAAATCGGGAGTCTACCCCCGCATGCCCCAACAGGAGGTGGAGGAGTCAAAGATCACCGAGATCGGTCTCTACAGCAGTATTCACTACTACATTCATGCAAAGGTGGAGAGTCACCAAACAAGTTAGTCTCCCTTCTGAAGCTGTCAAGAAAAGTGTTTCTTGGGAATTGGCGACCTCCGTACCCATAGCCTCGACCTCCTCATCCTCTAGCCATCTCAACTGCCAAATAAATCATTTAAAATTTAGACATGAACACTAAACACATACAAATAAATGTTGTGTCATGCGGTGTATATGAATGTGTATCCTAAGTGTCCGCTCAACAGATTAGATCGTCGTCCGCTCGAAGGAGTGAACCCCCCTCCCCCCGCAGCTAAAGCTTGTTCTTCCATACTTTTCGTACCAAGCCAGGGAGACAAGTCTAGCAGGAGTTTATTAAGCTAATCAAACTAGCCTTATCTTTTGAGCAAGATGGCGGTCTATGAGGGAGTCGCTGGAGACTGCGACCTTGTCAATGCTCCTACCCCTGTCTCACCTGTCATAGGAGGAACATGGGCATTTGATGGATCCTCGTCCCTAGAAACTACCTCCTCACCACCAATCTCACCTCGCCGGTTTCATCCTGAGACTTAGCAGCTTTGTGTGGTTTAGAACCCGCATGGGGCATCTTCCTCTTCCGACTCGGGAACCCGCCTTTTTCCGACATCTATTGTTTTTCCACCACCGGCGACGGCTGGTCTGATTATCGCTCGGTCGAGCACTCTTGCACGATGGACTTAGAATGTTCTCGGTGGAACGTGATTCGACTGGAATCGCCAACAAAGTTTCAAGACGTCGTTGATACTCAATGCAGGTAGGCGCCTCAGGATTCCCTACCAAATGAAAACAAAGTCAAGAATAAGTCGCCAAACCCGCGACTTTCACAATAAACGCAAAGTAGAGTGCTTACTTCCTTCCAACTATCTCCTTGCAAATCCATGGGAACAACTCACGAAGAACCAGTCATACTAATATATGGTCAGCTTGGGCCATTTCCTAAAAGAAAAAACTTGGTGATTGGCGAAGCCTCCAGGAAGTGAAGAGACGTCGAGATATTAGCTTTCCTCTTCAACTGAAACAAATACCGGATGTCCTCTCCGATGGTTTCTAGTTGTAGATACTCCCTGTAGAGTATGTAGGTACCTAAAAGGGAAGCGTATGCAATCAGATGAAGCTACGATGGCACGAGGAGAAAGTAGTGCAGTATATGCTGAATGAAGTTGTTGGCCGGGGGCACGCACCCAGTGATACAAACCTGCCTATTCTAGGCAGTGCACCCCTCCGGCGGTGCGTAAGCCCTACCATCCTTTCCCGGCACGAGAACATCTCTTTTGATAATGTGAAACTGCAATGTCATGCGCCTTACCGCCGTTGCATCCATATGTGATGGCACCGAATCTAGTAGATTTTCAAGTACAACCATGTCCGCCAACATATCCGGTGCCACCGACGCGTTTCGCTCAACGATATTCATATGCTCTACCTTCTCGTGCACAACCGGGGAGTGTTGTCCTTCTAGCTGCTCCCCATGATCAGATGCTTTCGACAAAATTGTCACCTGAGAAGCACCAGACCTTCCAGAAGTCTCAAGCTCACTGCCCATCGAGCTAGCGTTGCTAGTTGAATCGGATGTGTGCGACGAAGGTAATGAAGCCTCATCTTTCGATGTCTGCTGTATCATGGACCTTGTCTTCATTTTCAGCTATACTTTCAATATATTAGCATTAGACATCACAAATGCATAACCTGTACCCCTCGTGTTGGTGCAAACTAACATGTGTGCGCAGTGTTGTGCAGATCCATAACAATACAATTTATAACTCGGGAACTAGGGCCACGACGACGGTTACAGGTCCCAAGGATGGTAACTGCCGTCGCAATCGACAAATATCCCTGGGTTCACATCGAATCACGACTATAATACAATTGGAATCAATGTAACATGGCCAACTATTCTATAAGTTCGATTACTGTCCGCCCATATGCTCAAGTCCAATGTGCGAGGAAGAATTGTCAACTAAGATTTTATTGATACAAGTCTCGGTTTAGGCATATAACGACATAGAAAAAATGAGAACACTGGACTGGGAAATCGAAAAGACCAAAATTTCTGGGGGGGGGGGGGGGAAGGGGGAGGGGAAGTTTCGTGAATCGCCAGAGGAGGGCTAGAAGTCCGTGGGCCACGTGAAAACCTCATACCCTCACAATGGGATATGAAATTTCTTCCTTATTGGAGGTACGAAATTTCGTATCCATCCTGGATACGAAATTTCGTACCTCATCCGGGTACGAAAATTTCGTATCCCCGTTAGGGAACTAAATTTTACGTACCCAGTGAGGGGTATGAATTTCACTTTTTCAGCCACCACACTTCGACCCCGTCAACGGGTTCGACCTCCTCCACCTAGGACAGATCCTCGGCTCCCTTCTTCTTTTCTCCTCCTATCTCCCTTCTCTTTCCCAAATTGTTTCTTCAATGACGCTTGAGCTCGAACCCATCTGACCGCCTTACATCACCGCAGCAGAGGTTGGCCCCAAGCTCAACCAAAAATCTGGCCCTAAATTCCTCGAATTCGAAAATGAAGTTCGAGAAAGAATAGGCCACTTTCAGATTGCCTTGAGGTCCACTGCATGGTCATGCTGCGAGGCAACACTAGGTTCGTCTCCAGAAGCATCTCCATGTTGTCAAGACAACCGGCGTCGGGGATCACCTGCGTTCTTAGAAAAAAAGGGCTTGAGCTCTTTCGAGTTCGAATGTCCTATGTCACAAAGCTAGGCAAGTAAAGAAAAAGAAGGCATGCGGGAGATCGAACATATAGTAGAAGCAAGGAGAACGGGTCGATCCCATTAACTCTCTGTGTTCCACAATCGAGAACAAGTTATGGTACCCCCGCGGGGTACAAAATTTCGTACCCCACCTGGGTATCAGATTATGTATCCCAATTTAGGGTACGAAATTCTCGTATCCCCAAACATGGGTACGAAAAAAAGAAACGTTTAAGCATAAGACATGACATCGTAACAACGACGACTCGTTTACAATCACAATGTAAACGAGGTCAATGACAAACATTTATTTTCGTAAGTTTATAGGGGTTCAACGATTCAACAAAATGCTTCTACCAACTCATAGCACATCATTTCAAGACAAGACATACTTTAGGGAGAAATTGTTAATCGACCTTTTTGTCTGGTTCCCAAAGTAAACAAGACAGATCGACTCAACATATCGGATGAAGTTATAGCCCGAAGTGTTGCCAAGAAGTTAAGGGAACAAGCCGGGAAAGGGTCATGCAAGCAGAAACCTCACCGCTCCTCAAAACATTTCCAAAACTATGTTTCGAACCCCTCTAGCCTCACCTCCTCCGGTTTTATTCAAGAATCACCCGTACCACTCGGATATGAATTTCGTACCTCCTGGGTTGCGAATTTCGTACCCCACGAGGTACGAATTTCATACCCCACTGGGAACGAATTTCGTACCCCACGGTGAACGAATTTCGTACCCCACTGGGTACGAATTTCGTACCCCATTAAGGGGTACGAGTTTCCAAGGAGGCACGAGGGGGTCCGAGTTTCTGGGGGCCTACACTCTAGGGTCCAAGATTTACTGATGTAATCCCCTACACCCACCTAACCACTCCACTATAAATGTCCTGTGATTTGACATTTCTTGAGAGCTCTAAGTGACCTTTTTAATGGCATCAATGCTTTGAGGAAGAAGAAGAGCAAAAGTTCCTTTTCCTAATATTCATACATGACAATTATGACTTCAAATTACTTAGAAATGTCTGTAAAGGGATGTCATGTAATAGACTTAAGCCTTTAACGCTTTATTGTCAATAAAATATCAGTGGCTCTTCCAAAGTGGACATAGGCCCCTCATGGGATCAAACCACTATAAATCTCTTGTGTTATTTACTACTTTATGCATTTATATTTTCACGCGAAAATAATTTATAAGTAATTAAGAATCTTGGGTGTTTACGACATATTTTGTCAGAAACATGCAGTAAGGAAAATATTAAATGCAAATAATATTTTTTGTATTATTTTTACGAAGTCTTATGTGGATACTTTTAATCAAATGGGGTAAAGTCAAAAACTTGGTATTCAAATTTATGAAACAACATATACAAAACCACTTAAACATGTTGTTGCTGATTTATGGAGTCTTGCACCCATTAATACTGATTATGGTTATAAATATTATATATCATTTTTAGATGCATATTCAAGATATGCTTTTGTGTAATTTTTAAAGAAATCAAAAAACTATACCCTCAAATGTAGTATTACAACTTATTTTCAAGTTGAAAGGCAAACAAGTTTTTAGGTAAAAGCTATGCAAATTGATGTGGGACCTAAATTTAAACCATTTAACGAGTTCTTTCGAAAGAACGACATAATCCAAATACTCAGTTTCCCATGGCTTAATTGAAAGAAAGCACAAGCATATAGGTAAAAATAGACTTACATTATTAGCTTAAGCATCATTACCTCCCAAGTTTGCGCTAGATGCATTTGCCACAGCAGTTGTTTTGATAAACTAGCTACCACAAAAATATGAAAGATAAAAATCTAACAAAAAAATTCGTTCAATTGATCACCGAACTGCAAAAGATAAAAGATTTTTCGGTGCCTATATTTTCCTTGCTTTTGGGCGTTACAACAACCACAATTAAATTTCAAACCCAAAAATGTCAAAGGATGCAAGTGTATTGACAAAGATGGAAGAATGTTTATATCTTGATACGTTATATTCAATGAATATGTCTTCCCTTTCAGTGAAAAGGAAATAAAGACAACTCAAAAAGTTTATAACTAAAAATTCTACATCCTACTAATTTCTATTGATCAAATTCCAGAAAATAAAAAAGTTAATGATCGATTAAATGAAATAGATTCTTAACACTCTTTACCGTTAATTGAATCAGGTTGAGAAACCTTAGTGTCTCTCAGAGACTCTTCTGCATCATCTTAAACTAGAACAAATCAAGATCAGAATGAAGCGTAGTCATATATTTCTCAACCTGAACTAGAGATGATAATGACAATCATCAACCAATTCAATGAAGAGATGGACATCACCTGACATCCCACATCCATTAATATCACTTAAGAGAATACATTAAGTTTCGTGAAGCATTATAGGTAAACAGAATTAGAAATATTACAAGACAGATATAAAATGATAGTGGTTCAAAACATAGTTACATTGTAAGTCTAAAATACATAAAACCCAGTACATCAAATTAAAACTTTTGTCTTGTACTTAAATCATTAGAGTACAATAAACATGAAAAGAGCATAATCCCCAAAAACATAGACATAGTAGAAAAGTTACGAAATCAAGTAGTACATCAAAGCAGCTCCAAGCAGAATGGAAGTAGAATCGTGATCAAGCTTGAGTATTACCACCTTGAGAACCTGGGGGGAAACAAAAGAGAAAGAAGAAGAAAAAAATGGATCAGACATAAAGTATGGCAAGTCCAGTTACTTTTAGCACACAAATAAGTAAAAGCATCATGACAGGCATATAAGCTGGATAAGAAGATAACAACATATAAGGCAGGTGTAACAAGGTAAACAAGATAAATTGGACTGAACATATATGTATAGCGCTTCTCTAATACTTTTATCTTTCTCTACACCAATACTAGTATCATATGAATGAGATGATCCCCAACAAGCATAAGATGGTAGACTTAGGCGTACTTCTAGTGCTAGATTTAACCCCACACAATAACAGGCAGCCCAAATAAACATACCGGAGTTACCCCTAAGGATAATAACGGGATCCTAAACGTACTAGAGTCTAGATGTACCCTAATTACTACCCCAATCGATCGGCTCCCTACTCCGTAGATACACTGTGCTGGCCCCACAGTAGGACGTATCACTTCCTAGAGAGGCAACCCTTTATTTCCAGGATGTGCACATCCATATATACAGGTGTCATGACATCTTAATCCTCCCCTGTTTTTACCTGTGCACACACATGACCCTGTCGAAATGCGCCGCCCACTACGCCCCTTTGTTTGGATCTCTTACAATCAACTCAGTAAGCGTGCCTTGACTCTAACTAGTTTGGAGTACTAGTTTGATACCTATATATGGGTTAGTCCCTGAAACGGGTCCAGTGCACAAGATGATACAAGTTTCCCCTACGCTTTCATCCCTACCACTAGGATTTCCATAGGTTATGACATACTAGTGTAAAAAGATTGCATAACCCCACAGGTTAAGTTTGTGGTCCTATATATAAATATTACCCACCACCCCAAGATATACTTATTCCCTCTCACTGTTTTTAGCAAGTTTACTTAACCCCTACTCAAGTTAACAATCAACCAGGATAAGCATTTAAGTTCATTATCATATATTCATTTATGGTTGTAATGCGCTAGACCTCCCTCGTTAAGCCTACTACTTGTGGATGCTGGATACGTCGGGCAGGTCCGGACAGATTTCTTCCATAAGTCGGACTTAACCTCGTGTCCCATCACGTTATGTGTTTATGCACTTAAACCCCACACATTATGTTCACCACTTGTGGTTGCTGGATATGCCGGTCGGGTTCGGGCAGACTTCTGCCACAAGTGTAATCTAACCTCGTGTCTAAGCGCAGTTGCAGTTTCTAATTACTGCAAATCTAGGCATTTTTACTGCTTAACAATTATCCTTATTTCCTTATAGGTTTTCATGCCCCTTTTCCAAGCCAAATTCATCATGTACCATATGTCCCAAATTAAGATCTAAATCACAATTTGATTTATGCCCCAAATCCATATTCATGTATTTAATACAAGTTATGCCCAAATTTCCCAATACAAGTTATGCCCCAATTTTAAAGCTTTCCCCTCGTTCCCAATTTTAGCATTCTCATATTTCAGCGGTATGCCTAGGGTCGAAGGTCGCCTGGCTATAAAAAAAGGAAAAGAATAAGGGAAGAGAACAGAAATAAAAATAATAACAAGATTGTCATATGATGGCAAGAATAGGCATAGCAACTAATAAACATACAGTGACAAAATTGGGCATAATGACAAGACAGGCATATAGGAACAGATCCAATGAACATGTGATAATAAAATTGATTAGGCATAGTGTCATGATCATAAATAGGCATGATGAGATCTAATTAGTTAATTAGATGTATACAAATAATGGAAGATCTGACATGATAAATAGGCATAGGCATAGATCCAATTCATTGTCATGTCAAAATAACTTAAATACTCAGGTTATGGCAAATCTGATATGATTCAATTAGGCGTAGGCTTAGGTCCAATTAATAAACATTTCAAAAATAACTTTTAAGTATTCATATCTAAAAATAACGTAGACTCACAGAGAATGGATCTAAGAAAACCGAGGAAATCGTGTTGATGTTGAATCAACGATCTTCGAATACGCATGAATCGTCGTTGCTGAAGAAAGGGCTAATTTAATCCGAGTTGGGGCAGCATCTCACCGTCGCCATTGATTTAGGTGAATAAAATAATTGGTACAAGGTCTTATTTATAGCCACTAGTTGATGAATCTTGCACAGAAATTAGTCCACGTTCAGAACCAGGAATCTTCCCAGATCTGCATGGGGGTCGACCCCCGCTTAGTGTGTCGACCCAAGGGTCGACACAGGGTTCGACACTCCCTTGATGGGGTCGACCCATGGGTCAACACCCATAGCGGGAATTTTCCCGCTTCCCTTCTGCTATTCGATTTTGAATTATTTTGAATTTTTGGGAAGGTTTATTTATATATAATTAGCTTATATATACATAAAATTCAAACCTTAATATCTTCTTCATACGCTGTCTGTTTTACGTAAACTCGGAGTCTATCTTAAGCAAAATTCTGAGACAAACGCAATGGCGCAGTGCATTTTATTTAATTATGAATATTTAATTAAGTATTATTTTGTTTATCATCTAAATGTGTCATAAAATTATGGGGTGTTACATTCTCCCCTACTTAAAGGGTTTCGTTCGTGCAATCTCCAAGTTAAGAAGATGTATATCCTAACATCCATCTACTTATCCACCAATCACAGGCGTCCATTGTCCTTAAAAGTTCTCTAATACTTGTATGAACATATGCAACGGTGTTTGTATATGTCCTTACACTAATGCGAAAGATCATGTGGTATACTGATTCAGTCGACCTCCTTAATGCAATATATGTTAGTGCCATGAACCAAACATCTATGCAAATAATTCTACTATATCATGTAAGTTCTATATGTGTGCGCAATCATTCATCCAAATGCAACATCCATATGATGATACACCCACTTTCATCCATTGAAAGAAGAAAAATGCACACACATCCATATGTAGTATGAGAGTGATTGAGCCGATCAAGTGCCTAATGTGTGTGTGTCTTTACGTCCATGAGCAACCACTAGCAAACACTTGCATCCATCAAACATAATGTGTCCCAAACACACGTTTACATCCACAGGATTCCTACCTAAAGGTCGAAGATTCGATCGATAGTATATACTTAAATGATAGAAACAAGAATGAATAAAAGCTTTGGAAAGGAAGTTAAGAACATACCATTAAAAAGAAAAGGTTATGAAGCACAAATTTTGTCTTCAGTCTCCAAAGTTGCATCTTCTTGGTTATCTCACCAATAAAACTTCATCAACTTGACTTCTTTGTTGCGTAGCTTCTTGATCCAACAATACGAGTAGGAACTCGTCCAACTGTCGCTTCCCGTTCTACCTTTACTTCCTTAAGCATACTCGGCTCAACTACATCTATAGTATCATGCAAGCACTTCTGTATATAGGAAACGTGCAAAACATCATGAACATTGGATAGTCTCTTTGGAAGCTTTACTCTATAGACCATTTGGCCAATCCATTCTACTATGGAAAATGGCCCTACGAATCTTGGTGCCAATTTCCCTACAGATCCAAAGCGAACCACATTCCTCAAAGGTGATACCTTTATGAAAACCATGTCTCCCATGTCAAATTTAATGTCAGTCCTTCTCTTATCTGCTTAGGACTTTTGTCTATCCTGAGCTATCTTCATTCACCATTTAATAAGATCAATCTTTTTGGAAGTTTCTCTAACCATATCTTGTTCAAGTAGAAGTCTTTCTATAGATTCCCACCAACAAGTCGATTATCTACAGGGTCGTCCATACAATGCTTTGAAGGTTGCCATGTTAATGCTAGCTTGAGAAATGTTGTTGTAGGCGAACTCTACTAAAGGAAGATTCTCTTCCTAAGTCCCTCCGAAGTCTATGATACACAGCCTTAAAAGATCCTCAAGGACTTTGTAACAACCCGTATTTTTAATAACATGTTATAATGTAAATCAAGGCAGAATTAAATTGTAAAATCTGAATCAAGGGAAACGGGCTATGCCATTGCGTTCGTCTCAGAAAAATACGTGAAATAGAGTCTGAGTTTTCGAAAAACGGAGTCCGTATGACCAAGTTATGGCCCATTGAAGTTTTCAGAAAATTCCAAGCCCGAAAATAGTTCAAATTCGAATTCAGATTCGAATTGCAACCAAGGCGGAAAGGGGGGAAATTTTCCCGGTCGACACAGGGGTCGACACCCCTGTCGACCCCCCCTATGGGTCGACACCCATGTCGACCCATGGGTCGACACCCATGTCGACCCAGGGGTCGACCCCCCCGGTCGGACCAGCTTCTCTGGTGCACCATTTGTGACATGCTGAGTCTTGTTCCAGAAGTTTCTGATGGGAATTGATGGACCTGATGTGTTTTAGGGTTAATCCTATGGTCTAAACTAACCTAATCACCTATAAAAAGACGCTAGACCTAGCCTAAACCCTCATTAATCATTCCTACAACTAAATGCTGCCCAAATGTTTAATCATGGCCTCCACCCTCTTGTCATAGCCTCAATCTTCATTCATATGAGAGTTCCTAAGCTTGTTTGAGAGTTTCTAAGCCTGAATTAAGGCCAAAGTTCAATCTTTCTTCATCAAAGAAAGGATCTTTTGCTTGTTTCTCAAGGGTCTTCATTGGAGCTTGTCATTTGGGAGTATTTAGAGTTGCTAGTGGCTTCGTCTCAATCTTATTTTATATTAATTATAGTATTCATAGCATTGTAAGCCCTATACTACTCTTAGATTCTAACTATGAAGTTAATATGACATGTTGCAAGTTGAGTTTGGGCCTAAGTATGATATGTGCTTTGATCTTATCATGTTATGCATGAATATATCCTATGCATGTTTGTAAATCTATGATATTATCATGTTATGCATGAATATATTCTATGCATGCTTGTAAACCTATCACCTTGACCTTGTGGGCTAAAAGCTATAAGCTTTATGTTGAAATGTTGCATTATACAACATGAGAACTCTTATAACCTTCATGATAACTTGCATATAATGTTATATGCGAACTTCTAGCCATCATCCTATGTCATTCATGATCATGTTTCACCTATTTGCTTAAGTTGATATTGTGCATGTTTTGAGGCCTATGATGTAATATGCAAGCTTATGAACATGTTTATGCCTCATATGCCACCATGTTTACTTGTGGCCAACCCTATTACCTTATGCCCTTTTGTCATGTTTTTGCCAAGTTCCCTCTTTTGATCTATGTTATGTTATGCGAAACGTTCATGCGATGGGAATGCGTTGGATTGGCTAATATTAATGACATGAAAACATGGTTTTAAAATATGACATGAACATTGACTTGTGATTATGTTTGTAAACATAATGATGGACATGACACTTAGAAAATATGAGTGTGGCCAACTCGAGGTTGGGTTGAGTTTGTAGCATATATCTACCCGGAACCGAGCGGCTTAACTAGTGGCTACAAACAATAGGACCCAATGTGAGTAGTTGGTCATGTTGTGCTTAAACCCGAGGTTAGACTAGGTTGTGGTGTAAAGCTACCCGGACCCGCCCGGCTTAACTAGTAACCACAACAAGGTCTAATGTGAGAGGTTGGGTGCATTAAACTAATTAATGCAACATGGTAGGGTTAAGTCATGGACCACTTGAATACTTAACCAATTAGACATGATGGGTTGACGCGGTTAAGTCATGAACCTTGGATACACTTAACCAACTTGATACTTGATGGATGGGGTTAACCACACTTAACCCACTAGAAAACCCTAGTTACGTGGTCCTTCTCAGCAGTAACCCACTAGGGAGTATCGGATACCCTAGGGACTAGGCTAGGGTGGGGGCACGATTACTGGGCTGGAGTGTAAGCGACCAAAAAGACGGCAAAAGTAGGTGCGCCATAGTAGATTCCGACGGACCATGGTCGTGCACATTGTCCGGGGATGAAAGACAGACTTGGGCACTAGTAGATTTTGACTGTGCGTGCTTGTTTCGTGTCAGTGGTTGACACCCTAGGGCCGGATACACCCTAGGGTGGACCTAGCACAGTCGACTACATTTCATGTTTGGACCGTATGACACCGATACACGACGAGTTAGGCTGATAGGGAGCCGATCGACTAGACCGAGTAGTTGGACCTTGATTTAAGTCATCCCATGGGTTTGGGCCAGCTTTGGGCCAAGGGATCATTTCTTGTTTATACTTGACATGGATTGGAATACTAGTACACACCTGGTGCAACTTAACCTTGTATATGCGATGCCACACTTGATCTATCTTGTTAACTTTTCACCATGCCAGTTATCACCCTACATCTCATCTCTGTTTTACATGTTCAGTTAACTTTATTAGTTCTTATACTAATACTAGATAGGACTTACCAGTCTTTTTGACTGACCCGTTTTCTTTCGCCTCTTTTCTTCTGTTTCCCCCCCTCAGGTTTACAGGGTGGAAACACTGGTACTTAGCTTGGATCTTTTGCTGCTTTTCTGGATAGCTCATGTATGGTTTGAGCATGCTATGGCCTTATGCTACTTTGGGGATAGTTACTTTATGTTTCTTTTTCAGTTTTCAGTTTATGTTCTAGACTTTGTTTTATGGGAAAATAATGAACAAGTACTTTGATGTAACTTGACTATGGTTTTGAAATGCAAGTTTTATCCGCTGCTTTATTTACTCTGTTTTTACTTACATGTTCTGTCTTGTGATATCTGCATGCATGTTACCTTGTTTAACGCCCCTCCAAAGCTAGTGTGCTTGTAAGAGTGGCACTGGCGGATGTGGGGTGTTACATTTGGTATCAGAGCATAAGGTTTACAAGATTTGAGCAAAAGGTTTTTAAAACTTACCTTTTGAAAAACTATTTTCAAAACCAATTAAGTATTTTCCAAGAAAAGTCTAGTTATTTTAAAAGGCTACTCCCCAAAAGCCATCAGCACTATCCTTCGTTTCCTTGTTCTAAATCTATCTTTTCCTTTTTCAGTATGGCCGATCTTAACCTTCCCGAGGGAGTGACCATTCCCGGATGGTTCCCGAGGTACTTGGAAGCTAGGGCCAACAATGTGGTCCCAGCAACCACCCCCACCGTAACTGAGGTTCCTCCTCCTCCTCAGAATCCACAAGCAGATTTCGCTAAGGTTTGCAAAGACTTTAAGGCGATGGGTGGCAAGAATTTTATTGGGATGGAGACTTTTGTGGAGGCACGAAATTGGTTGAAAGAAATTGAGGATCTCTTCGCTATCTTTGACGTGGAAGACCATAGAAAGGTTTTATTGGCAGCATGGCTATTAAAAGAAGAGGCTGCTTATTGGTGGGAAGTCACCAATGCTACTAGACCTATAGAGACTTGGGCCGACTTTAGGACAAGGTTTGGGCTTAAGTTTCTATCATCAGCTGAGGCGAATCTACAATTGGAGAATTTTGTATCTTTGAAGCAAGGGGACATGACAGTAAGGGAGTATGTGAATAAGTTTAACCAGCTCGCTCGATTCGGTTTGGACATGGTTAATACTCCCCAGAAGAAGGCTTTACGCTTTGCACGAGGGTTGAATGAGCCATTACAAGGTTTAGCCCTGTCTCATATACCCATGGGGGCCACTTTTGAAGGCCTAGTGGACATGGAATTGCTTCAAGGAGACGATAAGAATGGCAAGAAGGAAGTCAAGGCTAATGAGACTCAAGCCAAGAAGACAGACTCCAAGTGGGGAGGAAATCAGAGCAATCAGAACAACAAGAATAACAAGAACAACAAGGGCAACAAGGCCAAGGCAAAGGACCCAAGAAAATGCAACTTCTGTGGGATTGTTGGGCACATAGCTAAAGACTGTAGGAATAAGAAGAGGAAGTTGGGCGAATGCTTTCATTGTGGAGAGACCGGACATTTTAGCAAGGATTGCCCCAAGAAGCAAGGGCAGAATCAGCGTGCAGGACCTTCTGGAGGGCAAGTGCATGCTCTCAACGCTGCTCCAGTTCAGGACCGAGATAGTATTTCTGTAGAAAGTCTTGTTTATATTTCTGATTATCCTGTTCGCACCTTATTTGATTCTGGCGCATCGCATAGTTTTATTTCTTCTGACATTGTTGAAAGTTTGCACCTAAGTACTAGTCTAGTTGAGGATCCCGTTAGTGTTTCAAATCCAATTGGGGGTTCCACCCATCTATCTATGATTTGTGTGGATTTGAAGATTTCTATCTTGACCGTAGAATTCACGTGTAATGCTTATGTTCTCGGGTTCACGGGATACGGGTTGATCTTGGGCATGGATTGGTTGTCCAGTTATGGAGCCATTCTCGATTGTGAGCATAGGGTGGTGAGGCTCATGACTCGCCTCGGTAATACCCTAGAAATTTCTTGTAACCCTAGAGGTCCCGTCATGTTATGTTATCTTGAATCTCTTGACTCGTCCATCGATGATCTGCAATCTGTAAGGGTGGTCCGAGACTATCCTGATGTCTTTGAAGAAGTTAAGGGGTTACCCTCTAAACGAGAGATAGATTTCCGCATTTATCTAGTCGATAATGCCAAGCCAGTATCATTTCCCGTTAGGCACATGGCCCCACGTGAAAGAAGGGAGCTCAGTAAGCAAATCAAGGAGCTGCTTGAGAAAAATTTTATTAGGTGAAGCATTTCTGAATGGGGTGCTCCTGTGGTATTCGCTACTAAGGCGGATGGTTCGCTTCGTCTATGTGTTGATTATCGAGAATTGAACAAGCTGACAAAGAAGAATAGGCACCCGTTACCAAGGATTGATGATCTCTTTGACCAGCTTGTAGGTGCTTCTGTTTTCTCTCAGCTTGATCTAGCCACCGGATTCCATCAGCTTAGAGTAGCTGAGGATAGCATTGATAAGACAGCGTTTAGGACTCCAGATGGATTCTTTGAATGGCTTATCATGCCATTCGGTTTGACTAATGCACCCGTCTACTTCGTAGATTTGATGAGTAGGGTGTTCAGGGAGTTCCTTAACAAGTTCGTGGTTGTCTTCGTGGATGATATTCTGATCTTCTAAAAGGATGAGGAAGAACATGCCAGACATCTCAAGGAAGTGATGGATACGCTTAGAGCGCATCAGTTGAAAGCCAAGTTCTCCAAATGTCATTTTTGGAGAAGGGAAGTTCGGTTTCTTGGACATATAGTTTCTAAGCAAGGCATAGCGGTGGATCCCGCGAAAGTGGTTATGGTTCAAGACTGGAAGACTCCGAGGAATGCAACCGAAGTAAGAAGCTTTCTCGGTCTGGCGGGCTACTATAGGAAGTTCATCAGGGATTTCGCTAAGATTTCGGCCCCTCTTACTAAGTTGACGAAGAAGAACTTAGTTTTTACATGGGACTTAGAGTGTGAGCTTGCTTTTCAAAAGCTCAAGAGGGCCCTTACTACAGCCCCAGTTTTGGCATTACCCGATGGCGGTAAGATGTTTACCGTGTACACCGATGCATGTGGCACGGGGTTAGGTGTTGTTCTGATGCAGGAAGGAAGAGTGATATGTTATGGGGGTAGGCAACTTAAAGTTCATGAGAAGAACTATCCCACTCATGATTTGGAATTGGCGGCGATCATCTTTGCTCTCAAATCCTGGCGCCACTATCTTCTAGGCGAAAGGTTTGAGTTGTATACTGATCACAAGTCACTCAAGTACCTCTTCTCGCAGAAAGATCTGAATTTAAGACAGCAAAGGTGGATGGAATTCTTGGCATCATATGACTTCGAGATAGCTTATACCCCTGGCAAGGGTAATGTTGTGGCAGATGCACTAAGCAGAAGTAGGTTGACTTTGAGTCCCTTGTTTGTTGAGATGAGGAGCCTAGAGTTCTTGGCAAACTTTGATTTCACGACGGTTGTTGAGTCGATGACGGGTTCATTAGCATCCCTTGAGCTTAGACCCACACTTCTTGATCAAGTTGGGGCTTCGCAAAAGGAAGATCCACAGATAGTCGAGGTCATGGACAAGTTGATTCGTGGTGAGACGTCTAGTCACCTTGCTAGATATACTATTGATGATAAAGGTTGGCTAAGGCGTGATGGAAGGCTATGCGTTCCACAAGTAGGAGACTTGGTGCATAAAGTTCTCGAAGAAGCACATCACTCGAAGATGACTATACATCCTGGTGGAGATAAGATGTATAGAGATATGAAGCGCATTTTCTTTTGGGCCGGAATGAAGAAAGATGTGGCAGAGTATGTTTCAAAGTGCATGGTGTGCCAACAAGTGAAAGCCGAGTCAAAGAAACCAGGTGGGCTATTACATCCGTTGGAGGTCCCGCAATGGAAGTGGGAGAGTATTTCTATGGATTTTGTGGATGGATTGCCTAGGTCAAGGAAAGGGAATACAAGCATATGGGTCATAGTTGATAGACTTAGGAAGAGTGCTCATTTCATTCCTGTAAAGAGCAAGAGGACCGCATCATGGCTATCATCTATTTATCTTCGGGAGATAGTGCGGTTGCATGGAATTCCTTCTAGCATAGTTAGCGATCGTGACCCAATTTTCACTAGCCAGTTCTGGAGTAGTCTGCAAGAAGCGATGGGTACGCGATTGAATCTGAGTACAGCCTATCACCCCCAGACGGATGGCCAAACCGAAAGGGTGAATAGAGTGCTAGAAGATCTTTTGAGGCTTTGTGTTCTTGACTTTGGTGGTACTTGGGAAGACCACCTTCCTCTTGTAGAGTTTGCTTATAATAATAGCTATCAAGCCAGCATAGGGATGGCACCATTTGAAGCTTTGTATGGGAGGCCGTGTAGGTCACCATCTTGTTGGTGGGAGACAACAGATAGGCTTATACTTGGGCCCGATATGATACGGGACACATCCGAGAAAGTTGAATTGGTGAGAAGACGGATGAAAGCGGCCCAAGATAGACAGAAATCCTATGCTGACAAGCGAAGGGCAGATTTGGAATTCGAAGTGGGAGACATGGTTTTCGTGAAGGTTTCTCCTTTGCGTAATGTGGTACGTTTTGTAGCAATTAGGAAGCTGGCACCAAGGTTCGTAGGACCCTTCCCTATCATAGAGAAAATTGGAAAGATGGCCTATAAGGTGGAATTGCCCGAGAAGCTAGCCGGAGTGCATAATGTCATTCATGTCTCGCATCTCCGAAAGTGCCTACATGAGTCCGCTGAGGTGGTTGAACCAAGCATTTTTGAAGACGTGGAGGTAGAGAAAGAGGTAACCTTGAGGAGAGCTCCGATTCGTATCTTGGGAACAGAGATCAAGAAGTTAAGGAATCGAGAAGTCAAATTGGTGAAAGTTCAGTGGAGTGAAGCCGATGAAGATGCAACTTGGGAAACCGAGGAGAAGATGCGTGGGCTTTATCCATTCCTTTTTGAGGGTACATTCTCAATCTCCTTTCCTAATTAGCATATCTTCCTTTTTGCTATCCATGTTTATCCTGTTTATCTTGTTATATCGTTAATCGTGTCATGAGAACCTTAGGTAGAAACCCTTTGGATGAAACATGTATTTGAAACATGTTATGCTTGATGTTTGCAAGAGGTTGCAAGTGTTTGCAAGTGGATACTCGTGGATGCATGATACACATTAGGCACTAAGATCGGCTCACACACTTTCATACCGCATATGCATGAGTGTTTATGCTTATTCATGGATGAAACTTGTATGCTATCACATGGATGTTGCATATGAATGAATGCTATGTGCACTCATGTAGAGATTATAAATTATGTTAGGAATTTGCATACATATGGACTCATTTCACTAACATACTTTGCATTAAGGAGGTTTACTGAATCAGTAACCGCCTGATTTTTGCATTAGATAAGTACATATACACACACCTTTTGCATATGATCATACAACATTTAGAATCCTTTAAGGACAATGACTGCACGTGGATGATGTTTTGAGTAGATGGATGATGGATGGTAGGATACGTTCTTCCTAACTTGGAGATTTCGGGGACGAAATCCTTTAAGGAGGGGAGAATGTAACAACCCGTATTTTTAATAACATGTTATAATGTAAATCAAGGCAGAATTAAATTGTAAAATCTGAATCAAGGGAAACGGGCTATGCCATTGCGTTCGTCTCGGAAAAATACGCGAAATAGAGTCCGAGTTTTCGAAAAACGGAGTCCGTATGACCAAGTTATGGCCCATTGAAGTTTTCAGAAAATTCCAAGCCCGAAAACAGTTCAAATTTGAATTCAGATTCGAATTGCAACCAAGGCGGAAAGGGGGGGAAATTTTCCCGCCCCAGGCAGGGTCGACACCCCTGTCGACCCCTCCATGGGTCGACACCCATGTCGACCCAGGGGTTGACCCCCCCGGTCGGACCAGTTTCTCTGGTGCACCATTTGTGACATGCTGAGTCTTGTTCCAGAAGTTTCTGACGGGAATTGACGGACCTGATGTGTTTTAGGGTTAATCCTATGGTCTAAACTAACCTAATCACCTATAAAAACACCCCTAGACCTAGCCTAAACCCTCATTAATAATTCCTACAACTAAATGCTGCCCAAATGTTTAATCATGGCCTCCACCCTCTTGTCATAGCCTCAATCTTCATTCATATGAGAGTTCCTAAGCTTGTTTGAGAGTTTCTAAGCCTGAATTAAGGCCAAAGTTCAATCTTTCTTCATCAAAGCAAGGATCTTTTGCTTGTTTCTCAAGGGTCTTCATTGGAGCTTGTCATTTGGGAGTACTTAGAGTTGCTAGTGGCTTCGTCTCAATCTTATTTTATATTAATTATAGTCTTCATAGCATTGTAAGCCCTATACTACTCTTAGATTCTAACTATGAAGTTAATATAACATGTTGCAAGTTGAGTTTGGGCCTAAGTATGATATGTGCTTTGATCTTATCATGTTATGCATGAATATATCCTATGCATGTTTGTAAATCTATGATCTTATCATATTATGCATGAATATATTCTATGCATGCTTGTAAACCTATCACCTTGACCTTGTGGGCTAAAAGCTATAAGCTTTATGTTGAAATGTTGCATTATACAACATGAGAACTCTTATAACCTTCATGATAACTTACATATAATGTTATATGCGAACTTCTAGCCATCATCCTATGTCATTCATGATCATGTTTCACCTATTTGCTTAAGTTGATATTGTCCATGTTTTGAGGCCTATGATGTAATATGCAAGCTTATGAACATGTTTATGCCTCATATGCCACCATGTTTAACTTGTGGCCAACCCTATTACCTTATGCCCTTTTGTCATGTTTTTGCCAAGTTCCCTCTTTTGATCTATGTTATGTTATGCGAAACGTTCATGCGATGGGAATGCGTTGGGTTGGGTAATATTAATGACATGAAAACATGGTTTTAAAATATGACATGAACATTGACTTGTGATTATGTTTGTAAACATAATGATGGACATGACACTTAGAAAATATGAGTGTGGCCAACTCGAGGTTGGGTTGAGTTTGTAGCATAAATCTACCCGGAACCGACCGGCTTAACTAGTGGCTACAAACAATAGGACCCAATGTGAGTAGTTGGTCATGTTGTGCTTAAACCCGAGGTTAGACTAGGTTGTGGTGTAAAGCTACCCGGACCCGCCCGGCTTAACTAGTAACCACAACAAGGTCTAATGTGAGAGGTTGGGTGCATTAAACTAATTAATGCCACATGGTAGGGTTAAGTCATGGACCACTTGAATACTTTACCAATTAGACATGATGGGTTGACGCGGTTAAGTCATGAACCTTGGATACACTTAACCAACTTGATACTTGATGGATGGGGTAAACCACACTTAACCCACTAGAAAACCCTATTTATGTGGTCCTTCTCAGCAGTAACCCACTAGGGAGTATCGGATACCATAGGGACTAGGCTAGGGTGTGGCACGATTACTGGGCTGGAGTGTAAGCGACCAAAAAGACGGCAAAAGTAGGTGCGCCATAGTAGATTCCGACGGACCATGGTCGTGCACATTGTCCGGGGATGAAAGACAGACTTGGGCACCAGTAGATTTTGACTGTGCGTGCTTGTTTTGTGTCAGTGGTTGACACCCTAGGGCCGGATACACCCTAGGGTGGACCTAGCACAGTCGACTACATTTCATGTTTGGACCGTATGACACCGATACACGACAAGTTAGGCTGATAGGGAGCCGATCGACTAGACCGGGTAGTTGGACCTTGATTTAGGTCATCCCATGGGTTTGGGCCAGCTTTGTGCCAAGGGATCATTTCTTGGTTATACTTGACATGGATTGGAATACTAGTACACATCTGGTGCAACTTAACCTTGTATATGCGATGCCACACTTGATCTATCTTGTTAAATTTTCACCATGCCAGTTATCACCCTACATCTCATATCTATTTTACATGTTTAGTTAACTTTATTAGTTCTTATACTAATAGTAGATAGGACTTACCAGTCTTTTTGACTGACCCGTTTTCTTTCGCCTCTTTTCTTCCGTTTCCCCCCCTCAGGTTTACAGGGTGGAAACACTGGTACTTAGCTTGGATCTTTTGCTGCTTTTCTGGATAGCTCACGTATGGTTTGAGCATGCTATGGCCTTATGCTACTTTGGGGATAGTTACTTTATGTTTCTTTTTAAGTTTTCATTTTATGTTCTAGACTTTGTTTTATGGGAAAATAATGAACAAGTACTTTGATGTAACTTGACTATGGTTTTGAAATGCAAGTTTTATCCGCTGCTTTATTTACTCTGTTTTTACTTACATGTTCTGTCTTGTGATATCTGCATGCATGTTACCTTGTTTAACGCCCCTCCAAAGCTAGTGTGCTTGTAAGAGTGGCACTGGCGGAGGTGGGGTGTTACAGACTTAATTTACCCTTTTTGTCTATCCATCTGTCTGAGGGTGATAAGCGGTTCTCAAAAACAACTGTGTACCCAATGCTTCTTGCAAGCTCCTCTAAAATTCACTGGTTAAAATGGTGTCACGATCACTGACGATACTGGAAGGTACTCCATGAAGATGGACTATCTCATGAACATAAATTGTTGCCAACCATGATGCCGTACTCTTGCTCTTAACTGGAATGAAATGAGCACTCTTAGTAAGTCTGTCTGCTATAACCCAAATAATGGTGTTGCCTTTCCTAGATCTAGGCAAACCGTCAATGAAGTCCATAGAGATGCTCTCCCATTTCCAATGTGGGACCTCCAAAGGATGAAGTATACCAATAGGCTTCTTTTGCTCGGCCTTGACTTGCTGGAAAATCAAACATCGAGAGACAAACTCCGCCACAACTTTCTTCATCCCAGCCCAAAAGAAAACCCTCTTTATATCTTTATACATCTTATCCCCGCCTGGATGAATAGTCATCTTAGAACGATGGGCTTCCTCTAGGACTGTCTTCGACAAACTCCCAACTCGAGGAACATCCAGCCTTCCATCTTGTTTAAACCACCCTTTATCGTCTATGGAATATCTACTGAGGTGACTAGAAGTCTCCTCTTTACTAAGCCTATCCAAGATGTCTAAATTCGGTGGATCCTCTCGCTGTGAAGCTTATATCTGATCCAAAAGAGTAGGTCGCACATCTAGTGATGCCAATAAACCAGGTATAAACTCGTTGGAGGGTTTATAATCAAAAGTCGATATAAACTCCAAGCTCTTCCTCTCCGCAAAAAACGGACTAGGCCATCCTCTGCCAACTCAATGCGTCTGCCACCACATTACCCTTGTCAGTGGTGTAAGCAATCTCAAAGTCATAAGATGCTAGGAACTCCATCCACCTTTGTTGCCTTAAATTAAGAACCTTATGTGAGAACAAGTACTTGAGAGAATTATGATTGGTGTACAACTCGAACTTCTCTCCAAGTAGATAATGGCGCCAAGTCTTACGCGCTAGTACTATAGAAGCTAACTCTAAGTCATGGGTAGGATAGTTCTTGTCATGAACCCTTAGCTGTCTACCTCCATAACATACTACCCTTCCCTCTCGCATCAGAACCACACCAAGCCCTTTACCATATGCATCAATGTATATTTTGAACACTTTATTCCCATCGGGCAAGGTCAAAACTGGTGTTGTTGTCAGAGCCCTCTTCAATCGCTAGAAAGCATCATCACAATCTACAACCCAAGAAAATTCCAGATTCTTCTTCGTTAGCCTGGTGAGTGGAGCTGATATCCTTGCAAAGTCCTTAATGAACTTCCTATAATAGCATGCTAACCCTACTAAACTTTTCACCTCCATCGCATTCTTTGGGATCTTCCAGTCTTGAACTACAACTAACTTTGTGGGATCTACTGCTATCCCATCTTTAGAAATCACATGCCCTAGAAATCTCACCTCTGTTCTCCAAAAATGACATTTGGATAATTTCGCCTTAAGCTGGTGCGCACAGAGAGTTTTCAAAACCTCCCTTAAATGTAAGGCATGCCCTTCCTCATTCTTTCGAGAAAATCATGATGTCATCAATGAAGACCACAACGAAATTATTTAGAAACTCCTAAAACACCCTACTCATCAGATCAACAAAATATGCGGGTGCGTTTGTCAACCCAAAAGGCAAAACAAGTCACTCGAAGAAACCATCTGGAGTTCTAAAGGCAGTCTTGTCTATATTGTCCTTGGCCACCCTCAACTGATGAAAACCCGAGGCCAATTCTAACTAAGAGAAAACCGATGCACCAACAAGCTGGTCAAACAGATATCTATCCTCGAAAGTGGGTGCCTGTCCCTTTTAGTGAGTTCATCCAACTCTCTATAATCCACACATAAGCGAAGAAAACCATCCGCCTTAGTTGCGAACACCACCAAAGCACACTATTCAAATATGCTTCGCCTAATAAACCCTTTCTAAAGTAGCCCCCTACTTGCTTGCTAAGCTCCCTCCTCTCTCTTGGAGCCATGTGGCGCACAAGCAATGCAACTGGGTTTGCATTGTCTACCAAGTATATACGGAAGTCGATCTCGCTCCTCGGAGGTAAGCCCCGAACCTCCTCAGAAACATCAGGGTACTCACAAACTACTGGTACATATCGTAGATCATTGATAGATGCTTCAAGTGACTCTAGGAAACTAATCATGACAGACCCTTTTTGGTCACAAGAAACCTCAAGGGTCCTCCCATGGCAAGTCAAAAGTCTAACGACCCTCCTCTGACAATCCAGAATGGCACCATACATGGCTAACCAATCCATCCCTAGAATCAAACCATAGCCCATGAAACCATGCATATATGCATCACACTCAAACTCGTGCCTAACACATATATTCTCAAAAGCCGACAAATCATGGATTGATGAGCCGTACCCCCAATGGGGTTTGAGACAACAACGGGATCCAAAACCATACTTGTACTAAGGTGTAGAGACTAAACCTTAGAATCAGATATAAAAGAATGTGAAGCGCATGAATAAAAAAGAGTTCTGACAGGATGATTGGAAAGAGAAATTAAACCCTCAACGGAAATTTTCCTACCTCTGTTGGCGCACTGGCCACGAGAGCATGCTTTTTTCCTCCAGAATATCCTTCCCTTTGACCTTGTCCTTGATTCCTCGGGCACTCCTTAGAAAAATGTCCAACCTCTCCACAACTGAAGCTGGCATTCTTCTTTCTTTTGCAGTCCTTGATAAAATGGCCCTTGCCTCCACAATTATGACACTTCCTCTTATCTCTAGCCTTGCTATCCTTTCCAGCCTTCTTTTGTTATTGTTGTCCTTTCTTAGGCCACACTTTCTTGTTTTATGTTTCCTCAACCTTAGCTTCTTTCTTTTCACCTTTATCTTCCTCATGCATTTATGCCATATCAACTAGCCTTTCAAAAGTTGCTCCCATTGATATATGAGACATAGCCAACCCATGTAGGGGTTCATTCAATCCTCTAGCAAACCGCAAAGCTTTCTTATGTGGGGTATCTTCTAGCTCCAAACCAAACCTCGCTAATTGATTGAATTTGTTAACATATTCTTTCACAGACATGCCTCCTTGCTTAAGTGCCAGAAACCTTTCCATTTGCATACTTTTCTCAGCTTGAGAAAGAAACTTCATTTCAAACCTCTACCAGAAATTATCTTAAGTCTCTACTGGACGCCCTGCTTGCATCACTTACCACCATAATGAAGCCTCATCTTTCAGCAGCCAAGCGGCCAACTAAATTTTCCTGCGATCGTCAACTTCGAAAATACCAAATAAATCCTCCATCTCCTTAAGCCAATTCCTTGCCTCTACGAAAGTTTCGGTTCGTCGGAATGGCTTTCCACCCATAGCACAGAAATCTTTGCAGATCTTAGAGAAATTATCTTTTCGTGGAGGAGGAGGATAAGGAACCGCGTGTGCAGTTAGCGGAGGAATGTCTGCTTGACCACCGGCAGGCGTCGTGGCCTCTACATACCTACGGAACCAACCCGGTATCATAACGCCCTCAGGAAAATTAGGTTCCGCAAACATGCTGAAAAGAAAGGAAAAAGGGATTCAAACAGAGAATTGAAAGATATAACATACGGATTTGGGAATATGTTTTTCAGAACAGACTTTCCTTTTGAAAATGCTTTCTTTCAAAACCTTTTTGAAAATAATTTTAAAAATATTTTATCTAATTTGGTAACCTTCAGCTCTGATACCAAATGTGACACCCCACGTCAGTTAATGTCACTCATTAAGAGAGGACATTTAGTTTCCTGAAGCATTATAGGTAAGTTGAAACAGAAATATTACAAGATAGACATAAAATGACAGCGAAATTTAAAATTTTATTAAGCAGCAAACATCGTGGTTTAAAATATAGTTACATCATAAGTCTGAAATACATAAAACCTAGTACATCAACTTAAAACTTCTGTCTTGTACTTAAATCATCAGAGTACAACAAACATGAAAAGAGCATAATCCCCAAAAACAAAGCCATAGTAGAAAAGGTATGAAATCAAACAGTACATCTAAGCAGCTGCAAGCAGAATGAAAGCAGAATCTTGATCAAGCTTGAGTATTCCCACCCTGAGAACCTGGGGGAGAAACGAAAGAGAAAGAAGAGGAAACAAAATGGGTTAGACATAAAGTATGGTAAGTCCAGTTACTTTTAGCATATAAATAAGTAAAAGCATCATGTCAGGCATATAAGCTGGATAAGAGGATAACAACATATAAGGCAGGTATGACAAGGTAAACAAGATAAACTGGACAGAAATATATGTATAATGCTTCTCTAATACTTTTTACTACACCAATACTAGTATCATATGAACGAGATGATCCCCAACTAGCATAAAATGGTAGACTTAGGCGTACTTTCTAGTTAGAGGTTTAACCCCATACGATAACAAGCAGCCTAATTGAACATACCAGAGTTACCCCTAAGGATAATAACGGACTCCTAAACATACCAGAGTCTATATGTACCCTAATTACTAACCCCCAATCGATCAGCTCCTTACTCCGTAGATACCCTATGCTGGCCCTATAGTAGGACGTATCACTTTCTAAAGTTTTAACCCTTTATTTCCAGGATGTGCACAACTATATCTACAGGTGTCATGGTGTCTTAAGCCTCCCCTGTTCGGACCCATGCATGCACATGACCCTTTTGGAATGCGCCACCCGCACTACCCTTCATTTGGATCACTTACAATCGGCCCAGTAAGCGTGCCCAACTCCAACCTAGTTCGGAGTACTCTTTTGATACCTATATATGGGTTACTGACTGAAACGGGTCCCACACACAAGATGATACAAGCTTCCCCCTACGCTTGCATCCCCACTACTAGGATTTCCACAGGTTATGCCATACCAGTGTAAAAGGATTGCATAACCCCACAAGTTAAGTTTATGGGTCTATATATAAATATTACCCACCACCCCAAGATATACTTAACCCTCCCACTGTTTCTAGCAAGTTTACTTAACCCCTACTCAAGTTAACATGTTCATACAATCCCTATGGATTTAACTAGGTTAAGTATTCGAGTTCATTACCATATATTCATTTATGGTTATAATGCGCTAGACCTCCCACAATAAGCCTACTACTTGTGTATGCTGGATATGTCGGGCGGGTCCGGACGAACTTCTTCCACAAGTCGGACATAACCTCATGTCTCAGCACGTTACGTGTTTATGCACTTAGGCCCCTCACATTAGAATCACCACTTGTGGTTGCTGGATATGCCGGTCGGGTCCGGGCAGACTTCTACCACAAGTGTAATCTAAGCTCGTGTCTAAGCGCGGTTATAGTTTCTAATTACTGTAAATCTAGGCATTTTTACTGCTTAACAATTGTCTCTATTTCATTATAGGTTTTCATGCTCCTTTTCCAAGTTAAATTCATCATGTACAAAATTCCCCAAATTAAGATCTAAATCGCAATTTGATTTATGCGCCAAATCCATATTCATGTATTTAATTCAGGTTATGCTCAAATTCCCCAATACAAGTTATGCCCCAATTTTATCCTTTTCCCCTAGTTCCCAATTTTAGCGTTCGCATCTAAAAATAACGTGGACTCATAGAGAATGGATCTGAGAAAACCGAGGAAAGCGTGTTAATGTTGAATCAGCGATCTTTGAATACGTATCAATCGTCATTGCAAAAGAAAAGTCTAATTTAATCTGAGTTGGGGCAGCATCTCACCATCTCCATTGATTTAGGTGAATAAAACCATGGGTATAGGGTCTTATTTGTATCCATCAACTGACGAATCTTGCACAGAAATCAGTCCCATTTCAGAACCAGGAATCTGCACAGATCTATTTAGAGGTCGACCCCCCTTACTGTGTCGACCTAGGGGTCAGCACAGCGGTCGACCCATGGGTCGACACCCATAGCGGGAATTTTCCCGCTGCCCCTCTACTGTTCGATTTTGAATTATTTTGAATTTCTGGGAAGGTTTATTTATATATAATTAGCTTATATATGTGTAAACTTCAAATCTTAATATCTTCTTCATACGATGTCTGTTTTACGCATATTCGGAGTCTTTCTTAAGCAGAATTACGAGACGAACGCAATGGCATAGACTGTTTTACTTAATTTTGAATATTTAATTAAGTATTCTTTAGTTTATCATCTTACTATGTTATAAAATTATGGGGTGTTAAACATCATATGATAACCAAATCCAAAAGTGTATATCCAAGTCAATGATTTTCAACACAAATTTTGAAGCAGAAGAACCACGTACATAAGAGCAAGTAGTAAAAAGCAGTAAATGGAAAGCAACAATGTATGAAGAATACAACCTCTCAAAAGAAGTAATACAGTGAGTGTAAAAGATTAGCACAAACAACAAAGCGTTTCTATGGTGTGATATCCTAAGTATTGTGTCATTAATAGTAAACTCATTTCTACATTCAAGGACTAGCCAGATGGAACTCAATTTATATTTGTTAGAGACCAAGTCTTAAACAAAATACTTCAAGTTAATCGCATCCAGGCACGCACTAAAGAGAAGATATTCTAACAAAGCCACTTTTAGTGAGAAATTTTTAAAATTTAAACAGGAACTAAGTTTTTAAGAGTTTACAAAAAAAAATCAATTTGAGTTGTTAGAATTAACCAGTTACCTACTGCAATCTTTAGTGTGATAAGGTGTTATCTTCTCTGGACTGCTCTTATCAAACCAAATATAGTAAGTGGAAGCTATCTCAGAAGGTCATGATGAAACTATCTCTTCATTTTTCAGAAAAGGTGTTTAATCTCTTTATATCTGAGTCGTCCTCACCACGATACCCACTACATCTAACAAACAAAGAGTGGACTGAAGGAGATTCAAGTGATTAAAAGAACATAAAGAATATAAACTGAAACCTTAATGAATTAAGGGCTTGTTTCTAGTATTTGGTTAGCGATGAGGCAGAGTAGCATTTGATTTTTGAATATCCAAACTAGAACGATGAATATTCTTCTGATTTTTGATGTTCGAAGAAAAAGGTGTGAAAATTCTGGCTTCTTTTAAGGGAAGGTAACGGAAATAATATCAAGGCAAGTAGATAGTGTAATAAAATATATTGTATATTTAGGTTGTACTTATAGATTTGAAAAGACCATTATCATTTCGAAAATGCTTAATCAACGGGCAATTTAGAAGTTAGAAAACGCAATAGCAATATGATCCCTTTGATCCTTTCTGCTCTGTAAAATGCGGTGATTTCCTACCGTACATTTTAGGATGCGGTGGATTTCACCGTAAAATTTTTTGTTGTTCTAATATCTTCCTTGTCTTTTTATCTACATTCTCTTTACAAACTACTATATATATACATACACTAGGCAGTTACTGAATATATATTATTACATTTTGCAAAGTCAAATAATTACAACCCATTTTGTCACAAATCTAACAGTTCAATTGCCCGAGCTAACTATTATAAAAAAGCCAATGTAAATTTCAGAGCGACATGATAGAATGTCCTTCCAAAAGTTGAAGGTCTTGCATGTGGATGAGAAGCTAAGGACAAATAAAGGGAGAATCTGGCCCCGTAGTAGTAGTCATTGATCCATTATCAGCAAGACTTGACATGGAAAGTCAGTACTGAGACACTTTAATAGGTATATTGAAATTTTATTATTTTTAGTCAATAATCAATATGTACAATATATACGAGCGCATATATATGTTGAAAGTTGTACAAGCTTTGGTGAAATTACAATTTTAACACTAAAACCCTGATACATATTGCCTTTTCGGTTACAACCCGTTAATTATCCCTTCCCAAACAAATTAAATTAAGGTTTCTTCCACTCTTTCATGTCTTCTCTGATGTCCCCAATCATCAAACTCGACTTATATCAATAGAAAATTTTCCTGAATAAAGCCATAGTTAGTATATTAGCTGTTAACCTATATTTTTACAAGGCTATTACGCTTGGGACTTGGATGCTTGGATTGCTTAGGAATAGAGTATGGATGATTATATGGAGATACGTTAGCTGGATTAATCGGAATATCACTTTGAAGTAGACTAAATTGATGCTTAGAATTTGGCAAAGTACAGGATCCATATGACTCCAAGGCTATGCGGTTAAATCCCCGCCAAATTATGCAATATCCCTGGTATAGCCCATAGCGCTCTCCAATAACTACGCTATATCAATTTAGCGTTGATGAACAGTAGATCGGCTTTTAGCCCCGTTATTTTATTTTGCATCCACTAAATCAAATCTTTTTAGTGTCCTTTTTAGTTGTATTAATATATAAAGCTTTTTTTTGAAGCAAGATCAACAACACTCACACAAAAAAACCAACTTCAGCATGATTCCATTACATACTGAGAAAGTAGTATAAAAAAGATAAACCTGAACCATTAAGATTTGAGATTAGTGGTCATATTTTTACCCATGACACGGAAAACCTAGTTTTAATCAAGTTGATCCTATAATATGAGATTTCCTAGAACATGTACAAATAAAACCCTTGTCTAGCCATCTCATTCCATGCATTCTTGTTCCTCTCCCTCTGGGTTTCTCAATTTTAGATGTTGAACCAAAAATATAAAAAAAATGTTGAGGAAGGAGAACATAAATAAAATATTAGGAGGCTTAGAGAAGAGGATCAAGAAAGGAAATGAGACATCAACACAGGACCATAGGTGTAACACCTACCTCCGCCAGGGTCACTCACAAAGGGAATGCACTAGTTTTGGAGGAGCTTTATCGAGGTAAACAATCACCGAAATATTACAAAACAGAACATAAATAAAATAGTGTAAGAATCAAAAGATAAATTTCATTACTTTCAAAAAGAGCCAAGACCTTTTACATCCAAAGTACCCACTATCATTTTCCATTACAACAAGTTCTTCCTTGAATAAATAAAGAAGCATAAAACTTAAACAACAAAAGTAGCTTAATTTCCCAAAGGTAGCAGAAATGCAGCCATAGCATAGCTCAAGATCAAACCATACATGAGGTGAACCGAAAGCAAGCGAAATCCAAGCTAAGTGCTAGAGTTTCCTCCCTGAGAACCTTGGGGGGGACGAAAGAAAAAGAGGCGAAAGAAAATGGGTCAGTCATAAAGACTGGTAAGTCCTAGTGACTTTCAGCATAAAAACAGGTAAAGGTAACATGACATGTATAAACTGAAAGTAAACGTAAGGATGTTGTCAAGATGAGTAAGATAGACTAAGATAACATGATAAATAAAGTGTAGCATCGCATGTTCAAGATTCGCTACACCAACTGTACTAGTATCTCAACCCATGTCTAATATTAACCATGAAATGACCCCTTGGCCCAATGTCATGAATGGCCCATTACTAGGTCCAATGGAACGATCCACTAATCGATTGGCTCCCTACAAGTTCTAGCTCGTCATGTGTCTATGTCGTACGACCCTATCACGAATGTAGTCACCTGTGCTAGGTCCACCATAGGGTGTATCAAGCCCTATGGTGCCAACCACCGACACGAATTAAGCATGCACGGGTAAACCTACTGATGCCCAATGCCTACTTTTTCAACTTCGGACTACGTGCACGACCATAGTCCGCCTGAACCTACACTGGCACACCAACTCAGTCGTCGTTCTGGTCGCTTACAATCAGCCCAGTAATCGTGCCCCACCCTGCCTGGTTCTAGGGTACCATGATACATCTAGTGAGTTACTGCTGAAATGGACCGGGTAACTAGGGTTTCCGCCCAATAGGTTAAGTGTTGTCATTCAAGTTCGTGACTTAACCCGCCTACGTGTCATGTCAAATTGGCTAAGTGTTGTCGTTCAAGTTCATGACTCAGCCCTACGAACCATGTGTCAAGTAGGTTAAGTGTTGTCTTTCATGTTCACGATATAACCCTATCATGTGGCATTAATTCGTTAATGCACCCAACATCTCACATCAGACCTGTTGTTGTGGTCACTGGATATGTCGGGCGGTTCCGAGTAGATTTACATCACAACTCAGTCTAACCTCGGGTTTCAAGCGCGATATGACCAACTACCCACATTGGATCCTATTGTCTGTAGTCACTGGATTTGTCGGGCGGTTCCGGGCAGAATTACACTGCAAACTCAACCCAACCTCGAGTTGGCCATTTTCGAATTCATTCTAGTGTCATGTCCATGTTCAAGTTTCATGTCAAGTTCATGCCAAGTTTCAGGGCAAGTTTCATGTCCATATCCAGATTCAAGTTATAACAATGTTCATGTTTCATGTTCATAACCAATTCATGTTTTGCCTAATCTACCCAAATCGTATTCCCATCGCACGTAAACGTGAATCGATCTAGATTACAAGTAAATCCAAATCCAAAATGAAAGGGAATGACATCAAAACTATGATAGGCAAAAGAACGAGCACAAGGTGATAAATCTTGCATGATGTAGCTTGAGATAATTGGTTATAATATCACCGGCATATAGAATAATAGTTCAAAACATTAGGATTATCGATCTATCATAATAAGGTGATAGTCATAATTAAGGTGATAATCCAAACTTGTGAACAATAACTGATTCAACATCACTGCATGATAATATCATGGACATGAAAGGATTTGATTTACAACATGAATAGGTCCAAATTAATTTCATAGCAATATTCCCAAAAGCCAAGATTTAAGATGAACAAGAATAGATGTGAATCAATTATCATACATAGGTCCAATTCCAATTTATAACATGTCCATATTAAATTTATAGTTTTAATCTAAAAGTAACTTGAACTTACAGTGCACGGGTCGATAATTAGAAAGCAGAAGTTGATGTTGAATCTCTATTTGATTAATCATGTTCTAATTAAAAACCCCATATTTGCAAATCTCTATGCATAGTCTTAATGGAGAAGAAGTAGTCCCTTTTTTTACTTATAACTAGAATTTGAGCAGCATAAGGCTAGAGAGAATTGGTGTAGAGAGAATGGGGCTAGGAGGGTGTTTATATAGGTTTAGAGTCAAGAATCTGGTCACGAAACGAGTCTAGATACATCAGAATGAACCCAGGCTCAAAACTGGGTTTTGGCACCAGGTCGACCCTCAGGCGGACCATAGGATCGACATGGTCCCTAGGGGGTCGACCATAGTGTCGACCCCCAGGTCGACCTGGTCCTGGGTGGGAAAATTCATGCCCAGTCTGTGCTAGGGTTTGAATTCCAATTTCGAACTCGAATTCGAGCTGTATTTCTATTCTGAATATTCGTGAAAATTCGGAGGGTCATATCTCCCTCATACGGACTCCGATTCTCGAAAACTCGGACTCATTTACAAGCAGAATTTCAAGACGAACGCAATGGCATAACCCGTTTCCCTTGATTCTTATTTTGAAATTTAATTCTGCCTTGATTTATGGTTTTAACATGTTATTAAAATTCGGGTTGTTACATTCTCCCCTCCTTAAAGGATTTCGTCCCCGAAATCTTCAAGTTAAGAAGAATGAATCCTATCATCCGATCAACCACTTACTCAACCATCATCCACAAGCAACCATTATCCTTGAAAGATTTCTAATGCTGTATGAATTGATGCAAAAGTGTGTATATGTACTTATTTAATGCAAAAGATAAGGCGGTTACTGATTCAGTAAACCTCCTTAATGCAAAATATGTTAGTGTAATGAGTCCAACATGTATGCAAATTCCTAATATAATATATACATGAGTGCACAACCATTCATCCATATGCAATATCCATATGATATCATATCAAGTTTCCATCTATGTACAAGTATAAGCACTCATGCATATGCAATATGAAATATGCGACTGAGCCGATCTAGTGCCTAATGTGTGTTATGCAACCACGAGCAACCACTTGCAACCACTTGCAATCATCAACCATAACATGTTTCAGTCACATGTTTACATCCAAAAGGGTTCTACCTAAGGTTCTCAAGATAGGATTGAGAAGATAAGCAAGATAAAACAAAGCATCTAGGAGATGAAGTTAAAGATATACCCCCAGAAGTTCCTGCTTGCTGGCCTTGCCCTTGCTTCTTAGGGCAGTTCTTGCTGATATGTCCAGTATAACCACACTGAAAGCATGCTCCCATCTTCATCTTCTTCTTTCTAAAATCCTGGACTATATGTCCATCAATATCATAGAAGTCGCATTATCTTTTCTCACGTGACTTGTTGCCATTATTATTGTTGTTGTTCTTGCCTCCTTTCTCGGAGCCAAACTTCTTGTTTTGAGACTCATTCGCCTTGACCTCCTTCTTTCCATTCTTTTCTTCTGCATTTAAGAGTGCCATGTCGGCTAACTTTTGGTAAGTAGCCCCCATAGGTATGTGGGTCATAGCCAATCTGTGAAGTGGCTCATTCAATCCCTTGACAAAACGGAGAGTCTTCTTATGAGGAGTATTCACTAAGTCCAGTCCAAATCGGCCAGCTGATTGAATTGATTGACGTACTCCTTGACCGTCATACTTCCTTGCCTAAGAGATAAGAACTTTTCCAGTTGTAGACTTCGTTCAGCTTGTGAGAGGAATTTCATCTCAAACCTTATCCTGAAATCCATCAATGTGTCAATAGGTCTTTTAGCGTGAGTGACTTCCCACCAATAGGAAGCTTCGTCTTTGAGCAACCATATCGCCATCTGCACCTTCTGCCTATCGTCCACTTCGAAGATAACGAACATATCCTCAGTTTCTTTGAGCCAGTTCCTCGCTTCTACGAATGATTCAGTTCCCCTGAAATCCTTTCCACCCATGGCCCTAAAATCTCTACAGATCTTTGAGAAAGCATTTGAATGAGAAGGAGGAGGAGGAATCGCTGCAGCTAGAGGAGGAATATCTGTTGGGCCTGCATCGTTGGCCCTAGCCTCTAAGTACCTCCTGAACCAGCCAGGTATTGGAACGCCCACTAGAAGGTTAAGATTCCCAGACATGCTGAAATGAAAAAGAAGAGATTCAAACGAGGAAACAAAGGATGGTGCTAATGGCTTTTAGGGAATACCCTTTAAATAAAACAAGACTTTTCTTGAAAAAAATGCTTCTTTGTAAATGGTTTTGAAAATAGTTTTAGAAGGTTTTCTAAAACCTTTTTCCCAGTCTGGTAACCTTCTGCTCTGATACCAACTGTAACACCCCACCTCCGCCAGGGTCACTCACAACGGGAATGCACTAGTTTTGGAGGAGCGTTATCGAGGTAAACAATCACAGAAATATTACAGGATAGAACATAAATAAAACAACGGAAGAATCCAAAGCTAAATTTCATTACTTTCAAAAAGAGTCAAGACCTTTTACATCCAAAGTACCAACTATCATTTTCCATTACAACAAGTTCTGCCTTGAATAAATAAAGAAGAATAAAACTTAAAACAACAAAAGTAGCTTATTTCCCCAAAGGTAGCTGAAATGCAGCTATAGCATAACTCAAGATCAAACCATACATGAGCTGAACCGAAAGCAAGCGAAATCCAAGCTAAGTGCTTGAGTTTCCTCCCTGGGAACCCGGGGGGGGGGGGGACGTAAGAAAAAGAGGCGAAAGAAAACAGGTCAGTCATAAAGACTGGTAAGTCCAAGTGACTTTCAGCATAAAAACAGGTAAAGGTAACATGACATATATAAACTGAAAGTGAACATAAGGATGCTGTCAAGATGGGTAAGATAGACTAAGATAACATGATAAATAAAGTGTAGCATCGCATGTTCAAGATTCGCTGCACCAACTGTACTAGTATCCCAACCCATGTCTAATATTAACCATGAAACGACCCCTTGGCCCAATGTCATGAATGGCCCATTACTAGGTCCAACGGAACGATCCACTAATCGATTGGCTCCCTACAAGTTCTAGCTCGTCATGTGTCTGTGTCATACGACCCTATCATGAATGTAGTCACCTATGCTAGGTCCACCATAGGGTGTATCAAGCCCTATGGTGCCAACCACGGACACGAATTAAGCATGCACAGGTAAACCTACTAATGCCGAATGCCTGCTTTTTCAACTCTGGACTGCGTGCACGACCATAGTCCGCCTGAACCTGCACTGGCGCACAAACTCAACCGTCATTCGAGTCGCTTACAATCATCCCAGTAATCGTACCCCACCCTGCCCAGTTCCAGGGTACCATGATACATCTAGTGGGTTACTGTTGAAATGGACCATGTAACTAGGGTTTCCGCCCAATAGGTTAGGTGTTGTCATTCAAGTTCATGACTTAACCCGCCTACGTGTCATGTCAAATTGGCTAAGTGTTGTCGTTCAAGTTCATGACTTAGCCCTACGAACCATGTGTCAAGTTGGTTAAGTGTTGTCTTTCATGTTCATGACTTAACCCTATCATGTGGCATTAATTCGTTAATGCACCCCAACCTCTCACATCAGACCTGTTGCTGTGGTCACTGGATATATCGGGCGGTTCCGGGCAGATTTACACCACAACTCAGTCTAACCTCGGGTATCAAGTGCGATATGACCAACTACCCACATTGGATCCTATTGTTTGTAGTCACTGGATTTGCCGGGCGGTTCTGGAAAGAATTACACTGCAAACTCAACCCAACCTCGAGTTGGCCATTTTCGAGTTCATTCTAGTGTCATGTCCATGTTCAAGTTTCATGTCAAGTTCGTGTCAAGTTTCAAGGCAAGTTTCATGTCCATATCCAGATTCAATTTATAACAATGTTCATGTTTCATGTTCATAACCAATTCATGTTTTGCCTAATCTACCCAAATCGTATTCCCATCGAACGTAAACGTGAATCGATCTAGATTACAAGTAAATCCAAATCCAAAATGAAAGGGAATGACACCAAAACTATGATAGGCAAAAGAACGAGCACAAGGTGATAAATCTAGCATGATATAGCTTGAGATAATTGGTTATAACATCACTGGCATATAGAATAATATTCCCAAAACATTAGGATTACCGATCTAGCATAATAAGGTGATAGTCATGATTAAGGTGATAATCCTAACTTGTGAATAATAACTGATTCAGCATCACATGCATGATAACATTATGGACATGAAAGGATTTGATTTACAACATGAATAAGCCCAAATTAATTTTATAGCAATATTCCCAAAATTCAAGATCTAAGATGAACAAGAATAGATATGAATCAATTATCATACATAGGTCCAATTCCAATTTATAACATGTCCATATTAAGTTTATAGTTTTAATCTAAAAGTAACTTGAACTTACAGTGCGCGGATTGAGAATTAGAAAGCAGAAGTTGATGTTGAATTTCCATTTGATTAATCGTATTCTAATTGAAAACCCCCAATTTGTAAATCTCTATGCGTAGTCTTGATGGAGAAGAAGTAGTCCCTTTTTTTTAATTATAACTAGAATTTGAGCAGCATAAGGCTAGAGAGAATTGGTGTACAGAGAATGGGCCTAGGAGGGTGTTTATATAGGTTTAGAGTCAAGAATCCGGTCACGAAACGAGTCTAGATACATCAGAATGAACCCAATCTCAAAACTGGGTTTTGGCACCAGGTCGACCCCCAGGTCGACCATAGGGTCGACCTGGTCCCTGGGAGGTCGACCAGGTCCTGGGCGGGAAAATTGTCGCCCAGTCTGCGCTGGGGTTTGAATTCGAATTTTGAACTCGAATTCGAGCTATTTTTCTGTTCTGAAAATTCCTGAAACTTCGGAGGGTCATATCTCCCTCATACGGACTCTAATTCTCGAAAACTCGGACTAGTTTCCAAGTAGAATTTTGAGACGAACGAAATAGTGCAACCCATTTCCCTTGATTCTTATTTTAAAATTTAATTCTGCCTTGATTTATGGTTTTAACATGTTATTAAAATTCGGGTTGTTACAATAGGTAAGTGGAAGGTTACTACTTATATTACAAAATTTAAAGAAATAGGATTAAAATAGTTTTAATTTACATTTTTAGTTTTCAACTTAATACAATTTAATTTTACAATTTCTTTTTACTGCTTATTTTTTATTTGCAGTTTATTTACAGTTATTTGCATTTTTTAATATGTGTTAAGTAGCTTAATCAATGGTTATAAGATTAAAAGTAGCTTCACATCCTCTTTTAGCTTATGTAAAAAATAGAAAAAAGATAGAATTGTTAGTTAACATGGATTTAGAAAGAAAAATGCATAATTTATGAAAAGGGCCCAACACACGTGTATTTTAGGTTAATTATAATAAAAGAGAATGAACTACTCTAAAAAGATAAAAGCAGTAAAGAAACAATTTTAAAATCTTATAAAAAAATTAATTTATAGTTTTACAATTAAAAACATGTAATTAATTTTGAAATTAAGCGTAGTAAATTTACAATTTTGCAGTTAAGTACAGTTAATTTACAATTTATTTACATTTCTTTTCTTTTTCTTGCCAAGGCATTTAAATTTCTTTTACATGTGTTAAGAAGTTATAATTCTATAAGTTTACATCTAAAAGTAGTTTCAAGTCCAATCAAATTATGTAAAAATAGTAAGTAATAAAGATAGATTTCATGTAAAGTGGATTTAAATACAAATTATTAGACAAAATAAAAAATACATTAATGTAGAATTGAAAGTATAATATTAACTATTATAAAAAGTTAAAAGAAATAAAGAAACAAGTTTTCAAAACTTACTGATATGCTATTACCTTTGTTATAATTAAAGAAAAAAAAGAAGAAAATAATTAATATGATATCACTTCCTAATAGGTAGAGACAGTTTTTAAAACAGAGACTATCATAAAATAGTAAATAACCGAATAATTTAGAAATATATTTATAACAAAAAAGTGCAAGATTTTGCCAGATGTGAGAGCCCGATTGGATAATTGTTTGAGACAGACCTGTACCATAATCACATACGCCCAAGAAGGTAGGTAAGTAAGTAGCCTATATAAAAAGAGGATCAAAGTCAAAGCGTACCAGTGATGACTAACCACGTGGCATAGTTTAGGGTAAATGTGGTATTGTAGGTTCATTTGATAGATAGATGCTTATATAAACAGATACACAGTAGTTGTAACAACCCAGAATTTTGGGGCCAATTTAAAAAATTTATTTTAGAAATTTTAATGGATTTTGAATATTTAAAATAATTAATTTTAAATAATAACGACTAAAAATTTATTTTAATCGAAGTTAAAACGAATAAATTTTAATTGAATTATAAAAGGAGTTAGAAATAGAGCTGTAGTTTGAAATTTGATTTTAAAACTTTAACTGAATGTACAGGATTCAAAATAAATTAGAATTAAGCAAAACCAGAAATATTTAAATCTGTTTAACCATATCTTTCTAACGAATCTGAAAAATTGAAATTTCACTTTAAAAATCAAAAGTTATGTCCAGTTTAATTTTCAGAATAGTCGCTATAGAATTTTTATATATATTTTAATATTAAAAATAGCCATTTTTCAAACGACCTCCGTTTTTGACGAAACCACTTTTGTTGGAACCAGAATATCAAATTATTGCTAGATTACAATTTTCATAATTTTTCGAATTAATACGTGAGCGTAGCAAAAGAAAACGTGTTTTGTCTGTTTCAGTCAAATTTAATCGACTTGAAAATGACCATTTTTCAGATGGTCTCGGAATTCGACGAAATTAGTTTTGTTAGGACCGTATCGTCAAAACATAACTAGAAATATTTTTTCTGTATTTTTTAGAGGCCGTATGTGTCCCCGGTGAATTTATATATATGGTTAAATTAAATAGTAAATGTTTTTATTTTAAATTAAAGAAAACTGACTGAAAATAGACGTTTGGGCTCGCGGGACATAGCCCATTGGGTTCGAAATAGCGGTTATTGTCTAGGAATGACTGTCGTTGGGTCTGGAATGGAGTGAGTGGCTAAATGGGCCTTAAGGGTTCAATTATTATTATTTTATTATAAATAAAGGATTATTAACAAAACCTAGAAACCCTAATCCAACAGTCCAGGCTGCCACAAACATTTTTGAAGGCCAGTTTTTCTCCAATTTGATTTCGCGAATTCACTCAATCCATGATCTTATTTCAAAAACTTTCTGAAGCAAAGATTCAAGCTAAAGAGGACCGTCGTTCTGAACAGTTATGATTTGTTTTAATGGGGTATTGGTCTCGAATTTTGCTGCTAAAGAGAGCGCGGTTGGTGGATGTTCTATGATCGAGGAGGCCACCGAGTTGGCCAATAGGGAGGGCGACAGGGGAGCGGCACAAGGCGATTCCGGTGGCATTCTCAGATATGGTCCAAGCACTCTCGAATTTCGTGCGACATGAGGGTTTGGAACGGAGCTTTTTGGGTTTCGGTGGTCTGGTGTAAACGTAGAAGAAAGGGTGGGTGGAATTTATTCAAAATATTAATTTAATTATATATAAATATCCTATTAACTTGTAAAAACAATATCTACACCATACAATGTCGGAATCCAAAGATTTCTGATGCGTTAGGTTCGTCTCGACAAGATCTACACCACAATACGGACTAGATCTGAAGTGGAGCACTTTGGAAATTCAGAAAAATTGAGATCTGATTTATTCAGAATTAAAATCGATGTGAGAAATTCTATTCTTTTATTATATAATTAAGATTTTTTAATCATAATTAAGTTTGGACGGATTTGATCTATATGTGGTGTATTCTGTAGATTGTTGAAATTAACATTTATGTTAATTAGAGAATTGGATTAAAACAAATCATCATTTGTTTATTAGATCGTTGAAATCAACATTTACTGAATTAGATTAAAACAAATCATCATGTTATGATCATTAGATTTGTTAATTCAAAAGTTTACCATTGTGTTAATTAGAAAAGTAGGGAAAACAGAATCGTCATGTTATGTTCACTAGATTTGTTGATTCAAAAATCAGTATTTGGGTTAAGTAGAAAATAGTAAACAAAATTTATTGTTTTCATTTACTAGTTTAGTTGAAAAACAAAAATACTCATTTGAGTCAAATAGGTTAGTTGGATCAAAAAGGTTTTTGTCAAAATAGTTTAGTTGAACAAAAATGAACATTTGTCAAATAAGAATTATAAAACAAGAATGAAACATTGATTAGAATTGAGACAAAATTCACATTTTTGTCTAAATAAAAGAGCTGAAACAAAAATATAAATTTTTATCAAGAGAATAGAATTGAGACAATATTCACATTTCTATCTAAATAAAATAGTTGAAACAAAAATAAACATTTTTGTTAATGAAAAGAGTTGAAACAAAAATGTACATTTTGTCAAATGTGATAGTTGAAAACAAAAATTACATTTTTCTTAAAGGAGATTTGAATTAAAGAAAAAATTACATTTTGTTGAATTAGATCCACAAAATATGATTTGTCATTTATTTGAACTAGGATTAACAAAATATAATTTGTCATTTTGTTGAATTAGATCAGCAAAATATGATTCGTCATTTTTATTGAATTAGCATTGTGAAACAAAATGTCATTTAGTTGAATTAGAATCAACAAATAGAATTGTCACTTTTGTTGAATTAGAATCAACAAAATAAAATTGCCATTCTTGTTGAATTAGAATTGACATAATAAAATGTCATTTGGTTGAATTAGAAATGTTAGAATTAAAATGTCATTTTGTTAGAATATTGTCATGATAAATATATATGTCATTTTGTTAGAATATTGTCATGACAAATATATATATGTTATTTTGTTGGAATATTGTCATGTAAATAAAAATGTCCTTTATTTAGAATAATGACATATTAAATTAAAATTGTCTTTTATTTAGAATAATATGCACTGTATAAATAAAAATGTTGAAAAATAAAAAGATTACATTTTTATGTAAAGTATGGTTTGTGAAAAATTTACATTGTATAGATTAAAATGTTGAAACATCAAAAATTACATTTTTAATGTAAAGATAATGTAACACCCCGTATTTCTGTTAACACTAATGTTCACAAATTAAAGAATAACTAATCTCAGATGTGAGAATTAATGGAAACGGGTTGCGCCATTGTGTTCGTCTCGGAATTTTGGTTGAAATAGAGTCCGAGTTTGCGTGAAGTGGACTTCGTATGAAGAAGTTATGGCCATCGGAAGTTTCAGAAAATTCAAAACAGATTTCAAAATTTGAAAATTCAGAGTCAGATGGGCTAGGCGGGAATTTCCCCGCCAGGGCCAGGTCGACCATAGGGTCGACCTACCCTGACCAAGTCGACCATAGGGTCGACCTGGGGGTCGACCTGCCCCCCCAGGTAGATTTGTTTTATAACCTGTTGATGACTAGATGCTGACTCATTAGGGTTACTGATATGCTCTTATTGGCTGGGATTAATTCTGGATTGATCGGACGGCTTAAACTAATCCTAAACTCTATAAAAACACCTCTAGACTCAAACCCTAAAATTAAAACAAAATTAGATTCATGGCCTCTGTAACACCCCGAATTTCAATTAATACTAATGGTTAGTGATTAAAGTATAATTGATCTCAGATAAGAGAATCAGGGGAAACGGGCTGCGTCATTGCGTTCGTCTCGGAAAAATACGCGAAATAGAGTCCGAGTTTGCGTAAAACGGGTACCGTATGAAAGAGATATGGACGAACGAAGTTAGGCAGAAAAACCCGAAACTGGCCAGAAATGCACTGGCGCACTTGTGAAGTGCGCCAGTACAAAATTACACTGGCGCACTTGTGAAGTGCGCCCATGTCGGGACAGAAAACCTGCACAGTTTCTAGAGAGTTCTGTGGTTGGGTGCACCAGTTTGGGGTTTGGGCCTGGTCTTAGGGCTGGTTTCTGGAGAGTTCCGAAATCTAAGGGTCCTAATCTAATCTAGGGTTAATCTAAGGGCCTAAAACACTCACCTAATCTATAAATAAGACCCTAACCTAGCCCTAAATCATCATTAATCTATCATACAACTAAACTATGGCAAAATGCTAGCTCTCATGGCCTCCACTAATTTATGAAGAGGGTTGCAAGCTAATCACTCTCTAATCAACCTCTAATCCCTTCTAAGCATCTTAATCTTCTTCATTTGGAGTGCAAAATTGCTAGTAGTGAGTTTCTATCACTTTGATGATCTTTTGTTAAACTAAGTAGATGAGATGTGATGGGATTTATGGTTTTGTATGTGGATTAATGAGTCTTGAATCATATGATATGATGTTAGCATTAATCTTATGTTTATGCATGTTGAGTATGTATGTTTATGCATGTTTATGCATGTTGAGTATGTAAGTTTATGCAAGTTTAATATGATGTATGTTAGGTTTGCATGATGCTAAATATGCAAGTTGTGGGCTATGTGATCATATGCATGTTATGCAAGTTCATGGTGATATGCTATGCAAGTTACATGTATGTTAATATGCAAGATATGCTATGCAAGTTACATGTTTGTTAATATGCAAGTTACATGTTTGTTAATATGCAAGTTACATGTTTGTTAATATGCAAGTTACATGTTTGTTAATATGCAAGTTACATGTATGTTAATATGCAAGATATGCTATGCAAGTTACATGTTTGTTAATATGCAAGTTACATGTTTGTTAATATGCAAGTTACATGTTTGTTAATATGAAAGTTCATGATGACACATTATGCAAGTCTATGGGTTAATATGCAAGTATATTATGCAAGTGAATATGTAAGTTATGTGACATATTATATGCAAGTTATGTGACATGTTATACAAGATTATATGCAAGTTATGTGACATATTATGCAAGTTCATATGCAAGTTATGTGTTTGTTAATATGCAAGATGGCACCTTTGAAACATGTTCATTCATATGCAAGTTGACACCTTTTATATGTGTTATGTCATGAGAACGAAATTACGTGGGAACGATGGGGTAATTAAATGCATAAGTTAATAAAATTGTGTGAAATTAATATAATTATGCATAACATAAAATAAAGGAACATAGTATGGGAATTTGCCTATTAAGTTAGGTGTACCCATACTATGTGTTGGGAATTTACCTATTGAGTTAGGTCTACCCCATGGGAATTTACCTATTGAGTTAGGTCTACCCATGTTATGAAAAGCTTAATATTAATTAGGGATAATTAACTTAAATTATGAGGGTGATTAATTAGGTGTAATTAATTGACTAAGACACGAGGTTGGACTTAGTTGTAGCGTAAAACTGCCCGGACCCAACCGGCTTAACCAGTTGCTACAAATGTTAGCCCAATGTGAGAGGTCTTAGGCACAAACTAAATACGTGATTAATGTAAAGACACGAGGTTAGACTCGGTTATGACATAAGGCTGCCCGGACCCAACCGGCTTAACCAGCGGTCATAAAAGACAGTCTAATGTGAGAGGTCTTTACAAAGGTTACGATCTTAATTAATTAATTAAGAAACACTTAACCACATTAGCATGTAGAGGGACATGAGGGGTTAAGTGGGTGCCTTGGGTGGCATGAGGAAATCTAGTGGTTGCCTTGGGTGGCAATAGGAAAATACGATTAGAATACTTAACCAAAGTGGAAACATGTAATTAAACATGATTAAAGGGTTAAGTGGGATATACTAGAAAAAGGGACAAGCTTAGGTGGGTAGCTTGTGGGAGGCCCATTTCAACCAGTAACCCATACGTATCTTTGTGGGCTCGACCCATGTCGAGGACGGGACACGCATACTGGGCTTGACTGTAAGAGGCAAACGGGTTAGCGGTGGCAACGCAAGTCCAACGGGCTTCATATGCGTGAGTGGGCCCGGGCTGGTAGGTAAGCCGTTGTTGCATCGTGTAGATATAAGCCGTGCACCGTTAATTATATCGGGTTGCCACGTTGGGGAATGGTACACCCCATGGTGGGGCCAGCACGGGTATCTACGTTAGGGAGCCGATCGAATGGGGAGTAGTGTGTATACCTAGTGGATTGTAGGGCCCCGTGGCGCCTACTTGGTCACCAAGGGGTACGCAAGTACTATTAAGTTAATTTTATAAGTCCATGGGTGGGATCAACCTTTAGGATAGGAACGACTGGTGTGGTGCAGTTTAGTAATTTACCTTTGGAAGGGTAGATGCGTCTTTATCTTTTACCTTAGTTTAGTTGACTGCTTAGAGTAGTCATTCATCCCTATATGTTACCGTATATCAGTTTATGTCTTCTCTGGTTACTTTAACGATTGTATTGTTAAAGTTATAGGACTCGCTCAGACTTATGTCTGACCCCGTTGTTTTTATCTTTTTTCCCAACCCTCAGGTCCTACGGTGGATCCTAGCAGTAGTGGAGCTTGATCGGATTGCTGTTCCAGTCTTTAGGAGCTTGGATAGATGTAAAGCTCCAGTTATCCAGTTATCTTTTCTTTTGTTTTGGCTATTGTATGAGAGTGGGATTATGTACTTCTTTATTTTGATGGATATTGTACTTGACCTTTATTGTGGTTTTATGATGTAACCAGACATGTTTTACTTCCGCTGTTATGAGATGATGTTTTAAAAAATTTCAAGTACTATTTATATCTGTCTTGTTGTAATTTTTCTGTTCTATATTCACTAAAATACTCCACCGATGCTATGGCATTCCCTTAGTGAGTGATCATAGCGGGAGTGGGGTGTCACACGTGGTATCAGAGCTTAAGGTTACCGGAACAGATAAATTTTTGGGAAAATTATTTTTTTTAGAAAATAGTAAAGGTATTATTTTTGAAAAAAAAAAGTATTTTCAAAAGCATGTCTTTTAAGAGAAAAAGTTTTTGAAAAAGAAAAAGCATAATCCCCAATAGCCATATCTTTATCTTTCGGAATCTCCTTTTTGAATCTTTCCTCTTTCGTTTCAGCATGGCTGAAGATCTTAACATCCCGGAGGGCTTAGTTATACCGCTATGGTATAGGAGGTTGCAAGAGGCTAGGGCCGCGGCTGCGGGTCCAGCCAATGCTACTACACCAGAGGCAACCGCTCCTCCTCCTCACCCTAGAGTGGATAATTTTGCTAAGGTTTGCAAGGAGTTCAAGGCTATAGGAGGAAAACCTTTTCTAGGTTCAGAGACTTTCGTAGAGGCTAGAGAATGGCTTAAGGAAGTGGAAGAGTTGCTAGATATCTTTGAAGTGGAAGAGGGAAAGAAAGTCAAGTTGGCGGCTTGGTTAATGAAGGGAGAGGCCTCATTCTGGTGGGAGGTCACTAATGGAGAACGCCCTGTTGACTCTTGGGCAGATTTTAAGCAAAGGTTTGGGGCTAAGTTTCTCTCAAGGGCGGAAGAAAATCTGTTTATGGAGAAGTTCTTGAATTTGAAGCAAGGGAATCTCACGGTGAAAGAATATGTCAACAAATTCAATCAATTAGCAAGGTTTGGCATAGAGTTGGTGAATACACCGGAGAAGAAGGCTTTGAGGTTCGTTAGAGGCTTGAACGAACCATTGCAAGGAATAGCTATGACTCACATTCCTATGGGGGCCACCTTTGAGAAGCTTGTCTACATGGCACTTATGCATGAGGATGATAAGAATTCTAAGGCACCAGAGAAGAAGGGGGATCAGAAGAAACCGCAACAACAACAACAAGGCAAGGGTGGAAAAGGTAATGGTGACAAGAAGAAGAAGAAGAAGTGCTTCAATTGTGGGACCCCAGGCCACCTCAGCAAGGATTGTCGCAAAAAGAAGAAGACCGGTTGCTTTCATTGTGGTGAAGCAGGACATCTTGTGAAAGACTGCCCAAAGAAGGGGCAGAAGACGGGGTCTACCTCAGGAGGTCAGGTGCAAGCTCTTATGGCGCCACCTCAAGCAAGGGGGCAAGTTCAGGCTCTCTCAGTTCCACCGATTCAGCAGAGAGGTAGAACTATTTCCGTTGAAAGTCTGGTTTTTCTGTTTGATCAGCCAGTTCGTACTTTGTTTGACTCTGGCGCATCGCATTCTTTTATCTCATCATCGTTAGTTGAGTCACTGCACTTAGACACCAGTCTAGTTGATGATCCCTTGGTTGTTTCAAACCCAATTGGGGGCTCTATATATCTGTCTATGATATGTTTGGGTTTGAAGATTTCTATACTTAGCGTTGAGTTTAGATGTGATGCTTTTGTATTGGGCTTCACGGGCTATGGGTTGATTTTGGGCATGGACTGGTTATCCAGTAATGGTGCCGTTCTTGATTGTGAAAGGAGAGTTGTCCGGCTTATGACCCGCTTGGGTAATACTCTCGAGATCTCTTGTAATCCCATGGAATCTGTTTTGCTAAGTTATCTTGAGTCGCTCGATGCTTCGGTCGAGAGTTTGCGTTCTGTCAGAGTAGTCCGGGAATATTCGGATGTGTTTGAAGAAGTGAAGAATTTGCCTCCGAAGCGGGAGATAGATTTCCGAATTTATTTGGTGGATAATGCCAAACCAGTGTCTTTGCCAGTGCGCCACATGGCTCCTCGTGAGAGAAGAGAACTTCATAAGCAAGTAGGGGAGTTGCTTGAGAAGGGGTTCATAAGGCGAAGTATATCGGAGTGGGGAGCTCCAGTAGTGTTTGCCACAAAGGCGGATGGGTCCCTCAGACTTTGTGTGGATTATAGAGAACTTAATAAGCTCACGAAGAAGAATAGACACCCATTACCGAGGATAGATGATCTCTTCGATCAGTTGGTTGGCGCCTCAGTATTTTCGCAGATGGACTTAGCTACAGGGTTTCATCAGTTGAGAGTGGCGGAGGACAGTATAGAGAAGACTGCTTTCCGGACTCCGGATGGGTTTTATGAGTGGCTTGTGATGCCATTTGGGTTGACAAACGCCCCTGCATACTTTGTTGATTTAATGAGTAGAGTGTTCAGAGAGTATCTGAATAAGTTCGTAGTAGTCTTTGTGGATGACATCTTGGTCTTTTCCAAGAGTGAAGAAGAGCATGCCTTACATCTCAGAGAAGTGTTGGAGACTCTTCGAGCACATAGTCTTAAAGCTAAATTCTCTAAATGTCATTTTTGGAGAAGAGAAGTGCGATTCTTAGGGCATGTGGTCTCTAAGGAAGGGATAGCTGTGGATCCCGCAAAGATAGTATCTATCCAGGATTGGAAAGTTCCTAGAAATGCTACCGAGGTAAGAAGTTTCTTGGGGTTGGCAGGATATTATAGGAAGTTCATTAAAGACTTCGCGAAGATATCAGCCCCATTAACCCGCTTGACGAAGAAGAATCTGGTTTTCTCATGGGACGTAGATTGTGATGATGCTTTCCGACGATTAAAGAGAGCTTTGACCACCGCCCCAGTTTTAGTGCTTCCAGATGGGAGTAAGCCGTTTGTTGTTTATACCGATGCTTGTGGGACAGGATTAGGCGCAGTCTTGATGCAGGAGGGAAGGGTAATAGCCTATGGAGGAAGGCAATTGAGAGTGCATGAGAAGAATTACCCTACCCATGATCTAGAGTTGGCCGCGATTGTTTTCGCACTTAAGTCTTGGCGCCATTATCTTCTTGGTGAGAGATTCGAGTTGTTCACTGACCATAAATCATTGAAGTACTTATTTTCTCAGAAGGATTTAAACTTAAGACAGCAAAGGTGGATGGAGTTCTTAGCATCCTATGATTTCGAGATAGCGTATACTCCTGGCAAGGGTAACGTGGTGGCAGACGCCTTGAGTAGAAAACGGCTATCTTTGAGTCTATTGTTCGTGGAACGGCGAAGCTTGGAGTTTCTTTCTTTGTTCGACTTCAGACCTTCTGTTGACTTTGTACCTGGTTTGTTGGCATCCTTGGAGGTTAGACCTACTCTTTTGGGACGGATTGGCGAGGCTCAGCGAGACGACCCACAGTTGGTTGAGTTGGTAGAGAAGCTTATGAGGGGGGAGTCGTCCAGCCATTTGGGTAGATACACCATAGATGATAGGGGATGGTTGCATAGAGACGGTAGACTTTGTGTACCGCAAGATGAGGGTTTGAAGAAGGCTATTTTGGATGATGCACATCGTTCAAGAATGACTATTCATCCCGGTGGAGACAAAATGTACCAAGACATGAAGAGAGTTTTCTTCTGGGCTGGTATGAAGAAAGATGTGGCCGAGTATGTGGCTAGATGCTTAGTGTGCCAACAAGTTAAAGCGGAGCAAAGGAAACCCGGTGGGTTGCTACACCCATTGGAAGTTCCGCAATGGAAGTGGGATAGTGTCTCGATGGATTTCATCGATGGGTTACCGAGATCGAGGAAGGGCAATACGGGAATTTGGGTTGTGGTAGACAGACTTACCAAGAGTGCCCATTTTATACCCGTAAAGAGTAAGAGGACCGCTCCATGGCTTGCTTCAGTCTATGTTAGAGAGATTGTTAGATTGCATGGCGTACCATCCAGCATTGTGAGTGATCGAGATCCTATCTTCACTAGTGAGTTTTGGAGAAGTTTGCAAGAGGCGGTAGGGACTCAGTTGTGTTTGAGCACCGCATATCATCCTCAGACGGACGGTCAGACCGAGAGGGTGAACCGTATCTTAGAAGATCTTTTGAGGCTTTGTATCTTGGATTTTGGAGGTACATGGGAAGAACATCTTCCTTTGGTGGAGTTCGCATACAATAACAGCTTTCAGTCTAGTATTGGCATGGCACCTTTCGAAGCTCTTTATGGAAGGCCTTGTCGATCTCCTACATGTTGGTGGGAATCTACGGATAAGATCTTGCTTGGGCCAGATATGGTTAGAGAGACTTCAGAGAAGATTGATTTGATTCGAAGAAGGATGAAGGCAGCGCAAGATAGACAGAAATCTTATGCGGATCGGAGAAGGACGGATCTTGAGTTTGAGGTTGGGGACATGGTTTTTGTCAAAGTATCTCCGTTGAGAAATGTTGTTCGCTTTGGGTCCGTTGGGAAGTTAGCACCGAGGTTTGTTGGGCCATTTCCTATTAAGGAAAGGATTGGACGGATGGCATATAGGGTGGAGTTGCCCGACAGACTTAGTGGTGTTCATGATGTATTCCATGTATCACATCTGAGGAAGTGCTTACATGAGACCGCAGAGGTGGTAGAGCCGAGCTTGCTTAGAGATGTAGAGGTAGAGCGTGATGCGACGATTCGACGAGCTCCTACTCGCATCCTTGGGTCAGAAACTAGGAAGTTGAGGAATAGAGAAGTTCATCTAGTTAAAGTGCAATGGGGAGATGACGAAAGAAATGCTACTTGGGAGACGGAAGCGAAGATGCGTTCTTTGTATCCATTTCTTTTTGAGAGTATGTCTTTTAACTTCTCCTTTATCGCTTGTCTAGTACTTATCTTATCTTTAGTATATCCTCTCGCTAGTACCTATGACCTTTAGATAGGGTAAAGCCTATGATTGAAACATGTGTTTGAAACATGTTATGGTTGATGGATGCATGTGGATGCAATTGTTTGCTAGTGGTTGCTCGTGGATGCATATACACAAACATTAGGCACTAGATCGGCTCAGACACTTCATGTTGCATATTGCATAAATGGATGTGGTAGTTAGATTGATGGATGTGTCATGGCTGTGTTATCATATGGATGATGCATTTTTGTGTATGGTTGTGCACGCATATAGGAATTGTATGTGTCAATAGGCTTTCGCATACATATTGGATGCATGGCACTATCATGGTTTGCATTAAGGAGGTCGACTGAATCAGTAGACCGCCTGATTTTGCATTAGTATACGGACATATACACACACTTTCTGCATATGTTCATACATCATTAGAAGTTTCTAAGGATAATGGTTGCTTGTGGTTGATGGTTTAGTAGATGGTTGTTTGGTTGGTAGGATACGTTCTTCTTGACTTAGAGATTTCGAGGACGAAATCCTTTAAGTAGGGGAGAATGTAACACCCCGAATTTCAATTAATACTAATGGTTAGTGATTAAAGTATAATTGATCTCAGATAAGATAATCAGGGGAAACGGGCTGCGTCATTGCGTTCGTCTCGGAAAAATACGCGAAATAGAGTCCGAGTTTGCGTAAAACGGGTACCGTATGAAAGAGATATGGACGAACGAAGTTAGGCAGAAAAACCCGAAACTGGCCAGAAATGCACTGGCGCACTTGTGAAGTGCGCCAGTACAAAATTACACTGGCGCACTTGTGAAGTGCGCCCATGTCGGGACAGAAAACCTGCACAGTTTCTAGAGAGTTCTGTGGTTGGGTGCACCAGTTTGGGGTTTGGGCCTGGTCTTAGGGCTGGTTTCTGGAGAGTTCCGAAATCTAAGGGTCCTAATCTAATCTAGGGTTAATCTAAGGGCCTAAAACACTCACCTAATCTATAAATAAGACCCTAACCTAGCCCTAAATCATCATTAATCTATCATACAACTAAACTATGGCAAAATGCTAGCTCTCATGGCCTCCACTAATTTATGAAGAGGGTTGCAAGCTAATCACTCTCTAATCAACCTCTAATCCCTTCTAAGCATCTTAATCTTCTTCATTTGGAGTGCAAAATTGCTAGTAGTGAGTTTCTATCACTTTGATGATCTTTTGTTAAACTAAGTAGATGAGATGTGATGGGATTTATGGTTTTGTATGTGGATTAATGAGTCTTGAATCATATGATATGATGTTAGCATTAATCTTATGTTTATGCATGTTGAGTATGTATGTTTATGCATGTTTATGCATGTTGAGTATGTAAGTTTATGCAAGTTTAATATGATGTATGTTAGGTTTGCATGATGCTAAATATGCAAGTTGTGGGCTATGTGATCATATGCATGTTATGCAAGTTCATGGTGATATGCTATGCAAGTTACATGTATGTTAATATGCAAGATATGCTATGCAAGTTACATGTTTGTTAATATGCAAGTTACATGTTTGTTAATATGCAAGTTACATGTTTGTTAATATGCAAGTTACATGTTTGTTAATATGCAAGTTACATGTATGTTAATATGCAAGATATGCTATGCAAGTTACATGTTTGTTAATATGCAAGTTACATGTTTGTTAATATGCAAGTTACATGTTTGTTAATATGAAAGTTCATGATGACACATTATGCAAGTCTATGGGTTAATATGCAAGTATATTATGCAAGTGAATATGTAAGTTATGTGACATATTATATGCAAGTTATATGACATGTTATACAAGATTATATGCAAGTTATGTGACATATTATGCAAGTTCATATGCAAGTTATGTGTTTGTTAATATGCAAGATGGCACCTTTGAAACATGTTCATTCATATGCAAGTTGACACCTTTTATATGTGTTATGTCATGAGAACGAAATTACGTGGGAACGATGGGGTAATTAAATGCATAAGTTAATAAAATTGTGTGAAATTAATATAATTATGCATAACATAAAATAAAGGAACATAGTATGGGAATTTGCCTATTAAGTTAGGTGTACCCATACTATGTGTTGGGAATTTACCTATTGAGTTAGGTCTACCCCATGGGAATTTACCTATTGAGTTAGGTCTACCCATGTTATGAAAAGCTTAATATTAATTAGGGATAATTAACTTAAATTATGAGGGTGATTAATTAGGTGTAATTAATTGACTAAGACACGAGGTTGGACTTAGTTGTAGCGTAAAACTGCCCGGACCCAACCGGCTTAACCAGTTGCTACAAATGTTAGCCCAATGTGAGAGGTCTTAGGCACAAACTAAATACGTGATTAATGTAAAGACACGAGGTTAGACTCGGTTATGACATAAGGCTGCCCGGACCCAACCGGCTTAACCAGCGGTCATAAAAGACAGTCTAATGTGAGAGGTCTTTACAAAGGTTACGATCTTAATTAATTAATTAAGAAACACTTAACCACATTAGCATGTAGAGGGAAATGAGGGGTTAAGTGGGTGCCTTGGGTGGCATGAGGAAATCTAGTGGTTGCCTTGGGTGGCAATAGGAAAATACGATTAGAATACTTAACCAAAGTGGAAACATGTAATTAAACATGATTAAAGGGTTAAGTGGGATATACTAGAAAAAGGGACAAGCTTAGGTGGGTAGCTTGTGGGAGGCCCATTTCAACCAGTAACCCATACGTATCTTTGTGGGCTCGACCCATGTCGAGGACGGGACACGCATACTGGGCTTGACTGTAAGAGGCAAACGGGTTAGCGGTGGCAACGCAAGTCCAACGGGCTTCATATGCGTGAGTGGACCCGGGCTGGTAGGTAAGCCGTTGTTGCATCGTGTAGATATAAGCCGTGCACCGTTAATTATATCGGGTTGCCACGTTGGGGAATGGTACACCCCATGGTGGGGCCAGCACGGGTATCTACGTTAGGGAGCCGATCGAATGGGGAGTAGTGTGTATACCTAGTGGATTGTAGGGCCCCGTGGCGCCTACTTGGTCACCTAGGGGTACGCAAGTACTATTAAGTTAATTTTATAAGTCCATGGGTGGGATCAACCTTTAGGATAGGAACGACTGGTGTGGTGCAGTTTAGTAATTTACCTTTGGAAGGGTAGATGCGTCTTTATCTTTTACCTTAGTTTAGTTGACTGCTTAGAGTAGTCATTCATCCCTATATGTTACCGTATATCAGTTTATGTCTTCTCTGGTTACTTTAACGATTGTATTGTTAAAGTTATAGGACTCGCTCAGACTTATGTCTGACCCCGTTGTTTTTATCTTTTTTCCCAACCCTCAGGTCCTACGGTGGATCCTAGCAGTAGTGGAGCTTGATCGGATTGCTGTTCCAGTCTTTAGGAGCTTGGATAGATGTAAAGCTCCAGTTATCCAGTTATCTTTTCTTTTGTTTTGGCTATTGTATGAAAGTGGGATTATGTACTTCTTTATTTTGATGGATATTGTACTTGACCTTTATTGTGGTTTTATGATGTAACCAGACATGTTTTACTTCCGCTGTTATGAGATGATGTTTTAAAAAATTTCAAGTACTATTTATATCTGTCTTGTTGTAATTTTTCTGTTCTATATTCACTAAAATACTCCACCGATGCTATGGCATTCCCTTAGTGAGTGATCATAGCGGGAGTGGGGTGTCACAGCCTCCATGCCGTCACCTAGCAACTCAGCATAGCCGCCACCAATTAGAGAGGAAGAAAGCTAGTCTAAATCAATTCTTTTCAACTTAAACAACGAATCTTCTTCAAGGGAAAGCTATTACAACTTCAGAACTCAGAATTAAGAATTCAAGACTTTCTCTGAATTGTGAGTTCGATAATTTTAATAAAATAATTAGCAAATTAATTGGACTGAGTTATGATGTGGACTATTTGGATATGATGTGAATTATTGACCGCATGTTATTATTCATGTAGTAAAATTGTGATGTTTATGTTTTAAATTCTATGATGCTATCTTGTAAAATTGTGATCATCTATGTTGTAATTATATGATTGGCTTATGTATAATCGAATCACCATGTTGTTCATATGTTAGTTTGGGTATGTTGATTCATATGATAAATCATAAGTATGTATGCAAGTTTAGATTTTATTAAGACATGAATCATATGCAATTTGGGGAAAATTATATATAACCTTATATGCTTCATGACATCTATTTTAGATCTAAAGTTAGGCTATGACATGTGTGAGTTATATGTCAAATTCTACATGCTAGTTTACATGTTTAGATGTAAGTCCACACCATTGTTATGTTGCATAAAGTACATATGCAAGTTTATATAAATATATGAGTTTGGAATATGAATCATGTTATGCAAGTTTGTGGTTATTGACTATGCAAATTTACACCTTTAGATGTAGATCCATGACATACATGATTTATGCAAGTTTGTGACCATTATCCCAACAAGTTCACACCTTTAGATTTGGGTTTATGACATATGTAGTTTTATGCAAGTTGTAACTTTGGCCTATGCAAGTTTTAGATGTAGAACATCATTCACACATGCAAGTTCACCCCTTATGTTTAGATCTAGTTTTAGTTATATGTATGTTATGATGTTTTCTCTTTATTTCATGAGTTAGACTATTTGAGTCTAATGTATATTTTTACGTTAAACGAATGAACGTACAACGTGTGGTATAGGAGATAATATTAAAAGATTTGATTGGCATAGATGCCTTAAAAGGCATAAAATAAATTTGTGATGAAATTGGTATGATTTTACATACCATAAATAGATGGACATAATTGAGTCAATTATGCCCATAGTTAAATTTGGAATTAATTGATAATTTGAATAGGGAATTTAATTCAATTTGGGGGATGATTAGTTAGGAGTAATTAATCGTCTAACGCCCGGCAAATCCAGCTGCCACAAATGCCAGTCTAATGTGGGAGGTCTTAGGCAAAAATTAAATACGTAACAATTGTAAAGACACGAGGTTAGGCTCGTTTATGGTGTAAGACTGCCTGGACCCGCCTGGCAAATCCATCTGCCACAAATGCCAGTCTAATGTGCGAGGTCTTTATGAGGTTACGGTCTTAATGAATTAAGAAACACTTAACCAGATAAACATGTAGTGGGACATGAGGGGGGTTAAGTGGGTGCCTTGGGTGGCATATGAAATCTAGTGGGTGCCTTGGGTGGCATTTGAAATACGATTAGAAATACTTAACCAAAATTGAAACATGTAAGTAAACATGAATAAGAAGTGGGTTAAGTGGGATGTACTAGAGCGGGCCAAGCTTAGGTGGATAGCTTGTGTCAAGTAATGGGGGCCCATTTCAACCAGTAACCCATACGTATCTTTGTGGGCTCAACCCAAGTCGAGGACGGGACACGCGTACTGGGCTTGACTGTAAGAGTCCAAACCGGGTTAGCGGTCGCAACGCAAGTCCAACGGGTTCATATGCATGTGTGGACACGGGCTGGTAGGTAAGACGTTATTGCATCATGTAGGTATAAGCCGTGCATTATTTGTGGTATCGGGTTGCCACTTTGGGGAGTGATACACCCCATTGTGGGGCCAGCACGGGTATCTACGAGTTAGGGAGCCGATCGCTTGGGGGTAGTGAGTACACCTAGTGGAGATAGGGGCAGGCGACACCTATGAAAGCAGCTAGGGGTGCATGAAACTACCATTATCATTATTTTAGTCTTTAGGCGGGATCGACCTTAGGGTGACAAGTGGTGGTGCAGTATAGCAATTATCTTATAGTGTTGGTGTAGTTTAGTAATTATCTTATAGTGGTTTAGGTGCGCTTTAACGATATCGTTGTTCATCTTGTTTCCTTGTTTACTCTGCCAAACTCAATGGTTCATGCTCATTTCCTGATTTTCCAACTTATGCCATAGCCTGGTTACTTTGGTAATTATATTGTTAAAGTTATCACACTTGCCGGACTTTATGTCTGACCCCCTTTGTTTCCTCAACTTTTCTTCCTTCTCCCCCCCCCCCAAGGTGCTCAGGTTGGAACTAGCACCAGTGGAGCTTGATTTTGGACAGTTGTATTTCTTGCTTTTAGAAGACTGCTTGGATCGCTGAAGTAAAGTTCAGCCTCTCTTTTACTTATGGCTATTTTGTATTGGGGATTATGTCTTTCAATTTATGTACTTTGATTTAGTCAAGACGGATATTATGTACTTGGCTCTGGTTTTGATGATGTAATCAAACATATGTATTTTCCGCTGCAATGAAATAAAGTTTTTAATTTTTCAAGTAGTGTTTATATATGTCTTGTTGTTAAGTTTCTGTTCTATACTCACATAAAACGCTCCATAGAAGTTAAAGCATTCCCTTTGTGAGTGACATTAATGGACGTGTGGTGTTACAGATAAAATATATGTAAATATTCATATATAGAATAAAATTAGTGAAACATTAAAATTTACAATTTTAATGTAAAGATGGAATTATGTAAAATATTCATCGTGTGGATTTAAATGTCGAAACATTAAAATTTACATTTTTAATGTACTGAATGAATATATATGAAATGTTCGTTATATGACTATAAATGTTGAAACATTAAAATTTACATTTTTAATGTACTGAATGAATATATATGAAATATTCATTATATGACTATAAATGTTGAAACATTAAAATTTACATTTTTAATGTACTGAATGAATATATATGAAATATTCATTATATGACTAGAAATGTTGAAACGTAAAAATTTAACATATGAATGCAAAATATAAAACTGACATGTTATGGTTGATTGGTTTAATGGATTATGCTCGACCAGTTTATGAGCCAAATATGTTTTTACATTTAACATTGGGTGGGTTGAAATATATGTATGCTAACACCTTGTGAAACACTTCATGATTTGACTATAAGGTGTTTAGCGATATTGTTTGTTTCAAAATTTAATAAATGATTTTGAAATGCGATTTCTTAATTAAAAAGAATAGTATTCCCGATTTTGGACAGGGAATGTTTTATAAAACAGAAAGGATTTCGAGGACTATACATGATGATTTCGAGATGATTTGAAATTGGAAATCTATATAGATTTGATTATACTTGTGATTATTATGTTGTGAAATGATTTTACCTACTTCGGGATATAAAATGATTTAGCAAGTATGTGGCAAGAGATCGGGTGACCCAAGAGCGACTAGATGTGGAGGACGGTGCATGTTATCCCCCATAGGTGGAATTGTGCATCGTTAGTGTAGCATGCCGCTAGATGGGGGTGCGCGCGCGCACACACACACACACACACACAAACACACACACACACACATATATATATACATATATATATATTGGTTAGGGCACACACTGCCTGGTCTGAGGGAACATGATCGATATTTGGTTGCATACTTATTTTTATGCATTGTTATGTTTTGGAATTCATATTTCCAAATGTTTTGCTTTCAAATCCCGAAGCGAAATCTACTTTGATATTATAAAAGCTAAATATGTGTTTCAAAATGATTTGAAATAAGAAATCGGGAAATAAAGTCCAAAGGAATAAATTCTGTAAAGAGAATTTGATTTGAAAATCTAAATTAGGGATTAAGCCTAAATGGGTAGATTGAGGAATTGCATGTGGATTGATGCATTATAGATCCATAGCTTTATTTATGGTAGTAGTATATGCACTGGCAATCAAATCGAGTAAACTCGTTCCGCGTTAGCGGCGTGGTCCTGTGTTTGACCTTATTATATGATAGGTTAAGTAAGATTTCTCATACCAGTCCCATGACTGACCTGCAGTTTGTTTCACTAGCTAACTTGGGTGCCCATATTTTCCACATGGGCAGTCGAGTAGCTTTTTGCAGATATTTATCTCTTTAGCAGGATCCTGGATCGAAGCTTAAAGCTGTGTCCAGAGCATTGATAGCCTTCCGCTGTATAAGTTTAAGTCTTCCATTGTGTATTGTATTAATTTATTGTAATAAGTCTTCTGCTGTATTTTATTAATCAATGTATTCTGATATTTTGTACTCTGATGTAACATTATTAAGATGTTTATAAAAGTCTGTTGTTATTGTTCTAATGTATTGTATTCCCAAATTTAACGTATGCGGTTTTTGGACGGTTTTAATTGATCTAGCGATCGATTAAGTTCAGGCAAAATGTGTATCGTTACAGTTGGTATCAGAGCTCTGGTTAGCTCAAATATTTGGGTACAACTTATTAGAACTGAACAAAAGACTCATCAGAGATTGGATTAGTAATATCCAATAAAAGAATACTCATTAGAGATAGGATCAGTAGTATCCTAGAATGAGAAAACTCATTAGAGATGGGGTTAGTAATGCCCTAGAATGAGTTCAGAGTGATAAGTTTACAATTAACGTATTTGTGAGTATATATATATTCCAATATTTAAAAAATATGATTTTGATGTATAAAAGTTATATATATTTGAAAAGTTAACCAAATAATAAAAAAAATATTGAGACCAATAATAAAAATTAAAATTGAAATTGGTCAATTAAACAATTTTAGCTTAGTTCCTTTTCGAGGACGAAAAGATTTTAAGTGGGGGAGATTGTAAGAACCCGGAATTTTGGGGCCGTTTTAAAATTTTTATTTTAGAAATTTTGATGGATTTTGAATATTTAAAATAATTTATTTTAAATAATAACGACTAAAAATTTATTTTAATTGAAGTTAATACAAATAAATTTTATTTAAATTATAAAGGGAGCTAGAAATAGAGCTGTAGTTTGAAATTTGATTTTAAAACTTTAACTGAATGTACATGATTCAAAATAAATTAGAATTAAGCAAAACCAGAAATATTTAAATTTGTTTAACCATATCTTTCTAACGAATCTGAAAAATTGAAATTTCACTTTAAAAATCAAAATTTATGTCCAGTTTAATTTTCAGAATAGTCGCTGTAGAATTTTTATATATTTTTTAATATTAAAAATAGCCATTTTTCAAACGACCTCTATTTTCGACGAAACCACTTTTGTTGGAACCGGAATGTCAAATTATTGCTAAACTCCAATTTTCATAATTTTTCGAATTAATATGTGAGCATGGCAAAAGAAAACGTGTTTTGTCAATTTCAGTCAAATTTAATCGACTTGAAAATGACGATTTTTCAAACGGTCTCAGAATTCGACCAAATTAGTTTTGTTAGGACCGTATCATCAAAACATAACTAGAAATATTTTTTCTGTAATTTTTAGAGGCCGTATGTGGCCCCGGTGAATTTATATATACGGTTAAATTAAATAATAAATGTTTTTATTTTAAATTAAAGAAAACTGACTGAAAACAGCCATTTGGGCTCATGGTACATAGCCCATTGGGTTTGGAATAGTGGTTATTGTCTACGAATGATTGTCGTTGGGTCTGAATTGGAGTTAGTGGCTAAACGGACCTTAAGAGTTCAATTATTATTATTTTATTATAAATAAAGGATTATTAACAAAACCTAGAAACCCTAATCCAAAAGTCCAGGCCACCACATACATTTTCGAAGGCCAGTTTTTATCCAATTTGATTTTTCAAATTATCTCAATCCATGATCTTATTTCAAAAACTTTCTGAAGCAAAGATTCAAGCTAAAGAGGATCGTCGTTCTGAACAATTATGATTTGTTTTAATGGGGTATTGGTCTCGAATTTTGCTGCTAAAGAGAGCGTGGTTGGTGGTTGTTCTAGGATCGAGGAGGCCACCGAGTTGGCCAACAGGGAGGGCGACAGGAGAGCGGCGCAAGGCGGTTCTGGTGGCATTCTCAGATCTGGTCCAAGCACTCTCGAATTTCGTGCGACAGGAGGGTTTAGAACGGAGCTTTTTGGTTTTCGGTGGTCTGGTGTAAACGTAGAAGAAAAGGTGGGTGGAATTTATTTAAAATATTAATATAATTATATATAAATATCCTATTAACGTGTACAAAAAATATCTTGACCATACGATGTCATAATCCAAAGATCTCAGATGCGTTGGGTTCGTATCGACATGATCTACACCATAGTGCAGACTAGATCTGAAGCGGGGCACTTTGGAAATTCAGAAAAATTCAGATCTGATTTATTCGGAATTAAAATCGATGTGAGAAATTCTATTCTTTTATTATATAATATAGTTTTATTAATCATAATTAAGTTTGGACTGATTTGATCTGTGTGTGGTGTGTTCTGTAGATTGTTGAAATTAACATTTATGTTAATTAGAGAATTGGATTAAAACAAATCATCATTTGTTTATTAGATCGCTGAAATCAACATTTACTGTATTAGATTAAAACAAATCATCATGTTTTGATCATTAGATTTGTTAATTCAAAATTTTACCATTGTGTTAATTAGAAAAGTAGGGAAAACAAAATCGTCATGTTATGTTCAATAGATTTGTTAATTCAAAAATCAGCATTTGGGTTAAGTCGAAAATAGTAAACAAAATTTATCATTTTTGTTTACTAGTTTAGTTGAAAAACAAAAATACTCATTTGTGTCTAGTAGGTTAGTTAGATCAAAAACATTCTTTTTTGTCAACATAGTTTAGTTGAACAAAAATGAACATTTGTCAAATTAGAATTATAAAACAAGATTGAAACATTTTTGTCAAAATAATAGAATTGAGACAAAATTCACATTTTTGTCTAAATAAAAGAGTTGAAACAAAAATATACATTTTTGTCACGAGAATAGAATTGAGACATAATTCACATTTCTGTCTAAATAAAATGGTTGAAACAAAAATAAACATTTTTGTTAAAGAAAAGAGTTGGAAAAAAAAATGTACATTTTGTCAAATGTGATAATTGAAAACAAAAATTACATTTTTGTTAAAATAGATGTGAATTAAAGCAAAAATTACATTTTGTTGAATTAGATCCACAAAATATAATTTGTCATTTATTTGAACTAGGATTAACAAAATATAATTTGTCATTTTGTTGAATTAGATCAACAAAATACGATTCGTCATTTTTATTGAATTGCCATTGTGAAACAAAATGTCATTTGGTTGAATTAGAATCAACAAATTGAATTATCGCTTTTGTTGAATTAGAATCCACAAAATAAAATTGCCATTTTTGTTGAATTTGAATTGACATGATAAAATGTCATTTGGTTGAATTACAAATGTTAGAATGAAAATGTCATTTTGTTAGAATATTGTCATGATAAATATATATGTCATTTTGTTAGAATATTGTCATGACAAATATATATGTCACTTTGTTGGAATATTGTCATGTGAATAAAAATGTCCTTTATTTAGAATAGTGAAATATTGAATAAAAATTGTCTTTTATTTAAAATAATATACACTGTATAAAAAAAAGTGTTGAAACAAAAAAAGATTACATTTTTATGTAAAGTATGGTTTGTGAAAAATTTACATTGTATAGATTAAAATATTGAAACATCAAAAATTACATTTTTAATGTAAAGATAAAATATATGTAAATATTCATATATGGAATAAAATTAATGAAATATTATAATTTACAATTTTAATATAAAGATGGAATTATGTAAAATATTCATCGTGTGGATTAAAATGTCGAAAAATTAAAATTTACATTTTGAATGCACTGAATGAATATATATGAAATGTTCATTTTATGACTATAAATGTTGAAACATTAAAATTTACATATTTAATGCACTGAATGAATATATATGAAATATTCATTATATGACTATAAATGTTGAAACATTAAAATTTACATTTTTAATGTACTGAATGAATATATATGAAATATTCATTATATGACTAGAAATGTTGAAACATTAAAAATTTAACATATATGAATGCGAAATATAAAATTGACATGTTATGGTTGATTGGTTTAATGGATTATGCTCGACCAGTTTATGAGCCAAATATGTTTTTACAGTTAACATTGGGTGGGTAGAAATATATGTATGCTAACACCTTGTGAAACACTTCATGATTTGACTATAAGGTGTTTAGCGATGTTGTTTATTTCAAAATTTAATAAATTATTTTGAAATGTGATTTCTTAATTAAAAAGAATAGTATTCCCGATTTTGGACAGGGAATGTTTTATAAAATGTTTTATAAAACAGAAAGGATTTTGAGCACTATACCCGATGATTTCGAGATGATTTGAAATTGGAAATCTATATAGATTTGATTATACTTGTGATTATTATGTTGTGAAATGCATTTACCTACTTCAAGATATAAAATGATTTAGCAAATATGTGGCTAGAGATCCGGTGGCCCAAGAGCGACTAGAACTGGAGGACGTTGAATGTTATCCCCCATTGGTGGGATGGTGCATCGTTAGTGTAGCCTGCCCCTAGATGGGGGGTGCACACACACACACACACACACACATATATATATATATATATATATTGGTTAGGGTGCGCACTGCCTGGTCTGAGGGGACATGACCGATATTTGGTTGCATACTTGTTTTTATGCATTGTTATGTTTTGGAATTCATATTTCCAAAAAAAAAATTTCAAAACCCGAAGCGAAATCTACTTTGATATTATAAAAGCTAAATATGTGTTTCATAATGATTTGAAATAAGAAATCTGGAAATAAAGTACAAAGGAATAATTTCTGTAAAGAGAATTGGAATTGAAAATCTAAGTTAGGGATTAAGCCTAAAAAGGTAGATTGAGGAATTGCATGTTGATTGATGCATTATAGTATATGCACTGGCAATCCAATGGAGTAAACCGTTCCGCGTTTGTGGCGTAGTCCCGTGTTTGACCTTATTATAAGATAGGTTAAGTAAGATTTCTCATAAAAGTCCCATGACTGACATGTAGTTTATTTCACTGGTAAACTCGGGTGCCTATATTTTCCACACGGGCGGTCGAGTAGCTTTTTGCAGATATTTATCTCTTTAGCAGGATCCTGGATCGAAGCATAAAGCTGTGCACACAGCATTGATAGCCTTCCGCTGTATCAGTTTAAGTCTTCCGGTGTGTATTGTATTAATTTATTGTAATAAGTCTTTCACTGTATTTTATTTATCAATGTACTCTGATATTCTGTACTCTGATGTAACATTATTAAGATGTTTATAAAAGTCTGTTTTTATTGTTCTAATGTATTGTATTCCCAAAGTTAACGTATGTGGGTTTTGAACGATTTTAATTGATCTAGCGATCGATTAAGGTCAGGCAAAATGCGTATCGTTACAGTAGTTTCAAAGGGAGTAAATAAATGACCACAATAGTCGTAGGGTGACCAGTACAACAAATCCATCTGGGTAGAATTCTGATTTGGTGTAAGGGGATATACTACTAAGCTAGTTTCAAGGAAGAGAGTAAGAAACCGATCTAGGTAGAATTATAAACTATTCCTAATAGTACAAAACTTTTATGGTAGAAATTATAGTGCAAGCAATCAAACTAAGTTATCACCTTAAATAAAGCATAGACAGTCGTTGAGACCAAAAATGGGTATAGTACCTAATAAGTTGGATGTAAGTTAAACTAAAAAAACTTAAAATAAGGAATAAAATAATAGAAATGCAATAAAAAAGTGGGACAATGCTTTATGGTGGTTCGACGTTGATTCGCGTACATCCACTTTGAAAATTTTGCTACTTTATTTCTAAATTATCAAAGTACAATAGTTCAGATCCGCATGACTCCAAATATGATAGTTCAAAGTAGTCAAAATGCCAAAAACCAATTTTTCATCGAAGGGATCGGTATTTATAGATGCAGGTTGACCAGATTTATTTGAGGACCGTTAGAGAGGGAGTCAACAAAGCTCAAGCCCAAAATTGTCTATAGAGGGGATCGGGTCTAATCCCCCTATAGGGATTTGTACCTATCCCTGAATATTTCTCCATGAGGCCCGCGATTTTTGGTATGTCCCTCTGATTGTCTTGAGTTGTTCAATGAAGTTTGGTGTGTTTTCGTCTTGTAGTTTATGAGTTAAGCTTCTTCGATTATTGAAGTATTGTAATTCTGCCGGTTTACCTTGGAGTTGTACTGATCTCTTGGTATTGGTTTTGTTGATCCCTCAACGGATGAGTTCTCGGATGTTGTTCTAGTGAGCTAACGTGATTGTTGTTGTGTAATGACATTCAAGCTCGATCTCAAGGTCTTCGGCTGATGTTTCTAAGTCGTTAAGTCTTGACAATCATTGACTTGCGGCAATCTGAATAGCTATAGTTAGTTAGACCAAAAGATCGGGCAACACTTGTTCCTAAAATATGTCTTGTGAGAACATGAGATGCTTTGAATAGAAATAGGTCTTGATCAGAGGAATGGACTACATGTTGTACTCAATGAATGGTCATGATCCTTTCTTTGAGTCTGAATAGTTTTGACGCATTGTCAAGCTCCATCGACATAAGTATGCAATTCCATCCTTGATAATGTTCTGATCTGGCTAGACTTAACCATCTATAATGGAATTTGTTTGAATTTTCAGGTGAATATCAAATTTTCATTGAATCAAGTAATTAATTGTTAGTAGCCATCTCCTTCTTACACTTGAATGAAAGCAAGTCGTTGCAGATTTGGAGCTGTGTATGTATTCGCATGCTCATACATGTTTTTGTGTGATACGCTTGGCATTTTTGTAAATGGTGTGAAAAATATAAAAATATGTATATGGTTATATGCTAACATTTATTTTTTTGAGTGTGCTTGAGTATTGAACAATATGATCAGGATTTAAGTGATAAACTTTCATTGTTGAGTGCACATTTGATAATCGATTAATGATTTCTTATCGTTTATATACTTGAAATTTAATACATATAAACATATGCGAGTTATTATCAAGAAGGTGTGCTAATCCCTAGCTCTTTCTCTTTCATTTTTTATGAATAAGATAAGGGATCAGTGCCGATCCCATACTTAGACGATTTAGGGAAATCATTTACTCGTGAAACCAGCACCTCTTTTTATATAAAAAGCTCGTCCCTATTTCTTCTTCCATTTTTTGTATCCAAACTCGTTTGGACTTCTCGACTGATGCAATTTCACCCACTTCATGGACCTACTTACCCCATTACGACCTCGCCTTTGGATTAACGTTAACTAGCCACCGTCGTTTATTACCCAGCTTCGACCGTCTATAAAGTTTCTCTAGCAGGTTATAAGCTTAATTGTTATTTCATTGTTGCTTTTAACAATCACCTCTAGGCTGAAGCGAATGGTGATGACAGTTGACGAGGAAGAGGTCGCTGGTAGCGATGCTTGTGGTTTGACCTTTAAGGCTGGGTTCAAATGGAAGAGAAGATAAGCAGGTAGGATGGAGATAATAGTAAAAGATAAAACATGGAAAATAAAGAAGAAAGAGAGAAAAAAGGGGAAGGAAAGGGTTTGGATTTTTGATCCAAATTTTTGGTTCATCGCATCATATATAAATTTTTAAGCGATCGGATCATTGGATTTTTGCAAAGGCTTTTTGAGTCAGGATTTTCCATTTTGGCCAAAATAATGACACCAAATGGTCAGATCATCCGTTTTGATAGAGCATTCTTTTTTACTTTATTCAACAACCAAGTTTGCATTATTGCAAATTTGTTTAAATTAGAGTTCATTTACAAATTCTTACATTAGGATTTTACAACTTCGTCGACATCGTGTTGTCAAGTAACTATTTCAGCGTAAACAGTTTTTAACAATGAACAAGTCCAACAACTTAGATATGCACATAATATAGAGCATAAAGATAGACTATGGATGCATGATTGAACCACTGATCCAGAAACAATTTTTAATCCATACTTCAATAAGATCCCATGATTCATTCCAAGTGTTGGGAAGACAGTTAGCGGTGGCAGTCGCTCCAACTAAACTAAATCTTTTCACCACATTCTGAAGTGTTTATCTAAATTGTTTGAGCATATGTAAACACTGCACACTGCACATAATTTTACACTAATATGGAGGGCATAGATTATCGTGCTAATTGTGACTATTTGCAAGTATGGAAACTGTTAGAACTGGGAGTTCAAGACGACTAAGAGACTTTGAGGCCGAGAGTCCGGAATCTATTCCAAAGTCCTTCCATTCAGCAGACAAGTCAAGCCTTTCATCTAACAACCATCTATCTTCCAGAGAGTCTAGCCCGTCTTATCTTTAACCCTTAAGGCTTAATCAGGAGTAGTAGTTCCAAGAACAGCCACCAGTAGACCATCTCAATGGTGAAATGATTGCTGATCAAGGCCAAAAACAACAAGGAGCAGGCCTGTAAAGGGTACAAGGGTAGAAATCGATTAGGAAGGCATTCCACCAGCACCTGATACTTTAAAAGAAACAGTGATCTTAGAGAATTCTCCATATACGGTTGCTTTCAGGAACGATAGGGCAATGCTGGCACGAATTTGGGTGAAATATAATACACCTCCAAATGAAGTTCGAGTCCCTTGGATGGGACAATAGAGCATATGAACCTCCAGAAGGGTATACAACTTGCAATAAATACATTTACTATATAAGTTGCATACCACATTTTGTTTGGTCATTTAGGATATACTCTATTATATGCGATTAGTGTCAGCACAGCTCTATCTGAACGGTTATGCTTGTTTGCTCGGAACTTATATTCTTCATGTGGAAATCTTGGGTCGTGAGTCAACCAGAGATGATATTAGATATTTATAGTCTTTCAAGCAATGGAATATTTCCCCATCACTTGTGTTTTTAGAAGATCAACCCAATAGCCTGATAATCTTATGGGCATGGAACAAGTCAAGAAACTCCAAACATGATTGGTTTTATGTGTGTTGTATGCTTGGGATTGCAAATCAATGGATAGAACGACGTAAGTGTGATAATACTCTCTTGTAGTGTTCCAAGTTAATTGGGTCATAAGCTCTAAATTAAAATGAAATCTGAATTATACAGACAATCCCCAAGACTTCGAGACTGGAGTACATGGATAGGGTTTTAATCTTGAGAGGTGTGAGAGAAGATTTTCACAATGTGTGAGCCCTAATCTTTGACTATCTCCTTCATACTCTTGATTTTTTACATGAAGCTAGTTCCATCAATGAAAGATTATGATGGGATATCATTCAAAGAGGGAGACGGAGGTGAAGGAGAGGGAATAGGCGACGTACCTCTGTCAGGCATTCGGCCTTGCCTCTAGTCGAGGAGGAAGTTGATGGAGCTTAAAGGGAGATAAAAGGTGAAAATGTGGTAAAAGAACAAGAGCCCAAAAGAGGTGATGGCCTTGGGATCCTTATTTGACATCAGGGACCACAAGAAGTGAAGATACAGTGTTAATATCTCATATGACAACGATTGATAAAGGATTGAGACAACCATGTCTAAGAAGATAGAAGGACAATTTAAGGACTTAGATAAGACACCTTTGGAAATATCATCCTTTGGCTTTTGAGATATCCATGTTTAGAGCCTACTTCTAAGCTCTAAAATTTCTTCGGCACCTTTGTGCGTAAGGGAGATAACTCCCCCAAGCAAGATAAAAACTGGTTTATTGTGAGACACTAGGACACGTACACTCATAAGAATTACACGACATAACACTTATTCATGTGTCGATCGATATCTCTAACTCTAGTTTTGGTTTGAGTAGGCACAATGGTTTGAGAGGGAGGTAAGGACCGAGACAAGGAGAAAGATAGCGATAGAGGTAGAGGAGGGGACACAGAGCAAGAGAGACAGAGGTCACAAAAGGCTCTAAATAGGGAAAATGGAATTCTTTGGTGATATAAAAGGGACTCACTCTTTCCTAGCCAAGGTATGACTATAGAATTAGTCTCCATGGAAGAGATAAATATCCTCTTCATTCTCGATCCCCACCAACTAGTGCTAAATGAAGCAACATGACAAAAGTTCAAATTCTCGAAGTACGGGATAGTTCGTTGTGCCCCGCCTCCTCCATCCAGTAGGTCGTTGCCTCCACCACCTCCTCCAACTAGGGGTGGCAATTAGACTCAACCCAATGGACCGGACCCGACCCAATGGACCGGACCCGACCTAGCGAATCTTGGTTCCAAAGAGGTTAGGTTTTGTCGGGTCTAAACTATATATTTCAAAAATCTGGACCACAAACCAACCCGAGCGTAGGGTTAGGTTGGGTAAGTTTGGATTCGATTGGGTACTAACACTAAAAATATATATACATATATATCAACACTTTTGGGTCGAATCTTTTGGTGGGATAGGTCAGTTCGAGTCGAGTTTGACTAGGTCTTTATTGTGTATTTCATCACCTAGAATCAACTCGAGACCCATCAGGTTCGATTTAGGTCCTAGCCTTTTCAGGTCGGTTTGGTTTGGATTTCCGATTATCAGTTCTAATAGCCAGCCTCACCGCTAAGAGACATGAGTAGAGCTCAGCCTAGCGGAGGTACGGAAATAGTGGCAAAATAAGGATGGGGAAAAAAGAAGAAGAAGACTAGTGAAAAGGAACTAGAGCCTGAGTTAGAACGGACTGGTAGCAATAAAAAGAATATCTTAAGCATTCGTTCCTATGGTTTTAATTTGATGATATAGTTTTTAAGCCTCAAATGCCCCCGATCCCCCGATCTTAGGACACAATGATAATGAAACGTATGGTTGGGTGTTTGATACGCACAATCAAGTAGGGTCGTAATGGATTACGTTGGTTTGCTATCTAATAAATAAGAAGAATGCATAAATAACGAACCTGAAGCTCCAAGTTGGAATAAATCAGGACAAGGATACAACGGTAGAAACTAAAATCGATAGCTTGAAAAACAACTCGAGGCGGTCAATAAGAAAATAATGGACATGGTTGAGGTGCCAACCCAGGTAACAGAGAAGTTCAAAGAGGAGTAGGCTACCCACTTCTTTAGCATAGTGAGTGTTGAGTGTGACAACCCAAATTTTTAACAAACAATAATTCTTTAATGGATTAATTAATTGAGTTATAGATTGATAAAATAAATATTAATCAGAAAAATATTTAGAACTGAGTAAAACGGCCTTTATCGTTGTATTTATTACAAAATTCTGGTTCAGATAAACTCTTGGTTCTCATAAATCGGATAACGTACGAAGAAGTTATAGGCTTATGAAGACTAAACTATTTAGAATTCAAATAAATAAATAAACCCAGTAACCCACAGTAAGCGGGCGACCCAGCCCGAACTGGGTTGACACATGGCGTCGATCCAGGTCTAAGGCAGGTCAACCAATGGGTCGACACAGTTGGTAGGTGGGTCGACCCACCTGCATGGAGGGTGGATTCATACGACTGTATCTAGACTATATAATGTATATACATATGTTGACACAGCTGGAGGTTTACGTTTGGATTTATAAACCTAATATCTAATGGTTTGGAATTATCCTAATTAATCTAAAAATAGGCTAGCTACCTCTCTCGTTTTCTTACACACAAACATTTCTTCATCTTCTGTCTTCTCTAAGTTATGTTCTGAAATAAAATTAAGAAAATGCCATGGTGCTACAAATACATATATTGAAGTGATAATTCTTACTTTTCTTCTACAAAAACTATTTTAGAGGATTTTTTAGATCTACAGCAAACTTAAGTGAGTATTACTATAATTATCAGATTTCTTATAAGTTAAAGATAAATAGATACAATAATTGTTGTAGTAATCTAAATAAAAAGAACTTTGATAGTAAATATATATTGGATCTAACATGTAACAATGTTTGTAAGTTTTTACTTATATGTTATTTTAACTACTGTCAATTAGCTATTCATTTTCAGTTATTGTCTATTTGTATGTACATATCTCTTTCTTATCTCCTTTTCTTTTTTTTGTTTTATTTATAGTATTATTATGCCTTTACGGTTAGAATTGCATAAAATGGGAAAAGTGTGAAACAACGTCTAAAAGGAAAATTGGGCATATTATTTGTATTATAAATTGGGATTATTAGAAAGGAAGAATATGTAAACCTGAATAGGTTAAACTCAATTTTTATATTAGGAAGACATGTCATTTGTAAATATGTATTTGACATTAATTTATAAATATGGCACTGAATAGGAGTAACATAGTATTTAACGTTGATTTATGAACATAACTTGGTAAACCTGTTATTGATTGTAAACGTTTTAGTATGGAATTAATTGAAAAAAAGTAATTGACATTTGTAATAACCCGGAAATCCGAGCCAATTTAAAAATTTTATTCTGGGAATTTAGTGCATTTTGATTATTTAAAATGCATTATTTTAAATAATAATGACGAAAAATTTATTTTGAATAGAATTCGAACGTATATATTTATTTGAATCGTCGTTAGAATATAAATAATTATTTATATATATAAAAGGAATTGAAAATGGCGCGGTAGTTCGAAAATTCGATTTCAAAATTCAAATGAATGTACAGGATTCAAAATAAACCAGATTTTAGTGAAACCAAAAATATTTGAATCTGATTGGGAATATCTTTCCAACGAATCCGAAGAATCGAAATTTCATAGCGGGGATAAAAAGTTATGCCTAGTTGAAAATTCAGAATAGTCGCTATGGAATTCGACGAAACCACTTTTGTTGTAACCGAAATGTCAAGTTATTGCTAGATTCCAAAATTCACTATTTTTCTAATCAATATGTAAGCGTGGCAAAGGAAAACACGTTTTACCAGTTTCAGTTGATTTTAATCCATTGGAAAATGACCATTTTTCAAACGGTCTCAGAATTTGTTGAAATTAGTTTTGTTAAGACCGTATCGTCGATACGAAGCTAGAAAATATTTCTCGGTAATTTTTCTAGTTAGTATGTGGCCCCGGTAAATTGGAATGCACGTTCAAATTCAATATATAGAGTTATATTTTGATTTTGATGAAAACTGATCGAAACAATCGAATCAGCCAACGATACATATCCCATTGTGTTCGGAATAGGGGTAATTAGCTAGGGACGACAGTCGTTGGGTCTCGTTTCGAGTTCGAATAAAAAAGTTGCTTTTTGAAATTTAGTTATAATAAAATATAAAATATCTTCCTTTAAACCCTCCCCCCTCTCTTTATCGGGTCAAACCCATTATCAATAAAAAAAAGAAAATGGTGATGGCCATCGCCATCGACCACCGCCACGATCGGAGCCCCCCTTCCACCGCCATTTCCTCCACCCTCGCCCCCTTCTCTCTCCTCTCCGACGAAATCCATGCAGACCCCCCCCCCCCTCGTCGATTTCCCGTAGCCCTAAAATCCCAAAACGAGGTAACCGCCGCCGTGGGACCTCCTACAGCCACCACTGCCAAGCCGACCTCCCATCCTTCCTCCTCTCTCACTCGCTACTCACTCCCCTTCCAATCCACGAGCCACTGCCTCCTACACCTCGCGTGACCTCCTCTTCTTCTCCCCTTGGCGTTCGAACACCCCCCCTCTCCGCTGTAATTCAATGTAAGTTTTTACTTTTTGTTTTTATTTTCAGTTTTTATTTATATGAATGCGGAGTTGAAAAATATGAATTCCTGAAAAATAGAAGAATAGATTTTTATATAATGAAAGAATAGATTTTTATATAGTGAAATAACAGATTTTTATATAGTAAAATAATAGATTTTTATATAGTGAAAGATGATATTTTTATATAGTGAAAGACGATATTTTTATATTATAGAAAGAATAAAAATATGATTTTTATATTATAGAAAGAATAAAAATATGATTTTTATTCATGTAGAGAGTGTAAAAATAGAATTTTTATCAATAGAGTAGTGTTGTAAAAATAGAATTTTTATCTATATAGTAGCGGTGTAAAAATAGAAATTTTATCCATATAGCGTAGTTATAAAAATATGATTTTTATATAATAGAGAATATGAAAATGTAATTTTTATATGTAGTGGCTACGGACAACGAAAGTGACAAAAGGCGAGAACGACGAAGATTTCCTACATAAGAAGAGTCGTGGCGTTTTGTTTAGCTAGTCGGTGAGGACTTCTCACTTTTAATTTATTTCTAGTCTGAAATATATATTAGGATGCAGACGGTGTTTAGTAGCACCCGACACCTGTCATCCGCAGACCATGGACGGCTTGTTTTTTTTATTTTGATGTGTAGTTGATTGTGTGATGTGGATTGAAATAAAAATATTTTTATAGTTAAAATAGAATTTTTAACGTGTATATGAAATAAAATAAATTAATATAAACAAATCGAACAGTTTGTTTATATACACACATTTGACTGATATTGATTGGGACGATAAATTTTACACATCGCCCAACTGCACAAATAAAATCTGTGTTTTATTGATTGAAACCCCACCTGGGTATTGGGATGATATATGACATACACTAATCCCAATAATTAGTTGTATGTCTATCGATTGATTGATAGGCTGTTATAAGCGTTAAATATTTATATTTAATGCTTATGCAGTTGTGTGGTGCACTCTGGATGATGGTTGATTATTTATCGTTGTTATTATATACATGTGTTGTAGAAAAATCCATATAATTAACATTATATGGTAATTGATTGGGCCTCATTCCAGTTTTGAAATAAAATATTTGAAAAAGAAATATTTGAAATAGAATATTTGAAAATGAAATATTTGAATAGAAATATTTGAAATAGAATATTTGAAAATAGAAATATATGAAGCCGTGTTGATTAGATTTGCGCCATTTTGACACAAGCGATATTTATATTGATTTTATTCGTTTTTATAAAGAATACAGAAAAGAAAGTGATTTCAAAATATAACGTTTTGAAAATAAAATCATTTGTATATCGATGATGTGGAATATTCAATTTGGATTAGAAATTGAATACGAAGTTGATCGTTTTGAAAACGAATTTAAAACGATTTATAAAATACGTTTTGAAAGGAAATCGACGAAATATATAATATATATACTATATATATAATGGCCTGAATAGAACGCGCCGCGCAGCGGCAGTTCGCGAATTTCGACCATTAACTTCGAATGGATATTGCGGGAGATCCAACCATCGGATTCTCCTAAAACCGGAACCGTTGGGTTCATATCGAAAAGCGCTTTCTAACGAACATTAGAAATTAGAAATCTAACGGTTGGATTTGGAATTATGTCCAAATCAAATTTGGAAAAGGTCGTTGTAAGTGCCGTTCGATGGTCGTTGATGGAAATCGACTGTACGGGCCTTGATAAAATTATTAAAAATAGTAATAATTTGTGTTAAATCATAAGAAATGATTTGTGAAGAATTGAGATGAAAAACTCCATATTTGAACAGATAAAAATAGATTTTTATCGAAATGAACTTGTTTTGAACTAGAATTATAATTCATTTATTTTTGAAATAAATAAAGTGAATTTGAAATGGTTTTGAAATATAACCATAATTTCCAATAATTGAATTGGAATGGATTTGAATCGAAATTGTCTTTGGAATATTTCGATGTTGGATTTCGTGATTATACAAATAGCGTTATGGAAATTTGAAAGATATATAGATATCGTTATTTCCAATTCGATATTTGTTGGTCGTAGAATTTGATATTGAATATAAGCGGGTATATTTTCTATTCAGAGCCTTGTATTTAATATCAAATGTGATTTGGGTTTGTCGTGAATGGTGTCTTCATTAACACTGTTCTTAAGCCCAGTTGAGAAAAAGATTAAATCTTTTTATTTAGACTTAATGAAGTGTACCAATTAAATAATATTTAATTGGAATTGAATTGGTATTGAATTTTTGGGTTTATCATGAATAGTGTTTTAAATAACACTTGTTCTTTAACCCGATAATTAATGGAATGTGATTTTGGGTTGTCGTGAACGGTATCTTCAATAATACTGTTCTTAGACCCAAAGGAGTTAAGAAAATCGGAAACTAACTAGAGATTAGTTAAGTTGAATGGTTTCTGGGGTATTGATCAGATGTTGGTTTCGGCCTTCGGGGTTAATACGTAGGGAATTGCTCACTTGCTAATTTACGGTTAGGGACTGATTGAAATGTGAGGTGATTTTGGGGTTTATCGTGAACAGTGTTTTAAACAACGCTTGTTCTTTAACCCGATAATTAATGGAATGTGATTTTGGGTTGTCGTGAACGGTATCTTCAATAATACTGTTCTTAGACCCATAGGAGTTAAGAAAATCAGAAACTAACTGGAGATTAGTTAAGTTGAATGGTTTCTAGGGTATTGATCTGATGTTGGTTTCGGCCTTCGGGGTTAATACTTAGGGAATTGCTCACTTGCTAATTTACGGTTAGGGACTGATTGAAATGTGATGTTGTAACACCCCGAAAATTCTATAACTGTGAAATTCATAAATTAAAGTATAATCAAATTCAAATCAGAGAACTAAGGGAAACGGGATACGCCATTGCGTTCGTCTCGGAAAAATACGCGAAATAGAGTCCGAGTTTTCGGAAAACGGAGTCCGTATGAAGAAGATATGGCCTTCGGAAGATTTGAATTAAATTTAAAAACTCAAACAGAATTAAATAATTTAATATTCCGAAGTGGGGCCCATTGGGCCAGAAAAGCGCCGCCTGGGCCACCCAGGTCGACTGGGCTGTCGACCTGGGCTACCCATGTCGACAGGGCTGTCGACAGCCCTGTCGACAGGGGTATCGACCTGGTCGAGCCCAGTCAACCTGGCTGGCCAGGTCGGTGTGTGGTCGAATTTCTGTGGTCTGCTTTGTCATTAGGGCTAGGTGGCGGGTTTTTATTGGTCTCTCTTCCTAATGAATGGCTATGATCTAACCTAGCAACATCAAGGGTCCTAATTAGTTCCTAACCTCTATATAAACAACCCTAGACTAAACCCTAATCTATTCATTAAAAATTAAGAATATAGCCGCCATGTTGCTGAGGAACGACAAAGCATAGCCGCCAACTAAAGAGAGGATTAGGGAGGAAGTTCTAAGGCCTAAAGCAATTCAAGCAACCTAAAGCTAATCAATTCAACAAAGGAATTTGCGTCTTCAATCCCTAAATTAGAGAATTCGCCGCAACCATTGTAAGTAGAGTATTACTTTGGTATAATAAACAACTGTGTTGATGTGTATGCTTGAATTGTGGCAATGGAAGTAATTCATATTTGTGCGTTCTTATCAATTTATATACGTTTGGATACTCTTGAATTATATTATTCATTATAAAGAACTACATGCGGTAGTTCTATGCAAATATACGTTTGGAATATTGCGCAAATTATGTAGTCTATGTTGAAGCTACATGTATATAGTTGAGTGAAATTTATGCAAGTTTGGGGCTTTGTTATTATGCCATTATGATGTATGTTTTTATGTATAAATTTTGCAAGTAATTGAAACAAGTTTGGTTATTATAGTTCATATGAAACTATGTGGAATTTTGACACCATGTATTAGTCATGCTTTTGCAAACTTATGAATATGGCTAGGAATGATATTTGGCATAATTGAGATCTATGATTAAGTCTATCTTGTTTTAAAGAATTATATGATGACATATGTGAGACATGGTTAGATTAGACTCAAAAATCCCCTTTTTGCAAGTTTAAAGCAAAACACCATGATTAGGAATATTTATGCATAAGTATGTTTATACCATCGTTATGTGATTAGGCTTAAATCATGATTAAGTTGAATTATGTTATGATCATGCTAGAGGTATTTTATGCCATGCTTATGTTTGACAATATGCCATGTTTATGCTAGAAGTATTTAGGCCATGCTTATGTTTGACATTATGCCTAAATAAGAATATAGGTTCATGTTGTAGTTAAACCTATGCAAGTTTACATGCCTTGATTTATGTCACCTATGTTGTATGACCAAAATACATGTCACCCCTATGCAAGTACACCAATTTCTATTATGTATTTTCCAACGTCATATGCAAGTTCATGCGCTCACTTTCCCCTCTTTGTGTATACGCCATAAGCCTCCCCTTTCGCATGGCTAAATTGGGCTTTAAAAGGCTAAGCCCAATATATATAAACGAACGTGTAAAACGGGGGAAAATAACGTTGGGTTAACATTAATTTAATGAATAAAAACTAAAGTAAAAGGGCCCAAATTCAAGTATGGGTTGGGCCCATGATTGGTGTAACCTTTACACCATTATCTTAATAATGGGCCGCAAATATTTACATATAAGAAATAAAGAAGAATGACAAAATATGTAAATGTAGAAAAGACGATGTGTTTAACCCGAGGTTGGATTGAGTTGTGATGTAAACCTGCCCGGAACCGCCCGGCTGTCCAGTAGTCACAACAATACCTATCCAATGTGGGAGGTTAAACATGGAGCCCCGCAAGGACCCGAGGTTAGACTGAGTTGTGGCGTAAGACTGCCCGGAACCAACCGGCAACAGGCAGCCACAACAATACCTGTCTAATGTGAGAGGTCAGGGCCTTAATAAGACAATTAAGGCTGAGTCAGGATTGTTAGGATTAAGTGGACTAAAGACTTAATGGAACATGCTAACCTAAACGGTCTGGTGGGGTTAGGTTAGGAAACACTTAACCAACTTAGCATGTTGGCTAGAGATAGAAAACCTAGCAACGGGGGACCCTTTTCAGTAGTAACCCTAGAAGGTGTATCAGGATACCCTGAAGCTAGGCAGGGTGGGGCACGATTACTGGGCTGATTGTAAGAGGTCAAATCGACGGCGGTGGTGTAGCAGTGTAGGTTCTAACGGTGTGCGGGCGTGCACGCACTCCGGCGCAGAAAAATAAAGCACTGGGCACCAGTAGCATACCTTTGCACTCTAAGGTTGTGTCGAGTTGCCACTATGGGACTTGATACACCCCATGGTGGGACCAGCATAGGTAACTACAGACATCGGGGGCCGTAAGACACATGTAACTATGCGAGTAGGAGCCGATCATCGTAGAATGGATCACACTACCCTGATTATGGGGTGCAAATTGGAAACTAGTTTATATGGGTTCAGAGGTTAACATGGGGTACGATAGTATATTCGACCCTAGATAACTTAACCAGGTTCATAGTGTTTGCCCACTTCCTGTTTTACTTATCATACCCAGTTCTTTATTCATAGACAAAGTAGTACTTGACTTACTCAGGCTTTATGTCTGACTCTATTTTTCTTTCGTCTTCTTTCTTCCGTTTCCCCCCCCCCCCCCAGGTCCTCAGGGAGGGAACACAGCAGCTTGATCAACCTCAACATCCAGCTTGAAGAAGAGAAATGTATTGCTTGGACTTTCCTGTTTTGAACTATGGCTTTGGACAATCCACTATGGGGATTTGGCAGTTTGTCTATGTTTTATTTATGCTTCTTTAAAAATAATGTACTCAAGACAGATTATGAAGTGTTATGTTATGTTTTTGGAAAGGATGTTGTTGTAACACGTATTTGACTTTATGAAATAAAATTTGTTGTTCTTCCGCTGTTTACAAATATGTGTTCTTATATCTGTCTTGTATATCTGTGACTTGTACTTATAAACCTCCACCAAAATTAGGGCATTCCCTTTGAGAGTGACCCTAACGGAGGTGGGGTGTTTCACTTGGTATCAGAGCGAGGTTTACCAGATAAGATAAATAGTTTTGAAAAATTATTTTCAAAAAGGAAATTTAAAGAAGCATTTTTAAAAGAAAAATATTATTTTATTTTAAAGAGGCAAAGTCCACTCCCCAAAGCCATAGGTATTATCTCTTATCCTTCGTTTTGAATCTATCCTTTTTGTTTCAGCATGTCCCAAGAACTTAACTTGCCTGAAGGGGTGCCCATACCTGGTTGGTTTAGACGTTTCTTAGAAGCTAGGGCCACTCAGCCGGGTCCTACCGTTCCTCCTCCTCCAGCTGAAGGAAATCATCCAGCCGCAGCAGCACCTTTTCCTCCACCTCCTCCACGGGGAAACACATTCGCTAAGATATGTAAAGATTTTAAAGCTATGGGAGGAAGGGATTTCCATGGAACTGAGTCCTTCGTAGCAGCTAGGAATTGGCTGAAGGAAACTGAAGACCTATTCATCATCTTTGAGGTAGAAGATAGACAAAAAGTACAATTGGCAGTGTGGCTATTGAAGGGCGAGGCTTCCTACTGGTGGGAAGTCACTAATGCTGAAAGACCAGTAGAAACATGGGAGGACTTTAGGGCAAGGTTTGAGACTAAGTTTCTCTCAGATGCAGAAAGAAGTTTGCAGTTGGAAAAATTCTTATTTCTTAAGCAAGGGGACAAGACAGTCAGAGAGTATGTGAATCAGTTTGATGAGCTGGCTAGGTTTGGGCTTGACCTAGTCAACACCCCTCATAAGAAGGCTCTCCGTTTCGTCAAGGGGTTAAATGAGCCATTACATAGTTTGGCCATGACCCATATACCCATGGGAGCCACGTATGAAAGATTGGTGCAAATGGCATTGCTGAACGAAGAGGACAAGGGCAAGAAGGAGACCAAGGCAGAAAGCTCTCAAGGGAAGAAAGAGGGTTTGCAGCCTAAGAAGACAGACTTCAAGAAGGGCGGAAAGGGCAACAAAGAGAAGAGGAAGTGCAATTTCTGTGGCAAAGTGGGGCACTTAGTAAAGGACTGCCGGAAAAAGAAGGCCAAGGAGAATGGTGGGTGCTTTTCGTGCGGTCAGACAGGCCACAGGGCTAAGGACTGCCCAAGGAAACGAGGGCAGGGGGCTGGATCCACCCCAGGGGCACAGGTTCATGTGCTAGAAGCGCCACCATTGCAACAGCGAGGTATAAATACTTCTGTAGAAAGTGTAGTTTATCTTTATGATCACCCCGTTCGCACTTTATTTGATTCTGGCGCATCACACTCCTTTATCTCGTCTGCTTTAGTAGAATCTCTGCACCTAAAAACTAGTATGGTAGAGGACCCCTTAATTGTTTCAAACCCAATTGGGGGCCCAGCTCATTTGTCTATGATCTGTTTGGATTTGAAAATTTCTATCCTAAGTGTTGAATTTCTATGTAGTGCCTTTGTTTTGGGCTTTTCGGGGTATGGTTTGATTTTGGGTATGGATTGGCTATCCAGTAATGGGGCCATCCTTGATTGTGAGAAAAGGGTTGTTAGGCTCCTAACCCAGCTCGGTAATACTTTGGAAATTTCTTGTAATCCCTCGTATGCGGTTATGCTTAGTTATCTTGAATCGCTAGATGCCTTTGTTGAAAATTTGAGATCAGTTAGAGTGGTCCGGGAATATCCGGATGTCTTTGAAGAGGTGAAGGGCTTGCCTCCGAAGCGGGAAATAGACTTCCGCATATATCTTGTAGATAATGCAAAGCCCGTTGCATTGCCCGTTAGACATATGGCTCCACGAGAAAGGAAAGAGCTCAGTAAACAGATTAAAGAGCTTCTAGAGAAGGGGTTCATTAGGAGGAGCATTTCAGAATGGGGCGCTCCAGTGGTGTTCGCTACAAAGGCGGATGGTTCACTCCGTCTATGTGTTGACTATAGGGAGCTCAACAAGCTAACGAAAAAGAATAGGCACCCTCTCCCTAGAATTGACGATTTATTTGACCAGCTTGTAGGAGCGTCTGTTTTCTCCCAACTCGATTTAGCAACCGGTTTTCATCAGCTAAGGGTGGCTGAAGATAGCATCGATAAAACGGCTTTCAGAACCCCAGACGGCTTCTTTGAATGGCTTGTCATGCCTTTCGGCTTGACAAATGCACCTGCTTACTTCGTGGACCTGATGAGTAGGGTATTTAGAGATTTCCTCAACAAATTCGTAGTGGTCTTCGTAGATGATATCCTTATCTTCTCAAAGAATGAAGAGGAACATGCTCAGCACTTAAGGGCAATCATGGAAACTTTGCGAGTCCATCAACTAAAAGCCAAATTCTCCAAATGCCACTTTTGGAGGGAAGAGGTGAGGTTCCTTGGGCACATAGTATCCAAACAAGGGTTAGCGGTGGACCCTGCTAAGGTAGTGGCGGTACAGGATTGGAAGACACCAAGGAATGCAACTGAGGTCCGAAGCTTTCTAGGACTAGCAGGTTTCTATCGAAAGTTTATAAGGGATTTTGCGAAAATCTCAGCTCCGCTCACGAAATTGACTAAGAAGAATCTAGTGTTCAATTGGGATTTGGATTGCGAGTTTGCTTTCCAACGACTGAAGAGGGCTCTCACAACAGCCCCAGTTTTGACGCTGCCAGATGGGAGCAAGATGTTCACTGTTTATACGGATGCATGTGGGACAGGGCTAGGCGCCGTCTTAATGCAAGAAGGAAGGGTAGTAGCTTATGGCGGGAGGCAGTTGAAGGTGCATGAAAGGAACTACCCAACCCACGATCTAGAGCTAGCCGCCATCGTCTTTGCACTCAAGTCTTGGCGACACTATCTCCTAGGTGAGAAGTTCGAACTTTACACTGACCATAAATCGTTGAAATATCTTTTCTCGCAGAAGGATCTTAACTTGAGGCAACAAAGGTGGATGGAGTTTCTTGCCTCGTACGATTTCGAAATCTCCTACACTCCGGGCAAAGGCAACGTAGTGGCAGACGCGTTGAGCCGAAAGAAATTGACCCTAAGCCCGTTGTTTGTTGAAAGACAAAGCCTAGAGTTTATAGCCAGCTTCGACTTTAGGCCTTCCTCCGATTTCGTACCGGGCTTGCTTGCATCTCTCGAAGTGCGCCCAATTTTAGTAGATTCAGTAGGGGCAGCACAACGCGAAGACCCTCAGCTTGTGGAAATAATTGATAGGCTAATTAGGGGTGAGACTTCAAGTCACCTCAACAGATACTCCATTGACGATAAGGGTGTACTAAGGCGAGATGGAAGACTATGCGTCCCACAGACAAAAGATTTAGTAAAGAAGGTTCTCGAAGAAGCACATCACTCCAAGATGACGATACACCCCGGCGGAGATAAAATGTACAAAGACATAAAAAGGACTTTCTTCTGGAACGGCATGAAAAAGGACGTGGCAGAATTCGTTTCTAAGTGTATGGTGTGCCAACAAGTTAAGGCGGAACAGAAGAAGCCTGGCGGACTACTACATCCTCTAGAGGTCCCGCAGTGGAAGTGGGATAGCATCTCAATGGACTTCATCGATGGGCTGCCTAGGTCTAGGAGAGGCAACACTAGTATTTGGGTAATAGTGGATAGGCTTACTAAAAGCGCCCACTTTTTACCTGTCAAAAGTAAGAGAACTGCCTCATCCCTAGCATCACTTTACCTCAAGGAAATCGTGCGACTCCATGGAATACCATCTAGCATTGTTAGTGACCGAGACCCCATCTTCACCAGCGAGTTTTGGCGGAGTCTGCAGGAAGCAGTAGGAACGCAGCTATGCTTGAGCACGGCCTATCATCCCCAAACCGACGGCCAAACAGAGAGAGTGAACAGAGTTTTGGAAGACCTTTTAAGGTTATGCGTCCTCGACTTCGGAGGGACATGGGAAGACCACCTCCCTTTGGTGGAATTTGCCTACAACAACAGCTATCAAGCAACCATCGGAATGGCGCCCTTCGAAGCTTTATACGGAAGACCGTGCCGATCGCCCACTTGTTGGTGGGAGTCTACTGATAAGCTCATACTTGGACCAGACATGGTCCGAGAGACCTCAGAGAAAGTAGACTTAATACGAAGAAGGATGAAGACGGCCCAAGACAGACAAAAGTCCTATGCCGACAAGAGAAGGACCGACCTTGAATTCGAGGTTGGAGACAGAGTTTTTCTCAAAGTATCACCACTAAGAAACGTTGTTCGTTTTGGAACCACAGGAAAGCTAGCGCCAAGATTCGTAGGGCCATTCCCTATTATCGAGAAAATTGGGAAAATGGCTTATAGATTAGAGCTACCCGAGAAGTTGGCTGGAGTCCACAACGTTTTTCACGTTTCACATCTCCGAAAATGTCTGCATGAGTCAGCTGAAGTGGTAGAGCCGAATATCCTCGAAGAGGCCGAAGTGGAACGCGAAGCAACCATAAGAAGAGTTCCAACCCGCATCTTAGGGACGGAAGTGAAGAAGCTACGCAACCGCGAAGTCAAGCTCGTCAAAGTTCAGTGGAGCGACGCCGAGGGAGACGCGACTTGGGAAACTGAAGCTAGAATACGTACTGCTTACCCTTTTCTGTTCGAGGGTACATCCTTGATCTTTCTTTTCCTTAAGTTGCACTTTTATCCATCTATCTTTTTAGGTATATTCCCTCGACCGTATCTTTTAGGTAGAAAACCTTTGGATGAAAACATGTAGTTGAAACATGTTATGTATGATGGTTGCAAGTGGTTGCAAGTGATTGCTAGTGGTTGCTCGTGGATGCATATACACACACAATCTAGGTTTTAGATCGGCTCAGTCACTTCATATTGCATATGCATATATGTTTGTATTCGTATGTGGTTGAACTATAATGTGTTGTCATGTGGATGTTGCATTTGTATTGAATGGTTGTGCACTCATGTAGAATCAAGAATAGGAAAATTTTGCATACATAATGGATGCATGGCACTTACATAATTCGCATTAAGGAGGTCAACTGAATCAGTAGACCGCCTGATTTTGCATTAGATAAGTACATGTACACACACACTTTGCATATGATCATGAAGCATTAGAAGTCTTTTAAGGACAATGGATGCTCGTGTTTGATGGATGAGTAGATGGATGATTGGATGTTAGGATTTACATTCCTCCTAACTTGAAGATTTCGGGGACGAAATCCTTTTAAGTGGGGGAGAATGTAACACCCCGAAAATTCTATAACTGTGAAATTCATAAATTAAAGTATAATCAAATTCAAATCAGAGAACTAAGGGAAACGGGATACGCCATTGCGTTCGTCTCGGAAAAATACGCGAAATAGAGTCCGAGTTTTCGGAAAACGGAGTCCGTATGAAGAAGATATGGCCTTCGGAAGATTTGAATTAAATTTAAAAACTCAAACAGAATTAAATAATTAAATATTCCGAAGTGGGGCCCATTGGGCCAGAAAAGCGCCGCCTGGGCCACCCAGGTCGACTGGGCTGTCGACCTGGGCTACCCATGTCGACAGGGCTGTCGACAGCCCTGTCGACAGGGGTATCGACCTGGTCGAGCCCAGTCAACCTGGCTGGCCAGGTCGGTGTGTGGTCGAATTTCTGTGGTCTGCTTTGTCATTAGGGCTAGGTGGCGGGTTTTTATTGGTCTCTCTTCCTAATGAATGGCTATGATCTAACCTAGCAACATCAAGGGTCCTAATTAGTTCCTAACCTCTATATAAACAACCCTAGACTAAACCCTAATCTATTCATTAAAAATTAAGAATATAGCCGCCATGTTGCTGAGGAACGACAAAGCATAGCCGCCAACTAAAGAGAGGATTAGGGAGGAAGTTCTAAGGCCTAAAGCAATTCAAGCAACCTAAAGCTAATCAATTCAACAAAGGAATTTGCGTCTTCAATCCCTAAATTAGAGAATTCGCCGCAACCATTGTAAGTAGAGTATTACTTTGGTATAATAAACAACTGTGTTGATGTGTATGCTTGAATTGTGGCAATGGAAGTAATTCATATTTGTGCGTTCTTATCAATTTATATACGTTTGGATACTCTTGAATTATATTATTCATTATAAAGAACTACATGCGGTAGTTCTATGCAAATATACGTTTGGAATATTGCGCAAATTATGTAGTCTATGTTGAAGCTACATGTATATAGTTGAGTGAAATTTATGCAAGTTTGGGGCTTTGTTATTATGCCATTATGATGTATGTTTTTATGTATAAATTTTGCAAGTAATTGAAACAAGTTTGGTTATTATAGTTCATATGAAACTATGTGGAATTTTGACACCATGTATTAGTCATGCTTTTGCAAACTTATGAATATGGCTAGGAATGATATTTGGCATAATTGAGATCTATGATTAAGTCTATCTTGTTTTAAAGAATTATATGATGACATATGTGAGACATGGTTAGATTAGACTCAAAAATCCCCTTTTTGCAAGTTTAAAGCAAAACACCATGATTAGGAATATTTATGCATAAGTATGTTTATACCATCGTTATGTGATTAGGCTTAAATCATGATTAAGTTGAATTATGTTATGATCATGCTAGAGGTATTTTATGCCATGCTTATGTTTGACAATATGCCATGTTTATGCTAGAAGTATTTAGGCCATGCTTATGTTTGACATTATGCCTAAATAAGAATATAGGTTCATGTTGTAGTTAAACCTATGCAAGTTTACATGCCTTGATTTATGTCACCTATGTTGTATGACCAAAATACATGTCACCCCTATGCAAGTACACCAATTTCTATTATGTATTTTCCAACGTCATATGCAAGTTCATGCGCTCACTTTCCCCTCTTTGTGTATACGCCATAAGCCTCCCCTTTCGCATGGCTAAATTGGGCTTTAAAAGGCTAAGCCCAATATATATAAACGAACGTGTAAAACGGGGGAAAATAACGTTGGGTTAACATTAATTTAATGAATAAAAACTAAAGTAAAAGGGCCCAAATTCAAGTATGGGTTGGGCCCATGATTGGTGTAACCTTTACACCATTAACTTAATAATGGGCCGCAAATATTTACATATAAGAAATAAAGAAGAATGACAAAATATGTAAATGTAGAAAAGACGATGTGTTTAACCCGAGGTTGGATTGAGTTGTGATGTAAACCTGCCCGGAACCGCCCGGCTGTCCAGTAGTCACAACAATACCTATCCAATGTGGGAGGTTAAACATGGAGCCCCGCAAGGACCCGAGGTTAGACTGAGTTGTGGCGTAAGACTGCCCGGAACCAACCGGCAACAGGCAGCCACAACAATACCTGTCTAATGTGAGAGGTCAGGGCCTTAATAAGACAATTAAGGCTGAGTCAGGATTGTTAGGATTAAGTGGACTAAAGACTTAATGGAACATGCTAACCTAAACGGTCAAGTGGGGTTAGGTTAGGAAACACTTAACCAACTTAGCATGTTGGCTAGAGATAGAAAACCTAGCAACGGGGGACCCTTTTCAGCAGTAACCCTAGAAGGTGTATCAGGATACCCTGAAGCTAGGCAGGGTGGGGCACGATTACTGGGCTGATTGTAAGAGGTCAAATCGACGGCGGTGGTGTAGCAGTGTAGGTTCTAACGGTGTGCGGGCGTGCACGCACTCCGGCGCAGAAAAATAAAGCACTGGGCACCAGTAGCATACCTTTGCACTCTAAGGTTGTGTCGGGTTGCCACTATGGGACTTGATACACCCCATGGTGGGACCAGCATAGGTAACTACAGACATCGGGGGCCGTAAGACACATGTAACTATGCGAGTAGGAGCCGATCATCGTAGAATGGATCACACTACCCTGATTATGGGGTGCAAATTGGAAACTAGTTTATATGGGTTCAGAGGTTAACATGGGGTACGATAGTATATTCGACCCTAGATAACTTAACCAGGTTCATAGTGTTTGCCCACTTCCTGTTTTACTTATCATACCCAGTTCTTTATTCATAGACAAAGTAGTACTTGACTTACTCAGGCTTTATGTCTGACTCTATTTTTCTTTCGTCTTCTTTCTTCCGTTTCCCCCCCCCCCCCCCAGGTCCTCAGGGAGGGAACACAGCAGCTTGATCAACCTCAACATCCAGCTTGAAGAAGAGAAATGTATTGCTTGGACTTTCCTGTTTTGAACTATGGCTTTGGACAATCCACTATGGGGATTTGGCAGTTTGTCTATGTTTTATTTATGCTTCTTTAAAAATAATGTACTCAAGACAGATTATGAAGTGTTATGTTATGTTTTTGGAAAGGATGTTGTTGTAACACGTATTTGACTTTATGAAATAAAATTTGTTGTTCTTCCGCTGTTTACAAATATGTGTTCTTATATCTGTCTTGTATATCTGTGACTTGTACTTATAAACCTCCACCAAAATTAGGGCATTCCCTTTGAGAGTGACCCTAACGGAGGTGGGGTGTTTCAGATGTTATTTTGGGGTTTATCGTGAACCGTATTTTAAATGACACTGATTCTTTAACCTAGTTAAAGGCTAAAACTAAGTGGAGTTTTAATGAATCCTTAATTAGATTGAAATGATCGAGAATGGAGTATCACCAGTTTTGCTCCAGGCGATAGTTAAATCTTTAATTAGATTTTAACGTGAAATGGTAATTGAATTTATCAATAACACCGTGGTGTTAGATATGAAGTATGACCAGTTTTACTTATGGGATGAATAGGTTGGGATTGGGAAATTAAAACAAATGATTACTTCGGTAAGGTTCACTAATCCCGACTAGTTTGAAGTGATATTCAAAGGAAGATTAAAGAATAAATTTAAAAGAATTTATCTGTAACACCCCACATCCGTTAAGGTCACTCACAAAGGGAATGCCTTAACTTCAATGGAGCATTATGGGTACTGGAACAGAAATATTACAAGACAGACATATATAAAACAACGGAATGTAAAGTGGAAGTACTTCAAATCATTTATTAAATATAATTGTTTACAATAAAAGCCCATCAACTTCCAATACCCAATTACATAGCTAAAATATCTATCTTGCTCAAAAACAAAGAAGCATGAAAATAAATTGTAGTATTCCCCAATAAAGCAAAGCAAGCCATAGCCTAGAGAAATCCAAGCAGTACGTGAAAGAGCCTTGGAGCTTGGTAAGATCCGTACTAAGCTGTATTCCCACCCTGCGAACCTTGGGGGGGAACGAAAGAAAAAGTGGCAAAACAAACTGGGTCAGTCATGAAGACTGAGTATGTCCTAGTGGTTTTCAGCATAAAAACAGGTAAAGATAACATGGCATGAATAAACTGAAAGTAAACATAAGCATGATGACAAGGTAAGCTACAGGCACGATGAATCAAGTATAACATTCCATGCTTCCTATCAAGAGTATCATCACAAGGTTCCTACCAAGTATCACATTGCAAGGTTTCTATTAAGTATAACATCGCAAGATTTCTAAGCTTCACCATTCCACTATTTTCTTTGATTTCCTAAATTCTCTGCACCAACTGTACTAGTACCCCAACCCATATCATCCTTTCCATGTATATGTACAGTCCCTTGCCGTATATCGTACGGGTTTCATCACGTATTTCTATACTACTTCAACGTAGTGCCATGATTCTTGAAATCGTTTGGACGGCACCCTTGTTCTGGCTAGGTTTCCTTATCATGAACTATCATGTGTTCAACTTGGATTTATGCCACCTAGGACAACTAGGGATTATGCTACCTATTGAACGTTTCCTAGATTCGATTAGGGTTTATGCCACCTAGGATCACTAGGGATTATGCTACCTAACGAACAACACCTTTTTTCCACGTAACGATCTATTAATCGATCGGCTCCCTACAAGTCCTAGCCCGTTCATGTGTCTGTGTCATACGACCCTATCACGAAATGTAGTCACCTTTGCTAGGTCCACCATAGGGTGTATCAAGCCCTAGGGTGCCAACCACCGACACGAATCAAGCACGCACAGCGTAAACCTACTAGTGCCCAATGTCTGCTTTTTCAACTCCGGACTACGTGCACGACCATAGTCCGCCCGAACCTACAATGGCGCACCAACTCAGCCGTCGTTCTGGTCGCTTACAATCAGCCCTGTAATCGTGCCCCACCCTGCCTAGTTCCAGGGTACCGTGATAGATCTAGTGGGTTACTGCTGAAAAGGACCGCGCCACTAGGGTTTCCATTCAGTAGGTTAAGTGTTGTCATTTAAATTCGAAGTCTAGCATGTCAAGTTGGTTAAGTGTTGTCATTCAAGTTCGTGACTTAATCCGCTTACGTGTCATGTCAAATTGGCTAAGTATTGTCGTTCAAGTTCATGACTTAGCCCTACGAATCATCTGTCAAGTTGGTTAAGTATATTCAACCCGTTCAAGACTTAACCCTATCAAATCATCGTGTCAAATTGGTTAAGTATATTCAAGCGGTTCATGAGTTAACCCTATCAAATCATCATGTCAAATTGGTTAAGTATATTCAAGCGGTTCATGACTTAACCCTATCAAATCATCGTGTCAAATTGGTTAAGTATATTCAAGCGGTTCATGACTTAACCCTATCATGTAGCATTAATTCATTAATGCACCCCAACCTCTCACATCAGACCTGTTGTTGTGGTCACTGGATATGCTGGGCGGGGCGGTTCCGGGCAGATTTACACCACAACTCAGTCTGACCTCGGGTTTCAAGCGCGATATGACCAACTACCCACATTGGATCCTATTGTTTGCAGTAACTGGATTTGTCGGGCGGTTCCGGGCAGATTTACACTGCAAACTCAACCCAACCTCGAGTTGGCCATTTTCATGTTTATTCTAATGTCATGTCCATGTTCGAGTTTCATGTCAAGTTCGTGTCTAGTTTCATGGCAAGTTTCATGTCAAGTTCGTGTCTAGTTTCATGTTTTCACTTATGCCTATTATCAAGTTAATGATTCATATTCATAACCAATTCATGTTTCAAGTTCATAAGCATGCTTACGTGCCTTCTAGATGTCCCATACATACGAACTACCCAAAACCCAACATAGGCGCGTTCATATTAGACTTTCTCCAAGTCATAAATTATCATATATGTTTCCACTCAAAATTTTACATAATTAACATATGCCCAAGTTCTAGATTACATGTTAGTTTTACATATGCCCAATTCATACCAAATTTACAATTGCTTTCATGTTCAAATTCCCAATTCTACATATGCCTAATTAACATAAGCGCAATCTTTTGATTTAAACTTACATAGTCCCAAACTCGTGATTTAACTTACATGCCAATTCATGTATGCCCATGCCCAAACTTGCAATTTCAATTATATTGACAATACCCAAATTTCCAATTTCATGTTAAGGGTAGTAATTACCAAATATTCAATTTTTATGTTATGCCATCAATTCCACTAAACACATATATTCCACTAGGCAATATTCCAATATTTTCCCCGTATACCATCGCACGTATATCGTAGTTTAGGCGTAGGTCCGAAATTGACCTAGGTTCATCAAAAGAAAATAAATAGGGGAAGGTAGAATTTTGCATAAAAATAAGATTAGAGAGAAAAACATCATCCTAGGCATGAAGATTACAACTTGGTAATAATATCAATATGAATCAAGAAAACTGATTTACAACAGGCTGAATAGATCATAAACTAGACATGGGAATAAAGACAGACAAATCTCAAAACTCAAGATCCAAGAAGCAACAGAAATAGATCGATAAACATACTTAAATCCAATTCCACTTTATTCCATGACCATATTATAATTAAATGTTTAAATCTAAAAACAACTAGAACTTACAGAGCATGGCTAATGAATTAAGAACTAAATTTGTTGTGGAATGTTACAGTGGCGTTGTTGGTTTATTGTCTTGAATCATTGTAGAAGCTTTAATCTTTGAATTGGATTGTGTATGAAAGCTTAGGAAATTTATTAGAGGCGGCGGCCATGACCAAGAGGGATTTAAACAGCATTTTGATGTAAGAATGATTTGTTGTGAATTAGGTTAGGTCTAAGGGTGTTTTTATAGGTGTAGCAACTAGTTTAGGCCCTTAGATTAACCCTAGAATCAATCCGGACCATCAACACACGTCTCAGGCTTCAAAAATGGTTTCTGGGTCAAAACAGGCCGACCAATAAGGGGGGAGGTCGACACTATGGTTGACCTGGGGGGTAGGTCGACCCTATGGTCGACCTGGGGGGGGGGGGAGGGTAGGTCGACCCTATGGTCGACCCCCTGGTCCAGTGCTGCCTGAAAACTGCTGAAACTTGTGCAGGCCATAACTTCTTCATCCGGACTCCGATTTTCGAAAACTCAGACTCTATTTCATGTAAAATTTCGAGACGAACTCAATGGCATAACCCGTTTCTCCTGATTCTGAATTTAAAATTTAATTCTTACTTGATTTCTTGTTTTAACATGTTATAAAAATACGGGTTGTTACATTCTCCCCTCCTCCGAAATCTTCAAGTTAAGAAGAATGTGTCCGGCCATCCAATCATCCATCTACTCAATCGTAAATCACAAGCATCCATTGTCCTTAAGAGATTTCTAATGCTGTATGAACATATGCAGAAAGTGTGTGTATATGTTCATTGTCTAATGCAAATGATCAGGCCTGATTGATCTTCTTAATGCAAAATATGTTTAGTGCCATGAATCCAACATGTATGCAAATAGTCCTAGTCATATAAACACTATATGTGTGCACAAACATCCATCCATATGCAACATCCACATGATAAAACATTTAATTCCATCCATAAACAAGTATAAACACTCGTGCATATGTGATATGAAAATGTGACTGAGCCGATCTAGTGCCTAATGTGTGTTCATGCGTCCACGAGCAACCACTAGCAGCCACTTGCAACCATCAATCATAACATGTCTCAAACACATGTTTACACCCAATTGTTCCTACCTAAAGGTATAGTCGAACGATAGAAGCAAGTAAAAACCTTGTGCCCATTAGGCAATGTCAGAATTGGAAATCTATGTCACATATATACTAGTTTGGAGAAGAACTCACTAAGCACAGCTCCGAAGACCGAAATCAACATCAGGTTGACACCCAAAGAATTAACCAACCAATATATATGTTTCTAGGAAACTAAGCATGATTGACTCCTTTTAGGTCACAAGTAATCCCTTCCTAAGACCAAACCTTATCCTATAAAACCCAAAAAGTTTAGTCAACCTAACGGACACCCTCAAACCCCAACATATATCACAACCAGATGAGTCATACTCCTTATGGGGTTTGCAACAGAAATAAGATTGAGAATAGGACCGAGAGGATATACATAAAAGATAGCATGCAAGTAAGCTCTACAGGAAAAGAGGGACCAAGGATATACTCTTAAAAAGAGATATGATGCGTGTGTCTAGTCTTTAATCCTCTAAGTCACATTTCCTTGAGCTTAACTCCATTGTGCTTTGACCGTCTTTAACTTCACAATTTTGTAGTTCCTTAATTCTTGTTCCCAGAATATGAGTTGGAACTCATTCCTCTGTCGCCTCTCGTTCCACTTTCGCTTATTCTCTTTCTAGTATACCTGATTCAAACATAACTCCGTACTCATGGTTTCATGCAAGCTCTCCAAAATTCACTAGTGAATTTCGGATCTCGTTCACTTACTAGAAGGTATTCCAAATAAATGAATTTTCTCTTGAAAATAAACAAATGCCAACCATGTTGCCAAATGTACTTACTAAGGTGATTTTCTATGACTCATGCATAAGTGAAATGAACCATTCGCCTTAGTGGCGAACACTACTCGAGCGGATCAACAAATGTATCAAGTGATTCTAGGTAACTAAGCATGGCAAAAACCTTAAGGGTTACACTAGACTTCGAGGGCATTACGAAGGCAAGTCAAGAATCTAACTACCCTCTTTTCATACTCAAGAATGGCACCATTAGTGGATAACCACTCCATCCCTAGAATCAACCCATAGCCCAAAAAAACATAAGCATTACTTCTAAACTCAACACTTAGCATAGACATTCCTAAATCCAAACAAGTCATGAATAAATGAGCAGATTCCCTAACAGGATTTGAGAATAAAATGGGATACTCTACTACGCTAGTACTAAGGTGCAGAGACTTCAACTATCAAAGTAGAATTAAAAGGATGCGATGTACAAAAACAAAGTTCTAATGGGATGATAGAAAAGAAAAGCTAAACCTTTAACAGAAACGTTACCACCTCTCTTAGGTACGCTAGTAGTGAGAGCATATAATTGCCCTCTCGACAATCTTGTTCTTTGCCCTTGTCCTTGTCCTATAATACTCATTACATGTCCCTTTTTGCCATACTAAAGATATTCTCTCTTGTCATGGGTTTTTATTATTCTTTCACTTGGTCTCTTTCCTTTCACCTTTTTCCTCTTTGTGGATTAAGCCATATCAACAAGTTTCTCATCCTTAGACTTGTGTTCTTTATCCTCGTTCCTACTATCCTTGTATAGCTTGTTGAAAAGTTTCTCGAAATTTACTTCCCTCGCACGGCAACCCTACAAAGCTTGAGATAAAATTAGTCGCAAGTAAAACTACTGCGGCTACAGATCGAGGCTGGACACTACTTTGCCCTCCTACATGTGTCGCATGCCTACAAACTATGGTGAGAAAGAAAGAGAGAAGAGACTCAAGGAGAGAATCAAAAGATGGTGCATATGGCTTTGGGGAATATGCCTTTCGTAAAACAAAACTTTTCTTTAGAACAATGCTTCTTTGTAAACATTTTGAAAATAATTTCAAAAGGTTTTTAAAAGCTTTTGCCCAGTCTGGTAACCTTCTGCTCTGATACCAAATGTAACACCCCACATCCGTTAAGGTCACTCACAAAGGGAATGCCTTAAATTCAGTGGAGCATTATGGGTACTGGAACAGAAATATTACAAGACAGACATATATAAAACAACGGAAAGTAAAGTGGAAGTACTTCAAATCATTTATTAAATATAATTTCTTACAATAAAAGCTCATCACTTCCAATACCCAATTACATAGCTAAAATATCTGTCTTGCTCAAAAACAAAGAAGCATGAAAATAAATTGTAGTATTCCCTAATAAAGCAAAGCAAGCCATAGCCAAGAGAAATCCAAGCAGTACGTGAAAGAGCCTTGGAGCTTGGTAAGATCCGTACTAAGCTGTATTCCCACCCTGCGAACCTGAGGGGGAAACGAAAGAAAAAGAGGCGAAACAAACTGGGTTAGTCATAAAGACTGAGTAAGTCCTAGTGGCTTTCATCATAAAAACTGGTAAAGATATCAAGGCATGAATAAACTGAAAGTAAACATAAGCACGATGACAAGGTAAGCTACAGGCACGATGAATCAAGTATAACATTCCAAGCTTCCTATCAAGAGTATCATCACAAGGTTCCTACCAAGTATCACATTGCAAGGTTTCTATTAAGTGTAACATCGCAAGATTTCTAAGCTTCACCATTCCACTATTATCTTTGATTTCCTAAATTCTCTACACCAACTGTACTAGTACCCCAACCCATATCATCCTTTCCATGTATATGTACAGTCCCTTGCCGTATATCGTACGGGTTTCATCATGTATTTCTATACTACTTCAACGTAGTGCCACCATTCTTGAAATCGTTTGGACGTCACCCTTGTTCTGGCTAGGTTTCCTTATCATGAACTATCGCGTGTTCAACTTGGATTTATGCCACCTAGAACCACTAGGGATTATGCTACCTATTGAATGTTTCCTAGATTCGATTAGGGTTTATGCCACCTAGGACCACTAGGGATTATGCTACCTAACGAACAACACCTTTTTTCCATGTAACGTTCTATTAATCGATCGGCTCCCTACAAGTCCTAGCTCGTTCATGTGTCTGTGTCATACGGCCCTATCACGAAATGTAGTCACCTGTGCTAGGTCCACCATAGGGTGTATCAAGCCCTAGGGTGCCAACTACCGACACGAATCAAGCACGCACAGCGTAAACCTACTGGTGCCCAATGCCTCCTTTTTCAACTCTGGACTACGTGCACGACCATAGTCCGCCTGAACCTACAATGGCGCACCAACTCAGCCGTCGTTCTGGTCGCTTACAATCAGCCCATTAATCGTGCCCCACCCTACCTAGTTCCAGGGTACCGTGATACATCTAGTGGGTTACTGCTGAATAGGACCACGCAACTAGGATTTCCGTTCAGTAGGTTAAGTGTTGTCATTTAAATTCGAGACTTAACCCCATCAGTCTAGCATGTCAAGTTGGTTAAGTGTTGTCATTCAAGTTCGTGACTTAACCCGCCTACGTGTCATGTCAAATTGGCTAAGCATTGTCATTCAAGTTCATGACTTAGCCCTACGAATTATCTGTCAAGTTGGTTAAGTATATTCAAGCGGTTCATGACTTAACCCTATCAAATCATTGTGTCAAATTGGTTAAGTACGTTCAAGCGGTTTATGACTTAACCCTATCAAATCATCGTGTCAAGTTGGTTAAGTATATTCAAGCGGTTCATGACTTAACCCTATCATGTAGCATTAATTCATTAATGCACCCCAACCTCTCACATCAGACCTGTTGTTGTGGTCACTGGATATGCCGGGCGGTACCGGGAAGATTTACACCACAACTTAGCTTGACCTCGGGTTTCAAGCTCGATTTGACCAACTACCCACATTGGATCCTATTGTTTGCAGTAACTGGATTTGTCGGGCGGTTCCGGGCAGATTTACACTGCAAACTCAACCCAACCTCGAGTTAGCCATTTTCATGTTTATTCTAATGTCATGTCCATGTTCAAGTTTCATGTCAAGTTCGTGTCTAGTTTCATGTCAAGTTCGTGTCTAGTTTCATGTTTTCACTTATGCCTGTTATCAAGTTAATGATTCATATTCATAACCAATTCATGTTTCAAGTTCATAAGCATGCTTACGTGCCTTCTAGATGTCCCATGCATACCGACTACCCAAAACCCAACTTAGGCGCGTTCATATTAAACTTTCTCCAAGTCATAAATTATCATATATGTTTCTACTCCAAATTTTACATAATTAACATATGCCCAAGTTCTAGGTTACATGTCATTTTTACATATGCCCAATTCATACAAAATTTACATATGTTCAATTCATGCCGTTTTACATGTATGCCAATTTTTATGTCATTTTACCATATCAAGTTCTAGCCAAAATTACATATATCAAGTTTTATACCCAATAAACCCAAATCATGATTCATGATGTAGTTATCCCAAACTATAATGTTTTTATTACAATACATGTCAGTTGCCCAAGTTCATAATACATGTTTATGCCAATTATCAAATTTACAATTGCTTTCATGTTCAAATTCCCAATTCTACATATGCCTAATTAACATAAGCCCAATCTTTTGATTTAAACTTACATAGTCCCAAACTCGTGATTTAACTTACATGCCAATTCATGTATACCCATGCCCAAACTTGCAATTTCAATTATATTGACAATACCCAAATTTCCAATTTCATGTTAAGGGTAGTATTACCCAAATATCCAATTTTTATGTTATTCCATCAATTCCGCTAAACACATGTATTCCACTAGGAAATATTCCAATATTTCCCCGGTATACCATCGCAAGTATATCGTAGTTTAGGCCTAGGTCCGAAATTGACCTAGGTTCATCAAAAGAAAATAAATAGGGGAAGGTAGAATTTTGCATAAAAATAAGATCAGAGAGAAAAACATCATCATAGGCATGAAGATTACAACTTGGTAATAATATCAATATGAATCAAGAAAACTGATTTACAACAGGCTGAATAGATCATAAAGTAGACATGGGAATAAAGATAGACAAATCTCAAAACTCAAGATCCAAGAAGCAACAAAAATAGATCGATAAACATACTTAAATCCAATTCCACTTTATTCCATGACCATATTATAATTATATGTTTAAATCTAAAAACAACTAGAACTTACAGAGCATGGATAATGAGATAAGAACTAAATTTGTTGTGGAATGTTGCAGTGACGTTGTTGGTTTATTGTCTTGAATCATTGTAGAAGCTTTAATCTTTGAATTGGATTGCGTATGAAAGCTTAGGAAATTTATTAGAGGCGGCGGCCATGATCAAGAGGGATTTAAATAGCATTTTGATGTAAGAATGATTTGTTATGAATTAGGTTAGGTCTAAGGGTGTTTTTATAGGTGTAGCAACTAGTTTAGGCCCTTAGATTAACCCTACAATCAATCCGGACTATCAAAACACGTCTCAGGCTTCAAAAATGGGTTCTGGTTCAAAACGGGCAGACCAGGTCGACCTGTAAGGGGGAGGTCGACACTATGGTCAACCTGGGGGGTAGGTCAACCCTATGGTCGATCTGGGGGGGGGGGTAGGTCAACCATATGGTCGACTCCCTGGTACAGTGCTGCCTGAAAACTGCTGAAACTTATACAGGCCATAACTTCTTCATCCGGACTCCGATTTTCGAAAACTCGGACTCTATTTCATGTAATATTTCGAGATGAACGCAATGGCGTAACCCGTTTCCCCTGATTCTGACTTTAAAATTTAATTTTGCCTTGAATTCTTGTTTTAACATGTTATAAAAATACGGGTTGTTACATTATCTTTGATAAAATTAATGGGAGCCTTTCCCTAAGAAAGTGAAATTTAGAAACTAACTGTAGGTTAGCTAAGAAGAATGGCTTCCTGGGTATTGATCTGATGTTAGTTTCGGCCTTCGGGGTTAATGTTTGGGGAATTATTCTCTTGCTAATTTACGGTTAGTGACTGATGAATTGGAATGAGGCGTATGTGTGTTTGTGTAACACTTGTTTATTATATACGCGAGTTATTCGGAAAGACCGGGTTTATCCCATTCTGAATAAGTGATTCGACGATGAGTCGAAGATGAAGACGGTGGTTGAAGACCGGAGGTCTTCACGTCGTTTGGGTGATTACTGATGATCTTGATTGGGTCGTACACCCAAGAGGAGGGAATCAGTTAGTGGTCGTCTAGACGTACTTAGAGATCGATGGATATGCGGGGTACTGGTGCCTTCGGTTTCGTTCAGACCCAGAACGGACTTGTAAATGGACTGTGTGTCTGACATTGGATATCATTCTGTGTGATTGATGGATATCGGTTGCATGGAGTGGTTTGCCTGTGTGGCATGCTAAGATGCAAATGATCAAGGCTTCTGTTGAGAAGTAAAGTCTTGTGGTTGATGATCAAAGCACCGCCGGTATGGCATAGCTTTGTGTAACGTGAATTCGCGAGCCTCACACCCCGGTGGTGGACCAAAAACAGGAGAGGTCCTCAGGGAGGACATGCGTTTCTTTCTAGTTAGAAGTGGTGTCAGTGGTTTGACACGCCCTGACGAGTTTGACTTATGTGGTTGTTGGTTTGCGAGGTGCCTCGGATATATCGGTGACTATGTGAAGCCGATGGAGTCATTCGTTGGTTCATTTACGACCCAAAGGGCGGGGAAACGCAGTGTTCAGGCATTTTAATCCACATCGGTGGACCGACACTGTCGCTTCAAAGGCTTGACTGAGTACTTGCCTAAGGCTCGGGCTAGAGAGTCTCGAATCGGTAGAGGACGATCCCTGGCCTCGGTTCATAGATGGAAATCCAATTTCCAAATACATGACTTTGTGGTTTTGATTGTAGAGCCTAGTATGGCGATATGATATATGGTACCCATGCCGCCTATGATTGATATTTATGATTGTATATAAAATCAGAAACTAACTGGAAACGAGCTAAGATGGGTGGTTTCCTGGGTATTAGTCTGATGTTGGTTTTGGCCTTCGGGGTTAATACTTAGGGAGTCGTTCTCTTACTAATTTGCGGTTGGAGTCTGGTTAAGAATTAAAACATGAAATTTAGCATATCAAGCATCCATTGGCTATTATAAGGTAAAAAACCTATCCTCCGGCTTGCGTTGCATTGCGTGATGGGACCTGGGTCTTATAACAGCTTCATTTTTCTTTACTTAGCATTGCGTTATTTGTTTTATGCACTAGTATTCTTGGGAGGAAACCCGTTCTGTGTTATACGGAGTGGTTCCTTGATTTGCCTAACTTTAAAATAAAGATAAATAACTGTTTTAGTTCTCACACCAGTCACATGACTGACTTGGAGTTTATTGTTTTAACCTAAACTCTGGGTGGCCTTATTTTGACAAGGGCAGCTAGTAGTTTTGGTTTTGCAGATTTATATTCACATGATCCTGATTTACAGCTGGGATGATACTCGGAAAGCTCTGTATCCGTGTATTCCTTCTAGTTGTGTATTGTATTATTTTTCCGCTGCGATGTATTTCAATGTAATTTAAATCTCTGATACTTTCTGTGTAATATTTATTCTTACTCTGTATATTCATGTATTCTGATGGAATTGTTGTAATATACAATGAAATGTTCTATTGTCTGCGTTCTAATTTGTCATGTTCTCAAAACAATCAGGCGTTTCGAACGGTCTTGGTCTTCGGATCCAGCGAAATTCCCGGTCGTTACAACATTAATTTGTATATATGTTATGCTAATTTGTCACTCATGTTAATTCTCATTAATTTGGGAACATGACATTGATTGGAAAACATGTATTTGACATTAATTGGTGGGTATGTAATATGGCATTGTTAAGAAAACACGTGTGACGAGAAGGATTTTCGCTCGGTCCGAACCAGTCGCTAAACCGACACAGACCGTTCGAAAACGCCTGATCGTTTGAGAACACGACAAATCAGAACGCATACAAAAGAACATTTCATTGTATATTACAACGATACATCAGATTACAAGAATATACAGAGTATAAATGAATATAACACAGAAATATCAGAGATTTAAATTACATTTAAATACATCGCAGCGGAAAATAATACAATACACAACTAGAAGGAGATATACGGATACAAAGCTTTCCAGATATCGTTCCAGCTGTAAACCAGGATCCTGTGAATATAAATCTGCAAAACCAAAACTACTAGCTGCCCGTGTCAAAATAAGGGCACCCAGAGTTTAGGTTAAAACAATAAACTCCAGGTCAGTCATGGGACTGGTGTGAGAACTAAAACAGTTATTAATCTTTGTTTTTAAAGTTAGGTAAATCAAGGGACCACGCCGTATAACACGGAACGGGTTTCCTCCCAAGAATACCAGTGCATAAAACAAACAGCGCAATGCTAAATAAAGAAAAATGAAGCTATTATAAGACCCAGTTCCCATCACACAATACAACGCAAGCCGGAGGATAGGGTTTTCCCTTATAACAGCCAAGAATGCTTGATACGTTTAAAACAAATCATTTGATACTATTATAAGTGTATAGTGTATAAAACAACTTCAAATCATAAGTATCAATCATAGGCGGCATGAATGCCCCATACCACTATGTCGCCATATATAGGTTATACAATCAAAATCGCAAAGTCACGTATTTGGAAACTGGATTTTCGTCTGTGAACCGAGGCCAGGGATCGTCCTCTACCGATTCGAGACTCTCTAGCCCGAGCCTCAGGAACAGCCGCAACTGCCCCATGGATCGTCAGGGCCGGTCCACCGATGTGGATTATAGTGCCTGAACAATACGTTTCCCCACCCTTTGGGGCGTAAATGAGCCAACAAATGACTCCATCGGACCCGGATCGTCCGATCTAACCGAGGCGCCTCGCAACAGCAACAACCACACAGGTGAAAGTATATAAATGTCAGGGCCGGTAGGTCACTGACACCACCCTAGCTAGAAAGAAACGCATGCCCTCCCTGAGGTCCTCTCCCGTTTTTGGTTCACAACCGGGGTGTGAGGCTCGCGAATTCATGTTACACAAAGCTGTGCCACACAGGCTGTGCTTTGATCATCACCACAAGACTTTGCTTTTCAACAAAAGCCTCGATCAATTGCATCTTAGCATGCCACACAGGCAATTTACTCCATGCGTTTGATATCCATCAATATATAACCTCTGAGCTCGTACGTCTCAGAGAAGGGCGTTAAGGAAGAGAATAAATTCTCTGCCGCCAAACAGATATATATTTAATAGAGATCAATCACACGGACTAAAATCCAATGTCAGACACACAGTCCATTTACAAGTTCGTTCTGGGTCTGAACGAAACCGGAGGCACCTAGTACCCCCCATATCCATCGATCTCCAAGTACGTCTGGACGATCACCAACTGTTTCCATCTTCTTGGGTGTACAGCCCAATCAAGATCATCAGTAATTACCCAAACGACGTGAAGACATCCGGTCTTCGACCATCGTCTTCATCTTCGACTTATCGTCGTATCAGTTATTCAGAATGGGATAAACCCGGTCTTCCCGAATAACTCGCGTATATTTTAAATAAGTGTTACACAAACACAACATACGCCTCATTCCAATTCATCAGTCACTAACCGTAAATTAATCAAGAGAATAATTTCCCAAATATTAACCCCGAAGGCCGAAACCAACATCAGATCAATATCCAGAAAATCATTCTGCTTAGCTAACCGACAGTTAGTTTCTAAATTTCACATTCATAGGGAAAGGTTCCCATTAATTTTATCCAAGATAAATTCCTTGAATTTATTCTTTAATCTTCTTTTGAATTTCGATTCAACTAGTCGGGATTAACGAACCTTACCGAAGTAATCATTTGTTTTAATTTCCCAATCCCAACCTATTCATCCCATGAAGTAAAACTGGTAATACTTCATATCTAACACCACAGTGTTATCGGTAAATTCAATTACCATTTCACGTTCAAATCTAATTAAAGATTTAACTATCGCCTGGAGTAAAACTGGTGATACTCCATTCTCGATCTTTTCAATCAAATTAAAGATTCATTAAAACTCCACTTAGTTTTAATCGTTAACTGGGTTAAAGAATCAGTGTCATTTAAAACACGGTTCACGATAAACCCAAAACCACATTCCATTAATTATCGGGTTAAAGAACGAGTGTTATTTAAAACACTGTCCACGATAAACCCAAAAATCAATATCAATTCAATTCCAATTAAATATTATTTAATTGGTACATTTCATTAAATCCAAATAAAAAGATTTAATCTTTTCTCAACTGGGTTCAAGAACAGTGTTAGTGAAGACACCACTCACGACAAACCCAAATCACATTTGATATTCAATACAAGGCTCTGAATAGAAAATATATCGGCTTATATTCAATATCAAATCCTACGATTAACAAATGTCGTATTGGAAATAACGATATAAATATATATCTTTCAAATTTTCATAACAACATCTGTATAATCACGAAATCCAACATCGAAATATTCCGAAGACAATTTCGATTCAAATCCATTCCAATGCAATCATTGGAAATTCTGGTTATTTTCAAAACCATTTCAAATTCAATTTATTTATTTGAAAATAAATAGAATTATAATTCTAGTTCAAAAACTAGTTCATTTCGATAAAAATCTATTTTTATCTTTTCAAATATGGAGTTCTTCATCCCAATTCTTTCTAAATCATTTCTTATGATTTTACACAAATTATTACTATTTTTAATAATTTTATCAAGGCCCGTACAGTCGATTTCCATCAACGGCCATCGAACTGCACTTACAGCGACCTTTTTCAAATTTGATTTGCACATAATTCCAAATCCAACCGTTAGATTTCTAATTTCTAATAATTGTTAGAAAGCTCTTTTCGATACGAACCCAATGGTTCCGGTTTTAGGAGAATCCGACGGTCGGATCTCCCGTAATACCCGTTCGAAGTCAATGGTCGAAATTCGCGAACTGCCGCGGCGCGGCGCGTTCTATTCAAGCCATTATATTATATATATAATATATATACAATATACTTCGTCGATTTCAATTCAAAATGTGCTTTATAAATCGTTTTAAATTCATTTTCAAAACGGTTTTAACTTCATATTCAATTTCAAATCAAAATTGAATATTCCAATATAAATTCGTTTTAAATTCTTTTCAAATCGATTTCAATTCGAATTCATTTATATTCAAATTCAATTCGAATTCATTTCTATATATATTCAATTCGAATTCATTTCTATATATATTCAATTCGAATTCATTTCTATATAGTTCGAATTTCAAATCTATTCAATTTTCATTGAAGAATGAATAAAATCGATACAAATATCGTTCACGTCTAAATGGCGTCAATCTAACCAACACGGCTTCATATGTTTCTATTTTCAAATATTCTATTTCAAATATTTCTATTTCAAATATTTCTATTTCAGATATTTCTTTTTCGAAACTGGAATGAGGCCCAATCAATTACCATATAAAGTTAATTATATGGATTTTCTACAACACATGTATACAATAACAACGATGAATAATCAACCATCATCCAAAGTGCATTCTACACTGTATAAGCATCGAATATAAATATTCAACGCTTATAGCAGTCTGTCAATCAATCGATCGACATACAACTAATTATTGGGATTAGTGTACGTCAAATATCATCCCAATACCCGTGTGGGGTTTCAAACAATCAAACACAGATTTTATTTGTGCAGTAGGGCGATGTGTAAAATTTATCGTCCCAATCAATGTCCTTCAAATAGGTGTACATAAACAAACCGTCCGGTTTGTAAATGAATATTTATTTATTCACATTCACGTTAAAAATTATATTTTTAACGATCAAACTATTTTATTCAACCTATGAATTTTCTATTCGGTTCATTTATTAAATAAAATGTTATCTTTATTTTTCTAACTTATTTTTAGAAAATTTCGGCGGCATAACGGCACGATACTAGAAACGGGACAAGGCCTAGCCTTATCCCCGGTCTAGTGAAGGCCCACGCCATTCACACATCAATCAAATCAATTCCATTTCACCAAACTATTCAATTCAAACCAAATAATCTAACCAACTACACAATCAAACAATTAAACAAACAAGTCATCCATGGTCTGTGGATGACGGGTGTCGGGTGCTACTAAACACCGTCTGCATCCTAGTATATATTTATAACTAGAAAAATTAAATTGAAAGGTGAGAAGTTCTCACCGAAAGCTATCCAATCATCTTAACTCTTCTTCGATAGAAATCTTCATCGTTATCGCCTCTTCGTCATCTTCGTTGCCCGTAGTCACTATATATATAAAAATCGAATTTTTACTTCGTTATTCAATATATAAAAATCGAATTTTTACTACTATGTTATATAGATAAAAACTATATTTTTATCACGCTATTTTCCATATAAAGATTTCGCCTTTTCTAAAATAAAGATTTCGCCTTTATAAAAACATAGACTTCGCCCTTTCAAATTTAAAGATTTCATCTTCATAAAAATCTCATTTTTATTTTTCTACACATATAAAGATGACATTTTTAATATTCCTATCATGTAAAAATTATATTTTTAATTCTCTACCTAACCAAAAATCATATTTTTACATCTTCTATATAGTAAAGATTATATTTTTAATACTTTAAAAATATAAAAATCATATTTTTATTACTTTAAAAATATAAAAATCATATTTTTATTCCTAAAAAAAAAACCATATATTTTTTTATCATCTATACTATATAAAAATTTCTCCTTTCTAACTTTAAAAATATCGTCTTTCAACTCTATAAAAAATCATACTTTTATAACTTCAACTTCATAGTAAAAATTACATTTTTATTCCACCACTATATAAATAAAAATCCGATTTTTATTCCAATGTTTTATATAACCAAAACCAGATTTTTAAACGATGTTATTTAAATAAAATTAAACTAAAATAAATATTGAAACTCACGGTGTTCTCTGCCTGAAGCACGTTCCCTAGGGTTGGCCATTTCCGGCTAATCCGATGGGTCAGAGGGGAGGCGCTTGCGCGGTGGTTGCTTGGAGGGGTAGGCGATGGAGTGGGGGGGGGGGGTTTCGGGTCTGGGTGCTTGCGTCGATCGAAGGAGGGGAGGGAATCGAACGGCGGAAGGCTGGAGCGGGGGCATCTTGGGTGGCGGCGCCGGAGGTGCGCCGCCCCTGGTGGCCGCGGCGGCGGTCTTCCCTGACCGTCGTTCGCCCTCTTCTCTTTTTTTTTTGTTTTATGAAATCGATTTTCTGTTTTGAAAAGTAAGAGGGGGGGCCAGAACGATTTTAAGGAGGAGGGGTTTTTTTTTATTTTTTTTATATATTATTTAATTTCTAAAAGTTGACTTTTTCATACGACCTCTAAACGAGGCCCACCGCCTGTCGTCCATAGCGTTTCACCCCCATTCCGAACACAATGGGATATGTATCGTAAGCTGATTCGATCGTTTCGAACAGTTTCCGTTGAATTTACATTTAAATCAATATATTGAATTTTAAACGTACGTTTCAAATTACCGGGGTCACATATTAACTCTATAAATTGTAGAAAAATATTTTCTAGCTTCGTATTGACGATACGGTCCTAACAAAACTAGTTTCGTCGAATTCTGAGACTGTTGGAAAAATGGCCAATTTCCAGTCGATTAAAATCAACTGAAACTGGTCAAACGCGTTTTCTTTTGCCACACTCACATATTGATTCGAAAAATTATGAAATTTGAAACCTAGCAATAACTTGACATCACGGTTCTAACAAGAGTGGTTTCGTCGAAATCCGAGGTCGTTTGCAAAATTTCCATTTTTAAGGGCCTGAATTCCATAGCGACTATTCAGTATTTTCAACTGGACATATCTTTTGATTCCCGCTATGAAATTTCGATTTTTCGGATTCGTTGGAAAGATATTCACAATTAGATCCTATTATTTTTGGTTTCGCTAAAATCCGGATTGTTTTGCACCCGGTATATTCAATTGAAGTTTGAAATCGAATTATCGAACTACCGCGCCATTTTCAATCCCATTTATAATTATATATAAATATTTATATTCTAACGACGACGTATATAATCTATACGTTCGAATTCTGTTCAAAATAAATTTCTCATCGATTTTATTTAAAATAATTCATTTTAAATAATCAAAATTCGTTAAAATAGCTAAAATAAAAAATTTAAACTGGCCCAGATTTTCGGGTTGTTACAATCTCCCCCACTTAAAACTTTTCGTCCCCGAAAAGGAACAAAGTCGAAAGTGGTTTGATTAATCAACTCTGCGTTCGATCTGGCTTCCATTCTCCAACTTTTCAGTTTTTGAGAATTTTCAAAAATTTCAAAAATTTGGCTAACACCCTAAATTTTCGAAAAATTTCGCCATAACCTCCCCTGCAATGGGAGCATCGGGGAATTTCAAATAGCTTCCCCGGTCCTTCAGATCTCAAAAAGAAAAAGAAAAAGCCAAGCGGCTAGCCAATAGGCTCATAAAATCATCATCACCCAAACAAAACAGTAAATTATGTAGTAAACATGTACCTATTTGTCGGGCAAACAAATTTTATTCTCTGCTCTAGCCTCCTTGCTATGACCTGTTCAATGCAAGTACATGCATGCAAGCAAATGCGACCAATTTTCAATACAATTCAATATGTGATTCAATTAGGCTGAATGGCTAAAAATTAGCAAACAAATAAACAAACAACACAAACATCAATCAATTAGTGAATTAGAGTCTCAAATTCATAATTTGATATATATACAAAAAATCATGTTTTGATGCCAAATCACAACAATGTATTCTAGCTATATTAGTTTTGGTTCTCACACCAGTCTAATGGAAATATATAGAAAATCACACCTTCGAAACTCGAACATAAATGTTGATGATGCGATCGCTATCATCAATATCATCTTCGGGCGACTAGAGTGCGATGCTATATCTATCCAATATATTAAAACTTTGAATATACGTTTGCAAGGCATATATGCAAATTCTTTATATACTGAATTGTCCAAAATCAATATAAATAAATTATTCAAATACGTGTAAAATGATCTAAATTTCAAAACAGAATTGTTTTCATTTGAAAAATATACTCTCCACTCTCGTTCTAGGATACTACTGATCCCATCTCTAACGAGTCATTCTCATTGGATATTACTAATCCAATATCTGATGAATTCTTTCGTACGGTTCTAATGTGTCTTGTTCTCTGCTTTGTAAACCAAAGCTCTGATACCACGTGTGACGAGAAGGATTTTCGCTCGGTCCGAACCAGTCGCTAAACCGACCCAGACCGTTCGAAAACGCCTGATCGTTTGAGAACACGACAAATCAGAACACATACAAAAGAACATTTCATTGTATATTACAACGATACATCAGATTACAAGAATATACAGAGTATAAATGAATATAACACAGAAATATCAGAGATTTAAATTACATTTAAATACATCGCAGCGAAAAATAATACAATACACAACTAGAAGGAGATATACGGATACAAAGCTTTCCGGATATCGTTCCAGCTGTAAACCAGGATCCTGTGAATATAAATCTGCAAAACCAAAACTACTAGCTGCCCGTGTCAAAATAAGGGCACCCAGAGTTTAGGTTAAAACAATAAACTCCAGGTCAGTAATGGGACTGGTGTGAGAACTAAAACAGTTATTAATCTTTGTTTTTAAAGTTAGGTAAATCAAGGGACCACGCCGTATAACACGGAACGAGTTTCCTCCCAAGAATACCAGTGCATAAAACAAACAGCGCAATGCTAAATAAAGAAAAATGAAGCTATTATAAGACCCAGTTCCCATCACACAATGCAACGCAAGCCGAAGGATAGGGTTTTCCCTTATAACAGCCAAGAATGCTTGATACGTTTAAAACAAATCATTTGATACTATTATAAGTGTATAGTGTATAAAATAACTTCAAATCATAAGTATCAATCATAGGCGGCATGAATGCCCCATACCACTATGTCGCCATATATAGGTTATACAATCAAAATCGCAAAGTCACGTATTTGGAAACTGGATTTCCGTCTGTGAACCGAGGCCAGGGATCGTCCTCTACCGATTCGAGACTCTCTAGCCCGGGCCTCAGGAACAGCCGCAACAGCCCCATGGATCGTCAGGGCCGGTCCACCGATGTGGATTATAGTGCCTGAACAATACGTTTCCCCGCCCTTTGGGGCGTAAATGAGCCAACGAATGACTCCATCGGACCCGGATCGTCCGATCTAACCGAGGCGCCTCGCAACAGCAACAACCACACAGGTGAAAAGTATATAAATGTCAGGGCTGGTAGGTCACTGACACCACCCTAGCTAGAAAGAAACGCATGCCCTCCCTGAGGTCCTCTCCCGTTTTTGGTTCACAACCGGGGTGTGAGGCTCGCGAATTCAAGTTACACAAAGCTGTGCCACACAGGCTGTGCTTTGATCATCACCACAAGACTTTGCTTTTCAACAAAAGCCTCGATCAATTGCATCTTAGCATGCCACACAGGCAATTTACTCCATGCGTTTGATATCCATCAATATATAACCTCTGAGCTCGTACGTCTCAGAGAAGGGCGTTAAGCAAGAGAATAAATTCTCTGCCGCCAAACAGATATATATTTAATAGAGATCAATCACACGGACTAAAATCCAATGTCAGACACACAGTCCATTTACAAGTTCGTTCTGGGTCTGAACGAAACCGGAGGCACCTAGTACCCCCCATATCCATCGATCTCCAAGTACGTCTGGACGATCACCAACTGTTTCCATCTTCTTGGGTGTACAGCCCAATCAAGATCATTAGTAATTACCCAAACGACGTGAAGACATCCGGTCTTCGACCATCGTCTTCATCTTCGACTTATCGTCGTATCAGTTATTCAGAATGGGATAAACCCGGTCTTCCCGAATAACTCGCGTATATTTTAAATAAGTGTTACACAAACACAACATACGCCTCATTCCAATTCATCAGTCACTAACCGTAAATTAATCAAGAGAATAATTTCCCAAATATTAACCCCGAAGGCCGAAACCAACATCAGATCAATATCCAGAAAACCATTCTGCTTAGCTAACCGACAGTTAGTTTCTAAATTTCACATTCATAGGGAAAGGTTCCCATTAATTTTATCCAAGATAAATTCCTTGAATTTATTCTTTAATCTTCTTTTGAATTTCGATTCAACTAGTCGGGATTAACGAACCTTACCGAAGTAATCATTTGTTTTAATTTCCCAATCCCAACCTATTCATCCCATGAAGTAAAACTGGTAATACTTCATATCTAACACCACGGTGTTATCGGTAAATTCAATTACCATTTCACGTTCAAATCTAATTTAAGATTTAACTATCGCCTGGAGTAAAACTGGTGATACTCCATTCTCGATCTTTTCAATCTAATTAAAGATTCATTAAAACTCCACTTAGTTTTAATCGTTAACTGGGTTAAACAATCAGTGTCATTTAAAACACGGTTCACGATAAACCCAAAACCACATTCCATTAATTATCGGGTTAAAGAACGAGTGTTATTTAAAACACTGTCCACGATAAACCCAAAAATCAATATCAATTCAATTCCAATTAAATATTATTTAATTGGTACACTTCATTAAATCCAAATAAAAAGATTTAATCTTTTCTCAACTGGGTTCAAGAACAGTGTTAGTGAAGGCACCACTCACGACAAACCCAAATCACATTTGATATTCAATACAAGGCTCTGAATAGAAAATATATCGGCTTATATTCAATATCAAATCCTACGATTAACAAATGTCGTATTGGAAATAACGATATAAATATATATCTTTCAAATTTTCATAACAACATCTGTATAATCACGAAATCCAACATCGAAATATTCCGAAGACAATTTCGATTCAAATCCATTCCAATGCAATCATTGGAAATTCTGGTTATTTTCAAAACCATTTCAAATTCAATTTATTTATTTGAAAATAAATAGAATTATAATTCTAGTTCAAAAACTAGTTCATTTCGATAAAAATCTATTTTTATCTTTTCAAATATGGAGTTCTTCATCCCAATTCTTTCTAAATCATTTCTTATGATTTTACACAAATTATTACTATTTTTAATAATTTTATCAAGGCCCGTACAGTCGATTTCCATCAACGGCCATCGAACTGCACTTACAGCGACCTTTTTCAAATTTGATTTGCACATAATTCCAAATCCAACCGTTAGATTTCTAATTTCTAATAATTGTTAGAAAGCTCTTTTCGATACGAACCCAATGGTTCCGGTTTTAGGAGAATCCGACGGTCGGATCTCCCGTAATACCCGTTCGAAGTCAATGGTCGAAATTCGCGAACTGCCGCGGCGCGGCGCGTTCTATTCAAGCCATTATATTATATATATAATATATATACAATATACTTCGTCGATTTCAATTCAAAATGTGCTTTATAAATCGTTTTAAATTCATTTTCAAAACGGTTTTAACTTCATATTCAATTTCAAATCAAAATTGAATATTCCAATATAAATTCGTTTTAAATTCTTTTCAAATCGATTTCAATTCGAATTCATTTATATTCAAATTCAATTCGAATTCATTTCTATATATATTCAATTCGAATTCATTTCTATATATATTCAATTCGAATTCATTTCTATATAGTTCGAATTTCAAATCTATTCAATTTTCATTGAAGAATGAATAAAATCGATACAAATATCGTTCACGTCTAAATGGCGTCAATCTAACCAACACGGCTTCATATGTTTCTATTTTCAAATATTCTATTTCAAATATTTCTATTTCAAATATTTCTATTTCAGATATTTCTTTTTCGAAACTGGAATGAGGCCCAATCAATTACCATATAAAGTTAATTATATGGATTTTCTACAACACATGTATACAATAACAACGATGAATAATCAACCATCATCCAAAGTGCATTCTACACTGTATAAGCATCGAATATAAATATTCAACGCTTATAGCAGTCTGTCAATCAATCGATCGACATACAACTAATTATTGGGATTAGTGTACGTCAAATATCATCCCAATACCCGTGTGGGGTTTCAAACAATCAAACACAGATTTTATTTGTGCAGTTGGGCGATGTGTAAAATTTATCGTCCCAATCAATGTCCTTCAAATAGGTGTACATAAACAAACCGTCCGGTTTGTAAATGAATATTTATTTATTCACATTCACGTTAAAAATTATATTTTTAACGATCAAACTATTTTATTCAACCTATGAATTTTCTATTCAGTTCATTTATTAAATAAAATGTTATCTTTATTTTTCTAACTTATTTTTAGAAAATTTCGGCGGCATAACGACACGATACTAGAAACGGGACAAGGCCTAGCCTTATCCCCGGTCTAGTGAAGGCCCACGCTATTCACACATCAATCAAATCAATTCCATTTCACCAAACTATTCAATTCAAACCAAATAATCTAACCAACTACACAATCAAACAATTAAACAAACAAGCCATCCATGGTCTGTGGATGACGGGTGTCGGGTGCTACTAAACACCGTCTGCATCCTAGTATATATTTATAACTAGAAAAATTAAATTGAAAGGTGAGAAGTTCTCACCGAAAGCTATCCAATCATCTTGACTCTTCTTCGATAGAAATCTTCATCGTTATCGCCTCTTCGTCATCTTCGTTGCCCGTAGTCACTATATATATAAAAATCGAATTTTTACTTCGTTATTCAATATATAAAAATCGAATTTTTACTACTATGTTATATAGATAAAAACTATATTTTTATCACGCTATTTTCCATATAAAGATTTGGCCTTTTCTAAAATAAAGATTTCGCCTTTATAAAAACATAGACTTCGCCCTTTCAAATTTAAAGATTTCATCTTCATAAAAATCTCATTTTTATTTTTCTACACATATAAAGATGACATTTTTAATATTCCTATCATATAAAAATTATATTTTTAATTCTCTACCTAACCAAAAATCATATTTTTACATCTTCTATATAGTAAAGATTATATTTTTAATACTTTAAAAATATAAAAATCATATTTTTATTACTTTAAAAATATAAAAATCATATTTTTATTCCTAAAAAAAAACCATATATTTTTTTATCATCTATACTATATAAAAATTTCGCCTTTCTAACTTTAAAAATATCGTCTTTCAACTCTATAAAAAATCATACTTTTATAACTTCAACTTCATAGTAAAAATTACATTTTTATTCCACCACTTTATAAATAAAAACCCGATTTTTATTCCAATGTTTTATATAACCAAAACCAGATTTTTAAACGATGTTATTTAAATAAAATTAAACTAAAATAAATATTGAAACTCACGGTGTTCTCTGCCTGAAGCACGTTGCCTAGGGTTGGCCATTTCCGGCTAATCCGATGGGTCAGAGGGGAGGCGCCTGCGCGGTGGTTGCTTGGAGGGGTAGGCGATGGAGGGGGGGTTTCGGGTCTGGGTGCTTGCGTCGATCGAAGGAGGGGAGGGAATCGAACGGCGGAAGGCTGGAGCGGGGGCATCTTGGGTGGCGGCGCCGGAGGTGCGCCGCCCCTGGTGGCCGCGGCGGCGGTCTTCCCTGACCGTCGTTCGCCCTCTTCTCTTTTTTTTTGTTTAATGAAATCGATTTTCTGTTTTGAAAAGTAAGAGGGGGGGGCCAGAACGATTTTAAGGAGGAGGGGTTTTATTTTTATTTTTTTTATATATTATTTAATTTCTAAAAGTTGACTTTTTCATACGACCTCTAAACGAGGCCCACCGCCTGTCGTCCATAGCGTTTCACCCTCATTCCGAACACAATGGGATATGTATCGTAAGCTGATTCGATCGTTTCGAACAGTTTCCGTTGAATTTACATTTAAATCACTATATTGAATTTTAAACGTACGTTTCAAATTACCGGGGTCACATATTAACTCTATAAATTGTAGAAAAATATTTTCTAGCTTCGTATTGACGATACGGTCCTAACAAAACTAGTTTCGTCGAATTCTGAGACTGTTGGAAAAATGGCCAATTTCCAGTCGATTAAAATCAACTGAAACTGGTCAAACGCGTTTTCTTTTGCCACGCTCACATATTGATTCGAAAAATTATGAAATTTGAAACCTAGCAATAACTTGACATCACGGTTCTAACAAGAGTGGTTTCGTCGAAATCCGAGGTCGTTTGCAAAATTTCCATTTTTAAGGGCCTGAATTCCATAGCGACTATTCAGTATTTTCAACTGGACATATCTTTTGATTCCCGCTATGAAATTTCGATTTTTCGGATTCGTTGGAAAGATATTCACAATTAGATCCTATTATTTTTGGTTTCGCTAAAATCCGGATTGTTTTGCACCCGGTATATTCAATTGAAGTTTGAAATCGAATTATCGAACTACCGCGCCATTTTCAATCCCATTTATAATTATATATAAATATTTATATTCTAACGACGACGTATATAATCTATACGTTCGAATTCTGTTCTAAATAAATTTCTCGTCGATTTTATTTAAAATAATTCATTTTAAATAATCAAAATTCGTTAAAATAGCCAAAATAAAAATTTTAAACTGGCCCAGATTTTCGGGTTGTTACAACACGTGATTGACCTTAATTTGAGGAATATGGTAATTGGTCATTCATGCTAATTGACAATAAAGAGGATATTTTAATTTGGGAATTATGGTAAATTTCATTCATGTTAATTGACATTAATTAGGAAGAGTGCGTTAAATTGGAGAAAAAAATGTCAATTAGACATTTATGTTCATTCATGAATTTGGAAAAAACATGTAATTAAATGTTTATGTTCATTTCATGAAAAATATGCTAATTAGACATTCATGTTAATTAGACATTTATATTCATTTGATGTTAATTTGGGAATACATGTTAATTAGACATTTATGTTTATTTTAGAAAACATGTTGTTTGACATCAATTTTAAACATGTTAATTTGACGTTGATATTGGAAAACATGTTATTTGACTTTAACTTAGAAAATACGTTAATTGGACATTGATACATATAACACGTTAATTATAATTAATAAAGACATTAAGTAACCATATTGGGAAATACATCTTAATCGGAATGAGTTATACTTAATAGGACATTAAGTAATCCATATTGGAAACATGTTAAATTGGAATTAATGATATTCAAGTGGAAATTAACATGCAAATGGAGAACATGTGAATTATACTTAATTTAATATTAAATAAATATGTCATGAGAAAATATGAGGATCAGATGTAATTAAGTAAAATGAGTTACTGTAATATATACACATCTAAGCAGGTGTTTGTCTGTTTAAGGGGAGGGTGGTACCCATAATAACATTTATAGGAAATGTCAATTACAACCATGCTTATTAATGAATTTAATTCTACTGAGTTAAACTTGTTAATTAATAAGCTAAGAGGTCCCACGTCTTGCTATTTGCATCCGGTTTGGAACTCTTAAAATCCTAGTTACATGGGGGAACAAGCATGGGGTGGCTTATGTTGAGTTGTTTGGAACCCGTATAGCCAGTATCCCTGTTGGTATCTTAGGAGGAGCCTTACACTAGGTAGGGCCCGTGCATGCGTTACTATTATCGATGGTAAGAGGTTCAAAGGTGGAAGGTGGGTATAGGCACGTTACGGCATGAGTCATGAGCGTGCATGGGTCCGATTAGATTTATTTGTTAGGTTTATCGTGATGAATTTTTGCTAGTTGGATTAATTCCCGTTCTTTTTCCAAGGGTAGGTTGTATCTTTTATTTTATATTTGTGGGATAATATTATTTACTCTGATGTTGTTTTTAACTGAGATTTCAAGACATGGCAATTTGTAACCGTTTGGTTAAATGAAACAAAGATGGTTTTGTATTTTGTGAAATGAAAGTTTCTTCTTCTGCTAAAAAAATTATATTTTTATGTCTTGTGAAATCATAGTCTCCATATGAGTGACATTAAGGAATATGGGGTGTTACACTTGGTATCAGAGCCTTAGATTACGAACATCACTAAAGTTTTTTTAAAAAGAAAAAAATTCAAAAGAAAATGCATTTTTCAGAAATTAAAAAATTACTTTTAAAAATAAAATATCCCCTATAGTCAGTTACAACCTTCCTTTGACTCTTATTAAATCTTTATCTTTCAGTTGAGTTATAAGACATTCTATCTAAGCTTTCCTTTATTGGTTGGAAATTTGAATAATGGACAAACCCGTTTAGCTTAGTAGTTAGAAAAGGTCGATGTTAAAAAAGAACTTGCTAGATAGATATTGAAAAGGCTTGATCATGGATGGAACTACCTTATTAGTTTAGTAAAAAAAATGATAGTTGAACGACAAGAAAAACCTAAATTAATTGGTTAAAGAAAGGGGGATGTATTTCCATGGTTTGGTTTGAAATTGACATAGAAAACGTCATTGCAAGAATGAACGGGTTGGTGGGGAATAAGGTTTTACCGTATTGTGCACTAATAGCGAACTTAAAGAAATGTCTTGCAATCATGGGTTTCTATAAAATGGATTTTCTAATACAATGGAAATAGATTTTTATACTTTTTCGCTAACCATTCAATTAGGGAGCTTCCAAAAAGGTGAAATTAAGAATGACAATGTAACACCCCGAAAATTCTATAACTGTGAAATTCATGAATTAAAGTATAATCAAATTCAAATCAAAGAACTAAGGGAAACGGGATACGCCATTGCGTTCGTCTCGGAAAAATACGCGAAATAGAGTCCGAGTTTTCGAAAAACGGAGTCCGTATGAAGAAGATATGGCCTTCGGAAGTTTTGAATTAAATTTAAAATTCAAACAGAATAAAATAATAATTTTGAAATGGGGCCCAGTGGGCCAGGCGGATAAAACACCCGCCTAGCCACCCAGGTCGACTGGGCTGTCGACCTGGGCTACCCATGTCGACAGGGCTGTCGACAGCCCTGTCGACAGGGGTATCGACCTGGTCGAGCCCAGTCAACCTGGCTGGCCAGGTCGGTGTGTGGTCGAATTTCTGTGGTCTGCTTTGTCATTAGGGCTAGGTGGCGGGTTTTTATTGGTCTCTCTTCCTAATGAATGGCTATGATTTAACCTAGCAACATCAAGGGTCCTAATTAGTTCCTAACCTCTATATAAACAACCCTAGACTAAACCCTAATCCATTCATTAAAAATTAAGAAAATAGCCGCCATGTTGCTGAGGAACGACAAAGCATAGCCGCCAACTAAAGAGAGGATTAGGGAGGAAGTTCTAAGGCCTAAAGCAATTCAAAGCAACCTAAAGCTAATCAATTCAACAAAGGAATTTGCGTCTTCAATCCCTAAACTAGAGAAATCATCAAACCATTGTAAGTAGAGTATTACTTTGGTATAATAAACAACTGTGTTAATGTGTATGCTTGAATTGTGGCAATGGAAGTAATTCATGTTTGTGCAAAATTATGTATTCATTATAAAGGACTACATGCGGTAGTTCTATGCAAATAAACGTTTGGGATATTGCGCAAATTGTGTATAAATCATTATATGATGTATGATCGTTATGTGATTAAATTCATGCAAATTTGAGGCTTTGTTATTATGCCATTATGATGTATGTTTTTATGTATAAATCATTTTGCAAGTAAATTGAAACAAGTTTGGTTATTATAGTTCATATGAAACTATGTGGAATTTTGACACCATGTATCAGTCATGCTTTTGCAAACTTATGAATATGGCTAGGAATGATACTTGGCATAATTGAGATCTATGATTAAGCTTATCTTGTTTTAAAGAATTATATGATGACATATGTGAGACATGGTTAGATTAGACTCAAAAATCCCCTTTTTGCAAGATTAAAGCAAACACCATGATTAGGAATATTTATGCATAAGTATGTCTATACCATCGTTATGTGATTAGGCTTAAATCATGATTAAGTTGAAATATGCTATGTTCATGCTAGAAGTATTTATGCCATGCTTATGTTTGACAATATGTCATGTTTATGCTAGAAGTATTTATGCCATGCTTATGTTTGACAATATGCCATGTTTATGCTAGAAGTATTTAGGCCATGCTTATGTTTGACATTATGCCTAAATAAGAATATAGGTTCATGTTGTAGTTAAACCTATGCAAGTTTACATGCCTTGAATTATGTCACCTATGTTTATGACCAAAATACATGTCACCACTATGCAAGTACACCAATTTCTATTATGTATTTTCAACGTCATATGCAAGTTCATGCGCTCACTTTCCCCTCTTTGTGTATACGCCATAAGCCTCCCCTTTCGCATGGCTAAATTGGGCTTTAAAAGGCTAAGCCCAATATATATGAACGGACGTGTAAAACGGGGGAAAACAACGTTGGGTTAAAATGAATTAATGAATGAAAATATGAAATAGAAGGGCCCAAAGTCAAGTATGGGTTGGGCCCATGGTTGGTGTAACCTTTACACCGTTAACTTAATAATGGGCCGCAAATATTTACATATAAGAAATAAAGAAGAATGACAAAATATGTAAATGTAGAAAAGACGATGTGTTTAACCCGAGGTTGGATTGAGTTGTGATGTAAACCTGCACGGAACCGCCCGGCTGTCCAGTAGTCACAACAATACCTATCCAATGTGGGAGGTTAAACATGGAGCCCAGCAAGGACCCGAGGTTAGACTGAGTTGTGGCGTAAGACTGCCCGGAACCAACCGGCAACAGGCAGCCACAACAATACCTGTCTAATGTGAGAGGTCAGGGCCTTAATAAGACAATTAAGGCTGAGTCAGGATTGTTAGGATTAAGTGAACTAAAGACTTAATCAAAATGGAACATGCTAAACTAAACGGACTGGTGGGGTTAGGTTAGGAAACACTTAACCAACTTAGCATGTTGGCTAGAGATAGAAAACCTAGTAACGGGGGACCCTTTTCAGCAGTAACCCTAAAAGGTGTATCAGGATACCCTGAAACTAGGCAGGGTGGGGCACGATTACTGGGCTGATTGTAAGAGGTCAAATCGACGGCGGTGGTGTAGCAGTGTAGGTTCTAACGGTGTGCGGGCGTGCACGCACTCCGGCGCAGAAAAATAAAGCACTGGACACCAGTAGCATACCTTTGCACTCTAAGGTTGTGTCGGGTTGCCACTATGGGACTTGATACACCCCATGGTGGGACCAGCATAGGTAACTACAGACATCGGGGGCCGTAAGACACATGTAACTTTGCGAATAGGAGCCGATCACCGTAGAATGGATCACACTACCCTGATTTTGGGGTGCAAATTGGAAACTAGTTTATATGGGTTCAGAGATTAACATGGGGTACGATAGTATATTCGACCCTAGATAACTTAACCAAGTTCATAGTGTTTGCCCACTTCCTGTTTTACTTATCATACCCAGTTCTTTATTCATAGACAAAGTAGTACTAGACTTACTCAGGCTTTATGTCTGACTCTATTTTTCTTTCGTCTTCTTTCTTCCGTTTCCCCCCCCAGGTCCTCAGGGAGGGAACACAGCAGCTTGACCTACCTCAAACATCCAGCTTGAAGAAGAGAAATGTATTGCTTGGACTTTTCTGTTTTGAACTATGGCTTTGGACAATTCACTATGGGGCTTTGGCAGTTTATCTATGTTTTATTTATGCTTCTTTAAAAATAATGTACTCGAGACAGATTATGAAGTATTATGTTATGTTTTTGGAAAGGATGTAAGACAATCATGGTGATGTTTTGTGACACGTATTTGACTTCATGAAATAAAAGTTTGTTGTTCTTCCGCTGTTTACAAATATGTGTTCTTATATCTGTCTTGTATATATGTGACTTGTACTTATAAACCTCCACCAAAATTAGGGCATTCCCTTTGAGAGTGACCCTAACGGAGGTGGGGTGTTTCACTTGGTATCAGAGCATAGGTTTACTAGATAAGATAAAAAGTTTTGAAAATTTATTTTCAAAAAGGAAATTTAAAGAAGCATTTTTAAAAGAAAAATATTATTTTATTTTAAAAAGGCAAAGTCCACTCCCCAAAGCCATAGGTATTATCTCTTATCCTTCGTTTTGAATCGATCCTTTTTGTTTCAGCATGTCCCAAGAACTTAACTTGCCTGAAGGGGTGCCCATACCTGGTTGGTTTAGACGTTTCTTAGAAGCTAGGGCCACTCAGCCAGGTCCTACCGTTCCTCCTCCTCCAGCTGAAGGGAATCATCCAGCCGCAGCAGTACTTTTTCCTCCACCTCCTCCACGGGGAAACACATTCGCTAAGATATGTAAGGATTTTAAAGCTATGGGAGGAAGGGATTTCCATGGAACTGAGTCCTTCGTAGCAGCTAGGAATTGGCTGAAGGAAACTGAAGACCTATTCATCATCTTTGAGGTAGAAGATAGACAAAAAGTACAATTGGCAGTGTGGCTATTGAAGGGCGAGGCTTCCTACTGGTGGGAAGTCACCAATGCTGAAAGACCAGTGGATACATGGGAGGACTTTAGGGCAAGGTTTGAGACTAAGTTTCTCTCAGATGCAGAAAGAAGTTTGCAGTTGGAAAAATTCTTATTTCTTAAGCAAGGAGACAAGACTGTCAGAGAGTATGTGAATCAGTTCGATGAGCTGGCTAGGTTTGGGCTTGACCTAGTCAACACCCCGCACAAGAAGGCTCTCCGTTTCGTCAAGGGGTTAAATGAGCCATTACATAGTTTGGCCATGACCCATATACCCATGGGAGCCACGTATGAAAGATTGGTGCAAATGGCATTGCTGAATGAAGAGGACAAGGGCAAGAAGGAGACCAAGGCAGAAAGCTCTCAAGGGAAGAAAGAGGGTTTGCAGCCTAAGAAGACAGACTTCAAGAAAGGCGGGAAAGGCAACAAGGAGAAGAGGAAGTGTAATTTCTGTGGCAAAGTGGGGCACTTAGTAAAGGACTGCCGGAAAAAGAAGGCCAAGGAAAATGGTGGGTGCTTTTCATGCGGACAGACAGGCCACAGGGCTAAGGACTGCCCAAGGAAACGAGGGCAGGGGCAGGGGGCTGGATCCACCCCAGGGGCACAGGTTCATGTGCTAGAAGCGCCACCATTGCAACAGCGAGGTACCAATACTTCTGTAGAAAGTGTAGTTTGTCTTTATGATCACCCCGTTCGCACTTTATTTGATTCTGGCGCATCACACTCCTTTATCTCGTCTGCTTTAGTAGAATCTCTGCACCTAAAAACTAGTATGGTAGAGGACCCCTTAATTGTTTCAAACCCAATTGGGGGCCCAGCTCATTTGTCTATGATCTGTCTGGATTTGAAAATTTCTATTCTAAGTGTAGAATTTGAATGTAGTGCCTTTGTTTTGGGCTTTTCGGGGTATGGTTTGATTTTGGGTATGGATTGGCTATCCAGTAATGGGGCCATCCTTGATTGTGAGAAAAGGGTTGTTAGGCTCCTAACCCAGCTCGGTAATACTTTGGAAATTTCTTGTAATCCCTCGTATGCGGTTATGCTTAGTTATCTTGAATCGCTAGATGCCTCCGTTGAAAATTTGCAATCAGTTAGAGTGGTCCGGGAATATCCGGATGTCTTCGAAGAGGTGAAGGGCTTGCCTCCGAAGCGGGAGATAGACTTCCGCATATATCTTGTAGATAATGCAAAGCCCGTCGCGTTGCCCGTTAGACATATGGCTCCACGAGAAAGGAAAGAGCTCAGTAACCAGATTAAAGAGCTTCTAGAGAAGGGGTTCATTAGGAGGAGCATTTCAGAATGGGGCGCTCCAGTGGTGTTCGCTACAAAGGCGGATGGTTCACTCCGTTTATGTGTTGACTATAGGGAGCTCAACAAGCTAACGAAAAAGAATAGGCACCCTCTCCCTAGAATTGACGATTTATTTGACCAGCTTGTAGGAGCGTCTGTTTTCTCCCAACTCGATTTAGCAACCGGTTTTCATCAGCTAAGGGTGGCTGAAGATAGCATCGATAAAACGGCTTTCAGAACCCCAGACGGTTTCTTTGAATGGCTTGTCATGCCTTTCGGCTTGACAAATGCACCTGCTTACTTCGTGGACCTGATGAGTAGGGTATTTAGAGATTTCCTCAACAAATTCGTAGTGGTCTTCGTAGATGATATCCTTATCTTCTCAAAGAGTGAAGAGGAACATGCTCGGCACTTAAGGGCAATCATGGAAACTTTGCGAGTCCATCAACTAAAAGCCAAATTCTCCAAATGCCACTTTTGGAGGGAAGAGGTGAGGTTCCTTGGGCACATAGTATCCAAACAAGGGTTGGCGGTGGACCCTGCTAAGGTAGTGGCGGTACAAGATTGGAAGACACCAAGGAATGCAACTGAGGTCCGAAGCTTTCTAGGACTAGCGGGTTTCTATCGGAAATTCATAAGGGATTTTGCGAAAATTTCAGCTCCGCTCACGAAATTGACCAAGAAAAATCTAGTATTCAATTGGGATTTGGATTGCGAGTTTGCTTTCCAACGACTGAAGAGGGCTCTCACAACAGCCCCAGTTTTGACGCTGCCAGATGGGAGCAAGATGTTCACTGTTTATACGGATGCATGTGGGACAGGGCTAGGCGCCGTCTTAATGCAAGAAGGAAGGGTAGTAGCTTATGGCGGGAGGCAATTAAAGGTGCACGAAAAGAACTACCCAACCCACGATCTAGAGCTAGCCGCCATCGTCTTTGCACTCAAGTCTTGGCGACACTATCTCCTAGGTGAGAAGTTCGAACTTTACACTGACCATAAATCGTTGAAATATCTTTTCTCGCGGAAAGATCTTAACTTGAGGCAACAAAGGTGGATGGAGTTTCTTGCCTCGTACGATTTCGAAATCTCCTATACTCCGGGCAAAGGCAACGTAGTGGCAGACGCGTTGAGCCGAAAGAAATTGACCCTAAGCCCGTTGTTTGTTGAAAGACAAAACCTAGAGTTTATAGCCAGCTTCGACTTTAGGCCCTCCTCCGATTTCGTACCGGGCTTGCTTGCATCTCTCGAAGTGCGCCCAACTTTAGTAGATTCAGTAGGGGCAGCACAACGCGAAGACCCTCAGCTTGTGGAAATAATTGATAGGCTAATTAGGGGTGAGACTTCAAGTCACCTCAACAGATACTCCATTGACGATAAGGGTGTACTAAGGCGAGATGGAAGACTATGCGTCCCACAGACAAACGATTTAATAAAGAAGGTTCTCGATGAAGCACATCACTCCAAGATGACGATACACCCAGGCGGAGATAAAATGTACAAAGACATAAAAAGGACTTTCTTCTGGAACGGCATGAAAAAGGACGTGGCAGAATTCGTTTCTAAGTGTATGGTGTGCCAACAGGTTAAGGCGGAACAGAAAAAGCCTGGCGGACTGCTACATCCTTTGGAGGTCCCGCAGTGGAAGTGGGATAGCATCTCAATGGACTTCATCGATGGGCTGCCTAGGTCTAGGAGAGGCAACACTAGCATTTGGGTAATAGTGGATAGGCTTACTAAAAGCGCCCACTTTTTACCTGTCAAAAGTAAAAGAACCGCCTCATCCCTAGCATCACTTTACCTCAAGGAAATCGTGCGACTCCATGGAATACCATCTAGCATCGTTAGTGACCGAGACCCCATCTTCACCAGCGAGTTTTGGCGGAGTCTGCAAGAAGCAGTAGGAACGCAGCTATGCTTGAGCACGGCCTATCATCCCCAAACCGACGGCCAAACGGAGAGAGTGAACAGAGTTTTGGAAGACCTCTTAAGGCTATGCGTCCTCGACTTCGGAGGGACATGGGAAGACCACCTTCCTTTGGTGGAATTTGCCTACAACAACAGCTATCAAGCAACCATAGGAATGGCGCCCTTCGAAGCTTTATATGGAAGACCGTGCCGATCGCCCACTTGTTGGTGGGAGTCCACGGATAAGCTCGTGCTTGGACCAGACATGATCCGAGAGACTTCAGAGAAAGTGGACTTAATACGAAGAAGGATGAAGACGGCCCAAGACAGACAAAAGTCCTATGCCGACAAAAGAAGGACCGACCTTGAATTCGAGGTTGGAGACAGAGTTTTTCTCAAGGTATCACCACTAAGAAACGTTGTTCGTTTTGGAACCACAGGGAAGCTAGCACCAAGGTTCGTAGGGCCATTCCCTATTATCGAGAAAATTGGGAAAATGGCTTATAGATTAGAGCTGCCCGAGAAGTTGGCTGGAGTCCACAACGTTTTTCACGTTTCACATCTCCGAAAATGTCTGCATGACTCAGCTGAAGTGGTAGAGCCAAACATCCTCGAAGAGGCCGAAGTGGAACGCGAAGCAACCATAAGGAGAGTTCCTACCCGCATCTTAGGAACGGAAGTGAAGAAGCTACGCAACCGCGAAGTCAAGCTCGTCAAAGTTCAGTGGAGCGACGCCGAGGGAGACGCGACTTGGGAAACTGAAGCTAGAATACGCACTGCTTACCCTTTTCTGTTCGAGGGTACATCCTTGATCTTTCTTTTTCCTTAAGTTGCGCTTTTATCTATCTTTTTAGGTATATTTCCTCGACCGTATCTTTTAGGGTAGAAACCTTTTGGATGAAAACATGTAATTGAAACATGTTATGTATGAATGGTTGCAAGTGGTTGCAAGTGATTGCTAGTGGTTGCTCGTGGTTGCATATACACACACAATCTAGGTTTTAGATCGGCTCAGTCACTTCATATTGCATATGCATATATGTTTGTATTCGTGTGTGGTTGAACTATAATGTGTTGTCATGTGGATGTTGCATTTGTATTGAATGGTTGTGCACTCATGTAAAATCAAGAATAGGAAAATTTTGCATACATAATGGATGCATGGCACTTGCATAATTTGCATTAAGGAGGTCAACTGAATCAGTAGACCGCCTGATTTTGCATTAGATAAGTACATGTACACACGAACTTTGCATATGATCATGAAGCATTAGAAGTCTTTTAAGGACAATGGATACTCGTGTTTGATGGATGAGTAGATGGATGATTGGATGTTAGGATTTACATTCCTCCTAACTTGAAGATTTCGGGGACGAAATCCTTTTAAGTGGGGGAGAATGTAACACCCCGAAAATTCTATAACTGTGAAATTCATGAATTAAAGTATAATCAAATTCAAATCAAAGAACTAAGGGAAACGGGATACGCCATTGCGTTCGTCTCGGAAAAATACGCGAAATAGAGTCCGAGTTTTCGAAAAACGGAGTCCGTATGAAGAAGATATGGCCTTCGGAAGTTTTGAATTAAATTTAAAATTCAAACAGAATAAAATAATAATTTTGAAATGGGGCCCAGTGGGCCAGGCGGATAAAACACCCGCCTAGCCACCCAGGTCGACTGGGCTGTCGACCTGGGCTACCCATGTCGACAGGGCTGTCGACAGCCCTGTCGACAGGGGTATCGACCTGGTCGAGCCCAGTCAACCTGGCTGGCCAGGTCGGTGTGTGGTCGAATTTCTGTGGTCTGCTTTGTCATTAGGGCTAGGTGGCGGGTTTTTATTGGTCTCTCTTCCTAATGAATGGCTATGATTTAACCTAGCAACATCAAGGGTCCTAATTAGTTCCTAACCTCTATATAAACAACCCTAGACTAAACCCTAATCCATTCATTAAAAATTAAGAAAATAGCCGCCATGTTGCTGAGGAACGACAAAGCATAGCCGCCAACTAAAGAGAGGATTAGGGAGGAAGTTCTAAGGCCTAAAGCAATTCAAAGCAACCTAAAGCTAATCAATTCAACAAAGGAATTTGCGTCTTCAATCCCTAAACTAGAGAAATCATCAAACCATTGTAAGTAGAGTATTACTTTGGTATAATAAACAACTGTGTTAATGTGTATGCTTGAATTGTGGCAATGGAAGTAATTCATGTTTGTGCAAAATTATGTATTCATTATAAAGGACTACATGCGGTAGTTCTATGCAAATAAACGTTTGGGATATTGCGCAAATTGTGTATAAATCATTATATGATGTATGATCGTTATGTGATTAAATTCATGCAAATTTGAGGCTTTGTTATTATGCCATTATGATGTATGTTTTTATGTATAAATCATTTTGCAAGTAAATTGAAACAAGTTTGGTTATTATAGTTCATATGAAACTATGTGGAATTTTGACACCATGTATCAGTCATGCTTTTGCAAACTTATGAATATGGCTAGGAATGATACTTGGCATAATTGAGATCTATGATTAAGCTTATCTTGTTTTAAAGAATTATATGATGACATATGTGAGACATGGTTAGATTAGACTCAAAAATCCCCTTTTTGCAAGATTAAAGCAAACACCATGATTAGGAATATTTATGCATAAGTATGTCTATACCATCGTTATGTGATTAGGCTTAAATCATGATTAAGTTGAAATATGCTATGTTCATGCTAGAAGTATTTATGCCATGCTTATGTTTGACAATATGTCATGTTTATGCTAGAAGTATTTATGCCATGCTTATGTTTGACAATATGCCATGTTTATGCTAGAAGTATTTAGGCCATGCTTATGTTTGACATTATGCCTAAATAAGAATATAGGTTCATGTTGTAGTTAAACCTATGCAAGTTTACATGCCTTGAATTATGTCACCTATGTTTATGACCAAAATACATGTCACCACTATGCAAGTACACCAATTTCTATTATGTATTTTCAACGTCATATGCAAGTTCATGCGCTCACTTTCCCCTCTTTGTGTATACGCCATAAGCCTCCCCTTTCGCATGGCTAAATTGGGCTTTAAAAGGCTAAGCCCAATATATATGAACGGACGTGTAAAACGGGGGAAAACAACGTTGGGTTAAAATGAATTAATGAATGAAAATATGAAATAGAAGGGCCCAAAGTCAAGTATGGGTTGGGCCCATGGTTGGTGTAACCTTTACACCGTTAACTTAATAATGGGCCGCAAATATTTACATATAAGAAATAAAGAAGAATGACAAAATATGTAAATGTAGAAAAGACGATGTGTTTAACCCGAGGTTGGATTGAGTTGTGATGTAAACCTGCCTGGAACCGCCCGGCTGTCCAGTAGTCACAACAATACCTATCCAATGTGGGAGGTTAAACATGGAGCCCAGCAAGGACCCGAGGTTAGACTGAGTTGTGGCGTAAGACTGCCCGGAACCAACCGGCAACAGGCAGCCACAACAATACCTGTCTAATGTGAGAGGTCAGGGCCTTAATAAGACAATTAAGGCTGAGTCAGGATTGTTAGGATTAAGTGAACTAAAGACTTAATCAAAATGGAACATGCTAAACTAAACGGACTGGTGGGGTTAGGTTAGGAAACACTTAACCAACTTAGCATGTTGGCTAGAGATAGAAAACCTAGTAACGGGGGACCCTTTTCAGCAGTAACCCTAAAAGGTGTATCAGGATACCCTGAAACTAGGCAGGGTGGGGCACGATTACTGGGCTGATTGTAAGAGGTCAAATCGACGGCGGTGGTGTAGCAGTGTAGGTTCTAACGGTGTGCGGGCGTGCACGCACTCCGGCGCAGAAAAATAAAGCACTGGACACCAGTAGCATACCTTTGCACTCTAAGGTTGTGTCGGGTTGCCACTATGGGACTTGATACACCCCATGGTGGGACCAGCATAGGTAACTACAGACATCGGGGGCCGTAAGACACATGTAACTTTGCGAATAGGAGCCGATCACCGTAGAATGGATCACACTACCCTGATTTTGGGGTGCAAATTGGAAACTAGTTTATATGGGTTCAGAGATTAACATGGGGTACGATAGTATATTCGACCCTAGATAACTTAACCAAGTTCATAGTGTTTGCCCACTTCCTGTTTTACTTATCATACCCAGTTCTTTATTCATAGACAAAGTAGTACTAGACTTACTCAGGCTTTATGTCTGACTCTATTTTTCTTTCGTCTTCTTTCTTCCGTTTCCCCCCCCCCCAGGTCCTCAGGGAGGGAACACAGCAGCTTGACCTACCTCAAACATCCAGCTTGAAGAAGAGAAATGTATTGCTTGGACTTTTCTGTTTTGAACTATGGCTTTGGACAATTCACTATGGGGCTTTGGCAGTTTATCTATGTTTTATTTATGCTTCTTTAAAAATAATGTACTCGAGACAGATTATGAAGTATTATGTTATGTTTTTGGAAAGGATGTAAGACAATCATGGTGATGTTTTGTGACACGTATTTGACTTCATGAAATAAAAGTTTGTTGTTCTTCCGCTGTTTACAAATATGTGTTCTTATATCTGTCTTGTATATATGTGACTTGTACTTATAAACCTCCACCAAAATTAGGGCATTCCCTTTGAGAGTGACCCTAACGGAGGTGGGGTGTTTCAGACAAGTAAAAGATCAACATGAGTATATTAATATCGAAAGGATTATGAGGAAGGGTGTCGATTAAAAATGGTCAAGGAAAAGCCAATGTTTGGTGAAATAAAGATTGTTATCTATCTTTAATTCTTTCTAGTTTTCCTGTTTGGTTTAGGAATATTTTGTTCCTTTTTTCTTGATGTATTGGCTGCTCGGGGCTATAGCCACGGTAAGTTGAATCTTGTAGATCATCTGTATTATAGGCTTATATAGAGCAGTCCTTTACAAAAAGGTAAATCCCTGAAGGTGTAATGATCGCACTAGTAACTGTTTTGTACTTAGACCCAGTGGTAGTTTCGGAAACCCGTAGTGATCGACTTGATTATTTGTTTATCTATGTCAAGTCAGTGTTGAAACTAAAATTTTGATGTTTGGGGCATTTCTAGGTATGTATTTGGTTGTCATGATTAGGCCTCATATGACATATTAATTTACGATGAAGGGGTAAATTACGAGCCTAAAAGATGGCGTATGCTTTAATATGACATATGGACCTATAGGGAAAAGTTACGGGCCTAATATCTGTTAAGTATTTTTGAGGGCTATTTTGACTGCAAAAAGGGAATGTTGGGTTAAGTCATGCCATGACTAATTTTTGATCCTTCTTGTGACCCGAAGGGTCAGTCATGTTGATATTCCTATTTTTCTTTATGCATCTCTAGGAAGTATCATTTTAGTTCTCTTTGTGCTATTTTAATAATCTGAATGGTAAGTGATTGAAGATTATCTCTAGGAGAGAGAAAGGGATAAGTATTTGGATCTGTATTTGTGGCAATGCAAAATTTGTAGCATTTTTGGATAAAGCACATGGCGTGAGTGAGAATTGAATTTCATGGTTTTAACTAGAATCTTTCCTAGTTATGGGAATATACCATCAATGGATGGGTTGGAAGCTTAGGCAAGCAATCAGTATGATAAGTAGTCTCAAATGTTGGAATGAAATGGGGTTTTCTTAGGTGTACTCAAAATTGTGTGAAAGATTAGTTGGATTGGAATATTTTACTCCCCAAAACCTATCCATTGAAATAGTAGTGTGATTCTTATATTGGAACTTTCAGAATGTATTTTAAGGAAGTAGTTGGACTTCGGTTGTAATGGAAAGGTTTTCGAAAAAAAGCCAAGTAAAAGAATTTTTGAAATAATTGTGTTCCTAGACAAGAGTGTAACACGGAGGTGTTTATGGAAACTTGTGAAACCACACTGAGTCAAAACCCCATATTTATAACGTTTTAATGAATGGGAATTTTGAAATACTAATGTATTTTGATATGAAATTTGCATTTTGGAAATTTCATAAAAGCAACTATATATGTTTCAAAAAGGAATTTTTGTAACTAAAGTTTTTCCTCATTAAGATTTTTTTCGAATAAGGTTTTTGAAAAAAATTATGTATAAAAAAAGTGGGGCGGTCTGTAAGTCTTTATGGGGTTGGACAATATAAGTGGAATGAGCACTGAAACACAAGACGGGTAAAGAAAATAATATAGATGTGGAAAGGAGGAAAAGTATGACTTTACTTGTAAGGTTAAGATGAGCTTTTAGATTGGTTCACTTGATAGTTTTTACCTGAAGTAACTAAGATAAGTAAGATGAAATGACTTCACAAAGGGTTTCAAGTTTCTTACCCGTATTCTTTTGCCTTTGATTAGGGGCTTCCTTCATGTACATCCTTGGGAAGTGTAGATCTTAGGATTTGAGCTTATAGATGATAGAATATGGTTGAAACATGTGTTTGAGACATGTTATGTTTGATGGCTGCAAGTGGATGCAAGTGTTTGCTAGTGGTAGCCAGTGGACACATACACACACATTAGGCACTAGAACGGCTCAGACATTTACATATTGCATATGGATGTGTGCGCATTTTAAATTTTATTGGACGGAAATGGAACCATCATATGGATGTTGCATTCTGGTGAATGGTTGTGCACACATATAGAATTTATATGTACTATTAGGAATCTCTTGCATACATATTGGATGCGTGGAACAGACATATATTGCATTAAGTAGGTCAACTGAATCAGTAGACTGCCTAATTTTCGCATTAGCTTAGGGACATATACACGACAATTTTAGATATGTTCATACAAATCATTAGAAATTCAAAGGACAATGGATTCCAGTGGTTGATGGTAGAGTAAGTGAGTGTTAGCATTCATAATATTCTACTAACCTTGGAGATTTCAGGATGAAATCCTTTAAGGAAGGAAGAATGTAACAATCCAAATTTGTAACAAACAATAATTATTTCACGGATTAATTAAATGAGGAGTAGAATGATAAAATAAATATTAACGAAAAAAATATTGAGAATTGAGTAAAACGGCCATTACTGTTGCGTTTGTTATGAAATTCATGTTAGGGTAGACTCTTGGTTTTCATAAATCGGATCACGTCTGAAGAAGTTATGGGTTTAAGAATATAAATCTATTTAGAATTCAAATAAATAAATAAACCTAGGAACCAACGGTAAGTGGGCGACCTAGCCCGAATTGGGTCGACACATGGGTCGACCTAGGTCTAAGGCAGGACGACTCATGGGTCGACACAATTAGTAGGTGGGTTGACCCACCTACATGCAGGGTAGATTCGTGTTGATGTATCTTGACTAATATATAATAATAAAATATACAACATGATATAGCAGTGAAGCATAGCTGAATAGAAAATAAAATCTTCATAAAACCACAGAATTTCAAGTAAAATACATCACAGTACATGAATCTCTGAACACAATATGCCTCATTACACCCCTCAGAGTCTCAATAACATCAACATACAACGGAAATAAAAAAAGAAATACTAAATAAATAATAATAGCATGCCAGCCTCCTGCTCGTTACCGCACAACATCTATGGCACCAAACCTGCTACCCAGTCTGCTCACCAACAACATTGATGAGCAACCCAAGGTAATAAGAGGGAAACATAAAACCTTGAATCAGACAACGGTCTTAGTGAACGATAAAATATCGGACAACGGTTACATAATATAATATGAGTATGTGCGGATCAATTATCTGGTCTTCCCTACAACCATCATGTTAGCATGTGAAAACCAACCATCACATGCCATCACAGAATAGGAAACGAACAATCCCCAATCCCGCTTTTCTTCGACATCCTATAGTGATAGCCTACCTAGAGAAAACAGAGAAGAAAATGTACAATCAACCATAACATTCATATCATCCAGTATGCTAGCTATCACCATCTACAACAATGAATCCACCAATAATCGAACTTACTTCCAATAATTAAAAAGGCTAATGGAAAAACCTGGTTCTAGCCACACTAACATAAGCCATCATGACTTATATGTTTGTCTTCTCTCGTTCTCGACAACTAGGCCTATCATGATTACCCAGGGTATACGGTCCTACTTGATCCTAATGGGCGTCCCCATGATACCCCTACCTTGAGTTTGCTAGAACACTTCGATTACCAACGATTCCTTAACACATCAAAATTATCAAGCCTTTAATCTTGGAGACTTAATTCATCCTTGAACCATTCCATTATTATCCATGATTGACTCCCATCCTATCAATCCATTATTGTACTGGGCCGTATATCGAATCAAGACCATTGTCACATCAATTTGGCTTCGACCACTCCAATGCAAGTTCACAACTGAAGAACCATCAATCTTTGAGTTGCACACCATCCATATGAAGTCCATTTCCAACAAAACTTCAGCAGAAACCTCCAGAAGCTAAGATAATCATTCCACAAAGCCACGACTTGCCACGTGCCACAATTATGGGTCTGTGTCGACCCATCATAGGACAGTGATGACCCATCCACTTAGCCTAATTTAGATAAGTGGTTGGCCTATCTTCATTCTTGCCTCGAGTATGTTCCCCTGGTCGAATCTCCAGTCATTTAGATGTTCATTTTTGATGCTTCTACCGGTCTATTCACATATCGAGAAATCAACCTTTGGCCCAACCCAAATCAGTTCCGAATGTCATGAAAATTTACACATAACAAGTACCCATCACCGAGATGCAACTCCTGAAGAAATCATCGCCAACTAGACCGCCCACATGGGTCAGTGCCATCCCATCATGGGTCGGTGCCTACCGATGATGGGTCGGTGCTAACCCATGCACTTAGTGCATACAGGTACCAAAATTTGTTTGCTTCATTCCTTCATCCTCCAGAGCACCTCCACTAAGTTTCGTTTGATACCAATCATCTGAACCTCTGATTTGTTCTTCAATCCTATGATTCTATGGAAAACAATCTAACATAAAACTCAACTAATGTAACCAAATCAATCAAAACAAACAGCAATTCGGCAACATATGAATGTACAAACAAGAACAAACTCCAGTTAGAATATAAACATATTACAATTATGAGATCTAGCATGATTTGGATCTAAATATATGAATAAACATGATTAATCTAACAATTATCCAGTTAATATGATCAAATTAGGCTTTCCCAGGGTTTCTAAATCTGAGTTGAACACATATGACCAGATTTAAGGTGATTTTAACATGAAACATATGAATATGATCCTAATTTACCTGTACAATCTATAACTTCCGTGTGAGAGATATCTGTCACTCACCAAATGCTTGAATTGATGTAGATTCAATGAGATCGGATCCGGACAGTACGGAAACCCTTAAATTCAATGCAATTTGATGTGATCTAACCTTCCTTAATGGTGATTTATCCTCTAGATAAAATCTACAATGAATTTGATTGAAAAGAATGGAGAAATAGGGTTTTAAGTTGAACCGGAGAATCACAAACGCCCAGCCATTTAGAATATATTTCTACTTAGAAAAAATCATGTTCAATCATGGCGACATGCAGCGAAATTAACTACCCACATTCCGAAAGTTTCAAACCTCCTGAACCACTAATTGCTTACTCTTCCTCTCCCAAACCACCATCTCCATTACCCGCAACCTATGCCGACGTCCTTACTAGTCAGCGACAGTCACCACTAAACTCATCTGCTGCTTCCACAAACTCTCCACTAGCTTCAAATTCATCACCATTTCAACCTATTCATGTTTCTCCATGAATTTTCACTGACTTAAAATTTGTTAAACCTCCCCAATAATATTTCTTCATCCCCGAAGCAACTTTCAATATTTCCAGTAATTCTTAGGAACTTACTATAGTTCTGCAACCTATTGAATTCAAATTGTCTATGAAGAAGTTAACTGAATATATCACCAGATCATGGAAACTTGGTAGCTAGTTTCACATCCATATTGCTCCATCTTACATGTTCTCTATCCAGTTTTAACTGTATATAGATTATGACAGGATTTTGGAATGCTTAACTTGCTCTTACTTTGGCAAACTGTAAATGGTAGATCGTTGGTACCCGGACTACAAATCTGACCAATTTCTCCCTACTGAAACTCATATTTGGATAAGGCTTCATGATTTAAACATGGAATTGTGGTCTAACGATACCCTATCCACGATATTGAGTTTCATAGGAAAACTTATCCTTTGTTGTCAACACGGCAACCAAATGATTTACCAAATATGCAAGGGTTCTTATTAATATTGATGTTGAGATAGTGTTGATCAAACAAATCCGCATTTTGCTTCATACTAGTCAGAAAAAAACAATCATTGTCGAATATGAATACATGCCTCTAAAATATGCCTCTAAAATGTACAAAATGTAAGCATTTTGGACATAAAAATAATACTCATGAAGATAGAGGTAATCCTTAATGGGTATGTAAACAAACACCACAAGACACTACCTCCTCCTCTGCATCACTTCAACAACCTGCAAAGGATAAAGAAGCAGATTCCCTGCATTTCCTTAATACCAGTCTTCCCTCGATATTATTTAAGACGACATGCAACATATTGCTGATTCGTTGATTGAAGAGGTCACTAAAGAGGAAGTCACTGATGTTTCTCATGGTATTACTATAAATGTGGATTACCTACGATCACAAAAAGGCAAGAATAAGTTGGTTGATAATTCTCCTTCTAAATTAGTTCTAAAGTGCACAACAACCCAAAAATGACATGTGTCACTTGGAATGTTAGAGGCATGAAGTCTTTGTAGTGCATATCTGACATGTTCATGCTCCTAACTCAGACTAAGCCTACTATTGCAGGCATAGTTGAGAATATGTTGAATAGCAAAAATTTGGAAGCTCTTAAATATAAAATTCCTACTAATTCGAATTACTACCCTCAATCCCCCAATGCAGTTTTCAAGGTATATTATTTTGTTATGGGACTCTACTTGTGGACTCAAACTATTTGATCATCTTCTGCTCAACATTAAACTATTTATTGTACTAACGTTGGGAGGTTTTCAATATATTTCACAATTATATATGGCAGTAATTATTACAATGAAAGACAAAAATTATGGCATATTCCAGAAGCTGCAGTGATAGACGATACTTGGGTGTAATCGGAAATTTCAATAACTCCTCTTTCCCCACTGATAAAAATGGAGGTCTACTTCTTTTAATCTGACTAGGTCTTTTCAAAAATGTTTCATGCAGGTTAGGCTAATTGAAATTAAAGTAACTGGTTTCAATTATACTTGGAGGAAGCATGGGATGGCTAATAATCTTAACAAGATTTTAGTTAATCATTCATGTTTACATAAGTTCATAAACGTGAATGCAATTTCTTATTCCTAGCTGCGAGTGATCATAATCCTATTCTCCTACATTTAATTCCTTCTGCTCATTCTCATGGTTTCCCATTTAAGTATAGAAATGGTTGACATGTTTATGATGGATATGCAGAGTGTGTTTCTCGAGGCCCGTAGGCTACCACTGGAGATTTTCTTCTTACCAGTTTCAGCATAAGCTTCTTGAATGCAAACAAGAATTTTAAAATTGGAATGAACTTCAACCTAAAGTTGATGACATTTTAAATGAGGAAGAGCGAATATTTTTGGAACTGTAAATTGCTTCTGACCAAGATCCAACCAACATTCAGTTATATGAACAGTTAATGGCTGCAAAGCATCAACTTCAAGTTCAACAAAGTATAAAATTTTGCAATTTAAAGCAAAATTCTAAGGTTCTGTGGCTTCAACAAAGGGATATAAATTCCAAAAAAAATATATGAAAAAATGTATTTGCGTAAATATTCAAATAATGTTACAGCTCTAATTACATCTATTGGGGAGCTGATATTTAAACCTGAGGAGATTGAATCTGAAGCCACCTATTTCACATCTATTTTCAATGCTCCAGTTAGTTAGGGTTTTCGTTCCTTTCAAGCTATTGTAACACATAACCCCACTAGCCAACAAATGATTCTTCAACCTATATCCTTGGTAGAGGTTAAAGCTTCTATATTTTTTGTTCATGATGAATCCAGTCCTGAGCCTGATGGCATTAATTCAAAGTTTGCGAAAATGCACTTGGATCAAATTAAAGTGGATTTGTAATCTGCTATTCAGTTAAGTTTAACTCTTGCAAGCTACCTAAAGGTTGTAATGATACTTTCATCACCCTCATAACGTAGATTGAATGGTTATCATATATAACACACTATTGTCCTATATCATGCATCAACATGTTTTACAAGGTTTTTAGTAAGATTTTTTGCAATCGGATGAAGCCTTTTCTGAAATACCTGATTTCCCAAAGCCAGTGTGCATTTGTAAAGGGTTGATACATTGGAACAACACACTTTTAGCTCATGAAATATTACGTGATTTCAAGAAGGCTGGTGCTAAAAATTTCTATGTCAACATTGATTTGCATAAATCATATGAAATGATAAACCGTGAGTTCATTTGCCATATAATGCAAGGTATGGGTTTCCTTATCAACTTTACTAACTTGATATACGAGTGCATATACACACCTACTTTCCCTATTTTATTTCAAGGTATCCCTAAGGGATTATTCTATGCAAACCAAGGTATTAGACAAGGTAACCCATTGTCACCTTACCTATTCACGATTGTTATGGAGTATTTTACATTTTTACTTAATGAAGAAACATATATCAATGCTTTCAACCCCATTTATAAATTCGACCCTATAATTTCTCACCTGATTTATGTTGATGACCTTATGGTCTTCGGGAAACTAACATACAGACTGCTTCTTATCTACGACATATTTTTGATAAATTAAGCATATTTTCTAGTCCCAGCTTCAATGCCTACAAAATTAAGATATATTTTGGCAACTATGCAAGCAATACTCAGGGTATTACTGATATTCTGGGTTTTACAGTGGGTACTCTTCCTATCAAATACCTGGGAGTCCCACTATCTTCCAATTGTGTGCATTACTCTGACTACTCCTCTTTCTGGCAAAAAGTTCAACAAAAGCTTCAAGGTTGGGATGTTATTTACTTATCTTTGCAAGCAGGGTAGGGTTAATACAAACTGTGATAACTCCCATCGTATTATACTGGCTTTTCGCGTGCTAACTTCCAGAACATACTTTAGATAAACTACACTCACTACGTGCATATTTCATTTAGGGTAAGTCACATCATAAGGTTAGCTGGAAGAATTTGTGTAAGCCAAAAAGTGAGGGAGGTGTTGATCTAAAGTTATTTACTGATTTGAAAAGGCTTCAACGATTAAATTGCTATGGAATTTTTTGTCTCGAGATACATTATGGTGTACATGGATGCTAGCTAGATATTGTCGACATAAAAAAATTTGGTCTACGGAAATCGATCATAACTTCTCGTGTACATGGAAGTAATTGCTTCGCCTATGTACACATGGTTACCAACTATTTAACAAAGTTATCACAAATGGTTTGAACACTTCTCTTTAGTTCGAACCATGAATAAACTCTAAGTGCTTGGTTGATTTGTTGAGTTTCTATCGTTTTCAAGCTATTGGTACCTTTGAAGACAAAGTTTCATCGATTATTTCGTACCGTGTTTCAAATCCTACGATTCTTGCAGCCACTAGAGAAATTGCACATCATATTTAACATTTTCAGTTATCGCCTTCTACATTGCCAGATTACTATGAATGGTGTCAATGAGGAACGTTTTCGTTTCACCGTGCATGGGATTACATCAAGGATATAAGTGAAAAATCTGATTATTTCAAAGTTATTTTGCATCCCAAAAGTAGTTGCAGCATGTCTTTTGTGTCCTATTTATCTTTGAGTAATCGACTAAATATAAAGGATAAATTAAATAGCCGTGGAATTGTTAATGATGAGCAATGTACCTTTATTCGGAGGGATATAAAATCCTCTTATTTCCCCTTCTTCAATTGTGAACTATCTGAAGCCATCTAGTGTTTGATGAAAACTACATTGGGTGTTCCAACGAACAACTTCGGGTATATGTCAGCAGATGTTAATTTCCTTTGACAAACTTTTAATCAAAAGAATCAGATATAAGATATTGCTTTTGGAGATATTGCCACTACTATATATCATCTTTGGAATGAACGAAATTTCAGGATATTTGGTTATGAATGTCGTGACATTGCGATTATCATCAAGCAAATCGAGACCAACATTAGATCATTGGTTCTAAACAATGGATCTTCTACTGTTCGCACGAGGCAGAATAAGGAATTTTTAGCATGATGGGGAATCGAGCTTTTGAATTCTAGATTCTGGAAGATTTTAATTTTGAAATTGGTGGTCTAGGCTTTGGAGTAGTTTACGTATGTATTGGGCTTTTGGGCCTTTTCTTGTATATTAAATTTGAGCATTATATATGATGATATGATGTTGTATTCTTAATATACGGAAATTATATATGTTATTTTCGCTTGTAAGGCACCTACTTAGTTTAGGGAGTTACAAGGTTTTGATAAGGCATATAATTGAAGTATATAATTGGTATAAGCAATAAAGTGTACGAATTTTCAAAAAAAAATGTTATATACATATGCTGACTCAGCTTTAGGTGTATCATTCAATTTATAAACCTAATATCTAATGGTTTAGAATTATCCTATTTAATTTATAAATAGGATAGCTACCTCCCTTATTTTCTTACATATAAATATTTCTTCATCTTCTTCCTTCTACAAGTTATGTTTTGAAATAAAATTAAGAAAATGTCGTGGTGCTGCATATACATAGATTGAAGGGATAATTCTTTCTTTTCTTCTACAACAACTATTTTAGAGGATTTTCTGGATCTACAACAAACTTAAGTGAGAATTATTGTGAATTTCAGTTTCTTCTAAGTTAAAGTTAAACAGATACAATAGTTGTTGTAGTAATCTAAATAAAAAGAATTTTTACAGTAAATATATATTGGATCTAACAAGTAACAATGTTTATAAGTTTATTCTTATATGTTATATTAATTACTATCAATTACCTATTCATTTTCAGTTATTATCTGTTTGTATGTACATCTCTCTTCCTTATCCCCTTTCTGTTGTTTGTTTTATTTACAGTATTAATATGCCTTTACCAATCGAATTGCATAAAATGGGAAAAGTATGAAACATCGTTAAAAAGGAAAATTGGGAATATTAGAATTTGTACTGTATATTTGGATTATTAGAAAGGAATAATATGTAAACATGGATAGGTTAAACTTAATTTTTATATTAGGAAAATATGTCATTTGAAAATATGTGTTTGACATTAATTTATAAAAATGGCCTTGAATAGGTAGAACATAGTATTTAATGTTGATTTGTGAACCTAACTTGGTAAACATGTTATTGGTTGTAAACATGTTAGTATGGCATTAATTAGAAAACATGTAATTAACATTAATCTATATACATGTTATGCAATTTGTCATTCATGTTGATTGATATTAATTTGGGAACTTGATATTGGTTGGAAAACATGTATTTGACATTAATTGATAGATATCTTAATATGGCATTGTTAGGAAAAACATGTAATTGATCTTAATTTGTATATATGTTTATACTAATTTATCATTCATGTTAATTGACATTAAAGAGGATACGTTAATTTGAGTAATATGGTAGTTTCTCACCTATGTTAATTGACATTAAACAAGATATGTTAATTTGAGGAATATGGTAATTGGTCATTCTTGTTAATTGACAATGAAGAAGATATGTTAATTTGAGGAATATGGTAAATTGTCAATCATGTTGATTGACATTAATTAGGGAGAATATGTTAAATTGGAGAAAACATGTCAATTAGACATTTATGTCCATTCATGTTAATTTGGGAAAAACATGTAATTTAATATTTGTGTTCATTTCATGAAAACATGTTAATTTGACATTCATGTTCATTGATGTTAATTAGAAGTTTATGCTCATTTGACGTTAATTTCGGAATACATGTTAATTAGACATTTATGTTTATTTTGGAAAACACGTTGTTTGACATAATTTTGTAGACATGTTAATTTGGCTCTGATATTGGAAAACATGTTATTTGACATTAACTTGGAAAGTATGTTAATTGGACGATGATATAGAAAGCTCCTTAATTATACTTAAATAAAGACATTAAGTAACCTTATTAGGAAAAACGTGTTAATCGGAACGAGTTATACTTAATATAACATTAAGTAATCCATATGGAAAACATGTTAAATTGGAATTAACGATATTTAAGTGGAAATTAACATGCAAAAGGAGAATATTTGAATAATACTTAATTTAATATTAAGTAAATATGTCATGAGAAAATATGAGGATCAAATGTAATTAAGTTAAATGAGTTACTGTAATTTATATACATCTGAGAAGGTGCTCGTATGTTTGGTGGGAGGGTTGCATAAAGAATAATAATGATAGGAAATGTCATTTACAACCATGCTTATTAATGAACTTTAACCTGCTAAGTTAAACTTATCAATTAATAAGCTAAGAGGTCCCACATCTTGCTTTGGTATCCGATTTTGGGACTCTTAAAATCCTAGTTACTTGGGGGCATAAGCATGGGGATGCCTTGTGTCGAGTTGTGTGGAACCTGTATCAGTCATTATCCCTATTGGTATCGTAGGAGGGGCCTTGCACTAGGTAGAGGCCAGGGCATGCTTTACTGATGTAGATAGTAAGAGGTTCAAAGGTGGAAGGTGGGTATGGGCACGTTCTGACGGAGTCATGAGCGTGCATGGGTCCGATTAGTGAAACTAAGTCATTGTATCACCAGCGAATAGGTCTGCATCCTATAAGTCATTGGGTTAGGGACTGATATACCCTACTGCCGAGGCTGGCATATGATATATGCATAGTAGGGAGACGGTCGATGAGTAACATTAGGAAAAATCCCTCCTAATTACTCGTTTCGATTTGAATCTGTTGAAGTGAAAAACAGTTAATTTGTCTAATCTGAGTATCATTATTATTGTTATCATCATTATCTTTTTATTAGAATTGCCAGTCCATATTATCAGTTCATATCAGTTATTGTTCTCCTTTAGACATGTACATACACTTAGCCTATTATTATGCTAGAACTACTGTTTATCTTTTTTACTTAACTTAATAAGTCTAGCTAGTAATCACAACATCTCACTAGGCTTTATGTTTGACATATTTCCTTTCTTTCTTTCTCTTTTCTTTCCCCTGGGCTTTCAGGGAGAAAGTACATAGTTCATGTTTCTTTGTTAGCTTTATCAGGAAGGATTTCTACAAGTTGGATTACTTCCCATTCTCTTTCCAAGATTCGGCTGTATCTTTTTGGCAATATTTGGGGGATAATAATATTTTACTCTTATGTTGTTTTAACTAAGATTTCGGGATATTGCAATTTGTAATTGTTCGGTTAAACGAAACAAAGATGGTTTTGTATTTTGTAAAATGAAAGTTTCTTCTTCCATTGAAAATTTATATTTTTATATCTTGTGAAATCATAATCTCTGTGATATGTCTTTATATCTACAATACTCCATACTTTCTCAATGAAATCGTCATACGGGTGACATTGAATGTGGGGTGTTACGTTGAGAATGACAACAAATCCATAACTAAGGGGAATGAGCAATTGAGGAAATATCTCGTAAAACTGAGCGATTAAAGAAAGAAACAGAAAGGCTTGCAAAGGAGATATATCGAGAAGGACGAATTGGAAATAGTCCGGAAAGCCAAGCCGGAGGCAGAGGAATCGAACCGACTCATGCTTGAGCATGCTGATTATATGAGAAAGGGTTTTCAAGCCTAACTTGAAGAACTTATGGTCCGGGCTCGAGATGTTGAGAAGAAGAGTAAAGAAAAACTTGATTCCATGATCATACACTAAAGTAACCCACCACAACGATCTCATGTAGGTATGTAACTAATTTTCACTTTGACATAGGAACAGTTTCTTAATGATTAGGTTTCCGCTTTAGATGTTAAGTAAGTTGATTAGAAAACCTTAGTGGCAGTACACTTGAAGGGAGACACGCCCAAATTCTAGAAGAGGGGCGGTGCCGATTAAAGAAGGATGCATAAGTAGAAGAGATGGCTGCAAAGGCTTCAAGAAAGAGAAGTCAATCATGTTTTAAAGCTTCTTGTGGCTCATACCATTAGTTCGGAGGACCGATCACCTAGTTATGTGGGTGCTTCCCAATCCTCAATTGTTCCACCTGTAGCTTTGAATGGTGCTCCTCCATTGACTGTAATTGATTCAGGATACGACCCAAAGAATCATGGCTTAAGAACCATAGCATTCTTATCATCGATTGCGGAAGTCACAACTTCAATAAAAGGCTCCGAACATGAAGCGAAAGGTATGTCAACTTTCTCTCCAACTTTTGGGAATACTATTAAAGCTTATGAAGAAGTCATTTGATTTCCCATTGAGTCATCGAAGGACAAAAGGAAACTAATCGTTCTTTGTTTTCGTGCCATAAGTACATTTGAAATGCAAATAACTTCTTCTATCCAAATGATTCAAACTTCTATACCTTTTGTTCCCTATTTACCAGCATATATGGAAGCCATAATCGGGGATGAAATCAACTATGATGAATTGATGATGTCGAAGATGTGAAACATAACATCGCTGAGTGGGATAAGCATGCTAGAGTTAGCTAAACAACGATAAGCCTAGCATTTTATAAAGAAAAAGGAGACTGAGGTGTAGATGAAGGCACATGAAGAAGCTAAGATAGAGTTGACACTAACAGAAAAATTATTGATCCCACTCCTTTGAAAGTGAACCTTCCTGAAGGTGATGAGGGTGAAATTACAGAAGTATCGGAAAAATGTTAAAGAGATAGTTGATATAGGTTTGGCAAAAAGTTTTGTGAACTCCGACTAAGGTGAAGAAAGTTCAAAGTTGTGGTGGTGGCAGTGGAAGGAAAGGAAAAAGAGCAACAAGAAGAGCAAATCACACTATCAAAGAGTAAGCCTAAATGAAAGAAATAGGGTGTTTTATCAACTTGACACATTTTGGTACTGTTAATATGTTTTCATATATTTTTTGATTGAGTATTGCACGAGTACGGCTCTCGCTTTTGAAAACACGATACAACTTGTATGGATAACGTTGTTTGTAAATAAAAATATATTTCATTATGTTTTGTGTAAATTTTGTGAGGTTTTTGCAATTTTCGTTAATTATTTTTTGCATTTTAACTCATTGTCGCACTTAAGTTCGGATCTTTTTTTCAAAAATTCACACTCGAGATCTCTTTTTCATCGTGAAATAAAGTTGTGTGAAGTTCAACATTGTCGATTCCACTCTCGATACTTCCTTTTGGTCGTTGATCTCAAGTCAAGTGGAATTAAGAGAGGAGCCTGAGGCCTCCTTCTCATCGTTTGTCCCAAGTCACGAGGAGCTTTGAGTTAGGCATCATAATCAGTCCTTTATACTTGCTTATCGTTGATTCATGTTTGAGTGACGGATTGCAATGGTTCATCCTTTATCGTCATTTCATTCAGTTTAGACGCATGAGCATCATTAATTCGCCAGTTTATACTCAAATCCAAGCTTTGATGGTTGGATTTAGCTAAGTAGATAGCTGGTATCACAACCACTTAGTTTAATGTGGTTGCCAACAAGTTCAAACACTAGGTTGAAGGTGGGATACACAAGTTGTTAGCATCGCGGGTTGTTTATACTAGGCCTAGTGATTTATTCGAGGCTCAATTTAGTTTGTGGGTGGTTAGATCACACCCATAATGTCGAAGTCCGGTGATGGGCTTGGAGTGCTAAATCGGTGCTTTGCTCTGAGGCATCGATGAAGTGCACTCGTGTATGCAAGTCAGCCGCATCACAACTAGCGTACTACACATATGGAAAGAACACCGAGAATATGAAGTACAAAGAGCCTTCATTAAAATCAAAGAAAAGCAGAGAAACATTTGCCTTATTACAAAACTTGGAAACAAATTACTTATATAACATAAATATAAATGTACTAAATAAAGTCTAAGTAGAGTAGCCACGAAGATGTTCGTTATTCTATGTCTTTGTAGTTCGCGCCATCAACAATCATTAGATTGAAGAATCCATCTCCAAGCTTCTATTGAATGATGTAAGGAACTTCCCACCGAGGATCAAGTCCTATCTTCATATGGGAAACATCCTTTCCAGGACGACGTCTCCAATGTCAAAGTGTTTTAGATGGACTTTCGTACTGAAGTATCAGGCGACCCATTGGCGATGTGCAACTTCCCTCAGTTCAGCTTCTTTGTGTTTCTCATCTAACAAGTCTAGAGATTCCACTAGGAGGCTTATATTTATTCAAGGATCATAGTATGTAATACGATGACATTGCACTTTGAGTTCAATCGAGATTGCGACTTTAGAGCCATAAGACAGAGTGAATGGAGTATGACTAGTCATTGGCCTATGGTTAGTTCTGTATGCTTAAAGGCTAACGAAAGTTCACCTACCCACTTGCTTCCATACTTTTCCAAATGTTTATTGAGTATGGACTTGATGATTTTATTGACTACATTAACTTGTCCATTACTTGAGGATAAGCATCTACCGAAAATCATTTCTTAATGCAAGGACTTTGACAGAACTCCTTGAAATCAAAGTTATCGAACTGGGTTTTGTCATCACTAATGATGGATTTTGGAACATCAAAATGACAAATGATGTTGCAAACAACAAGTTGATTACTTTCAATGCAGTGATTATGGTGAGGGGCCCGGCTTTATCCCATTTGGTAAAGTAATCAACTAAGATAATGGTATATTGAGCGCCACCTTTAGATATGCGAAGGTTCCAATGATATCGACTTCCCAAGATGTGCATGTCTATAGGCTGACCATTTAAGTGAGTTCGGTAGGCCGAGCTCATGGAATCTTGAAGAACCTTTGGCATTTATCACATTCTTCAAGTGTAGTCAACTGCATCTCGATCAACAGTTGGCCAAAAATAGTCGTAATAAAGAATTTTATTTGCCAGAGTTTACCCACCGGTACCGCACTCGCCTTCTTGTACATCACGTGACACTCATTTGACGTCGTTATGGGATACACGTCAGAGTAGATAAAGCTCTTTGAAATAGTACTCCTTCTTGAATGATATTGCAACATGTTTTACGTAGAAGTGAATGTTTATCATTACAGTTTTCATGAAGGATTCTCTATTATAATTAATTCATGACTGGAGTCATCCATGACTCCCGCTCAAGTTCAGGCTCTGTCGTTAATATCCAATCAGTCTCCATCTAATCGATACTCAGAGATTTAAGTACTATGACTGGGATAACTCCCATGAGTTATGCATCCCTGAAACTGGAAAGTTATGCTAATGTATCTGTTTTTCATTTTGTTCTTGAGGAATATGAGTGATAGTATAGTGCTTGAAACAACTAAGTAGTTCCTTAACGCTAGTGAGATAAGGGTCTAGTCATGATCCTTTGATTTGAAACTCCCCTGCACTTGACATACAATGAGTTGAAAGTCCGAAAAGATTTGACATTTCAACTCTTTTGCAATTTTAAGTCCAGCGATTAAAGCTACATATTCAACATCATCATTGGTTGCGGGGAAGTCTAGTTTCAAGGCATAAAAAAATAGAGTATTCTGCAGAATTGATAAGTACAACTCTGGTGATAAAACATTGTTTATTAGAAGATTCATGCATATATAGTTTCCATTGGATGCTACGTGATTTAGCTCTTTCCAGTAGATTGTGGAGAATAGTGAATCAGTGATGAAGTTTGTCAATGCTTGTCTATTTATTGCTCTTTGAGGGACAAATGTAAGGTCAAACTGGCTAAGTTAGATGTTCATTTTAAGAGTCTCCCAGATGCATCGAGCCTCTGAAGTACCTGTCATAGTGGTTAATCAGGATATACTTTGATTAGCTGAGATTAGGAATAACGGCGGGGCTTCGTGAAAGAATTTAACAGGAAATAAGCAAGCATTTCAAATTTTAGGTAGTTTCTTTAAGCTCTTGTTAATCTCTTACTAATATAGCAGACATGCCTTTGGATATGATTCTCCTTGCATGGAAATGATAGCATGCACAGACACGACTAAGTAAACGAATAGATCTTCATGATCCAAAGGCTTTGATAGGATGAAAGGTCTTTCAAAGTGATTCAATAAATCTTGGAATGCAAAAAAACACATTCTATCATCCACACAAAGTTATGTATCTCCATTTTGATCTTGTCGAAGAAGGGAATGCATTTATAGGTGTCTCTGGGAATGAAACTACTTAGGGAATCAACCTTCCCATTTAGACTCCTGACGTCATTGATGTTTACTCGAATGCATTATTCTCTGGATTTCTTAGATCTTCTCGGGATTGGCTTTAATCCCATGTGAGTTGACAATGAAACCCAATAATTTTCCTAAGGTAATGCCTAAAAAGCATTTCAAGGAATAGAGTTTCATGTTGTACTTGCAGGGAACAATGGATACCTCTATGAGGTCGTCGATGTGGTCGTTCGACTGTCATGACTTCACTAGCATGTAATCTCCATAAACCTCCACGGATCTCTCGATTTAGTCTTTGAATATAAAATTGATGAGTCATTGATGGGTAGCCCTAATATTTTTTAATCAAATGGAATGAAAACATAGCAATGCAGTCTCAGATCTATGATAAAGCTTGAATGTTCATGGAAATGAACGTGCATCGGGATTTGATTATAGCCCAAGTATGCATCCATGAATGATTGGAGATGATAGCCAGCTGTTGAGTCTATGAGTCGGTCAACCTTTTGAAGCAGGAAGCTATCCTGCGGGCATGCTTTACTCAATTCGGAATAATTGACAATGTCCTTTGTTTTCCATTTGATTTCTTTATGAGCACGGGATTTGAGATCCATTCGGGATAAAGAGCATCACAGATGAAGCCATTACTGAGTAGCTTATCCATCTCCTCTTTGAATGCTACTGATCTCTCTAACCTTAAGATTTGGCTTTTAGTTTTATTGGAAGGAATTTTGGATCGAAGTTTAGGGAGTGGCTTACGATTCCTGGCACAATACTGCACATTTCAGCATTGGTCCAAGTGAAGACATCAAGGTTAGCCCTTGAAAAGTTTGGTAATGTGACGAACCTTCATACCACATGCATGTAAATAGGTAAAGTACTGCGATGTAGCATGCCTAGCTGATATGGGCTGGCCATCATGAGTGATAATCAAAATAAGACTTGTCATATATCTCACAGCGCATAGATAATATGTAATAAGAAATATAGACAGTAATATAGCGAGAGACGACAAAAGACAAAGCACCCGACATACCATCAAAATCATAGACTTATTTACATGAAATCTAATAATATTTGAATACAAGTCATCCTCACTATAACCCTCAGTGTACGCTCATAAACGTGGAAAGAAAATATATAAAAGTAAGTATACTCAATAGCTCCTCCAAACTCATCTTCGGTTCGACATCCGATATAACCTAACCTATTATCTAATCTACTCATTAGAATCGTCGATGAGTACCCAATATAATAAGAGGAAACGTAAAACCTTAGCTCAGACAACATTCTGGTGGAGCGATAAAATCTATCAAAATCTGTATTACAAGATATGTAAATAGATATGTTAAGTCTCATACCCGACTTGTCCCTATAAACAAACATTCAACACATAATAACATGATAATATATGCTACTAAAAAAATAGTGCTACATAAAGAAATAACAAAAGAAGTAGGAAAAGTCATAAGACAAGAGAATATGTATAACCGTCCCAGCTTCCCATTTTCTATCTCCTCTAAGCCCTATCAGTGATATTCTACCTAAGAAGTGAAGGTGTAAGTGACATGGCAATCATAACAACCATCATACAGTCCTAACTATCATCTTCTAATGTTGTTAAAGAATTGATACTCGTAAAACAACCTCAACCAAGGACTAATGGAAATCTTGATTTTAGTGGAAATTCCGTTCTTCACCAACACATACCTTTCCACCCTAGTTTTGCCACCCAGGGTAAAAGATTCCACAGATCCTGAAGGGTGTCCTCACGGTACCTCTTCTTTGAGTTATACTAGAAGACTCCGAACTATCAACAACTCCTCAGTAAAACAATTGCAGAGTGATTTATATCTGTCGATCTAAGACTTGAGTCCCTCTCAACTGATTCATTATATTGAAGCTTTGTTACACCATGAACCATTTCAATCCTTACAGCGTTGTTCTACATGAGTTGTGTCCATATTCTCGTTCGCCACGATTCAATTCTATTGTGTCGCTCTCTATGAAATACTTTACTATCATATGGCCATGTTCTCCATGTCCTAACTATAGTTTCCCTTCAATCCACTCCCCATTTGAGCCTTCACCAAAGATTTTATTTCTTGATCATGTCGTATCTCTCAAAGCAGGGCAACAACCATCAAACCAAGACAACTAGCGCGATCCCTAAAGCATCCTCTTCCTTTTCAATGGATCACAGGTCCATACAACCCATCATGATGGATCAGTACCAGTCCATATACTTAGCAAATTTTTGGCTAAGTACTTCATATTCTCGAAGTATATCTTCCTTAGGCTCCATTCTCCAACCGTTCCACTTCCTATCGATCCATCATGATTCCCTACCGGTATATAACTTAGAAGAATTCTCCAGTCCTTAAGCTAAGTCCAATTTCACCTCAATCTTGATTAGTACTCATCTTATGCATCCAGGAGTCCATGCCAAAATTCTCATGGCCAAATAATGCATCTCTGTTGACCGCTACCTGTCCATAAGGCCATGGACTAATACTAGTCCATAAGGCCATGGGCTGATACCAATCCATGTACTTAGCTAATTTTTAGCCCCATAATTTGGCTTCCCTAGGAGTCCATGCAAAAAGTTTAGAGGTGAAATAACGTTTCCCGATTGACCAATACCAATCCATAGGCCGTGGACCAGTACCGATCCATGTATTTAGCAAATTATGACATTAAATTTTCTGATGTATTTCCACCACCTTTTAGAGCTCAACCCCTAATTTTCGTATGATTCCAACGAACTTTGCTCTGGTTGCGATTCAATCTTCATTCCAATGCCTAATTTCATCGATACTAACACATAAAATGTGACACCCCACGTCCGTTAATGTCACTCACTAAGGGAATGCATTAAGTTTCGTGAAGCGTTATAGGTAAACAAACACAGAATATTACAAGACATATATAAATAAGATAGCAGCTGAAATTAAAAATTTTAGTTCAAACGTAAGTCATAACATCGTGGTCCAAAATACCATAAGTCATAAAAACCATTACAATAATATAACTTCTGTCTTGTAACATCATAGTACATAAATATATAAAAAGCATAATTCCCCAAAAAAATAGCTAAGCCATGGTAGAGATAAGAACTTGAGCTATAATTCAAAAGCAGCTCCAACAAGATGATAATCGAGTCTTGACTAAGTCTGAGAATTCCCTCCTTACGAACCTGGGAGGGAAACAGAAGAAAGAAGAGGAAACAAAAAGGGACAAACATAAAGTCTGGCGAGTCCAGTTACTTTTATCAAATGAATAAAAGTAGCATGACAGGCGTATAAAGTGGATAAGAGAGATGACTATATAAAGGTAGGTATGACAAGGTAAACAAGATATGGCATATATGCTTCTAATAATTACTCTGCACCGCTACTAGTATATACAGAATGAGATGATCCCTTCATTATAAGGTGGTAGACTTAGGCATACATCCAAAAAGTACCCTAACAACTATCCTAATCGATCGGCTCCCTAATCAACGTAGATACTCTGTGTCGGCCCCACCGTAGGATGTATCACATCCTAAAGTGGCAACCCTCCACTGATATGCACAACCCCATATTTACAGGTATCGCGGTCGTCTTATCGCCCTCTACCCGGCTCATGCACGCTCATGGCCTAGTCGGTTTGCGCTGCGCACACCGTCCTCCACGTTTGGATCTCTTACAACAAGTCCAGTAAGCGTTCCCCTTCTCCGACCTAGTTCGGAGTACATGTTTAATAACTATTCCGGGTTACTAGCTGAAATGGGTCCCACACAATATGATCCAAGCTCTCGCCCTTTTCTTGTAACCCCAATAGGATTTCATTGGCTAATGTATACCACTATGTGTCTTTAATTACATAACCTTATCATTTCTACAAGTTATGCCTACCCTAAAAGGTGTCTTTAATTACATAACTTTATTATTTCTACTGGTTATGTATACAACTAGGTGTCTTTAATTGCACAACCTTATCGGGCTAAGTTTGTGGGCCTATATGTAAATATTACCCACCCCCTCAGATTTACTTAACCCACCAACTGTTCAACTAATTTTACTTAACCCTAATTTTAGTTCATATTCATACAATCCCTATGGATTTAATTTGGTTAAGTATTATAATTCATTACCATGTCCATTTACAGTTTATAATAGGCTAGACCTCCCACATTAGGCCTACAACTTGTGGATGTTGGATATGCCGGTCGGGTCCGGGCAGACTTCTTCCACAAGTTGGGCCTAACCTCGGGTCATAGCCTGTCTCGCATTTGTGCATTTAGGCGCCTCACATTAGGTTCAACATTAGTGGTTGCTGGATGTGACGGTCGGGTCCAAGTAGACTTCTACCACTAATGCAACCTAATCTCGTGCCATAAGTGCAGTTACAGTTTCTAATTACTGTAATCCTAGGCATTTTAATTATTACCCAACTAATTATACCCATGTCTTTATAGTTGTTAATTCCCGTCTACCCAATTATGTTCATAGTGAATAATATGTCCAAATTCATATGCCAATACTAATATTTTCCCCCGTTCCCCAACTAACAAATTCACATAATTCGCGGCATGCCAAATCTATATAATAGCCTATTCATAAACGATAAAAGGGGAAAGGTGATGGGAATATGACAAAATTGATTGTCCTAACATAATTGGCATAAACATGTACTTACATGGTGATAAGGTGAACATATAAGCATAGATACAATGAACTTGTGGCAGTTAACTAGTTCTAATATGGCAAAGATGTTAAGATAGGCATGAAAAGATCTAAATATTAATTTAGATGTCCAACAAGTTCAGATCTAGTATGATAAGCACAAGGAGATCTAAAGAATAATCTAGATCTGATTAATAATGTAGATATCTACATAATTCAGATCCAATAGTTAAGAGTATATATGATATAAATAAGGTTTAAGATCCACATCATAGAATGTCACAAAAGTTACAATAGATACGACTAGATAGAGATTTAGATCCAAGTAATAACCAATTCGGAATGTCATATGTTTGCAATTTACAATGGATCCAGTATCATTTAGTCACAGGAACAAATCCAAACTATAGTCATATCGGGTTTACTTTTAAATATTTAAATCTAAAAGCAACTAAGAACAGTGTTTGGATTAGAAAGTAGAACTAAAAGAGAAGCTTGCTGAGATGTAGATCTACACTTGAATCTCTAATTGATTTGATTGTTGTAGAAGATAAAGAATTCATTTCAGTTCAGACACTAGCAGCGTTTGGCCTCCATTGATTTGCAGTGAAGAAAACAAGAGAAATGGACCTCTATATATAGCTGCCAACCTCCAAAAACCGTCTGCCACCTCAGCCCTAGTGGTCGACCCCTCTTTATGGGGTTGACCCCGGGGTCGACCCCCCTTAAGGGGTCGACACACCTACTACGGGGTCGACCCCCACTTAGGGGTCGACACCCATGGGGCTGAAATTTTCCCGCTTCCCCCAATTTTCTTGATTTCGATTTTTTGACTGAAATTTGAATTCCTGGGTGTATATATATATATATATATGTGTGTGTGTGTGTATAATTATCTTGCGCGTATACAAACTTCAAATCCTCATAACTTCTTCATACAGTGTCCGTTTTACGCAAACCAAATGTCTATCTTGACCAGAATTTCGAGATGGGCATGATGGAAAAGTCTCTTTCCCTTAATTCTGAATATTAAATTAATTATTATTTAATTTATCCTCTTTTAGTGTCGTTAAAATTACGGTGTGTTACATTCCCCCTACTTAAAGGATTTCGTCCCCGAAATCTCTAAGTTGAGAATAATGTATATCCTACCATCCATCACCCATCTACTCGTCCATCAATCACAGGCATCCATTGTCCTTAAAGTATTCTAATGCTTATATTAACATATGCAAAGGTGTGTGTATATGTCCTAATACTAATGCGAAGAGTAGGCGGTTTGTTGATTCAGTCGACCTCCTCAATGCAATGTATGTTAGTGTCATGAATCCAAAATGTATGCAAATAATCCTATTATAGTATGTAAGTTCTATATGTGTTCGCATCCATTCGTCCAAATGCAACATCCATTTGATAATACATCTATTTTCATCCATTAAAAGGAAAAAGAATGCACACACATTCATATGCAGTATGAGGGTCATTGAGCCAATCTAGTGCCTAATGTTTGTGTATATGCACCCACAGGCAACCACTAGCAACCACTTGCATCCATCAAACATAACATGTCTCAAACACATGTTTACATCCATAGGATTCCTATCTAAAGGTCGAATATACTATTGATAGGACATACTCAAGTGATAGAAACAAGCATAGATAAAACGTTTGGAAAAAGAGTTAAGAACGTACCCTCGAAAAGGAAAGGGTATGAAGTACGGATCTTGTATTCGGTCTCCCAAGTCGCAACCTATGGTTTATCTCCCCATTGAAACTTTATCAATTTGATTTCTTTATTGTGGAGCTTCTTAATTTCTGATCCAAGAATATGTGTAAGGACTCGTCTGACTGTCGCCTCCGGTTCCACTTCAACTTCCTCTAATATACTTGGCTCAACAACTTCCGCGGTGTCATGCAAGCACTTCCACAGATGAGAAACATGGAAAACATCATGAATGCCAGATAGATTTTCTAGAAGATTACTCTATAGGCCATTTGGCCGATCCTTTTGGTTATAGGAAATGGTCCTACAAATCTAGGTGCTAACTTCCGAACAGATCCCAAGCGAACCACATTCCACATAGGCGATACTTCAATAAAAACTAAGTCTCCCACTTCAAATTCGATGTCAATCCTCCTCTTGCCTACATAGGATTTCTACCTATCTTGAGCTATCTTCATTCGTCGTCCAATAAGATCAATTTTCTCGGACGTTTCTCTAACCATATCAGGTCCAAGTAACAATCTTTATGTAGATTCCCACCAGCAAGTTGGTGATCTACAGGGTCATCCGTACAATGCTTCGAAGGGTGCCATGTCGATACTGGCTTGAAAGTTGTTTTTTTAGGTAAACTCTTCTAAAGGAAGGTGCTCTTCCAAGTCCCTCCGAAGTCTAGGATACACGGCTTTAAAAGATCCTCTAGAATTCTGTTCACCCTCTCCGTCTGTCCATCAGTCTGAGCATGATAAGTGGTGCTCAAACACAACTGTGTACCTAATGCATCTTGCAAGCTCCTCCAAAATTCACTGGTAAAGACGGGGTCACGATCGCTTACGATGTTGGAAGGTACTCCATGAAGACGGACTATCTCATGAACATAAATCGCCACCAACCATGATGTTGTCCTCTTACTCTTCATTGGAATGAAATGAGCGCTCTTAGTTAGTCTGCCCACTATTAACGAAATACTAGTATTTCCTTTCTTTGATCTAGGCAAACCATTTATGAATTCCATGGAGACGCTCTCCCATTTGCACTGTGAAACCTCCAAAGGATGAAGTAAACCACCGGGCTTCTTTTTCTCAGCTTTAACTTGCTGGCAAACTAAACATTGAGAAACAAATTCTGCCACATCTTTATTCATCCCAGCCCAAAAGAAAACCCTCCTCATGTCTCTGTACATCTTATCACCGCCTGGATGAATAGTCATCTTAGAATGTTGGGCTTCTTCTTGGACTGCCTTTATCAAGCTTCCAGTTTGAGGAACACATAGCCTTCCATCTCGTCGCAACTACCTCTTTCCATCTATGGAATATCTATTGAGGTGACTAAGTCTCCCCTTTTCTGAGCCTACCCATGATGTCTAAAATTTGTGGGTCACATAGCTGCGAAGCTCCTATCTGATCCATAAGAGTTGGTCGTATTTCTAACGACCCAAACAAATCAGGCAAAATCTCGATGGAGGAACTAAAGACAAAGGTTGATATGAACTTCAAGCTCTTACTCTCCACAAACAAATGACATAAGGCCATCTTCTACCTACTTAGTGCATCAACAACCATATTACCGTTGCCAAGGGTATAAGCGATTTCAAAATCATAAGAATCTAAGAACTCCATCCACCTTTGTTGCCTTAAATTAAGATCATTTTGCGAGAATAAGTACTTGAGAGATTTATGATCGGTGTATGGCTCGAACTTCTCTCCAAGTAAATTATTGATCGACGCTAATCTATGAATTAGAAAAGCGCGACATTTGTATGTCAATCAATTATGATGCCACTTGAACTAATCTATGAATTAATCTATGAACTAATCTATGAATTAGAAATGACTTTGCATTGTCCACCATAGATATAAGAGCATAAAATAAACACATTTCTATGTCAATCAATTATGATGCCACGTCTTTAGCGCGAATACTATGCCAGCTAGTGGGATAGTTCTTCTCATGAACTCTCAACTGCCTACCCCGATAACACATTACCTTTCCGTCTTGCATCAGAACCACACTAAGCTCTGTACCGTATGCATTAGTGTAAACTGTAGACACTTTGTTCCCAATCGGGCAAAGTCAAGACTGGGGCTATTGTCAGAGCCCTCTTCAAACGTTGGAAAGCAACATCACAATCTATATCCCATGAAAATGCCAAGTTCTTCTTCGTCAGCCTGGTGAGAGGGGATGATATCTTTGCGAAGTTCTTAATGAACTTCCTATAATAAACTGCCAATCCCAAAAAGCTTCTCACCTCTGTTGCATTTTTCGAAATCAGCCAGTCCTGTACAGCAATTACCTTTGCGGGTTCCACATCCATCCCTCCTTTGGAGACTACATGCCCTAAGAATCTCACCTCTTTCCTCCAAAAATGGCATTTGGAGAACTTTGCCTTAAGTTGAAGCTCACATAGAGTTTTCAAAACTTCCCTCAAATGTTGGGCATGCTCTTCTTCGCTTTTGGAGAAGATCAGAATATCATCAACAAAGATTACGACAAATTTATTTGGGAACTCTCAAAACACTCTATTCATCGGATCGATAAAATAGGCGGGTGCATTTGTCAGCCCAAGGCATAACTTTCCATTCAAAAAAACCATCTGGAGTCCTAAAAGTAGTCTTGTCTATAATATCCTCGGCCACCATCAACTAATGAAACCCCGTGGCCAAGTATAACTGAGAGAATCCCGTGGCACCAACAAGCTGTTCAAACAAGTCGTCTATCCTCGGAAGTGGGTGCGTATTCTTCTTTGTGAGTTTGTTCAATTCTCTATAGTCCACACACAAACGAAGCGAACCATCCACCTTAGTTGCGAATACAACCGGAGTGCCCCATTCAGTTATGCTTCGTCTGATAAATTCTTTCTCAAGTAGCTCCCTTACCTACTTACTCAACACCCCCTTTCCCTCGGAGCCATATGGTGCACTAGTAATGCAAATGACTTTGCATTGTCCACCATATATATATGAAAATCGGTCTCACGCCTCAATGGTAAGCCCCAGACTTCCTCAAACACATTAGAATAATCTCAGACTATTGGAATAGATTGCAAATCATCTATGGATGCGTCAAAAGACTCTAGGAAGCTAAGCATAACAGATCCTTGGGGTCGTAAGGAATCTCAAGGGTCCTCCCATGGCAAGTCAGAAGTCTAACGACCCTCCTTTCACAATCTAGAATGGCACCATACGTGGTTAGCCGATCCTTCCCTAGAATCAACCCATTTCCCATGAAACCAAGTACATACGCATCGCATTCAAATTCGACACCTAACACTAATATCCTCAAACCCCTACAAATCACAGATAAATGAGACCAACCACCAATGGGGTATGAGACAACTACAGGATCCACTACCATACTAGTATTTAAGTGCAGAGATTTAACAACAGAACTAGATATAAATGAATGTGAAGCGCTAGAATCAAAAAGAGTGCTAATAGGATGATTTGAAAGAGAAAGTAAACCTTCCATAGAAATTTTTCTACCTCTTTCAGGAGCACTGATTGTGAGAGCATGCACATGCCCTCCAGAAGTTCCTACCCTCTGACCTTGTCCCTATTTCTTTGGGCACTCCTTAGCAAAGTGTTTGACCTCTCCACAGTTAAAGCAAGAATTTTTCCTTCTTTTGCAGGCTTTTGCCAAATGACCCTCACGTCCACATCTGTGACACTTCCTCTTATCCTTACCCTTGTCATTCTTCCCTCCATTTTTTTGTTGTTGTGGCTACTGTTGTCCTTTCTTGGGCCATTTCTTCTTTTATTGCATTGTTTCCTCAGCTTCAACCTCCTTTTTTTCTCCTTTCTCTTCATCATACATCAAGGCCATATCAACAAGCCTTTCAAAAGTTGCCCCCACTGGAATATGGGTCATAGCTAACCAATGAAGGGGTTCATTCATCCCTTCAGCAAACCTCAAAGATTTCTTATGCGGGGTATCCACCAGGTCCAGTCTAAATCTTGCCAGCTGGTTGAATTTTTTCACATACTCTTCAACTATCAAGTTTCATTATTTGAGTGCTAAGAATCTGTCTATTTGCATGCTTTTCTCATCTTGGGAAAGAAACTTCATTTCAAACCTCTGTCTAAAATTGTCCCAAGTCTCCATTGGACGGTCTGCTTGAGTTACCTCCCACGAAAACGAAGCTTTATATTTTAGTAGCCAAGCAGCTAATGAATCTTCCTTCAATCCTCTACTTCTAAGATTACAAATAAGTCCTCGGTCTACTTGAGCCAATTACTTGCCTCTACGAATGTCTCAGTTCCATGGAATGGCTTCCCTCCCATAGCACGGAAATCTTTGCAGATCTTAGAGAAGTTGTCTGCACGCGGGTGAGGTGGAGGAAATATGGGTGCAGCTAGGGGAGGAACGTTTCCTTGTCCTTCGGCAGGCGCTGTGGCCTCCAGATACCTACGGAACCATCATGGTATCGTAACGCTATCTAGAATGTTGGGTTCCCAGGACATTCTGAAAAAAAGAAAAAGGAAAGAGATTCAAATAAGGGAACGAAAGATATTACTTATGGCTTTTTGGGGAATGTTTTTCAAAATAGACTTTTCGTTTTGAAAATGCTTTCTTTTAAAACCTTTTTGAAAATAGTTTTTAAAAACCTTTATCAAACATGGTAACTGTAATAACCCGGATATTTCGTCGGTTAATTTTAAATATCTAATATGGATTTAAATATTGGATTGATAAAATGAATGGAATTTTATATTTGAGATATCGATTTTAAAATCAATTTCGATTTAATATTAATATATTAAATTATTGGAATACGAAAATTGATTTAGTTGAATTCAAAATGTAATTTGAATTAAATACAGTTCAAATAATTAATAGGAAATTTTATATGAATTTATAATGATAATAATATTAATTTATTACCGAGGAGAATAAATTATCTGAAATTAGTTTATATTGATTTAAATTAATATCTCCTTCAGATGTTCGAATTGGACTTCGTGACCTATCCCAATGCATCCGAAATAGGGGTATTACCCTAATATTGTCAGTTGTTGGGTTCAGAGAAAAGCTTAGATTCATGGATTATTTTATTTTAAGGACACCGGTTCAAAATTGAATGTAAATAAAATAAAGTTTAACCTGGTTTTTGTGGACAGAAACAAAACAACATGGTGGCCTCACTGTTCAAGTTCTAAACCATAAGAGAAAAACAACCCGTGGCCTCCTCTCCTCTTTAAAAATCCATGGCCTCGCTGTTTAAAATTTAGCCACACCCTTCCTTTTATAAACCCAGTGAACTTCCCTGTTCCTTTTCATTTCCACTCCTCAGAAATTAAATCCGCTCCCTCAAAAAAATCGCTCCCATCTCCTCTTTCACAAATCAAGGACCGCGAGTTCCTGGGAGGTCAACGTCGAGGTTGTGTTACGACCTCGGGTTCAAAGGGAGTGACTGTCGTGGGTGAATTCGAAGTCACAATGTCCAGTTAGGGGTTTTTCTCATGGTTATGGGATTCGATTTGGGGAATCTTGATATCGCCTTGTTCAACGTCACTGTTGGTGGGTGAACCAGAGCTCGCGATGGATGTTGGTGGTTGCGGAGTGACAATCTGAGGTTGCGATAAATAAAACTGGTGTACTACGATGTTACCGTAAGTTGTTGGATTGGCAGTAAGTAATTTCTTTGGAGTTCGATCTTGATTCTGGGGAGGGACTGAGGCGGCTCCAGGTTGGCGGGAGGTCTATGGGAGCGCGGTGCACTGATTATCATTTTTCAGATGGGGATTTCCGCGATGGATTAGGTCGAGGCTCACTGTGGAGAGGACTGCAGTGAGGTCGGAGTCGGGATTTAAAAGTGGTGATGCGGTGTTGAGAAGATGGCGTCGAAGGGTGTAGCTCGAGATAGGGAGTTCGCAACTTTGGCAAAGTGGAGGAGGCTGAGAGTGTCGATGTTGAAATTAGTTGAGAGATTTAGAGGTGCAATTTGGGATTGTGAAGTGGTGTCGCAACCTGTAGCCTGGATTAGGATATGGATGCAAGGGTGTTGTCCAAGGCAGTATTGTGGTTTTTACGGTGCTGATGATCGAGTGGTGATAAGGGGATTGTTTAGTAATGCAGCAGTTTGGACTATAGCAAAAAAGGATTAAGGTATATTCTTTTCAAATTAATCATATCTAAGATAATTTATTTAATTATATTATTAGCTTAAATTGATGATAATTCGAATCTAAATAAGGATTTATTTTGGTAAGGTAATTAACAATCATCGTTAACTAATTTATAATTTAGTTAATCATGTTTAGTTCAACTAGTATTTAAAAAAGCAATATGTTTATATAAAAATCAGATGCGAACGTCATAAACCAGTTGGGCTTATAGATGTGGATTTACATAAGCTGGATTTTAATCAGAATCACAATGGATCGAAAGAAAAATCATCGGTGAGTGAATCTCACTCACCTTTTATTTAGAATCATTTTTATTCGGTAAAAATAATTGTTGTTGTTTGTTTGAATGCTTTCTGGTTGATTTAAATATATTAGTTATTTAGGGTGACTTTAATATATATATATATATATATATATATATATTGGGTTGATGGTTGGACTGTTCCCGCAGTACCATTAGTGGATGCCCACAGTATCATTAGCGGATGACCCTATACACCCCATGCTATGATAGTGGATGACCTTCATACCGCGATATCGTGCCTCGAAGCAGGATAGGTATTAATTATGTCGAGTAATATATTTGGATGTAGGAAAACAGGTTGGAGGGATCCAACTGGATTCCTCAAGAATATATTATCTGTTTGTTTATTTTTTTGCATATATACTGTCATATGTGATGTGTTAGAAATCCTAAAATTTGTAATTGGTTGTTTTGGGTGTTTAATTATCATTGGGCCTAAAATGTTGATATTTAAAAATATCATGAAAAGGATATTTGAGATTTAAAGGGAAATTCTATTTTTCTAAAATAGGATTTGAAATTCGAATAGAATAGAAATATTAACTTGTTTTAAAGAATAAAAACAAGTAGTTCATTTATAAACGAAGTTTATAAATAAAGTGAAATGAATTATCATTGGATAATTCAGAAAATAGAAATACAAGTGTGACTTTGGGAAGGGAAATATATTTTTCCAAAGAAGAAATATTTTATTTGAAAGCGAGACTTGTAAAAAATGGGGTTTATAAATAGAAAGTGGAAAATTATCATTTGGATAATTTGAATATTTAAATTCAAATGTGAATTTAAAAATAGAAATGGGGGAAATAGTTTAAAGAAATAAACAATGGAATTTATTCTGATGTTTGAATATAAAATGAACTAAAAAAATCCGTAAGGATTTATGATTTCGAATTCGATTTATTCGAATTTATTTAAATAGAAGTTAAATTGATTATAAGAAATTCAAAGGAAATTCAGATATAGAATTTGAATATAGAAATTCAAATGGAATTTGAATACAGAAAATTCAAATATAGAGTTTGAATATAGAAATTCAATATGGAGTTTGAATATATAGAATTCAAATAGAATTGAAATGGAATTTGAATATAGAATTCAAATAGAATTGAAATGGAATTTGAATATAGAATTCAAATAGAATGGAAATTGAATTTGAATAAAGAAAATTCAAATAGGAATTTGAATATAGAAAATTCAAATGGAATTTTGAATACAGAAAATTCACAGAGTTTTTAAAATATAGAAAATTCAAATAGAATTTAAATAGAATTTGAAAATAGAAAGTTGAAATCATTTTAAAAAGGAAACAACGGTTTTGATTCTGGAATTCAGAATCTAAAAGGAGTTGGATTTCAAAAGGGATTTGAAATGGAAAACTTGTTTTAATATATAAAACAAGAAAGATGAATTTATAAACGATGTTATAAATCTACTGAAATAAATTATCTTTGGATTATTTAGAAGTTTAAATTCAAGGAAGAATTTAAAAGGTGAAATTGGAAAACGTGTTGAAATTTGAATAATTGATTTTATTCCGGGATTTAGAATATAAACTGAATTGAGGAAATCCAAAGTAGTTATAATTGGAATTCGATTATATCGAATTTTAAAATTTATTTATAAAAAGAAATGGGATTTGAATGACGGATCGAGTAATAATAAATGTATAACAGAGTAAGGAAAAATCAGCGATTTTAGATAATCAGAATTATTGAGTTGAATTGGGAAAATTGGTTTGATATATATTAAACTTACATCAGAATGGAGTTGAATTTATTTACAAAGTTTAAAAGTTCATATATATATAAATATAGTTAAAACGAACTCGTCGCAGCGCGACAGTTCCTAAATTGGCGATTCGAACTTCAATTGAGTATATAGAAGTCAAATTAAGTCGGAAATCTTTGAAACCAGAACCGTCAGGACAAATTAGATAATAGTTTTCTATTGGAAGAGAAAAACCTGAATTTCATCGTATAGATTTTGAGTTATGTCAAAATCAAATTTTCAGAAAAGTAGCGCCAAAATCGTTAAAAACCATAATGCTTTATTTAAATAAATAAAAGGATTTTAAGGAAATAAATTCCGAATTGATATTAGAAAAATCCAGACTGGAGATATAAAATAAATATGAACTCCAGTGAAGTAAGTGAAATGATTTTTGAAAACAAAAATCATATTTTTAAATTTATAGAATCAACTAATTGGGTGAATAATTAGTTAAGGGAAATTTGAATCGAAATTGGGTTTCTGGATAAGTGAAAGTGATTGAGAATTTATACTTGAAATCGGATATATAACTCGAGTTGAAAATAGAATTAGATTTGGTTCATGAGTAGACTAAAATATATTTGAATGTGATATATTCAAATAAATTAGTGAAATAGGCTAAAGAGCTAATTAATGGATCAATTAGCGAAGTGAGTTAAAAACGTCTGGATTGGGTGGAATAAATTGTGAATGGACATATATGGGATAAACAGGTATGGAATGAAGTATATGAAGATTTATAATTCGTGTGCCCAACAAAAAGGTACACGTTTAAATTCCATATGAGATTTTATGCGTCGAATTGGCAAGCCACTTGGCTTTTCTTTTTCTTTTGGATTGGAGAGGGCCTGTGTGGCAAGGCTGGAATTTTTCCGGTAACCCCGTACAAAGGAGGTTATGGTGAATTTTTCCTGAAATTTAAGGAGTTAGAATATTTTTAAGAAATTTGATAGCTAGAATTCAATGTATCGATATGTGTAGAATTAGATAAAGAAATGAAATTAAAAATAGAATATTGGAAACAAAAAGGAAATCTATAAATTAGATTTGTAAAAATAGAAAGAGAAGCGCATATGTGTTTTAGAAATGGAAAATTGTTTTAATATGGTATGGATTATTCGAGTAAGTAGTCTTGTCTGTTTTGACGTTATGAATGATATTCAATCAAGGTCTGAGAGGTTGTTTGTAACAACCCGAAAATCTGGGGCAGTTTAAAATTTTTATTTTGGCCATTTTAGCGAATTTTGAATATTCATAATGAATTATTTTAAATAATATCGGCGAGAAATTTATTTTGAATATGAATCGAACGTATATATTATACGCGTCGTCGTTAGAATATAAATATTTATATATAATTATAAATAGAATTGAAAATGGCGCGGTAGTTCGATAATTCGATTTCAAACTTCAATTGAATGTACCGGGTGCAAAACAATCCGGATTTTAGTGAAACCAAAAATCATGGGATCTAATTGATAATATCTTTCCAACGAATCTGACAAATCGAAATTTCATAGCGGGAATCAAAAGATATGTCCAGTTGAAAATTCTGAATAGTCGCTATGGAATTCAGGCCCTTAAAAATGGACATTTTGCAAATGACCTCGGATTTCGACGAAACCAGTTTTGTTGGGTCCGGGATGTAAAGTTATTGCTAGATTCCAAATTTCATAATTTTTCGAATCAATATGTGAGCGTGGTATAGGAAAACGCGTTTGACCAATTTCAGTTGATTTTAATCGACTGGAAATTGGCCATTTTTCTAACGGTCTCAGAATTCGTCGAAACTAGTTTTGTTAGGACCGTATCGTCAATACGAAGCTAGAAAATATTTTTTGAGAATTTTTAAAGTTCGTATGCGACCCCGGTAATTTGAAATGTACGTTTAAAATTCAATATAATGATTTAAATGTAAATTCAACGGAAACTGATTGTAACTATCGAATCAGCTTGCGATACATATCCCATTGTGTTCGGAATGGGGGTAAAACGCTATGGACGACAGGCGGTGGGCCTCGTTTCGAGTTCGTTTGTAAAAGTCAACTTTAGGTTGAATTTAATAAAAAAAATATATATATATATAAAAAAAAAAACTCTTTTCTTTATCTCTGGCCCCCCCCCCCTAAATTTCATTTCAATCGATTTCTGGAAAAAAAAAGAAAAAGAAAGGGGAGGCGCGGCGGAACCCTCCAGCCACCACCGGAGGCGTGCGCCCCACCAGATCCAGCGCCGTCCTCCCCCTCTACTTCTCCTCCTTTTCCCCCCCTTCGACTGGCGCCTGGCGCGAAGGCCCCACCCCCTGCCCTCCTCGACGAAGACGAGACGCCCCCCCCCAGATCCGAATAGAACGACCGCCGCCTGCCCCCTGACCCACCTCCGACGCTCCAGCCCCCCGTAAGTGACTGTTTTTATTTATTTATTTATTATTATTATTTCATTTATCTTAAAAACTGAATTTTATTTTAACTTAAAAACTGATTTTATTTTATCATAAAATCTGAATTTTATTTTACTTAAGATCTGAATTTTGTTTATCTTAAAAACTGAATTTTTAGGAAGTTAAAAAAAACTAATTTTATTTAAAGTAAAACTGAAATTTTATTTAAAGTAAAACTGAAATAAAAAAAAACTGATTTTTATAAAGTTTTAAAAACTGATTTGAAAAGAAATAAATAAAACTGATTTTATTTTGAAATGTTAAAATGGGAAAAAAAATTCGAACTTTAAAATAGAAAACCTTGTTTTTTTTTTAAGTTGAAAACTTTATTTTAGAAAGGCGAAAACTTTGTTTTTATAAAGTTGAAAATTTTATTTTAGAAAGGCGAAAACTTTGTTTTTATAAAGTTGAAAAATTTATTTTAGAAAGGCGAAAACTTTGTTTTTATAAAGGTGAAAACTTTATTTTTGAAAGGGTGAAATTTTTATATGAAGAATAAGGTGATAAAAATATAATTTTTATCTATATAGTAGCGTTGTGAAAATATGCTTATTTTTATATATTGAACTTCGATAGAAAAATAGAATTTTTATATATTGAACTTTGAAATAAAAATTCGATTTTTATATATTGAACTTTGAAATAGAAATTCGATTTTTATATATTGAACTTTGAAATAGAAATTCGATTTTTATATATTGAACTTTGAAATAAAAATTCGATTTTTATGTATTGAACTTTGAAATAGAAATTCAATTTTTATATATTGAACTTTGAAATAAAAATTCGATTTTTATGTATTGAACTTTGAAATAGAAATTCGATTTTTATATATGGAATAGCGAAGTAAAAATGTGATTTTTACGTATGTAGTGAAAGCAGCAACGAAGGTGACAAAAAGGCGAAACGACGAGGACTTCTGCAAAAGAAGAGCCGTGGAGCTAGGATAGCTATCGGTGAGAATTTCTCACCTTTCAATTTTATTTCTAGTTATATATATATACTAGGATGCAGACGGTGCTTAGTAGCACCCGACACAATCGTCCACAGACCATGGACTTGTTTGTTTGACTGTTTGGTGATTGATTGCGATATTGGTTTGAATGTGGTTTGTGGTGTGAAAAATCGAATCGATAAATTGGTTAGGATTAGACGTGCGCCGTTATAAGGCGAAGGAGTAAGGCTAGGTTAGATCCTTACTCCAAATTTTGTGGTTTGCATAACGAATTGATTTGATTGATGTGTGAATGGCGTGGGCCTTCACTAGACCGGGGATAAGGCTAGGCCTTGTCCCGTTTCTAGTATCGTGCCGTTATGCCGCCGAAATTTTCTAAAATATGTTAGAAAATAAAAATATCATTTTATTGTGTAAATGAATTGAATAGAAATTCATAGGTTGAAATAAAATGTTTTATCGTTAAAAATATAATTTTTAACGTGAAGTGAATAAAATAGAATATTCATTTACAAACCAGACGGTTTGTTTATGTACACCTATTTGAATGACATTGATTGGGACGATAAATTTTACACATCGCCCAACTGCACGAATAAAAATCGGTGTTTGATTGTTTGAAACCCCATACGGGTGTTAGGATGAAATTTGAAGTTCACTCATCCTGATTGATTAAATATGTCGATCGATTGATTGACAGGCTGTTATGAGCGTTGAATATCTATATTTGATGCTTATACAGTGTAGTGCACTTTGGTTGATGGTTGATTATTTTCAATGTTATTATATACATGTGTTGTATGAAAATCCATATAATTAATTTTATATGGTAATTGATTGGGCCTCATTCCAATCGTGAAAATAAAGAATATTTTGATAATAACAAATATTTAGACAATAGGAAATATTTGAAATAGAATATTTGAAAATAGAAATTTATGAAGCCGTGTTGATTAGATTGACGCCATTTTGACGTAAACGATATTTATATCGATTTTATTCATTTTAAAGTGAATATTGAAAAGTAATCTCGAAATCGAATATTTCGAAATGAATTGAATTGAAAACGATTTCGAAATGAATTGAATTGAAAACGATTTCGAAATGAATTGAATTGAAAACGATTTCGAAATGAATTGAATTGAAAACGATTTCGAAATGAATTGAATTGAAAACGATTTCGAAATGAATTGAATTGAAAACGATTTCGAAATGAATTGAATTGAAAACGATTTCGAAATGAATTGAATTGAAAACGATTTCGAAATGAATTGAATTGAAAACGATTTCGAAATGAATTGAATTGAAAACGATTTCGAAATGAATTGAATTGAAAACGATTTCGAAATGAATTGAATTGAAAACGAATTCGAATTGAATTGAAAGTGAATTGAATTGAATTCAAATTGAATTGAAATTTGAATTGAATAGAAATGAATTTTGAAACGATTTTATAAAGAAGAATTCAATTTTGATTTGAATTGAAATGGAAGTTGAAAATGTTTTTGAAACGAATTCAAAACTATTTATATAATTCGTTTTAAATAGAAATCGTCGAAATATATATATTATATATATTATATATAATATAATGGCCTGAATAGAACGCGCCGCGCCGCGGCAGTTCGCGAATTTCGACCATTTATTTCAAACGGACATTACGGGAGATCCGACCGTCGGATTCTCCTAAAACCGGAACCGTTGGGTTCGTATCGAAAAGAGCTTTCTAATGAATATTAGAAATTTGAAATCTAACGGTTGGATTTGGAGATACGTCCAAATCAAATTCGAAAAAGGTCGCTGTAAGTGCAGTTCGATGGCCATTGATGGAAATCGACTGTACGGGCCTTGATAAAATTATTAAAAATAGTAATAATTTGTGTAAAATCATAAGAAATGATTTAGAAAGAATTGGGATGAAAAACTCCATATTTGAAAAGATAAAAATGGACTTTTATCGAAATGAACTAGTTTTGAACTAGAGTTATAATTTTATTTATTTTTAAATAAATAAATTGAATTCGAAAAGGGTTTTAAAAATAACCAAAATTTCCAATGATTGCATTGGAGTGGATTTGAATCGAAATTGTCTTCGGAATATTTCGATGTTGGAATTCGTGATATTACAGGTGTTGTTATGGAAATTTGAAAGATATATATTTGTATCGTTATTTCCAATACGACATTTGTTAGTCGTAGAATTCGATATTGAATATAAGCCGATATATTTTCTATTCAGAGCCTTGTATTGAATATCGAATGTGATTTGGGTTTGTCGTGAATGGTGTCTTCACTAACACTGTTCTTGAGCCCAGTTGAGAAAAGATTAAATCTTTTTATTTAGATTTAATGAAGTGTACCAATTAAATGATATTTAATTGGAATTGAATTGATATTGATTTTTGGGTTTATCGTGAACAGTGTTTTAAATAACACTTGTTCTTTAACCCGATAATTAATGAATGTGATTTGGGTTTGTCGTGAATGGTGTCTTCACTAACACTGTTCTTGAACCCAGCTGAGAAAAGATTAAATCTTTTGATTTAGATTTAATAAAGTGTACCAATTAAATAATATTTAATTGGAATTGAATGGATATTGATTTTTGGGTTTATCGTGAACAGTGTTTTAAATAACACTTGTTCTTTAACCCGATAATTAATGGGATGTGACTTTGGGTTTATCGTGAACCGTGTTTTAAATGACACTGATTCTTTAACCCAGTCACAGATTAATACTAAGTGGAGTTTTAATGAATCTTTAATTAGATTGAAAAGATCGAGAATGGAGTATCACCAGTCTTGCTCCAGGCGATAGTTAAATCTTTAATTAGATTTGAATGTGAAATTTAGAAACTAACTGGCGGTTAGCCAAGCAGAATGGTTTTCTGGATATTGATCTGATGTTGGTTTCGGCCTTCGGGGTTAATATTTGGGGAATTATTCTCTTGATTAATTTACGGTTAGTGACTAATGAATTGGAATGAGGCGTATGTTGTGTTTGTGTAACACTTATTTAAAATATACGCGAGTTATTCGGAAAGACCGGGTTTATCCCATTCTGAGTAACTGATACGACGATAAGTCGAAGATGAAGACGATGGTCGAAGACCGGAGGTCTTCACGTCGTTTGGGGGATAACTGATGATCTTGATTGGGCTGTACACCCAAGAAGATGGAAACAGTTAGTGATCGTCCAGACGTACTTGGAGATCGATGGATATGCGGGGTACTAGGTGCCTCCGGTTTCGTTCAGACCCAGAACGGACTTGTAAATGGACTGTGTGTCTGACATCGGATTTCATTCTGTGGGACTGATATCGGTTGCATAGGATGGTTTGCCTGTGTGGCATGCTAAGATGCAAAGGATCAAGGCTTCTATTGAAAAGCAAAGTCTTGTGGTGATGATCAAAGCAAGGCCTTTGTGGCGTAGCTTTGTGTAACGTTTGATTCGCGAGTTTCACACCCGGTATGAATCAAAAACGGGAGACGGACCTCAGGGGGGACATGCGTTTTCTTTCTAGCTAGAAGTGGCGTCAGTGGTTTTACACGCCCTGACGAGTTTGACTTATGTGGTTGTTGCTGTTGCGAGGCGCCTCGGATTGATCGGTCGTTCTCGAACCGATGGAGTCATGTAGTTGGCTCATTTACGCCCCAAAGGGCGGAGAAACGTATTGTTCAGGCATTATAATCCACTTCGTGTGGACCGGCCCTGACGATCCAAGGTACGGTTGCGGCTGTGCCTGAGACACGGGCTAGAGCGTCTCGAATCGGTTGAGGACTATCTTTTGCCTCGGTTCATAGACGGAAATCCAATTTCCAAATACGTGACTTTGCGATTTTGATTGTATAACCTATATATGGCGACATAGTGGTATGGGGCATTCATGCCGCCTATGATTGATACTTATGATTTGAAGTTGTTTTATACACTATGCACTTATTATAGTATCAAATGATTTGTTTTAAACGTATCAAGCATTCTTTGGCTGTTATAAGGGAAAACCCTATCCTCGGCTGCGTTGCATTGTGTGATGGGACCTGGGTCTTATAACAGCTTCATTTTTCTTTATTTAGCATTGCGCTGTTTGTTTTATGCACTGGTATTCTTGGGAGGAAACCCGTTCCGTGTTATACGGCGTGGTCCCTTGATTTACCTAGCTTTAAAAATAAAGATTAAATGTTTTAGTTCTCACACCAGTCACATGACTGACCTGGAGTTTATTGTTTTAACCTAAACTCTGGGTGCCCCTATTTTGACACGGGCAGCTAGTAGTTTTGGTTTTGCAGATTTATATTCACAGGATCCTAGTTTACAGCTGGAAAGATATCCGGAAAGCTTTGTATCCGTATATCTCCTTCTAGTTGTGTATTGTATTATTTTCCGCTGCTATGTATTTAAATGTAATTTAAATCTCTGATATTTCTGTGTAATATTCATTTATACTCTGTATATTCTTGTAATCTGATGCATTGTTGTAATAAGCAGTGAAATGTTCTTCTGTATGCGTTCTGTTGTGGCTTGTTCTCGAACTATCCGACACTTTCCTTTACGGGGAAGTTGCGGGTCGTCACAGTTGGTATCAGAGCTTTGGTTTACAAAGCTAGAGAACAAGGCACATTAGAACCATACGAAAGAATTCATCAGATATTGGATTAGTAATATCCAACGGGAATGACTCGTTAGAGATGGGATCAGTAGTATCCTAGAACGAGTGCGAAGAGTATATTTTTTCAAATGAAAACAATTTTTGTTTTGAAAATTTAAATCCATTATTCGTAGTTGATTGTCTATTTATATTGATGTGGACAATCCAGTATATATAGATTTTGCGTATACGTCTGATCCGCGTATATTCGAAGTTTTAATATATTGGATAGATATAGAATCACACTCTAGTCGCCCGGAGATAATTTTGGTAATGCGGACGCATTATCAATATTTATATTCGTGTTTCGAAGGTGTGATATCTATATATTTCCTATTGACTGGTGTGAGAACCAAAATTAGATAAGGCCTATTGTTGTGATTTGGCATCAAAAACATGATTTTTGTATATGTATCAAAGTTATGAATTTGAAACTCTAATTCACTAATTGATTGATGTTTGTGTGGTTAGTTTATTTGTTTGCTAATTTTGAACCATTATGCCTAATTGAACCAAATATTGAACTGTAGTGAAATTGGTCGCATTTGCTTGCATATACATATATATCATTGAACAGGTCATAGCAAGGAGGCTAGAGCAGAGAATAAAATTTGTTTGCCCGACAAATAGGTACATGTTTACTACATAATTTCCTATTTTGTTTGGGTGATGATGATTTTGTGAGCCTATTGGCTAGCCGCTTGGCTTTTTCTTTTTCTTTTTGAGATCTGAAGGACCGGGGAAGCTATTTGAAATTCCCCGATGCTCCCATTGCAGGGGAGGTTATGGCGAAATTTTTCGAAAATTTAGGGAGTTAGCCAAATTTTTGAAATTTTTGAAAATTCTCAGAAACTAAAGAGTTGGAGAATGGAAGCCAGATCGAGCGTAGAGTTAATTAATCAAACCACTTTCGACTTTGTTCCTTTTCGGGGACGAAAAGTTTTAAGTGGGGGAGATTGTAACAACCCGAAAATCTGGGCCAGTTTAAAATTTTTATTTTGGCCATTTTAGCGAATTTTGAATATTCATAATGAATTATTTTAAATAATATCGGCGAGAAATTTATTTTGAATATGAATCGAACGTATATATTATACGCGTCGTCGTTAGAATATAAATATTTATATATAATTATAAATAGAATTGAAAATGGCGCGGTAGTTCGATAATTCGATTTCAAACTTCAATTGAATGTACCGGGTGCAAAACAATCCGGATTTTAGTGAAACCAAAAATCATGGGATCTAATTGATAATATCTTTCCAACGAATCTGACAAATCGAAATTTCATAGCGGGAATCAAAAGATATGTCCAGTTGAAAATTCTGAATAGTCGCTATGGAATTCAGGCCCTTAAAAATGGACATTTTGCAAATGACCTCGGATTTCGACGAAACCAGTTTTGTTGGGTCCGGGATGTAAAGTTATTGCTAGATTCCAAATTTCATAATTTTTCGAATCAATATGTGAGCGTGGTATAGGAAAACGCGTTTGACCAATTTCAGTTGATTTTAATCGACTGGAAATTGGCCATTTTTCTAACGGTCTCAGAATTCGTCGAAACTAGTTTTGTTAGGACCGTATCGTCAATACGAAGCTAGAAAATATTTTTTGAGAATTTTTAAAGTTCGTATGCGACCCCGGTAATTTGAAATGTACGTTTAAAATTCAATATAATGATTTAAATGTAAATTCAACGGAAACTGATTGTAACTATCGAATCAGCTTGCGATACATATCCCATTGTGTTCGGAATGGGGGTAAAACGCTATGGACGACAGGCGGTGGGCCTCGTTTCGAGTTCGTTTGTAAAAGTCAACTTTAGGTTGAATTTAATAAAAAAAAATAAATATATATAAAAAAAAAAACTCTTTTCTTTATCTCTGGCCCCCCCCCTAAATTTCATTTCAATCGATTTCTGGAAAAAAAAAAAGAAAGGGGAGGCGCGGCGGAACCCTCCAGCCACCACCGGAGGCGTGCGCCCCACCAGATCCAGCGCCGTCCTCCCCCTCTACTTCTCCTCCTTTCCCCCCCCTTCGACTGGCGCCTGGCGCGAAGGCCCCACCCCCTGCCCTCCTCGACGAAGACGAGACGCCCCCCCCAGATCCGAATAGAACGACCGCCGCCTGCCCCCTGACCCACCTCCGACGCTCCAGCCCCCCGTAAGTGACTGTTTTTATTTATTTATTTATTATTATTATTATTTCATTTATCTTAAAAACTGAATTTTATTTTAACTTAAAAACTGATTTTATTTTATCATAAAATCTGAATTTTATTTTACTTAAGATCTGAATTTTGTTTATCTTAAAAACTGAATTTTTAGGAAGTTAAAAAAAACTAATTTTATTTAAAGTAAAACTGAAATTTTATTTAAAGTAAAACTGAAATAAAAAAAAACTGATTTTTATAAAGTTTTAAAAACTGATTTGAAAAGAAATAAATAAAACTGATTTTATTTTGAAATGTTAAAATGGGAAAAAAAATTCGAACTTTAAAATAGAAAACCTTGTTTTTTTTTTAAGTTGAAAACTTTATTTTAGAAAGGCGAAAACTTTGTTTTTATAAAGTTGAAAATTTTATTTTAGAAAGGCGAAAACTTTGTTTTTATAAAGTTGAAAAATTTATTTTAGAAAGGCGAAAACTTTGTTTTTATAAAGGTGAAAACTTTATTTTTGAAAGGGTGAAATTTTTATATGAAGAATAAGGTGATAAAAATATAATTTTTATCTATATAGTAGCGTTGTGAAAATATGCTTATTTTTATATATTGAACTTCGATAGAAAAATAGAATTTTTATATATTGAACTTTGAAATAAAAATTCGATTTTTATATATTGAACTTTGAAATAGAAATTCGATTTTTATATATTGAACTTTGAAATAGAAATTCGATTTTTATATATTGAACTTTGAAATAAAAATTCGATTTTTATGTATTGAACTTTGAAATAGAAATTCAATTTTTATATATTGAACTTTGAAATAAAAATTCGATTTTTATGTATTGAACTTTGAAATAGAAATTCGATTTTTATATATGGAATAGCGAAGTAAAAATGTGATTTTTACGTATGTAGTGAAAGCAGCAACGAAGGTGACAAAAAGGCGAAACGACGAGGACTTCTGCAAAAGAAGAGCCGTGGAGCTAGGATAGCTATCGGTGAGAATTTCTCACCTTTCAATTTTATTTCTAGTTATATATATATACTAGGATGCAGACGGTGCTTAGTAGCACCCGACACAATCGTCCACAGACCATGGACTTGTTTGTTTGACTGTTTGGTGATTGATTGCGATATTGGTTTGAATGTGGTTTGTGGTGTGAAAAATCGAATCGATAAATTGGTTAGGATTAGACGTGCGCCGTTATAAGGCGAAGGAGTAAGGCTAGGTTAGATCCTTACTCCAAATTTTGTGGTTTGCATAACGAATTGATTTGATTGATGTGTGAATGGCGTGGGCCTTCACTAGACCGGGGATAAGGCTAGGCCTTGTCCCGTTTCTAGTATCGTGCCGTTATGCCGCCGAAATTTTCTAAAATATGTTAGAAAATAAAAATATCATTTTATTGTGTAAATGAATTGAATAGAAATTCATAGGTTGAAATAAAATGTTTTATCGTTAAAAATATAATTTTTAACGTGAAGTGAATAAAATAGAATATTCATTTACAAACCAGACGGTTTGTTTATGTACACCTATTTGAATGACATTGATTGGGACGATAAATTTTACACATCGCCCAACTGCACGAATAAAAATCGGTGTTTGATTGTTTGAAACCCCATACGGGTGTTAGGATGAAATTTGAAGTTCACTCATCCTGATTGATTAAATATGTCGATCGATTGATTGACAGGCTGTTATGAGCGTTGAATATCTATATTTGATGCTTATACAGTGTAGTGCACTTTGGTTGATGGTTGATTATTTTCAATGTTATTATATACATGTGTTGTATGAAAATCCATATAATTAATTTTATATGGTAATTGATTGGGCCTCATTCCAATCGTGAAAATAAAGAATATTTTGATAATAACAAATATTTAGACAATAGGAAATATTTGAAATAGAATATTTGAAAATAGAAATTTATGAAGCCGTGTTGATTAGATTGACGCCATTTTGACGTAAACGATATTTATATCGATTTTATTCATTTTAAAGTGAATATTGAAAAGTAATCTCGAAATCGAATATTTCGAAATGAATTGAATTGAAAACGATTTCGAAATGAATTGAATTGAAAACGATTTCGAAATGAATTGAATTGAAAACGATTTCGAAATGAATTGAATTGAAAACGATTTCGAAATGAATTGAATTGAAAACGATTTCGAAATGAATTGAATTGAAAACGATTTCGAAATGAATTGAATTGAAAACGATTTCGAAATGAATTGAATTGAAAACGATTTCGAAATGAATTGAATTGAAAACGATTTCGAAATGAATTGAATTGAAAACGATTTCGAAATGAATTGAATTGAAAACGATTTCGAAATGAATTGAATTGAAAACGATTTCGAAATGAATTGAATTGAAAACGATTTCGAAATGAATTGAATTGAAAATGAATTCGAATTGAATTGAAAGTGAATTGAATTGAATTCAAATTGAATTGAAATTTGAATTGAATAGAAATGAATTTTGAAACGATTTTATAAAGAAGAATTCAATTTTGATTTGAATTGAAATGGAAGTTGAAAATGTTTTTGAAACGAATTCAAAACTATTTATATAATTCGTTTTAAATAGAAATCGTCGAAATATATATATTATATATATTATATATAATATAATGGCCTGAATAGAACGCGCCGCGCCGCGGCAGTTCGCGAATTTCGACCATTTATTTCAAACGGACATTACGGGAGATCCGACCGTCGGATTCTCCTAAAACCGGAACCGTTGGGTTCGTATCGAAAAGAGCTTTCTAATGAATATTAGAAATTTGAAATCTAACGGTTGGATTTGGAGATACGTCCAAATCAAATTCGAAAAAGGTCGCTGTAAGTGCAGTTCGATGGCCATTGATGGAAATCGACTGTACGGGCCTTGATAAAATTATTAAAAATAGTAATAATTTGTGTAAAATCATAAGAAATGATTTAGAAAGAATTGGGATGAAAAACTCCATATTTGAAAAGATAAAAATGGACTTTTATCGAAATGAACTAGTTTTGAACTAGAGTTATAATTTTATTTATTTTTAAATAAATAAATTGAATTCGAAAAGGGTTTTAAAAATAACCAAAATTTCCAATGATTGCATTGGAGTGGATTTGAATCGAAATTGTCTTCGGAATATTTCGATGTTGGAATTCGTGATATTACAGGTGTTGTTATGGAAATTTGAAAGATATATATTTGTATCGTTATTTCCAATACGACATTTGTTAGTCGTAGAATTCGATATTGAATATAAGCCGATATATTTTCTATTCAGAGCCTTGTATTGAATATCGAATGTGATTTGGGTTTGTCGTGAATGGTGTCTTCACTAACACTGTTCTTGAGCCCAGTTGAGAAAAGATTAAACCTTTTTATTTAGATTTAATGAAGTGTACCAATTAAATGATATTTAATTGGAATTGAATTGATATTGATTTTTGGGTTTATCGTGAACAGTGTTTTAAATAACACTTGTTCTTTAACCCGATAATTAATGAATGTGATTTGGGTTTGTCGTGAATGGTGTCTTCACTAACACTGTTCTTGAACCCAGCTGAGAAAAGATTAAATCTTTTGATTTAGATTTAATAAAGTGTACCAATTAAATAATATTTAATTGGAATTGAATGGATATTGATTTTTGGGTTTATCGTGAACAGTGTTTTAAATAACACTTGTTCTTTAACCCGATAATTAATGGGATGTGACTTTGGGTTTATCGTGAACCGTGTTTTAAATGACACTGATTCTTTAACCCAGTCACAGATTAAAACTAAGTGGAGTTTTAATGAATCTTTAATTAGATTGAAAAGATCGAGAATGGAGTATCACCAGTCTTGCTCCAGGCGATAGTTAAATCTTTAATTAGATTTGAATGTGAAATTTAGAAACTAACTGGCGGTTAGCCAAGCAGAATGGTTTTCTGGATATTGATCTGATGTTGGTTTCGGCCTTCGGGGTTAATATTTGGGGAATTATTCTCTTGATTAATTTACGGTTAGTGACTAATGAATTGGAATGAGGCGTATGTTGTGTTTGTGTAACACTTATTTAAAATATACGCGAGTTATTCGGAAAGACCGGGTTTATCCCATTCTGAGTAACTGATACGACGATAAGTCGAAGATGAAGACGATGGTCGAAGACCGGAGGTCTTCACGTCGTTTGGGGGATAACTGATGATCTTGATTGGGCTGTACACCCAAGAAGATGGAAACAGTTAGTGATCGTCCAGACGTACTTGGAGATCGATGGATATGCGGGGTACTAGGTGCCTCCGGTTTCGTTCAGACCCAGAACGGACTTGTAAATGGACTGTGTGTCTGACATCGGATTTCATTCTGTGGGACTGATATCGGTTGCATAGGATGGTTTGCCTGTGTGGCATGCTAAGATGCAAAGGATCAAGGCTTCTGTTGAAAAGCAAAGTCTTGTGGTGATGATCAAAGCAAGGCCTTTGTGGCGTAGCTTTGTGTAACGTTTGATTCGCGAGTTTCACACCCGGTATGAATCAAAAACGGGAGACGGACCTCAGAGGGGACATGCGTTTTCTTTCTAGCTAGAAGTGGCGTCAGTGGTTTTACACGCCCTGACGAGTTTGACTTATGTGGTTGTTGCTGTTGCGAGGCGCCTCGGATTGATCGGTCGTTCTCGAACCGATGGAGTCATGTAGTTGGCTCATTTACGCCCCAAAGGGCGGAGAAACGTATTGTTCAGGCATTATAATCCACTTCGTGTGGACCGGCCCTGACGATCCAAGGTACGGTTGCGGCTGTGCCTGAGACACGGGCTAGAGCGTCTCGAATCGGTTGAGGACTATCTTTTGCCTCGGTTCATAGACGGAAATCCAATTTCCAAATACGTGACTTTGCGATTTTGATTGTATAACCTATATATGGCGACATAGTGGTATGGGGCATTCATGCCGCCTATGATTGATACTTATGATTTGAAGTTGTTTTATACACTATGCACTTATTATAGTATCAAATGATTTGTTTTAAACGTATCAAGCATTCTTTGGCTGTTATAAGGGAAAACCCTATCCTCGGCTGCGTTGCATTGTGTGATGGGACCTGGGTCTTATAACAGCTTCATTTTTCTTTATTTAGCATTGCGCTGTTTGTTTTATGCACTGGTATTCTTGGGAGGAAACCCGTTCCGTGTTATACGGCGTGGTCCCTTGATTTACCTAGCTTTAAAAATAAAGATTAAATGTTTTAGTTCTCACACCAGTCACATGACTGACCTGGAGTTTATTGTTTTAACCTAAACTCTGGGTGCCCCTATTTTGACACGGGCAGCTAGTAGTTTTGGTTTTGCAGATTTATATTCACAGGATCCTGGTTTACAGCTGGAAAGATATCCGGAAAGCTTTGTATCCGTATATCTCCTTCTAGTTGTGTATTGTATTATTTTCCGCTGCTATGTATTTAAATGTAATTTAAATCTCTGATATTTCTGTGTAATATTCATTTATACTCTGTATATTCTTGTAATCTGATGCATTGTTGTAATAAGCAGTGAAATGTTCTTCTGTATGCGTTCTGTTGTGGCTTGTTCTCGAACTATCCGACACTTTCCTTTACGGGGAAGTTGCGGGTCGTCACATTGTTATACCCCAACTTGATTGAGTTCATTATTAACAAATAAATAGTAAGATTTCAGGCACGAAGATCAATGTTGAATAAGAGTTAGTTGAATATAGTATTTGGGTTGTCGTGACGATGTTTTACACAACATCCGCTTTAACCCAAATAAGTGTAATCTTGTAAATAGAACAATAAATATTTCCTAAGTATAGATATAAAAAAGTTCAGGAAGGAGATAAGTAATTGGAATATTTTCCAATTATAAATATCATATATTTTCTAAGTTTAGAAAATAAAGGAAGGCGATATTCGAAAATGTTTTCCATATAGCGTAAAAGGCCAATATGGTTATTGAAAATATTTGGTTAACAAATAGTGATAAAGAAATGGAGAAGTAATTTAATTAATGGAATATTAATTAAGGGCTCGGTGATTGATTGATATTTGGACGAACGCTTGTCTTCTTTGATAGTTAAGTCATTGACTATCGAAACACTTGTTTTTATTCGATAGTTAAATCACCGACTATCGAAGTTTTTGACAATCGTTGTCAATATGGAGAGACCTGTTGGATTATTATTTGAGAACCACTCCATATTGGCAGTAGCGTTGCGAATCAGATTATTCAAAGATAATCGAAGACGTAGTAAAATGCAAGGGCTTTTACTGTTAATCCTAGGTAGAAATTGCCTAAGATGGATTAAATGGAATTGTGCCTTCGGTTTCATTCCGTCCCAGAACGAACGTATATGGACGAGTGTCTGACAGAGTATTTCCAATGATCGAATATTTTGGTCTGTGTAAAAATATATGGTTTCAACGGATTTATTCCCTTAGCATAATATCCAGAATATATTTGTGTAAACCAGATCAGTGATTAATGGATCTGACAATGTGACATTCAAAGTAATTGGGCTATCAATGAAAGGTAATTAATCGTAGCCTCAGGCCTCAACAACCGGAAAATGGCAAAAATCGGGCAGGCATCATGGCTATGTGGGTAGATCCCATTAGGGTGTATAATCACCTATCTAGAGATATTTCATTTCATTCTTAATCTATTTGATGTTGTCCCTTATCGGGAAACGGTTGTCGATCCCAACCGTTGGTGATATACATTCGCTATACTCAAGAGAAATGAGTGAGCGGTCATGTGTGGCCGGGTTACAAGATGTTCTTGTTGAAGCCCGTGTATTCCTATCTAGAGATACACTAGCGGAAGGTAGTTCCATACCTTGTCATAGTTGGGAATCCATTACACAATAAGCGCCCACGCTTTTTTTGTATACTATGTATGAGGAACGTGAGATGAAAGCATTCTGCTAGATTGATATCTATTTGTATTTAGACACTATTGTAATACCAAGAAGAGTTTTGATATAAAGATCATTTTGGGTACTCATAAGGGAAAAAACCGTTCCGTAGTGGCCTTATGAGATATCGTTTATTGTCTCAAGCTGGTTTAAACAGTTTACTCGTACAAGCCCCATGACTGACCCGGAGTTTATTTTCTAAGTTTTCCCTAAACTCTTTGGTGCCCAATTTTGTATGGGCAGTCAAGTAGTTCAGGATCTATAGATTTATCTAAAGGAGCTTGGAGCAGGAGGCTTCAGTGTTTGTTATAAAAAGTTTTATTTCCCCTGTATTTTAGATGTTGTACTCTGATGATGACATGTATGTATATAGAAAAATTTTGTAATTCAAAAGCTGTTATATATATATATTATATTTTATTCCGCTGCAATGTGAGACTCTGTGTTGTTATTTCTGTTCTTCTTCTAAAAATATGATTCGTATTTTCGTGATATTTGGGTTGGATGTATGATGTATGTAGTCAACTCTGATATTACGGAATTACGGGACGTTACACTTGGTATCAGAGCTTAGGTTGAGCGAATACCTGGGCTTGCGTAGTATGTGCTCATTAGAGATAGGGTCAGTAGTACCCTAGAATGAGTTGAGTGTATATATATGAGAGAGCGTATTTGTTATTTGATATAAAAACTGTTTTATATTGTGTTGACTAGTCTGTGAGTGAATTATGAATTCTGACCGAATCGTGGGATGCCACGATGTCGATAGTAGTTTATAAACACTTGAACAAAATATTGGACACGATATTGTTTTAAATGGTTGAGTTGATTGTTAGAATTATAATCGAATTAGATTATAGAAATTGGAATGGTTAAATATAACCAATAGAATTTGTGTAAGAATGGAACATACAAATGAGATGAATTAGAATTGAATTCAAACCAAAAATTAAAAATTTAAATCCTGGGTGGTTGGAAATTATTATTTTTGAAAGTAATTAAGCACTGAACTCACTTCAGTGGCTGGAAAATAATTCTAATAATGATTGCAACATTATCAGTATTCGTTTTTGAGTTTCTAAGTGATGAATTTCTACCTTAGAAAAGTTTTTGATGGGAATTGTTTTAAAGTAAACAAGTTGGTTTAATAAAAATTCAAATGTTTTGAATTTGAAATGGAAGTAAATATATGTGTGTATATATATATATATATATATATATATATATATTTATGAGATCTCAAAAGGATTTGAACTAAAAACCCAGGAATTTGAATTCTGGAAATTAAATTTAACTTAAGCAAGTTAAATAGATTAAAGTAAATACATCAAAGTAAAGAAATTGATTAAAATGAATTTAAATGAATGCATATAAGTTGAATAGGAATTAGATATGAATATATGGGTTGAAAAGCTTTTGGACTAAATGGAGGTAAGTATTTATAATGTGCAACATAAATAGAAACCAAAAGTGTTGGTAGAATAAAATTTGTTGAAATTTAAAGAGTTCAGTTTTAGCATAAGTGAGATTTTGAAAAGTTAATGGGCTTTTAGCATTTTTCCTAACCTACAAATTCCGGGGATGAAATTCTTTTAAGGGGGAAGAATGTAATGACCCGAATATTTTGTCGGTTAATTTTAAATATCTAATATGGATTTAAATATTGGATTGATAAAATAAATGGAATTTTATATTTGAGTTATCGATTTTAAAATCAATTTCGATTTAATATAAATATATTAAATTATCGGAATACAAAAATGGATTTAGTTGAATTTCAAAATTTAATTTGAATTAAATACAGTTCAATTAATCAATAGGAAATTTTATTTGAATTTATAACGATAATAATATTAATTTATTATCAAGGAGAATAAATTGTCTGAAATTAATTTATAATTATTTAAATTAATATCTCCTTCAGATGATCGAATTGGACTTCGTGACCTATCCCAGTGTGTCCGAAATAGGGGTATTACCCAAAAATTGTCAGTTGTTGGGTTCAGAGAAAAGTTCAGAATCATGAAGTATTTTATTTTAAGGACACCGGTTCAAAAATGAATGTAAATAAAATAAAGTATACCCTGGTTTTTGTGGATAGTAACAAAACAACATGGTGGCCTCACTGTTCAAGTTCTAAACCACAAGGGGAAAACAACCCGTGGCCTTCTCTCCTCTTCAAAAATCCATGGCCTCGCTGTTCAAAATTTAGCCACACCCTTCCTTTTATAAACCAAGTGAACTTCCCCGTTCCTTTTCATTTCCACTCCTCAAAAATTAAATCCGCTCCTTAAAAAAATCGCTCCCACCTCCTCTTTCACAAATCGAGGACCACGAGTTCTTGGGAGGTCAACATCGAGGCGGAGAGGCTGGGTTACGACCTCGGGTTCAAAGGGGGCGACTGTCGTGGGTGAATTCGAAGTTGCGATGTCTGGGCTTCGATTTGGGGAATCTCGATGTCGCCTGGTTCAACGTCACGGTTGGTGGGTGAACCAGAGGTCGCGATGGATGTTAATGGTTGCGAAGTGACAATCCGAGGTTGCGATAAATAAAACTGGTGTACTGTGATGTTAGTGTAAGTTATTGGATTGGCAATAAGTAATTTTTTGGAGTTCCATCTTGATTTTAGTGAGGGACTGAGGCGACTCCAGGTTGGCCGGAGGTCTATGGGAGCGCGGTGCACTGATTATCATATTTCTGATGGGGATTTCCGCAATGGATTAGATCGAGGCTCACTATGGAGAGGACTACAGTGAGGTCGGGGTCGGGATTTAAAAGGGGTGATGCGGTGTTGAGAAGATGACGTCGACGGGTGTAGCTCGAGACAGGGAGTTCGCAACTTTGGCAAAGCGGAGGAGGCTGAGAGTGTCGATGTGAAAATAGTGGAGAGATTTAGAGGTGCGATTTGGGATTGTGAAGTGGTGTCGCAACCTGTAGCCTGGATTAGGATACGGACGCAAGGGTGTTGTCCAAAGCAGTATTGTGATTGTTACGGTGCTGATGATCGAGTGGTGATAAGGGGATTGTTTAGTAATGCAGCAGTTTGGACAAGAGCAGAAAAGGATTAAGGTATATTCTTTTCAAATTAAGCGTATCCAAGATAATTTATTTAATTATCTTATTAGCTTAAATTGATGATAATTCGAATATAAATAAGGATTTATTTTGGTAAGGTAATTAACAATCATCGTTAGATAATTTATAATTTATATTATCATGTTTAATTAAACTAGTATTTATAAAAGTAAAATGTTTATATAAAAATCAAATGTGAATGTCCTAAACCAGTTAGGCTTATAGCTATGGATTTACATATGCTGAATTTTAATCAGAATCAGAATGGATCGAAAGAAAAATCATCGGTGAGTAAATCTCACGCAACTGTTATTTATAATTATTTTTATTCGGTAAAAATAATTGTTGTTGTTTGTTTGAATGCTTTCTGGTTGATTTAAATATATTAGTTATTTAGGGTGACTATTATATATATATATATATATTGGGTTGTTGGTTGGATTGTTCCCGCAGTACCATTAGCGGATGCCCGCAGTATCATTAGCGGATGACCCTATACGCCCCACGCTGATAGTGGATGACCTTCATACCGCGATATCCTGCCTCAAAGCAGGATGGGTATTATTTAAGTCGACTAATATATTTGGATGTAGGAAAACAGGTTGGAGGGATCCAACTGGATTCCTCAAAAATATATTATTTGTTTGTTTATTTGTTTTCATATATATTGTCATATATGATGTGTTAGAAATCCTGAAATTTATAATTAGTTGTTTTGGGTGTTTAATTAACATTGGGCCTAAAATGTTGATATTTAAAAATATCGTGAAAAGGATATTTGAGATTTAAAGGGAAATTCTATTTTTCTAAAATAGGATATGAAATTCGAATAGAATAGAAATATTAACTTGTTCTAAAGAATAAAAACAAGTAGTTCATATATAAATGATGTTTATAAATAAAGTGAAATGAATTATCATTGGATAATTCAGAAAATAGAAATACAAATGTGACTTCGGGAAGGGAAATATATTTTTCAAAGAATAAATATTTTATTTGAAAGAGAGGCATGTAAAAAAATGGGGTTTGTAAATAGAAAGTGGAAAAATTATCATTTGGATAATTTGAATATTTAAATTCAAATGTGAATTTATAAATAGAAATGGGGGAAATTGTTTAAAGAAATGAACGATGGAATTTATTTTGATGTCATAATATAAATTTAGCTAAAGTAAATCCGTAAGGATTTATGATTTTGAATTCGATTAATTCGAATTTATTTAAATAGAAGTTAAATTGAATATAGAAAATTCAAAGGAAATTCAGATATAGAATTTGAATATAGAAATTCAAATGGAATTTGAATAAAGAAAATTCAAATATAGAATTTGAATATAGAAATTCAATATGGAGTTTGAATATATAGAATTCAAATAGAATTGAAATGGAATTTGAATATAGAATTCAAATAGAATTGAAATGGAATTTGAATATAAAATTCAAATAGAATGGAAATAGATTTTGAATAAAGAAAATTCAAATAGGAATTTGAATATAGAAAATTCAAATGGAATTTTGAATACAAAAAATTCAAAGAGTTTTTAAATAGAATTTGAATATATAAAATTCAAATAGAATTTAAATAGAATTTGAAAATAGAAAGTTGAAATCATTTTAAAAAGGAAACAACGGTTTTTATTCTGAAATTCAGAATCTAAAAGGAGTTGGATTTCAAAAGGGATTTGAAACGGAAAACTTGTTTTAATATATAAAACAAGAAAGATGGATTTACAAACAATGTTATAAATCTACTGAAATAAATTATCTTTGGATAATTTAGAATTTTAAATTCAAGGAAGAATTTAAAAGGTGAAATTGGAAAACGTGTTGAAAAGTAAATAATTGATTTTATTCCGGGATTTAGAATATAAACTGAATTGAGGAAATCCAAAGGATTTATAATTGGAATTCAATTATATCTAATTTTAAAATTTATTTATAAAAAGAATTGGGATTTGAATAACAAATCGAATATAAATAAATGTATAACCGAGTAAGGAAAAATCAACGATTTTAGATAATCAGAATTATTGAGTTGAATTGGGAAAATTGGTTAGATCTATATTAAAAATACATCAGAATGGAGTTGAATTTATTTTAAACAAAGTTTAAAAGTTTTTATATATAAATATAATTAAAACGAACTCACCGCAGCGCGGCAGTTCGTAAATTGGCGATTCGAACTTCAATTGAGTATGTAGAAGTCAAATTAAGTCGGAATTCTTTGAAGCAAGAACCATCAGGACAAATTAGATAATAGTTTTCTAATGGAAGAGAAAAACCTGGACTTTGTCGTATAGATTTTGAGTTATGTCAAAATCAAATTTTCAGAAAAGCAGCGCCAAAATCGTTTAAAAACCATAACAGTTTATTTAAATAAATAAAAGGAATTTTAGGAAATAAAATCCGAATTGGCATTAGAAAAATCCAGACTGGAGATATAAAATAAATATGAACTCCAGTGAAGTAAGTAAAATGATTTTTTAAAACAAAAATCATATTTTTAAATTTATAGAATCAACTAATTAGGTGAATAATTAGTTAAGGGAAATTTGAATCGAAATTGGATTTTTAGATAAGTGAAAGAGATTGAGAATATATATTCGAAATCGGATATATAACTCGAGTTGAAATTAGAATTAGATTTGGTTCATGAGTAGATTAAAATATATTTGAATGTGATATGTTCAAATAAATTAGTGAAATAAGCTAAAGAGCTAATTAATGGATCAATTAGCGAAGTGAGTTAAAAACGTCTGGATTGGGTGGAATAAATTGGGAACGGACATATATAGGATAAACAGGTATGGAATGAAGTATATGAAGATTTATAATTCGTGTGCCTGACAAAAAGGTACACGTTTAAATTCCATATGAGATTTTATGCACCGAATCGGCAAGCCGCTTGGCTTTTCTTTTTCTTTTTGGATTGGAGAGGGCCTGTGTGGCAAGGTTGGAATTTTTCCGGTAACCCGGTACAAAGGAGGTTATGGCGAATTTTTCCGAAAATATAAGGAGTTAGAATATTTTTAAGAAATTTGATAGTTAGAAATCAATGTATCGATATGTGTAGAATTCGATGAAGACACAAAATTAAAAATAGAATATTGGAAACAAAAAGGAAATCTATAAATTAGATTTGTAAAAATAGAAAGAGAAGCGCATATGTGTTTTAGAAATGGAAAATTGGTTTAATATGGTATGGATTATTCGAGTAAGTAGTCTTGTCTGTTTTGACATTATGAATGAAATTCAGTCAAGGTCTGAGAGGTAGTTATACCCCAACTTGATTGATTTCATTATTAACAAATTAATAGTAAGATTTTAGGCTTGAAGATCAATGTTGAATAAGAGTTTGTTGAATATAGTATTTGGGTTGTCGTGACGATGTTTTACACCACATCCGATTTTACCCAAATAGTGTAAGCTTGGAAATAAAACAATAAGTATTTCCTAAGTATAGAGATAAACAAGTTCAGGAAGGAGATAAGTAATTGGAATATTTTCCAATTATAAATAGCATATATTTTCTAAGTTCAGAAAATAAAGGAAGGCGATATTCGGAAATGTTTTCCAAATAGCGTAAAAGGCCAATATAGTTATTGAAAATATTTGGTTAACAAATAGTGATAAAGAAATGGAGAAGTAATTTAATTAATGGAATATTAATTAAGGGCTCAGTGATTGGTTGATATTTGGATGAACACTTTTTTTCTTCGATAGTTAAATCATCGACTATTGAAACACTTGTTTTTATTCGATAGTTAAATCACCGACCATCAAAGTTTTTGACCATCGTTGTCAATATGGAAAGATCGGTTGGATTATTATTCGAGAACCACTACGTATTGGCAGTAGCGTTGCGAATCTTATTATTCAAAGATAATCGAAGATGGAGTAAAATGCAAGGGATTTTTCTGCTAATTCTAGGTAGAAATTGCCTAAGATGGATTAATAGGAATTGTGCCTTCGGTTTCGTTCCGTCCCAAAACGAACGTATATGGACGAGTGTCTGACAGAGTATTTCCAATGATCGAATATGTTGGTCTGTATAAATATATATGGTGGAAATGGATTTATTCCCTTAGCATAATATCCAGAATATATTTGTGTAAACCAAATCATTGATTAATGGATCTGACAATGTGACATTCAAAGTAATTAGGCTATCAATGAAAGGTAAGTAATCGTAGCCTCAGGCCTCAACAACCGGGAAATGACAAAAATCGGGCAGGCAGCATGGCTATGTGGGTAGCTCCCATTAGGATGTATAATCACCTATCTAGAGATATTTCATTTCATTCTTAATCTATTCGATGCTGTCCCTTATGGGGAAACGGTTACTGATCCCAACCGTTGGTGATATACATTCGCTACACTCAAGAGAAATGAGTGGGCGGTCATGTATGGCTGGGTTACAAGATGTTCTTGTTGAACCCAATGTATTCCTATCTAGAGATACACTAGAGGAAGGTAGTTCCATACCTTGTCATAGTTGGGAATCCATTACCCAATAAGCACCCGCGCTTTGTTTGTATACTTTGTATGTGGAACGTGAGATGAAAGCGTTCTGCTAGATTGATATCTATTTGTATTTAGACAATATTTTAATATCAAAAAGAGTTTTGATATAAAGATCATTTTGGATACTCATAAGGGAAAAACCAGTTCCATAGTGGCCTTATGAGATATCGTTTATTGTCTCAAGCTGTTTTAAACTGTTTACTCATACCAGTCCCATGACTGACCCGGAGTTTATTTTCTATGTTTTCCCTAAACTCTTGGGTGCCCATTTTTGTACAGGCAGTCAAGTAGTTCAGGATCTACAGATTAATCTAAAGGAGCTTGGAGCAGGAGGCTTCGGTGTTAGTTATAAAAAAATTTATTTCCCCTGTATTTTAGATGTTGTACTCTGATGATGACATGTATGTATACAGAAAAATTTTGTAATTCAAAAGCTGTTATATAGATTACATGTAACACCCCGTGTATTCTATAACAGTGAAATTCACAAATTAAAGTGTAATTAATTTCAAATCAAAGAATTAAGGGAAACGGGATACTCCATTGCGTTCGTCTCGGAATTCTGCTTGGGATAGAGTCCGAGTTTGCGTAAAACAGACTCCGTATGAAGAAGATATGGCCTCCGGAAGTTTCAGAATTCAGTTTAAAATTCAAACAAACAGAAACAGCTCAGAAAATCAAATTCGAATTTCAAAAATCGGGCCGGATTGGCCAGGGCGGGAATTTTCCCGCCCAAGGCACCCAGGTCAACTGGGTAGTCGACCTGGGGGCACCCAGGTCGACTACCAAGTCGACACGGGGGTCGACTGGGGAGTCGACCTGGCCCCTGAGATAGGTCGAACCCAGCCCCCCTGGCTGGCCTGGTCTGTGCTTGGCCGAATTTCTGAGCCTTGCCTTGTCACTAGGGCTAGGTGTCAGCTCCTGATTGGTCTCTCCTTCAAACAAACGGCTAATATTAATCCAAGCTCCATCGACGGTCCTAATCAATTAACAAACTCTATAAAAAGCACCTAAGACTCCACCTAATTCATACAAATAAAAATTAGAATGAGACCGTCATGCTGCTGAGGAAAGACTAGAAGTAGCCTTGAAAATTGAGAGACGATTATGAGACAATTCAAAAGCCTAAAGCAACGACAACTAAATCAAAACAACGCCTACAACAAGGGATAGCATCTCCAAATTCAGAATTCAGAAACTTGAATTGAAGATTCGTCATACGTTGTAAGTAGAGTGCTATTCCGATGTGAATGAATAATTGTGTTTTGATTTGTGTAAAATGAGAAATGGAATTGTACTTAATTTGTGGTGATAATAATTCTTAATTGTATGTTGCTATGATTTTAATCGATTTGGGATGTTGTGGTATAGCGATGTTAGACCTATTGGATATTTGCAAGTATGTGATTCATGTTGAAAGTTGACAACTACATGTTTGTGGTAGTTTATCACAACACCTATTGGATAATTGCAAGTATATGATTTATGTTGAATGTTAACAACTATATGTTTGTGGTAGTTTATTTGAGATTCATGCAAGTATATGGTTCACTATTATGCCAACATGATGTATATTTTTATAATCACTTTTAGTGTAGTTGGATCCATTTGGGTATTATGACTCATATGAATTTATGTTGGAATTGGCATCATGAGTCAAGTGTAAAACCATACTTTTGTGTTAGTGACAAAAGTAAGCACCGTTGTGAACTTGTGTTGACTTTATGAACATGGCTAGTTTATGTTTGACTTTATGCCCAAACAAAATATGTTTTAGGCCTATGCTTTTATCAAAATCATATGACAATATATGTGACACATAATTAAGTTAGATTTACATTTCAATTGCAAGTTCACATGAATAGATTAAAAACCATGATTCATGATTAGGTGTGTTATATGTCATGATTATATGCTATTGCAATGCAAGTTCACAAGTGCCTAATTTATGTTAATTAGATCGTTATGTTGCAAGTTCATGCGTTCACACTCCCCTTTTTATGTTACTTAGAATATATAAACACCATGTTCTAAGCCTCCCCTTTTTCATGTGGCTAAGTTGGGTTTAAATGTTAAACCCAACATATGTTATATTGTAGCGAACGTATAAAATGGGGGTAATGACGTTTGGGTTAAAATATAAACATGTGTGTTGGCATGTTTGACGCATGCCAACGACCTTGAAAACAATTAAGTGGTATAAATTAATTTTACCCAATAAAGGTGAATTTGAATAATGGGCCGCAAATATTTACATGTAAAAAGAAAAGAGACAAAATATGTAAATTTAGAAAATACGATGTGTTTAACCCGAGGTTGGATTGAGTTGTGATGTAAACCTGCCCGGAACCGCCCGGTTGTCTAGTAGTCACAACAATACCTATCCAATGTGTGTGGTTAAACATTGAGCCCAATAAAGACCCGAGGTTAGACTGAGTTCTGACGTAAGACTGCCCGGAACCAACCGGCAACAGGCAGACACAACAATACCTGTCTAATGTGAGAGGTCGAGGCTTTAATAAGACAATTAAGGCTGAGTCAGGATTGATAGGATTAAGTAAATTGAATAAATACTTAATCAAAATGGAACATGCTAAACTATACAGACTGATTGGGGGGTTAGGTTTACAAAACACTTAACCAACTTAGCATGTTGGCTAGGAATAGAAAACCTAGTAGCGCGGGACCCTTTTCAGCAGTAACCCTACAAGGTGTATCAGGATACCCTGAACTAGACAGGGTAGGGCACGATTACTGGGCAAACTGTAAGAGGTCAAATCGACGGCGGTGGTGTAGCAGTGTAGGTTCTAACAGGGTGCGGGCGTGCACACACTCCGGCGCAGAAAAATAAGGCACTGGGCACCAGTAGCATACCTGTGCATTCTAGAATTTGTGTCTGGCCGCCACCATGGGACTTGATACGCCCCATGGTGGGACCAGCATAGGTAACTACAACATCGGGGGCCATAGGACACATGTAACTATGCGAGTAGGAGCCGATCATTAGAAATGGATCATTTCACCCTAATTATGGGGTGCCTGTTGGGAACTAGTTTATAGGGGTGCAGAGATTAATATGGGGTACGATAGTATATTCGACTCTAGACAACTTAACTTAGTTTATGGTGCTTTCCCATTTCCAGTTTATACTTATCATGCCCAATTCTTTATTCATAGACTGAATAGTCCTAGACTTACTCAAGCTTTATGTCTGACTCTACTTTTCTTTCGTCTTCTTTTCTTTCGTTCCCCCCCCAGGTCCACAGGGAGGGAATACCGCAGCTTGACCAGTTTTACATCCAGCTTGAAGAGAAAGAATGTATTGCTTGGATCTCTTTCGTTTTGGACTATGGCTTTGGATAGCAATTATGGGACATATGCAGTTTACTTATGTTTTTATGCTTCTTTAAATAATGAAAGCAAGACAGTTATGAAAATGTAATGTTTTTGGAAGTATTGTAAGACAATTATGACATGGTTTGTGTAACACTTATTTTGTTGAAATAAAAATTGCTGTTGTTTTCCGCTGTTCAAATATATGTGTATTTATATCTGTCTTGTGTATCTGTGACTTATACTTATAAACCTCCACCAAAATTAGGCCATTCCCTTTGAGAGTGACCCTAACAAAGGTGGGGTGTTTCACTTGGTATCAGAGCATAGGTTTACCAGATAAGATAAAAAGTTTTGAAAATTCATTTCCAAAAAGAAAATTTAAAGAAGCATTTTTAAAGATAAAATGTTATTTTATTTTAAAAAGGCAAAGTCCCCCAAAGCCATAGATACTATCTTTTATCCTTCGTTTTGAATCTAAGCATGTCTGAAGAACTTAACTTGCCAGAGGGTATACCAATACCTGGTTGGTTCAGACGGTTCTTAGAAGCAAGGGCCAATAAACCAGGTCTCACTGTTCCTCCTCCCCCAGCTGCAGGAAATAATCCGGCTACAGCAGCACCTCTTCCTCCACCTCCTCCGCGGGCTAATACTTTTGCTAAGATATGTAAAGATTTCAAAGCTATGGGAGGAAAGGACTTTCATGGAACCGAGTCTTTCATGGCAGCCAGGAATTGGCTGAAGGAAACCGAGGACTTATTCGTCATCTTTGAGGTAGAAGATAGGCAGAAGGTACAACTGGCAGTATGGCTACTTAAAGGCGAGGCTTCCTACTGGTGGGATGTCACCAATGCAGAAAAACCAGTGGAAACATGAGAGGACTTTAGGGCAAGGTTTGGGGCTAAATTTCTCTCAGAAGCTGAAAGGAGTCTTCAATTGTAAAAATTCTTATTTCTTAAGCAAGGGAATATGACAGTCAAAGAGTATGTTAATCAGTTCAATCTGCTGGCTAGGTTCGGACTAGACCTAGTCAACACTCCGCACAAGAAGGCTCTCGGCTTTGTCAAGGGATTGAATGAGCCATTACACAGTTTGGCCATGACCCATATACCCATGGGAGCTACGTATGAAAGGTTGGTGCAGATGGCATTGCTGAACGAAGAGGATAAGGGCAAGAAGGAGACAAAGGCAGAAAGCTCTCAAGGGAAGAAAGAGGGTTTACAGCCTAAGAAGACAGACTTTAAGAAGGGCGGGAAAGACAACAAAGAGAAGAGGAAGTGTAATTTCTGTGGAAAAGTGGGGCACTTAGTGAAAGATTGCCGGAAAAAGAAGGCCAAGATGAATGGTGGGTGCTTTTCTTGTGGTGAGACAGGCCACATGGCTAAGGATTGCCCAAAGAAACGAGGGCAGGGGCAGAGGGCTGGATCCACCTCGGGGGAACAGGTTCATGTGCTAAAAGCGCCACCTCTGCAACAACGAGGTATAAATACTTCTGTAGAAAGTGTAGTTTATCTTTATGATCACCCAGTTCGCAATTTATTTGATTCTGGCGCATCACACTCCTTTATTTCATCTGCTTTAGTAGAATCTCTGCACCTAGAAACTAGTATAGTAGAGGACCCCTTAATTGTTTCAAATCCAATCGGGGGCCCGGCTCATTTGTCTATGATCTGTGTGGGATTGAAAATTTCTATTCTATGCGTAAAATTTAGATGTAGTGCCTTTGTTTTGGGCTTCTCGGGATATGGTTTGATTTTGGGCATGGATTGGCTATCCAGTAATGGTTCCATCCGTGATTGTGAGAAAAGGGTGGTTAGGCTTCTGACCCAACTCGGTAACACTCTGGAAATTACTTGTAATCCCTCGTATGCGGTTATGCTTAGTTATCTTGAATCGCTAGATTCTTCTGTTGAAAGTTTGCAATCGGTTAGAGTTGTACGGGAATATCCGGATGTCTTCGAAGAGGTGAAGGGCTTACCTCCGAAGCGGGAGATAGACTTCAGCATATATCTTGTAGATAATGCAAAGCCCGTTGCGTTGCCCGTTAGACACATGGCTCCACGGGAAAGGAAAGAGCCCAGTAAATAGATTAAAGAGCTTCTATAGAAGGGGTTCATTAGAAGGAGCATTTCAGAATGGGGCGCTCCAGTGGTGTTAGCCACAAAGGCGGATGGTTCACTCCGTCTATGTGTTGACTATAGGGAGCTCAACAAGCTAACGAAAAAGAATAGGCACCCTCTCCCCAGAATTGACGATCTGTTTGATCAGCTTGTAGGAGCGTCTGTTTTCTCCCAACTCGATTTGGCGACCGGATTTCATCAGCTAAGGGTGGATCAAGATAGCATCGATAAGACAGCATTCAGAACCCCAGACGGCTTCTTTGAATGGCTTATCATGCCCTTCGGCTTGACAAACGCACCCGCTTACTTCGTGGACCTAATGAGTAGGGTGTTCAGAGAATTCCTCAACAAGTTCGTAGTGGTCTTCGTAGACGATATCTTGATCTTCTCAAAGAGTGAAGAAGAACATGCTCAGCACTTAAGGGCAATCATGGAAACTCTAAGAGTCCATCAGCTAAAAGCCAAATTCTCTAAATGCCACTTTTGGAGAGAGGAAGCGAGGTTCCTTGGGCACATAGTATCCAAAGAAGGGTTAGCTGTGGACCCTGCTAAGGTAGTAGCGGTACAGGATTGGAAGACACCAAGGAATGCAACAGAAGTCCGAAGCTTCCTCGGGCTAGCAGGCTTCTATCGGAAATTCATCAGAGACTTTGCAAAAATATCAGCTCCACTCACAAGGCTGACGAAGAAGAATCTAGTGTTCAATTGGGACTTGGATTGTGAGTTTGCTTTCCAACGACTAAAAAGGGCTCTTAAAACAGCCCCAGTTCTGACGTTGCCAGATGGAAGCAAGATGTTCACAGTTTATACAGATGCATGTGGGACAGGGCTAGGCGCTGTCTTAATGCAAGAAGGAAGGGTAGTAGCTTATGGTGGAAGGCAGTTGAAAGTGCATGAAAAGAACTACCCAACCCATGATCTTGAGTTAGCTGCCATCGTCTTTGCACTCAAGTCTTGGCGACACTATCTCCTAGGTGAGAAGTTCGAACTTTACACTCACCATAAATCGTTGAAATATCTTTTCTCGCAGAAAGATCTTAACTTGAGGCAACAGAGATGGATGGAGTTCCTTGCCTCGTACGATTTCGAGATCTCCTACACTCCGGGCAAAGGCAACGTAGTGGCAGACGCGTTGAGCCGAAAGAAACTGACCCTGAGCCCGCTGTTTGTTGAAAGGCAAAGCCTAGAGTTTAAAGCCAGCTTTAACTTTAGGCCCTTCTCCGATTTTGTACCGGGCTTGCTAGCATCTCTCGAAGTACGCCCGACTTTAGTGGACTCAATAGGGACAGCACAACGCGAAGACCCTCAGCTTGTGGAAACGATTGATAGGCTAATTAGGGGTGAGGCTTCAAGTCACCTCAACAGATACTCCATCGACGATAAGGGTTGGCTAAGGCGAGACGGAAGACTATGCATCCCACAGACAAGGGATTTAGTAAAGACGGTTCTCGAGGAAGCACATCACTCCAAGATGACGATACACCCAGGCGGAGATAAAATGTACAAGGACATAAAGTGAACTTTCTTTTGGAACGGCATGAAGAAGGATGTGGCAGAGTTCGTTTCTAAGTGTATGGTGTGCCAACAGGTTAAAGCGGAATAGAAAAAGCCTGGCGGTCTGCTCCATCCTCTAGAGGTCCAACAGTGGAAGTGGGATAGCATCTCAATGGACTTCATTGATGGGCTGCCTAGGTCTAGAAGAGGCAACACTAGCATTTGGGTAATAGTGGATAGGCTTACTAAAAGCGCCCACTTTTTACCTGCCAAGAGTAAAAGAACAGCCTCATCCCTAGCATCTCTTTATCTCAAGGAAATTGTTCGACTCCATGGAATACCATCCAGCATTGTTAGTGACCGAGACCCTATCTTCACAAGTGAGTTTTGACGGAGTCTGCAAGAAGCGGTAGGCACACAGTTATGCTTGAGTACCGCCTATCACCCCCAAACCGACGGCCAGACGGAAAGAGTGAACAGAGTTTTGGAGGACCTTTTAAGACTGTGCATCCTTGACATCGGAGGGACGTTGGAAGACCATCTTCCTTTGGTGGAATTTGCCTACAACAACAGCTACCAAGCCACCATCGGAATGGCGCCCTTCGAAGCTTTATATGGAAGACCGTGTTGATCGCCCACTTGTTGGTGGGAGTCTACTGATAAGCTCATACTTGGGACAGATATGATCCGAGAGACTTCAGAGAAAGTAGACTTGATACGAAGAAGGATGAAGACAGACAGAAATCCTACGCCGACAAGAGGAGGACAGACCTTGAATTTGAGGTTGGGGACAGAGTTTTTCTTAAGGTATCTCCGCTAAGGAACGTTGTTCGTTTTGGAACCACAGGAAAGCTAGCACCAAGGTTCATTAGGCCATTTCCTATCATCGAGAAAATTGGGAAAATGGCCTATAGATTAGAGCTACCCGAAAAACTGGCCGGAGTTCACAACGTTTTTCATGTTTCGCACCTCCGAAAATGTCTACATGAATCTGCTGAAGTGGTAGAGCCAAATATCCTAGAAGAAGCTGAAGTGGAACGCGAAGCAACCGTGAGGAATGTTCCAACCCGCATATTAGGAACGGAAGTGAAAAAGCTACGCAACCGCGAAGTCAAGCTCGTCAAAGTTCAGTGGAGCGACGCTGAGGGAGACGCAACTTGGGAAACTGAAGCTAGAATACGCGCAGCCTACCCTTTTCTTTTCGAGGGTACATCTTTGATCTTTCTTTTTCCTTAAGTTGCGCTTTTATCTATCTTTTTAGGTATATCTCCTCGACCTTATCTTTAAGGTAGAAACCCTTTAGATGAAAACATGTAATTGGAACATGTTATGGATGATGGTTGCAAGTGGTTGCAAGTGATTGCTAGTGGTCGCTCGTGGTTGCATATACACACACAATCTATGTATTAGATCGGCACAGTCACCTCATATTGCATATGCATATATATATGTTTGCATTTGTATATGGTTGAAGTTTTATGTGTTGTCATTTGGATGTTGCATTTATATATGAATGATTGTGCACTCATGTAGAATCATGAATAGGAAAATTTGCATACATAGTGGATTCATGACACTTACATAATTTGCATTAAGGAGGTCAACTGAATCAGTAGGGCGCCTGATTTTGCATTAAATAAGTACATGTACACACACTTCGCATATGATCATGAAGCATTATAAATCTTTTAAGAACAATGGATGCTCGTGTTTGATGGATGAGTAGATGGACGTTTGGATGTTAGGATATACATTCTTCCTGAACTTGAAGATTTCGGGGACGAAATCCTTTTAAGTGGGGGAGAATGTAAAACCCCGTGTATTCTATAATAGTGAAATTCACAAATTAAAGTATAATTAATTTCAAATCAAAGACTTAAGGGAAACGGGATACGCCATTGCGTTCGTCTCGGAATTCTGCTTGGGATAGAGTCCGAGTTTGCGTAAAACGGACTCCGTATGAAGAAGATATGGCCTCCGGAAGTTACAGAATTCAGTTTAAAAATCAAACAAAAGAAACAGCTCAGAAAATCAAATTCGAATTTCAAAAATCGGGCCGGATTGGCCAGGGCGGGAATTTTCCTGCCCAAGGCACCAAGGTCGACTGGGTAGTCGACCTGGGCTACCCAGGTCGACTGGGTAGTCGACCTGGGGGCACCCAGGTCGACTACCAAGTCGACACGGGGGTCGACTGGGGAGTCGACCTAGCCCCTGAGCCAGGTCGAACCCAGCCCCCTTGGCTGACCTGGTCTGTGCTTGGCCGAATTTCTGAGCCTTGCCTTGTCACTAGGGCTAGGTGTCAGCTCCTGATTGGTCTCTCCTTCAAACGAACGGCTAATATTAATTCAAGCTCCATCGACGGTCCTAATCAATTCACAAACTCTATAAAAAGGACCTAAGACTCCACCTTATTCATACAAATAAAAATTAGAATGAGACCGTCATGTTGCTGAGGAAAGACTAGAAGTAGCCGTCAAAGTTGAGAGACGATTAGGAGACAATTCAAAAGCCTAAAGCAACGACAACTAAATCAAAACAACGCCTACAACAAGGGGTAGCATCTCCAAATTCAGAATTCAGAAACCTGAACTGAAGATTCGTCATACGTTGTAAGTAGAGTGCTATTCCGATGTGAATGAATAATTGTGTTTTGATTTGTGGAAAATGAGAAATGGAATTGTACTTAATTTGTGGTGATAATAATTCTTAATTGTATGTTGCTATGATTTTAATCGATTTGGGATGTTGTGGTATAACGATGTTAGACCTATTGGATATTTGCAAGTATGTGATTCATGTTGAAAGTTAACAACTATATGTTTGTGGTAGTTAATCACAACACCTATTGGATAATTGCAAGTATATGATTTATGTTGAAAGTTAACGAATATATGTTTGTGGTAGTTTATTTGAGATTCATGCAAGTATATGGTTCACTATTATGCCAACATGATGTATATTTTTATAATCACTTTTAGTGTAGTTGGATCCATTTGGGTATTATGACTCATATGAATTTATGTTGGAATTGGCATCATGATTCAAGTGTAAAACCATACTTTTGTGTTAGTGACAAAAGTAAGCACCCTTTTGAACTTGTGTTGACTTTATGAACATGGCTAGTTTATGTTTGACTTTATGCCCAAACAAAATATGTTTTAGGCCTATGCTGTTATCAAAATCATATGACAATATATGCGACACGTAATTAAGTTAGATTTACATTTCAATTGCAAGTTCACATGAATAGATTAAAAACCATGATTCATGTTTAGGTATGTTTTATGTCATGATTATATGCTATTGCAATGCAGGTTTACAAGTGCCTAATTTATGTTAATTAGATCGTTATGTTGCGAGTTCATGCGTTCACACTCCCCTTTTTATGTTGCTTAGAATATAAAAACACCATATTCTAAGCCTCCCCTTTTTCATGTGGCTAAGTTGGGTTTAAATGTCAAACCCAACATATGTTATATTGTAGCGAACGTATAAAACGGGGGTAATGACGTTTGGGTTAAAATATAAACATATTTGTTGGCATGTTTGACGCATGCCAACGACCTTGAAAACAATTAAGTGGTATAAATTAATTTTACCCAATAGAGGTGAATTTGAATAATGGGCCGCAAATATTTACATGTAAAAAGAAAAGAGACAAAATATGTAAATTTAGAAAATACGATGTGTTTAACCCGAGGTTGGATTGAGTTGTGATGTAAACCTGCCCGGAACCGCCCGATTGTCCAGTAGTCACAACAATACCTATCCAATGTGGGTGGTTAAATATTGAGCCCAATAAAGACATGAGGTTAGACTGAGTTGTGACGTAAGACTGCCCGGAACCAACCGGCAACAGGCAGTCACAACAATACCTGTCTAATGTGAGAGGTCGAGGCTTTAATAAGACAATTAAGGCTGAGTCAGGATTGATTGGATTAAGTAAATTGAATTAATACTTAATCAAAATGGAACATGCTAAACTATACAGACTGATTGGGGGGTTAGGTTTACAAAACACTTAACCAACTTAGCATGTTGGCTAGGAATAGAAAACCTAGTAGCGGGGGACCCTTTTCAATAGTAACCCTACAAGGTGTATCAGGATACCCTGAACTAGGCAGGGTGGGGCACGATTACTGGGCTGACTGTAAGAGGTCAAATCGACGGCGGTGGTGCAGCAGTGTAGGTTCTAACGGGGTGCGGGCGTGCATACACTCCGGCACAGAAAAATAAGGCACTGGGCACCAGTAGCATACCTGTGCATTCTAGAATTTGTGTCGGGACGCCACCATGGGACTTGATACACCCCATGGTGGGACCAGCATAGGTAACTACAACATCGGGGGTCGTAGGACACATGTAACTATGCGAGTAGGAGCCGATCATTAGAAATGGATCATTTCACCCTGATTATGGGGTGCCTGTTGGGAACTAGTTTATAGGGGTGCAGAGATTAATATGGGGTAAGATAGTATATTCGACTCTAGACAACTTAACTTAGTTTATGGTGCTTTCCCATTTCCAGTTTATACTTATCATGCCCAATTCTTTATTCATAGACTGAATAGTCCAAGACTTACTCAGGCTTTATGTCTGACTCTACTTTTCTTTCGTCTTCTTTTCTTTCGCTCCCCCCCCCCAGGTCTACAGGGAGGGAATACCGTAGCTTGACCAGTTTTACATCCAGCTTGAAGAGAAAGAATGTATTGCTTGGATCTCTTTCGTTTTGGACTATGGCTTTGGACAACAATTATGGGACTTATGCAGTTTACTTATGTTTTTATGCTTCTTTAAATAATGAAAGCAAGACAGTTATGAAAATGTAATTTTTTGGAAGTATTGTAAGACAATTATGACATGGTTTGTGTAACACGTATTTTGTTGAAATAAAAATTGCTGTTGTTTTCCGCTGTTCAAAAATATGTGTATTTAGATCTATCTTGTGTATCTGTGACTTATACTTATAAACCTCCACCAAAATTAGGGCATTCCCTTTGAGAGTGACCCTAACGGAGGTGGGGTGTTTCACTATATATTATTCCGCTGCGATGTGAGACTCTGTGCTGGTATTTCTATTCTTCTTCTACCTTTTTCTTCTAAAAAAAAGTGATTCGTATTTTCGTGATATTTGGTGTAACGACCCGCACTCTACGCATAATAGGATAGTAGAATATTTATTTCTTTCACATAGAAGTCCTATGGTCATGTAACTTTGGGAGACGATTAGAGGGGTCATTTCCTATATTCATCATTTTTGTCGATTTTTAAATGACCATTTTTCCCCTAGTTGATACTGTTTTGGCCATAACTTTTGATTGGAAAGAAATTTTGACCTAAAACAACTTCCATTGGCTCCGGATGATGGTTTACATTTCCGTAGAGTGGTCACATTAGCTGAACGGTCTCACCGTTAGGGAGATACGGCAGAAAAAAGTTTCAAATGGTGCAAAACAGCTTAATTGGGCTTACTGGGTGATTAAAAGCTAGGCCCAAAGGGGAATGTTAGGATTAGGAGTTTAAAAGGGCAAGTAGGGTTTCAAGAATACCATTTTCTCATTTTTCAGCTGTCACTATTCATTCCTCTTAACCTAGCCATGGCCTCCACTCTCTAAATTTCTTCAAAACACCCCTAAACCACTTTCTAATTGAAGATTAGGCTTAGCAACATCAAATTAAGAAGAGATAGCACCAAAGCAAGGTTGGAGCTACTGTTAGACATCAGTATTCGTGCCAAACAGAGGTTTATTTCCGATCTGAGTTTTATTTGTGGCCAAGGTGAGTGATTTGCAAAGTTCTCACTAATTACGGTTAATTAAGGGTAATTAGTGGTGATTAACGAAATTAGACATGATAAAATTCTGGAAAAATATTTATTAATTCTGAAATATTTTTTTATACCTCTGTTAGAAATTTGGGTTGATTTGGTTAAGTTTTGCTAATCCTATCATTAGTTGTTGTTAAACATGCTTAAGGGAAAATATGGGGTTTTGGCTATATTTGACCCGTTTTAACTTATCAAATTATTGTTTTGGTGTTTGTGAATGTTTATACATGTTGCTATGACTGTATGGTATGCTTTGTGATTGTCTAGGAGTGTTAGATTGGTCGAAAACGCCGTCGAATGGCAAAAAACAGTCGTTGGAACAAAGTGCAGGAAATATATCGGACCGGATCGCCCTTACCCTATGCGACCCGACCTGATCGAAGCTCTCAACCACGATCCGCTCCACTTCGAAGGCCACAAACCAGGAACTGACTCACGAGCCGTGGACCAAGGGAGACCCACGATCCGACCCCGAGCGTCACCACGAGCCGATCCGATGGAGCTGGAGCACTGTCACGAGTCAGTGCAGGGAAGGAGGACCACGACGAACCGTAGCACATCCACGATCTGAAGGGGGAGGAGCATCATGATCCCAGGGGAGCGTCACAACCATGGAGCATGACCCGATCCGATAGGGTCAACACGACCCAACCTGCGTGGGGTATTTCGATCCAAACCAGAAGAGTTGATATGGGTGATGACCAGGAGCTGAACAAGGAGAAGAGTACCGGTCCGAGAGGAAGTTTGCTTCTGAACTAAATGAAGACCAATCCGGAGGAGAAGACTAAAACCCGAGATGCAAAGGTAGTCCAAATGAGAAGTTTGTACTCAGGATCCAGTTGGGAACCAAAGAGTTAACTTCATGAGTTGGGCTTTGCTGCGGGACGAGTGCTAAGGAGTTGTCGATGTCTATAACTTTGGATCACTATGTGTAGGGGGTACGTGAACGGATTCAGGGCCACAGTGGCCTAGGTATGACTAAAGAGCTATAGACCAATGAAGGGGGTTCATTTGTAAAGGTTTGGTCATGACTCCATGGGGTGAGCTTGGTAGTAGCAGTAGTTATACAAGTTGAACTCCGTCACTACTTCGATGGGTCTAGTGATCGAAGCGGTAGATATCGTATGCTTTACGCATTGAGTGAGAGATGTGAGGATGGTTGCTATGTTTGATTTGTTTGCCATCATTATGACATGCACACCCCTACCCCCGTTATCTTTACACCATCTGTTCTGTGGCACCTTAGAGTATTGTATGGTATGTAGTGTTAACTCTCTGGTTGCAGGTCCAGGTTCAAGTATGGTTTAGTATACTTTTATTGTTCTGTTTAGCTGCTTATTGCTCATACCAGACTTTTTGTCTGACCCAGAGTTTTATGTCTCTTCTTATTACTCTAGGTGCTCTCACGAGCAGACTAGAGACATGTTAGGTGGTATGCACGAGTAGCTATACCGGAGACGAGCAGTAGGCCTCCACGTATGATACATATATACACATATTCTCCCTATGTTGTTGCGGTCACTACTTTGGGCATTAGTGGTGTACCTTTCTCTCTTTTGTTTAGAGACAGTAATTTGGAAAGTTGTAATAAGTTGTATTTGGATTTCCGGTGCTCTGATGATGATGTTGATGTTAGTTTTAGTTATCATCTTATGCACTGTCTCACCTGTTTTATGTCAAGTATATTATTTTTATATTTTGTTCCATGCGCTGTGAGACATTCTACAAGTTTTCGATTAGTTCATTCTCTTCTTTCCTTTCTTTGGCGACCGTTTTGTGCTAGTCGGGCATGTGTATAGCGCACTTTCAGAGGAAATGCCGGCTGGTGCGGGGCGGGCCATCACACTTGGTATCAGAGCTCTAGGTTGCGTAGTTAACCTAGGGGAGTCATCAGGGAGAGATAGTATACGTATATGAGAGCGCGTATTTGTGATTATTTTGGTTTTCAAAAATTATATATATACTATTAGTATAGTTAAGGATGAAGTCACACTGCACTAGCACCACTATGGAGATGGTTAATCGTTTTCTCTTTGCAGATTGAACGATGAGCCGATACGCAAGAGGTGCCAGTAGAGGAGGCAATAAAGGGAATGCTGCTGACATGAGGACGATGTTTACTAACCTCATGAGAGAGATGCTTAGGGATGTGCAGAGGGCACCTCCCAATGCTGGCAATGGAGGTGGTCCAATAGTGCAGGTGCCTAGGGCCGATTTCGCCAAGCTGAACAAGGATTATACTAGTCTTGGTGTGAAGCCGTTCCACGGAACGGAGTCGGCTACGCATGTTCAGGATTGGTTGGATAGCTGCGAGTGTATCTTCGAAGATTTGGGTATCGAGGATGCGATGAAGAGAAGGCTAGCATCCCGTCAGCTGCAAGGGCGGGCAATGAATTAGTGGAATGCTATAAAGGCAGCTACTCCCGAGGATCAGATTACTTGGGATCAGTTTAAGGTTCGCTTTAGCGATAAGTACATTCCAGCTGCTCAGAAGTCAGTGTTGTTTAAGAGATTCTTGGAACTCAAGAAGAATGGAAGTGCTATCTCGGAGTATATTGCTGAATTCGACACTTTGTCGAAATATGGGTTATCCCTAATAGATACTGCCGAGAAGAAGAACGAGAAGTTCATAACAGGCTTGGATGGATACTTAGGGGAAAGGCTTATTAGCCACATCGCTGAGACGTTTGATCGATTGTGGGGAAGGCTTTAAGATCAGAAAGTCTTTACCCTAAGCCGAAGACTGAGGTTGCATATGCAGAGGAGCCAAAGCCGCAAGTAAGTGGTGGAGGCAAGAGTGGTCCTCATAATAAGAGGAAGAAGAACCAGAATAAGGATGGCCAGAAAAAGAATAAGAAAGATGTTGAGTGCTTCAGCTGTGGTAAGAAGGGCCATTATGCTAGTAATCGTCGGGCCAAGCCAGCGGATAGGAAGTGCTTCAACTGTGGCCAAGTGGGACATCACAAGGACAAGTGTTCGCAACCTCCTAAAGAAAAGCAGATGGTGAAAGCATATGCCCTTAATGTTATTCCTTCTTCGTCGAATGCCCCGAATACGGTGGAGAAGGGAAAGAATGTCGTTATTCAAGGTATGCTTTCTGTTTATGATGTTCCTGTTAGAGTTTTGTTTGATACCGAGGCTTCTAGTTCTTTCATATCTAGTGACCTGGTAGATAGGTTGGGATTGGAGCCCGAGATTATCGATAGACCTTTAGTAGTGACGAACCCGATTGGTGGTTCGACTAACCTTAGCATGATTTGTCGTAATGTGGTCTTATCAAGTCATGGATGCATGTTTGTTTGTGATTGCTTTGTTCTGGGCTTTACTGGGTTTGGCATTATTTTGGGAGTCGATTGGCTCCAAAGATACAGGGTGATGGTAGACTGTGAGGGCTTTTTGGTGACAGCTAGAGCGGATGATAGGCGGAGGGTAGTGTTTGGTGGTCTACCTAGTGACGGGGTAATGGCTAGTTTTCTAAATTCCCTCGACATCCCGCATGGTGAGTTTTCAGGTTTGCCCGTGGTTGGCCAGTATCCGGCATCTTCGAGGAAGTGATCGGGCTTCCACCACACTGAGAGATTGAGTTCCGTATTGATTTAGTGAAAGATGCCAGACCTATAGTGATGCCACGTCGTCGTATGGCACCAAGGGAGCAGCTAGTGCTCGGGGTGCAAGTCAGCGATCTTTTGAAGTTGGGATTTATCAGAAGTAGTATTTCTGAATGGGTAGCACCAGTTGTGTTTGCTACCAAGGCGGATGGTTCCCTTCGTTTGTGTTTAGTCTACCTGGAGTTGAGTAAAGTGACGAGGAAGAATAAGTATCCTATACCGTGGATAGATGATTTGTTTGATCAGTTGAGTGGCGCGATAGTATTCTCTCAGTTGGATCTAGCGACAGGTTTTCATCAGCTTTGAGTGGAAGCTGAGATTTTAGCTATAATGGCATTTCGGACGCCGTTTGGATTTTATGAGTGGTTGGTCATGCCATTCGGGCTGACCAATGCCCTAGCATATTTTGTAGATTTTATGAATAGGGTATTCAGAGATCAGTTGAATATGTTTGTCCTTGTGTTCGTGGATGATATTTTGTTCTATTCGAGGACAGAGGAAGAACACAAGGAACATTTAAGAATAGTGATGGAGGTGTTGAGAAGACACCAATTGAAAGCAAAGTTTTCTAAGTGTCACTTCTGGAGGAGGGAAATGAGATTCTTGGGCCATGTTGTTTCAGAGAATGGTATTGCCATGGATCCTGCGAAGGTAGCTACGGTACAAGATTGGTCTACGCCCAAGAATGCAATGGATATACGAAGTTTCATGGGATTGGCTGGATATTATCGTAAGTTTATCCAAGACTTCTCCAAGATAGCAACACCGTTGACTCAGTTGACCAAGAAGAATCAAACTTTCGTATGGGATGAAAGTTGCGAGAATGCATTCAAGAGCCTAAAGGAAAAGTTGACATGTGCTCCAGTGTTAGTCATTCCTAAGGGGAATGAAGAGATGACAGTATATACGGATGCATGTGGCACAGGGCTAGGTGTTGTATTGATGCAAGGAGGTAGGGTTGTAGCTTATGCAAGTCGACAACTGAAACCGCATGAGAAAAGATACCCTACCGATGATTTGGAATTGGCAGCGATCGTGTTTGCATTAAAGATGTGGAGACATTATCTCTTGGGAGAAAGATTCGTGTTGTTTACCGATCATAAATCATTAAAGTATCTTTTCTCTCAAAAGGATCTAAATCTCCGACAACAAAGGTGGTTAGAATTCTTAGCTTCCTATGATTTCGATATCGCATACACACCAGGAAAGGGCAATGCGGTAGCTGATGCATTGAGTAGAACACATGCCAGTTTAGGGGCTATGTTTCTAGAATGGAAGCAACTGGAGTACATCGCTGGGTATGATTTCAGACCAAAGTGCGAATTGGATCCAGAAATGTTAGCAACTTTGACGATCAGACCCACTTTGATTGAGCGGATTGGTTCTAGTCAGAGGAACGATCCTAACCTATTGGAAATCGTATCAAAGTTAGAGATGGGAATCGACAGAGAGATGAACAAGTATGGGCTTGATCGAGATGAATGGCTTAGAAAGAATGGAAGACTAGTTATACCCAATGTCAATAGATTGAGAGATGAAGTGCTTGGAGAATGTCATCACTCATAATTGACTATACACCCGGTTGGTAACAAGATGTATCGAGACATGAAGCAGACCTATTACTGGGAAGGGATGAAAAGAGACGTTGGGACGTTTACATCCAAATGCATGAACTGCCAGCTAGTTAAAGCTGAGCAAAAGAAGATTAGTGGTTTGTTACAACCATTAGAAATTATGGAATGGAAATGGGAACAATTGTCAATGGATTTCATTGATAGGTTACCAAGGACTAGATCGGGCCATGATAGCATTTGGGTGATTGTGGACCGATTGACCAAAAGTGCAAGATTTATACCCGTCAAGTCGAATAGAACGGCAGCTAAGTTAGCTGAACTATATGTAAAGAGCGTAGTGATATTTCATGGAATACACAAAGGCATTGTGAGTGATCGAGATCCGTTGTTCACTAGTTGATTTTGGAGGAGCTTACAAGAGGCGTTAGGATTAGAGTTATATCTCAGTACCGCGTATCATCCTCAAACCGACGGTCAAATAGAGAGGGTGAATTGTATATTAGAAGACCTCTTGAGAGCCTATGTATTGGACTTTGGTGGATCATGGGATGACCATTTTCATCTAGTAGAGTTTGTATATAATAATAGTTATCAATCCAGTATTGGTATGGCTCCATTTGAAGCTTTGTACGGAAGACCGTGCAACTCAACGTTATGTTGGTTAGAAACTGGTGAGAAGTTTGTACTTGGACCAGATGTGATAAGAGAAACTTCAGCTAAGATTAAGGTTGTCCAACAGCGAATGAAGGCTGCCCAAGATAGGCAGAAAAGTTATGTTGATAAGAGGAGGAGGGAATTAAAGTTCTCCATTGGCGACTTGGTGTTTGTCAAGATTTCTCCGTTGAAGAGCATGATATGATTTGGCAGGAGAGGCAAGTTAGCACCAAGATTTGTTGGTCCATTCCCAGTTCTTAGCAAATTGGGAATTTGGCATACAAAGTTGAATTACCAAAGAAGATGGAGGGAGTTCACAATGTATTTCATGTTTCCCAGTTAAGGAAGTTCGTGCACGGCCCAGATGTGACTATTTCACCTGATCAGTTGGATGATATCGAAGTTGAACCCAAGGCGGTTGGGAACCGCAAGCCCATGCGTATTGTTGGGAACGATACGAAGCAACTTCGAAGAAAAGCGGTGAATCTAGTCAAGGTTCAGTGGGGCGAGAATGAGATTGACTGTACTTGGGAGACAGATGAGAGCATTAGGAAGACATATCCAGAACTCTTCGCCTCATAAGATTTTAACTTCGATTTAGTCATTCCGCATGCTAGGATAGGTTTGTTTTGTTTGTTTTGCATGATTGATTGTTGCTTGTGGCTGCTAGGCATGCGGGATCCTTTGTATGTTTTGGGTTAAGGAATTTCGGGGATGAAATTTCTTAAGGGGGATAGAGTGTAACGACCCGCACTCTACGCATAATAGGATCGTAGAATATTTATTTTTTTCGCATACGAAGTCGTATGGTCATCTAACATTGGGAGACTACTAGAGGGGTCATTTCCCATATTCATGATTTTTTTCGATTTTTAAATGACCATTTTGCCCCTAGCTGATACTGTTTTGGTCATAACTTTTGATTGGAAAGGAATTTTGACCTGAAACCACATCCATTGGCTCCGGATGATGGTTTACCTTTCCGTAGAGTGGTCACACTAGCCGAGAGGACTCACCGTTTGGGAGATATGGCTGAAACAAGTTTCAAATGGTGCAAAACAGCTTAATTGGGCTTAACCGGGTTATTAACAACTAGGTCTAAAGGGGAATTTCGAGATTAGGAGTTTAAAAGGGCTGTCAGGGTTTCGAGAATAACTTTTTCTCATTTTTCAGCCGTCACTATTCATTCCTCTTAACCTAGCCATGGCCTCCACTATCTAAATTTCTTCAAAACACCCCTAAACCACTTTCTAATTGAAGACTAGGCTTAGCAACATCAAATTAAGAAGAGATAGCACCAAAGCAAGGTTGGAGCTGCTGTTAGACATCAGTATTCGTGCCAAACAGAGGTTAATTTCAGATTTGAGTTTTATTTGTGGCCAAGGTGAGTGATTTGCAAAGTTTCCCGCTAATTATGGTTAATTAAGGGTAATTAGTGGTGATTAACGAAATTAGACATGATAAAATTCTAGAAAAATATTTATAAATTCTGAAATATTTTTTTATACCTCTGTTAGAAATTTGGGTTGATTTGGTTAAGTTTTGCTAATCCTATCATTAGTTGTTGTTAAACATGCTTAAGGGAAAATATGGGGTTTTGGCTATATTTGATCCGTTTTAACTTATCAAATTATTGTTTTGGTGTTTATGAATGTTTATACATGTTGCTATGACTGTATGGTATGCTTTGTGATTGTCTAGGAGTGTTAGATTGGTCGAAAACGCCGTCGAATGGCAAAAAACAGTCGTTGGAACAAAGTGCAGGAAATATACCGGACCGGATCGCCCTTACCCTATGCGACCCGACCTGATCGAAGCTCTCAACCACGATCCGCTCCACTTCGAAGGCCACAAACCAGGAACTGACTCACGAGCCGTGGACCAAGGGAGACCGACGATCCGACCCCGAGCGTCACCACGAGCCGATTCGATGGAGCTGGAGCACTGTCATGAGTCAGTGCAGGGAAGGAGGACCACGACGAACCGTAGCACATCCACAATCTGAAGGGGGAGGAGCATCATGATCCCAGGGGAGCGTCACAACCATGGAGCATGACCCGATCCGATAGGGTCAACACGACCCAACCTGCGTGGGGTATTTCGATCCGAACCAGAAGAGTTGATATGGGTGATGACCAGGAGCTGAACAAGGAGAAGAGAACCGGTCCGAGAGGAAGTTTGCTTCTAAACTAAATAAAGACCAATCCGAAGGAGAAGACTAAAACCCGAGATGCAAAGGTAGTCCAAATGAGAAGTTTGTACTCAGGATCTAGTTGGGAACCAAAGAGTTAACTTCATGAGTTGGGCTTTGCTGCGGGACGTGTGCTAAGGAGTTGTCGATGTCTATAACTTTGGATCACTATGTGTAGGGGGTACGTGAACGGATTCAGGGCCACAATGGCCTAGGTATGACTAAAGAGCTATAGACCAATGAAGTGGGGTCATTTGTAAAGGTTTGGTCATGACTCCATGGGGTGAGCTTGGTAGTAGCAGTAGTCATACAAGTTGAACTCCGTCACTACTTCGATGGGTCTAATGATCGAAGCGGTAGATATCGTACGCTTTACGCACTGAGTGAGAGATGTAAGGATGGTTGCTATGTTTGATTTGTTTGCCATCATTATGACATGCACACCCCCACCCCCGTTATCTTTACACCATCTGTTCAGTGGCACCTTAGAGTATTGTAAGGTATGTAGTGCTAACTCTTTGGTTGCAGGTCCAGGTATGGTTTAGTATACGTGTAATTGTTCTGTTTAGCTGCTTATCGCTCATACCAATCTTTTTGTCTGACCCAGAGTTTTATGTCTCTTCTTATTACTCTGGGTGCTCTCATGAGCAGACTAGAGACAGGTAAGGTGGTATGAACGAGTAGCTGTACCGGAGACGAGCAGGAGGCCTCCACGTATGATACATACATATAGATATTCTCCGTGTGTTGCCGCGGTCACTAATTTGGGCATTAATGGTGTACCTTTCTCTCTTTTGTTTAGAGACAGTAATTTGGAATGTTGTAATAAGCTGTATTTGGATTTCCGCTGCTCTGATGATGATGCTGATGTTGGTTTTAGTTATCAGCTTATGCATTGTCTCACCTGTTTTATGTCAAGTATATTATTGTTATATTTTGTTCCATGCGCTGTGAGATATTCTACAGGTTTTCGATTAGTTCATTCTCTTCTATCCTTTCTTTGGCGACCGTTCCGTGCTAGTCGGTCATGTGTACAGCGCACTTTCGGAGGAAATGCCGGCTAGTGCGGGGCGGGCCGTCACACTTGGGTTGAATGTATGATGTATATAGTCAACTTTGATATTACGGATTTGCGGGAAATTACAGTATCCTTCAGCTCGGATACCAAGCGTGACACCCCACGTCCATTAATGTTACTCACTAAGGGAATGCATTAAGTTTCGTGAAGCATTATAGGTAAACAGACACAGAATATTACAAGACAGATATAAATAAGATAGTAGCGGAAATTCAAATTTTTATTTCAAACATAAATCATAACATCGTGGTCCAAAATACCATAAGTCACAAAAACCATTACAATAATATAACTTCTGTCTTGTACCATCATAGTACATAAATATATTAAAAGCATAATTCCCCAAAAAAAGAGCTAAGCCATAGTCGAGATAAGAACTTGAGCTATACTTCGAAAGCAGCTCCAACAAGATGATAACCGAGTCTTGACTAAGTCTGAGAATTCCCTCCTTGCGAACCTGGGAGGGAAACGGAAGAAAAAAGAGGAAATAAAAAGGGTCAAACATAAAGTCTGGCGAGTCCAGTTACTTTTAACAAATAAATAAATAAAAGTAGGATGATAGGCGTATAAAGTGGATAAGAGGGATAACTACATAAAGGTAGGTATGATAAGGTAAACAGGATATGGCATATATGCTTCTAATAATTACTCTGCACTGCTACTAGTATATACAGAATGAGATGATCCCTTCCACTATAAGGTGGTGGACTTAGGCATACGTCCAAAAAGTACCCTAACTACTAACCTAATTGATCGGCTCCCTAATCCATGTAGAAACTCTGTGTCGGCCCCACCTTAGGATGTATCACGTCCTAAATTGGCAACCCTCCGCTGATATGCACAACCCCATATCTACAGGTGTCACAGTCATCTTATCGCCCTCTACCTGGCTCATGACACACATGGCTTAGTGGGTTTGCGCCGTGCACGCCGTCCTCCACATTTGGATCTCTTACAATCAGTCCAGTAAGCGTGCCCCTTCTCCGACCTAGTTCAGAGTACATGTTTGATACCTACTCCGGGTTACTGGCTGAAATGGGTCCACCACAATATGATCCAATCTCTCCCCCTTGTCTTGTAACCCCTACTAGGTATTTATTAGCTAATATATACCACTAGGTGTCTTTAATTACATAACCCTATCCTTTCTACAAGTTATGCTTGCCCTAAAAGGTGTCTTTAATTACATAACTTTATTATTTCTACCGGTTATGTATACCACTAGGTGTCTTTAATTGCGCAACCTTATTGGGCTAAGTTTGTGGGCCTATATGTAAATATTACCCACCCCCTCAGATTTACTTAACCCACACACAGTTCAACTAATTTTACTTAACCCTAACTTTAGTTCATATTCATACAATCCCTATGGATTTAATTTGGTTAAGTATTCCAATTCATTACCATGTCCATTTATGGTTTATAATGGGCTAGACCTCCCACATTAGGCCTACAACTTGTGGATGCTATATTTGCCGGTTGGGTCCGGGCAGACTTCTTCCACAAGTTAGGCCTAACCTCGGGTCATAGCCCGTCTCGTGTTTGTGCACTTAGGCGCCTCACATTAGGTTCAACATTAGTGGTTGCTGGATGCGCCGGTCGGGTCCGGGTAGACTTCCACCACTAATGCAACCTAACCTCGTTCCATAAGTGTAGTTACAATTTCTAATTACTGTAATCGTAGGCATTTTAATTATTACCCAACTAATTATACCCATATCTTTATAGTTGTTCATGCCCGTTTACCCAATTATGTTCATAGTGAATAATATGTCCAAATTCATATGCCAATTCTAATATTTTTCCCTCGTTCCCTAACTAACACATTCACATAATTCGCGGCATGCAAAATCTAGATAATAGTCAATTCATAAACGATAAAAGGGGAAAGGTGATGGGAATATGACAAAAATGATTGTCCTAACATAACTGGCATAAACATGTGCTAATATGGTGATAAGTTGAACATATAAGCATAGATCCAATGAACATGTGGCAGATAACTAGTTCTAACATGGAAAAGATGTTAAGATAGGCATGACAAGATCTAAATATTAATTTAGATGTCCAACAAGTTTAGATCTAATATGATAAGCACAAGGAGATCTAAAGAATAAGCTAGATCTAATTAATAATTTAGATGCCTACACAATTCAGACCCAATAGTTAAGAGTAGATCTGATACATATAAGGTTTAAGATACACATCATAGAATGTCACATAAGTTACAAAAGATCCGACTAGATAGAGATTTAGATCTAAGTAATAACCAATTCAAAATGTCATATGTTTACAATTTACGATGGATCTAGTATAATTTAGTCATAGGAACAAATCCAAACTATAGTCATATCAGGTTTACTTTTAAATATTTAAATCTAAAAGCAACTAAGAACTCACAGTGTTTGGATTAGAATGTAGAACAAAAAGAGAAGCTAGTTGATATGTAGATCTACACTTGAATCTCTAATTGATTTGATTGTTGCAGAAGATAAAGAATTCAGTTTAGTTCAGTTCAGTCATCGGCAGCGTTTGGCCACCATTGATTTCCAGTGAAGAAAATAAGAGAAATGGACCTCTATATATAGTTGTATCCTCCAGAAACCTTCTGCCACCTAAAACCTAGGGGGGTCGACCCCTACTTTATGGGGTTGACCCCTACTTTATAGGGTTGACCCCGTGGTAGACCCTCGCCCTTAGGGGGTCGACACCCCTACTATGCGGTCGGCCCCCTACTTAGGGCTGGAAATTAGAACCGAGAACCCAAAAATCGAACCGACCCGACTTAAAAAGACCCATACTGAAACTGAACCCGACAGGTCTTCGGTCGGGTCTACGTTATGAAAAATATAATAAAGACCCGATAAAAGACAACCTGAATTGACCTGACCTGAAAGACCCGACCAAAAAGCATTCAAATATATGTAATTTTTAGTGTTGTTATCCAACAAAACCCGAACCGACCCGACCCAACCCGAACCGAAGCTCGGGTCGGGTCGGGGCCAGATATTGGAAATGTATGGTTTAGACCCAACAAAACCCGACCCCCCTAGACCCAAGACTCGATGGGTTGGGTTCGGGTGTATTGGGTCAAGTCTAATTGCCACCCCTACCCCTACTAAAGTGTCAACACCCCTAGGGCGGGAATTTCCCCGCTGCCCCCAATTTTCGTGATTTTGAACTGAAATTTGAATTCCTGGGCCCTATATATATAATTATCTTGTGCGTATACAAACTTCAAATCCTCATAACTTCTTCATATGGTGTCCATTTTACGCAAACCAAATGTCTTCTTGACCAGAATTTCGAGACAGACGCAATGGCGCAGTCTGTTTCCCTCAGTTCTGAATTTAATTATTATTTCCTCTTTTAGTGTCGTTAAAATTACGGGGTGTTACAAAAAATCAAGTGTATTATCCAAACAATGATTTTAACAATTTAAATAGAAAACATATGAATCATCAAGCATATTCAAACCCCTTAATTCATATAGAAGATGAAACAATCATTCGTATGCATAGATTAAGTGCATATCTACATGCAAATAAATCTAAATTTATCATTTTAATCCATTTTCACAGGTTTTATTATCTGTAAGGTTTAAAAATAGGAATTAACATATATGATCATAATTTGGTGTGACCTAACATGTAAATAAATAAACTAATATAAGCATATAATATAACATAGCATAGTGAAAGATCTAGACAAAACAACTCACCAAATTAACAAATCTAATGAAGATCAAGATTAATATGAATTGAGCAGCAAGTGAATGGATGCAAATAGCTCCTAAATAATGCAAAATGTATAGATCAATGAAGATTTAACCTCTAGAATATGTTTAGAGTAGATTATAAGTAATTTAGAATGTTCTATGAGGTTTTGGGAAAAAGAATTAGAGAATCTTAGTTCTTATGGCCACTAAAAAAAAGAGAAGAAGTAAGTCTAATCTCTTCAGCCCACATTTATGCTATGGGTCATTAGTTGTATTGTTTAACCTAGTCGGCCCGTTAGCTGCTAATCAATTCTGCCCAGTAGTCCTGAAAACTTGAAACTATTGTGTCTCCCTAACCCCTTAACCAAATTGTTAGTGTAATCACTCTACGGAATGGTCATCCATCGAATCTTTCTAAGGGCACAAGATTAAATGGTCATAAAACAATCTGGCAAAAATCATAGATGTGTAAAACTTCAAACTAAGGATATATTAAAATATGATAATGATGCAACCTTGTATGAATTAAACAGAATTATTTTATAACCCCCAATACATAAAATGTGGGTCGTTACAGGTAATTCCTTCCTCATAGCAGGATCGGGCTATGACCTAATCTTTGAGACTCGAGATGGGTCGTCGGGGCTGACAGGAATGTCAATAATTTTCTCAACTGAGGTTGCTCTTTCATATTCTGGCTCTTCGTCTTTCCTTGAGTCGAGTTCCTGGTAAAAATAACCGTGCAGTCCAAGCCAAGCCTTGGACGTTGGTTGCTATGTGTTAAGGCTCTTGGTTTAGAGTGAAGTCTTTTATTATGACCCGCCTTCTCGGCCCCTAAGAATCGACACTTAATACGTCCATGGCTTTCATGTGAGGAAATCCAAACACCAGAAATGTGACGGCCCGCCTCGCACCAGCCTGCATTTCCTCCAGAAGTGCGCTGTACACATGCCCGACTAGCACAAGACGGTCGTCATAAGAAAGGAAAGAAGGGAATGAACTAGTCAAAGAACCTGTAGAATGTCTCACAGCGCATGGAATAAAATATAATAATAATGTACTTGACATAAAACAGGCGAGACAGTGCATAAGCTGATAACTAAAACCAACATCAATCTCAAAGCAGCGGAAATCCAAATACAGCTTATTACAATTTTCCAAATTTACTGTCTCTAAACAAAAGAAAGCTGAAGTAGAAGATACACCAGCAATGCCCAAGCAGTGATCTTCAACAACACAGGGAGAATACTAAATACATATATCACGTGGAAGCCTCCTGCTCGTCTCCGGATCATCTACCCGTGCATCACCAGCTAACCTGTCTCTAGTCTGCTCGTGTGAGCACCCAGAGTAATAAGAGGAGACATAAAACTCTGGGTCAGACATAAAGCCTGGTATGAGCGATAAGCATCTAAACAGAATAATAACAGGTATACTAAACAATACCTGAACCTGGACCTGCAACCAAAGAGTTAGTACCACATACCGTACAATACTCCAAGGTGCCATAATAAATAGTGTAAGAATACGGGGGTGGGGTGTGCATGTCAAAATGATAGCAACAAATCATCTATAGCAACCATCCTCACATCTCTCACTCGGTGCGTAAAGCGTACGACATCTACCACTTTGGAACACTAGACAAACTGAGATAACGACGAATCCCGACTTGTAGAAACCCTGCTGTGACCAAGACAACACTTGGAGTCATGACCAAACATTTCAATGACCCACTTCATTGGTCGTAGCCCTTGGTTCTACCGATGCCATAATGGCCCTGAATCCGCCTTCGTACCTCCTACCATAGTGGTCCAAAACTATAGACGTCGATAACTCCTTAGCACGCGTCCCGCAGCAAAGCCCAACCATGAAGTGAACTCGTTGATTCCCATCTGAACCTTAAGCTCTAACTTCTCATTTGGACTTCCTTTGCATCTCGGGTTTGGTTGAATTGGAGTGGGTCTTCAGAAAAGTTGTCGCGTAGTAGTAATAGCCCACGGACGGTTCGGTTCGGAGTAACCTTCCTGATCGGTTCGGATTGGTGGTCCTCGTCTAGCTTGGTTCGGGTCGGTAGTCCACTTCGGGTCGGGTCGGCGTCTCCCTCCGGGTCGGGTCGGTTCAGTGATTCTCCCCCTTCAGATATCGGTTCGGTTCGGGTGCCTCTGCTTGAGTTCGGTTCGGAGGTAGTTCATCCGATCTGATTCTTCCTGTTTGACTTGTTTGCCTGCTCCGATCCGTCCTGTTCTCTTCCTCCGATCCGGTCTGCTCCATCGCTCCGGTCCGATCTTCTGTCCAACTCCAACTCTAAGCAATGGCCTTCCTTCCTGCCAAACTTCTTCCAGTGGCAAGTCCTCATCCAGTTCGGATTCCCTTGGTCAGTTCCCTAGTCCGATCCGACCCCTTTTCTCCGATCCGAACCGGTTCGGGACCTGCACATTTCTGCAACTTTCCAGCGAGCTTTCTACGCCATTCGACGACGTTTTCAACCAATTTAACTATTCTAATCAATCATGAAACATACCATAGAGTCATAGCAACATGTAATAGCAACCACAAACAGCAAACAACAATTCAAATGAATCAAAATGGATCAAAAGTGACTAAAACTTCATATTTTCCCATAATCCCTCTTAAGCATGTTTAAGCATACGATTAGCAAAACACATCGAAATTAACCCAAATTTCTAACAGAGCCTTAAAACATTATTTTAGAATTTTAAGAATTTTTCCAGAATTTATTTACGTATAAATTCGCTAATCTTCACTAATTACCCTTAATTACCGTAATTAGTGCAAAAACTATGCAAATCACTCACCTTGGCCACAAATGAAATTCTCAGAACTGAAACTCCTCTGATTTGGGGCGAATACTGATGTCTAACAGCAGTTCCAACCTTGCTTTGGTGCTTTTTCTCCTTAATTTGGTGTTGCTAAGCCTAATCTTCAATTAGAGAGTGATTTGGGGTGTTTTAGATGTAGGAAGCCATTACTAAGGTCTCAAGGAGGTTTGTGGCGGCTCAAAACTGAAATGAAAGTGATAACCTAACCCTAATCAGTCCTCCTATACCTCTAAACCCGAAATTCCCCTTGGGCCTAGCTGTTAATCACCCGCTTAAGCCCAATTAAGCTGTCTTTCACCATCTGAAACTTGTTTCAGCCATATCTCCCAAACGGTGAGTCCGTTTGGCTAATGTGACCACTCTACGGAAAGAGAAACCATCATTCGAAGCCAATGGAAGTGGTTTCAGGTCAAAATTCCTTTCCAGTCAAAAGTTATGGCCAAAACAGTGCCAACTAGGGGTAAAATGGTCATTTAAAAATCGGGAAAAATCATGAACATGGGAAATGACCCCAATAGTCGTCTCCCAAAGTTACATGACCATACGACTTCGTATGTGAAAGAAATAAATATTCTACGATCCTATGATGCGCAGAATGCGGGTCGTTACACTCTCCCCCCCTTAAGAAATTTCGTCCCCGAAATTCCTTAACCCCAAAACATACACAGGATCCCGCATGCCTAACACCCACATACAACAATCAAACATGCAAAGCAAGCAAACAAGTCTATCCTAGCATGCGGAAAACTAAATCGCTAATAAAATCTTACCAGACAAAGAGTTCTGGATACTTCTTCATTATGTCCTCTTCTGTTTCCCAAGTACAATCATTCTCGTTTTCGCTCCACTGTACCTTGACTAGCTTCACCGACTTCCTTCGAAGTTGCTTCATGTCGTGTGCGACAATACGGGCCGGCTTGCGGTTTCCAACCGCCTCGGGTTCTACTTCGAAGTCTTCCAACTGATCAGGTGAGATAGTCATATCTGAGTCGTGAACGAACTTCCTTAGTTGGGAAACATGAAATACGTTGTGAACTCCCGCCATCTTCTTTGGTAAGTCAATTCTATATGCCAAATTCCCGACTAGTTCAAGAACAGGGAATGGGCCAACAAATCTTGGTGCTAATTTACCTCTCCTGCCAAATCGTATTACGCTCTTCAACGGAGAAATCTTGACAAACACCAAGTCACCAACGGAGAATTTTAAGTCTCTTCTTCTCTTATCTGCATAACTCTTCTGCCTATCTTGGGCTGCCTTCATTCGTTGCTGAATGATCTTGATCTTATCTGAAGTTTCCCTCACCACATCTGGTCCAAGCATAAACTTCTCGCCAGTTTCTATCCAACATGATGGTGAGTTGCACGGTCTTCCATACAAAGCTTCAAATGGAGCCATACCGATACTGGATTGGTAGCTATTATTATATGCAAACTCTACTAGATGCAAATGGTCATCCCATGATCCACCAAAATCCAATATACATGCTCTCAAGAGATCTTCCAAAATACGATTCACCCTTTCCGTCTGACCGTCGGTCTGAGGATGATATGCGGTACTGAGATGTAACTCTGACCCTAGCGCCCCTTGCAAGCTCCTCCAAAACCCACTAGTGAACAACGGGTCTCGGTCGCTCACAATGCTTTTAGGTACTCCATGAAATCTCACTACCCACTTCATATACAATTCTGCTAACTTAGCTGCCGTTCTAGTCGATTTAACTGGTATAAACCTTGCACTTTTGGTCAGTCGATCTACAATTACCCAAATGCTGTCATATCCCGATCTAGTCCTTGGTAACCCATCGATGAAATCCATCGAGACTTGCTCCCATTTCCATTCGGGAATTTCTAAGGGCTGTAACAACCCACTAGGCTTCTTTTGCTCGGCTTTAACTAGCTGGCAATTCATGCACTTGGATATAAACTTCCCAACGTCTCTTTTCATCCCTTCCCAGTAGTAGGTCTGCTTCATATCTCTATACATCTTATTACCACCGGGGTGTATAGTCAGCTTTGAGTGATGACATTCTCTAAGCACTTCATCCCTCAATCCATTGACATTGGGTACAACAAGCTTTCCATTCTTTCTAAGCCATCTATCTCGATCAAGCCCATACTTGTTCATCTCCTCATCGATTCCCATCTCTAACTTGGAGATGATTTCCAATAGGTTAGGATCGTCCCTCTGACTAGAGCCGATCCGCTCAATCAAAGTGGGTCTGATCGTCAAACTTGCTAACATCTCTGGATCCAATTCGCACTTTGGTCTGAAGTCAAACCCCGCGATAAACTCCAGTTGCTTCCATTCAAGGAACATAGCCCCTAAGCTGGCATGTCTTCTACTCAATGCATCAGCCACCGCATTGCCCTTTCCCGGTGTGTATGCGATGTCAAAATCATAGGAAGCTAAGAACTCTAACCATCTCTGCTGACGGAGGTTTAAATCCTTCTGGGAGAACAGATACTTTAACGACTTATGATCTGTAAATAGCTCAAATCTTTCTCCCAAGAGATAGTGTCTCCACATCTTTAACGCGAACACGATCGCTGCCAATTCTAAATCATGGGTAGGGTATCTTCTCTCGTGCGGTTTCAATTGCCGACTTGCATAAGCTACAACCCTACCGCCTTGCATCAATACAGCACCCAGCCCGGTACCATAGGCATCCGTGTATACCGTCATCTCTTCATCCCCCTTAGGAATGACTAACACTGGTGCGCTTGTCAACTTGTCCTTTAGACTTTTAAATGCATTCTCGCACCTCTCATCCCAGACAAAAGCTTGATTCTTCTTGGTCAACTGGGTCAATGGTGCTGCTATCTTGGAGAAACCTTGGATAAACTTACGATAATATCCCGCTAATCCCAAGAAACTTCTTACATCTGTTGCATTCTTGGGCGTAGGCCAATCTTGTACCGTAGCCACCTTTGCTGGGTCCACGGCAATACCACTCTCTGATACAACATGGCCCAAGAACCTCACTTCCCTCTTCCAGAAGTGACACTTAGAAAACTTTGCTTTCAATTGGTGTTTTCTCAACACCTCCATCGCTACTCTTAAATGTTCCTTGTGTTCCTCCTCTGTCCTCGAATAGACCAAAATATCATCAACGAACACAAGGACAGACTTATTCAGCTGATCTCTGAATACCCTATTCATAAGGTCCACAAAATATGCCGGGGCATTAGTCAGCCCAAATGGCATAACCAACCATTCATAAAATCCAGACGGCGTTCGAAATGCCGTTTTAGCTATACTCTCAGCTTCCACTCTAAGCTGATGAAAACCTGTCGCGAGATCCAACTGAGAAAATACTCTCGCGCCACTCAACTGATCAAACAAATCATCTATCCGCGGTAGAGGATACTTATTCTTCCTCGTCACTTTATTCAATTCGCGGTAGTCTACACACAAACGAAGGGAACCATCCGCCTTGGTAGCAAACACAACTGGTGCTCCCCATTCAGAAACACTCCTTCTGATAAATCCCTTCCTCAAAAGATCGCTGACTTGCACCTCGAGCTCTCGCTGCTCCCTTGGTGCCATACGACGAAGTGGCATCACTATGGGTCTGGCATCTCTTACCAAATCAATACGAAACTCAATCTCTCGGTGTGGTGGAAGTCCGGTCACTTCTTCGAAAACATCCGGATACTGGCCAACCACGGGCAAACCTGACAACTCACTATGCGGAATGTCGAGGGAGTTTAGAAAACTAGCCAATACCCCCTTACTGGGTAGACCACCAAACACTATCCTCCGCCCATCATCCGCTCTAGCTGTCACCAACAAGCCCTCACAGTCTACCACCACCCCGTATCTTTGGAGCCAATCTACTCCCAAAATAATGCCAAACCCAGTAAAGCCCAAAACAAAGCAATCACAAACAAACATGCATCCATGACTCGATAGAACCACATTACGACAAATCATGCTAAGGCTAGTCGAACCACCAATCGGGTTCGTCACTACTAAAGGTCTATCGACGATCTCGGGCTCCAATCCCAACCTATCTACCAGGTCACTAGATATGAAAGAACTGGAAGCTCCGGTATCAAACAAAACTCTAACAGGAACATCATAAACAGAAAGCATACCTTGAATGACGACATTCTTTCCCTTCTCCGCCGCAGTTGGGGCATTCGACGAAGAAGGAATAGCATTAAGAGCATATGCTTTCACCATTTGCTTTTCCTTAGGGGGCTGTGGACACTTGTCCTTGTGATGTCCTATTTGGCCACAGTTGAAGCACTTCCTATCCGCTGGCTTGGCCCGACAATTACTAGCATAATGGCCCTTCTTACCACAGCTGAAGCACTCCACATCTTGCTTATTCTTTTTCTTCTGGCCATCCTTAGCCTGATTCTGCTTTCTCTTATTCTGGGAACCACCTTTGCCTCCACCACTAGCTTGTGGCTTTGGCTCGTCTGCGGATGCAACCTCAGTCTTTGGCTTAGGGTAGAGACTTTCTGACCTTAACGCTTTTCCCACAATCGATTCAAACGTCTCATCGATGTGGTTAATAAGTTTTTCCCCCAAGTACTGATCCAATCCAGTTATGAATTTCTCATTCTTTTTCTCGGCAGTATCTATAAGAGATAACCCATATTTTGACAAAGTGTCAAATTCAGCAATATACTCCGAGACAGCCCTGCCATTCTGCTTGAGCTCCAAGAATTTCTTAAACAACATTGACTTCTGAGCAGCTGGGATGAACTTCTCACTAAAGCGAGCCTTAAACTGCTCCCAAGTAATCTGATCTTCGGGAGTAGCTGCCTTTATAGCATTCCACCAATTCATTGCCCGCCCTTGTAGCTGACGGGACGCTAACTTTCTCTTCATCGCATCCTCGATACCCAAATCCTCGAAGATACGTTCGCAACTATCCACCCAATCCTGAACATCCGTAGCCGACTCCGTTCCATGGAACGGCTTCCCACCAAGGCTAGTATAATCCTTATTCAGCTTGGCGAAGTCAACTCTTGGCGCCTGCACCATTGGGCCACCACCATTTCCACCATTGGGAGCTGCCCTCTGCACATCTCTAAGCATCTCTCTCATGAGGTCAGTAAACATTGTCCTCATGTCAGCAGCATTCCCATTATTGGCCCCTCTACCGGTACCTCTAACATATCGGCTCATCGTCAATCTGAAAAAAGAAATGATTAACGACTCCATAGTGGTGTTAGTGCAGTACGACTCCATCCTTATACTACTAATAGTATATATATATATAGCTTCTTAAAAACCAAAGTAATCACAAATACGCTCTCTCGTATACGTGTAATATCTCTCCCTGATAACTTCCCTAGGTTAACTACGCAACCTAGAGCTCTGATACCAAGTGTGACGGCCCGCCTCGCACCAGCCTGCATTTCCTCCAGAAGTGCGCTGTACACATGCCCGACTAGCACAAGACGGTCGTCATAAGAAAGGAAAGAAGGGAATGAACTAGTCAAAGAACCTGTAGAATGTCTCACAGCGCATGGAATAAAATATAATAATAATGTACTTGACATAAAACAGGCGAGACAGTGCATAAGCTGATAACTAAAACCAACATCAATCTCAAAGCAGCGGAAATCCAAATACAGCTTATTACAATTTTCCAAATTTACTGTCTCTAAACAAAAGAAAGCTGAAGTAGAAGATACACCAGCAATGCCCAAGCAGTGATCTTCAACAACACAGGGAGAATACTAAATACATATATCACGTGGAAGCCTCCTGCTCGTCTCCGGATCATCTACCCGTGCATCACCAGCTAACCTGTCTCTAGTCTGCTCGTGTGAGCACCCAGAGTAATAAGAGGAGACATAAAACTCTGGGTCAGACATAAAGCCTGGTATGAGCGATAAGCATCTAAACAGAATAATAACAGGTATACTAAACAATACCTGAACCTGGACCTGCAACCAAAGAGTTAGTACCACATACCGTACAATACTCCAAGGTGCCATAATAAATAGTGTAAGAATACGGGGGTGGGGTGTGCATGTCAAAATGATAGCAACAAATCATCTATAGCAACCATCCTCACATCTCTCACTCGGTGCGTAAAGCGTACGACATCTACCACTTTGGAACACTAGACAAACTGAGATAACGACGAATCCCGACTTGTAGAAACCCTGCTGTGACCAAGACAACACTTGGAGTCATGACCAAACATTTCAATGACCCACTTCATTGGTCGTAGCCCTTGGTTCTACCGATGCCATAATGGCCCTGAATCCGCCTTCGTACCTCCTACCATAGTGGTCCAAAACTATAGACGTCGATAACTCCTTAGCACGCGTCCCGCAGCAAAGCCCAACCATGAAGTGAACTCGTTGATTCCCATCTGAACCTTAAGCTCTAACTTCTCATTTGGACTTCCTTTGCATCTCGGGTTTGGTTGAATTGGAGTGGGTCTTCAGAAAAGTTGTCGCGTAGTAGTAATAGCCCACGGACGGTTCGGTTCGGAGTAACCTTCCTGATCGGTTCGGATTGGTGGTCCTCGTCTAGCTTGGTTCGGGTCGGTAGTCCACTTCGGGTCGGGTCGGCGTCTCCCTCCGGGTCGGGTCGGTTCAGTGATTCTCCCCCTTCAGATATCGGTTCGGTTCGGGTGCCTCTGCTTGAGTTCGGTTCGGAGGTAGTTCATCCGATCTGATTCTTCCTGTTTGACTTGTTTGCCTGCTCCGATCCGTCCTGTTCTCTTCCTCCGATCCGGTCTGCTCCATCGCTCCGGTCCGATCTTCTGTCCAACTCCAACTCTAAGCAATGGCCTTCCTTCCTGCCAAACTTCTTCCAGTGGCAAGTCCTCATCCAGTTCGGATTCCCTTGGTCAGTTCCCTAGTCCGATCCGACCCCTTTTCTCCGATCCGAACCGGTTCGGGACCTGCACATTTCTGCAACTTTCCAGCGAGCTTTCTACGCCATTCGACGACGTTTTCAACCAATTTAACTATTCTAATCAATCATGAAACATACCATAGAGTCATAGCAACATGTAATAGCAACCACAAACAGCAAACAACAATTCAAATGAATCAAAATGGATCAAAAGTGACTAAAACTTCATATTTTCCCATAATCCCTCTTAAGCATGTTTAAGCATACGATTAGCAAAACACATCGAAATTAACCCAAATTTCTAACAGAGCCTTAAAACATTATTTTAGAATTTTAAGAATTTTTCCAGAATTTATTTACGTATAAATTCGCTAATCTTCACTAATTACCCTTAATTACCGTAATTAGTGCAAAAACTATGCAAATCACTCACCTTGGCCACAAATGAAATTCTCAGAACTGAAACTCCTCTGATTTGGGGCGAATACTGATGTCTAACAGCAGTTCCAACCTTGCTTTGGTGCTTTTTCTCCTTAATTTGGTGTTGCTAAGCCTAATCTTCAATTAGAGAGTGATTTGGGGTGTTTTAGATGTAGGAAGCCATTACTAAGGTCTCAAGGAGGTTTGTGGCGGCTCAAAACTGAAATGAAAGTGATAACCTAACCCTAATCAGTCCTCCTATACCTCTAAACCCGAAATTCCCCTTGGGCCTAGCTGTTAATCACCCGCTTAAGCCCAATTAAGCTGTCTTTCACCATCTGAAACTTGTTTCAGCCATATCTCCCAAACGGTGAGTCCGTTTGGCTAATGTGACCACTCTACGGAAAGAGAAACCATCATTCGAAGCCAATGGAAGTGGTTTCAGGTCAAAATTCCTTTCCAGTCAAAAGTTATGGCCAAAACAGTGCCAACTAGGGGTAAAATGGTCATTTAAAAATCGGGAAAAATCATGAACATGGGAAATGACCCCAATAGTCGTCTCCCAAAGTTACATGACCATACGACTTCGTATGTGAAAGAAATAAATATTCTACGATCCTATGATGCGCAGAATGCGGGTCGTTACAAGAAAGGTGGATTGTCTGGGGTAATAACACATTAGAATAGAAATAAAATGAACTTTTATTAATACAATGATATTTTACGTCAGAATTTACAAAACATATATCAGAGTACAACAACTACCAGCGGAAAATACTAAAGCTTCAGTGGGAGAATCGAAAATGCTCCAAACAAAGCTTTGGAATTATGTAACAAACTTGGATTTTTAACCCCAGAAATCGATAATAAACACATGTCAACTCTTCAAGAATCGTCATACCAGATCATAAATAGAAAGAAGTTAGAGGATAAGAAATAGAAAGAAAGAAACTCAAAATAGAAAAAAAAAATAGATAGAAGAAGAACATAAATTACAACACAGAATCTCACGTCGCAGCGGAATCAAATTCAATATATATATATAACAACTTTTGGGATACAAAATTTTTACTGTATGTAAATATGCATACCATCATCAGAGTACAATACAACACACCGAAAAATAAACAATAAATATCTAATGCTGAAGCCACCTGCTCCAAGCTCCTCCAAGTGTATCTATAAATACGTTAACTACTTGACTGCACGTACAAATTTGGGCACCCAAGAGTTTAGGGTAAAACCAAACAAAATAAACTTTGGGTCAATCATGGAACTGGTGTGAGTAAACACCAAACACTTGGTTTAACTTTTTAAAAAAGTCCTTTTTGAAAGAAAAGATAATCGTAAGATCGAATCCACACATAAATATGGATGGTTTTTACCTTACGATAACCCAAAACAGTTTTTGGAAATCATATCTTATTCTGATATTATAATAGTGTCTAAATACAAATAAATAGCAATATATCATAACGCTTACATCTCACGCTCTACATACATAGTATACAATTAAAACCGCTGGCTCTTATTGGAGAATGGATTCCAAATGGCAAGGTATGCGACCACCTTCTGACAGTGTATCTCTTGAGAGGAATGCAGCAGGTCCAACAAGAACATCTTGCAACCCAGGCTAAACATGAACGGCCACTCACTTCGCTTGAAAGTACCGAATGTATTGTCACCAATGGCTGGGATCAGTAGCCGTTTCCCAAAAGGGACAGCATCGAAAGATTAAAGAAGGAAATAGAATTTCTTTAGATCAGGTGACAATACATCCTACTTGGGTGCGACCTACTTAGCCATGCGACCAACACGATTTTATAGCATTTCCCGGTTGTGAGGCTTGAGGTTACGATTACTTACCTTTCATTGATAGCACAATCACTTTGAATGCCACATTATCAGATCCGTTAATTTCTAATTGATTTGCACAAAGATATTCTGGATATTTTTTTAAGAGAATAAATTCTCCACCACAAGATGTATATTTGTACAAACCAACATATGCGAACGCTGAAAATACTCTGTCAAACATTCGTCCATACACGTTCGTTCTGGGACTGAACGAAACCGAAGGCACAATTTACATTAATCCATCTTAGACAATTTCTACCTAGGATTAACAGAAAAAGCCCTTGCACTTTACTCCGCCTTCGGTTGTCTTTATATAATCTAATTCGCAATGCTACTGCTAATACAGAGTGGTTCTCAGATAATAATCCAACCGGTCTCTCCATATTGACAACGGTGATCAAAAACTTTGATAGTCGATTATTTAACTATCGAAGGAAAAACAAACGTCCATCCAAAGCATCAAACAATCACTAGGCCCTTAATTAATATTTTATTAATTAAACCACTTCTCCATTTCCTTATCAACATTTGTTAGCCACATATTTTCAATAATCAATTCTACCTCTTACGCTGTTTGGAAAACGTTTTTCATATATCGGCTTCTTTTATTTTCTATACTTAGAAAATATCTTCAATTTTTAATTGAAGAACATTCCAATTAATTCTCCTTTTCACGACAATTCATTTCTATACTTAGGAAATATTTATTATTATATTTCCCGAAATCTCACTTACTTGGGTTAAAACGAATGTTGTGTGAAACGTTACAACAACCCAAAATGCTATTAAACTAAATCTTGTTCAAACATTGGTCTTCGAGACTGAATCTTGTAATTTATTGGTTAATAACGAAATCAATCAAATTGGGGTATAACTAGCACTCAGACCTTGACCGAAAACATCCTTAACTTCAAAACAGACAAGACTACTTACCTCGAATAATCAACACCATAAAAAATAATTATTCATTTTTAAACATGTATATGTTTCTCTTTCTATCTTTACTAGATTTAATTTACAAATTTCATTGTTGTTTATCATATTCTATTTTTCAATTCATTTCCTTACCGAATTCTATGTATACCGATATAATGATTTCTAGTATCAAATTTTCTTAAAAATATTCTAACTCCTTAAATTTCCGGAAAAATTCGCTAACACCTCCTTTGTAGGTCAATAGCACAAACTCCAACTCGACTCTCTAGGCCCTTTCCATTCAAAAAATAATCAAAAAGCCAAGTGGCTTGCCTATTTAACACATAAAAATTCATATGGAATTAAAACGGGTACCTTTTTGTCGGGGACTCAAAATATAAACTTCATACACTTCATTCCACACCTGTTAACACATATCCAAATATTCCCATTATGTTTCAACTCAATCCATTCGTCTTAACCCAATTCGCTAATTTATTTTCTAATTAGCTATTTCACCTATTTCACTTTTATTTGAACATAACATTTTCAAATATAATATTAACTTGCGTATAAACAAATTGAATTCCATTTTCAGTTCAAGTTTCCTTTTCAATTTCGAATATAAATTCTCAAATCACATTCACTTATTCAAAGCCCAATTTCGTATCAAAATTCGATTAACTAATTATTATTCAAATTAGATAATTTTATCTAATAATTAAAAATCTGATTTTTGTTTCAAAAATCAGTTCTCTTAACTCCACTTGAGTTCATAGTTATTTTATAACTCAAATCTGGGTTTTTCTAATGGAAATTTGGATTTTATTTACTTAAAATTATTTTATTAAATTAAATAAACCGTTATTGCTTTAAAAGCAATTATGACACTGTTTTTCTGAAAATTTGATTTTGACATAAATCAAAATCTTTAAGACGAAATCCAGATTTTTCCCTTCTATTAGAAAACTATTTTCAAATTGGTCCTAATCATTCTTGTTTCAAAGAATTCTGACTTAAATTGAGTTCTATATACTCAATTGAAGTTCGAGACGCTAATTTATGAACTATCGCGCTACGGTGAGTTCGTTTTAATTATATTTAGAAATAATTATTAAACTTTGTTGTTTTAACTTTCAATCCCATTCTAATATATTTTAATATATGTTGAATCCAGTTCTCTAATCCAACTTGATATTTCTGATTATCCCTATCCTTTGATTATTTCATGACTCTATTATAAATTTATTTATAACTTAATCTTCTATACTAAATTCTAATACCTTTATAAATAAATTATTTATAAATTCGATATAATCAAATTCTAATTATAAATCCGTGAGATTTTTCTCAATTCAATTTATATTCTGAATTCTGGAATATAATCCGCTGTTCCCTTTTCGAAACGGTTTCCAATTCATTTTTAAATTCATACTTGAATTTAAAATCAAAAATTATCCTATGATAATTATCTCACTTAATTTATAAATGTCGTTTATAAATTTAACTTCCTTGTTTTATAATCTAAAACAAGTTTTCATTTCAAATCCATTTGAAACTCAATTCCTATTTTGGTATATTTTAACGATTATAACGTATATATATATATATATAATAGTGAATCTAATTTTATAATTAAATATAAACTTCTATTTAATACAATCCTAATATATTTTCAGAAAATATTTTATCTAAATAAATTCGACCTAATCGAATTCAATCATAAATCCATACAGATTTATTTAAATTCAATTTACATTCTAGATATCAGAATAAATTTCTTGGTTTCCTTTTTTAACACAATTCCCAATCCTCATTTTAAATTCACATTTGAATTTAGATATTTAAATTATCAAATGATATTTTTCCATCTTTATTTATAAAAACCACTTATATTACTTGTTTAAATATTTTAAAACAAGTCTCGATTTCAAATTTATTTGAAATGAAAATTCTACTTTGGAAAAATAAAACTCCCTTTTTAAATTCACACCCGTATTTACATTTCCCTGAATTATACAATGATAATTCATTTCACTTCATTTATAAACACCATTTATAAATTCATTTCAATTCCCTTTATTATCTAATGAAAATTATACCATTTAGTTTATAAACACCATTTATAAATTCACCACTTGTTTTTATTCTTTAAAACAAGTTAATATTTTTATAGCCCATTCAAAATTTGAATTCTATTTTAAAATAGAATTCCCCTTTTCAAATCACAAAATTTCCATTCACGATATTTTTAAATTTATTCCTAGTGATATTTAATAACCCAAAACACTCAATTATCAATCGCAGGTTTAATAGCACATCATATACGATAATATATATGAAAAAACAATAATAAATTTTGAGGAATCTAGTTGGATTCCTCTAACCTATTTTCCTACACCCACAGATGTTAGCCAACATTAATAATACCCATCCTACTTCAAGGCAGGATATCGCGGTATAGAAGGTCATCCACTGTAATATATTGTGGGGCGCATAGTGTCATCCGCTAATGATACGCGGGCATCCGCTAATGGTACTGTGGGGAATATCCAACCACCAATATATATATATATATATATATATATATATAGCCACAATCACCAAGCCTAAATAACTAATATATTTATAATAGCCACAAAAATATTTAAACGCATCCAAACAACCAACAAATAGCATATAAAAATTATTTAAAATAAAAGTTTGTTTATAATAAAATTACAAACGAACCAGAGATTGAGTTTACTCATCGTGATTTTTTTTCGACAAAAATATTTAAATGCATCCAAACAACCAACAAATAGCATATAAAAATTATTTAAAATAAAAGTTTGTTTATAATAAAATTACAAATGAACCAGAGATTGAGTTTACTCATCGTGATTTCTTTTTCGCCGAATATCCAGCTTCCTGAATTATCTAAATCCCTAGCTGACTCAGAAAAATATCTAACCAATCTCAGCTTGTATATTTTGCAATACAACATGATAATGCCTACTCAGTTCATTTAATAAATATACAATCATTATATTTTCATTTAACTAATATAGTAATATTTTTATTGAACTAATATCTTTTTATTGAGCTAATATTTTTCCATGGTTTGATTAATAATACCTGTAAAATATTAGGGTGATGTATTTCAACATATAACTATTTTTAAACATTTAAAAGTTACTAATTTACCAAATCTAAGATAGATTAACTCAATTAGATTTAATTTATCGATTAACTAACATAAATTAATATAATTGACTACTAAAATAATTAAATTATTCTATGTATATAAATTTAGTAAAAACTGTATACCTTATGATCTTACCAATTTCTCGATCACTCCAAGACATAACCTCAAACTGCTCCAAAAATGCAATTAGCTTCACTTCGGCAATTTATCGAACACATTACAGAAAACTCCTTTCTCCTCAAATATCAGCTCCGACAACCACACTTTCCACAGCCGAACTCAGATTACCCTCATTCGAACCCCACCCAAACTTCCCTAAATATCACACTAGTGCACTACTTCCGTTCAACCAGTATCCCACTCCAGATAAGGCACTTGTTTACAGTACTCCTTTCCTCCTTTGATCACAATATCGGACATAGTAGGAAAAAAATGAAATTTATTTTCACCAAACTCTCAACTGGAAACTCATCGCAGTTGTTCTCCGAAGCCTCCAGACATCGCGAGTCCTTGTGGTTCGTAATATTGAAAAATCACTCAAAAAAATCAGTCGACGTCGATTCTCCTCAAACCCCACAAAACCCTCATACTCAATGCCAATCACTCCCCAAACCCTCCAATATCATTGCGATTTTAAAATTAAAAGGCCCCAACCGGTATCCTAAATTCGACCGTTTGGAAATTCGACCGCAAATGATGATATATATGCGGTTTCGAAAAGCAACCTCAGGCGATTCGAAGAAAGTTGATTTGGGGTTTTAAGAATTTAAATTCGAGTCCATTCGAATTTCTAAAATGAAAGAGGGGCGGTTTTATTTTCTTCGAAGGATTTGATTTTTACTGAGGAAGAAAAAGAAAACAAAAGCTTGAAATAAGTTCGTGGATTTGAGAAAAGGAATAATGAAGGATTGCGTTCAATTTATAGGCGATTGAGGGGACCAAACGTACTAGGCCATTAAATCCCGTTTTACTTCGTTGTGAAGGAGGGTAACAATTCGTACGCAAAGTGAAAGGAACAAGCTGTAGGCTAGGGTAGGTTGTGTATGTTAGCTTAGGAAGAAAGGAATTAATTTATATATATTATTTTGATTTGAACTGAGGTGATATTAACCTTTTTAAAATATCGTGTGTTGTCAAGCTCCTATTTAAACGCAAACCAGCAACCCTAGGGTTATACCACTATTCTGAACACATTGGGATAGGTTTCGAAGCCCAATTCGATCATATGGAGAAGATATTAATTTAATTTGATATAAATAAATTCAAAAAAAATCTTTGATAATAAATTATTATTATCATCGTCGATTCTATTCAGATAGAATTTTGATTAATTATCTAAATTGTTTTGACTTGGTTTAAATTTCGAATTTGAATTATTCTAGATTCTCGTATTACAATAATTATATATATATTCGAAATAAATTGTATTTCGATTATTAAATCGATAACTCAACAAAAAAATCGATTTATATTATCAACTCAATATTAAAAACAATATTAAATATTTAAAATAAATCGACTAAAAATCCGGGTTGTTACACCTTATTCCGGCAAATGCCCCGTAAAATAACTCCAATACCTAACTGCAAAACCTTATCCACTAGAACGCCTGTCTGGAAATAAAGGCAACTAGAGTTTAGATGGAAGAACATTAAACTCTGAGTCAGTCATGGGACTGGTGTGAGTAGTAAAAAAGGTTGTTTAGAAAACAAAAGAATGGTATCTCATAAGATCATGCCAATAGTGCAGAATGAGTTTTTTTATTATGGTAATAAAAATACTTATTTTATCAAAACCATTGATATTACTTTTAATGACATTATTTCAAAAATATTTTCAAATAAATTTAGTTTGATTATTTGAAATTGTTACGTTAATTCAATTTCGACGGCTATTGTGCCATTAATTTTTAAAACCGTAGGTTCGTATGGGAATATTGGATGCCAACAATAACTAAGGAAAAGGATCTTCCTTTTCCGAATAAAACACCTCTAGAGGGATGCTCATGAGAAACAATTGATGAATCCTGACCCCTCCAACATTACAACAGAAGTAACCAAATATGAAATTTCTTGGTCGTAACCTACCTTTAAATCGAGCGCGCTCCTTCCATCTTCCACATAAAGTAAAATTTTACACATAAGTAAGTGCCTGGGCTACATACCATGGTATACCTTTTTATCTGGAAGGAAATGACCATACCCTCGACGATAGTGAACTGCATAGCCTTGCTGCACTCATCCCATTTTAGGTCATTACTGGTTTGTAAGGCTTGAGGTTCTGTTAAACACAAAGCTACGCTTTAGCTAAGCCATGCTTTGATCATCTGCAACTCTTAACACTTTGCATGCCATATTATCATTTCATAACATACAACTGATAACTGCTAACCGTATCACCTTTGAGCTCATACGTCTCAAAGAAGCGTGTTAAGCTAAAAAAATAATTATACGCTACCAAACATATTTTTTTAGTAAAGATCAATCAATACATTACAAAATACAATGTTAGACACACATCCACAAGTTTGTTCTAGGACTGAACGAAACCGAAGGCACTTTATTCCTCATCCAATAAAGGAGATAATTCCTTGCAATTTCCGAATCTCTTCAAGTACGTCGAGACCACTACTGTAAGTAATCTCATAATGGGTGTACAGCCCAAGACATCAACAAGTAGTCCTATGTCAAGATCTTAAGTCTTCCATCATCGTCTTCAAAGTCTTTATTTGATCCATTTTGTCTTATGATTATTCAGATTGGTTTTCAGAAAAGAAGCACTAAATATGATCCCGATATTTCCCAATAATCATGTTGGTTATAAAAACAATATAGACTTATACGCAGTTTCAATTAGATCTCTTCCATTCCTAAATTTGTTAACCCAAACTCTTCCTTAAATAATCCTTAACCCATTATTACTTAAGGTGGGATAAAAATTCTTTCCTTTAAAATTTTAACACCAAATCATCCATAAAAGATTTATTTCCATCATTACTTTATTTTGGACATAACAAAATCCTCAATTGTTAAAATATTTTAAAAAGGTTATTCTTTAAATTTTTAAACCAAGATTTATTAGCCTTTTCCAAAATTCCTTTTAAACTCATATTCCAATCGCATTTATCAAATCTTAATTAAAAGATTAATTCCACAAATTCTCCATTTAAAAACATATCTTTTAAACCAAAGATAAATAAGCCTCATCAATCTTAATAATCATTCCCCATAACTTTACTTAAGTTAAACAAACGTTTAAAACCTTGGTTTCTTAAATCGATTCCTTAATCTTCATTTCCTTAGTTAGTAATTATTTCAATAAAATTATTTATTAATCTTTAACAAATATTCCTTAGCTCTTATTCCCTTAGCTTTTCCATTTAAAAAACTATTTCTTAATCAAAGATTATGTAATATTATCCTCAATAACCTTTTGTAATATACCAACTTTTCGGTACCGTTTATGCTGACATTTAATCACATACGTCAAAATCAAAGGCAAAAGAAAGTGGATAGTTAGGGAATGAAGTTGGAGGGTGAGAAGAAGAAAGAAAGAAATATTAGAATAGAAGAAAAGGAAGAAAAACATCAACACTATTGAAGTAAAATACAATCTCACAGCGGAACAAATAAAATATAATATCTCAATACTCTTCACATAAAGAGAAAACTGTATATATACGATTACACAATTAGTGTACTCAACAGGATCATCCTATATAAAGGTGATAAATATAACACACATAGTAGAAATAAATTAATACCAGAAAATACGGGAATACATCTCGACTCCAGCTCTTCTCCTGAAGCACTAAGAAAAATCCAATGCTATGTGGAAAATATACGTGGTCTGACCCGAACACATTGTGAGAAAGAAAAGTCACCTGGATAAGTCTGGAATAATTTTAGTGATAAACTCATGATAAACAACTTGCTTAACTTTAAAAAAATCCTTTAAAGTAACGGAACTCTCGTAAGACACGACCACACATAAACATGGCATGTATATTTTCTTACGATAACAAAATCACTTTTGTATTATAAAATCCAATGATATATAAGGGACGGTTTGGCTAAAGTTCTTATTAAGTATCAAAATAGCCAAAGCATCCTTGTAAAAAAAGTATATAAATTAGGTCCCTAGAATTAAGTTAATTAATAATTGTATACATTTATTCAATTATTCACTGAATACTTGTAGACATTTATGCAAGTATATCAAAAATTATGGAAATTTATGCAACTGTCTAATGAAATTTGCAGAAATTTCTGAAAATTTTCGCCAAAATAGTTGCGAAAATTTCTGCAATTATTTTAAAAAAATTACGAAAATTTCCACAATTATTCATCAATAATAGGCGGAAAATTATGCAATATTTTGATATAATTGCATACATGTCTGCAATTATTCACCAAATAATTGCATAATCTTATGCAACTTTCAGTAACTACATTTTAGGGACTAAATTCAAATCTTTTTTTGAGAAGGAGATTTTGTGCATTAAATTTGGTTTTAAGGACATGAGCCTAATATCACTTAATTATGTCTATCAAACCACAAATAAAATGAGAATATAGTCGAAAAGCTTACATCTCACTTTTCGACGTATATAACTAAAAACGTACAGTTCATATTGGAATTTGGGATTCCAACATGACTAGGTATGCAACCACCTTCCGATCACTGTCCTCTAGAGATGAAACAATGGGGTTCAATAAGAACATCTTGCAACCCGAGCTGTTACGACCCGAACTTCCCCGGTAAGGAAAGCCCGGATTGTATTGAGAACATGACAAATTTGAACGCAGACAGAAGAACATTTCATTACTTATTACAACAATTCATCAGAATACAAGAATATACATAGTATTAACAAATAATATACATTATAAAATATTAGAGATTACAATACATTACATAGCAGCGGAAAATATTACAATACACAACTAGAAGAGATATACGGATACAGAGCTTTCCGGATATCATTCCAGCTGTAAACCAGGATCCTATGAATAAAAATCTTCAAAACCATTACTACTAGCTGCCCGTGTCGAAAATAAGGGCACCTAGAGTTTAGGTTAAAACAATAAACTCCAGGTCAGTCAAGGGACTGGTGTGAGAACTAAAACAGTTATTAATCTTTACTTTAAAGTTAGGTAAATCAAGGGACCACGCCGTATAAAACGGAACGGGTTTCCTCCCAAGAACACCAGTGCATAAAACAACAGCGCATTGTTAAATAAAGAAAATGAAGCTATTATAAGACCCAGGTCCCATCACATAATGCAACGCAAGCCGGAGGATAGGGCTTTACCTTATAATAGCCAAAGAATGCTTGATACATTAAAAACAAATCATTTGATACTATTATAAGTGTATAGTGTCAAAACTATTTCAATCATAAATATCAATCATAGACGACATGGGTACCATATATCATGTCGCCATACTAGGCTCTACAATCAAAACTGCAAATGTCACGTATTGGAAGTTGGATTTCCATCTGTGAACCGGGGAAAAAGATAGTCCTCTACCGATTCGAGACAATCTAGCCCATGTCTCAGGATCAGAGCTCGAGTGACCCTTAGGAGCCACAGGGCCGGTCCACCGATGTGGATTAAAATGCCTGAACACTACGTCTCCCCGCCCTTTGGGGCGTCAAATGACTACATCGGTTCCACACAGTCATTGATATATCTGATGCGCCTCACACAGCAACAACCACACAGGTGAAAAGTATATAAATGTCAGCCAGTTTAAGCACTGACACCACCACTAGCTAGAAAGAAATGCATGCCCTCCCTGGATCCTTCTCCCGTTTCTGGTTCACAACCGGGGTGTGAGGCTCGCGAATCAACGCTACACAAAGCTATGCCACACAGGCCAAGCTTTGATCATCAATCACAAGACTCTACTTCTCAACAATAGCCTTGATCATTTGCCACTTAGGCATGCCACACAGGCAATTCACTCCATGCGATTGATATCCATCAATATATAACCCCTGAGCTCGTACGTCTCAGAGAAGGGCGTTAAGCAAGAGAATAAGTTCCCCGCTGCCAAACAGATGTATATTTAATACAAATCAATCACACAGACTAAAATCCAATGTCAGACACACAGTCCATTTACAAGTTCGTTCTGGGTCTGAACGAAACCGGAGGCACCTTGTACCTCGCATATCCATCGATCTCCAAGTACGTCTGGACGATCACCCACTGATTCCCTCCTCTTGGGTGTACAGCCCAATCAAGATCATCAGTAATTACCCAAACGATGTGAAGACCTCCGGTCTTCGACCACCATCTTCATCCTTGACACCACGTCGAATCAGTTATTCAGAATGGGATAAACCCGGTCTTTCTGAATAACTCGCATATATAATAAATAGGTGTTACACATACACAACATACGCCTCATTCCAATTCAGAATATTCTTTTATTCAAATATTCTTACACTTTCGGAAAGGTTCCCATAAATTTTATCAAAGATAAATTCTTTAAATTTATTCTTTAATCTTCTTTTGAATACTAATTCAAACTAGTCGGGATTAGCGAATCACACCGAAGTAATCATTTATTTTATTTCCCAGTCCCAACCTATTCATCCCATGAAGTAAAACTGGTAATACTTCATATCTAACACCACGGTGTTATTGGTAAATTCAATTACCATTTCACGTTCAAATCTAATTAAAGATTTAACTATCGACTGGAGCAAAACTGGTGATACTCCATTCTCGATCATTTCAATCTAATTAAAGATTCATCAAAACTCCACTTAGTTTTAATCTTCACATAAATCAATATCATGTCTTTAACTGGGTTAAAGAACCAGTGTCATTTAATACACGGCTCATGATAAACCCAAAATCACATTCCATTAATTATCGGGTTAAAGAACCAGTGTTATTAAAAACATCGTTCACGATAAACCCGAAAATCAATTCCAATTCAATTCCAATTAAATACTATTTAATTGGTACACTTTATTAAATCTAAATAAAAAGATTTAATCTTTTTCTCAACTAGGCTCAAGAACAGTTTTAGTGAAGACACCATTCACGGCAAACCCAAATCACATTTGATATTAAATACAAGGCTTTGAATAGAAAATATATCGGCTTATATTCAAAATGAAATTCTACAACCAACATATATCGTACTAGAAATAACGATATAAACATATCTTTCAAATTCCCTTAAATCCAACATCGAAATATTCCAAAGACAATTTCGATTCAAATCCATTCCAATTCAATTATTGGAAATTCTGGTTATTTTCAAAACCATTTCAAATCCACTTTATTTATTTCAAAAATAAATGGTTTATAATTCTAGTTCAAAACTAGTTCATTTCGATAAAAATCTTTTTTTATCTTTTCAAATATGGAGTTTTTCATTCCAATTTTTCACAAATCATTTCTTATGATTTTACACAAATTATTGACATTTTTAATAATTTTATCAAGGCCCGTATAGTCGATTTCCATCAACGGCCATCGAACTACACTTACAGCGACCTTTTCCAAATTTGATTTGGACATAATTCCAATTCCAACAATTATATTTCAAATCTCTAATATTCATTCGAAAGCACTTTTCGGTACGAACCCAACGGTTCTGGTTTTAGGAGAATCCGACGGTCGGATCTCCCGCAACGTCAATTCGAAGTCAATGGTCGAAATTCGCGAACTACCGCGGCACGGCGCGTTCTATTCAGGCCATTATATATATATATTATATATATTTCGTCTATTTCCTTTTAAAATGTATTATATAAATCGTTCTAAATTCGTTTTCAAAACGATTTCAACTTCCTTTTCAAATTCAAATCAAAATTGAATTTTTCAATATAAATTCGTTTTAATTTCATTTCAAATCGATTTCAGTTCAATTTCAATTCGAATTTAAATTCATTTCAATTTAATTCGAATTCGAATTCATTTCAATTTATTCCGAATTCGAATTCATTTCAATTTAATTCGAATTTCAATTTTAATTCGAATTTCAATTTTGAAATCACTTTTTATATTCATTTCAAAAATGAATAAAATCGATATAAATATCGTTCACGTCAAAATGGCGTCAATCTAATCAACAAGGCATTTATTCAACACATGAATGTTTATTCTATTCAACACATGAATATTTTTCAATTCAACACATGAATTTATTTTCAATTCAACACATGAATTTATTTTCTATATTGGAATGAGGCCCAATCAATTACCCTATAATGTTAATTATATGGATTCTCTACAACACATGTATATAATAGAAACGATAAATAATCAACCATCATCCAGAGTGCAACACACAACTGCATAAGCATTAAATATATATAATTAACACTTACACAGTCTGTCAACCCATCGATTGACATACAACCAAACAATCGGGATTAGTGTATGTCAAATATCATCCCAACACCCATGTGGGGTTTCAAACAATCAAACACAGATTTTATTTTTGCAGTTGGGCGATGTGTAAAATTTATCGTCCCAATCCATATCAGTCAAATCAGTGTATACAAACAAATCGTTCGATTTGTTTAGAAATATTTATTTTATATATACGTCAAAAATCATATTTTTAACTATAAAATATTTTATTTCATTCACCATCACACAAACCAATTTCACTACACAAAAATCAAACAAACAAGTCATCCATGGTCTGTGGATGACGGGTGTCGGGTGCTACTAAGCACCATCTGCATCCTAGTATATATTTCAACTAGAATTTAAAATAAAAGTGAGGAGTTCTCACCAACTAGCTAATCCAAACGCCATGACTCTTCTTATGTAAAAATCTTCGCCGTGCTCGCCTTTTGTCACTTCGTTGTCCATAGCCACTACATATATAAAAATCATATATTTTTATTTCACTCTCAAGATGATAAATATAGCACCTTTTACACGATGTTTTCATTATAAATATTATATTTTTATAACGCTACCTTCTATATAAAAATTATATTTTTATATCTACTTCTAATATAAAGATCGAATTTTTATATCATCGCTATAAAAATCCAATTTTTATTTCAACATATATATATATATATATTAGAAATCAGATTTTTATTTCGCTACATCTATAAAAATTATATTTTATACTCTACATCATATAAAAATTATATCTTTATCTCTTCTACATAATAAAAATCGAATTTTTATTATCTATATAATATAAAAATCGTATTTTTATTCTTCCTATGATATAAAAATCATATTTTGATTATCTCTATTATATAAAAAAACATATTTTTATATATTAAAAATCATATATTTTCTATATTAAAAATTGAATCTATATATTATTAACACTTAAACTTTCCTAATATAAAAATATAAAATTTTAAATAAATAAAAATCAAATCTTTGCATTGTAAATCATCTCATCCTTGCATTGTAGATCATCTAATAAAACTGAATTTCTATTTGCAATTTACTAACTTTAAATTAAACAAAGAAAACAAATATAATAATGAAGAAACTCACAACGTTTTTAGAAGGGGGAAATGGCGTTGGTGGTCGGGGAAGGAGGCGCAGGTGGTGCTGGGACTAGGGGGAGGCGGCGGCTGGCGTGCATCAGGGGGGCACGGGTTTTCAGAAGAGGGGGGATGCGTCGTTTTAGAAGAGGGGGAGGAGGAGGTAAGGCGGAGCAGGTGGAGGAGGGGGATGAAGAGGAAGCGGCGGTGGTCGATGGGGGGGCGACGCGATTTTGGATTCCATTTTTTTTTCTTTTTCTTTTTCTTCAATCCGACGGGAAAGAGAAATTGACGGTGAGGGAGAGAGAGTGGGATATATATTAATATATTATTTTATTTATTTATTTTCAAAAAACAACTTTCTATTTCGAACTCGAAAGGAAACCCACTGCTTGTCGCCCATAGCTAATTACCCCCATCCCGAACTCAATGGGATATGTATCGTAGGCTGATTCGATTGTTTCGATCAGTTTCCGTCAAAATCAAAACATAAATCTATATATTGATTTTGAACGCACATTTCAATTTACCAGGGCCACATACCGACTCAATAAATTCCAGAAAAATATCTTCTAGCTTCATATTGACGATACGGTTCTAACAAAACTAATTTTGTCAGATTCTGAGCCCGTTTGAAAAATGGCCATTTTCCAGTCGATTAAATCAACTGAAATTATCAAAACACGTTTTCCTTTGCCACGCTCACATATTGATTTGAAAAATTACGGATTTTGGAATCTAGCAATAATTTGACATCATGGATCCAACAAAAGTGGTTTCGTCGAAAACCGAGGTCGTTTGCAAAATTCCCATTTTTAAGGGCTAGAATTCCATAGCGACCATTCTTAATTTTCAACTGGACATAACTTTTGATTCCCGCTATGAAAATTCGATTTTTCGGATTCGTGGAAAGATATTCTCAATTAGATTCTAATACTTTTGGTTTCACTAAAATCCGGTTTATTTTGCACCCGGTACAATCATTTGAATTTTGAAATCGAATTATCGAACTACCGCGCCATTTCAGGCTCGCTATATAATTAAAATAAATTATTTATATTCTAACGATGATTCAGATAAATATATACGTTCTAATTCTATTCAAAATAAATTTCTCGTCGTTTTTATTTAAAATAATCCAATTTAAATATTCAAAATTCGCTAAAATTGCCAAAATAAAAAATTTTAATTGGCTCAGAATTTCTGGGTTGTTACATTCTCCCCCACTTAAAACTTTTCGTCCCCGAAAAGGAACGAAGCTGAAAGTTGTTTAACCAATCAACTCAACTCCCATTATTTTCATTACGGCTTAAGTTCTTCAACTTTTCAGTTTCTAAGAATTTTTCAAATTTTTGAAAAATTTGGCTAACAACCTAAATTTCGAAAAATTTCGCCATAACCTCCCCTGCACCGGGGACTTCAGGATATTTCATATAGCCTCCCATGGCCTTCTTCAATCCAAAAGAAAAAGAAAAAGCCAAGCGGCTAGCCAATCGACTCATAAAATCATCATCACCCAAACAAAACAGTAAATTATGGTAAACATGTACCTATTTGTCGAGCAAACAATTTTATTCTTCTGCTCTAGCCTCCTTGGTATGACCTGTTCAATGTAAGTACATGTACATGCATGCAAATGCGACTAATTTTCAATACAATTCACTATTTGATACAATTTGGCTAAATGGTTCAACTTTTAAATGATCAAACTATAATCAAACAACACAACCAGCAATCAATTAGTTGATTAGCTTTTGAAATATATAACTTTGATATATAGCAAAAATCACATTTTTGGTGCCAAATCACAACAATAGGCCCTATCTAATTTTGGTTCTCACACCAGTCTAATGGAAATATGTAGATATCACGCTTTCGGCACTCGAATATAAATACTGATGATGCGGCCGCATCATCAGAATTATCCCCGGGCGACTAGAGTGTGACTCTAAATCCATCCACTATATTGGAGGCTTCCAATACTCGTGGATCAGACGTATATTAAAATCTCTATATACCTGATAGTCCAAATCAATAGAAAATAAATAATCAATTACGAATAATTGATTTAAATTTTCAAAACAAAATTTGTTTTCACTTTAAAAATATACCCTTCACACTCGTTCTAGGATACTATTGATCCCATCTCTAACGAGTCATTCCTATTGGATATTACTAATCCAATCTCTGATGAATTCTTTCGTATGGTTCTAATGTGTCTTGTTCTCCGAGCTCTGCAAACAAAAGCTCTGATACCAAGCAGTTACGACCCGAACTTCCCCGGTAAGGAAAGCCCGGATTGTATTGAGAACACGACAAATTTGAACGCAGACAGAAGAACATTTCATTGCTTATTACAACAATTCATCAGAATACAAAAATATACAGAGTATTAACAAATAATATACATTATAAAATATTAGAGATTACAATACATTACATAGCAGCAGAAAATAATACAATACACAACTAGAAGAGATATATGGATACAGAGCTTTCCGGATATCATTCCAGCTATAAACCAGGATCCTGTGAATATAAATCTGCAAAACCAAAACTACTAGCTGCACGTGTCGAAAATAAGGGCACCCAGAGTTTAGGTTAAAACAATAAACTCCAGGTCAGTCATGGGACTGGTGTGAGAACTAAAACAGTTATTAATCTTTAATTTAAAGTTAGGTAAATCTAGGGACCACGCCGTATAACAGAGAAAGGGTTTCCTCCCAAGAACACCAGTGCATAAAACAACAGCGCAATGTTAAATAAAAAAAATGAAGCTATTATAAGACCTAAGTCCCAACACACAATGCAACGCAAGCCGGAGGATAGGGTTTTACCTTATAATAGCCAAAGAATGCTTGATACGTTAAAAACAAATCATTTGATACTATTATAAGTGTATAGTGTCAAAACAATTTCAATCATAAATATCAATCATAGATGGCATGGGTACCATATATCATGTCGCCATAATAGGCTCTACAATCAAAACCGCAAATGTCACGTATTGGAAGTTGGATTTCCATCTGTGAACGGAGGTAAAAGAAAGTCCTCTACCGATTCGAGAAAATCTAGCCGATGTCTCAGGATCAGAGCTCGAGTGACCTTTAGGAGCCACAGGGTCGGTCCACCTATGTGGATTAAAATGCCTGAACACTGCGTCTCCCCGCCCTTTGTGGCGTAAATGAGCCAAATGACTCCACTGGCTCCACACAGTCACCGATATATCCGAGGCGCCTCGCAATAGCAACAACCACACAGGTGAAAAGTATATAAATGTCAGCCATTATAAGCATTGACACCACCACTAGCTAGAAAGAAACGCATGCCCTCCCTGGATCCTTCTCCCGTTTCTGGTTCACAACCGGGGTGTGAGGCTCGCGAATCAACGCTACACAAAGCTATGCTACACAGGCCGTACTTTGATCATCAACCACAAGACTCTATTTTTCAACAAAAGCCTTGATCATTTTGCCACTTAGGCATGCCACACAGGCAATTCACTCCATGCGATTGATATCCATCAATATATAACCCCTGAGCTCGTACGTCTCAAAGAAGGGCGTTAAGCAAGAGAATAAATTCTCCCCCGCCAAACAGATGTATATTTAATAGAAATCAATCACACAGACTAAAATCTAATGTCAGACACACAGTCCATTTACAAGTTTGTTCTGGGTCTGAACGAAACTGGAGGCACCTTGTACCTTGCATATCCATCGATCTCCAAGTACGTCTGGACGATCACCAACTGATTCCCTCCTCTTGGGTGTACAGCCCAATCAAGATCATCAGTAATCACCCAAACGATGTGAAGACCTCCGGTCTTCAACAACCGTCTTCATCCTTGACATCACGTCGAATCAGTTATTCAGAATGGGATAAACCCGGTCTTTCTGAATAACTCGCGTATATAATAAATAAGTGTTACACAGACACAACATACGCCTCATTCCAATTCAGAATATTATTTTATTCAAATATTCTTACACTTTGGGAAAGGTTCCCATAAATTTTATCAAATATAAATTCTTTAAATTTATTCTTTAGTCTTCTTTTGAATATCAATTCAAACTAGTCGGGATTAGCGAATCACACCGAAGTAATCATTTATTTTATTTCCCAATCCCAACCTATTCATCCCATGAAGTAAAACTGGTCATACTTCATATCTAACACCATGGTGTTATTGGTAAATTCAATTACCATTTCACGTTCAAATCTAATTAAAGATTTAACTACCGCCTGGAGCAAAACTGGTGATACTCCATTCTCGATCATTTCAATCTAATTAAAGATTCATCAAAACTCCACCTAGTTTTAATCTTCACATAAATCAATATCCTGTCTTTAACTGGGTTAAAGAACCAATGCCATTTAAAACACGGCTCACGATAAACCCAAAATCACATTCCATTAATTATCGGGTTAAAGAACCAGTGTTATTTAAAACACCGTTCACGATAAACCCAAAAATCAATTCCAATTCAATTCCAATTAAATACTATTTAATTGGTACACTTCATTAAATCTAAATAAAAAGATTTAATCTTTTTCTCAACTGGGCTCAAGAACCGTGTTAATGAAGACACCATTCACGGCAAACCCAAATCATATTTGATATTAAATACAAGGCTTTGAATAGAAAATATATCGGCTTATATTCAATATCAAATTCTACGACCAACATATATCGTATTGGAAATAACCATATAAATATATCTTTCAAATTCCCATAACAATATCATTTTCATCATGAAATCCAACATCGAAATATTCCAAAGACTATTTGATTCAAATCCATTACAATTCAATTATTGGAAATTCTGGTTATTTTCAAAACCATTTCAAATCCACTTTATTTATTTCAAAAATAAATGGTTTATAATTCTAGTTCAAAACTAGTTCATTTCGATAAAAATCTATTTTTATCTTTTCAAATATGGAGTTCTTCATCCCAATTCTTTACAAATCATTTCTTATGATTTTACACAAATTATTAATATTTTAATAATTTTATCAAGGCCCGTACAGTCGATTTCCATCAACGGCCATCGAACTGCACTTACAACGACCTTTTCCAAATTTAATTTGGATATAACTCGAAATCCAACCGTTAGATTTCAAATCGCTAATATTCGTTAGAAAGCTCTTTTCGATACGAACCCAACGGTTCCAGTTTTAGGAGAATCTGACGGTCGGATCTCCCTCAATATCAATTCGAAGTCAATGGTCGAAATTCGCGAACTACCGCGGCGCGTTCTATTCAGGCCATTATATATAATATATATATATATATATTGTATATTTTGTCGATTTCCTTTTAATACGTATTATGTAAATTGTTCTAAATTCATTTTCAAAACGATTTCAACTTCCTTTTCAAATTTAAAGCAAAATTGAATTTTTCAATATAAATTCGTTTTACTTTCATTTCAAATCAATTTCAGTTCAATTTCAATTCGAATTTCAATTTAATTCGAATTCAAATTCATTTCAATTTAATTTGAATTCGAATTCATTTCAATTTAATTCGAATTTCAATTTTGAAATAACTTTCAATATTCATTTCAAAAATGAATAAAATCGATATAAATATCGTTTACGTCAAAATGGCATCAATCTAATCAACACGGCTTTTATCCAACACATGAATGTTTATTCTATTCAACACATTAATATTTTTCAATATAACACATGAATTTATTTTCAATTCAACACATGAATTTATTTTCTATATTGGAATGAGGCCCAATCAATTACCATATAATGTTAATTATATGGATTCTCTACAACACATGTATATAATAGCAACGATAAATAATCAACCATCATCCAGAGTGCACCACACAACTGCATAAGCATTAAATATAAATAATTAACGCTTACATAGTCTGTCAACCCATCGATTGACATACAACCAAACAATCGGGATTAGTGTATGTCAAATATCATCCCAACACCCGTGTGGGGTTTCAAACAATCAAACACATATTTTATTTGTGTAGTTGGGCGATGTGTAAAATTTATCGTCCCAATCCATATCAGTCAAATCAATGTATATAAATAATCGTCCGATTTGTTTATAAATATTTATTTTATATATACGTTAAAAATCATATTTTTAACTATAAAATATTTTCCATAATAAATTATTTTATTTCATTCACCATCACACAAACGAATTTCACTACACAACAATCAAACAAACAAGTCATCCATGGTCTGTGAACGACGGGTGTCGGGTGCTACTAAGCACCGTCTGCATCCTAGTATATATTTCAACTAGAATTTAAAATAAAAGTGAGGAGTTCTCACCAACTAGCTAATCCAAACGCCATGACTCTTCTTATGTAGAAATCTTCGCCGTGGTCGCCTTTTGTCACTTCGTTGTCTGTAGCCACTGCATATATAAAAATCATATATTTTTATTTCGCTCTCAAGATGGTAAAAATAGCACCTTTAACACGATGTTTTCATTATAAAGATTATATTTTTATATAAAAATTATATTTTTAAATCTACTTCTAATATAAAGATCGAATTTTTATATCATCGCTATAAAAATCCCATTTTTGTTTCAACGTATATATAATAAAAATCAGATTTTTATTTCGCTACATCTTTAAAAATTATATTTTTATACTCTACATCATATAAAAATTGTATCTTTATCACTTCTACATAAAAAAAATCGAATTTTTATTATCTATATAATATAAAAATCGTATTTTTATTCTTCCTATGATATAAAAATCATATTTTGATTATCTCTATTATATAAAAAAACATATTTTTATATATTAAAAATCGTATATTTTCTATATTAAAAATTGAATCTTTATATTATTAACACTTAAATTTTCCTAATATAAAAATATAAACTTTTAAATAAATAAAAATCCAATCTTTGCATTGTAAGTCATCTCATTCTTGCATTGTAGATCATCTAATAAAACTGAATTTCTATTTGCAATTTACTAACTTTAAATTAAAGAAAGAAAACAAATATAATAATGAAGAAACTCACAGCGTTTTTAGAAGGGGGAAATGGCGTTGGTGGTCGGGGAAGGAGGCGCAGGTGGTGTTGGGACTAGGGGGAGGCAGCGGCTGGGCTGCGTCGGGTGGGGGGCACGGGTTTTCAGAAGGGGGGCTGCGTCGATTTAGAAGAGGGGGAGGAGGAGGGAAGGTGGAGAAGGTGGAGGAGGGGGATGAAGAGGAAGCGGCGGATGGGGGGGAGGGGGGCGACGCAATTTTGGATTCCATTTTTTTCTTTTTTTTTCTTCAATCCGACGGGGAAAGAGAAAGTGAGGGTGAGGGAGAGAGAGTGGGATATATATTAATATTTTTTTTTTCAAAAAGCAACTTTCCATTTCGAACTTGAAACGAAACCCACCGCCTGTCGCCCATAGCTATTTACCCCCATGCTGAACACAATGGGATACGTATCGTAGGCTGATTCGATTGTTTCGATCAGTTTCCATCAAAATCAAAACATAAATCTATATATTGATTTTGAACGCACATTTCAATTTATCGGGGCCACATACTGACTCAATAAATTCCAGAATTTTTTTTCTAGCTTTATATTGACGATGCGGTTCTAACAAAACTAATTTCGTTAGATTCTGAGCCCGTTTGAAAAATGACCATTTTCCAGTCGATTAAAATCAACTGAAATTGTCAAAACACGTTTTCCTTTTCCACGCTCACATATTGATTCGAAAATTTACTAATTTTGGAATCTAGCAATAATTTGACATCAAGGATCCAACAAAAGTGGTTTCGTCGGAAAATGAGGTCGTTTGCAAAATTCCCATTTTTAAGGGCTAGAATTTCATAGCGACCATTCTGAATTTTCAACTGGACATAACTTTTGATTCCCGCTATGAAATTTCGATTTTTCGTATTCGTTGGAAAGATATTCTCAATTAGATTCTAATATTTTTGGTTTCACTAAAATCCGGTTTATTTTGCACCCGGTACATTCATTTGAATTTTGAAATCGAATTATCGAACTACCGCGCCATTTCAGTCTCGTTATATAATTAAAATAAATTATTTATATTCTAACAATGATTCAGATAAATATATACGTTCTAATTTTATTCAAAATAAATTTCTCGTCGTTTTTATTTAAAATAATCCATTTTAAATATTCAAAATTCACTAAAATTGCCAAAATAAATTTTTTAAATTGGCTCAGAATTTCTGGGTTGTTAGACGACCACATAAAACTGTCCACTCATTCAACTTGAGTGTACCGAATATATCATCACCACAGTTGGTATCAACAACTGTATCATTCTGATGTACACAAAAAGGAACAACTGATTTATTTTTCTAGATCAAGTAATGATATACCTTAATGGGTTTTGTAACACCCCATGTCCATTAATGTCACTCACAAAGGGAATGCATTAACTTCCATGGAGCATTTTTAAGTAAGTATAGAACAGAAAATCACAACAAGACAGATATAAAGCAGTACTTGAAAATTAAAACTTTATTTCATTGTAGCGGATAAACCCATATGTTTGATTACATCATCAAAACCATAAACCAAAGTCAAGTACATCATATCCATCTTGATAAAGCAAAGTACATAAACTGAAAGACATAATCCCCAACATTAGAATAGCCATAAATAAAGAGAAGCTGAACATTACTTCAGCGGTCCAAGAAATCTTCTAAAGCAGTCCAAGATCAAGCTCCACTGGTGCTAGTTCCAACCTGAGCACCTGGAGGGGGAAAAAGGAAAGAGATGGAAAAGGGGGGGTCAGACATAAAGTCTGGCGAGTGCGATAATTCTAACAATATAAGTAACAAAGTAACTAGGCTAAGGCATAAGTTGGAAAAATAGGGAAATGACCATGAACCATGGAGTATAACAGAGTAAACGAGGAAACAAGATGTATTACGATATCGTTAAAGCGCACCTAAACTACTATAGGATAATTACTGAACTACACCAACACTATGGGATAATTCCTAAACTGCACCGCCATTAGTATATTGTACCACTACTAGTCACCCTAAGATTGATCCCGCCTACAGACTTAATAATGATATTGGTAGTTTCGTGCACCCCTAGCTGCCTTCATAGGTGCCGTCTGCCCCTATCTCCACTAGGTGTACCCACTACCCCCAAGCGATCGGCTCCCTAACTCGTAGATACCCGTGATGGCCCCATAGTGGGGTGTATCACTCCCCAAAGTGGCAACCCGATACAGCAAAGAATGCACGGCTTATACCTACACGATGCAACAACGTCTTACCTACCAGCCCGGGTCCACACACGCGTATGAACCCATTGGACTTGCGTTGCCACCGCTAACCCAGTTTAGCCTCTTACAGTCAAGCCCAGTATGCGTGTCCCGTCCTCGACTTGGGTCGAGCCCACAAAGATACGTATGGGTTACTGGTTGAAACGGGCCCCCATTACTTGACACAAGCTATCCACCTAAGCTTGGTCCCCTCTAGTACATCCCACTTAACCCACTTCTTATTCATGTTTCAATTACATGTTCCATATTTTGGTTAAGTGTTTCTAATCGAATTTCCAAATGCCACCCAAGGCACCCACTAGATTCCACATGCCACCCAAGGCACCCACTTAACCCCCTCATGTCCGACTACATGCTTATCTGGTTAATTGTTTCTTAATTTATTAAGACCGTAACCTCATAAAGACCTCTCACATTAGACTGGCATTTGTGGCAGTTGGATTTGCCGGGCTGGTCCGGGCAGTCTTACACCACAAAAGAGCCTAACCTCGTGTCTTTACAATTGTTACGTATTTAGTTTATGCCTAAGACCTCTCACATTAGACTGACATTTGTGGCAGCTGGATTTGCCGGGCGGGTCCGGGCAGTCTTACACCACAAAAGAGCCTAACCTCATGTCTTAGACGATTAATTACCCCTAATTAATCAACCCCAATTTGAATTACTTTCCCTATTCAAATTATCAATCAATTCCAAATTTAGCGATGTCCATAATTGACTCAATTATGTCCATCCATTTATAGTATGTAAAATCATACCAATTTCACCACAATTTTATAGTATGCCTTTTAAGGCATTTATGCCAATTAAATATTAATATTATCCCCTTTTTCCCCACGTAGTATGTTCGTTCATTTAATGTAAATATATACGTTAGACTCGAATAGTCTAACTCATGAAATAAAAGAAAACATCACATACATAATTAAAACATGGATCTAACATAGGGGTGAACTTGCATATGTGATTGATGTTCTATATCTAAAACTTGCATAGGCCAAGATTACAACTTGCATAACAACATATGTCATGGTTCCAAATTTAAAGGTGTGAACTTGATGAGAAATTGGCCACAAACTTGCATAAACATCATGTATAACATAGATCCAAATCTAAAGGTGTGAACTTGATGAAATAATGGCCACAAACTTGAATAAACAACATATGTCATAAACCTATAGCTAAAGGGGTTGAACTTGCATAAACATCATATGTCATAAACCAATATCTAAAGGGGTTAAACTTGCATAGGTAATAACATAACATGATTCATGTCCAACTCATAAATTCACATATGTGATTTATACACCACAATAATGGTATAAACTAATATCTAACATGTAAAGTATCATGTCATAGCCTAGCTTTCAATTAAATTCTCACATAAACTAGGTGCCATAATCATGTAAGGTCACATGTAATTCTACCCAAACTTGCATATGATTCGTGTTTGAACCCAAAATCTAAACTTGCCTAATAATAATTTAGCATATGAATCAATATCGCAAACTAGCATAAGAAAACATAATGATTTGATTGTATCTAAAATTCATAACATGGATGATAGCACATAACTTTGCATGATAGCATCACATCATAACATCATAGATATTCAATCATAATCCTACAACATGCAATCAATTCTTCATATCACATCCATACAATCCGCGTTATAACTTAATCTAATTAAATTACTAATTATTTTGCTAAAACTATCGAAATCACAACTCAAAAGCAGTCTTGAGTTCTGAATTCTGATTTTTGGAGTTGAATTAGCGCTCCTTTGATGAAGAATCGCTGTTAGGGTTGAGTAGTTCTTATTTTTGTTGTTGTTCTTCCTCTTAATTTTGATGGCGGCTGCTCTAGGGTTTAAGACAACAGCATGACGGCCATAGTCTTTGTTTTAATTCTGATTTAGGGTTTGTGTCTATGGGTCTTTTTATAGAGTTATGAATTAATTTAAGCCATCGGATGTTCTTAGGGTTAATCAAAACCATTCAATTATGATAGGGTGATGAGTCAGCCCTAATGACTCAGCAAGGAGTTAGAATGGACTCAACAACACGGGTCAGCCTGAACCAGAAAGCTATGTAGGCTCCAGTCTCGGCCTGGGCGCACTTGGCAGGTGCGCCAGTGTAAATATGTACTGGCGCACTTCCCAAGTGCGCCAGTGCATTTATAATTTTTTTTCTACTTTGCCACCAAACTTCGTTCGTCCATAACTCTTTCATCCGTTACTCGTTTCCCGCAAACTCGGACTCTATCTTCACTAGAATTCCGAGACGAACACAATGGCGCAACCCAATCCCCACAATTGTCACATATGAGATTTATTATTCTTTAATTTAGTTAATTCGATTATTCAAAAATCCGGGGTGTTACAGGTTTGACACACATAGCCTGCTGCATGCCCGATTGATGAGGCTTGAGGTCGTGATTACCTTTTAGAGAGTTCACATTAAACTTTGAATGTCATAGTGTCAGATTAGTTAAATCACTAACTGATTTGCACAAATGTATTCTGGGTGTTAAGATAAAAGAAGTTGCATTCTCGGCCACCATACTTGGTACATTTATTAAAACTAGTGTACGTGATTTTAGGAAATACTCTTTCAGACATTCAACCATAGAAGTTCGTTCTAGGACTGAACAAAACCGAAGATACCCCAGAACTTGGAGAATACTGCTACAAGCTTAATCCTGGTAGTTAACCAACAACATCAGTGAGAAACTCTCTCACTCCGAAGATCCACGCCTTCAAATCCTCTCATAAGCGTCCCTGCAAGTTAGTTTTTCGAATGCAAAGTCAATTCAAAGTGTTTTTGGGTGCAGTTCCCATCTCAGTCTCCTCGAACTAACACGTAAAAAGTCAAAAGGGATATTCACGGATAGTTGATTATTTAACTATCAATCCAAACGGTTCAGTTAAGTGCATCTGTAGCTTAGACCCGTTCTAATTAAAACCATTCATTTAAAAGCATTTCATCGATTCTTAAAAATTGATTCCATATACTTATCTCAATCGTATAAGTATATTCACAAATCTCTTATTTTCGTTACTTTGAAAATGATAACCATACACTTGTCCCTTTAAAATAAGTGTATTCACAAAACCCCCTCTTTATTTCCTTTACTTTGGAAATATCGTTACATATTCACAAAACCTCTTTTTATTTCCTTTACTTGAAATATTGCAGTATATTCTCAAAATCTATCTTTGTTTTCTTTACTTTGGAAATATCGCCATATATGCTTCACCTAATGGCATAAATCTAGTTACCAATCATATATGGGCCAAAACAATGTCAAGCGACATATTATTTGTTATATATCTTCCAAACCATTTTCTTTGACTTCCAAAAACTTTGCCACTTAAAGTTTTGCACTAATGCTTATGGAAATAATAATTAAATTTCCAACATTCGCTCTCGTTTCAAACCAGTACAACCTCTTGTATACATTTCCCGAAACCATGGCCATTTACTTATATCTTGTAACAAGTATATTCACAAAAATCGTATGATTTTCATTACTTAGAAATATATACTTAACTGAATGGTATAAGTATAATCACACTTCATATCTGGGCTAAACAATGTCATGTGATTTATTGCTTACAGAAAACCCAACAGTTTTATTACTTTTCAAACTACGCAAATAAAGTTGCAATATTTCTCTTATGGAAATAATAGCTATTTTCAACTTCTGTTATCATTTCAAACTAGTGCCATCCTTTAGATAATAGTGAAGTCATCTAACTTAGGGTATTTTATTTACCTCTCAGACCTTGACTCGACAATTTTCTTATCTTAAGATAGATAAAAGCTTATAACCCAAAAACTGGTATTAATTATAATATCACACCAATTCCATTTACTACTTTATTTAAATATGGTTTTATAAACCATTACTTACATTTGGAAAATCTCCTTCCAATGATAAGTACTTTACTTAATTCGTTTATTAAGTAACTTTTACTAAAACACAACCATGAGCTTAAGCCTTTTTAATATAAATCATTTACAAATCTTGAATTTATTACAAGAATCCAATTTCCATATCGATTATGCAAACTCATTTTAGTGTCTTATTATAATTTAGCTTGGATTTATTTCAGAAGACCATCTACCAAATCTTTCACAAAAATCCGTTTAATCGTCTTTCCTTTACAATTTGAAAATCTCCTTTCAATTTCAATCAATTTACTTAATTTAATTATTAAGTAAATGCTTATTTAAAATCATCGCATTAGTTTTAATCTCTTCAATAAACCTTGTTTATAAAATTTGGATTTATTACCAAATCCCATTACAAAACCCTTTATAACATTCACTCAAAATCTCATTACAACATTAATTACTTTCCTAAGTGAATTCTCATAAAAAGTAATCACTTTAGTTATTATTATTTAAAATAATAGTTAGCTTCATCATTAACTAAAGAACAAATCGTTAACTTCGTTATTAACTAAACCTATAATAGTTAATCCCTTTTTAAAATCTTATTTAAGTAATAACTAACTTCATTAATGATTATTAACTTGATAATCACCTTTAACAAACCGTTAAATTAAGGTTAATTTACTTTTGTGAACATTCATTAATTTTAAACAATTATTTGTCAAAGCCCATTTTTATTAAATAAATTGAAACAAATTAATCTAATAACTAATTCCAATTCTAACAGTTGACCTAGTTAACTCGAAAAGATCAATTAACTTCTTAACTGATTTCCACTAATCTATCCCCTTAAATTAATAAATAATATAATTAATTTAATAAATTTCCACGTATTTGTTTACTTGAAAACAATTATCCCAAATTATTAACCTTTCGGTTAATTTCTGCCTTAATACTCATAAAACTTATTAAAACATAGAAATTTTTATATCAAGATATTTTATAATTATTTTACAAAAACCCTACTTTAAACATGGATTTATTTATAAATTTTTATTTAATATAACTTATATAAAATAAAATATGAAAACCTTTGTTTAGTTATAAATATTTTATAACTTGTAATTAATCATTTGATGCCAAATACTTAACTAATATCGTCTAATGGTTAATTACACATCAAATGTTGCACTTAAGTCAACAATCAATCATTCAAGCAGAATTTAACGTTACTTAAATTAAATAGTTCATATGTAAATAATAAGCGATCAAGTAACATAAAAAATATTGAGGAATCCTGTTGGATCCGTCCAACCTGTTTTTTCATGCATTACAGCTCGTAATATCATTTTATAAATGCATATGAAATAGAATTCTAATCTAAAACATTTAAATGTCGAAAATAAAATCAAATAAATCAACAAACAAACAATAATCATCCAAAGAATCCAAACATCTAATTTATACTAACAACTACAAATTATAATAATATGATTTTAAGTACATCCAGTATTTCTGAAAATGTGAGTGTTAACTCACATTTATCGGTCGATGATTCCAGTTCAATTTATATAATTTCAAACAAGCATTTGAAACTATATAAAAATCCCGTTGGCTCTAAATACTTCAAAAAAAGTTCGTATGCATAGTGCTTGTTTCCATGATTCCAATGCTTCTTGATTTGTCAAATACTGTTCACGTATGACACAGATATATCCATTACCATTGAAATGAGATTTAATTTAAATATATTTCTATCTAACTATTGTCATTAAAGTTAATATCGTCATTACCGTTGATCCTATAGTTAACGAAATTATGCTTCGGCCAAAACACAGTAACAACTCCCCAGCCACACACTTACTTCCCTTCGCCATCCTTACTTTCGCCACCATGGTGGGCCACGGGTGGCCAGATCGACCACTTCCCCGCCTTGGCCCTTCCATGGCAAGCTATCGCCAACGATGTCGGCCACCAACTATCTATGCACAGTCCCAAAAACCAACATGAACGGAAAACCATCGAACTAACCCACTGATCACTATAGACCGACATAAACCACTGGACCACCGCAATTGGTTGCTCCTCCTTCTTCCCTTCCCTTATCCTTTAGAGTCCATCGACTAATTTCCCCTCCATCAGCCGAAATCTCCAAAAAAATGAAACTACCTTGTACTGATTTGAACGCCGATTCCGACCAATTCCAGCCATCGCACGACGGCCAAACTCTACCAATGGGTTTCCTTCACCACGCTTTACAACTTTCTAGTTGGAATCTTCGTCAAATTCCCTACAATTTTTGAGAAAATTTTGATTTATATACGTAAACGAAATGAAGAGTGGCGGCTGATGTTTTAACCTTGATTTAGGGTTAGGGAAAGTTTAGAGTGTATTTATAGGGAAGATATTTTAATATTTTATTCAATTACATTTGCATTGAATATTTATAGCTTGTTCCATCACATTCATTGTCTGATTGAAACGAAATTCGGAACCATATAATAACTTAACTTTCCAGACTCGTTGTGTAATAACCCGGAAATCCGAGCAAATTAAAAAAATTTATTTTGGCAATTTTAGTGAATTTTGAATACTTAAATTGAATTATTTTAAATAATAACGACGAGAAATTTATTTTGAATAGAATTAGAATGAATATATTTATTTGAGTCGACATTAGAATATAAATATTTTATTTTAATTATAAAAGGAATTGAAAATGGCGCGGTAGTTCGAAAATTCGATTTCAAATTTCAAATGAACGTACAGGATTCAAAATAAACCGGATTTTAGCGAAACCAAAAATATTGAATCTATTTGAGAATATCTTTCCAATGAATCCGAAAAATCAAAATTTCATAGCGGGGACAAAAAGATATGCCCAGTTGAAAATTCAGAATTGTCGCTATGGAATTCTGGCCCATAAAAATGGAAATTTTGCAAACGACCGCATTTTTCGACGAAACCACTTTTGTTGGATCCGTGATGTATAGTTATTTCTAGATTCCAAAATTCGTAATTTTCCTAATCAATATGTGAGCGTGTCACAGGAAAACGTGTTTTGATAGTTTCAGTCAATTTGGATCGACCAGAAAATGGCCATTTTTTAAACAATCTCAGAATTTGATGAAATTAGTTTTGGTTAGGACCGTATCGTCAATACGAAGCTAGAAAATATTTTTCGGGAATTTTTGGAGTTCGTATGTGACCCCAGTAAATTGAAATGTGCGCTCAAATTCAATATATAGAGTTATATTTTAATTTCAGCGAAAACTTATCATAACAATCGAATTGGCTTGCGAAACATATCGCATTGTGTTCGGAATGGGAGTTATTAGATGGGAACGACAGTCGGTGGGTTCGATTTCGAGTTCGAAATAAAAAGGTACTTTATGGAATTAAATAAATAAATAATATATATTATATTCTCCCTGAAACGCCCCGAAATTCCCCTTACGGGAAATCACGGATTGAGTTGAGAACAAGCCACAAAAGAATGCAAACAAAAGAACATTTCATTGTTAATTACAACAATCCCATCAGAATATACAGAGTATAAATAAATATTACACAGAAAATATCAGAGATTTAAATTACATTTAAATACATCGCAGCGGAGAATAATGCAAAACACAACTAGAAGTAATACACGGATACAGAGCTTTCCGAGTATCGTTCCAGTTGTAAATCAGGATCCTGTGAATATAAATCTGCAAAACCAAAACTACTAGCTGCCCGTGTCAAAATAAGGGCACCTAGAGTTTAGGTTAAAATAATAAACTCCAAGTTAGTCACGTGACTGGTGTGAGAACTAAAACAGTTATTAATCTTTATTTTAAAGTTAGGTAAATCAAGGGACCACGCCATATAACACGGAATGGGTTTCCTCCCAAGAATACCAGTGCATAAAACAACAGCGCAATGCTAAATAAAGAACAATGAAGCTATTATAAGACCCAGGTCCCATCACACAATGCAACACAAGCCGGAGGATAGGGTTTTTACCTTATAATAGCCAAAGAATGCTTGATACGCAAAATTTCATGTTTTATTATTACTATAAGTGTATAGTGTCAAAACAATTTCAAATCATAAGTGTCAATCATAGACGTTGTAAGGACCCGTAACTTCCCCGTGAAGGAAAGCACGAATACTTTGAGAACAACACACAAAAGGACGCAAACAGAAGAACATTTCATTGTTATTACAACAATTCCATCAGATACAAGAATATACAGAGTATAATTGAATAAATTACACTCGATAAATATCAGAGATTACAATAAATTACATAGCAGCGGAAAATAATACAAAATCACAACTAGAAGTGATACACGGATACAGAGCTTTCCGAGCATCGTTCCAGCTGTAAATCAGGACCCTGTGAATATAAATCTGCAAAACCAAAACTACTAGCTGCCCGTGCGGAAAATAGGGGCACCCAGAGTTTAGGTTAAAACAATAAACTCCAGGTCAGTCATGGGACTGGTGTGAGAACTAAAACAGTTATAATTCTTTATTTTAAAGTTCGGTAAATCAAGGGACCACGCCGTATAACACGGAACGGGTTTCCTCCCAAGAATACCAGTGCATAGAACAAACAGCGCAATGCTAATAAAGAAAAATGAAGCTGTTATAAGACCCAGGTCCCATCACACAATGCAACGCAAGCCGGAGGATAGGGTTTTTACCTTATAACAGCCAAAGCATGCTTGATACGTTTAAACCACATTATTTGATACTATTATAGGTGTATAGTGTCAAAACAATTTCAATCATAAATATCAATCATAGGCGGCATAATGACCCATACCACTATGTCGCCATACTAGGTTCTACAAATAAAACCGAAACACACGTATTGGAAATTGGATTCCATCATGAGTCGAGGCAAGGGGCAAGCTCCTCTCCGCGTTCGAGACACTCTAGCAAATGTCTCGGGACCGCACACAGCAATCCCTGGATCCTCCAAGGCCGGTCCTCTCTTACTTTTGAGGATTGGCAATTCCTGAACACACGTTTCCCGGTCCTTACAGACCTATATCCGAGGCGCCTCGTATCCAACAACCACACAGGTGAAAAGTATATAAATGTCAGGGCTGGTAGGTCACTGACACCACCCTAGCTAGAAAGAAACGTCGTGCACTCCTTGGGTCCGTATCCCATTTTTGACTCATACCGAGGTGTGAGGCTTGCGAATTCACGTTATACACAAAGCTATGCCACACAGGCCGTGCTTTGATCATCAACCACAAGACTTTGCTTTTCAACAGAAGCCTTGATCAATTGCCACTTACGCATGCCACACTGGCAATTCATTCCATGCGACTGATGTCCATCGATATACAACCTCTGAGCTCGTACGTCTCAGAGAAGGGCGTTAAGCAAGAGAATAAATTCTCCGCCGCCAAACAGATGTATATTTAATAGAGATCAATCAACACAGAATAAAATCCAATGTCAGACACACAATCCATTTACAAGTTCGTTCTGGGTCTGAACGAAACCGGAGGCACTTTCCCCGCATATCCATCCATCTCCAAGTACGTCTGGACGATCACCAACTGTTTCCCTCATCCTGGGTGTACAGCCCAATCAAGATCATCAGTAATCACCCAAACGATGTGAAGACTTCCGGTCTTCAACCACCGTCTTCATCTTCGACATCTCGTCGAATCGGTTATTCAGAATGGGTATAAACCCGGCCTTTCTGAATAACCCACGTATATAATAAACGAATGTTACACAAACACAACAAACGCCTCATTCCAATTCAGAATATTCTTTTATTCACAAAATCACATTCTTAGTGAAATGTTCCCATTAATTTTATCCAAGATAAATTCTTCTAAATTTATCCTATAATCTTCCTTTGGATATCATTTCAAACTAGTCGGGATTAACGAACCACACCGAAGTAATTATTTATTTTATTTCCCAATCCCAACCTATATATCCCATGGAGAAAATTGGTAATACTCCATTCCTAACACCACGGTGTTATCGGTAAAATTAATTACCATTTCACGTTCAAATCTAATTAAAGATTTAACTATCGCTTTGGAGAAAAACTGGTGGTACTCCATTCTCGATCACCTTTCAGATTTGATAATTTAAATTATCAATTAACATTTTTAATCTAATTAAAGATTCATTAAAACTTCACTTAGTTTTAATCTTCTCAAGAATCAATATCTTGCCTTTAACTGGGTTAAAGCACCAATGTCATCTAAAACACGATCCACGATAAACCCAAATCACATTTGATATTAAATACAAGGCTCTGAATAGAAAATATATCGGCTTATATTCAATATCAAATTCTGAAACCAACATATATCGTATTGGAAATAACGATATAAAATATATCTTTCAAATTCCCATAACAATATCTGTATAGTCACGAAATCCAATCATCGAAATATCCCGAAGATAATTTCGATTCAACTCCAGTCCAATCCACGTATTGGGAATATTGATTATTTTTAAAATCACTTTCAAATTCAATTTATTTATTTAAAAATAAATTGATTTTAATTCTAGTTCAAAACTAGTTCATTTCGATAAAAATTTATTTTTATCTATTCAAATGTGGAATTTTCCAGCCCAATTCTTTCCAATTCACATATTATAATTTTACACAAATTATAGATATTTTTAATAATTTTATCAAGGCCCGTACAGTCGATTTCCATCAATGGCCATCGAACTGCACTTACAGCGACCTTTTTCGAATTTGATTTGGACATAATTCCAAATCCAACCGTTAGATTTCAAATTTCTAATATTCATTGGAAAGCTCTTTTCGATACGAACCCAACGGTTCTGGTTTTAGGAGAATCCGACGGTCGGATCTCCCGCAATGTCCGTTTGAAATAAATGGTCGAAATTCACGAACTGCCGCGGCGCGGCGCGTTCTATTCAGGCCATTAAATATATATTATATATATATTATATATTTCGTCGATTTCCTTTTAAAACGGATTTTATAAATCGTTTTAAATTCGTTTTCAAAACCCTTTCAACACTACATTCAATTTCAAATCGATTTGATTTCAATTCAATTCGAGTTCATTTCAATTCAATTCAAATTCAAATTCGTTTCAATTCAATTCAAATTCAAATTCGTTTCAATTCAATTCGAATTTACCTTCTATTTGATCTAATTCGAATTCGTTTCAAATTGATTTCAATTCAATTTCAGTTTGTTTAAAATTTCAATTTCAATCTAATTCAATTTGAATTCATTTCTATTTTACTCGAATTCAAATTCACTTTCTATTCAATTCGAATCGAATTCATTTTCTATTCGATTCGAATTCATTTCAAATTGATTCAATAAAATTTCAATTTCAATTTTTAATCTAATTCAATTTGAATTTCATTTCAAAATATTAGATTTTGAAATCACTTTTCCATATTCATTTTAAAACGAATAAAATCGATATAAATATCGTTCGCGTCTAAATAACGCATCTCTACTCAACACGGCTTTATATTTTTCAAAAACTTCTTTATTCTATTCAACAAATGAATATTTATCCCATTCAACACATGAATCTATATTTCTTTCAACACACGACTAATCTCAACACATGAGTACTGTCAACACATCACTATTTTTGTTATGTAAAATATTTTATAAAACTATGGTATCTAATCGTTTGATTTTCAATTAGACTTCTACTGGGAAGTAGTTCTAATTTTAAATGTGATAAAGATGTAATTTATTTTATTTAAAATATTTTACTCAACACACGGATATTTTCAACACATGAACATCGTCAACACATGATTATCTTTATATTCAACACATGAATCTTCTTTTATACTATTCATTATTTTCCCGATTGGAATGAGGCCCAATCAATCACCATATAATGTTAATTATATGGATTCCATACAACACATGTATATAATAGCATTGAAAAATAATCAACCATCAACCAAAGTGCACTACACTGTATAAGCATCAAATATAGATATCTGACGCTTATAACAGCCTGTCAATCAATCGATCGACATATTTAATCAATCAGGATGAGTGAACTTCCAAATTTCATCCCAACACCCGTGTGGGGTTTCAAACAATCAAACACAGATTTTATTTGTGCAGTTGGGCGACGTGTAAAATTTATCGACCCAATCGATATCAGTCAAATCAGTGTATACAAACAAATCGGCCGATTTGTTTATAAATATTTATTTATTCACTTTCACGTTAAAAATTATATTTTTAACGATAAAACATTTTATTTTAACACATGAATTTCTATTCAGTTCATTTATTCAATAAATGATATTTTTATTTTTCTAACATATTTTAGAAAATTTCGGCGGCATAACGGCACGATACTAGAAACGGGACAAGGCCTAGCCTTATCCCCGGTCTAGTGAAGGCCCACGCCATTCACACATCAATCAAATCAATTTCATTTCACCAAACAATTCAATTCAAACCAAATGAACTAACCAACTACACATCCAAACAATTAAACATACAAGCCATCCATGGTCTGTGGATGACGGGTGTCGGGTGCTACTAAGCACCGTCTGCATCCTAGTATATATATATAACTAGAAAAAGAGAATTTAGAGTGAGAAGTTCTCACCAAAAGCTATCCAACTTCACGATACTTCATTGATAGAAATCTTCATCGTTATCCCATCTTCGCCATCTTCGTTGCCCGTAGTCACTATATATATAAAAATCACATTTTTATATTTTGATGTCTTTAAAATAAAGGCCACATTTTTATTTCGCTATTCAATATATAAAAATCATATTTTTATAATCACTTCATATATTTAGAAATCGAATTTTTACTATGCTATTCAATATATAAAAATCCTATTTTTATAATCACGCTATATGGATAAAATTTCTATTTTTTTTCATTTCTAATATATAGATAAAAATTATATTTTTATCACGCTATTTTTCATATAAAGATTTCGCCTTTTTAACTTTAAAGATTTCATCTTTATAAAATCTCATCTTTATTCTTCTACACATATAAAGATGATATTTTTAATATTCCTATCATGTAAAAATTATATTTTTAACTCTCTACCCAACCAAAAATCATATTTTTACATCTTCTACTTAATAAAGATTATATTTTTAATACTTTAAAAATATAAAAATCATATTTTTAATACTTTAAAAATATAAAAATCATATTTTTATTTCACTACTTTTCTCAAAATATCGTCTTTCCTATTTTTAAAAATCATGTCTTTTGCCTTTTTACATATAAAGATCTTTACAGTTTTAAAAATAAATAAAAAATCAGTTTTAAAAAATAAATCCTTACAGTTTTAAAAATAAATAAAAAATCAGTTTTAAAAATAAATCCTTACAGTTTTAAAAATAAATAAAAAATCAGTTTTAAAAATAAATCTTTACAGTTTTAAAAATAAATAAAAAATCAGTTTTAAAAATAAATCTTTACAGTTTTAAAAATAAATAAAAAATCAGTTTTAAAAATAAATCTTTACAGTTTTAAAAATTAATAAAAAATCAGTTTTAAAAATAAATCTTTACAGTTTTAAAAATAAATAAAAAAATCAGTTTTAAAATTCTTAAACATTCAGTTTTTAATATTTAAAAATATCAGTTTTTAACAAAACAAAAATAAAAATAAAATAAATTCTCACCGATAGCTTGCGAAGTGGAGGGAAGAAGAAGGAGGCGTCGGCGGCTCGCGGTGGTGGTGCTCGGTGGTGTCGCGTCGAGGTAGGGGGGGCTGCTTCGATTCGACGTCGCGAGGGGTTCGAGGGCTTCGCTGGAAGGAGGAGGTCGGACGGAGGGGGGCGGCGCGATGATGTTCGTCGGCGTCGATGTCTGGAGGGCGGCGGCTCGATTGATTTAGGTTTTTTTTTTTTCTGGTAAATGAATCGGGGGGGGCCAAGCAGAATAAAAGGAGGGAAAGGGTTTTTTTTAATTTTTTATTTATTATTTTATTATTTTTAAAAGTTGACTTTTACATACGTCATCAAAACGAGGCCCACCACCTGTCGTCCATAGCGTTTAACCCCCATTCCGAGCACAATGGGATATGTATCGTCAGCTGATTCGGCTGTTACAATCAGTTTCCGTTAAATTTACATTTAAATCACTATATTGAATTTTAAACGTACATTTCAAATTACCGGGGTCACATACTAACTCTATAAATTGCAGAAAAATATTTTCTAGCTTCGTATTGACGATACGGTCCTAACAAAACTAGTTTCGTCGAATTCTGAGACCGTTGGAAAAATGGCCAATTTCCAATCGATTAAAATCAACTGAAACTGGTCAAACGCGTTTTCTTTTGCCACGCTCACCTATTGATTCGAAAAATTATGAAATTTGAAACCTAGCAATAATTTGACACTGCGGACCCAACAAAAGTGGTTTCGTCGAAATCCGAGGTCATTTGCAAAATGTCCATTTTTAAGGGCCTGAATTCCATAGCGACTATTCAGAATTTTCAATTGGACATATCTTTTGATTCCCGATATGAAATCTTGATTTTTCGGATTCGTTGGAAAGATATCATCAATTAGATCCTAATGTTTTTGGTTTCACTAAAATCCGGATTGTTTTGCTCCCGGTACATTCAATTGAAGTTTGAAATCGAATTATCGAACTACCGCGCCATTTTCAATTCTATTTATAATTATATATAAATATTTATATTCTATCGACGACGTGTATAATATATACGTTCAAATTCTATTCTAAATAAATTTCTCGTCGATATTATTTAAAATAATCTATTTTAAATATTCAAAATTCGCTAAAATTGCCAAAATAAAAATTTTAAACTGGCCCAGAATTTCCGGGTTATTACAATCTCCCCCACTTAAAACTTTTCGTCCCCGAAAAGGAACAAAGTCGAAAGTGGTTTGATTAATCAACTCTACGTTCGATCTGGCTTCCATTCTCCAACTTTTCAGTTTCTGAGAATTTTCAAAATTTCAAAAATTTGGCTAACACCCTAAATTTTCGAAAAATTTCGCCATAACCTCCCCTGCACCGGGAGCATCGGGGAATTTCAAATAGCTTCCCCGGTCCTTCAGATCTCAAAAAGAAAAAGAAAAAGCCAAGCGGCTAGCCAATAGGCTCACAAAACCATCATCACCCAAACAAAACAGTAAATTGTGTAGCAAACATGTACCTATTTGTCGGGCAAACAAATTTTATTCTCTGCTCTAGCCTCCTTGCCATGACCTGTTCAATGTAAGTACTTGTATATGCAAGCAAATGCGACCAATTTTCAATACAGTCCAATATTTGGTGCAATTAGGCTAAATGGTTCAAAATTAGCAAACAAATGAACAAACAACATAAACATCAATCAATTAGTGGATTAGAGTTTCAAATTGATAATTTTGATACATATACAGAAAATCATGTTTTGATGCCAATTCACAACAATGTGTTCTAGCTATATAAGTTTTGGTTCTCACACCAGTCTAATGGAAATATATAGAAAATCATACCTTCGTCACTCGAAAATAAATACTGGTAACGCTGCAGCATTATCAGAATCATTCCCGGGCAACTAGAATGTGATTCTATATCTATCTAATATATTAAAACTTCGAATATACGTTCATGACGCGTATATGCAAAACCTTTATATACTAGATTGTCCATATTCAAAATAAATAAATATTCAAATACGTAAAAAGTGATTTAAATTTCTAAACAAAATTGTTTTCATTTGAAAAATATACTCTTCACACTCGTTCTAGGATACTACTGATCCTATCTCTAACGAGTCATTCTAATTGGATATTACTAATCCAATATCTGATGAATTCTTTCGTATGGTTCTAATGTGTCTTGTTCTCGAGCTCTGTAAACCAAAGCTCTGATACCAAATGTAAGGACCCGTAACTTCCCCGTGAAGGAAAGCACGAATACTTTGAGAACAACACACAAAAGGACGCAAACAGAAGAACATTTCATTGTTATTACAACAATTCCATCAGATACAAGAATATACAGAGTATGATTGAATAAATTACATTCGATAAATATCAGAGATTACAATAAATTACATAGCAGCGGAAAATAATACAAAATCACAACTAGAAGTGATACACGGATACAGAGCTTTTCGAGCATCGTTCCAGCTGTAAATCAGGACCCTGTGAATATAAATCTGCAAAACCAAAACTACTAGCTGCCCGTGCGGAAAATAGGGGCACCCAGAGTTTAGGTTAAAACAATAAACTCCAGGTCAGTCATGGGACTGGTGTGAGAACTAAAACAGTTATAATTCTTTATTTTAAAGTTCGGTAAATCAAGGGACCACGCCGTATAACACGGAACGGGTTTCCTCCCAAGAATACCAGTGCATAGAACAAACAGCGCAATGCTAATAAAGAAAAATGAAGCTGTTATAAGACCCAGGTCCCATCACACAATGCAACGCAAGCCGGAGGATAGGGTTTTTACCTTATAACAGCCAAAGCATGCTTGATACGTTTAAACCACATTATTTGATACTATTATAGGTGTATAGTGTCAAAACAATTTCAATCATAAATATCAATCATAGGCGGCATGAATGACCCATACCACTATGTCGCCATACTAGGTTCTACAAATAAAACCGAAACACACGTATTGGAAATTGGATTCCATCATGAGTCGAGGCAAGGGGCAAGCTCCTCTCCGCGTTCGAGACACTCTAGCAAATGTCTCGGGACCGCACACAGCAATCCCTGGATCCTCCAAGGCCGGTCCTCTCTTACTTTTGAGGATTGGCAATTCCTGAACACACGTTTCCCGGTCCTTACAGACCTATATCCGAGGCGCCTCGTATCCAACAACCACACAGGTGAAAAGTATATAAATGTCAGGGCTGGTAGGTCACTGACACCACCCTAGCTAGAAATAAACGTCGTGCACTCCTTGGGTCCGTATCCCGTTTTTGACTCATACCGAGGTGTGAGGCTCGCGAATTCACGTTATACACAAAGCTATGCCACACAGGCCGTGCTTTGATCATCAACCACAAGACTTTGCTTTTCAACAGAAGCCTTGATCAATTGCCACTTACGCATGCCACACTGGCAATTCATTCCATGCGACTGATGTCCATCGATATACAACCTCTGAGCTCGTACGTCTCAGAGAAGGGCGTTAAGCAAGAGAATAAATTCTCCGCCGCCAAACAGATGTATATTTAATAGAGATCAATCAACACAGAATAAAATCCAATGTCAGACACACAATCCATTTACAAGTTCGTTCTGGGTCTGAACGAAACCGGAGGCACTTTCCCCGCATATCCATCCATCTCCAAGTACGTCTGGACGATCACCAACTGTTTCCCTCATCCTGGGTGTACAGCCCAATCAAGATCATCAGTAATCACCCAAACGATGTGAAGACTTCCGGTCTTCAACCACCGTCTTCATCTTCGACATCTCGTCGAATCGGTTATTCAGAATGGGTATAAACCCGGCCTTTCTGAATAACCCACGTATATAATAAACGAATGTTACACAAACACAACAAACGCCTCATTCCAATTCAGAATATTCTTTTATTCACAAAATCACATTCTTAGGGAAATGTTCCCATTAATTTTATCCAAGATAAATTCTTCTAAATTTATCCTATAATCTTCCTTTGGATATCATTTCAAACTAGTCGGGATTAACGAACCACACCGAAGTAATTATTTATTTTATTTCCCAATCCCAACCTATATATCCCATGGAGAAAATTGGTAATACTCCATTCCTAACACCATGGTGTTATCGGTAAAATTAATTACCATTTCACGTTCAAATCTAATTAAAGATTTAACTATCGCTTTGGAGAAAAACTGGTGGTACTCCATTCTCGATCACCTTTCAGATTTGATAATTTAAATTATCAATTCACATTTTTAATCTAATTAAAGATTCATTAAAACTTCACTTAGTTTTAATCTTCTCAAGAATCAATATCTTGCCTTTAACTGGGTTAAAGCACCAATGTCATCTAAAACACGATCCACGATAAACCCAAATCACATTTGATATTAAATACAAGGCTCTGAATAGAAAATATATCGGCTTATATTCAATATCAAATTCTGAAACCAACATATATCGTATTGGAAATAACGATATAAAATATATCTTTCAAATTCCCATAACAATATCTGTATAGTCACGAAATCCAATCATCGAAATATCCCGAAGATAATTTCGATTCAACTCCAGTCCAATCCACGTATTGGGAATATTGATTATTTTTAAAATCACTTTCAAATTCAATTTATTTATTTAAAAATAAATTGATTTTAATTCTAGTTCAAAACTAGTTCATTTCGATAAAAATCTATTTTTATCTATTCAAATGTGGAATTTTCCAGCCCAATTCTTTCCAATTCACATATTATAATTTTACACAAATTATAGATATTTTTAATAATTTTATCAAGGCCCGTACAGTCGATTTCCATCAATGGCCATCGAACTGCACTTACAGCGACCTTTTTCGAATTTGATTTGGACATAATTCCAAATCCAACCGTTAGATTTCAAATTTCTAATATTCATTGGAAAGCTCTTTTCGATACGAACCCAACGGTTCTGGTTTTAGGAGAATCCGACGGTCGGATCTCCCGCAATGTCCGTTTGAAATAAATGGTCGAAATTCACGAACTGCCGCGGCGCGGCGCGTTCTATTCAGGCCATTAAATATATATTATATATATATATTATATATTTCGTCGATTTCCTTTTAAAACGGATTTTATAAATCGTTTTAAATTCGTTTTCAAAACCCTTTCAACACTACATTCAATTTCAAATCGATTTGATTTCAATTCAATTCGAGTTCATTTCAATTCAATTCAAATTCAAATTCGTTTCAATTCAATTCAAATTCAAATTCGTTTCAATTCAATTCAATTCGAATTTACCTTCTATTTGATCTAATTCGAATTCGTTTCAAATTGATTTCAATTCAATTTCAGTTTGTTTAAAATTTCAATTTCAATCTAATTCAATTTGAATTCATTTCTATTTTACTCGAATTCAAATTCACTTTCTATTCAATTCGAATCGAATTCATTTCAAATTGATTCAATAAAATTTCAATTTCAATTTTTAATCTAATTCAATTTGAATTTCATTTCAAAATATTAGATTTTGAAATCACTTTTCCATATTCATTTTAAAACGAATAAAATCGATATAAATATCGTTCGCGTCTAAATAACGCATCTCTACTCAACACGGCTTTATATTTTTCAAAAACTTCTTTATTCTATTCAACAAATGAATATTTATCCCATTCAACACATGAATCTATATTTCTTTCAACACACGACTAATCTCAACACATGAGTACTGTCAACACATCACTATTTTTGTTATGTAAAATATTTTATAAAACTATGGTATCTAATCGTTTGATTTTTAATTAGACTTCTACTGGGAAGTAGTTCTAATTTTAAATGTGATAAAGATGTAATTTATTTTATTTAAAATATTTTACTCAACACACAGATATTTTCAACACATGAACATCGTCAACACATGATTATCTTTATATTCAACACATGAATCTTCTTTTATACTATTCATTATTTTCCCGATTGGAATGAGGCCCAATCAATCACCATATAATGTTAATTATATGGATTCCATACAACACATGTATATAATAGCATTGAAAAATAATCAACCATCAACCAAAGTGCACTACACTGTATAAGCATCAAATATAGATATCTGACGCTTATAACAGCCTGTCAATCAATCGATCGACATATTTAATCAATCAGGATGAGTGAACTTCCAAATTTCATCCCAACACCCGTGTGGGGTTTCAAACAATCAAACACAGATTTTATTTGTGCAGTTGGGCGACGTGTAAAATTTATCGACCCAATCGATATCAGTCAAATCAGTGTATACAAACAAATCGGCCGATTTGTTTATAAATATTTATTTATTCACTTTCACGTTAAAAATTATATTTTTAACGATAAAACATTTTATTTTAACACATGAATTTCTATTCAGTTCATTTATTCAATAAATGATATTTTTATTTTTCTAACATATTTTAGAAAATTTCGGCGGCATAACGGCACGATACTAGAAACGGGACAAGGCCTAGCCTTATCCCCGGTCTAGTGAAGGCCCACGCCATTCACACATCAATCAAATCAATTTCATTTCACCAAACAATTCAATTCAAACCAAATGAACTAACCAACTACACATCCAAACAATTAAACATACAAGCCATCCATGGTCTGTGGATGACGGGTGTCGGGTGCTACTAAGCACCGTCTGCATCCTAGTATATATATATATATAACTAGAAAAAGAGAATTTAGAGTGAGAAGTTCTCACCAATAGCTATCCAACTTCACGATACTTCATTGATAGAAATCTTCATCGTTATCCCATCTTCGCCATCTTCGTTGCCCGTAGTCACTATATATATAAAAATCACATTTTTATATTTTGATGTCTTTAAAATAAAGGCCACATTTTTATTTCGCTATTCAATATATAAAATCATATTTTTATAATCACTTCATATATTTAGAAATCGAATTTTTACTATGCTATTCAATATATAAAAATCCTATTTTTATAATCACGCTATATGGATAAAATTTCTATTTTTTTTCATTTCTAATATATAGATAAAAATTATATTTTTATCACGCTATTTTTCATATAAAGATTTCGCCTTTTTAACTTTAAAGATTTCATCTTTATAAAATCTCATCTTTATTCTTCTACACATATAAAGATGATATTTTTAATATTCCTATCATGTAAAAATTATATTTTTAACTCTCTACCCAACCAAAAATCATATTTTTACATCTTCTACTTAATAAAGATTATATTTTTAATACTTTAAAAATATAAAAATCATATTTTTAATACTTTAAAAATATAAAAATCATATTTTTATTTCACTACTTTTCTCAAAATATCGTCTTTCCTATTTTTAAAAATCATGTCTTTTGCCTTTTTACATATAAAGATCTTTACAGTTTTAAAAATAAATAAAAAATCAGTTTTAAAAAATAAATCCTTACAGTTTTAAAAATAAATAAAAAATCAGTTTTAAAAATAAATCCTTACAGTTTTAAAAATAAATAAAAAATCAGTTTTAAAAATAAATCTTTACAGTTTTAAAAATAAATAAAAAATCAGTTTTAAAAATAAATCTTTACAGTTTTAAAAATAAATAAAAAATCAGTTTTAAAAATAAATCTTTACAGTTTTAAAAATAAATAAAAAATCAGTTTTAAAAATAAATCTTTACAGTTTTAAAAATAAATAAAAAAATCAGTTTTAAAATTCTTAAACATTCAGTTTTTAATATTTAAAAATATCAGTTTTTAACAAAACAAAAATAAAAATAAAATAAATTCTCACTGATAGCTTGCGAAGTGGAGGGAAGAAGAAGGAGGCGTCGGCGGCTCGCGGTGGTGGTGCTCGGTGGTGTCGCGTCGAGGTAAGGGGGGGGCTGCTTCGATTCGACGTCGCGAGGGGTTCGAGGGCTTCGCTGGAAGGAGGAGGTCGGACGGAGGGGGGCGGCGCGATGATGTTCGTCGGCGTCGATGTCTGGAGGGCGGCGGCTCGATTGATTTAGGTTTTTTTTTTTTTTCTGGTAAATGAATCGGGGGGGGGGGGGGGCAAGCAGAATAAAAGGAGGGAAAGGGTTTTTTTTATTTTTTTATTTATTATTTTATTATTTTTAAAAGTTGACTTTTACATACGTCATCAAAACGAGGCCCACCACCTGTCGTCCATAGCGTTTAACCCCCATTCCGAACACAATGGGATATGTATCGTCAGCTGATTCGGCTGTTACAATCAGTTTCCGTTAAATTTACATTTAAATCACTATATTGAATTTTAAACGTACATTTCAAATTACCGGGGTCACATACTAACTCTATAAATTGCAGAAAAATATTTTCTAGCTTCGTATTGACGATATGGTCCTAACAAAACTAGTTTCGTCGAATTCTGAGACCGTTGGAAAAATGGCCAATTTCCAGTCGATTAAAATCAACTGAAACTGGTCAAACGCGTTTTCTTTTGCCACGCTCACCTATTGATTCGAAAAATTATGAAATTTGAAACCTAGCAATAATTTGACACTGCGGACCCAACAAAAGTGGTTTCGTCGAAATCCGAGGTCATTTGCAAAATGTCCATTTTTAAGGGCCTGAATTCCATAGCGACTATTCAGAATTTTCAATTGGACATATCTTTTGATTCCCGATATGAAATCTTGATTTTTCGGATTCGTTGGAAAGATATCATCAATTAGATCCTAATGTTTTTGGTTTCACTAAAATCCGGATTGTTTTGCTCCCGGTACATTCAATTGAAGTTTGAAATCGAATTATCGAACTACCGCGCCATTTTCAATTCTATTTATAATTATATATAAATATTTATATTCTATCGACGACGTGTATAATATATACGTTCAAATTCTATTCTAAATAAATTTCTCGTCGATATTATTTAAAATAATCTATTTTAAATATTCAAAATTCGCTAAAATTGCCAAAATAAAAATTTTAAACTGGCCCAGAATTTCCGGGTTATTACAGACGTCATAAGTGCCTCATACCACTATGTCGCCATACTAGGCTCTACAAATAAAACAGTAAAGTCACGTATTGGAAGCGGGATTTCCATCTGTGAACCGAGGCAAAAGATAGTCCTCACCGAATTCGAAACTCTCTAGCCCGAGCCTTAGGATCAGAGCTCGAGTGACCCTTGGATCATCAGGGCCGTTCCACCGATGTGGATTAAAATGCCTGAACACTACGTTTCCCCACCCTTTAGGGTGTAGATGAGCCAAATGACTCCATCGGCTCCACACAGTCATCTATATATCCGAGGCGCCTCGCAACAACAACAACAACATAAGCCAAACTCGTCAGGGCGTGTAAAACCACTGACGCCACTTTAGCTAGAAGGAAACACATGCCCTCTCTGAGGTCCTCTCCCGTTTTCGGTCCACTACCGGGGTGTGAGGCTCGCGAATCGGCGCTACACAAAGCTATGCCACACAGGCCGTGCTTTGATCATCACCCACAAGACTTTGCTTTTCAACAGAAGCCTTGATCATTTGCCACACAGGCATGCCACACAGGCAATTCACTCCATGCGTTTGATATCCATCAATATATAACCCCTGAGCTCGTACGTCTCAGAGAAGGGCGTTAAGCAAGAGAATAAATTCTCCGCCGCCAAACAGATATATATTTAATAGAAATCAATCACACAGAATAAAATCCAATGTCAGACACACAGTCCATTTATAAGTTCGTTCTGGGTCTGAACGAAACCGGAGGCACTTTGTACCTCACATATCCATCGATCTCCAAGTACGTCTGGACGATCTCCAACTGATTCCCCCCTCTTGAGTGTACGGCCCAATCAAGATCATCAGTAATCACCCAAATGACGTGAAGACCTCCGGTCTTCGACCACCGTCTTCATCCTCGACACCACGTCGAATCTGTTATTCAGAATGGAATAAACCCGGTCTTTCTGAATAACTCGCATATATAATAAACAAGTGTTACACAAACACAACATACGCCTCATCCCAATTCAGAATATTCTTTTATTCAAATATTCTTATACTTTGGGAAAGATTCCCATTAATTTTATCAAAGATAAATTCTTTAAATTTATTCTTTAATCTTCTTTGAATATCAATTCAAACTAGTCGGGATTAGCAAACCATACCGTAGTAATCATTTATTTTATTTTCCAATCCCAACCTATTCATCCCATGAAGTAAAACTGGTCATACTTCATATCTAACACCACGGTGTTATCGGTAAATTCAATTACCATTTCACGTTCAAATCTAATTAAAGATTTAACTATCGCCTGGAGCAAAACTGGTGATACTCCATTCTCGATCATTTCAATCTAATTAAAGATTCATTAATACTCCACATGGTTTTAATCTTCCTGTCTTTAATTGGGTTAAAGAACCAATGTCATTTAAAACACTGTTCACTATAAAACCGAAAATCAATTTCAAATTCAAATCCAATTAAATACTATTTAATTGGTACACTTCATTAAATTTAAATAAAAAGATTTAATCTTTTTCTCAACTCGGGTCAAGAATAGTGTTAATGAAGACACCATTCACGACAAACCCAAATCACATTTGATATTAAATACAAGGCTCTGAATAGAAAATATATCGGCTTATATACAATATCAAATTCTACGACCAACAAATATCGTATTGGAAATAACGATATAAATATATCTTTCAAATTTCCATAGCAATATCTGTATAATCACGAAATCCAACACCGAGATATTCCAAAGATAATTTCGATTCAAATCCATTCCAATTCAATTATTGGAAATTCTAGTTACTTTCAAAACCATTTCAAGTCCACTTTATTTATTTTAAAAATAAATAGAATTGTAATTCTAGTTCAAAACTAGTTCATTTCGATAAAAATTTATTTTTTTGTTCAAATATGAAGTTTTTCATTCCAATTCTTCACAAATCATTTCTTATGATTTTTCACAAATTATTACTATTTTTATTAATTTTATCAAGGCCCGTACAGTCGATTTCCATCAACGGCCGTCGAACTGCACTTATAGCGACCTTTTCCAAATTTGATTTGGACATAATTTCAAATCCAACTGTTAGATTTCAAATCTCTAATATTCGTTAGAAAGCTAATTTCGATACGAACCCAAAGGTTCCAGTTTTAGGAGAATCCGACGGTCGGATCTCCCGCAATGTTCATTTGAATTCAATGGTCGAAATTCACGAACAGCCGCAGCGCGACGCGTTCTATTCAGGCCATTATATATAAATTATATATTTCGTCGATTTCCTTTCAAAACGTATTTTATAAATCGTTTTAAATTCGTTTTCGAAACGATTTCGACTTTACATTCAATTTCTAATCAAAATTGAATACTCCACATCATCGATATACAAATGATAATATTTTCAAAACGTTATATTTTCAAATCACTTTCTTTTCTATATTCATTATAAAAATGAATAAAATCGACATAAATATGATTCACATCAAAATGGCGTCAATCTAATCAACACGGCCTTTATTCAACACATGAATTTATCTTCAATTCAACACATGAATTTATTTCTATTCAACACATGAATATATTTTTATTCAACACATAAATATATATTTATCTATTCAACACATGAATATATTTTTATTCAACACATGAATATATATTTTTATTCAACACATGAATATATATTCTAAATTGGAATGAGGCCCAATCAATTACCATATAATGTTAATTATATGGATTTTCTACAACCCATGTATATAATAGCAACGACAAATAATCAACCATCATCCAGAGTGCACCACACAACTGCATAAGCATTAAATATAAATAATTAACGCTTACACAGTCTGTCAACCCATCGATTGACATACAACTACAAAATCGGGATTTGTGTACGTCAAATATCATCCCTATACCCGTGTGGGGTATCAAATCAACAAACACAGATTTTATTTGTGCAGTTGGGCGATGTGTAAAATTTATCGTCCTAATCAATATTAACCAAATCCGTGTATATAAACAAATCACAGATTTGTTTATAAATATTTATTTTATATACACGTTAAAAATCATATTTTTAACTATAAAATATTTTCCACTATAAAATATTTTATTTCATTCCACATCACACAATCAAATTTCACAACAGAGCAATCAAACAAACAAGTCATCCATGGTCAGTGGACGACGGGTGTCGGGTGCTACTAAGCCCTGTCTGCATCCTAGCATATATTTCAACTAGAAAATAAATTAAAAGTAAAGAGTTCTCACCCACTAGCTAATCCAATACCACGACTCTTCATATGTAGAAAATCTTCGCCTGTCTCGCCTTTTGTCACTTTCGTCTTCCGTAGCCACTACATATATAAAAATCGCATTTTTATATTGTTTCTATGTATATAAAAATCACATTTTTATACCGCTATTATATAGATAAAAATTCAATTTTTACACTGCTTCTTTCTATATAAAAATTATATTTTTATATTTCTACTTCATATATAAAGATCAAATCTTTATATTCTCTACCCTATAAAAATTATATTCTCTACTATATAAAAATCATATTTTAATTATCATACATACATAAAAATTGAATTTTTATCCTTTCTGCATACATATAAAAATTATATTCTTATTCTTTACATCACATAAAAATTATATTTTTATGACGCTAAAAATTATATTTTTATATCGTTAAAAACCAAATATTTACTTCTATATGAAAATTCATACTTTACTTCTATATAAAAATTCAAATTTTACTTCTATATAAAAATTCAAACTTTACTTCTACATAAAAAATTCAAACTTTACTTCTACATAAAAATTCAAACTTTACTTCTATATAAAAATTCAAACTTTACTTTTCTAACTTCATAATAAAAATCGTTTCTTTCTATAATTTTTTTACCTTTCTTGCATATAAAAATCTACCCTCTTTATATATATTTTATATATGATTATAAAAATGAATTACTGCTAATTTGTAAATAAAAAAATCAAATTTTTATTACATACAACAAATAAAATAAAAACTGAAATTTAAAATCATGTTTCATATAATAAAATTTGCATTCCTATCTATCTAAACTAGTAAAGACCAAACAAAAAGAAAAATAAATAATAGTAAAGCTCTTACTGTTGAAATCCGAAAAGAGAAGGGGAGCGTGGATATTTACAGTCGAGGTGCGGCTTTGGGGCTTTGAACGGAGAAGGCTGGGGTGGGGGGGTACGAATAGCGAGAGGAGGAGATGAAAAAGGGGGCGGCGCTCTGGTCGGAGCAGGGGTCATAGGGTAAAGGGGAGGCAGTTTTTTAACTCGAGAAAGGGGGAGAAAGAAGGTAGAGGCTGAGAGGAGGCTGCGGCGTGACAAGTGGGGGTCGCTGAGCTGGCGCCAGCGGCGGTGCGCGAGGGGAGGGGGCGGCTCCTCTCCGTTCGCGATTAGGGTTCTATTTTTTTTTTCATTTTTTATTTTTTATAAATGTCGGGCTTTGACTGAGTGGAGGAGACAAAGGGAGGTTTGACCTGCTTTATAATATATATTTTTAATTATTTAATTCCATAAATGCTCGTGTGTTGATACGAACCTCAAATAGAACCCACCGACTGTCGCCTCTAGCTAATTACCCCCATCCCGAATGCAATGGGATATGTTTCGCCAGCCAATTCACTTGTTACGATCAGTTTCCATTGAATTTAAAATATAAATCTTTATATATTCAATTTAAACGCACATTTCAATTTACTGGGGTCACATACGGACCCTAAAGATTCCAAAAAAATATTTTCTAGCATCGTATTGACGATACGGTCCTAACAAAACTAATTTCATCGAATTATGAAACCGTTTGAAAAATGGCCATTTTCCAGTCGATTAAAATCAACTAAAACTGGTCAAACGCGTTTTCCTTTGCCACGTTCACATATTGATTCGAAAAATTATGAATATTGAAACCTAGCAATAACTATACATCACGGATCCAACAAAAGTGGTTTCGTCGAAAACCGAGGTCGTTTGCAAAATTTCTATTTTTAAGGGCCAGAATTCCATAGCGACTATTTTGAATTTTCCACTGGACATAACTTTTGACCCCCGCTATGAAATTTCAATTTTTCGGATTCGTTGGAAAGATATTCACAAATAGATTCTAATATTTTTGGTTTCTCTAAAATCCGGTTTATTTTGAATCCTGTACATTCATTTGAATTTTGAAATCGAATTTTCGAACTACCGCTCCATTTCAATTCCTTTTATATATATAAGTAAATATTTATATTCCAACGACGATTCAAATAAATATATACATTCTATTTCTATTCAAAATAAATTTCTCGTCGTTTTCATTTAAAATAATTCATTTTAAATATTCAAAATTCAGTAAAATTGCCAAAATAAAAATTTTAAATTGGCTCGGATTTCCGGGTTATTACAATCTCCCCCACTTAAAACTTTTCGTCCCCAAAAAGGAACGAAGTCAAAAGTTGTTTTGCAAATCAACTCAACTTTCATTGTTTTCATTACGACTTAAGTTCTTCAACTTTTCAGTTTCTAAGAACTTTTCAAATTTTTCAAAAATTTGGCTAACACCCTAAATTTTTGAATTTTTTTCCATAACCTCCCCTGCTCCGGGGACTTCGGGATATTTCTAATAGCCTCCCATGGCCCTCATCGATCCAAAAAGAAAAAGAAATAGCCAAGCGGCTAGCCAAGCGGCTAGCCAATCGGCTCATTAAATCATCCAAAACCCAATAAATTAGTAAACATGTACCTATTTGTCGGGCAAACAATTTTATTCTTCTGCTCTAGCCTCCTTGCTATGACCTGTTCATTGTAAGTACATGTATATGCATGCAAATGCGACAAATTTTCAATACAACTCACTATTTGATACAATTTGGCTAAATGGTCCAAATTTTAATTAATCAAACAACACAACCAGCAATCAATTAGTTGATCAGATTTTTGATGCCAAATCACAACAATAAACCCTATCTAGTTTTTGTTCTCACACCAGTCTAATGGAAATATATAGATATCTCACTTTCGAAACTCGAACACGAATGCTGATGATGTCGCGACATCACCAGAATTATGCCCGGGCGACTAGAGTGTGATTCTATATCTATCCAGTATATTAAAACTTCGAATATACGTTTGCAAGGCGTATATGCAAAATCTTTATATATTGGATTGTCCAAATTCAAAATAAATAAAATATTCAAATATGAATAATTGAATTTAATTTTAAAAACAAAGCTTGTTTTCATTTTAAAAATATACTCTTCACACTCGTTCTAGGATACTACTGATCCCATCTCTAGCGAGTCATTCCCGTTGGATATTACTAATCCAATCTCTGATGAATTCTTTCATTGGGTTCTAATATGCCTTGTTCTCCGAGCTTTGTAAACCAATGCTCTAATACCAAATGAAACACCCCGAAATCCCCCTTACAGGAAATCATGGATGGAGTTGAGAACAAGCCACAAAAGAACGCAAACAGAAGAACATTTCATTGTTAATTACAACAATTCCATCAGAATAAAAGAATATACAGAGTATAAATAAATATTACATAGAAAATATCAGAGATTTAAATTACATTTAAATACATTGCGGCGAAGAATAATACAAAACACAACTAGAAGTAATACACGGATACAGAGCTTTCCGAGTATCGTTCCAGCTGTAAATCAGGATCCTGCGAATATAAATCTGCAAAACCAAAACTACTAGATGCCCGTGTCAAAATAAGGGCACCCAGTGTTTAGGTTAAAACAATAAACTTCAGGTCAGTCATGTGACTGGTGTGAGAACTAAAACAGTTATTAATCTTTATTTTAAAGTTATGTAAATCAATGGACCACGCCGTATAACACGAAACGGGTTTCCTCCCAAGAATACCAGTGCATAAAACAACAACGCAATGCTAAATAAAGTATAATGAAGCTATTATAAGACCCAGGTCCCATCACACAATGCAACACAAGCCGGAGGATAGGGTTTTTACCTTATAATAGCCAAAGAATGCTTGATACGCAAAATTTCATGTTTTATTATTACTATAAGTGTATAGTGTCAAAACAATTTCAAATCATAAGTATCAATCATAGACGGCATAAGTGCCCCATACCACTATGTCGCCATACTAGGCTCTACAAATAAAACCGCAAAGTCACGTATTGGAAGCTGGATTTCCATCTGTGAACTAAGGCAAAAGATAGTCCTCACCGAATTCGAGACAATCTAGCCCGAGCCTCAGGATCAGAGCTCGAGTGACAATTGGATCGTCAGGGCCAGTCCACCGATGTGGATTAAAATGCCTGAACACTGCGTTTCCCCACCCTTTCGGGCGTAAATGAGCCAAATGATTCCATCGGCTCCACACAGTCACTGATATATCTGAGGCGCCTCGCAACAGCAATAACCACATAAGTGAAACTCGTCAGGGCGTGTAAAACCACTGACGCCACTTCTAGCTTGAAGGAAACGCATGCCCTCCCTGAGGTCCTCTCCCGTTTCTAGTCCACTACCGGGGTGTGAGGCTCGCGAATCGACGCTACACAAAGCTATGCCACACAAGCCGTGCTTTGATCATCGCCCACAAGATATTTCTTTTCAACAGAAGCCTTGATCATTTGCCACTTGGGCATGCCACACAGGCAATTCACTCCATGCATTTGATATCCATCAATATATAAACCCTCAGCTCGTACGTCTCAGAGAAGCACGTTAAGCAAGAGAATAAATTCTCCGCCTCCAAACAGATATATATTTAATAGAAATCAATCACACAGAATAAAATCCAATGTCAGACACACATTCCATTTACAAGTTCGTTCTGGGTCTGAACGAAACCGAAGGCACCTTGTACCTCGCATATCCATCGATCTCCAAGTCCGTATGGATGATCATCAACTGATTCCCTCCTCTTGGGTTTACGGCCCAATCAAGATCACCAGTAATCACCCAAACGACGTGAAGACCTCCGGTCTTCGACCACCTTCTTCATCCTCGACACCACGTCGAATCCGTTAATCAGAATGGGATAAACCCGGTCTTTCTGAATAACTCGCTTATATAACAAACAAGTGTTACCCAAACACAACATACACCTCATCCCAATTCAGAATATTCTTTTATTTAAATATTCTTATACATTGGGAAAGGTTCCCATTAATTTTTCAAAGATAAATTCTTTAAATTTATTCTTTAATCTTCTTTGAATATCAATTCAAACTAGTCGGGATTAGCGTACCATACTGAAGTAATCATTTATTTTATTTCCCAGTCCCAACCTATTCATCCCATGAAGTAAAACTGGTCATACTTCATATCTAACACCACGGTTTTATCGGTAAATTCGATTACCATTTCACGTTCAAATCTAATTAAAGATTTAACTATCGCCTGGAGCAAAACTGGTGATACTCCATTCTCGATCATTTCAATCTAGTTAAAGATTGATGAAAACTCCACTTGGTTTTAATCTTCCTGTCTTTAATTGGGTTAAACAACCAATGTCATTTAAAACACGGTTCACTATAAACCCGAAAATCAATTTCAAATTCAATTCCAATTAAATACCATTTAATTGGTACACTTCATTAAATCTAAAAAAAAGATTTAATCTTTTTCTCAACTGGGCTTAAGAACAGTGTTAATGAAGACACCATTCACGACAAACCCAAATCACATTTGATATTAAATACAAGGCTCTGAATGGAAAATATATCGGCTTATATACAATATCAAATTCTACGACCAACAAATATCGTATTGGAAATAACGATATAAATATATCTTTCAAATTTCGATAACAATACCTATATAATCACGAAATCCAGCATCGAAATATTCCAAAGATAATTTATATTCAATTCCATTCCAATTCAATTATTGGAAATTCTGGTTACTTTCAAAACCATTTCAAATCCACTTTATTTATTTCAAAAATAAATGAATTATATTTCTAGTTCAAAACAAGTTCATTTCGATAAAAATCTATTTTTATCTTTTTAAATATGGAGTTTTTCATCCCAATTCTTCACAAATCATTTCTTTTGATTTTACACAAATTATTACTATTTTTAATAATTTTATCAAGGCCCATACAGTCAATTTCCATCAACGATCATCGAACTACACTTACAGCGACCTTTTCCAAATTTGATTTAGACATAATTCCAAATCCCACCGTTAGATTTCAAAACACTAATATTCGCTAGAAAGCTCTTTTCGATACGAACCCAATGGTTCCAATTTTAGGAGAATCCGACGGTCGGATCTCCCGCAATATTCATTTGAAGTCAATGGTCGAAATTCACGAACTGCTGCAGCGCGGCGCGTTCTATTCAGGCCATTGTATATATAATATACATATATTATATATATTTCATCGATTTCCTTTCAAAACGTATTTTATAAATCGTTTTAAATTCGTTTTCGAAACGATTTCAACTTCATATTCAATTTCTAATCAAAATTGAATATTCCACATCACCGATATACAAATGATAATATTTTCAAAATGTTATATTTTGAAATCACTTTCTTTTCTATATTCATTATAAAAATGAATAAAATCGATATAAATATCGTTCACGTCAGAATGGCGTCAATCTAATCAACACGGCTTTTATTCAACACATGAATTTATTTTCAATTCAACACATGGATTTATTTCTATTCAACACATGAATATATTTTTATTCAACACATGAATATATATTTATCTATTCAACACATGAATATATTTTTATTCAACAAATGAATATATATTTTTATTCAACACATGAATATATATTCTAAATCGGAATGAGGCCCAATCAATTACCATATAATGTTAATTATATGGATTTTCTACGACACATGTATATAATTGCAACGACAAATAATCAACCATCATCCAGAGTGCACCACACAACTGCGTAAGCATTAAATATAAATAATTAACGCTTACACAGTCGGTCAACCCATCGATTGACATACAACTACAAAATCGGGATTAGTGTACGTCAAATATCATCCCAATACCCGTGTGTTGTATCTAATCAACAAACACAGATTTTATTTGTGCAGTTGGGCGATGTGTAAAATTTATCGTCCCAATCAATATCAACCAAATCAGTGTATATAAACAAATCTCCGATTTGTTTATAAATATTTATTTTATATACACGTTAAAAATCATATTTTTAACTATAAAATATTTTCCACTATAAATATTTTATTTCATTCCACATCAAACAATCAAATTTCACAACACAGCAATCAAACAAACAAGTCATCCATGGTATATGGACGATGGATGTCGGGTGCTACTAAGCACCGTCTACATCCTAGCATATATTTCAACTAGAAAATTAAAAGTGAGGAGCTCTCATCGACTAGCTAATCCAATACCACGACTCTTCATATGTAGAAATTCTTCGCCTTGCTCGTTGTAACAACCCGGAAAATACGAGCCAATTTTAAAATTTTAAATTGGATATTTTAAAGAAATTTAAACAATTGAAATAGAATATTTCACTAAAATATTGAATTAGAAATGGTGTGGCAGTTTGAAAATTTGAATTCAAACTTTGACTGACTGTACCGGGTGCAAAATGTAACGGATTTCAGTGAAACCAAAAATATTTAAATCTGTGTATAAATATCTTTCTAACGAGTCTGAAAAATCGAAGTTTCATAGCGGAAATCAAAAGTTATGGCCTAATGAATTTTCAGAAAGGTCGCTATAGAGAATTTATAGCCCTTGAACATAGACATTGTGCAAACGACATCGGAATTCGACGAAACCCCTTTTGTTGGATCTGGGATGTCAAACTATTGCTAGGTTTCAAATTTCATAATTTTTGAAGCTAGTATGTGAGCGTGGAAAGGGAAAACGTGTTTGGTTAATTTCTGTTAAATTGGATTGACCAGAAAATGGCCATTTTTCAAACGGTCTCAGAATTCGACGAAACTAGTTTTGTTGGGACCGTAGCGTCAAAACATAGCTAGATTTATTTTTCTGGAATTTTTCGAAACAGTTTGTGGCCCTAGAAAATTAAAATGAACGTTCAAATCGAATATTGAATGTTTTATATTTTAATTTGAAGAATTACAGACTGTAACAATCGAATTGGCCTACGAAACATATCCCATTGTGTTCGGAATGTGGGTATTTAGCTAGGGGCGACAGTCGTTGGATTTGAATTGGTGTCCGTGTGGAGAAACACTATTTTAAAATTTAATAAAACCATAGGCCAATCAAATTTCTCCTTCATAATTTTAAAATAAAAATAAAATCAAATCCCCTCACCCGTAACCCTCGAACCCGACGGTCACAGTACTCCCTCCTTCCCGACCCAATCGCCGCCGCCAAAGGCGACGATAGCCCCTGCCACCACCCAGACTTTGAAGCGCCGCCCCTCCCCTTTAAATCAAGACAACCCTCGCCCTCTATCTCCTCGTCATCGTCGAGAACGAAGCCTGGGAAGTCGGCAACTTCACGCTGCCGCCTTGGCCGCTACAGGCCGTCGATCTGGCCAAGACCCCCCTGCGCGGTAACCCCTTTCCACCCCCCTTCGACGCTGTGTAGTCTGATCGACGCAACGTTCATCGGATTGAAAGTTATTTTAAAATCTAGTTTTGAACAACTTCTGAAAGGTATTGGCTTTATTATCTTTGAACTGAAAATAACACTTTTAAGTGTTGCAGACTTTGAAAAATCATATCTTTATGGTGTGTTAACGAAATTCAATGAAATAGGAAACATCGTGACCGCAAGGACGCTCTCTATTATCTAGAAGAGACCGCTGATTTTTCTGAGCTAGCTACGATTTTTAGCATCTCGAAAACCAATGTTAGATTTCCAAATTGAAATGTGAATGGAATTGTGATGTATAAATTATATAATTGAAATATAAAGTATATATGTGTCGTATACCTTATGTACATGCGTTGTGTAAGTTATATGAGCGAAGTATGAATTATACATGCATTGTATAAATGATATATGTGTTGGAATGGAAATAATATATATATATATATACATAAATATATACTCCCCTCGTCTACAGACCTTGGACGATATTTATTGATTGTGAATTGGTGTGAAAAATTTGGTGAATAATGCGAATGGTTGATAGAATTGTTTGTGGTTGATATTGTTTGGTTATGGTTGAAAAATACCCATTTGTGATTCAAATAAATTTTGGAAAAGAAAAATCATACTTTCCTGCATGCGAATTAGATGTATGAAATCCCCATTGTCAAATACCGCGCGGTTTTAAGGTAGAGCGAGGAGCCGTACTCGGGATGGTGCCGGTTTTAACTACCCTACCGTTATGCTGCCGAAATATTGAATAATATTCATGTGTTAGAATTATTTTCATATGTTGAAATTATTTTCATGTGTTGAAACAAAAGTCATGTGTTGAAACTATATCCATGTGTGGAAATGCTCATGTGTTGAGAAGTTCATGTGTTGAAAAATAATTCATGTGTTGAATAAATAAATAGTTTTAACAATAAAAGCCGCATTTTTATTATATATATGAAGTATGTAAAATATTCGTATTCTAAATAAATTGTTTCAACAAAAAAAAATAACATCTTTCTTATATGCACAAACTATATGAAACCATATCCATGTATGGAAATGCTCATGTGTTGAGAAGCTCATGTGTTGAGAAGTTCATGTGTTGAATAAATATTTTTGATAATAAAAATATCATTTTTATCATGGGTGTGAATGGCTAAAAATATACAATGTTGAAATAAATATTTGTTTGCTTAGGAATATTATTTTTAACATGTATAGGAATTAAATAAAATATTCATGTGTTGAAATATATTTTATTTCGACAAAAATATAATTTTTAAGTGAAACGTGAAGTGTTAAAAATAACCATAAGTGGAGATAAACCTTTATTCGCTAGAAAAATAATTTTTAGCTTAGTTTTGCACATATATATACATGTGTTGAACAGGGAATGGATTAGCTGTTGAGTAAAGAAATTATTTGCGTGCCCGACAAATAGGTAAACCTTAATGAGTTGGATGAGTAAATTTTACTATTATATCAACTCCTGTGAATGCAATTGGATGCGGAGTGCTAGTTGTTATGTGTGTAATAATAAACATCGCCATAGGATAGTAGCAATTAATTTTGAACTACACTACATGGCATACTTCTTAACGATAGGCATACTTCATCATATGCCACATAAGCATTTGGAGCTTGTGTGACGAGGTTGAAGATTTACCATACAAGCGAGAGGCTTATACGGCGATGACTATATATTACAGGTTGAACTGATGACTGATCTGGACTATATAAATTGTAACGGTAAATTGCAAGCTTAATAAAAAAACACACGGGTCTGGAGATGACAATAAACACGTCGCTCTGGTCATTAAGGCATAAAAACCATTTATAGGGTGACGAGAATTTATTCTCTGGAGTTATGATCTATACACACTCCCCTGTGGACACCGAAATATATCACTATAAATATACGGCCCAATAAATTTCCAAATCCCTTCCCGTACAAAGGAGGTTATGGAGAAATTTTTCGAAATATAAAGGTGTTAGTGAAATATTTGAAGTGAAAACGATATTGAAATTGTCGAATGAATTATATTTATATATATATAAATTAAATTAAAACGAATCGAGGCCGTGCAGTTCGCGTTTTGAAATCGTAACTTCATACGATTATACCGAAAGATCCGACCATCGGATTTTCACGAAACTGGAATCGTTGGGTTCGCTTTGGGAATATCTTCCCAATGATATAAATTTTGTTGGAATCCAACAGTTAGATTTTCCGATATGTGTAAAACAAATTTTGGGAAAAATAGCGCTAGTGTCTCGGGACGACCTGAAACGTCATTTAATTAAATAGGGCCGTTTTTAAATAATTAAAAATGGCGATATATTGTTATAAAATATTATAGATGATATAGAGTGGAAATAAACCGATTCTGCTTGGTTTGCTTGATATTTGATGGTTGAATGTGTTTGACATGAAAACTATACTAAAGAACTGAAATGTGAATGTCGAATGATTGAACCATGTGAAGAATTTATTTGAAAATCTAAATATATGTGGATTATTTGAAAAGGCCGAGTTAATTCTCATTTCAAATAATCGATCGACGGTTAGAAGTTGAAGAGATGAAGACGGTTCAAGACCGACGATCTTCACATTGGATGGATGGGCGCTACTGATGCTCGTGATTGGAGTAGCTACCTTGAAGGAGCTGAATTAGTAGCCGTCCAGACGTAAGGTTGATTGTGCGGATATGCGAGGAATTTGGTGGCTCCGGCTTCATTCATAGCCAGAACGAACTTGTAAATGGACTGTGTGTCTGACATTGGATTTTGTTCTGTGCTGATTGATCTCTGTTAAATATATATCTGTTTGGCGGTGGAGAATTTATTCTCTTTCTTAACGCCCTTCTCTGAGACGTACGAGCTTAGAGGTTATATATTGATAGAAATCTGTCGCATGGAGTGGATTGCCTATGTGGCACGCCTAAGTGGCATATGATCAAGGCTTCTGTTGCAAAGCAAAGTCTTGTTGTGGATGATCAAAGCATGGCCTGTGTGGCATAGCTGTGTATAGCGTGGATTCGCGAGCCTCACACCCCGGTATGAGTCAAAAACGGGAGAAGGACCCAAGGAGTGCACGACGTTTCTTTCTAGGTACGGTGGAGTCAGTGACCTACCAGCCCTGACATTTATATATACTTTTCACCTGTGTGGTTGTTGGAATGCGAGGCGCCTTGAATATATGTCTATAAGGACTGGGAAACGTGTGTTCATGAATTTCTAATCTTCAAAAGTAAGAGAGGACCGGCCTTGGAGGATCCAAGGATTGTTTTGTGCGGTCCTGAGACATTTGCTAGAGTGTCTCGAACGGAGAGGTGCTTGCCCTTTGCCTCGACTCATGATGGAATCCAATTTCCAATACGAAATTGCGGATGTGATTGTATTACTATTATGGCGACATAGTGGTATGGGTCATTCATGCCGCCTATGATTGATATTTATGATTGAATTTGCTTTTGAAACATATATGCACTAGTAATAATATCAAACACTTTTGTTTATACGTATGAAGAATCTCTTGGCCATTATAAGGTAAAAACGCTATCCTCTGGCTTGCGTTGCATTGTGTGATGGGACCTGAGTCTTATATTGGCTTCATTTTTATAAAAAGCATTGCGATGATTTAATAATTTACTTTATTTCATGCACTAGCACTCATTGGAGTAAACCCGTTCCGCGAAAGTGGCGTGGTCCTTTTATTTGCCTTATTATTGTTGTTTAATAAGTTAAGTAGATTTCTCATACCAGTCCAATGACTGACTCGTAGTTTATTTCACCTTGCAAACTCGGGTGCCCTTATTTTCACACGGGTAGCCTAGTTACAGGTAGCTGACATATTTTGGCTTAACACCGTTGTAGAGGTGCACTTTTGGCTCATGGCGAGGCTTGACTATATGTTAATGACTATGATTTTTCCGCCATTATCGTATATGTATATGATTCCACCACAGACGATGTAGACTGATGTTTCATTTATGTACTCTCTATATATGTGATTCCGCCATAGGTGATGTAGACTGATTATGTATTATTATGCACTAAGTTGTATCCTACATTGTGCTCTCTGTTGTGGTGATATATATATGATTCCGCTGTCATATTTGTGTAAATTATTCTATTTCTTGTTTATGTTATTATCGGTACTCTGCTAATGATGATTAATGTGTTATATTCCAAAGATTATCCTTAACACCATAGCACGGGGTTTTGAGATCGTCACACTCGCCTTTTGTCACTTTCGTCGTCCGTATCCACTACATATATAAAAATCGCATTTTTATATTGTTGCCATGTATATAAAAATCACAATTTTATACCGCTATTGTATAGATAAAAATTCTATTTTTACACCGCTTCTTTCTATATAAAAATTATATTTTTGTATTTCTACTTCATATATAAAGATCGAATTTTTATATTCTCTACCCGATAAAAATTATATTTTTATAATCTCTACTATATAAAAATATTATTTTAATTATCATACATACATAAAAATTGAATTTTTATCCATTCTACATACATATAAAAATTATATTCTTATTCTTTACATCACATAAAATTTTTATTTTTATGACACTAAAAATCATATTTTTATATCGTTAAAAACCAAATCTTTACTTCTATACAAAAATTCAAACTTTACTTCTATATAAAAATTCAAACTTTACTTCTATATAAAAATTCGAACTTTACTTCTACATAAAAATTCAAACTTTACTTCTATATAAAAATTCAAACTTTACTTTTCTAACTTCATGATAAAAATCATTTCTTTCTATAAAAATTTTACCTTTCTTGCATATAAAAATCTACCCTCTTTACATATATTTTATATATTATTTTAAAAATGAATTACTGCTAATTTATAAATAAAAAAAATCAAATTTTTATTACATACAACAAATAAAATAAAAACTGAAATTTAAAATCATGTTTCATATAATAAAATTTGCATTCCTATCTATCTAAACTAGTAAAGACCAAACAAAAAGAAAAATAAATAATAGTAAAGCTCTTACTGTTGAAATCCGAAAAGAGAAGGGGAGCGCGAATATTTACAGTCGAGGTGTGGTTTTGGGGCTTTGGACGGAGAAGGCTAGGGGGGGTACGAACAGCGGGAGGAGGAGATGAAAAGGGGGGGCGCTCTGGTCGGAGCGGGGGTCATAGGGTAAAGGGGCGGTAGGTTTTTAACTCGAGAAAGGAGGAGAAAGAAGGTCGAGGCTGAGAGGAGGGGGAGGCTGCGGCGTGACAAGGGGGGTTGTTGAGCTAGCGCCGGCGGCGGCACGTGAGGGGAGGGGGCGGGTCCTCTCCGTTCGTGATTAGTTTTTTTTTTCTTTTTTCTTTTTATAAATGTCGGGCTTTGACCGAGTGGAGGAGACAAAGGGGGGTTTGACCTCCTTTATGATATATATTTTTAAATATTTAATTCCATAAATGCCCGTGTGTTGATACGAACCTCAAATAGAACCCACCAACTTTCGCCTCTAGCTAATTACCCATATCCCAAATGCAATGGGACATGTTTTGCAAGCCAATTCGCTTGTTACGATCAGTTTCCGTTGAATTTAAAATATAATCTTTGTATATTCAATTTAAACGCACATTTCAATTTACTGGGGTCACATACGGAGCCTAAAAATTCCCAAAAAATATTTTCTAGCATCGTATTGACGATACGGTCCTAACAAAATTAATTTCATCGAATTCTGAGACCGTTTGAAAAATGGCCATTTTCCAGTCGATTAAAATCAACTGAAACTGGTCAAACGCGTTTTCCTCTGCCACGCTCACATATTGATTCGAAAAATTATGAATTTTGAAACATAGCAATAACTAGACATCACGGATCCAACAAAAGTGGTTTCATCGAAAACCGAGGTCGTTTGCAAAATTTCTATTTTTAAGGGCTAGAATTCCATAGCGACTATTTTGAATTTTCCACTGGACATAACTTTTTACCCCCGCTATGAAATTTCAATTTTTCGGATTCTTTGGAAAGATATTCACAAATAGATTCTAATATTTTTGGTTTCGCTAAAATCCGGTTTATTTCGAATCCTGTACATTCATTTGAATTTTGAAATCGAATTTTCGAACTACGGCGCCATTTCAATTCATTTTATATGTATAAATAAATATTTATATTCTAATGACGATTCAAATAAATATATACGTTCTATTTCTATTCAAAATAAATTTCTCGTCGTTTTCATTTAAAATAATTCATTTTAAATATTCAAAATTCACTAAATTTGCCAAAATAAAAAATTTAAATTGGCTCGGATTTCCGGGTTATTACACTCCCTTTTCCTTTGGTCAACCCCCCACCCCACATTCATCGTGAAATAGAAAACGAGACAAAATTAAAAAAAAAGACAAAACTCGATCGTGCCCTCCCCTTTCCAGATCGCCGCCGTCGATGCTCAGCCCGCCGCACCTGACTCCGACCTCCCCTTCGCTCCTCCTCCTACCCTACCACCTCTTTCCTTCGCCTCTGAAGCAACCGTGAAACCCTACTCCTCTAAATCGCTACTCAAGCCACCGCGGGTCCCCTTGCCTTGCCGCCAACCACCGTAGCAGCCCTCCCCACCACCAGCGACGGCACTAGCCCCTTTCCTCCTTAGCCGCAGTGATACCCCCTCCGACGTCCAGAACAAATAAAATGTGAGTTTTACTTTTTTATTATTTACTTTGAATATAGTTTTTAGATTTTTATGTATTTAAAGTTCAGATCTTTATATATTTTAAGTAGAGTTGTTTATGTATTTGAAGTTAAGATTTTTAGTGATTTAAAATTTTGATTTTTATGTATTATGACATATAATAAAAATATGATTTTTATATAAGTAGTGAAATAAAAATATGATTTTTATATAAGTAGTGAAATAGAAATATATTTTTTATATAAGTACTGGAATAAAAATATAAATTTTATATGATGTAGAGAATAAAAATGTGATTTTTTATAGCTAATGAAATAAAAATACGACTTTTATATATGTAGCGTTGATATAAAAAAGTGATTTTTACCCATACGGATTTGAAATAAAAATATAATTTTTATATGATGTAGAGTATTAAAAATATGATTTTTAATGTATAGAACATCATATTAAAAATGTGATTTTAATATGAACAGCGCAGGGAAGACTGCGTTGGAAGTACGGGCAAATCCAAACGGTTCAGAAGTTCAGAAGTAGAATGGATGAGTGGAAGCCTCGTTGAGAACTCCTCACTTTTATTTTAATTTCTAGTTTGAAATATATACTAGGATGCAGATGGTGCTTAGTAGCACCCGACACCCGTCGTCCACAGACCATGGATGACTTGTTTGTTTGATTGCTGTGTTATAAAATTTTATTGTGTGATGTGGAATGGAATAAAATATTTTAAAATGGAAAATATTCTATAGTTAAAAATATAATTTTTAACGTATATATAAAATAAATATTCATAAACAAATCGGGCGATTTGTTTATGTACACCCATTTGACTGATATTGATTAGGACGATAAATTTTACACATCGCCCAACTGCACAAATAAAAATCCATGTTTGTTGATTTGAAACCCCACACGGGTATTGGGATGATATTTGACATACACTAATCCCAATAATTAGTTGTATGTCAATCATTTGATTGACAGACTGTGTAAGCGTTAATTAGTTATATTTAATGCTTATGTAGTTGTGTGGTGCACACTGCATGATGGTTGATTATTTATCATTGATATTATATACATGTGTTGTATGGAATCCATATAATCAACATTATATGGTAATTGATTGGGCCTCATTCCAATTTGGAAAATAAGGAATATCATAAAAGGAATATTCATGTGTTGAATAGAAAGAAATATTCATGTGTTGAATAGAAAGAAAATTCATGTGTTGAATAGAAAGAAAGTCCATGTGTTGAATAAAATAAATATTCATGTGTTGGATAAAAATATAAATTCATGTGTTGAATAAAATATATATATTCATGTGTTGAATAAACAATATATATTCAAGTGTTGAAGAAAATATTCATTTGTTGAACAGAATAACAAAGTTATTGAAATATATAAAGTCACGTTGATTAGATATGCGCCATTTTGACGCGAACGATATTTATATCGATTATATTCATTTTTATAATGAATATATAAAAGGGAGTGATTTCAAAATATAACGTTTTGAAAATATTATCATTTATAGATTAATGATATGGAATATTCAATTTTGATTAGAAATTGAATATGAAGTTGAAATCGTTTTGAAAACAGATTTAAAAAGATTTGTAAAATACGTTTTAAAAGGAAATCGATGAAATATATATAATATATATATATATATATTATATACATATAATGGCCTGAATACAACGCGCCGCACTGCGGTAGTTCGCGAATTTCGACCATTGACATCGAATGGACGTTACCGGAGATCTGACCGTCGGATTCTCCTAAAACTGGAACCATTGGGTTCGTATCGAAAAGAGCTTTCTAAAGAATATTAGAGATTTGAAATTTAATGGTTGGATTTGGAATTATGTCTAAATCAAATTTGGAAAAGATTGCTGTAAGTGCAGTTCGATGACCGTTGATGGAAATCGACTGTACGGGCCTTGATAAAATTATTAAAAATAGTAATAATTTGTGTAAAATCGTAAGAAATGATTTTTGAAGAATTGGTACGAAAAATTCCATATTTGAAAAGATAAAATCAGATTTTTATTGAAATGAACTAGTTTTGAACTAGAATTATAATCCCATTTATTCTTACAATAAATAAAGTGGATTTGAAATGGTTTTGAGAATAACCAGAATTTCCAATAATTGAATTGGAATGGATTTGAATCGAAATTGTATTTGGAATATTTCGAGGTTGGATTTCGTGATTATACAGATATTATTATGGAAATTTGAAGATATATTTATATCGTTATTTCCAATATGATATTTGTGGATCGTAGAATTTGATATTAATATAAGCCGATATATTTTCTATTCAGAGCCTTGTATTTAATATCAAATAGGATTTGGGTTTGTCGTAAATGGTGTCTTCATTAACACTGTTTTTAAGCCCAGTTGACAAAAACATTAAATCTTTTTATTTAGATTTAATGAAGTATAACAATTAAATGATGTTTAATTGGAATTGAATTAGAATGTGATTTTGGGTTTGTAGTGAACCGTGTTTTAAGTGACATTGGTTCTTTAACCCAGTTAAAGACAGGATATGGTTTCCCAAGTTAAACAGTCATTAATATTGATTTTTGGGAAGATTAAAACCAAGTGGAGTTTTAATGAATCTTTAATTAGATTGAAATGATCGAGAATGGGGTATCACCAGTTTTGCCCCAGGCGATAGTTAAATCTTTAACTAGATTTGAACGTGAAATGGTAATTGAATTTACCGATAACACCGTGGTGTTAGATATGAAGTATGACCAGTTTTACTTCATGGGATGAATAGGTTGGGATTGGAAAATAAAATAAATGATTACTTCGGTATGGTTCGCTAATCCCGACTAGTTTGAATTGATATTCAAAGAAGATTAAAGAATAAATTTAAAGAATTTATCTTTGATAAAATTAATGGGAACCTTTCCCAAAGTATAAGAATATTTGAATAAAAGAATATTCTGAATTGGGATGAGGCGTATGTTGTGTTTGTGTAACACTTGTTTATTATATACGCGAGTTATTCAGAAAGACCGGGTTTATTCCATTCTGAATAACAGATTCGACGTGGTGTCGAGGATGAAGACGGTGGTCGAAGACCGGAGGTCTTCACGTCATTTGGGTGATTACTGATGATCTTGATTGGGCCGTACACCCAAGAGGGGGGAATCAGTTGGAGATCGTCCAGACGTACTTGGAGATCGATGGATATGTGAGGTACAAAGTGCCTCCGGTTTCGTTCAGACCCAGAACGAACTTATAAATGGACTGTGTGTCTGACATTGGATTTTATTCTGTGTGATTGATTTCTATTAAATATATATCTGTTTGGCGGCGGAGAATTTATTCTCTTGCTTAACGCCCTTCTCTGAGACGTACGAGCTCAGGGGTTATATATTGATGGATATCAAACGCATGGAGTGAATTGCCTGTGTGGCATGCCTGTGTGGCAAATGATCAAGGCTTCTGTTGAAAAGCAAAGTCTTGTGGGTGATGATCAAAGCACGGCCTGTGTGGCATAGCTTTGTGTAGCGCCGATTCGTGAGCCTCACACCCCGGTAGTGGACCGGAAACGGGAGAGGACCTCAGAGAGGGCATGCGTTTCCTTCTAGCTAAAGTGGCGTCAGTGGTCAGGCAGCATGGCTATGTGGGTCGCTCCCATTAGGGTGTATAGTCACCTATCTAGAGAAATTCCTTTTACTTCTTTAATCTATTTCGATGCTGTCCTTTTTCGGGAAACGGTGGTTTGAGCCCAACCTTTGGTGATATACATTCGATACACTCAAGCGAAATGAGTGGTCGGTCATGTGGGGTTGCAAGACGTTCTTGTTGAACCCAGTGTATTCCCCTCTAGAGATACACTATCGGTAGGTGGTCCCATACCTTGTCATAGTTGGAATCCAATCTCCAATAAGCGCCCTGCGGTTTTTGATTTTATACTATGCATGTAGAGCGTGATATGCAAGCGTTCTAGTATTTGGTTATTTAGTTGACTAGACATTATTATAATATCACTGGATTTTATTATCAAAAATGTTTTGGGTTATAGTAAGGTAAAAACCGTCTGTGTTTATGTGTGGGCTGGTCTTACTATTATCTCTTTCTTTCAAAAGATTTTTGAAGTTAAACCATATGGTTTGAGTTTACTCACACCAGTCCCATGACTGACCCAGAGTGTTTTGTTTTTGTTTTTCCTAAACTCTTGGGTACCCAAATTTGTATGGGCAGTCAAGTGTTTCAGGCTTTTACAGATACACTTAGAGGAGCTGGAAGCGGGAGGCTTCACTGTTAGTTATGTAGAGTTATTTCCACTATATCAAATGTTATGTTATACTCTTATGATGATACATATATATGTACAAAACAGATTTGTATTTCAAAGTTATGTTATATAATATATTTTATTCTTTCTGCTGTGAGATTATGTATTGTCATTTCTGTTCTTCTTCTTTCTTTTCTATTTTCTTTAACCCTAATGACTCGTATTTCTGTATTATTTGAGTTGGACGTGTGTTGTATTAGTCAGCTCAGATAGTATGGATTTGCCGGCCGTTACATTTCTTTTTAAATTGCTTTAAAAAAAGGCGAATTCTCAAAAACAAATCGAAGGCCCAACTGAAGGAATAGATTCAAGCAAATGAACACGAGATTCAAAAGTCGGTGGATTTCAAATAGCAAACAATTGATTTAAATTGTCAAGCTACTCAATTTTCAATTTCTGGAAGCACTACCATACCCCATAGTAATATTTTCTAAACTCTACAAGTGCCCTGCTTCTTTGAAAAATATAGAAGTTGCTTGTAAAATATTTCTGCAGGGGCAGCGGCTTGCTTGTACAATTTTCTAAACTCTGCAGTTATTATTCTGTGATTGTTCTATGACTGAAAATGTAATGACCCGCATTTTTCAGCGATATAATAATTAATTTATTTAATTATTTAAATGGTGATCAAGAGAATTTAATGGTCGTTTAATTAAATAACTGGGAATATTTAATTAAAATAATAATATAATAATATATTAAATTTCTGAAATAGTCAGAAATTGTGGAATTCACAATATGGTGTGAACATTAAAGGAGCCACATACTCAACTTTTTAGCCACACAAAATTCCTACCCTTGGTATAAAATCGTTCTTCCAAGCCGCTACAAATAACGTTCATAGTAAAACAAATGAGAAAAGAAAAATCTCTAGAAATTCAAACTAACCCCTATAAATCATATTATAAATATATTTACACTCCTATCAGTATCCTCTTCGATTTGGTATGTTGATTCATGGGTGCGATGCTCATTCTTGAGTTCGATGTTGAAGAGGCGGACCTAGGGTTCGATCTATAGGGGATTTGGAGCACCGATTGATGGATTGGTGATTATATTCGGGATCCTTGTAGAGAACTGCTCTTGTATGCAATATTGTGATAACCCGTAACTTCCCCGATCTCCGAAGAGAAGAGAAAGAACGGATTGCTTTGAGGACAAGACAAATCAGGACACAAACAGAAGAACATTTCATTGTATATTACAACAATTCCATCAGATTACAAGAACGTACATAGTATGAATAAATATTACACAGAAAATATCAGAGACTTAAGTTTCACTGAAATACATCGTAGCGGAAAATAATGCAAAACACAACTGAAAGGAAATACATGGATACAGAGCTTTCCGAGTATCGTTCCAGCTGTAAACCAGGATCCTGTGAATATAAATCTGCAAAACCAAAACTACTAGATGCCCGTGTGGAAAATAAGGGCACCCAGAGTTTAGGTTAAAACAATAAACTCCAGGTCAGTCATGTGATTGGTGTGAGAACAAAAACAGTTATTTATCTTTATTTATAAAGTTAGGTAAATCGAGGGATACGCCGTATGGCACGGAACGGGTTTTTACCCCAAGAATACTGGTGCACAAAACAACAGCGAAATGCTAAATAAAGAAGAATAAAGCTATTATAAGACCCAGGTCCCATCACACAATGCAACGCAAGCCGGAGGATAGGGATTTTACCTTATAATAGCCAAAATTGCTCGGTACATGAAATTTCATATTTTATTATTACTATAAGTGAAGAAAACAACTTCAATCATAATGTATAAATCATAGACGGCATAAGTGACCCATACCACTATGTCGCCGTACTAAGCTCTACAAATAAAACCGAAAGTCACGTATTGGAAATTGGATTCCATCATGAGTCGAGGCAAGGGGCAAGCTCCTCTCCATTCGAGACACTCTAGCAAATGTCTCAGGACCGCACACAGCGATCCTTGGATCTTCAGGGCCGGTCCTCTCTTACTTTTGAGGATTAGTTATTCCTGAACACATGTTTCCTGGTCCTATAGGACCTATATAATGGTCTGTACGTAGTGCCAGTTATCGACCATATATTCGAGGCGCCTTGCATTCTAACAACCACGCAGGTGAAAAGTATATAAATGTCAGCCAGTTTAAGCACTGACACAACCACTAGCAAGAAAGAAACGTCGTGCTCTCCCTGTAGTCACTATCCCATTTTTGACTCATACCGAGGTGTGAGGCTCGCAAATTAATGCTATACACAAAGTTGTGCCACACAGGCCGTGCTTTGATCATCAACCACAGGACTTTGCTTTTCAACAGAAGCCTTGATCATTTGCCACTTAGGCGTGCCACACAGGCAATTCACTCCATGCGACTGATGTCCATCGATATACAACCTCTGAGCTCGTACATCTCAGAGAAGGGTGTTAAGCAAGAGAATAAATTCTCCGCCGCCAAACAGATGTATATTTAATAGAGATCAATCAACACAGAATAAAATCCAATGTCAGACACACAATCCATTTACAAGTTCGTTCTTGATCTGAACGAAACCGGAGGCACTTTCCTCGCATATCCATCGATCTCCAAGTACGTCTGGACGATCACCAACTGATTCCCTCCTCTTGGGTGTACAGCTCAATCAAGATCATCAGTAATCACCCAAACGATGTGAAGACTTCCGGACTTCAACCACCGTCTTCATCTTCGACATATCTTCGAATCGGTTATTCAGAATGGGTATAAACCCGGCCTTTCCGAATAACCCGCGTATATAATAAACACGTGTTACACAAACACAACATACGCCCCATTCCAATTTAGAATATTCTTTTATTCAAAAATTCACATTCCTAGGGAAAGGTTCCCATTAATTTTATCAAAGGTAAATTCTTCTTAATTTATTCTTTAATCTTCCTTTGGATGTCATTTCAAACCATATTATGGTTTTCCAAACTAGTCGGGATTAGCGAACCACACCGAAGTAATTATTTATTTTATTTCCCAATCCCAACCTATTCATCCCATGGAGAAAAACTGGTAATGCTCCATATCTAACACCACAGTGCTATCGGTAAATATTAATTACCATTTCACGTTCAAATCTAATTAAAGATTTAACTATCGCTTTGGAGCAGAACTGGTGATCCTCCACTCTTGATATTTTCAATCTGATTAAAGATTCATTAAAAACTCCACTTAGTTTTAATCTTCTAAAAAATCAATATCCTGTCTTTAACTGGGTTAAAGAAAAAATGTCACCTAAAACACGATTCACGATAAACCCAAAATCACTTTCTATTGTTAATCGGGTTAAAGAACAGGTGTTATTCAAAACAACGCTCACGATAAACCCCAAAAACCAATTCAAATTCAATTCCAATTAAATACTAATTAACGGACAATTTCACTAAATCTTAGTTAAAAGATTTATTCTTTTCTAAACTGGGTTCAAGAATAGTGTTATTTAAGACACCATTCACGACGAACCCAAAATCCCATTTGATATTAAATACAAGGCTCTGAATAGAAAATATACCAGCTTATATTCAATATCAAATTCTGAAACCAACAAATATCGTAATGGAAATAATGATATAAAACATATCTTTCATATTTCCACAACCATATCTGTATAATCACGAAATCCAACATCGAAATATTCCGAAGATAATTTCGTTTCAAATCCATTCTAATTCACGTATTGGAAATTCTGATTATTTTCAAAACCATTTCAAATCCAATTTATTTATTTTAAAAATAAATGGAATTACAATTCTAGTTCAAAACTAGTTCATTTCGATAAAAATATATTTTTGTCCTTTCAAATGTGGAAATTTTCCTCCCAGTTTTTCACAAATCATATATTATGATTTTACACAAATTATTAATATTTTTAATAATTTTATCAAGTTCCATACAGTCGGTTTTCAATAAATGCCACCAAACTGCACTTACAACGACCTTTTCCAAATTTGATTTGGATATAATTCCAAATCCAATCGTTAGATTTCAAATTTCTAATATTCACAAGAAAGGTCTTTTCGATACGAACCCAACAGTTCTGGTTTTAGGAGAATCTGACGGTCGGATCTCCCGCAACGTCAATTCTAAGTCAATGGTCATTATATATAATATTTATATATATTTCATCGATTTCCTTTTAAAACGTATTTTATATATCGTTTTAAATTCGTTTTCGAAACGATTTCAACTTCATATTCAATTTCAAATCAAAATTGAATATTCCACATCATCGATATACAAATGATAATATTTTCAAAACGTTATATTTTGAAATCACTTCTTTTTCTATATTCATCATAAAAACTAATATAATCGATATAAATATCGTTCGCGTCGAAATGGTGCATCTCTAATCAACACGGCTTTATATATTTCAATAACTTCGTTATTCTATTCAACAAATGAATATTTATTCTATTCAACACATGAATATATAGTTTTCTTTCAACACATGAATATTTTCAACACATGAATATATATTTTTCTTTCAACACATGAATATATAATTTTCTATCAACACATGAATATTCTCAACACATGAGCATCGTCAGCACAAGACTATTTATTCTATTCAACAAATGAATATTTATTCTTCAAAACATGAATCTTTATTTTATAATATTCTTTATTTTCCCAATTGGAATGAGGCCCAATCAATTACCATATAATGTTAATTATATGGATTCCATACAACACATATATATAATAGCAATGATAAATAATCAACCATCATCCAAAGTGCACCACACAACTGCATAAGCATTAAATATAGATAATTAACGCTTACACAGTCTGTCGACCAATCGATCGACATACAAGTAAATAATTGGCATTAGTGTACGCCAAATATCATCCTAACACCCGTGTGGGGTTTCAATCCACAAACACCGAATATTATTTGTACAGTTGGGCGACGTGTAAAATTTATCATCCCAATCAATGTCCTTCAAATGGGTGTACATAAACAAACCGTCCGGTTTGTAAATGAATATTTATTTAATCACATTCATATTAAAAATTATATTTTTAACGATAAATAATTTATTTCAACACATGATTTTTATTATCTATTTCACGTCAACATCACAATCAAACTTCACAACACATTAAATAAGCATACAAGTCGTCCATGGTCTGTGGACGACGGGTGTCAGGTGCTGCTAAACACCGTCTGCATCCTAGTATATAATTAAACTAGAAAACAAGATTTAAAGTGAGAAGTTCTCACCGACTAGCTAATCCAATATCACGACTCTTCATATATAGAAATCTTCGTCGTGCTCGCCTTTTGTCACTTTCGTCGTCCATAGCCCCTACATATATAAAAATCACATTTTTATATTGTTGCTATGTATATAAGAATCACATTTTTATATTGTTGCCATGGATATAAAAATAACATTTTTATATTGTTGCTATGTATATAAAAATCACATTTTTATATTTACTCTATATGGATAAAAATTCTATTTTTATACCGCTACTATATAGATAAAAATTCTATTTTTTCACTTATAAAAATATAATTTTTTTATTGCTACTTCAGATATAAAAATCGAATTTTTATTTCAATGACATTTTCAAAACAACGTATATGATTTAAAAATCATATTTTTAACTTGCCATTCATATGATAAGAATTATTTCTTTACAAAGCTTTAAAAATCTTACCTTTTACATTTTAAAAATCAAATCTTTTCAAAACTAAAAAGCTTATCTTCTCTAATTTAAAAGAACGTATCTTTATATTTTTCTTTTCTATAATAAAAATTAAACCTTTCTTATAGTATTAAAAGTCTAAACTTTATAATATTAAAAATCTAAACTTTTCATTTATATAAAAAAACTGAAAATTCATCTATATATAAAAAAAACCAGATCTTTATCTATGAAAAAAAACTGAAATGAAATTCAATTGAAAAATCACTGGAGGGGGTGGAGAGCTGACGGAGGGAGGGGGTTTTGTTGGCGCAGCGGCTCAAGGTAGCAGGGGGTCTGACCTGCGGTGGCTGTTCGCGAAGGAGGGAGTGGCGGCTAACTTCTGGGTGGCAGCGCTTCGGATTAGGGCGTGGTGGCTAGGGCTTCTCGAGGGTGGGGGGAGGGTTTGAGAGGGATGGTTTCATGAGGGAAGGGGGTGGTTCAACGCCGCGAGGAGGAGGGAAGAGGGTGGGTGGCATGCGATGTCGGAGGTGTGAGCGACGGTGGCGTGGGGCCGGCGGCTTGTGTAACACCCCGCATTTTTAAGTATAATTAAAAATGAAATAAAATATATGAAAATATGCTTATGATAGGTAAATAATGGTGATGCATAAGAAGAATAAATTAATACATGAAAGAGAAGAAAAATTAGTTCGATAACGGTGTGTGTAACGGAAAAGATAGTAAAATGAGGATAATTAATTTAAGAATCAGGAATTAGGTAAAATGGACATCACCATTGCGTTCCTCTCGAAATTTTACATGAAATAGAGTCCGAGTTTTCGAAAATCGGAGTCCGGATGAAGAAGTTATGGCCTGTAGAAGATTCAGAAGGTTTCGGTCAGCACAGAACTGGGCAGGTCGACCTGGGGGCCAGGTCGACCAGGGGGTCGACCTTGGGAGTCGACCTCCACCATGGGTGTCGACTATAGTGTCGACCTCCCCCCTATAGGTTGACCTGGTCGGCCTATTTCGGTCCAGAACACGTTTTTGAAGCCCATGGACGATTTTTGATGGTCCGGATTTGTTTTAGGGTTAATCTGATGGCTGAAATGAGTTCCGACACCTATAAATACACCCTCAGTCCTAGCCTTCTCTAACACAATTCTATTCTACTTCTTCTCTGCCTCTGTTCTAAATAAAAATAAAAATGGCGTCGCTGCTCTGTTCGAATCAAAACTAGAAGCTAATCAACATCAACCTAAGCAACTCAATTCAAATTAGAGATTAAAGCTTCTGCAACGATTCTACAACAATTAAAGTTCTTTCTATAATCCAACCAAGGCAAGTACAGCTATTTTCCAATATAAACATTAATTCTGATTGTGTCATGAATTGTAAATCTGAATCTGAGGTTATATCTGTTCTGTTCTATTCTGTTTAGATCTTATTCTGTATCTCTTTCCTCTTTCTGTTCTATAGCCAGGCTACCACGAGCCTGAGCCAATCTCATAAGAGATTAACCTACGCTAAAATGTTTGGGACAATAAAATGAATGATGCATAAATTTGGCTTGACCAATAGGTGACCGATTTGAGGAAAGAACATGGACTGAGCTAGAACATAGATCTGAGGCATATGACTGGACATGTTATATTTATAATATAAATTGTATTGAACATATGACTTGAGATAGGGAGAATATGGCTTAGGTATAAAGATTTACATTAAAGTAGGACATCTATTAAATGTAAATAAACACCTAAGTAAGGGATCTTTGGGAAATATGACATGCATAGTAATCGATGTCTATATTTGGTATAATTTATATGTGAATCTTTTGTACTAGGCAAGTTGGACTAAATTGGGACATGTAAATTATGACCATAATCTATGACATGTAAATTCAATGCAAATGTGGGATATATGATCATAGTGTGAACCATGACAACTAATTAGGCATACAAACTTAGGCAAGTTTTATAATTAGGCAAGATATGTTTGTGAAACTTTAAGGAATGATTAAATCTGTTATATTTGCCTAATTTGCTAGTTCTGCTATATTTGCCTAATCTGCTAGTTCGGTTATATTGCCAATCTGCTAGTTCTATTATATTGCTTAATCTGCTAGTTCTGCTCTACTTCCTAGTTTGCTAGATCTGTTCATCTGCCAAATCTGTCATATGCTAATTCTGTTGAAAATGCTAGATCTGCTAGTTTGCTTAATCTGCTAAATCCGTTAAGTCGCCTAATCTGAAAAATCTGTTATCTGCAATATCTGTTGAGTTGATACAATTAGTCCGCTATTGACATAATCTGAATTGGCTATAGTTATGAATAATTGGCATGTATATTAGGCGTGGGTATAAATGGTAAATCATTAATTAATTGGCCGCAAAGATAAACATGGCTAACTCGAGGTTAGAATGAGTTTGCTGCGTAATTCTGCCCGGAACCGCCCGACATATTCCAGTGGTCGCAAACAATAGGTTCTAATCTGAGAAGTTAGTCATAACGTGCTTGAAACCCGAGGTTAGACTCAGTTTGCGACAGAAACCTGCCCGGAACCAACCGGCCTAACCAGTAGCCGCAAACTGTCAGTCTAATGTGAGAGGTCTGGGCATTAATAATTAATTAATGAAAATCTGAGATAAATATGATGTCTAAAACGTGTTGGGTAAGATTAAACCAATTGGACCAATGAATATGATAAACCCGTTTCGTGAGTCCGTAGGCCCAACACAAAGTTAGATAATCTGTAACCGGTTAATCTGTAAGTCTGTTAATCTGTATCCAGTTAATCTGTAAGTCTGTTAATCTGTAACCAGTTAATCTGTAAGCCTGTTAATCCGAACATCTGATCCGTTAAAAACATGTTAACTTGATTGTCTGATCTGTGAACTAGTTGATCTAAACTCTGTATGTCGGAAACCTGTAAACAAGATAATCTGAAATCTGTTAGGCTGGTGACACAAGGTTAGGAGGGGAATTACTTGTGTCATTTGTTGTTTGGGACCCATATTAGTCAGTAACCCTTTCTGGTATCAAAACTTTGACCCAACAGTAGGTAGGGTCCGGGCACGCTTACTGAACTAATTATAAGCGGTTCATTCTGATAATGGCGAGGGGTGTTGATGGTGCGTTCCAACCTGGTCATGTGCGTGCATCGATCCCGTTCTGCATCTGAGGATGTAAGACGCCGTGACATTTGTAAATAGGTCTGTGCCAATTGGTTGTCACTTTAGGGAGTGATACACCCTACTGTGGGGCCGACACAGGATATTTATGTATTAGGGAGCCGATCGATTGGGGTAGGGTTTTAGGGTACACTTAGTTCTGTCTGTTTTTTGTTGGTACCGTCTGTTTCTGTTGGGTGGTAACACCTGTCTGTTTTCTGCGTGGTACCGTCTGTTCAGGTGGTAAAGGCCCATTACTAGTGTACACCAAATTCTACATTCAGTTTCCATAGGGATTAATCTGTTTCTGTCTCTGTCTGTTTCTGTTCGGGTGGTAAAGGCCCATTACTAGCACTCTCTTCTGTGGAAGTTATTCTGTACCCGTTTCTATTTAGACATTAGGGTGAAACCTAATTCTGTTATACTAGTATTAGTGCAGAGAAGTGTAAATCAATAGCTTATATCATTCTGTTCTTCTGTTATATCTGCTACACCTGTTACAGTTATCTCTCATCCAGTTTTATGTTCATGTCATGTTATTATTATCTGTTCATAACTGAAAATCACTGGACTTGCCAAACTTTTTGTCTGACCCTTGTTTTTTCGCCTCCTTTCTTCCGTTCCCCCCCAGGTTTTGTAGAAGGGAATACTCTAGCTTGATCCAGAATTCTTCCGCTTGTAGTGCTTAAAGTATGGCTTGTCTTCTTCTGTGGGGATTATGATTTTAAACTATGCATTCTGAAGGCTTTTGTACAAGACTGATATTTTGTACTTGAATTCTGATATTGTGATTTGAAAGGATGCAACCAAGTTTATTTCGGTTCTGTTGAAATAAAGTTATAAATTTTTCAAGTACTGTTTTATCTGTCTTGTAAGTTTCTACTCTGTTTATTAAATGCTCCACCAAAGTTAAGGCATTCCCTTTGTGAGTGAACTTAACGGAGGTGGGGTGTTTACACTTGGTATCAGAGCTGAAGGTTACCAGATTGGGTAAAGTTTTTGAAAACTATTTTCAAAAAGGCTTTAAAAGAAAGTATTTTCTAAAGGAAAGTTTATTTTGAAAAACATAATCCCCAAAGCCATATATCTATCTTTTGATTCTCTGTCTGAATCCTTGTTTCCTTCTTTTTCTGAGTCTCCGGGGCTCCTCGCTTTCTGGGAGGTAACCGCATCGCGGCATGGTTCCGTAGGCTTGATAAGACTACGACACCTGTCAAAGGGCAAATAAGCGCTCGACTTCCATCTGTAGCCGCAGTAGTTTCACCTACGACTAATTTTCTTTCGAGCTGTGTAGGATTTTTTCATGTGATGGAGGCAGCTTTCGAGGGACTGGTCAACGTGTTACACAAGCATAGTAAAGATGAGAATGAGGGAGTTTGGCCAAGGAGCACAACCCAAAGATAAGAAACCCATGGATATGAACTTGGTTCAAAAAGGAGGCAAAAAGGAAACACAAAAGAAGGATGAAAAGTCTAAAGATAAAGGAGGAGAAAAGTGCTTTACTTATGGAAGCTTGACTCAAGAGGAAGGACAGAGGACGTGACCTACTTCGGGAAGGCAGGCGAATGCTCTCATAGTTGGTGGATAGGATAGAAGTAGGAAAATTTCCGTAGAGATTTTAGTTTCCTTATCTGATTATTGAGTTAGAACTCTTTCCGATTATGGCATTCTGATTCTGTAGTCGAGTCTCTGCACTTTAATACTAGTCTTGTTTCTGATCTGGTTATAGTCTCAAACCCCATAGGGTTACGACTCATCTGCTGGTGATATGTTGGGGTTTGAGAGATATCTGTGTTAGGCGTCAAGTAGGACGCATACATTCTGGGTTTTATCATGCTTAGTTTCCTAAGAATCATTTGGTAATCTGATCTGTACCAGTAATCTGTAAATATCTGAATATTTCTGATAAGGTTAAGATTTCCAGTTTTGACATTGTCTAAAGAGGGTAATCCTCTTAGTCTCAATTTGATGTTGGTTTCGGTCTTCAGGGCCGATACTTAGGACCCATGCCTAATGGGAACCAAGTTTTTGTTCTATCTGTACTCACTTCCATCATTCGACTGTATCCTGTCGATCGAATCTTCGAACTTTAGGTAGAAACTAATGGGTGTAAACGTGTGTTTGAGACATGTTATGTTTGATGGTTGCAAGTGGATGCAAGGGGTTGCTAGTGGTTGCCCGTGGATGCATATACACACACTAGGCACTAGATCGGCTCGAAAACACTCTCATACTGCATATGGATGTGTGAGCATTTTAATTTTTGTGGATGCAAAATGATTGACTCGGCACATGGATGTTGCATATGACTGAATGGTTGTGCACTCATATAGAAATGATATGTATCGAGTAGGAAAATTGCGTACATATTGGACTCATGGCACTGGCATAATTCGCATTAAGGAGGTCAACTGAATCAGTGGACCGCTTGATCTTTGCATTAGACAAGGAACATATACACACACTTCTTGCATATGTTCATACAGCATTAGAAATTTCTTAAGGACAATGAATGCTTGTGATTGGTGATTGAGTAGATGGATGATTGGATGGTAGGACACATTCTTCTTAACTTGAAGATTTCGGGGACGGAATCCTTTAAGGAGGGGAGAATGTAACACCCCGCATTTTTAAGTATAATTAAAAATGAAATAAAATATATGAAAATATTCTTATGATAGGTAAATAATGGTGATGCATAAGAAGAATTAATTAATACATGAAAGAGAAGAAAAATTAGTTCGATAACGGCGTGTGTAACGGAAAAGATAGTAAAATGAGGATAATTAATTTAAGAATCAGGAATTAGGTAAAATGGACATCACCATTGTGTTCCTCTCGAAATTTTACATGAAATAGAGTCCGAGTTTTCGAAAATCGGAGTCCGGATGAAGAAGTTATGGCCTGTAGAAGATTCAAAAGGTTTCGGTCAGCACAGAACTGGGCAGGTCGACCTGGGGGTCGACCTGGGGGCCAGGTCGATTAGGGAGTCGACCTGGGAGTCGAACTCCCCCATGGGGGTCGACTATAGTGTCGACCTCCCCCCTACAGGTCGACCTGGTCGGCCTGTTTCGGTCCAGAACACGTTTTTGAAGCCCATGGACGATTTTTGATGGTCCGGATTGGTTTTAGGGTTAATCTGATGGCTGAAATGAGTTCCTACACCTATAAATACACCCTAAGACCTAGCCTTCTCTAACACAATTTTATTCTGCTTCTTCTCTGCCTTTGTTCTAAATAAAAATAAAAATGGCGTCGCTACTCTGCTGGAATCAAAACTAGAAGCTAATCAACATCAACCTAAGCAACTCAATTCAAATTAGAGATTAAAGCTTCTGCAACGATTCTACAACAATTAAAGTTCTTTCTTTAATCCAACCAAGGCAAGTACAGTTATTTTCTGATATAAACGTTAATTCTGATTGTGACATGACATGTAAATCTGAATCTGAGGTTATATCTGTTCTGTTCTGTTCTGTTTATATCTTATTATGTATCTCTTTCCTCTTTCTGTTCTATAGCCAGGATACCACGAGCCTGAGCCAATCTCATAAGAGATTAACCTACGCTAAAATGTTTGGGACAGTAAAATGAATGATGCATAAATTGGGCTTGACCAATAGGTGACCGATTTGAGGAAAGAACATGGATTGTAGCTAGAACATAGATCTGAGGCATACGACTAGACATGTTATATTTATAATATAAATTGTATTGAACATATGACTTGAGATAGGGAGAATATGGCTTAGGTATAAAGATTTGCATTAAAGTAGGACATCTATTAAATGTAAATAAACACCTAAGTAAGGGATCCTTGGGAAATATGACATGCAGTAATCGATGGCTATATTTGGTATAATTTATATGTGAATCTTTTGTACTAGGCAAGTTGGACTAAATTGGGACATGTAAATTATGACCATAATCTGTGACATGTAAATTCAATGCAAATGTGGGGTATATGATCATAGTGTGAACCATGACAACTATTTAGGCATACAAACTTAGGCAAGATTTACAATTAGGCAAGATATGTTTGTGAAACTTTAAGGAATGATTAAATCTGTTATATTTGCCTAATTTGCTAGTTCTGCTATATTTGCCTAATCTGCTAGTTCGGTTATATTGCTAATCTGCTAGTTCTGTTATATTGCTTAATCTGCTAGTTCTGCTCTACTGCCTAGTTTGCTAGATCTGTTCATCTGCCAAATCTGTCATCTGCTAAGTCTGTTGAAAATGTTAGATCTGCTAGTTTGCTTAATCTGCTAAATCCGTTAAGTCGCCTAATCTGAAAAATCTGTTATCTGCAATATCTATTTAGTTGATACAATTAGTACGCTATTGACATAATATGAATTGGCTATAGTTATGAACAATTGACATGTATATTAGGCGTGGGTGTAAATGGTAAATCATTAATTAATTGGCCGCAAAGATAAACATGGCTAACTCGAGGTTAGAATGAGTTTGCGGCGTAATTCTGCCCAGAACCGCCCGACATATTCCAGTGGTCGCAAGCGATAGGTTCTAATGTGAGAAGTTAGTCATAACGTGCTTAAAACCCGAGGTTAGACTCAGTTTGCGACAGAAACCTGCTCGGAACCAACCGGCCTAACCAGTAGCCGCAAACTGTCAGTCTAATGTGAGAGGTCCGGGCATTAATAATTAATTAATGAAAATCTGAGATAAATATGATGTCTAAAACGTATTGGGTAAGATTAAACCAGTTGGACCAATGAATCTAATAAACCCGTTTCGTGAATCCGTAGGCCCAACACAATGTTAGATAATTTGTAACCGGTTAATCTGTAAGTCTATTAATCTGTAACCAGTTAATCTGTAAGTCTGTTAATCTGTAACCAGTTAATTTGTAAGCCTGTTAAGCCGAACATCTGATCTGTTAAAAACATGTTAACTTGATTGTCTGATATGTGAACTAGTTGATCTAAACTCTGTATGTCGGAAACCTGTAAACAAGATAATCTGAAATCTGTTAGTCTGGGGACACAAGGTTAGGAGGGGAATTACTTGTGTCATCTGTTGTTTGGGACCCATATTAGTCAGTAACCCTTTCTGGTATCAAAACGTTGATCCAACAGTAGGTAGGGTCCGGGCACGCTTACTGAACTAATTATAAGCGGTTCATTCTGATAATGGCGAGGGGTGTTGATGGTGCGTTCCAACCGGGTCATGTGCGTGCCTGGATCCCGGTCTGCCTCTGAGGATGTAAGACGCCGTGACATCTGTAAATAGATCTGTGCCAATTGGTTGTCACTTTAGGGAGTGATACACCCTACTGTGGGGTCGACACAGGATATTTATGTATTAGGGAGCCGATCGCTTGGGGTAGGGTTTTAGGGTACACTTAGTTCTGTCTGTTTCTGTTGGTATCGTCTGTTTCTGTTGGGTGGTAACACCTGTCTGTTTTCTGCGTGGTACCGTCTGTTCGGGTGGTAAAGGCCCATTACCAGTGTACGCCTAATTCTACATTCTGTTTCCATAGGGATTAATCTGTTTCTGTCTCTGTCTGTTTCTGTTCGGGTGGTAAAGGCCCATTACTAGCACTCTCTTCTGTGGAAGTTATTCTGTACCCGTTTCTGTTTAGACATTAGGGTGACACCTAATTCTGTTATACTAGTATTAGTGCAGAGAAGTGTAAAGCAATAGCTTATATCATTCTGTTCTTCTGTTATATCTGCTACACCTGTTACAGTTATCTCTCATCCAGTTTTATGTTCATGTCATGTTATTATTATCTGTTCATAACTGAAAATCACTGGACTTGCCAGACTTTTTATCTGACCCTTGTTGTTTCGCCTCCGTTCTTCCGTTTCCCCCCAGGTTTTGTAGAAGGGAATACTCTAGCTTGATCCAGATTTTTTCCGCTTGCAGTGCTTAAAGTATGGCATGTCTTCTTCTGTGGGGATTATGGTTTTAAACTATGCATTCTGAAGGCTTTTGTACAAGACTGATATTTCGTACTTGAATTCTGATATTGTGATTTGAAAGGATGTAACCAAGTTTATTTCGGTTCTGTTGAAATAAAGTTATAAATTTTTCAAGTACTATTTTATCTGTCTTGTAAGTTTCTGTTCTGTTTACTAAAATGCTCCACCAAAGTTAAGGCATTCCCTTTATGAGTAACCTTAACGGAGGTGGGGTGTTTACAGCTTGGCACTGGCGAAGGCTTCGATCGCCATTTTTAATTAAAATAAAGGAATCGGGTTTTTTTTTCTGAGCTTAAGGAAATTAAAAAGGGGGGGTAGGAGTTATATAATATTTATTTATTATTTAGTTCTTTAAAAAGTTGACTTTTCGTTTGAACCCCAAATCGAACCTACCGACTGTCGCCCATAGCACACTACCCCCATTCCGAACACAATGGTATACGTATCGCAGGCTGATTCGATCATTTCTATCAGTTTTCGTCAAAATCAAAATATAACTCTGTATATTGAATTTGAACTCACATTTCAATTTACCGGGGTCACATACTAACTCGAATAATCCTCGAAAAATATTTTCTATCTTCGTATTGACGATACGGTCCTAACAAAATTAATTTCATCGAATTCTGAGACCGTTTTAAAAAATGCCATTTTCAGTCGATTAAAATCAACTAAAACTGGTCAAACGCGTTTTCTTTCGCCACGCTCACATATTAATTCAGAAAATTTTGAAATTTGAAACCAAGCAATAATTTGACATCACGGATCCAACAAAAGTGTTTTCGTCGAAAACCGAGGTCATTTGCAAAATTTCCATTTTTAAGGGCCAGAATTCCATAGCGACTATTCTGAATTTTCAACTGGAGTAACATTTGATTCCCGCTATGAAACTTCAATTTTTCGGATTCTTAGGAAAGATATTCTCAAGTAGATTCTAATATTTTTTGTTTCACTAAAATCCGGATTATTTTGAATCCTGCACATTCATTTGAAATTTGAAATCGAATTTTCGGTCTACCGCGCCATTTTCAATTCCTTTTATAATTATAAATAATTATTTATATTCTAACGAAGATCTATATAAATATATACGTTCTATTTCTATTCAAAATAAATTTCCCGTCGTCATTATTTAAAATAATTCATTTTAAATAATCAAAATTCATCAAAATTGCCAAAATAAAAAATTTAAATTGGCTCAGATTTTCCGGTTATTACAATCTCCCCCACTTAAAACTTTTCGTCCCCGAAAAGGAACGAAGCTGAAAGTTGTTTAACAAACCAACTCAACTTCCATTATTTTCCTTATGGCTTAAGTTCTTCAACTTTTCAGTTTCTAAGAACTTTTCAAATTTTTCAAAAATTTGGCTAACACCCTAAATTTCCGAAAAATTTCGCCATAACCTCCCCTGCACCGGGGACTTCGGGATATTTCATATGGCCTCCCATGGCCTTCTTCAATCCAAAAGAAAAAGAAAAAGCCAAGCGGCTTGCCAATCGACTCGTAAAATCATCCAAACCCAAAGAAATACAATAAATATGTACCTATTTGTCGGGCAAACAATTTTATTCTTCTGCTCTAGCCCCTGTGCTATGACCTATTCAATGTAAGTACATGTATATGCATGCATTTGTAATCATTTTTCAATACAGTTCAATATTCGGTTCAATTTGGCTTAAATGGTTAAAAATATCAAACCAATAATCAAACAACACAACCAACAATCAATTAATGAATTAACTTTTCAAATTCATAATTTTGATATATATATATATATATACAGAAAATCATGTTTTTGATGCCAAATCACAACAATAAACCTATCTAGTTTTGGTTCTCACACCAGTCTAATGGAAATATATAGATATCACACCTTCGAAACTCGAATATAAATTCTGATGATGTACGTACTATAGCGATCATCAGAACCATCCACGGGCGACTAGAATGTGATTCTATATCTATCTAGTATATTAAAACTTCGAATATACGCTCATGACGCGTATATGCAAAATCTTTATATACTCGATTGTCCAAATTCAATATAAATAAAATAATCAAATACGAATAATTGAATTTAACTTTCAAAACAAAGTTTTTTTCAATTTTATATTTCAAAATTATACTCTTCACACTTATTCTAGGATACCACTGATCCTATCTCTAACGAGTCATTCTAATTGGATATTAATAATCCAATATCTGATGAATTCTTTCGTATGGTTCTAATGTGTCTTGTTCTCGAGCTCTGTAAACCAAAGCTCTAATACCACTGTGATAACCTGTAAGTTCCCCGGTCTCTGAAGAGAAGAGAAAGAACGGATTGCTTTGAGGACAAGACAAATTAGGACACAAACAGAAGAACATTTCATTGTATATTACAACAATTCCATCAGATTACAAGAATGTACAGAGTATGAATAAATATTACATAGAAAATACCAGAGATTTAAATTACATTTAAATACATCGCAGCGGAAAATAATACAAAACACAACTGAAAGGAGATACACGGATAAAGAGCTTTCCGAGTATCGTTCTAGCTGTAAACCAGGATCCTGTGAATATAAATCTGCAAAACCAAAACTACTAGCTGCCCGTGTGGAAAATAAGGGCACCCAGAGTTTAGGTTAAAACAATAAACTCCAGGACAGTCATGTGACTGGTGTGAGAACTAAAACATTTATTTATCTTTATTTTTAAAGTTAGGTAAATCGAGGGACCACGTCGTATAACATGGAACGGGTTTTTATCTCAAGAATACCAGTGCACAAAACAACAATGCAATGCTAAATAAAGAAGAATGAAGCTATTATAAGACCCAGGTCCCATCACACAATGCAACGCAAGCCGGAGTATAAGGTTTTTACCTTATAATAGCCAAAACTGCTTGGTACGTGAAATTTCATATTTTATTATTACTATAAGTGAAGAAAACAACTTCAATCATAATGTATAAATCGAAGACGGCAAAAGTGACCCATACCACTATGTCGTCGTACTAGGCTCTACAAATAAAACCGAAAGTCACGTATTGGAAATTGGATTCCATCATGAGTCGAGGCAAGAGGCAAGCTCCTCTCCGTTCGAGAAACTCTAGCAAATGTCTCAGGTCCACACAAAGTGATCCTTGGATCTTTAGGGCCGGTCCTCTCTTACTTTTGAGGATTAGTTATTCCTGAACACATGTTTCCCGGTCCTATAGGACCTATATAATGGTCTGTACGTCGGCTCACATAGTGCCAGTTATCGACCATATATTCGAGGCGCCTTGCATTCCAACAACCACACAGGTGAAAAGTATATAAATGTCAGCCAGTTTAAGCACTGACACCACCACTAGCTAGAAAGAAACGTCGTGCTCTCCCTGCAGTCACTATCCCGTTTTTGACTCATACCGAGGTGTGAGGCTCGCGAATTAATGCTATACACAAAGCTGCGCCACACAGGCCGTGCTTTGATCATCAACCATAAGACTTTGCTTTCCAATAGAAGCCTTGATCATTTGCCGCTTAGGCATGCCACACAGGCAATTCACTCCATGCGATTGATGTCCATCGATATACAACCTCTGAGCTCGTACGTCTCAGAGAAGGGCGTTAAGCAAGAGAATAAATTCTCCGCGGCCAAACCAATGTATATTTAATAGAGATCAATCAACATAGAATAAAATCCAATTTCAGACACACAGTCCATTTACAAGTTTGTTTTAGGTCTGAAAGAAACCGAAGGCACTTTCCTCGCATATCCATCGATCTCCAAGTATGTCTGGACGATTACCAACTGATTCCCTCCTGTTGGGTTTACAGCCCAATCAAGATCATCAGTAATCACCCAAACAATGTGAAGACTTCCGGTCTTCAACCACCGTCTTCATCTTCGACATATCGTCAAATCGGTTATTCAGAATGGGTATAAACTCGGCCTTTCCGAATAACCTGCGTATATAATAAACACGTGTCACACAAACACAACATACGCCTCATTCTAATTCAGAATATTCTGTAATAACCCGGAAAATCTGAGCCAGTTTTAAAATTTTAAATTGGCTATTTTAGTGGATTTTAAATATTTAAAATAAATATTTTAAATAATAACAATGAAAAGTATGTTTGAATCGTTGAAAATAAATATAATTATTTTAAATTATAAACAAGGCCTGAAATTGCGCGGCAGTTTCAAAATTGGAATTCAAACTTTGACTGACTGTACCGGATGCAGAATAAAACGGATTTTAGTGAAACCAAAAATATTTAAATCTGTTAGTGAATATCTTTCTAACGAATCTGAAAAATCGAAGTTTCGTAGCGGGAGTCAAAAGTTATGGCCAAATGAATTTTCAGAAAGGTCGCTATAGAACTTATATAGCCCGTGAAAATAGACATTTTGCAAACGTCCTCGGAATTCAATGAAACCACTATTGTTGGATCCGGGATGTCATATTATTGCTAGGTTTAAAATTTCATAATTTTTTAAGCAAATATGTGAGCGTGGCAAAGAAAAATGTGTTTTGGTCAATTTCTGTTAAATTGGATCGACCAGAAAATGGCCATTTTTCAAACGGTCTCAGAATTCGACGAAACTAGTTTTGTTGGGACCATATCGACAAAACATAGCTAGATTTATTTTTCGGGAATTTTTAGAATCAGTATGTGGCCCCGGCAAATTGAAATGTACGTTAAAATTAAATATTGAATGTGCTATATTTTAATTTGAAGGAAAACTGGCTGAAACAGTCTAACGGGCCTACGAAACATATCCCATTGTGCTCAGAATGGGGGTATTTAGCTAGGGATGATAGTCGTTGGGTTTGGATTGGAGTTCGTGTGAGACAAGGGGTATTTTCGAATTTTTAAAAATATATAAATTAAAAAAAAATCCCTGGGCCAATCACAACTCGACCAATCATTCTCTCTCCCCCCGACCTTCTTCCGAAACCCTCCCAGGCACGGCGTAAATCATTCCATCCTTCTCTCTTCTTTTTCTCTCAATCTACTTAACGAAATAAAACCCTTCTTTAGAGTATTTTGTAGAGATTTTCACGAGCTTCCCATCCATACTTGAATCAGATCTTCTCGTGTTGCGTTTCTCGAGATCTGGAGCTTGAAAGTGGAGCCGTTTCAACCTTGATCGCGCCTCCGATCTGCCACCGCACCTAACGCCTCCACCAGCCGCCGATGTGCCTCTCCAAGCACTCCAAGGTGGCACCGCCCGATTGTCACCTCGTGCTACGGATAACGAGAAATTTTCAAACCTAGTTTTGAAGAAAATATAGAGGTATATGGCTGATATTATTCAAACTATTCTATAGCACTTTAAAGCGCTACGGTTTATGATTTTACAATAAAAATCATGTCTTTTTCGTTTCTTGTCGAAATTCAGTGAAACAAGAGACAGTGGACTCGTGTGGACGTCTTCTACATTCTAGAAGAGACCGCATTTTTTTCTGAGCCTTCTGCTATTTTTGGTGTAGTGGAACCCAATGTGAGATTTCTAATTTATAAACGATGGAAAACAACGATGTATAAATTATATAGTCGATGTATGAGTTATATAAGTGTTGTACACCTCATGTATAAGCGCTGTATAAGTTGTATGTTCGATGTATAAGTTATATATACGTTGTAAAAATTATATATGCGTTGAAATGACATTGAAATGAATTGAAGTGAATTGAAATATATTTATATACGAATATATATATATGTATGTATGTGTACTCCCCTCGTCCACAGACCATGGATGATATTTATTGGTTGTGATATTGTGTGGATTATTTGGTTGATGTGAAATTTAGTGAATAATGCGAATGGTTGATAGAATTGTTTGTGGTTGAGAATGATTGACTGTGGTTGAAAAATACCCATTTGTGGTTGAAAACAAAATTAGAATAGGTTGTGGAAATGAAAGAAAACATGCTCGCCTGCATGCGAAATAGATGCATAAAAATCACCATTGTAAAAAACCGCAAGGTTTTAAGGTAGAGCGAGGAGCCGTACATCGATACGGTCCCGGTTTTAACTACCCTGCCATTATGCTGCCGAAATTTTCAGTAATCTTCATGTGTTAGAATTATTTTCATGTGTTGAAACTATATTCGTGAGTTGAATAGAAATTCATGTGTTGAATAGAAATTCATGTGTTGGACGACATTCATGTTTTGAAATAAATTGTTTTATAATAAAAATCATATTTTTATCATCTATATGAACTATATAAAATAGTCGTGATTTGAAATAAATTGTTTTATAATAAAAATCATATTTTTATCTTCTATATGAACTATATAAAATAGTCGTGTTTTGAAATAAATTGTTTTATAATAAAAATCATATTTTTATCATCTATATGAACTATATAAAATAGTAGTGTTTTGAAATAAATTGTTTTACAATAAAAATCACATTTTTATTATATACATGAATTGTTAAAAATAGTGAAGTGTTGAAATAAATGTCTGTTGGATAAAAATATCATTTTTATCATATATATATAAAGTGGATATAGTTTTGAAATGGAAGAACGGGTTATATATATATATATAATTAAAATAAATCAAATAGCGAAGCTGCAATTCATGTTTTGAAACCGTGATTTCAAACAACTAGTGCGAGAGATCCGACCATCAGATTTTCCCGAAACAGAAACCGTTGGGTTCGCTTTGGATATATCTTTCTAACGACACCAACTTTGTGAAGATCCAACGTTTGGATTGTCTGGAATGTTTAATTCAAATCTAAATAAAAACAGCGCCAGAATCGATTATATATATATATATAATTAATTAAATTAAGTCGAATAACGACGCTGTAGTACATATTTTGAAATCTTAACTTCAAACGATTAGTGTGGGAGATCCGACCATCGGATTTTCCCAAAACTGAAACCGTTGGATTCGTTTTGAAAAGATCTTTCTAATGATATAAATTTTTTGAAGATCCAATGGTTAGATTTTCAGATATGTGTAAATCAAATCTGGAGAAAAATAGTGCCACGGCCGCGTTATGGCCTGAAGCGTTGTTTTGAATGAATTGGCTATTTTTAAATAAATAAAAATAGAGATAAATCATGATAAAATATTATAAACGATATGGAATGGAAATAAACTGAATTTGCTTGGTTTATGTGATATTTGATGGTTGAATGTGTTTGGCGTGAAAACTACATTAAAGAACATAATTAATGATATCGAATAATTTAACCATTGAAATGAATTGATTTGAAATTCTAAATATTTGTGAATTATTTGAAAAGGCTGAGTTGATTCTCATTTCAAATAATTGATCGACGAGTGAAAGTCAAAGATATGAAGACGGTGCAAGACCGATGATCTTCACGTCGAATAGAGGGGTGCTACTGATGCTCATGATAGGAGTAGCTACCTAGAAGGGGTTGAAGTGGTAGCCACCCGGACGTACATGTTGATTGTACGGGTATGCGAGATATTAAGTGCCTCCGGTTTCGTTCAGACCTAGAACGAACGTGTAAATGGACTGTGTGTCTGACATTGGATTTTGTTCTGTGCTGATTGATCTCTTTTAAATATATATTTGTTTGGCGGCGGAGAATTTATTCTCTTGCTTAATGCCCTTCTCTGAGACGTATGAGCCCAGAGGTTATATATCGATAGAAATCAGTCGCACGGAGTGAATTGCCTATGTGGCATGCCTAAGTGGCAGATGATCAAGGATTCTGTTGAAAATCAAAGTCTTGTGGTTGATGATCAAAGCACGGCCTGTGTGGCATAACTTTGTGTATAGCGTTGTTTCGCGAGCCTCACACCTCGGTGTGAGCCAAAAACGGTAGAAGGACTTCAGGGAGGACATGCGTTTCCTTCTAGCTAGGAGTGGTGCTTTGGGTTTTGCACGCCCGGGTATTTTACTTATGTGGATGATGGAAAGCGAGGCCTTGGTCTCTTCGGAGCCGATGGTGTGGTCAGATATGACCAGTGATGCCCCATAGGGCGGGGAAACGCAGTGTTCAGGAATTTTAATCCACATCGGTGGACCATCCCTGACGATCCAAGGGTCACTCGAGCTCTGATCCTGAGGGGCGGGCAAGAGCGTCTCGAATCGGTAAGGACTATCTTTTGCCTTGGTTCATGATGGAAATCCAATTTCCAAATACGACATCGTGCGGTTTTGATTGTATATATATATACGGCGACATGATATATGATACCCATGTCGTCAATGATTTATAGTTATGATTGAAATTGTTTTTAAAACATATATACACTAGCAATAATATATCAAATGATTTGTTTTGCTCGTATTAAGCATATTTTGGCCATTATAAGGTAAAACTCTATCCTTCGGTTTGTGTTGCATTATGTGATGGGAACTGAGTCTTATAATGGCTTTATTTTTATAAAAAGCATTGCGATGTTTAAAAGATTTACTTGTTTTAAAGCACTGGCAATCCAATGGAGTAAACCCGTTCCGCGAAAGTGGCATGGTCCTATGATTAGCCATATTTGAAAATGTGTTAAGTAGATTTCTCATACCAGTCCCATGATTGACTCGTAGTTTGTTTCACTTGCAAACTCGGGTGCCCCTATTTCCACACGGGCAGCCTTGTATTCAAGGTTTAGCAGGCTCTTTCTAGATAGCTGGAGTTGAAGATGGATTCTATCATTTATCTCTTTTTATGTTGTTCATCTCCTGTTGTACATATTATGTTTTCTTTTCCGCTGTAGACATTTTATGTATAGCTGAACTGTATTTGTACTAAGTATGATCCTATATACTGTGTAACTTTGATGATTTTATTTATCCAGTGTATTCTATTATACATTATCTGGTGTATTTATCTATTTCTGTTCTGTTGTTATCTATTTATGTGTTATATTCCAATGAATACCCTTGCACCGTCTCATCGGGGTTTGGGGTCGTCACAAACGTGGTATAAGGACCCGTAACTTCCCCATCAAGGAAAGAGTGGATACTTTGAGAACAACACACAAAAGAACACAGACAAAAGAACATTTTATTGTTTATTACAACAATTCCATCAGAATACAAGAATATACAGAGTATAAACAAATAATATACAACATAAAATATCAGAGATTTAAATTATATTTAAATACATCACTGCAGCGGAAAATAATACAAAGCACAACTGAAGGAGATATACGAATACAGAGCTTTCCGGATATAATTCCAGCTATAAACCAGGATCCGGTGAATATAAATCTACAAAACCTAAACCGTTAGTGAATATCTTTCTAATGAATCTGAAAAATCGAAGTTTCATAGCGGTAGTCAAAAGTTATGGCCAAATGAATTTTCAGAAAGGTCGCTATAGAATTTATATAGCCCGTGAAAATAGACATTTTGCAAACGACCTCAGAATTCGATGAAACCACTTTTGTTGGATCCGAGAAGTCAAATTATTGCTATGTTTCAAATTTCATAATTTTTGAAGCTAATATGTGAGCGTGGAGAAGAAAAATGTGTTTTGGTCAATTTCTTTTAAATAGGATCGACCAGAAAATGGACATTTTTCAAATGGTCTCAGAATTCAACGAAACTAGTTTTGTTGGGACCATATCATCAAAACATAGCTAGATTTATTTTTCGTGAATTTTTAGAATTAGTATGTGGCCCCGGCAAATTGAAATGTACGTTCAAATTAAATATTGAATGTGTTATATTTTAATTTGAAGGAAAACTGACTGAAACAGTCGAATGGGCCTACGAAACATATCCCATTGTGTTCGTAATGGGGGTATTTAGCTGGGGATGATAGTCGTTGGGTTTGGATTGGAGTTCGTGTGAGACAAGGGGTATTTTCGAATTTTTAAAAATATATAAATATAAAAAAATCCCTGGGCCAGTCGTTGGGTCCGGAATTGGGGTACAATGTGGGGGTAATGGGATAATATTAAAAGATTTAATATTAAGAATTGGCATAAATGCCTTCAACGGCATAAAATAAATTTGTGATGAAATTGGTTTGATTTTGCATACCATAAATAGATGGACATAATTGAGTCAATTATGGACATCGTTAAATTTGGAATTGATTGATAATTTGAATAGGGAAATTAATTCAAATTGGGTAATGATTAATTAGGTGTAGTTAATCGTCTAAGACAAGAGGTTAGGTCCTTTTGTGGTGAAAGACTTCCCGGACCCGCCCGGCAAATCCAGCTGCCACAAATGCCTGTCTAATGTGGGAGGTCTTAGGCATAAATTAAATACGTAACAATTGTAAAGACACGAGATTAGGCTCGTTTGTGGTGTAAGACTGCCCGGACCCGCCCGGCAAATCTAGCTACCACAAATGCCAGTCTAATGTGAGAGGTCTTTATAAGGTTACGGTCTTAATGAATTAAGAAACACTTAACCAGATAAACATGTAGTGGGACATGAGGGGGTTAAGTGGGTGCCTTGGGTGGCATGTGGAATTAAGTGGGTGCCTTGGGTGGCATTTGAAATACGATTAGAAACACTTAACCAAAATTGAAACATGTAAGTGAACATGACTAAGAAGAGGGTTAAGTAGGATGTACTAGAGGGGACCAAGCTTAGGTGGATGGCTTATGTCAAGTAATGGGGGCCTGTTTCAACCAGTAACCCATACGTATCTTTGTGGGCTCAACCTAAGTCGAGGACGGGACACGCATACTTTGCTTGACTGCAAGAGGCCAAAACAGGTTAGCGGTGGCAACACAAGTCCAACGGGTTCATATGCTTGTGTGAGCCCCGGCTGGTAGGTAAGACGTTGTTGCATCGTGTAGGTATAAGCTGTGCATCAATGGTGGTATCGGGTTGCCACTTTGGGGAGTGATACACCCCACTTGGGAGCCAGCACGGGTATCTACGAGTTAGGGAGCCGATCGCATGGGGGTAGTGGGTACACCTAGTGGAGATAGGGGCAGGCGGCACCTATGAAGGCAACTAGGGGTGCACGAAACTACCATTATCATATTTAAGTTTTGTAGGCGAGATCAACCTTAGGGTGACTAGTGGTGGTGTAGTATAATAGTGGTGGTGCAATATAGTAATTGTCTTATAGTGGTTTAGGTGCGCTTTAACGTTATCTTAGTTCAATCTTGTTTCCTTGTTTACTCTGCCACACTCAATTGTTCATAGTCATTTCCTTATTTTCCAACTTATGCCTTAGCCTAGTTATTTTTGTAATTGTATTGTTAAAGTTATCGCAATCGCCAGACTTTATGTCCGACCCCCTTTGTTTCCTCCTCTTTTCTTCCTTCCCCCCCCCCCCAAGGTGCTCAGGTTAAAACTAGAACCAGTGGAGCTTGATTTTGGACAGCTATATCTCTGCTTTTAGAAGATTGCTTGGATCGCTGAAGTAAGGTTCAACCTCTTTTATTTATGGCTATTTTGTATTGGGAATTATGTCTTTCAATTTATGTACTTTGATTTGGTCAAGATGGATATTTTGTACTTTGACTATGGTTTTTGATGATGTAATCAAACTTATGTATTTTCCGCTGCAATGAAATAAAGTTTTAAAGTTTTAGTACTATTTATATCTGTCTTGTTGTTAAGTTTCTGTTCTATACACACTTAAAATGCTCCATGAAAGTTAATGCATTCCCTTTGTGAGTGACATTAATGGACGTGGGGTGTTACACGTGGTATCAGAGCTGAAGGTTACCAGAAAAGATATGAATTTTGAAAAGTGTTTTTGAAAAACAACTTTTATAAAGAAGTACCTTCAAAAGTACGTTTTAAGGAAAGTATTTTCAAGAGAAAAGCTTATTTTAGAAAGCATAACCCCAAGAGCCGTATATCTTTCCTTCGGTTCTTTTGTATTGAATCTTTCCTTTTTCGTTTTAGCATGTCTAGAATTCCCGAGATACCCGAGGGGATACCAATACCAGGATGGTTTAGGAGGTACTTGGAGACTAGTGCCGCCACCGCAGGTCCAGTAAATCCTCCTCCTCCTCGTGTCGATACTTTTGCAAAGATATGTAAGGACTTTAGGGCAATGGGTGGAAAACCTTTTCACGGGACGGAGACATTTGTTGAAGCTCGTAATTGGCTAAAGGAGGTGGAAGACTTATTTGGAATCTTTGAAGTTGATGATGGAAGAAAGGTCCAGTTAGCTGCCAGGCTAATGAAGGATGAGGCCTCGTTTTGGTGGGAGGTCACTAATGGGGAGCGTCCAATTGATACATGGCCAGACTTCAGGCGGAGGTTTGAGGCGATGTTTTTCTCACGGGCTGAAGAGAATCTATACATAGAAATATTTTTGGCATTGAAGAAGGGGAATCTATCGGTGAAAGAATACGTCAACAAATTCAATCAGTTGGTGAGATTTGGCTTGGACTTGGTGAATACTCAAGAAAAGAAGGCCCTGAGATTTGTTAAGGATTTGAACGAACCGCTTCATGGGTTAGCTATGACCCACATTCCCATGGGAGCTACCTTTGAGAGACTAGTTGACATGGCGCTTATGCATGAAGAGGAGAAGGGCGCCAATGCTAATAAGGCACCCGAGAATAAAGGGGATCAAAAGAAACCGCAACAGCAACAACATAACAAGAAAGGTGGAAAAGGCAACAACGGTAAGGGAAAGAAGAGATGCTTTAACTGTGGGACACCAGGCCATCTAAGAAAAGATTATAGGAAGAAAAAGAAGAATGGCTGTTTCCATTGTGGCAAAGCGGTACATTTATTTAAGGACTGCCCAAAGAAAGGGCAGAGGGCAGGGTCAACCCCGGGAGGATAGGTGCAGGCTCTTATGGCACTAGGGCAGACAAGGAGACAAGTTCAGCCTCTCATGGTCCCACCGCTGCAAGAACGAGGTAGAGCAATTTCCGTTGAAAGTTTAGTTTTTCTGTTTGATCATCCTGTCCATACTTTATTCGATTCTGGCGCATTGCATTCGTTTATCTCTACATCATTGTTGAAACACTGCACCTAGATACTAGTCTAGTTACTGATCCCTTAGTAGTCTCAAATCCTATTGGTGGTTCGGCTCATCTTTCTATGATTTGTCGGTACTTGAGAGTGTTTATCTTAGGCGTTGAGTTTGAATGCAACGCCTTTGTTCTTGGTTTCATGCTCTACGACTTGATTCTAGGTATGGATTGGCTAACTAGATACGGGGCCATCCTAGATTGTGAAAGAAGGGTAGTTAGATTGTTGACTCGTTGTGGAATGACCCTTGATATTTCTTGTGACCCTAGAGGTCCAGTAATTCTTAGCTAACTAGAATCCCTTGACGCATCCGATGATGATTTACATTCTGTTCGTATAGTCCGTGAATATGTTGATGTCTTCGATGAGGTGAGGGGTTTACCCCCAAAACGTGAGATAGACTTTCGAATATATCTAGTAGATAATGCAAAGCCAGTTGCATTGCCAGTGCGCCACATGGCTCCAAGAGAGAGAAGAGAACTCAGTAAGCAAGTTAAAGAATTGCTTGAGAAGGGGTTCATCATACGTAGTATATCGAAGTGGGGTGATCCAATAGTATTTGCCACGAAGGCAGATGGGTCCCTTAGACTTTGTGTGGACAATAGAGAACTTAATAAGCTTACTAAGAAGAATAGACACCCACTGCCGATAATTGACGATCTCTTCGATCAGTTAGTTGGCGCCTCAGTGTTTTCGCAGTTGGATTTAGCCACTGTTTCCATCAGTTGAGAGTGGCTGAGGATAGCATAGACAAGACTGCCTTTAGGATTCCAGACAGTTTCTTCTAGTGGCTTGTGATGCCCTTCGGTTTGACAAACGCCCCCGCATACTTTGTTGACTTGATGAGTAGGGTGTTTAGGGAGTAACTCAATAAATTCATGGTAGTCTTTGTGGACGACATCTTGATCTTTTGTAAGAGCGAGGAAGAGCATGCCCTACATCTTAGGGAAGTGTTGGAGACTCTTCGAGTGCATAGCCTTAAAGCTAAATTTTCTAAGTGTCACTTTTGGAGAAAGGAAGTGCGATTCTTAGGGCTTGTGGTTTCCAAAGAAGGGATAGCTGTGGATCCTACGAAGGTAGTGGCCATCCAAGATTGGAAGGTTCCTAAAAATGCTACCGAGGTGAGGAGTTTCCTAGGGTTGGCTGGCTATTATAGGAAGTTTATCAAAGACTTCGCAAAAATATCAGCCCCATTAACACGCTTGACGAAGAAGAACCTAGTTTTCACATGGGACGTAGATTGTGATGATGCGTTCCAACGTATAAAGAGAGCTTTGACAACAGCCCCAGTCTTAGTATCGCCAGATGGGAGTAAGCCATTTATCGTTTATACTGATGCTTGTGGGATAGGACTAGGCGAAGTCTTAATGCAAGAGGGAAGGGTAATAGCGTATGGTGGAAGGCAGTTGAGAGTGCACGAGAGAAATTACCCTACGCATGACCTAGAGTTGGCCGCTATTGTTTTCATGCTTAAGTCCTGGCACCATTATCTTCTTGGCGAGAAATTCTAATTGTTCACTGATCACAAATCGCTAAAATACTTGTTCTCTCTGAAGGACTTGAACTTAAGGCAGCAAAGGTGGATGGAATTCTTAGCGTCCTATGATTTCGAGATAGCATATACCCCTGGCAAGGGTAACATAGTGGCAGATGCCTTAAGTAGGAAGAGGTTATCCTTGAGTCCATTGTTTGTTGAGCAACGAAGTTTAGAGTTCATCTCTACGTTTGACTTTAGACCTTCCGTTGACTTTGTACCCGGTTTGCTGGCATCCATGGAGGTTAGACCTACGCTTTTGGGACGGACTGGTGAGGCACAGCGAGATGACCCACAGTTGGTTGAGTTAGTAGAGAAGCTCAAAGGAGGGGAGTCATCGAGCCATCTCCATAGGTATACCCTAGATGATAAGGGTTGGTTACGTAGGGACGGTAGACTTTGTGTACCACAGGACGAGAATTTGAGGAAGACCATTCTTGATGATGCACATCGTTCGAAGATGACCATCCATCCCGGCGGGGACAAGATGTACATGGACATGAGACGAGATTACTTTTGGGCCGGCATGAAGAGGGATGTGTCCGAGTTTGTCGCTAGATGGTTGGTATGCCAATAAGTAAAAGAAGAGCAAAAGAAGCCCGGTGGGTTACTTCACCCATTGGAGGTCCCACAATGGAAGTGGTAAAGTGTCTCAATGGACTTTATCGATGGGTTACCGAGATCAAGGAAGGGTAATACGGGGATTTGGTTCGTGGTAGACAGACTTACTAAGAACGCCCATTTCATTCCCGTGAAGAGTAAGAGGACTGCTCCATGGTTAGCCTCCATGTACATTCGAGAGGTAGTTCGTTTGCATGGTGTTCCTTCTAGCATAGTGAGCGACCACGATCCTATCTTCACTAGCGAGTTTTGGAAAAGCTTGCAAGAGGCGGTAGGGACTCAGTTATGTTTAAGCACCGCATATCATCCTCAAACGGACGGCTAGACCGAGAGAGTGAATCGTATTCTAGAGGACTTGTTGAGGTTGTGTGTCTTAGACTTGGGAGGTACATGGGAGGAACATATTCCGTTGGTAGAGTTAGCATATAATAATAGCTTCCAGTCTAGCGTTGGCATGGCACCGTTCGAGGCTCTTTATGGACGGCCGTGTCGTTCGCCTACATGTTGGTGGGAATCTACAGATAAGATCTTGCTTGTATGTAACACCCCGGATTTTTGAATAATCGAATTTACTAAATTAAAGAATAAATGTTTAGCATTGTTATAAGGTTTGTAAGCAAAAGACTTAGTAGCTCATTTGGTTGGAACATGTGACTTGCATACAAGAGGTACAGAGTTCGATCCCCGCCAAAGCCATGTTTTTGTTTTAGGGGAATGGCTAAAAAGCATCTTAGTGTGAACGCGGTTCAAAAAGTAGTTTAGTGCGAAAATGGTTAACTAGGAAGATAGAAATATATATATATATATATATGTATGTATATATATATAAATAAAATAAAATTCAACCTAAAATTTAAGAAAAAAATTCAAAACAGCAGAAGTGGGAAGGCAAAACACCAAACCGACCTATTTTATGGGTCGACCCCAGGGTCAACTCAGGAGGTTTGGAATTGGTCTCGTAGGCCCTAAATGGTCTATGACGAAATTTTATGTTTTAGGGCTTAGATGGCGATTTCTTGTTGGTCTGTTGACATCATTTCTTGGTTTCTAAGGCCTAGATGGATCCTAGGATGATCTGATGACTGTAAATAAATCTAACTCCTATATATACATGGGTAGACTCACATTCTAAAATCAAATAAAATTAGAACCATGGCCGTCATGATGTCAGTCTACAATTTGGAATAGCCGCCACCAATTAGAAGAAGATTAAAGCAACTCAATTCAATCCAACAGCAAATTCAACTACAACAAAGGGACGCTAATAAATTCTAGAACTTCGTTGAATGGTGAGTTTGAGCACTTTAACAAAATAATTGCTAAATTAATTATGATGTGATATACGTTGGATTATAAGTTGTGGTTGTGAATCTAATTCATATGTTTAATCATGTATGTTAACTTGATTCATATTATATGATGTTATGCAAGTTTTATGTATGATGATATGCAAGTTTCATGTATGATGTTATGCAAGTTAATATGATTATGCAAGCTAATATGATTGTGCATGTTTCATATATGATGTTATGGAAGTTAATATGATTATGCAAGTTTCATATATGATGTTATGCAAGTTAATATGATTATGCAAGTTGTACATATGATGTTATGCAAGTTAATAGGATCACGCAAGTTGTATGCGAGTTATATGATGTTATGTAAGTTTGGATCTAAAATATATGCTAGTAGTTCATGATGTTAACTTGTGTCAATTAATCCCTTTTTATAATCCAATCACCTAGGTTTATAACATCAGTTTTTATGCGAATATGGATGTGGAACATATGCTAGTTCGTATAAGTATTATGTTCATATGCAAGTTTAAGTGATAATTGGATTCACATATATACAAGTTCACACCTTTAAAGTTTAGATCCATATTCAAGTTGAGATTTTTATGTTGAAACTATGACATGCATAGTTATGCAAGTTTACACCTTTATGTGGATCCATAGTTTACTCAGGTTAACACTTTTTATTGGATCCATAGTTATGCAAGATGACACCTTTATGTTTAGGTTGACGACATACATAGTTTATGTAAGTTTGTGATAATTACCTAGGCTAGTTGGGTGTAAATCTATGTTCATACATGCAAGCTCACACCTTTTAGATCTATTATTGTGTGTATGTGACTTTGTGACGTTTATTCCCTTTTTTTTAAGTATTTGACTATTTGCTAGTCTAATATGTATATGTCATGTTAAGCGAACGAATAACGGGGGTACGATGGGGATAATAGTGGATACACACATATTGTGAATTTGGCATGTAATGACCTAAAAAGGCATGTAACTAATTTTAAGGAATAAAATTAATTAGTGATGAAATTGGTATAATTTATATACCATAAATAGATGAGCATAATTTAGGAGATAAATTATGGACATAAATAAATATGAAAATTTGAATAGGGAAAGTAATTAAAATTTGGGGAAAAGTAATTATGTATGATTAATTGCCTAAGACACGAGGTTGGACTCATTTGTGGTGTAAGACTGCCCGGACCCGCCCGACAAATCCAGCAGCCACAAATGGTAGCCCAATGTGAGAGGTCAAAGGCCCAAACTAAATGCGTAACAATTGTATGGACATGAGGTTAGGCTCGTTTGTGGTGTAAGACTGCTCGGACCCGCCCGGCAAATCCAGCAGCCACAAATACCAGTCCAATGTGAGAGGTCCAACAGGGGTTACGGTAGTAATAAATTAAGAAACACTTAACCAAAGTAAAACATGTGGTGGGACATGGGGCTTAAGTGGGTGCCTTGGGTGGCATGAGGAAATACGATTAGTAACACTTAACCAAGGTAAAACATGTAAGTGGGACATAGGGGTTAAGTGGGTGCCTTTGGTGGCATGTGGAATTGCTAATAGAAACCCTTAACCAAATTTAAAACATGTAAGTGGACATGAAGGGGGTTAAGTGGGATGTACTAGAGTGGACCAAGCCTAGGTGGAAAGCTTGTGTCAAGCATGGGGGGAGGGCCTTTTCAGTCCAGTAGCCCATTAAGTATCTTTGTGAGCTCGACCCAAGTCAAGGACGGGACATGCCTATTAGGTCTGATTGTTAGAGGCGAAAACGGGTTAGCGGTGGCAACGCAAGTCCAACGGGGTCACTTGTGTGCGTGGGTCCGGGCTGGTAGGTAAGACGTTGTTGCATCGTGTAGTTATAAGCCGTGCATTCCTTGCGTGGTATAAGGTTGCCATATTGGGGAGTGATACACCCCACTATGGGACCTGCACGGATTTCTACGAGTTAGGGAGCCGATCGAATGGGGAGGGGTAGTGGGTACACCTAGTGGAGATAGGAGCAGACGACACCTATGTAGTCAGCTAGGGGTACACGAAGCTACCACTATTATTAATAATTATTAAGGGGGTACGCCTAGTTGAGATAGGAGCAGGCGGCACCTATGACGTCAGCTAGGAGTACATGGAATAACCATTATTACTTATTGAAGGGGTACATCTAGTGGGGATAGGTACACGCTTGGTACCTATGAAAGCAACTAGAGATATACAGTCAAACATGGAGGATAATGGGTACACCTAGTAGTACACGAAGCTATCATCGTCTTATTTAGCCAAGAGGGATCAAATTTCTAGAGTGACTAGTAGGGGTGCAGTTAGTGTTAGTACAGTACAGTATGGTACAGTACGGTAGAGTATAGTAATTATCCTATATTGATTAGGAAGCGCCATTAACGTTATCTATGTTTCTCTTGATTGCCATGCCATACCCTTCTGGTTCACACAGTCATTACCTTATTCTCCAGCTTATATCTTATCATATTGCTTTAGTAATTATGTTGTTAGAGTTATCGGACTCGCCAGACTTTATGTCTGACCCCCTTTGTTTCCACCTCTTTTCTTCCTTCCCCCCTCCCCCTAGGTTCTAAGGGTGGGACTAGTACTAGTGGAGCTTGATTGGGATCTCTTTGGGAGCACTTGGATTTGGATTGATGAAGTAAAGTTCAGCCTATCATTTTCTTTATGGCTATTTGTAGTAGTGGGATTATGTACTTTGTTTTATCAAGATGGATATTATGTACTTGACTTTGGTTTATGGTTTTTGATGATGTAACCAAACATATTTACCTTCTCCTGCAATAAATAAAGTTTTAAATTTTCAATGACTGCTTTATATCTGTCTTGTTGTGATTTTCTGTTCTATGTTCACTTAAAATGCTCCATGGAAGTTAATGCATTCCCTTTGCGAGTGACATTAATGGACGTGGGGTGTTACACGTGGTATCAGAGCTAAAGGTTACCAGAACAGATAGGATATTTTGAAAAACTATTTTTCAAAAGCATTTTTATAAAGAATACTTTCAAAAATATGTTTGTAGAAGAGTATTTTTGAAAGAAAGGTTTATTTTAAGAACATAATCCCCAAGAGCCATATATCCTTCTTTCGATTCCCCGTTTTGAATCTCTTCCTCTTTCCCTTTTTGAGTCCCACCCCCTCCGCGTATAGATGCTTTTTCTAAGATAAATAAGGACTTCCGTACGAAGGACGCAAAACCACTTCAAGGGACTTAGACGTTTGTCGGGCTAGAAGTTAGCCCAAGGAAGTGGAGGGCTTGTTGGTACCTTTAATATAGACGATGGGAGGAAGGTTCAAATAGCTGTTTGGTTAACAAAGGACGAAACCTCATCTTGGTGGGAGGTCACGAATGGAGAATGTGAAGAAGAAGGCTAGTTGTTTTGGAGAAATAGGACACCTTACGATTGTCCAAAGAGGCAAGGACAAAGTACAGGATCTTCTGGAGGGTAGTTGTATTCCCTCGCAGCCGGTATACCTGATAGGGGTAGGACCGTCTAGGTTGAAATTTGGTTTTCTTTATCATCCCGTTTGAACTTTGTTTGATTCTGGTGCTTCATACTCGTTAGCATCTGCTTCGTTAGTTGAAACACTGCACCTAAATACTAGTCTAATTAAGGATCCCATCCTAGTCTCAAATCCTGTTGGTGGTTCGGCTCATCCTTCAATGGTTTGTCGGGATTTGAGAGTTTCTATCTTGGGCATTGGATTTGAATGCAACACCTTCGTCCTTGGTTTCACGGGCTATAGTTTGATGCTAGGGGTGGATTGGATAGCCAGGCGGGGTGCCATCCTAGATTGTGAAAGGAGGGTAGTTAGACTATTGATTCATTATGGAAAGACCCTCATATTTCTTGTGACCCTAGGGGTTCTGTGATGCTTAGCTGCCTAAAATCGTCTGACGCATCCAATGATGATTGGGAGTCTGTTTGTGTGGTCCGTGAGTATGGAGACGTATTTGATAAAGTGCGGGGATTATCTAGAGGCGCGAAATAAGTTTTCGTTTGTGCTTAATAGATTAAGCAAAGCCAGTTATGTGATCAGCGGTGGTTTTGGAGCAAGACTGGCAAGGACAGCCAGAGTCGGTCAAGTGCTCATTTGGTTGGCCATTTTACTAGTATCATCTCACGTAGGTCGTCTGAATTTGAAGGAGGTATCCCTTGGGTATTTGTCTGATATTGGTTTAGGCCTTTGGGGCTTGTACTTGGGGGATGTCGAGTTCAACTAGGATGGTCTGTGTGAGAGATGGATAGTTGTGATGATTTTGCATGGGATAATATCCTGGTTTTCTCTAGAAGCAGATAAGAGCATACCCTACATCTTAGAGAAAGCTTAGGGACCCTACAAGCGCACCAGCTTAAAGCTAAGTTCTCCAAAATACCATTTTTGGAGGAAAGAAGAGAGGATTTTAGGGCATGTGGTCTCTAGGGAAGGGTGATATGTTATGGTGGAAGATAATCGAAAGTCCATGAGAAGAATTACCCTACCCACGACTCAGAATTGGCTGCCATAGTTTTTGCGCTCAAGTCTTGGCGTCATTGTTTGCTTGGTGAGAAGTTTGAGTTGCTTGCAGACCATAAGTCGCTAAACTACTTGTTCTCTTAGAAAGATCTAAACCTGAGGCAACAAAGGTGGATGGAGTTCTTGGCGTCCTACGATTTCGAGATAGCATATACCCTTGACAAGGGTAACGTTGTGGCGGAAGCCAAGAGTAGGAAAAAATTGACATTGAGTCCTTTGTTTGTCGAGCGACGTAGCTTAGAGTTTATCTCTACCTTGGACTTTAGACCATCCATTGATTTTGTACCCAGTTTTCTAGCGTCCTTGAGGTCAGACCTACGCTTTTGGGATGGGTTGGAGAGGCACAGCATGATGACCCACAGTTGATGGAGTTAGTAGAGAAGCTCATAAGAAGGGAGTCATCAAGCCACCTAAGTAGGTATACCCTAGATGATAAGGGTTGGTTGCGTAGGGACGATAGACTTTGTGTATCACGGGATGAGAGCTTGAGGAAGGCTATTCTTGATGATGCACATCGTTCGAAGATGACCATTAATCCCGGCGGGGGCAAGATGTACAAAGACATGAAGCGAGTTTTCTTTTGGGCCGGTATGAAGAGGGATGTGGCCGAGTATGTCGCTAGATGCTTGGTGTGCCAACAAGTAAAAGCGGAGCAAAATAAACCCGGTGGGTTGCTTCACCCATTGGAGGTTCCATAATGGAAGTGGGATAGTGTCTCGATGGATTCTGTCGATGGATTGCCGAGATCAAGGAAGGGTAATACGGGGATTTGGGTTGTGGTAGACAGACTTACTAAAGAGCGCCCATTTCATTCCCGTGAAGAGTAAGAGGACTGCTCCATGGTTAGCTTCCGTATACATTCGAGAGGTAGTTCGTTTGCACAGTGTTCCTTCTAGCATAGTGAGCGATCGAGATCCTATCTTTACTAGCGAGTTTTGGAAGAGCTTACAAGAGGCGGTAGGGACTCAGTGATGTTTGAGCACCGCATATCATCCTCAAACGGACGGCCAGACCGAGAGGGTGAATCGTATTCTAGAGGACCTTTTGAGGCTATGTGTCTTAGACTTTGGAGGTACATGGGAAGAGCATCTTCCGTTGGTGGAGTTCGCGTATAATAATAGCTTTCAGTCTAGCATTGGCATGGCACCTTTCGAAGCTCTTTATGGAAGGCCTTGTCGTTCACCTACATGTTGGTAGGAATCTACAGATAAGATCTTGCTTGGGCCCGATATGAGTAGAGAGATTTCGGAAAAGATCGATTTGATTCCAAGGAGGATGAAGGCGGCGCAAGATAGGAAGAAATCTTATCCGGACAAGAGGAGGATAGACCTTGAGATTGATATTGGGGACATGGTCTTTATCAAGCTGTCTCCATTACGGAATGTTGTTCGCTTTGGGTCCGTTGGGAAGTTAGCACCAAGGTTCATAGGGCCGTTTCCTATTAAGGAGAGGATTGGACAAATGGCGTATAGAGTGGAGTTGCCGAAGAGACTTAGTGGCGTACACGATGTATTCCATGTGTCACATTTGAGGAATTGCTTGCACGAGACCGCGGAAGTGGTAGAGCGGAGCTTGCTTAGAGAGGTGGAGATAGAGCGTGATGCGACGATTCGGCGAGCTGCTACGTGCATTCTTGGAACGGAAGTTAACAAGTTGAGGAATCGATATGTCAGGTTAGTCAAAGTGCAATGGGGAGATGATGAGAAAGACGCTACTTGGGAGACGGAAGAGAAGATGCGTTCATTGTACCCTTTTCTTTTCGAGGGTATGTCTTTTAATTTCTCTTTTATCGCTTAGCATGTACTTATTCTATCTTTAGTATGTCCTCTCGATAGTATCTTCGACCTTTAGATAGGGTAGTCCTATGGTTGAAACATGTGTTTGAGACATGTTATGTATGATGGATGCTCGTGGATGCAAGTGTTTGCTAGTGGTTGCTCGTGGATGCATATACGCACACTTTAGGCACTAGATCGGCTCAGTCACTCTCATATTGCATATTGCATATAAATATGTGTGCATAATTAAATTAATGAATGAACAATGGTTGTATTATCATATGGATGCTGCATTAAGATGAATGGTTGTGCACGCATATAGAATTAATAAGTATCATTAGGACTCTTTTGCATACATAATGGACGCATGGCACTATCATGATTTGCATTAAGGAGGTCAACTGAATCAGTAGACCGCCTGATTTTGTATTAGATAAGAAACATATACACACACTCTGCATATGTTCATATAGCATTTGAAATTCTATAAGGACAATGGATGCATGTGTTTGGTGGTTGAGTAGATGGTTCTTTGGATGTTAGGATATGCATTCCCCTTATCTTGGAGATTTTAGGAGCGAAATCCTTTAAGGAGGGGAGAATGTAACACCCTGGATTTTTGAATAATCGAATTAACTAAATTAAAGAATAAATGTTTAGCATTGTTCTAAGGTTTGTAAGCAAAAGACTTAGTAGCTCATTTGGTTGGAACATGTGACTTGCATACAAGAGGTATAGAGTTCGATCCCCGCCAATGCCATATTTTTGTTTTAGGGGAATGGCTAAAAAGCGGCTTAGTGTGAATGTGGTTCAAAAAGTAGTTTAGTGTGAAAATGGTTAACTAGGAAGATAGAAATATATATATAGATATATATATAAATAAAATAAAATTCAACATAAAATTTAAGAAAAAAATTCAAAACAGCGGAAGCGGGAAAGCAAAACACCATACCGACCTATTTTATGGGTCGACCCCAGGGTCGACTCAGGAGGTTTGGAATTGGTCCCGTCGGCCCTAAATGGTCTATGACGAAATTTTATGTTTTAGGGCTTAGGTGACGATTTCTATTTGGTTTGTTGACATCATTTCTTGGTTTCTAAGGCCTAGATGGATCCTAGGACGATCTGATGGCTGTAAATAAATCTAACTTCTATATATACATGGGTAGACTCACATTCTAAAATCAAATAAAATTAGAACCATGGTCATCATGATGTCAGTCTACAACTTGGAATAGCCACCACCAATTAGAAGAAGATTAAAGCAACTCAATTCAATCCAACAGCAAATTCAACTACAACAAAGGGACGCTAATAAATTCCAGAACTTCGTTGAATGGTGAGTTTGATCACTTTAACAAAATAATTGCTAAATTAATTATGATGTGATATACGTTGGATTATAAGTTGTGGTTGTGAATCTAATTCATATGTTTAATCATGTATGTTAACTTGATTCATATTATATGATGTTATGCAAGCTTTATATATGATGTTATGCAAGTTTCTTGTATGATGTTATGCAAGATTAATATGATTATGCAAGTTAATATGATTATGCAAGTTTCATATATGATGTTATGCAAGTTAATATTATTATGCAAGTTTCATATATGATGTTATGCAAGTTAATATGATTATGCAAGTTTCATATATGATGTTATGCAAGTTAATACGATTATGCAAGTTGTACATATGATGTTATGCAAGTTAATAGGATCACGCAAGTTGTATGCGAGTTATATGATGTTATGTATGTTTGGATCTAAAATATATGCTAGTAGTTCATGATGTTAACTTGTGTCAATTAATCCCTTTTTATAATCCAATCACCTAGGTTTATAACTTCAGTTTTTATGCGAATATGGATGTGGAACATATGCTAGTTCGTATAAGTATTATGTTCATATGCAAGTTTAAGTGATAATTGGATTCACATATATACAAGTTCACACCTTTAAAGTTTAGATCCATATTCAAGTTGAGATTTTTATGTTGAAACTATGACATGCATAGTTATGCAAGTTTACACCTTTATGTGGATCCATAGTTTACTCAGGTTTACACCTTTTATTGGATCCATAGTTATGCAAGATGACACCTTTATGTTTAGGTTGACGACATAATTAATTTATGTAAGTTTTTGATAATTACCTAGGCTAGTTGGGCGCAAAACTATGTTCATTCATGCAAGCTCACACCTTTTAGATCTATTATTGCGTGTATGTGACTTTGTGACGTTTATTCCCTTTTTTTAAGTATTAGACTATTTGCTAGTCTAATATGTATATGTCAGGTTAAGCGAACGAATGACGGGGGTACGATGGGGACAATAGTGGATACACACATATTGTGAATTTGGCATGTAATGGCCTAAAAAGGCATGTAATTAATTTTAAGGAATAAAATTAATTAGTGATGAAATTGGTATAATTTATATATCATAAATAGATGAGCATAATTTAGGTGATAAATTATGGACATAAATAAATATGGAAATTTGAATAGGGAAAGTAATTCAAATTTGGGGAAAATTAATTATGTATAATTAACTGCCTAAGACACGAGGTTGGACTCGTTTGTGGTGTATGACTGCCCGGAGTCGCCCGACAAATCCACCAGCCACAAATGGTAGCCCAATGTAGGTCAAAGGCCCAAACTAAATGCGTAACAATTGTATGGACACGAGGTTAGGCTCGTTTGTGGTGTAAGACTGCCCGGACCCGCCCGGCAAATCCAGTAGCCACAAATGCCAGTCTGATGTGAGAGGTCATATAGGGGTTACGGTAGTAATAAATTAAGAAACACTTAACCAAAGTAAAACATGTGGTGGGACATGGGGGTTAAGTGGGTGCCTTGGGTGGCATGAGGAAATACGATTAGTAACACTTAACCAAGGCAAAACATGTAAGAGGGACATAGGGGTTAAGTGGGTGCCTTGGGTGGCATGTGGAATTACTAATAGAAACCCTTAACCAAATTTAAAACATGTAAGTGGTCATGAAGGGGGTTAAGTGGGATGTACTAGAGGGGACCAAGCCTAGGTGGAAAGCTTGTGTCAAGCATGGGGGGGCTTTTCAGTCCAGTAGCCCATTAAGTATCTTTGTGAGCTCGACCCAAGTCGAGGACGGGACGTGCCTACTGGGTCTGATTGTTAGAGGCCAAAACGGGTTAGCGGTGGCAACGCAAGTCCAACGGGGTCACGTGCGTGCGTGGGTCCGGGCTGGTAAGTAAGACGTTGTTGCATCGTGTAGTTTTAAGCCGTCCATTCCTTGCGTGGTATAAGGTTGCCATATTGGGGAGTTATACACCCCACTGTGGGACCTGCACGGGTATCTACGAGTTAGGGAGCCAATCAAATGGGGCAGGGTAGTGGGTACACCTAGTGGAGATAGGAGCAGACGACACCTATGTAGTCGGCTAGTTGTACTCGAAGCTACCACTATTATTAATAATTATTAAGGGGGTACACCTAGTGGAGATAGGAGCAGGCGGCACCTATGACGTCAGCTAGGAGCACATGGAATTACCATTATTACTTATTGAAGGGGTACATCTAGTGGGGATAGGTACACGCTGGGTACCTATGATAGCAACTAGAGATATACAGTCAAACATGGAGGATAGTGGGTACATCTAGTAGTACACGAAGCTATCATCGTTCTATTTAGCCAAGAGGGATCATATTTCTAGAATGACTAGTAGGGGTGCAGTTAGTGTTAGTACAATACAGTATGGTACAGTACGGTAGAGTATAGTAATTATCTTATATTGATTAGGAAGCGTCATTAATGTTATCTCTGTTTCTCTTGATTGCCTTGCCATACCCTTGTGGTTCACACAGTCATTACCTTATTCTCCAGCTTATATCTTATCATATTGCTTTAATAATTATGTTCTTAGAGTTATCGGACCCGCCAGACTTTATGCCTGACCCCCTTTGTTTCCACCTCTTTTCTTCCTTCCCCCCCTCCCCCCCCCCCCCCCCAAGGTGTGGGACTAGTACTAGTGGAGCTTGATTGGGATCTCTTTGGGAGCACTTGGATTTGGATTGCTGAAGTAAAGTTCAGCCTATCATTTTCTTTATGGCTATTTGTCGTAGTGGGATTATGTACTTTGTTTTATCAAGATGGATATTATGTACTTGACTTTGGTTTATGGTTTTTGATGATGTAACCAAACATATTTACCTTCTTCTACAATAAATAAAGTTTTAAATTTTCAATTACTACTTTATATCTATCTTGTTGTGATTTTCTGTTCTATATTCACTTAAAATGCTCCATGGAAGTTAATACATTCCCTTTGTGAGTGACATTAATGGACGTGGGGTGTTACATTGGACCCGATATGATTAGAGAGACTTAGGAGAAGATCGATCTGATTCGAAGGAGGATGAAGATGGCGCAAGATAGGCAGAAATCGTATGCGGACAAGATGAGGACAGATCTTGAGTTTGATATTGGGTACATGGTCTTTGTCAAGGTGTCTCCATTATGGAATGTGGTTCGCTTTGGGTCCGTTGGGAAGTTAGCACCAAGGTTCGTAGGGCCATTTCCTATTAAGGAGAGGATTGGACAGATGGCGTATAGAGTGGAGTTGCCCGAGAGACTTAGTGGTGTAAGTGATGTATTCCATATATCATATTTGAGGAAGTGCTTGCATGAGACCGCGGAAGTGGTAGAGCCGACCTTGCTTAGAGAGGTGGAGATCGAGCGTGATGCGACGAGCTCCTACGTGCATTCTTGTGTCGGAGATTAAGAAGTTGAGGAAACGAGAGGTCAAGCTAGTCAAAGTGCAATGGGGAGATGATGAGAGCAACGCTACTTGGGAGACGGAAGAGAAGATGCGTTCATTGTACCCTTTTCTTTTCGAGGGTATGTCTTTTAATTTCTCCTTTATCGCTTAGCTTGTACTTGATTTATCTTTAGTATGTCCTCTCGCTAGTATCTTTGACCTTTAGATAGGGTAGTCCTATGGTTGAAACATGTGTTTGAGACATGTTATGTATGATGGATGCATGTGGATGCAAGTGGTTGCTAGTGGTTGCTCGTAGATACATATACACACACTTTAGGCACTAGATCGGCTCAGTCACTTCATATTGTATATTGCATATAAATGTGTGTACATAATTAAGTAATGGATGTATAATTGTAACACCCCGTGAATTCTATAACTGTGAAATTCATAAATTAAAGTATAATTAATTTCAAATCAAAGAACTAAGGGAAACGGGATACGCCATTGCGTTCGTCTCGGAAAAATACGCGAAATAGAGTCCGAGTTTTCGAAAAACGGATATCGTATGAAGAAGTTATGGACGAACGAAGTTGGGCGAAAAACCGAAAAAGGGCCAGAATGCACTGGCGCACTTGGGAAGTGCGCCAGAACAAAAATGAACTGGCGCACCTGTGAAGTGCGCCAGTACATTTTTGACCTGGCGCACCTGCCAAGTGCGCCCAGGTCAAAAATAACCTGCTGGCCAGGTCTGGTCTAGCCCTGGCTGGCCAGGTCGGTGTATGGTCGAATTTCTGTGGTCTGCTTGGTCATTAGGGCTAGGTGGCGAGTTTTTATTGGTCTCTCTTCCTAATGAATGGCTACGATCTAACCTAGCAACATCAATGGTCCTAATCAATTCCTAACCTCTATATAAACAACCCTAGACTAAACCCTAATCTATTCATTCAAAATAAGATTATAGCCGCCATGTTGCTGAGGAACGACAAAGAGTAGCCGCCGACTAGAGAGAGAGTTAGGAAGAAAGTTCTAAAGCCTAAAGCAATTCAAGCAACCTAAAGCTAATCAATTCAACAAAGGAATCGTGTCTCTTAATTAGAGAATTCGCCGCAACCATTGTAAGTAGAGTATTACTTTGGTATAATAAACAACTGTGTTGATGTGTATGCTTGAATTGTGGCAATGGAAGTAATTCATATTTGTGCGTTCTTATCAATTTATATACGTTTGGATATTCTCGAATTATATTATTCATTATAAAGAACTACATGCGGTAGTTCTATGCAAATATACGTTTGGAATATTGCGCAAATTATGTAGTCTATGTTGAAGCTACATGTATGTAGTTGATTGAAATTTATGCAAGTTTGGGCTTTGGTATTATGCCATCATGATGTATATCTTTGTGCATAAATCATTTTGCAAGTAATTGAGACAAGTTTGGTTGTTATAGTTCATATGAAACTATGTTGGAATTTTGACACTATAATCCATGTATTAAGTCATGCTTTTGCAAAATTTATGAATATGGCTAGGCTATGAATGATATTTGGCATAATTGAAATCTATGATTAAGTCTATCTTGTTTAAAAGGATTATATGATGACATATGTGAGACATGGCTAGGTTAGACTCAAAAATCCCTTTTTGCAGGTTTAAAAGCAAACACCATGATTAGGAATATTTATGCATAAGTATATTTATACCATCATTATGTGATTAAACTTAAATCATGATTAAGTTGAACTATGCTTTTGTGTTAGTAACAAAGTATCCTCTTTGTAAACATGTAGAAACCTTATGAACATGACTTGTTTATATTTATGCCATGAACAAATTTAACTATACTTATGCCATGCTCATGTTTGATATTATGCCATGCCTATGCTAGAAATATTTATGCCATGCTTATGTTTGACATTATGCCATGCTTATTCTAGAAATATTTATGCCATGCTTATGTTTGACATTATGCATAAATAAGAATATAGGTTCATGTTGCAGTTAAACCTATGCAAGTTCACATGCCTTGACTTATGTCACCTATGTTACCACTATGCAAGTACACCAGTTTCTATTATGTATTTCCAACGTCATATGCAAGTTCATGCGCTCACCTTCCCCTCTTTGTGTATGTAATCACGCTTTAAGCCTCCCCTTTCGCATGGCTAAATTGGGCTTTAAAAGGCTAAGCCCAATATATATAAACGGACGTGTAAAGAACGGGGGTAAATAACGTTGGGCTAAAATTAATTAATGAATGAAAATATAAAATAGAAGGGCCCAAATTCAAGTATGGGTTGGGCCCATGATTGGTGTAACCTTTACACCATTAACTTAATAATGGGCCGCAAATATTTACATATAAGAAATAAAGAAGAATGACAAGACATGTAAATGTAGAAAAGACGATATGTTTAACCCGAGGTTGGATTGAGTTGTGATGTAAACCTGCCCGGAACCGCCCGGCTGTCCAGTAGTCACAACAATATCTATCCAATGTGAGAGGTTAAACATGGAGCCCAGCAAGGACCCGAGGTTAGACTGAGTTGTGGCGTAAGACTGCCCGGAACCAACCGGCAACAGGCAGCCACAACAATACCTGTCTAATGTGAGAGGTCAGGGCCTTAATAAGACAATTAAGGCTGAGTCAGGATTGTTAGGATTAAGTGAACTAAAGACTTAATCAAAATGGAACATGCTAAACTAAACAGACTGGTGGGGTTAGGTTAGGAAACACTTAACCAACTTAGCATGTTGGCTAGAGGTAGAAAACCTAGTAACGGGGGACCCTTTTCAGCAGTAACCCTAAAAAGTGTATCAGGATACCCTGAAACTAGGCAGGGTGGGGCACGATTACTGGGCTGATTGTAAGAGGTCAAATCGACGGCGGTGGTGTAGCAGTGTAGGTTCTAACGGTGTGCGGGCGTGCACGCACTCCGGCGCAGAAAAATAAAGCACTGGACACCAGTAGCATACCTTTGCACTCTAAGGTTGTGTCGGGTTGCCACTATGGGACTTGATACACCCCATGGTGGGACCAGCATAGGTAACTACAGACATCGGGGGCCGTAAGACACATGTAACTATGCGAGTAGGAGCCGATCATCGTAGAATGGATCACACTACCCTGATTATGGGGTGCAAATTGGAAACTAGTTTATATGGGTTCAGAGATTAACATGGGGTACGATAGTATATTCGACCCTAGATAACTTAACCAAGTTCATAGTGTTTGCCCACTTCCTGTTTTACTTATCATACCCAGTTCTTTATTCATAGACAAAGTAGTACTTGACTTACTCAGGCTTTATGTCTGACTCTATTTTTCTTTCGTCTTCTTTCTTCCGTTTCCCCCCCCCCAGGTCCTCAGGGAGGGAACACAGCAGCTTGACCTACCTCAACATCCAGCTTGAAGAAGAGAAATGTATTGCTTGGACTTTCCTGTTTTGAACTATGGCTTTGGACAATTCACTATGGGGCTTTGGCAGTTTATCTATGTTTTATTTATGCTTCTTTAAAAATAATGTACTCAAGACAGATTATGAAGTATTATGTTATGTTTTTGGAAGGGATGTTGTTGTAACACGTATTTGACTTTATGAAATAAAATTTGTTGTTCTTCCGCTGGTTTACAAATATGTGTTATTATATCTGTCTTGTATATCTGTGACTTGTACTTATAAACCTCCACCAAAATTAGGGCATTCCCTTTGAGAGTGACCCTAACGGAGGTGGGGTGTTTCACTTGGTATCAGAGCATAGGTTTACCAGATAAGATAAAAAGTTTTGAAAATTTATTTTCAAAAAGGAAATTTAAAGAAGCATTTTTAAAAGAAAAATATTATTTTATTTTAAAAAAAAAAAAGGCAAAGTCCACTCCCCAAAGCCATAGGTATTATCTCTTATCCTTCGTTTTGAATCTATCCTTTTTGTTTCAGCATGTCCCAAGAACTTAACTTGCCTGAAGGAGTACCCATACCTGGTTGGTTTAGACGTTTCTTAGAGGCAAGGGCCACTCAACCAGGTCCTACCGTTCCTCCTCCCCCAGCTGCAGCAGCACCTTTTCCTCCACCTCCTCCTCGGGGAAACAATTTTGCTAAGATATGTAAAGATTTTAAAGCTATGGGAGGAAGGGATTTCCATGGAACTGAGTCCTTCGTAGCAGCTAGAAATTGGCTGAAGGAAACTGAGGATCTATTCATCATCTTTGAGGTAGAGGACAAACAAAAAGTACAATTGGCGGTGTGGCTATTGAAGGGTGAGGCTTCCTACTGGTGGGAAGTCACTAATGCTGAAAGACCAGTGGAGACATGGGAGGACTTTAGGGCAAGGTTTGAGACTAAATTTCTCTCAGATGCGGAAAGAAGTTTGCAGTTAGAAAAATTCTTATTTCTTAAGCAAGGGGACAAGACTGTTAGAGAGTATGTGAATCAGTTTGATGAGCTGGCTAGGTTTGGGCTTGACCTAGTCAACACCCCGCACAAGAAGGCTCTCCGTTTTGTCAAAGGGTTAAATGAGCCATTACACAGTTTGGCCATGACACATATACCCATGGGGGCCACGTATGAAAGATTGGTGCAAATGGCATTGCTGAATGAGGAGGACAAGGGCAAGAAGGAGGCAAAGGCAGAAAGCTCTCAAGGGAAGAAAGAGGGTTTGCAGCCTAAGAAGACAGACTTTAAGAAGGGCGGGAAAGACAACAAGTCCCGAGAGAAGAGGAAGTGTAAATTCTGTGGCAAAGTGGGGCACTTAGTGAAAGATTGCCGGAAAAAGAAGGCCAAGGAGAATGGTGGGTGCTTTTCTTGCGGTGAGACGGGCCACAGGGCTAAGGACTGCCCAAAGAAACGTGGACAGGGGCAGGGCACTGGATCCACCCCAGGGGCACAGGTTCATGTGCTAGAAGCGCCACCTCTGCAACAGCGAGGTATAAACACTTCTGTAGAAAGTGTAGTTTGTCTTTATGATCACCCCGTTCGCACTTTATTTGATTCTGGCGCATCACACTCCTTTATCTCGTCTGCTTTAGTAGAATCTCTGCACCTAAAAACTAGTATGGTAGAGGACCCCTTAATTGTTTCAAACCCAATTGGGGGCCCAGCTCATTTGTCTATGATCTGTCTGGATTTGAAAATTTCTATCCTAAGTGTTGAATTTCAATGTAGTGCCTTTGTTTTGGGCTTTTCGGGGTATGGTTTGATTTTGGGTATGGATTGGCTATCCAGTAATGGGGCCATCCTTGATTGTGAGAAAAGGGTTGTTAGGCTCCTAACCCAGCTCGGTAATACTTTGGAAATTTCTTGTAATCCCTCGTATGCGGTTACGCTTAGTTATCTTGAATCGCTAGATACCTCTGTTGAAAATTTGAAATCAGTTAGAGTGGTCCGGGAATATCCGGATGTCTTTGAAGAGGTGAAGGGCTTACCTCCGAAGCGGGAAATAGACTTCCGCATATATCTTGTAGATAATGCAAAGCCCGTTGCGTTACCCGTTAGACACATGGCTCCACGAGAAAGGAAAGAGCTCAGTAAATAGATTAAAGAGCTTCTAGAAAAGGGGTTCGTTAGGAGGAGCATTTCAGAATAGGGCGCTCCAGCAGTGTTCGCCACTAAGGCTGAAGGTTCATTTCGCTGATGCATGAGTTGTAAAGAATCACCTTAGTAAGTACATTTGGGCAACATAGTTGACATTTGTTTATTTTCAAGAGATAATTCATCTATGTGGAATACCTTCTAGTAAGTGAACAAGATCCAAGATTCACTAATGAATTTTGGAGAGCTTGCATGGAACCATGAGTACGCAGTTAGGCTTGAGCCAAGTATACTAGAAGGAGAATGAGTGAAAGAGGAACGAGAGTCAAGGGTTCCAACTCATATTTTGGAAACAAGAATTAAGAAGCTACGAAATTGTGAAGTTAAAGATGGACAAAGCATAATGGAGTTAAGCTCAAGAAATGCGACTTAGAAGATTGAAGACTAGATCCGTACATAATATCTCTTCTTAAGAGTATATCCTCTCGGTCCCATTCTCAATCCAATTTCCGTCGCAAACCCCATAGGAAGTATGACTCATCTGTTAGTAACACATGTTGGGGCTCGAGGGTGTTCGTTGGTCTTACTAAAGTTTTTGGGTTTTATAGGATACGGATTGGTCTTAGGAAGGGACTCCCTTGTGACCTAAAAGGAGTCCATCATGCTTAGTTTCCTAGAATCATATATGGTGGTTGGGTTGAGAAATTCTTTGGGTGTCAGTCTGATGTTGATTTCGGTCTTCGGGGCTGATGCTTAGAGAGTTCTTCTCCTAATCAATATATATGTGGCATAGATTTCTAGTTTTGACATTGCCTAATGGGCACAAAGTTTTTACTTGTTTCTATCATTCGACTATACCTTTAGGTAGGACCATTTCCTATCATTGAGAAAATTTGGAAAATGACCTATAGATTAGAGCTACCCGAAAGATTGGCCGGAGTTCACAACGTTTTTCATGTTTCACATCTCCGAAAATGTCTACATGAGTCTGCTGAAGTGGTAGAGCCGAATATCCTCGAAGAGGCCGAAGTGGAACGCGAAGCAACCATAAGGAAAGTTCCAACCCGCATCTTAGGAACGGAAGTGAAGAAGCTACGCAACCGCGAAGTCAAGCTCGTCAAAGTTCAGTGGAGCGACGCCGAGGAAGACGCGACTTGGGAAACTGAAGCTAGAATCCGTACAGCCTACCCTTTTCTGTTCGAGGGTACATCCTTGATCTTTCCTTTTCCTTAAAGTTGCGCTTTTATCTATCTTTTTAGGTATATTTCCTCGACCGTATCTTTTAGGTAGAAACCCTTTGGATGGAAACATGTAGTTGAAACATGTTATGGATGATGGTTACAAGTGGTTGCAAGTGATTGCTAGTGGTTGCTCGTGGTTGCATATACACACACAATCTAGGTTTTAGATCGGCTCAGTCACTTCATATTGCATATGCATATATGTTTGCATTCGTATATGGTTGAACTTTAATGTGTTGTCATGTGGATGCTGCATTTGTATTGAATGATTGTGCACTCATGTAGAATCAAGAATAGGGAAAATTTGCATACATAATGGATTCATGGCACTTACATAATTCGCATTAAGGAGGTCAACTGAATCAGTAGACCGCCTGATTTTGCATTAGATAAGTTCATGTACACACACACTTCGCATATGATCATGAAGCATTAGAAGTCTTTTAAGGACAATGGATGCTCGTGTTTGATGGATGAGTAGATGGATGATTGGATGTTAGGATATACATTCCTCCTAACTTGAAGATTTCGGGGACGAAATCCTTTTAAGTGGGGGAGAATGTAACACCCCGTGAATTCTATAACTGTGAAATTCATAAATTAAAGTATAATTAATTTCAAATCAAAGAACTAAGGGAAACGGGATACGCCATTGCGTTCGTCTCGGAAAAATACGCGAAATAGAGTCCGAGTTTTCGAAAAACGGATATCGTATGAAGAAGTTATGGACGAACGAAGTTGGGCGAAAAACCGAAAAAGGGCCAGAATGCACTGGCGCACTTGGGAAGTGCGCCAGAACAAAAATGAACTGGCGCACCTGTGAAGTGCGCCAGTACATTTTTGACCTGGCGCACCTGCCAAGTGCGCCCAGGTCAAAAATAACCTGCTGGCCAGGTCTGGTCTAGCCCTGGCTGGCCAGGTCGGTGTATGGTCGAATTTCTGTGGTCTGCTTGGTCATTAGGGCTAGGTGGCGAGTTTTTATTGGTCTCTCTTCCTAATGAATGGCTACGATCTAACCTAGCAACATCAATGGTCCTAATCAATTCCTAACCTCTATATAAACAACCCTAGACTAAACCCTAATCTATTCATTCAAAATAAGATTATAGCCGCCATGTTGCTGAGGAACGACAAAGAGTAGCCGCCGACTAGAGAGAGAGTTAGGAAGAAAGTTCTAAAGCCTAAAGCAATTCAAGCAACCTAAAGCTAATCAATTCAACAAAGGAATCGTGTCTCTTAATTAGAGAATTCGCCGCAACCATTGTAAGTAGAGTATTACTTTGGTATAATAAACAACTGTGTTGATGTGTATGCTTGAATTGTGGCAATGGAAGTAATTCATATTTGTGCGTTCTTATCAATTTATATACGTTTGGATATTCTCGAATTATATTATTCATTATAAAGAACTACATGCGGTAGTTCTATGCAAATATACGTTTGGAATATTGCGCAAATTATGTAGTCTATGTTGAAGCTACATGTATGTAGTTGATTGAAATTTATGCAAGTTTGGGCTTTGGTATTATGCCATCATGATGTATATCTTTGTGCATAAATCATTTTGCAAGTAATTGAGACAAGTTTGGTTGTTATAGTTCATATGAAACTATGTTGGAATTTTGACACTATAATCCATGTATTAAGTCATGCTTTTGCAAAATTTATGAATATGGCTAGGCTATGAATGATATTTGGCATAATTGAAATCTATGATTAAGTCTATCTTGTTTAAAAGGATTATATGATGACATATGTGAGACATGGCTAGGTTAGACTCAAAAATCCCTTTTTGCAGGTTTAAAAGCAAACACCATGATTAGGAATATTTATGCATAAGTATATTTATACCATCGTTATGTGATTAAACTTAAATCATGATTAAGTTGAACTATGCTTTTGTGTTAGTAACAAAGTATCCTCTTTGTAAACATGTAGAAACCTTATGAACATGACTTGTTTATATTTATGCCATGAACAAATTTAACTATACTTATGCCATGCTCATGTTTGATATTATGCCATGCCTATGCTAGAAATATTTATGCCATGCTTATGTTTGACATTATGCCATGCTTATTCTAGAAATATTTATGCCATGCTTATGTTTGACATTATGCATAAATAAGAATATAGGTTCATGTTGCAGTTAAACCTATGCAAGTTCACATGCCTTGACTTATGTCACCTATGTTACCACTATGCAAGTACACCAGTTTCTATTATGTATTTCCAACGTCATATGCAAGTTCATGCGCTCACCTTCCCCTCTTTGTGTATGTAATCACGCTTTAAGCCTCCCCTTTCGCATGGCTAAATTGGGCTTTAAAAGGCTAAGCCCAATATATATAAACGGACGTGTAAAGAACGGGGGTAAATAACGTTGGGCTAAAATTAATTAATGAATGAAAATATAAAATAGAAGGGCCCAAATTCAAGTATGGGTTGGGCCCATGATTGGTGTAACCTTTACACCATTAACTTAATAATGGGCCGCAAATATTTACATATAAGAAATAAAGAAGAATGACAAGACATGTAAATGTAGAAAAGACGATATGTTTAACCCGAGGTTGGATTGAGTTGTGATGTAAACCTGCCCGGAACCGCCCGGCTGTCCAGTAGTCACAACAATATCTATCCAATGTGAGAGGTTAAACATGGAGCCCAGCAAGGACCCGAGGTTAGACTGAGTTGTGGCGTAAGACTGCCCGGAACCAACCGGCAACAGGCAGCCACAACAATACCTGTCTAATGTGAGAGGTCAGGGCCTTAATAAGACAATTAAGGCTGAGTCAGGATTGTTAGGATTAAGTGAACTAAAGACTTAATCAAAATGGAACATGCTAAACTAAACAGACTGGTGGGGTTAGGTTAGGAAACACTTAACCAACTTAGCATGTTGGCTAGAGGTAGAAAACCTAGTAACGGGGGACCCTTTTCAGCAGTAACCCTAAAAAGTGTATCAGGATACCCTGAAACTAGGCAGGGTGGGGCACGATTACTGGGCTGATTGTAAGAGGTCAAATCGACGGCGGTGGTGTAGCAGTGTAGGTTCTAACGGTGTGCGGGCGTGCACGCACTCCGGCGCAGAAAAATAAAGCACTGGACACCAGTAGCATACCTTTGCACTCTAAGGTTGTGTCGGGTTGCCACTATGGGACTTGATACACCCCATGGTGGGACCAGCATAGGTAACTACAGACATCGGGGGCCGTAAGACACATGTAACTATGCGAGTAGGAGCCGATCATCGTAGAATGGATCACACTACCCTGATTATGGGGTGCAAATTGGAAACTAGTTTATATGGGTTCAGAGATTAACATGGGGTACGATAGTATATTCGACCCTAGATAACTTAACCAAGTTCATAGTGTTTGCCCACTTCCTGTTTTACTTATCATACCCAGTTCTTTATTCATAGACAAAGTAGTACTTGACTTACTCAGGCTTTATGTCTGACTCTATTTTTCTTTCGTCTTCTTTCTTCCGTTTCCCCCCCCCCCCCCAGGTCCTCAGGGAGGGAACACAGCAGCTTGACCTACCTCAACATCCAGCTTGAAGAAGAGAAATGTATTGCTTGGACTTTCCTGTTTTGAACTATGGCTTTGGACAATTCACTATGGGGCTTTGGCAGTTTATCTATGTTTTATTTATGCTTCTTTAAAAATAATGTACTCAAGACAGATTATGAAGTATTATGTTATGTTTTTGGAAGGGATGTTGTTGTAACACGTATTTGACTTTATGAAATAAAATTTGTTGTTCTTCCGCTGGTTTACAAATATGTGTTATTATATCTGTCTTGTATATCTGTGACTTGTACTTATAAACCTCCACCAAAATTAGGGCATTCCCTTTGAGAGTGACCCTAACGGAGGTGGGGTGTTTCAATAATGGTTGTGTTATCATATGGATGCTGCATTTTGGTGAATGGTTGTGCACACATGTAGAAATAATATGTATCGATATGATTCTTTCACATACATAATGGACACATGGCACTATCATGGTTTGCATTAAGGAGGCCAACTAAATCAGTAGACTGCATGATTTTGCATTAGATAGAGAACATATACACACACTTCTTGCATATGTTCATACAACATTAGGAATTTAATAAGGACAATGGATGCCTATGTTTGATGGTCGAGTAGATGGTTGTTTGGATGTTAGGATACGCATTCTCCTTAACTTGGAGATTTCAAGGGCGAAATCCTTTAAGGAGGGGAGAATGTAAGACCCCGGATTTTTGAATAATTGAATTAACTAAATTAAAGAATAATTAATCTCAGACGTGAGAATTAGGGGAAATGGGTTATGCCATCGTGTTCGTCTCGGAATTCTGGTCGAGATAGAGTCTGAGTTTGCGTAAAACGGATATCAGAAGAAGGAGATATGGACGAAGAAAGTCGGATGGGTAAAATAGAGAAAAAAAAAGAAAATTTGCACTGGCGCACTTGGGAAGTGCGCCTGTACAAATTTGCACTGGCGCACCTGCCAAGTGCGCCCAGGCCGAGCAGCAGGCCTGCAAAGCTTTCTGGTTCAGTCTGATCCGTGTTGTGACTCATTGCTGAGTCCTTTTTGACTCCTTGCTGAGTCATTAGGGTTGAGGTGTCACCCTATCCCGACTGCGTGGTTTTGATTAACCCTAAGATCATCCGACGACTATAATTAAATTAAAATTCTATATAAACATGGGTAGACTCAAACCCTAAATCAAAATAAAAACTGAAACTATGGTCGTCATGCTGTCATCTTGTAACCTAGAGTAGCCGCCACCAATTATAGAGGAAGAACAGCTAATCAATTCAGTTCTATTCAACTCTAACAACGAATCTACTTCAAAGGAAAGCTAATACAACTTCAGAACTCAGAATTCAGAACTCAAGACCTTCTTTGAGTTGTGAGTTCGATTTCTTTAATAAAATAATTAGCAATTTAATTGGATTAAGTTTTGATGATGATTATTTGGATATGATGTGAATTATTGACCGCATGTTATAATTATGTTGAAAAATTGTGATGTTATCATACATGTTGTAAATTCTATGATGTTACGTTGTGATCATCTATGTTGTAAAGTTACGATGCTATCATCTATGTTGTAATTGTATGATTGGCTTATGTATAATCAAATCATCACGTTGTTCATATGCTAGTTTGGTTATGTTGATTCATATGATAAATCATATGTACGTATGCAAGTTTAGATTTCGATTTAGAGACGAATCATATACAAGTTGGGGAAAATTATAGGTCACCTTACATGTTTCATGACATCTAGTTTATGTGAAAATTTGATCTAAAGTTAGGCTATGAAATGTGTGAGTTCTATGATAAATTCTAGCTAGTTTACATGTTTAGATGTAAGTTTACACCATTGTTATGCTGCATAAATCACATATGCAAGTATATATAAATATATGAGTTTCGAATATGAATCATGTTATGCAAGTTTGTGGTTATTGCCTACGCAAGTTTACACCTTTAGATGTAGATCCATGACATACATGATTTATGCAAGTTTGTGACCATTATCTAAACAAGTTCACACCTTTAGTTTTGGATCTATGACATATGTAGTTTTATGCAAGTTGTAATTTTGGAATATGCAAGTTTAGATGTAGGACATCATTCACACATGCAAGTTCACCCCTATGTTTAGATCCAGTTTTATCTATATGTATGTTGTGATGTTTTCCCTTTATTCCATGAGTTAGACTATTCGAGTCTAACGTATATTTTACGTTAAACGAACAAACGTACAACGTGGGGTAATGGGATAATATTAAAAGATTTAATATTAAGAATTGGCGTAAATGCCTTAAATGGCATAAAATAAATTTGTGACGAAATTGGTATGATTTTGTATACCATAAATAGATGGACATAATTGAGTCAATTATGGACATCGTTAAATTTGGAATTGATTGATAATTTGAATAGGGAAATTAATTCAAATTGGGGAATGATTAATTAGGTGTAATTAATCATCTAAGACACGAGGTTAGGCTCTTTTGTGGTGTAAGACTGCCCGGACCTGCCCGGCAAATCCAGCTGCCACAAATGCCAGTCTAATGTGGTAGGTCTTAGGCATAAAATAAATACGTAACAATTGTAAAGACACGAGGTTAGGCTCGTTTGTGGTGTAAGACTACCCGGACCCGCCCAGCAAATCCAGCTGCCACAAATGTCAGTCTAATGTGAGAGGTCTTCATAAGGTTACGGTTTTAATGAATTAAGAAACACGTAACCAGATAAACATGAAGTGGGACATGAGGGGGTTAAGTGGGTGCCTTGGGTGGCATGTGGAATTAAGTGGGTGCCTTGGGTGGCATTTGAAATACGATTAGAAACACTTAACCAAAATTGAAACATGTAAGTGAACATGACTAAGAAGAGGGTTAAGTGGGAAGTACTAGAGGGGACCAAGCTTAGGTGGATAGCTTGTGTCAAGTAATGGGGGCCCATTTCAGCCAGTAACTCATAAGTATCTTTGTGGGCTCGACCAAAGTCGAGGACGGGACACGCATACTAGGTTTGACGGTAAGAGGCCAAAACGGGTCAGCGGTGGCAACGCAAGCCCAACGAGTTCATACGGTGTGTGAGCCCAGGCTGGTAGGTAAGACGTTGTTGCATCGTGTAGGTATAAGCCATGCATCATTGGTGGTATCGGGTTGCCACTTTGGGGAGTGATACACCCCACTGTAGGGCCAGCACGGGTATCTACGAGTTAGGGAGCAGATCGCATGGAGTTTGTGGGTACACCTAGTGGAGATAGGGGCAGGCGGCACCTATGAAGGCAACTAGGGGTGCACGAAACTACCATTATCATATTTAAGTTCTGTTGGCGGTATCAACCTTAGGGTGACTAGTGGTGGTGCTATATAATAGTGGTGGTGCAGTATAGTAATTATCTTATAGTGGTTTAGGTGCGCTTTAACGTTATCTTAGTTCAATCTTGTTTCCTCGTATACTCTGCCATACTCAATTGTTCATAGTCATTTCCTTATTTTCCAACTTATTCCTTAGCCTAGTTATTTTGGTAATTGTATTGTTAAAATTATCGCACTCGCCAGACTTTATGTCTGACCCCCTTTGTTTCCTCTTTTCTTCCTCCTCCCCCCCCCCAAGGTGCTCAGGTTGGAACTAGCCCGGTGGAGCTTGATTTTGGACAACTATATCTCTGCTTTTAGAAGATTGTTTGGATCGCTGAAGTAAAGTTCAGCCTCTTTTATTTATGGCTATTTTGTATTGGGGATTATGTCTTTCAATTTATGTACTTTGATTTGGTCAAGATGGATATTATGTACTTTGACTATGGTTTTTGATGATGTAATCAAACTTATGTATTTTTCGCTGCAATGAAATAAAGTTTTAATGTTTTAGTACTGTTTATATCTGTCTTGTTGTTATGTTTCTGTTCTATACACACTTAAAATGCTCCATGAAACTTAATACATTCCCTTTGTGAGTGACATTAATGGACGTGGGGTGTTACACCTTGGGTTCGATCTATAGGGGATTTGGAGCATCGATTGATGGATTGGTGATTATATTCGGGGTCCTTGTAAAAAACCGCGCCTGTTTGCAATGTATTGTGGTATACGGTGATTAAGTGGTTCGATGCTCTGAGTGTTGCGTGAACTGGAGGGGGGGTTCGACGCAGATGCAAAAGCTGGACCGAGTTGGGATCGGAGGGGATGACGAGGAGGAGTTTGGGAAGGGAAGTTTAATGGTATTCTCGGGTTGTTGAATGGCGAAGCAAAGTGGAAGTTTGGTGGAGGGGAAGGTCGACTAATGGCTATTTCAAAAGAAGGAAACGCTGCTGAAAATTCTGGGTTTGGAGAAGATAGGAGGGAAGCGGTTGGGCTGATGCGGGTAGGTGAAAATGGGCTGGTGTATATTGGGTTGAGCCCGATAACTAAAATCCTAAATTTTTAAAATTATTGAAATAATGTATAATTTTGTAACTGCAGTATCTTCCTCATACGAAAACGAAATTTGGCAAAACAATATCCGTCGGGATTGTATGGACGGACAATACACAATGGAACTGACCGCGAGTCAATTGGAGTCCGTTACAATTTATAGAAAAATAAATTGTCCGTCTGAATCGAGTGATGGTTATCGTTATTAACGATGATCATCCAATGTGAGTAAAACTCACCAACTCTGAACAGTTATATTTTTCTAACGTATATTTAGAACTCATAATTTTCTATTAATTGATGTGTGTTAACTGTTTGGTTGAATTGCGTATGTATTGGTTGAAATTATAGATAACGATATTTATATATATCGTTAATCAAATATTGATTCTGTTTAGCAGAATATTTCATATTGAAATGAAATCGATGTTAATTATATTTTTTAACATCTGTGATGCAGGGAAACAGGTTGGAGGGGTCCAACTGGACTCCTCAATATTTATAATACTGTTCTGTTAATATATTGTGTTATATGATGTGATATGAAATCTGTTGATGATTTTAAATGTTTGAATGATAACGATCATTGTTATATGGTACATTAAATACCATAAGAAATATTGGGATGTAAAAAGGAGTTTTTCAAAGTATATTTTGGAGATAAATTATTTATATAAAATCAATGGATTTTATATATAAAAGGAAAAGGATTTTTTTAAAAGGAAGTAATTATAAGATCAAATCAAATATAAAGGAATATATTTGTCAAATCAAATATAAAGGAATATTTGTGAAAACAAAAAGTAAAGGATCATTTATTTGTTAAATAAATAAAAGTAGAAGGAAATATTTATTTGTTAAATAAATAGAAGTAAAAAGAGAAATATTTATTTGTTAAATAACAAGAAGAATTGAAAGGAATATTTATTTTCTAAATAAATAGAGTTAAAAGAGTTATCGAATATGGTTTATTCGAATAGAGTTGAATGGAGTTAATCAAAAGAAGTTAATTGAAATGAGTTAATCGAATAATAGTTATTTGGTTAATGTTAATTGATTTGAGTTAATCAATTAGGGTAATTGATTAGAATAAACCCATTAGAGTTAGAGTTAGAGTTAATCAGTTAGAGTTAACCAGTTAGAGTTAACCAGTCAGAGTTAATCGGTTAGGGTTGACCAGTCAAAGTTAATCAGTTAGGGTTGACCAGTTAGAGTTGATCAGTTAGAATTAATTAGTTAGAATTAGATTTAACCAATAGAGTAATTAAATAGAGTTAATCGAATTAGAATAAATCGATTAGAGTTAGTTGAATTAGGAGTTATCGAATATTAGTTATTCGAATAAAATTAAAAGGAGTTATCGAATATTAGTTATTCGAATAAAGTTAAAAGGAGTTATCGAATATTAGTTATTCGAATAAAGTTAAAAGGAGATCGAATATTAGTTATTCGAATAAAGTTAAAAGGAGTTATCGAATATTAGTTATTCGAATAAAGTTAATAGGAGGTATCGAATATTAGTTATTCGAATTAAGTTAAAAGGAGTTATCGAATATTAGTTATTCGAATAAAGTTAAAAGGAGTACTAGTTATTCGAATAAAGTTAAAAGGAGTTATCGAGTATTAGTTATTCGAATAGAGTTAAATAGAGTAATCGAATATTAGTTATTCGAAGAGAGTTAATCGTCGAATCGATTATATCGAATTTGGGAAAGCACTTTGTTAGACCAAAAAATGGTCCTAACACTCAATTGAATATGATTTGCGAAGAATAATAATCTAAAACATAAAAAATCAGGCAGAGACACGAGATATATAGTGGTTCGTCATTAACTAGCCTACGTCCACTTCATAGTTTCTCATTTCATTCCATAATTACAATTACAATGAATACACTCACACAATCACTCGAATACAATGAATTATTCTCTCCGAATTCATTGTTTTTTATTGGAGATGAAGGTGGTTGTTGATTGAGAAATTCTGCCATGGCTGCCATTTATGAATTAAGTGTCAGAACCCCCCTCAAATGATGCGTTGTATGTGTATTTATAGGTGTAAAATCGGTTGGGATGTGTGGCCACGTGGCAACATTATGGAGGACTTCGAAAATGATGGAGAAAGTGGGGAGCGTGGCTTCATTCGTGAGCTTACAAGTGTCAATCAGTCCAGGTAAATTGGCACAAGAATAGGTCTCCAATGAAGGGAAGCTGTGTGTTTCAGGCAGTTCGGTTAGGAGGCCTAGATCCGATCCGAACCAGTGTTGTTGCACCCATCCGATCCGACCCGAGCTATTCCATCCGAACCGATCTGAGCTATCCCATCCGAACCGATCCAAGCTATCCAATCCGATCCAATCCAAGCTCTGGTTTTAGGACATATGAGAGCTTTATTCCCTAACATATATAACCCTGATCATCTAAGTTTTGGGTGGCCTGGTCACAAAACATGCTAACATTTTGCCCCCCAAAGTACGTCTTATCGAAGATGAGGCGTGCTTTGAATATGCCAAGCTGAATATTTTTGGAAAGTCATCCGTCCTTGAGAAGGCTTTATCAAATTATTGCACTGCTTCCATGGGTGCTAGTGAGTACAAATTCTATGGGAGGAGTAGTTGAAATGATCTGGTAGCCATTTAAACCTCGTCGAATCAAGAGGTATAATTCCTTCATCATAAGTCATATAGGATCGTTGGATCCTGTGTGAGGTCGTACACGCAAAAGTTAATGTCAAACGACGCTTCTTCTTATGCAAGTCAAGTGTATTGCAGCGTCAGACTTTCTTTTATGTGTATATGAAACAGCCATCCAAGTCATAGGGTAGTATCATAATCTTTGGGCTTTAAGCTAGCACCTGAATTATTGGGACAAAATGCATCAGAATTGGCATATGAATCTGTCACTTGTGCTTGGATCTGGACTATCTCGATATCAAGATATTAATCTAGGGCTCCATAATCGCATCGAATCGTAACAATAAGGTATCCGAAAGCCATTATCACTTTGGATCATTTTATAATCCCGTGATTACATATGAATCATCATGAGATGTTATTGAGAATGTGCAAGCCAATGGTAGGTATGATCAACACAATCCTAAGGCAGTAGAGGAGCTTATCACACTCTCCATTTGATGCAATTGTGGGTCGAGTCTTTGAATTCATGTTTGATCCATTAGTTGGCTCACTTGGATGGTCGAGATGAATCATGTCATATTCCAGAGATATAGTGTATATGTTCTGAATTATGCACAAAGTTAGGATCATGTTCAAAGCTAGTCTGTCAGTTGAAGCTCACGCTCCCAATCTCAGTGTAAGATGAGTGAAGTCAATGCTTATGCCCCCAACATCGTTGGGGATTGGACTAGGTCAATTGGATATCTAGTCTTCTAGCCTTTAAACTTTCTTTCTTCACATCGGGTTAGAGCTGCAGGTTTAACAATCTTGATTGACCCGTGTCGTTCCGTACTTCTTTCTTATGTCGTCAAGGGTTAGAGTTGTATACGTGAATGGTTGAATTACATTCACGCCGGTGTCATTCCATCACTTTAGTTAGAAAGTGAGAATTGCCTCATCTAGCGACAATGAACTTAGATACTCTATTTGCATCAGCCATGGAGTTGAGTAAGCTCGTCAATCATGAAAGCGAGGAACGTTGTTAGGGAGTCATTCGGGCTCCTTCGTTCATGCTTTGGAATTATCCGAAATAGCTATCATAGTATTGTTCAGTCTGTCCCTCCTGCTTTGTTCCATTGAGCTCGACAATTAGGATTGTTGGATCGTTTAATGAAATTGTTTCTTTCTGGAATTATGCACTCTTGTCAGTATTTTCTGGGGCTTTTCATTTGTCTTGATCGTTTCAGGAGTCAAATGACGCTCCATTCTTTATCATGAAAACATTGAGAACATCCATTTCAGTATAGATGTCCTCTTGTTGCAGGAATTTTTCTATCTCAGGATAGAATTCATCAACGTTTCTGGGAAAATCTCATGGCATAAAGGTATTGATGTTTACTCTAGAGGTGAATTTGCCAAGGCAACTTGGTGGGCCTCGTCGTAGAGAGACTTTGAAGTCCGAGTTACCCAGAATATCGGATACTGCTGCTATCAACACCATAGATGGTCCAGGTTGATCTACCGATGCCACCGTGGCATCGAATTTTTTGAGGAATGAATGCATACTCTCACTAAACCTTTGTTTGATTGAAGTGAGTAACATGACACTCTTAGGTCGATAGGCGTGGATCTTTGAGCTACATTTGAGTGTGCAGCCTTTGATGAAGCATTAAATATCATTGGAAATCTGGCCTTTGTTTTTGCGGAGTCGTCGCCAATTGCCCAATTTAGCGCTGGTGCCCACAGCATGAACTCTTGAAGTGGATGGAAGCTGGTCTCTCGTTTCTTGATTCCGCATATGTAATAGTCGTCAATCAGGCTTCTGTCTTTTAATTCTAGATGATGATACGCTACTCGGATGTATGCTGGTTGTTCTTGAGGAGCCATTCTTCTGGTTATAGTCTGGGATCTTGCGGAACTCCGATAAATGTAAATGTGCTTAAAGTTGGCGGATATTCAAATTATGTTGCTCGAACCTCGCATCCCGTACTCCCCATCCACGGGGATTTTACTAAATGGTAATCATCTAATCCATGTATTCTCTGAATTTATACTCCCTCATCAAGCTGTGAGTTAGAGTTTGATACAAAATGATTTGTTCGTGTCTAGGTCACGTTAGTCTTTGGTCTCCCATCCAAGCTCTGAGGTTCGGAGTCGGGTGACGATAAAGTCAGATTATAGTTGTCTCAAATGATCTCTTTTTCCCCCTACTTTAAGAAATGGGGAACTTTATGTTGAATTTGAGTTGGATTTGAAGCATTCATCTGAATTGGAGCATAGGTTGGTCTGACTCCGTTTATGTTTTCAGTGACGCTTGCATTGCCGTCATTTTCATCCAAAATGCTGCAATCAGAAGTTGCATGCTGCAAATGTTAGAGAGCAGGTTGATTGCACCTTGTTTCATTCAAGACTATGTTGCCAAGTTGTCCTAGGGTCTCATATGATCTGGGCCATGGAGCAGGGAGTGTTTGATCCAAGTTCGTTGTCGCTTGAATTCCCATGGTGCTCGCTCCAGCGAGTAAGTCGTAGTTACTCAGCTTTCCAACTATCCAAGTAAAGAAGTTATCTATCGCTTTCTGTCTTTTTCGGAGAAATTCATCTCGCCGAGCCATTTGAGTTCTCAAATCAACAAGGGTACCATCCATTTCATATCTAGCTTGACATGCTGAGGGATCATCAGAAAAAGAAATATGCTGACTTCCTTTGTTCCTAGCGCCTTCTGCGCCAATATCCTCAACACAGAAGAAATTTCTATATTCCTTCTTCTTAGCCTTTGAGTCTGAGTGTCAAGCAATTCTCCTCCTCGCAAGTTAGAAGTCAAAGTAATGGCATCCCCTTTTATATGGGGCCTTTCAACTAGGAAGTTGGTCAGGACTAGCAAATGGACGTTCACTCTGCATCCATTCCGTGGCCCTCAAGCATCCTGTCAAGATCGAGGTATAAGTTAGACACAAATATATAAATTATGCCATTTGTAAATATTTTCAATAATGTGGCCCTAGTTCAAGGGTAACGGTGAAAGATCGGTAGTTGTATCACATCCCATTCAAATTTAGACATAGACGCAGGGAAAAGAGACATGGCTTTCAAAGCTTATGTGATTGAGTTATCCAAGTGCTCAAGTTATCACATTTTCCATTCAGTGTATTTGTAAGGTGGCACTTGTCGATGCACATGGGCTATGGCCAGTCACATGTGGGGGTGTATGCTGATTCGATATATCACTCTTAGGGCCTCCTTTCAGTCGTTGACTTAAGTCATGTGACACATCATTAAACAATTCACTCTCAAGGCCTCCTTTCGGTCGTCGCCTTGAGTCGCATGAGAAGTTTAGCATTGGGCATCAGCGTCAGCCTTCTAGACATGGCCCTTTGTTTGTTTTCTACTGGCCTACTGCAGTTGTCGCGAGTGCGGCCCTCACATTCTTGTCCTGTTATCTTATACAAGCTCGCACTCGGTAAACAAAGTGAATCTCTAAGTAATAGGTAATAAAGAACATCATAATCAAGTAAGGTTTCCAATTCAAACCCCCTGCAATCAAATAATATCTAGCAAATCATATAGAATTTATCTAGGGAGGCAAGGTGTGTGTGCCCCCAATCAAACTTGAATAAATTGCCTAGTCAGGGCTTGTTCGACATTGTGTTGTCCCCAATCATTCCGTGGGGAGTGTCGGCTCAGCTTTCAATCTTATCCCCATTCCTTCAGTGGTGTAGGAGCCTGTTGTTTTTGGTGCTTAATCTTAGCACCTTTATACTCTCTTAACATATGCCCAGGTTAGAGTTTAATCAAGACGGTCTTTAATCGTGGTGCACCATCACGCCTTGGGGACGTCGTCTTCCCGTCCGTCATACTCTCTCGAATCATGAGAGTTAGAGTTAATTAGGTGAATGATCATGTCATTTGCCCCAGCTTTCCTCCTGCGCTCTAGTCCCAAGAGCGGGATTCTGTCAGCTGAGCGTCATTCTCGAACTCGATCTTTAGTCCATACTCCATGCTTTAATCTGACAGAAGGAGATTTTCAGGAAAGTGGTCGGGTCACACTCGCCGAGGCGCTACCTCCTAACCTCCGATTCACAGGTAGAGGTGGCCATTCGCAATGATCAAGTTTCTCTCGTCCCATTGATTCGAGGGATGGAGTTTGATCAGACGCTGCAATATCGTCCTTCAAATGTTCTCTCAAATCATGAGAGCCAGAGCCATGGATCGAGTGGTCTTTAATCATGGCTCGCCCATCACATTCATCCTAGATGGGTACTTCTATCCTATCTCTGAGGGTTAGAGTTAACCTGGCAAAGAGTCGGAAAATGTTTGCAGAAGCTTTGCGTTCCTTCGTTCAATCAATGGGAGGGGTGATTGACACCGACCTTCGGGTACCTGCATCATTCTAATCGCATGAATTAGTCATGTCAATAATTCAGGAAGCATGTAAGAGTAAATTGCATGATTAAAAATTAAGCATATCAAGGGGCAATGCTGCCTCCTTTATTTGGATTCATGTAATCTGATGGCGTCAAACATAGGACTGAGTCATGTAGACGGCCGAATTGCATCTATCTGAAATCAGATTCCAACTTTGAAATGCAAAAGTCAGTGCATAATTATCTTTATGTCTGCCACGTATGAGCCAAGGAATGGATGGTCATCCCGGATCCGCCTTGTGCTATACAACTTCATTCAAGCGAAGGGCGTGGCTTTGTAAACGAGTTGTTCAGTCAAGCTTGTCATGGTATTGCTCCATAAATCTATATGTAGGTGTTAGAAGTCTGATCACTATCAATTCCTAGGTACCTACACCATCCACATATTAATTCATCTGAGTTAATTACATCAGTAGCTCATAAAGGGTGCAAATATAAGAGTCATGGTTAAAGAGTAGTCATATTAAAGGAATGAATATGATTCCGTGTGAAAATGGCATTGCATGCTATCTACAGGTCCATTTTGCCTTGCCTCATCTCTGCCAGGGGATAGTTTGATTGTGGTCTTGGTGTGACAAAGGCAATTAGGTAAATACTGTAAGCGAATGACGAGGTCTTGTTTCCTTTGAATCGCCTTTTTGCCCCCATGCTAAGGGCAAGGGTTGAATGTTAGGGAGTCATGTATGTATTATTAATGGTATCATATCATCATGTTGGTGCTAGGACAGTAATTGGCAAGAGAATACTGGATCCATGTTCATAGATGCTTTTGTGCTTTCCATGTTAGGAAATAAGATATGGCCGCTAGGGTGATAGTTATATCTCATCCATCCTCATATATGCCTTCAATCCCATGTCGGGAATAAGATCTAATGGACAGATAATCAATTAGCATCTAGGATTAAGTGCTCTAAACTTTTAACTCGTCAATTTTCGGGCAAGGCTGAGGAAGTCTATCACGCAAGCCTATTATGTATCAGCTTTGAATTAGATGATGTAATCATGAGCAATCAACGTTCGAATCTTCGGTTGCACCCAATGTCTGGGACACGAGTTACTTGACTAATCCTCAATGAAGGGAGTGAAATTGTAAATCTTCACTTTCTAACTCCAAAACGTCTTTTGTCAAAAGTTTCATTCGCATTCATCTCCCATCTAGCGGGAGGCTGATTAGTGATTTTGTCCAATCATCTAGGGCGGTGAATTCAGCAATGAGGCTCGTTGGTGTCTATCTTGGGACAACATTCCAAGGGAAATAAGCGTTGTTGCCTTGCACGTTATATCTCAAGGCATAAAGAGTGATGGCACGCCTTTCACTTCTCCTTACTAAGTGCATTCCATGCTGCAGGAAGTTCATCATGGGGTTGTCTATGACTCTCTTCTGAGTTGTCAGAACTGTCTAGCTTGGCCGGATTATTGACCTTCTGATTTTTCATTCGTAGGATGTAAGATATGTTGTAACGTTCCAATCCATCCAATAGCTCTTCTATCTATTCTAGGTAAGCTACGAGTTATAATCCCTTCCTTTGGAATTTCCTTCGAATCAATACATCTCCAACGTCGGGTCATCGATCATTCAATGCACCGTCTGTATACAGTAACGGGTGCTTGTATTCATTTTTCGTTTTGAAGGGCCATCTTCTTCATCTAACACATCCTCTTCGGGAATGGTAAACTCAGCGATGGATTTGACTAATATTTGGGGATTGAGCAGTAAACACTAGGGTGCAATGTAAGCTCTGAATTCTGCTGGAGCTGGTCGGTCTAGACCTTGACCAGATAAACTTGAGTATGATAGCATAGCTTGCGAGGCTTTAAGTAATATTCATGCATTATGTCACAATGCAAATAAGAAGTAGAGAGCTAATGGTTGATTCATATTTTCTTTAATCTCGAGCTCTCATCATTTGACCAAGGTCGTATGGTGGATGGTGAGCAGTCAAATTGTTATAATCCTGGAAAGGATCTATAGGTCCAATCGTGGCGTGTGGTGGTTCAACTAGTACCTAATTCTGGGCACCAAAGTATGTTGACTTAACCCTTATTCGATGGAAATCAGTCTTCCTCGATGTAGTTGACAGCAAACGGCAATTACAAAGGTTCGCCAAGTTCTTCGGTAGGTGAACCATAGAACATATTTCATTCATCACATCATACAATTGAAGTGTAGCTTTGGGATGTTGAGATCCTTAGCTGCTTTCTGGTATCCCCTTATTGACAATCATGGTCACTAAGATCATAGGAATTATCTTCATAGTAGTGCTCGGACAGTTCCATATAACCATTATTCGATGCCCCGTTGATTGGACAAGTTCAAGTTGCATAAATGATATGGTAACTAATCATTAGCGAGCAACATCAGTTGCATCGGTGAAATATATACACCATCAAAACTAAGGAGGAGGAAGCTGCTATGAGACAACCATTGACTTGTACATTGTCCTTGATAACAAGCCAGATCTGATCGATAGCTCCTCAAATTGTCTTACTGATGCAAATAAGTGTCATGGCTCTGGGAAGAATCCCAGTCGTTGCCAACTTGTTGTGACATTCTCAAACTATCCGTCTAATCTTCATTGACAAGCTTTGATAACTGCTGTTAGCTAAAATGTATGCCGAGCCGAAGGCAAGCCGTGCTCCGAGCCGAAGGCGAGGCCGTCAGCGGGTCCGGACGCAGCGCCAATGGGGGTCCGGGGCCCCACAGTCCCGGCGGCGATCGACCTATTTTTGAAATGATCAGAAAAATGTATTTTTCCCAAAAAACAGTTGTTTCGAGTCGGTTCGGATCATACCTTCAAGTAGCGGTTCGGAGACGTCTTCACTTGGGTCGGATCGGACTAGCTCCTCCGAACCGGATCAGAGCATCATCATCTGGTCGGTTCGGGTGCCATTTCGGGTTGGATCTGGAGTTACTCCGCTCCGGCCATGTAAGTATGCCATGTTGTCTTCATATGTTGAGCGGGTCGGATTTGGGTACCCCGAACCGATCCGAGCTATCATCTGATCCGGGACTCCTAGTGTAACATAAAACATAATGCCTTCCCCGATCCGAATGCCTATCTTCCATCTGAACCAATCCGCTACTATCCATCCTACCCGAAGTCTTCTACTGTCTCCGATCCGAATGCTTCGCCTGAACTGAAAACATTTTCGATCTGATTCAAATGGTTTCCTGGACTCCACACCTGGACTTTGGCGACTGTTGTTGGACGAAGTAGAGCCGATTTCACGTCTAGTGATCTCCACGATTGCAAATATAATTTCATAGGATTTCCTCATCGAACTTGGTGATCCGATAGTAGACTGAAGAATCCTTATATGCTGAGAATCTTCAGTTCTCAGTGAAAGCGCCAAAATGTTAGACCAAAAAGTGGTCCTAACACCCAATTGAATATGATTTGCGAAGAATAACAATCTAAAACATAGAAAATCAGGCAGAGACACGAGATTTATAGTGGTTCGGCATTAACTAGCCTACGTCCACTTCATAGTTTCTCATTTCATTCCAGAATTACAGTTACAATGAATACATTCACACAATCACTCGAATACAATGAATTATTCTCTCCGAATTCATTGTTTTTTATTGGAGATGAAGGTGGTTGTTGATTGAGAAATTCGGCCATGGCTGCCATTTATGAATTAAGTGTCAGAACCCTCCTCAAATGATGCATTGTATGTGTATGTATAGGTGTAAAATCGGTTGGGATGTGTGGCCACGTGGCAACATCACGGAGGACTTCGAAAATGATGGAGAAAGTGGGGAGTGTGGCTTCATTCGTGAGCTTACAAGTGTCAATCGGTCTAGGTAAATTGGCATAAGAATAGATCTCCAATGAAGGGAAGTTGCGTGTTTCAGGCAGTTCGGTTAGGAGGCCTAGATTCGATCCGAACCGGTGTTGTCGCACCCATCCGATCCGACCCGAGCTATTCCATTTGAACCGATCCGAGCTATCCCATCCGAACCGATCCAAGCTATCCAATCTGATCCGATCCAAGCTCTGGTTTTAGGACATATGAGAGCTTTATTCTCTAACATATATAACCCTGATCATCTGAGTTTTGGGTGGCCTGGTCACAAAACAGGCTAACGCACTTATACTTTTCGGTGTTTAAATCAAGATTTATTTATTTATAAATTAGGGGTTTATTTATTTATTCACATTATAGAATAAAAGTTATAATTTAAGTTGGATATTTCGAAAGTAGGGATTATAACGTTATCGTTATAATCCATGTTTCCAATAAAGAAATGGATATGTAAATAGAATACGAGAGAGACGTAAAGAAGTTTGTTAAAGGTTTAAAGGATAAACTTTGACCATTTTGAAGTTAAAACGTTGTTCAGTTAAGGTCTGAGAGGTAATTATACCCCAACTTGATTGACTTTCTACTTAACTAAGGAATGGTAAGGTTTGATAGTGAAGGAGTTTTGGAAATGTTTCCAAATACGAATCAGAAATGTTTTCTGACAATAGAAAATAAGAATTTAGAATATATGGAAACAAGAGGTAAGTAAATTAATGAACTAAAGAAATAAATGTTAAATGATGATTGATCGATATAATTTCCATTTGGAAATAATATCGTTGTTTGCACACTTGTTTTTCTTCGATAGTTAACTCACTGACTATCGAAGTTTTTGACCATTTTAACGTTGCTAATATGGAGAGAACGGTTGGATTATTATCCGAAGAACCACTCTGTATTGTAATAAGCGTTGTGAATCATGCATGCCAAAGATAATTGAAGACGGAGTAAAGTGCAAGGGCTATTGTATAAATCTTAGATAACAGTGCCTAAGATGGATATACTGAATAGTGCCTTCAGTTTGTTTAGTCCCAGGACAATTTGTATGGACCAAGGCCTGACAGAGCATATCTAATAGATCGCGTAAGTTGATCTCTTCAAACATATTCACGTTTAGTGGCGGAGGAATTCATTTCTCTCAGCCGTATACCCGTGTTATTTTTGGATAAATCAATTTGTGATTTGGCGGGTATGACGATGTGACATTCTAAGTGAATGAAGATGTGGCATGTAAAAGATAAGCGTAGTTTCTAGCCTCACATCCGGTAAATGACAGAAATTGGACAGGCAGCATGGCTATGTAGGTCGCACCTATTAGGGTGTATAATCCCCTGATCTAGAGTTTCATTTACTTCTAAAAATCTATTGTTGATGCTGTCCCATTCGGGAAACGGTTGTTGATCCCAATCGTTGGTGATATACATTCGATACACTCAAGCGAAATGAGTGGTCGGTCATGTGTGGCCGGGTTGCAAGATGTTCTTGTTGAACCCAGTGTATTCCTTTCTAGAGGTACACTAGCGAAAGGTGGTTCCATACCTTGTCATAGTTGGAAATCCATTACCAAATACGTGCTTGCGATTTTGATTGTATACTATGTATGTAGAACGTGAGATGAAAGTGTTTCTGCTAGATGATTATTATATTGTGGTTGACAGACATTATTATAATATCAAAAGGTTTTTGACATAAAGATATTTTTGATTCTCATAAGGGAAAAACCTGTTCCGTTATACGGCGTGGTCTTATGAGATATCGTTTACTTGTTCAAACTGTTTAAAACCATTTTACTCAAACCAGTCCCATGACTGACCCAGAGTTTATTTTGTTTTGTTTTCCCTAAACTCTTAGGTGCCTAAATTTTTACGGCTAGTCAGGTAGTCGGGATTTTACAGATATACTTGGAGAGCTTGGAGCAAGAGGCTTCAGGATTATATAGCTATTGTTTATTTCCGCTGTTGTTGTAAGTGTTGTACTTTGCAATGTTATTGAAAACATATACTGTTTGTATTTCAAAAGTTATGTTATATTTTATTCGTTCCGCTGTGAGATTCGTGTTTATTTTGATGATGATGTTCTTCTTCTTCTTCTTCTATTCTATAAGTTCTATCTTATCTATTCTCACCCTCTAATTTCTTTCATTAACCATCCAGTATTTTGGACTCTTGATGTTCGATATGTGTTGTATATCCGATAATCAAGGTCATCAAATTTTCGGGTCATTACAGGAAATTCTGATTAATTTGGTGAGGAACATATTTCCATAACTAAAATTATCACTCTCGCCGTTTTTCAATTACAAAACTTGATTTGATTTGCGAAATAATATGATTGAAAAGTGGTGTTTTGTGAACTTGACTGCCTCATATAATTGGATCGTGGATATATAGTAGTTCAATTTATCGAACTATTAGCAAAACAGGTTGCATACTACCCGTAAAACATTGGTCGTATCCCTTAGTATTTATACTATACGTGAACGGCCATAAGACCCTCTTCCCCTTCTAATTGAGTCAGTTAATTAATAGAGCGCAGCTTAGTATTTTGTACTATTTTGAAGTGAGAATAATTTCTATCTTGTCGTGACTTCTTTAAAATTTCAGATTCAAAAAAATCATTGAGAAAAATGTGGGATAATAATCGGAGTAGACATCCTCTTGAAGAGTATGAGTATGAATTACAACTAATGAGGCAAGATTTTCCAAAATATCATGGACCTAATATCAACAATTTCCAAAATTTTCCAAATGACCAACATTTTCAAAATCATATATATGATCGAAATTGCGATTTCAATTCAAACTTCAATAATTTCAATTATGAGAAACATCCTCATCAAAACAGCTTTGAATCACATTATAGCTTTGATCAACATCAATATAGGGTTGTAAACCAAAATTTTCAAAGTTATAGCCCATACCAACATCTTGAAATAACCAAAATTGCATTTTTCTCTCATATTTTAACAATTTTGGTTACAAACATCATTTTTATAATCAAAACGATTTCCAATATCATTGTCATTCTTCTGAAAATTCGAACAACTACCAAAATGGAAATAATATTGATTGTGAAATTGATGTGGACTGTAATTTTGAGAATCAAGCAATCCAAAACGAGAACTCTCGAAACAACGATTCTGAAGAATATCATCTTAACAATCTTAGAGAGAGAGATGTTGAACTTCTTTGTTTATTGACATCTTTGAAAGAACAATGCGAGCAACAAAATCAAATGGGCGATGAATCAGAAAACAATCAATTCTTTACTGATAGTGAAAATTTTTAGATAACAACTTTGGAAACTGAGAATAACGATCTAAATGAAGTTGTTCAAAATCCAATAAATGATTTGGACCTCGACTCTTTTCAAAAAGATTTAAGCTCCAATTTTGATCTTTCTATTTCAGGCTGCGAGAAACATGAAATTTTAGAAATTGAACAAAATAAAAATGTTGAATTTTCAAAAACTCAAAACTGGAGAATGATTTTAATGAACATGAATTTTTTTGGATTGCATGAGGATGACTTGTCAAATGAGGATGAAAGCTATAATTTGGTGAACCTGGTCATCAATCTTAGGCCCGAAAAATGATTGAAAATAATGTCAGCAATCTTGATAATCCTTCGATTCCAACCACAAATCAAAATCTTGACGCTCCTCCAATGGCAACCAAATTTCCATCTTCTTCGAATGTTAGCAATCTCAACATCTCTTCTTCTGATGTCGGCAACCCCAACAATATCTCTTCTTTGAATGTTGGCAATCCCGACAAACCATCTTCTATACCTCTAACCCCTTCACTTCCCATGTCAGCACTTCTTCTTCGAGTGACCATGGTTCAAAAATAGGACAAGTCGACATGATAGAAACCGTTGTTGATGACACGATACATTTACCAATTCAGAAAGTCTCTCACACATCACTAGACATATCGACTATATTTTTTGAAGAGATTTTTGAAGATAAACTCAAACTTTTTAATGACGAGAATGAATATATGGAACGTCTCAAATATAATCTTAAGCCAATTTCATCGATTGTTATTTACATGCCTCTTGTACCACAAATTTCAAATATGAAATCATCGTACATCGTTTTCGATAGAGGCAAGTGTGTGTGGGGGGGGGAGGGGGGTTGGAAGAAATCTAATTTTTCACATAATACTCATCATCATTATAGATTTCGTTTTGTTTATGATTGGCATTCATATGTAGTGACTAAACTTCATTTCATTTTATAAATAATTCTGCAATTCATTCACCTTTGGGTAATATCTTTCAAATATAGGAAACTTTTACAGGGTCGACACTATTTAGTCCAAGTGTGGGAGGAGTCTGCATTGCACCCTTTTTATTTTTATTTATTTAATTTTTTTTCTTTTCAGTTTTCATGGATTTAAAAATTACCATCATACATTTTAGATCATAGTAACAAACCTTTTTTTTTTTTGAAATACGACTCATTTTAGATTGATACAACAAAATAAATTAACAATTGTTTGTCAGTTGATAGTATTTTTTGTCTCAACTAAGATCGAAAAAGAAATATAATGAAAAGTTGAATTTTGAGGGATAATAGTGTAACTGGTACATAGGGGGATTCTTAAGTGATGGCCATGAAGTTTATTCTAAATTGTAGTCTTTGTTTAATGAGTGAAGGACTTAAAATACTTATATTGGCTTTTCGAATCTTTAAAACTAAGTTGTGTTAAGCTGAATTCGTGTAACTCTCTCTTGTTCATATATTTTCAATTAAAATAATAGCAATCCAACGGTATCCAACATTTCTTGTATATCTAGCGTTGGTGTGTAAACCCGCCAAGCTCTATCTGACATGTTGTTGACAAAGTCAGCATCGGAATATCTTGGTCTCATTTTATGAGTTGGACACCTAAGGATTACCGACATGTTGTTGACAAAGTCAACGTCGGTCTGCACAATCCGCCAAGCTCTATCCTTACTCTCGTTAGTCCGCAAGGCAGTGTATGGGTGGTATACCTTGGTCTTTTAAGTTAGGTGTATGCAATTAATCATAAATTTTAACTTTTATAGAGATAGAGAATAAGCGATGATGCCCAAACATTTCTTTACCTTATTGGTTTGACTAGCCATACACAAGGAAATTAGAATACCATTTTACAAACTGTGACAAGCAAACTAAGAATTTATTTCATGGCTGCGCTATGTTATCAACCGAACCAACTGGCTAAACTGGAATTTAACATTTGAAAACTTGATTTATATTGAAAATTTATGATAAGTTGAGGTATCTAAAATAAAATCAATTGATTAGAAATTGTTAACTTAATTTGTTGTACCACTTTCCTGAAATAAGTCGTATTTTCATTTTTCGTTTTTATTTGCATATGTCCATTGAATTCATGTAATTACATTAGAGCCATAACATACTGCATTTGGATTTTGTGGGTAGTGTCCATTGAAAACCCTCACGAGACACCACTCATCCTACTAGGGACACCTAGAGATTTAATAGCTTGTTGCATACGCTCAATGCAATCGTGTTTCCTACTAAAGTGTGACCTATCTAGTTTAGCTTTTCATTTTTTATTTTTCTTTCTTTTTACTCGAGGACGATTAAAAGATAAGTGTGTGGGTATTTTATTAACATAGAAATGTGTTAATTTTATGCTCTTATATCTTATCTTTTGTATATAAATAAATATTACCTGGGTATTGTTTTGTTACTTTTACAGATATGCCAACTAAGCCATGTGCAGTCAGAAAATATAAAAATAGAGAACAAATTGCTGTATATTTACAATTGAAGACTTGCTGACGAAGATCTCATATCCAGTTGCTTATTGGACAAGAAAATAATTGGAAGAAGGGCTATGCATATCACAAACCAATGAAGAATTGTCAAGTAAACAAGAGGAAAAGAGGAAAGACCCAAATTTATTAGATTTTACTAAGGACCATTTGTAATTCTCATTGTAGATTCTTCTGTGATTTCCCTAAGGCCTATTTGTCATTGTATTAGGGTTAGGGTTAAGGTTGGCTATCTATCTTATAAATACCCTTGTATTCTCATTGTAAACATCATCCTGGAATTAATAAACTTTCTTCTTTTTCTCTTTTCTGCATTTTTTATTTTCTTAGCAATTAGTATTGTCTACACAATTGGACTAGGTAGAATACTATTTGTATTTTGCCCTTATTTTCATTAGTGATTTATCGTCTGATTAGATTCAGCGGTAATCCTAATTTTATTTCCTGTTTGTTATTTTAAATTTCTGCAATTTTAATTTCTGTTCTTTTTATTGCTTTCCTAGGTCATATTTAGTTGAATATAGGTTTGATTAAATTCAGATATGACTCAATTCAATAATAGTTTTATTGTTTTTCAACCCAACGTCCAAATCTCGTCTAGCTCGCTCAACAAATTATATAAATAATTTAATTTAATTTACCTTCTTGTGATTCGACCTGCATATTACACGATCTATGTGCTTGTAGAATTTATTTTAAAATTCGCGCTTTTCTAGTTCATAGAAAAGTTAATATCAAATGTACAGGGATTATCTCCAAGCAAATCCAGTGAACTTAATTTTGGAAAACTTTAGTTTCATTAAAGTCATATTTCTAAAACAACATTTCTGCAACAGCTAGTTAAACTTTTAACTAGGCTTAAAAACCCAAATTTCTAATTACTATCCAAAACTTTATATTTCTTATCCAAATTACTTTAAAATGTTTTATCATAATTATCATAAGTTTTCCATATTCTTAATGCTTTTAAACAATCGTTTTCAATGGTCCCCAGTTTCGGTCGCTAATTGCAAAACCGATATTTTAGTTCAACTTGATTTGGAAAAATCTCAAAAACTGTATGTCAGAATTTGAAAATTCCTTTTCTGTTAGAAAATTATTATCATTTGAAACTTAATGCCTTTTGTTTCGGCGATCCGCTATTAAATTGCATTCGGTATAACCTGTTGTATATGACGTAGTTGTATACACAATTATATGATTTTTGTTTGATGATAACAACCAAATAAATATTATTTTAAATGTGTTTATTACTGTATTGTTCTATATATACATCACAGATAGGAATATAATATTTGTATTTAAATAGAATACGACTGTATAGACATTCAGATATTTACACAGTATTTTATTTAAATATAAATTTTTTATTTCAAATAATCAATCAGTATAACTATTTATAACTCCACAATTTGAACACTTCACATTTCATATACATTCTTAGAATATTGTACTTGTAAATAAACTGAATATAATAGACAAGTTTGTTTGAACACAATAAAATGATATATTTTTTCAAACAATTTTGTTTATTACAAATATCAGTACAATTCTCTCTATGACACTCATGCATTCACATTGAATCATATATATAAAGACACATTTACTAACACTGCTTCATTCATGGTCTTCAATTTTCTATCTTCATAGCATCTTCACTGTCAGTCCTGTCATCATCCTCATACCTGTCATATACAGAAACACACACACAGTATATGCAATAGAAATAATTTCATACTCTAGCAAATATTATTTTATTTTTAAAAAATTTATATGCATTCACATCTGATCGAATGCATGTACACAAGTGCATATATATATACACATGTGCACTGCCTTGCCAATTAGCGTGCAATTGAGGAGTAGCCATGTGGACCATCTCGACTCAGTGCAGCATGGTCAAACATGAAGACAGTGCAAAAGTCAAGCATGGTCAACACATATCAACATGCAACAAATTTGAATATGGTCGAGCAAAAACCAAAACATTACAAGGCAGTTTATATATTGTCGAGCTCAAGAATGCAAGTAGCAACATACACAACAACAAACATGAAACCAGTTTGTAAACCATGGTCGAGTACAAGGCAGTTCATATTCATGTATGATACAGTAAAGAAAAACATGTTCAAGCTAAATGGCCGAGCATATATGTGTATGGTGTATAATGTGTGGTGCAGCAGATTCAACTGCAAAGAAACCATAGAGCAAGTGCAAGAAATTTAGTCTCAGCAAACTCAGTGAACATAAAAATGGCAAGAGTTGTTTTCTAGAAGTCAACAAAGAAGATTTGGCAAGTACCAATGGAATCACCAAATGCAGCTGCAAGAACAAATACAAGTGCTTTTAAATGGCAGCAGTTCAACATGTATATGGCTGCAATACAAGTGGACTTGTGCACATATACTACCACTCAACATCACATATACATGATGCATGCAAAATTAAAATGGGAGATCACACTTTTCAAGTCCACCAAGTCAAAAATGCAAAGTGAAGGAAACAACAAATTTCATGTCAAAATGGTCAAGCATAATCAAAGTGGTCATATATGTGAACAAGCATAGTGAAAGTAAAAGCAGCGTACATGGCAACACAACACAGTGGTCAAGTATGCACAAGATTAAGCAATTCTACAATTTTGCAGCTACAAAATACACTCAAACAGTGGTGAATATAAATATATACACAATGGGTGACCTTATGTATTAACAACATGGGCCGAGCAACATAAATGGTCATGCCAACAGTATAACATGGAAATGCATGGTGGAGCTACACAACATGATCTAGTTTAAAGCTGGATAAATACACCACATGCCAAATGGATAAACATGTATATTATCTCAACATTTCAAGCGCAGCATGTTTCAAGTTTTGTGTTATACTATTAAAAGCAGAAACATATGGACACAAATCATTCTTTCATGCATGTGACAACCAAATTTTGGCAAGGAGGAATTCAGCAACAATTTCAAAAATCAGAGTTGGCAAGAAATCAACATTCAAGCCTCTCAAATTGATTTCAAAATATCGAAGAATATTTTTCCAGAAATGACACAAGGGACAGAATTGTTTCTATCAATCACACATGGAAAACATTTATTTGTTTTCAAATTTGTTTCCAGAAAATTAATCAACGGAATTCTCGGCCAAACATATCAACTTATTTCCAGAAATTTATCAGAGAAAACTCGAGAGCGTTTTGTTTGCAATAAAGGCAATTTCACACAATTTACATGATTCAGGAAATTGATCAAATTGATATTTACATGACTAGATTCAATCACACAAAACAGTCCGCAATTTAGTCTTGGCAATTCTTAAAAGGGGCAAATTTAGTTTCAAATCAGGTAAGCTATTAAAGCCGAGATATTCAAATTCATTCAAGGATCAAAAGAAGAAACACGAGATAAATTAGTCAAGCCATTATTGAGTGAAATCAGAGGGTGGGGTTTTCTATTTACCCTATTTATTTACACCATTCTCATCATCGGCAGTAACAAAAAACCCCAACATTTCAGATCGAGAAAAATCAACATTGAAACCACAGTCCACAATTTCAATCAAGGAATTAAAATCAGAAAAAATCACATCTCAAATTAGGGTTTCGATCAGCCGCAATTCCAAAATCAAAGCATCAGAGAGCATCCAGTTTTTGAAGAATCAACAGAGAAGTAAATCATACAGGAATCGAATTTATTTAGGGATTGGAAAAACCCTAGCTTACTAACCGTCGCCATTTCTATTGAAGAATTTCAAAAGAGATCGGGCCAGATAAATTGAAGAATGGTCGGCCTTGGCTTAACCAAGTTTTGTTTTAATGTTAAAAGGGAATGACCCTTTTATTCTTAAGTCCTAGGGTTTTCTTAGTTGTTTTTTAATTATTGTATTGTTTTTGTTTTGTAAATGAATCAAATAATTTTTCTAGTGTCTATAAAAAAACTAGGAGAATCAGTCAGGGTGTTGACTGACAGTTGCTAAAGTCTGTGAAATCTAGGTTATTGGTTACGGGGTCGTAATCAAGGGAAATCTGGTCGAGGGGATATCAGTTAGTCAAGGGTTTTGAGCGTAGGGTTAGTACAACAGCAGGGAGTGCGAGTTTACATGGTCTTGTAAGCGGGATCTTTTCTATCACCTAGTAGAAACCTTAGGAATGCAGCAGTAGGAAAGATTTTGCCGAAGCTGGGTATATCTTGTGTTATTTAATTTTTGCATTTATGTTTCTGCTATATTCTGTGATCTGTTTATTATATATGTATATATACCGTTAGATTTTTAATTTAGCTAAAAAATGTGATAAAGCCTATTCACCCCCTCTAGGGTTAATCTAGATCCAACATAACCATTTGAAATTTATGGTGCGAACTACCACAGCGCGACCCGCTCTATCCGGACCATATTGTAATTTCCAACTAAAAATCATCTAATTTACTTAATATATGTTTATAAATTTTTAAAAACATATATTAACTCATTGCAAACAATATTTTTAATTTTTCAATATAGAATTCAATAGTTTATGATAATTTAATATTTAAATAATATAACGTTAATATAATATTAATATTTTACAAAATTTATTCTTTTGAAATCCAAATTTCGCAGAACTCAAATTTAGCATTATATGAGCCTATTGAAATAATCAATTTAAGTTTAAAACACTATTTAAATTGCTAACTCAAATTCAAATTTGAAATTACAAATTTCAAGTGATTTACTGTTCATTTTGAAATTGAACAAGCTGTATTGTATCAAAATATGTTTCAAAATCATTTTCACTTTTTCAAAAGTTTCTTATTATTAATTAAATTTCATATCTAACTAGTTTCAGATAAAAAATTCAACCTTTCATTTTCTCGCCTTACGTAACCAAATATAATATTCTTTTATATTATCTGATTCGGAAGAGACATAACCATTACCCATATAATTCCATATATTTAGATATAGAATTTGTGCGGTTATATAATAACAACTATAGTTTCAGCTGTAGCAACTATGCAACCATTTATATTAATTGAATCTACAAATTAAGCATTACATTCATTAGCGCTTATTAAATATACATAACTATAGTAAAACCATTCATCCATTCAACAAAATCACTATTATAATCCAAACATAGACTATAATAACTAATTTAAAATATAGTGCAAGAGTTCTCTTCTGTATATTTACTTCGTCAATCCTTAATTGTGGAACCTAGAATGCGAACACCGACAACACAAGTGGGCAACTACTTTTCCAACTTTTCTTTAGAATACACACACACACACAAACATATATATATATATATAGAGAGAGAGAGAGAGAGAGGAGGACTGGCGTGACTTATGGATAGGGGAGGAGGTGGTGTAGTGGGTGGTTCGGCCTTGGCCTTAGGTAGGTGGAGGGTGATCGAGGTAGGTGGGATAGGGAGCGAGGAAAGGGGAAGGAGGAGAGAGGGAAGGAGGTGGCCGACGGTGGTCTAGAGGGAGGGAAGGCCGAAAATTGGAAGAGGGGAGGAGGAGAAAATGGCGGAGAAAAGGGTGGAGTTGAAGGGAGAAAGAAGAGAAGTAGGGATTATAGAAATGTAAAGGAGAGGGGTCCTTTATATAGGTATAGTAAGGAGCATTCCGGTAAAAACTACAAGCGACAACGTCTCATAAGGAGGCTTTACTTGCATGCATCATGGCACGTATGTAAATAAATTTGTAACACTTTTTCTAACATGTATTTGTGTTACTAACTTGAAATATTTATTTGTATTTCAAAATACCATGTTACTAATCTAACCTAGGGCCAATTCAGTAAGTATAACATCCAAAAAAATATAAGTATTTTATCGATTTCCCTATTATATTTAATAGTTCAAAATACCTATTTTTTATTTCTAGATCAAAACAATTTTAAAATTATATTCATTATCCCAAAAATCATATAAAAATTACTTTAAATTCAATTTTTTAAATTAATAAAAATCTTGGGTTATTACATCTTTATACTGTATCATTTATTCCATGACATCTTTCCAATCCATCTGGTAGCACACTTTCCTTGTAATTTGATCCCTACGGAGAACTTTGACTCCATTTTCACTAGGTAATTTTAGTAGTAGGCATCAAGACACTTTGCATATTCAAAATTCAGGTAAGGCACGACACCCCCAAGAAGGCATTGTAGGGAGAGTTTATATCAATAACAACGAAGTAAGGATTCTAACTTGTCCTTCTCCAAGCTGCAAAGTAGGTCAACAACTCTGACCATCTCATTAGCTGTCTAGATAAGTCCATGAATCATAACTTTATTCGATTTTAGATCTCTGGCCCCAAGTTTCTTTTAATCGTAGGCCTTCTTGAAGATGATGTTAACGGAACTCCTTGGGTCCACAAGGATTTCTCGAACATAAGCAGGACCTACATAGGTTGAGATGACAAAGGGATCTATGGTTAGAGCTTCCACACCTACAGACTCCCTTTTGTAGAAAAAAAATGTCATCACTTATTGTCTTTACAAATTTATTTGGGTCACTCTCATCCGTAGTAAAGCACTTTTCATATTCCGTGTACTTCATTGAACTGACGCATTATTCAATTAGTTTGAAGCTTTGGTTTGAAAGGTAAAGTCCATTGCAAATGGTATTGATAACGAGACCATGCTAAGCAGTTATGAGATTAGATGGCCCTGTTGTCATCTGAGGTTGTGCGAGTGCTAAAGGACTCGATGCTTCAACTTTAGGAGCTTGATTTCGAACAAATTGCTCAAGATACTTTTTGCATATGAGTATCTCCACTGTGTTTCTGAATAGACAACAATCATTAATGTTGTGATCGTACATCTTATGAAAGCTACCTATGACACCCCACTTCCGTTAATGTCACTCACAAAGGGAATGCATTAAGTTTCGTAGAGCGTTATAAGTAAACAGAACAGAATATTACAAGATAGATACATAAAGTAGTACTTGAAAATTTTATAACTTTATTACAGCGGAAACCGAAATAAGTTTGATTACATCTTCAAACACCAAAACCAAGTACATAATATCAATCTTGTACAAAATCCATTAGAGTACATAATTTTTAAAACCATAATCCCACTCCAAAATGCCATATGTAAGAGAAACAAAGCTAAGCATTACTTTCAGCACTTCCAAGTAGATTAAGCAGAAAGAAATCTGAATCAAGCTTCTACGTTCCCACCTTGAGAACCTGGGGGGAAAGGAAGAATAGAGGCGAAACAAAAAGGGTCAGACATAAAATATAGCGATTCCAATGACTTTCAGCATAAAAACAAATAATAGTATCATGGCATGTAAATAAAACTGGATGAGAGATAACAGTAATAGGAGCAGCAGGTATACATAGGTTAAACAGAGGAAACAGAATGATATAGACCAAGCTATGCTTCTTACTTACTTTTCAATTCTCTGCACTAATACTAGTATAACAGGATTAGGTGTTACCCTAATGTCCAAATTGAAACAGAAACAAAAACATAATGATCTCTACAGAAACAGAATGATAGCAATGGGCCTGTACCACCCCAACAGAGACAGACGGTACAGAAACAAAAGTAGAAACGGAATCAGAGACAGAAACAGAATAATCCCTACTTAAACAGAATGTTAGAATTAGGTGTACACTAGTAACGGGCCTTTACCACCCCAACAGACGATACCACACAGAAACAGACAGGTGTTACCGCCCCAACAGAATCAGACGGTGCCCCAACAGAAACAAAAAGAACTAGATGTACCCTAAATTCTACCCCAAGCGATCGGCTCCCTAATACATAAATATCCTGTGTTGGCCCCATTATGGGTTTATCGCTCCCTAAAGTGGCAACCTACAGAAAGACACAGACCAATTTATAGATGTCACAGCGTCTTAACTTCCTCAGAGCAGACCGGATCCATGCACGCACATGACCTGGTTGGAACGCGCCATCAACACCCCTCGCCATTATCAAAATGGACCTCTTATAACCAATTCAGTAAGCGTGCCTTGACCCCTACCTAGTGTTGGGTCGCTGTTTGATACCAGAAAGGGTTAATGACTGATATGGGTCCCGCACAACATATGACACAAGCAAATAGGCATGTGATGAACATGTTTGGTGAACAGAAATAGGCATGTGATGAACAGGTTTGGTGAACAGAATAGGCATAGTCTCAGATTATGTTTTAATAACATGTCAGGATTACAATTTAATTTCAGATCTAAAAGTAACATGAACACACCGTGGTTGGCTTTAAAAGAAATAGGTGTTGCAGTTGTAGATCTATTCTCCTTTAATCCTAATCTGACTTGAAGAAGAAGAAGGACTTATTTAATTTAGATTTGAGCAGCATGAAGACGCCATGAATTTGTGCGGAGAAAACAATAGGTCTAAGGTCTTTATATAGCGTAGGAGTCAAGAACCAGGCCAGAATCAGTCCAGAACCAGAAAAAAGAATCTGCCCAGATCTGGTGGGGGGCCAACACCCTTATAGAGCGGTCGACACCCCCTAGGGGGGTCAACACCCATGTCGACACCCCCTAGGGGGGTCGACACCTTTGAGCGGGAAATTTCCCGCTCACCCAGTTTTGGCCGAATTTGATTTTTGAATCTGTTTTGTTAATTAATTATTATTTAATTTAATTCTACTTAATCCTTAAATCTTCTGAGCTTCATAACTTGCTCATACGATGTCTGATTTACGCAAACTTGGACTCTATCCCAAGCAAAATTTCGAGATGAACGCAATGGCGCAGCCCGTTTCCCTCGTTTCTGCTTTTAAAAATTAAGCATCCTTTAATTTGTTATTTTAATTTTCTTAGAAAATACAGGGTGTTACATTCTCCCCTCCTTAAAGGATTTTGCCACCGAAATCCCCAAGTTAAGAAGAATGTATATCCTACCATCCATCACCCATTTACTCATCCACCAATCACAAGCATCCATTGTCCTTAGAAAATTTATAATGTTGTATGAACATATGCAAAGGTGTGTGTATATGCCACTATGCTAATGTAGAAATCAGGCGGTCCACTGATTCAGTTGAACTCCTTAATGCAAATTTATGCCAGTGCCATGCGACCAACATGTATGCGATTATTCCTAATGTACTATGTAACTTCTATATGAGTGCACAATCATTTATTTATATGCAACATCCATGTGATGCATCAACCATTTTTCATCCATAAAAATTGAAAATGCACAAACATCCATAAGCAGTATGAGAGTGTTTTTGAGCCGATATAGTGCCTAATGTGCGTATATGCATCCACGAGCAACCACTTGCATCCACTTGCAACCATCAAACATAACATGTCTCAAACACGTGTTTACACCCATTAGTTTCTACTTAAAGGTCGAAGATTCGATCGATAGGATATACTCAAATGCCTAACATAGATATCCTCAAACCCCGTCATCAGACAGATGAGCCATGCCCCATATGGGCTTTTAGATAATAATGGAATCAGAAACAGAACTAGTATTAAAGTGCAGAGAATCAACCATAGAATCAGAAATAAAAGAATGAGAAGTGCCTAAATCAAAAGAGTTCTAACTAGATAATCAGATAAGGAAAATCAAACCTTATACAGAAACTTTCCTACCTCTGTTCAGTCTATTGGCTTCAATACCATTCACCTGCCCTCCAGAATATCCTGCCCTTTGGCCTTGTCCTTGTTTCCTCGGGAAGTCCCTCGTAAAGTGTCCCATTTCACCACAGTTGAAGCAAGCGCCCTTCCTTTTTCTGCAATCCTTGCTCAGATGACACAAACTCCCACAAGTAAAGAACTTTTTCTCCTTCTTATTCTCAGTCTTTTCATCCTTCTTTTGTGTTTCCTTCTTGGGCCACATTTTCTTTTTCTGTGGTTCTTCGAGCTTCTCCTTTTTCTTCTCACCTTTGCTTCCTCATGCAACAACGCCATATCAACCAACCTTTCAAAAGTTGCACCCATTAGGACACGAGACATAGCCAATCCATGTAAAGGCATGTTTAATTCTCTAGCAAACCGTAAAACTTTCTTGTGTGGAGTATTTACAAACTCCAACCCGAATCTCGCCAACTGGTTGAACTTGTTAACATATTCTTTAACAGACATGCTTCCCTATTAGAGTTCCAAAAACTTATCCATTTGCAAACTATGCTCGGCTTGCGAAAGAAACTTCAGCTCGAATCTTCGTCAGAAATCCAACCAAGTCTCTACTGGACGTTCAGCATTAGTAACCTCCCACCAAAAAGAAGCTTCTTCCTTTAGTTGGCAAATGGCTAACTTAATCTTTCTTCTATCGTTGACGTCAAAGGTATCAAACAAATCCTCTGTTTCCTTGAGCCAGTTCCGAGCTTCCACAAACGTCTCAGTTCCATTAAAGGTTTTTCCTCCCATAGCATGAAAATTCTTAAATATCTTTGAAAAAGAATCTACACGCGGAGGAGGAGGAGGAGGAGGAGCGGCTGTAGCTGGGGGAGGAGGAACGTCTGTTGAGCCTGCGACAGTAGCCCTAGCCTCAAGATACCTTCTGAACCAGCCATGTATCTGTACGCCCTCGGGTACAACGGGTTCCCCAAACATGCTGAAAGGAAAAAGGAAGAGATTCAAAACAGAGAATCCAAAGATAGATATATGGCTTTTGGGGATTACGTTTTTCATAACAAACCTTTCTCTTGGAAACAACTTCTTTAAAACATGTTTTTGAAAATACCTCTTAAAAAAATGCTTTTGAAAATGGTTTTCAAAATCTTTTATCTATTCTGGTAACCTTCAGCTCTGATACCAAGTGTGACACCCCACACCCGTTAATGTCACTCACAAAGGGAATGCATTAAGTTTCGTGGAGCGTTATAAGTAAACAGAATAGAACATTACAAGACAGATACATAGAGTAGTACATGAAAATTTTATAACTTTATTACAGTGGGAACAGAAATAAGTTTGGTTACATCTTCAAACACCAAAATCAAGTACATAATATCAGTCTTGTACAAAAGCCATCAGAGTACATAATTTTTAAAACCATAATCCCACTCCAAAATGCCATATGTAAGAGAAACAAAGATAAGCATTACTTTCAGCACTTCCAAGCACTTTAAGCAGAAAGAAATCCGAATCAAGAATCTACGTTCCCACCCTGAGAACCTGGGAGGAGGAAGAAAAGAGGCAAAACAAAAAGGGTCAGACATAAAGTCTGGCGAGTCCAGTGACTTTCAACATAAAAATAGATAATAGTATCATGACATGTAAATAAAACTGGATGAGAGATAACAGTAGCAGGAGTAGCAGGTATACATAGGTTAAACAGAGGAAACAGAATGATATAGACCAAGATATGCTTCTTACTTACTTTTCACTTCTCTGCACTAATACTAGTATAACAGGATTAAGTGTTACCATAATGTCTAAACTAAAACAGAATGATCTCTACAGAAATGGAATGCGAATAATGGGCATTTACCACTCTAGTAGAGACAGACGATACAGAAACAGAAGCAGAAACGGAATCAGAGACAGAAACAGAATAACCCCTAAGGAAACAGAATGATAGAATTAAGTGTACACTAGTGACAGGCCTTTACCACCCCAACAGACAGTGCCACACAGAAACAGATAGGTGTTACCACCCCAATAGAAACGGATGATACCCCAACAGAAACAGGCAGAACTAGATGTACCCTAAATTCTACCCCAAGCGATCGGCTCCCTAATACATAAATATCATGTGTCGGCCCCACAGAATGGTGTATCACTCCCTAAAGTGGCAACCTACAGAAAGACACAAACCTGTTTACAGATGTCACGGCGTCTTAACTTCCATAGAGAAGACCAGATCCATTCACGCACATGACCCGGTTGGAACGCGCCATAAACACCCCTCGCCATTAACAGAATGGACCTTTTATAACCAATTATGTAAGCGTGCCCTGACCACTACCTAGTGTTGGGTGGATGTTTGATACCAGAAAGGGTTACTGACTGATATGGGTCCCACACAACAGATGACACAAGCAAATACCCCTCCTAACCTTGTGTCCCTAAGACTAACGGATTTCAGATGTACAGATCTCCAATTAACACGTCTATAGATTAACAAAGCAGATTTACATATTCACGGGTTTACAAATTAATATGGTAGATTTACGAATTAACATGTTCGCAGATTAATGGATCATATGTACAGATTATCAGATTAACAGATCAGATTATACAGATTGAACACATACAATAGGTTAAGTTTGTCGAGTATATATACATATAACCCGCCCCATCGGTTTGTTAAGATTTACTTAACCCCTCCCACTTATTCAAGCAAGTTTACTTAACCCTACTCAATTTAACATGTTCATGTAACCCCTACAGATTCAATTAGGTTAAGTATTCCAAGTTGAAAAATTATTATCATTTCTGGTTAATGCACCAGACCTCTCACGTTAGATTTACCACCTATGGATGCTGGATACGCCAGGCGGTTCCGGGCAGGCTTCTACCACAAGTGTAATCTTACCTCGTGTCTGAGTAATATTTCATATATACGCACTAGGACCCTCACATTAGATTCACTACTTGTGGTTGCTGGATATGCCGGGCGGTTCCGGGCAGACTTATACCACAAGTGCAATCTGACCTCGTGCCTTGGTGCGGTTCAGTTTTAGGCATATTCATTTTTAAACAATTATCCATATTCATCGTCGGTTTTTAATTGCAGTATTCAGTTTCAACGGAATAAATAGGCTTCACGGGCTCTTTACTGTTCCATTAACATATTTCGCTTAATCATAAATTAAGCCTACAAATTTACATGCCCTAAATTGCGGTCATATTTTGCAATATAACATTTGCCCCCAAGTTTTAGTCAAATTGCACCGTACAAGTTGTGCCCAAAAATTCCAATTATGATTCATAATAAAATGTATGCCCAAATTATAGTTTTTGATTACAGTGTATGCCAATTACCCAAATTCCCAATTTAGGAGTGTTTACAGTTTTCCCTATTTCATTGTAGGTTTTTGCGCCTTTTTTTTCCTAGGTCAAATATTATTACGCACAATATTCCCTTTCTTCCAAGTTATAAATCATCATATAGTATGCCTGCACAATTAGGTCTTGAATCACAACATGTATTATGCCACCAAATCCTGTATATACAAGTTATACCAAATTATACCTAAACCAATTTTCATGGTTATTAACAGTTTATGCCAAGCCTCATTTTATTACATAATTCCAACTTTTCCCAACCAATCCAACATTATCCGTACGCAAATCTCAATGCAATATGTTAGGCTCGAAGTTAGCCTAATCTCATTAAAAAAGGAAAAGAAGAGAAGGAGAGAATCAACAACAAAATTGGCAAAAACACATAAATAGGAATGTGGAGAAGGTATGGTGAACATAAATAGGCATAGTCTCACATTAAGGTTTACTAACATAGCAGGATTACTGTGACGAGAACGAATTTCGCTCGGTCCGAACCAGTCGCTAAACCGACCCAGACCGTTCGAAACGCCCTATCGTTTGAGAACAAGCCACAACAGAACTGATACAGAAGAACATTTCATTATATATTACAACAATGCATCAGATTACAAGAATATACAGAGTATAAATGAATACTACACAGAAATATCAGAGATTTAAATTACATTTAAATACATAGCAGCGGAAAATATTACAATGCACAACTAGAAGTAGATATACGGATACAAAGCTTTCCGGATATCGTTCCAGCTGTAAACCAGGATCCTGTGAATATAAATCTGCAAAAACCAAAACTACTAGCTGTCCGTGTCAAAATAGGGGCACCCAGAGTTTAGGTTAAAACAATAAACTCCAGGTCAGTCATGTGACTGGTGTGAGAACTAAAACAGTTATCTTTATTTTTAAAGTTCGGTAAAACAAGGGACCACGCCGTATAACACGGAACGGGTTTCCTCCCAAGAATACCAGTGCATAAAACAAACAGCGCAATGCTAAATAAAGGAAAATGAAGCTGTTATAAGACCCAGGTCCCATCACACAATGCAACGCAGCCGAGGATAGGGTTTTCCCTTATAACAGCCAAAGAATGCTTGATACGTTTAAAACAAATCATTTGATACTATTATAAGTGCATAGTGTATAAAACACTTCAAATCATAAGTATCAATCATAGGCGGCATGAATGGCCCATAACACTATGTCGCCATATATAAGTTTACAATCAAAACCGCAAATGTCGTATTGGAAGTTGGGTTATCATTTATGGTATGAACCGAGGCTAGGGGCAAGATCCTCAACCGATTCGAGACAATCTAGCCCATGTCTCAGGCAAACGCGCAGGCAAGCCTTGGATCGTCAGGGCCGGTCCACCGATGTGGATTATTATGCCTGAACACTACGTTCCTCCGCCCTTTGGGGCGTAAGCCTGGCCCGTCAGCCGACCAGAAGCATCGGCCGAAGCCGATATCACGAGGCGCCTCGCTTTTCAGCAAGTAATAATAAGTAACATCCACATGAGTCAAACTCGTCAGCCAGTTCAAGCACTGACGCCACTCCTAACTAGAAAGAAACGCATGCCCTCCCTGAGGTCCGTCTCCCGTTTTTAGTTCATACCGGGTGTGATACTCGCGAATCAACGTTACACAAAGCTACGCCACAAAGGCCGTGCTTCGATCATCAACCACAAGACTTTGCTTTTCAACAGAAGCCTTGATCATTTGCCACTTAGGCATGCCACACAGGCAATTCACTCCATGCGATTGATATCCATCAATATATAACCCCTGAGCTCGTACGTCTCAGAGAAGGGCGTTAAGCAAGAGAATAAATTCTCCGCCGCCAAACAGATATATATTTAATAGAGATCAATCACACGGACTAAAATCCAATGTCAGACACACCGTCCATTTACAAGTCCGTTCTGGGTCTGAACGAAACCGGAGGCACTTTCCTCGCATATCCATCCATCTCCAAGTACGTCTGGACGATCACCAACTGTTTCCATCTTCTTGGGTGTACAGCCCAATCAAGATCATCAGTAGTCACCCAAACAACGTGAAGACTTCCGGTCTTCGACCACCGTCTTCATCTTCGACTTGTCGTCGTATGTAACGACCCGTATTCTACACATCATAGGATTGTAAAATATTTATTTCTTTCCCGCGTGAAGTCGTATGGTCATATAACTTTGGGAAACATTTATTAGGGTCATTTCCCCTGTTCATGATTTTTGTCGATTTTTAAGTGACCATTTTGCCCCTAGTCAGTACTGTTTTGGCCATAACTTTTGATAGGGAAGGAATTTAGACCTGAAACCCCTTCCATTAGATTCGTTTGATGGTTTCTCTTTCCGTAGAGTGGTCATAATAGCCAAACGGACTTACCGTTTGGGAGATATGGCTGAAACAAGGTTTGGAGGGTGAAAAACTGCTTAACCGGGCCAAATCGGGTGATTAGTGAGTAGGCCCATAACCCATTTCGGGATTAGGGTTATGGGAGGGCTGAGATGAGATGGAGAATCATTCCATTTCAGTTTTCTAGCCTCCACTTATCACCAAGGATCCCTAAAAATGGCCTCCAACCTCTAAATCACCTCCAAATCATCTCTTGGTCAAGGATTTGGCTTAGCAACCCCTAATCAAAGAAGATCTTCACCTAATCAACCTTGGAGCTGTTGTTAGCATTGTAATTCGCATCAAATCAGATAATTATTTCAGATCTTAGTTTGTTTTGTGGCTAAGGTGAGTGATTAGCTTGCTTTTTGCACTAATTATGGCTAAATTGGGGTGATTAGTGCTAATCAGCGTTTTTAAAGGAAAATAAATTCCGGAAAAATGTTTATAAAATCATAAACGATGTTTTAGACCTCTGATATGAGTTTGGGTTAATTTGGTTAAGTTTTGCTAATCACACCATTAGTTATGCTCACATATGCTTAAGGGAAAACATGGGGTTTTGGGCATGTTTGATCCATTTTACCATGTCATATTGTTGTTTTGGTGTTTGAGGTCACTTGTATGTGTTGCTATGACTCTATGACATGCTTTGTGATTGATTTCAATAGTTAGAATGGTCGAAAACGTCGTCGAGTGGCGTAAACAGTCGCTGGAAAAGTCAGTGCAGGAAATCGGATCGGATCGCCCCCTACCCGATCCGAACCGCCCATTTCCCTTCACCACGAACCGATCGTTGTAGCGAAGCAAGCTGCGCCACGAGCTGAAGGATCCGAACCGATCCGAGAAGTCGCGATTCAAGGCTTGGTGATTGAAGACTCCGACCCGACCCGCCTGGGGTGATAACGACACGATCCGATCTGATCACCTTGAGGACAACGAACCGGAGACTTGGAGGAGGGCGAGGGGCTTGGAGCTATGACCAGGAGGCGTGACCCGAGCCGTTGCGTGGTGGAGAACCCGATCCGATCCAGGTGGGACTGGAAGCCACGAACCGATCCAGTGTACCATGAAGGACCCCGATCCGATCCAGATGGAACTGGAAGCCACGAATCGATGGTGCACTCCGATCCGACCCGAGGTAGCAGACACGAACCGAGGTGATGGAGACCACGATCCCAATGATGATGGAAGGAATCCGAACCGATCCAATGGAGATCCATAACCCGAAATGCAAAGGTAGTTCAAGTGGAAGTTCGAGCTCAGGATCCAGACGGGAACCAATGAGTTCACTTCGTGATTGGGCTTTGCTGCGGGACGTGTGCTAAGGAGTTGTCGATGTCTATGACTTTGGATCACTAGGTGTTGGAGGTAGAGAGACAAACTCGGGCTTTGGATATGGTGCGACTAGGGAGCTACCTACCAATGGAGTGGGGTCATGGAAACGTTGGGCGTGATCCCATAGGTATGGCGTTGGTGGTAGTAGGAATGTACATAGTCGTACAAAGTCGAGTTCTGTCGTTTGAGTAAAGTGCTCTAGTGATCGAAGAAGTGGATGTCGTATGCTTTACGCACTGAGTGAGAGATGCGAGGATGGTTGCTATGCTTGATTGTTTGACACACACATCCCCACCCCCGTATACTTATATTATATGTTTGTGGCATCATAGAGTGTTGTACCGTGTAGTACTAACTCTTTGGTTGCAGGTCCAGGTTCAGGTATGACTTAGCATACCTGTTATTATTCTGTTTATGCTTGCTACCACTCATACCAGACTGATGTCTGACCCAGAGTTTTATGTTTCTTCTTATTACTCTGGGTGCTCACACGAGCAGACTAGAGACATGGATAGCTGGTAGTGCGCTTGGTAGATGGACTGAAGGCGAGCAGGAGGCTCCACGTATGATATATAGTTATTCTCCCTGTGTCGTGATCGGTATCTACTTTGGGCATTAGTAGCATACCTATTTTGTTTATCTTAGAGACAGTATTTTGAAGTTGTAATAAGCTGTATTTGATATTTCCGCTACAATGATGATGTTAGTTCAAGTTTTCAGCTTATGCACTGTCTCATCTGTTTTATGTCAAGTATATGTTGGTTATTATATTTTATCCCATGCGCTGTGAGACATATTACAGGTTCTTTATTTGGTTCATCTTCTTTCTTTCTCATTCTTTGGCGACCGTCCCATGCCAATTGGACATGTGTACAGCGCACAATTGGAGTAAATGTCGGTTGGTGCGGGGCGGGCCGTCACATTTGGTATCAGAGCTCTAGGTTGCGTAATTCACCTAGGGAAAGACACTAGGGAGAGATAGTACGTATATGAGAGCGCGTATTTGTGATTATTTTGGTTTTCAAAAGCTATATCTATATATAGTATTAGTATGTTTAAGAATGAAGTCGCATTGCACTGCACTGGCACCACTATGGAGAGGGTTAATCGTTTTCTCTTTAACAGATTTGACGATGAGCCGAGGAAGAGGTGCTGGCAGAGGGGCCAATAATGGGAATCCCCCTGACATGAGGGCTATGTTTACCAACCTCATGAGAGAGATGCTTGTGGATATCCAGAGGGAGGCTCCTAATGTTGCCAATGTTGGAGGTGCAGCGGTGCAAGCGCCTAGGGTCGATTTCGCCAAGTTGAGTAAGGATTACACTAATCTTGGTGGAAAGCCGTTTCACGGAACAGAGTCGGCCACGGATGTTCAGGATTGGTTGGATAGCTGTGATCGGATCTTCGATGACTTGGGTATCGAGGATGCGATGAAGAGAAGGCTAGCGTCTCGTCAGCTGCAAGGACGAGCGATGAATTGGTGGAATGCTATTAGGGCAGCCACACCAGAAGATCAAGTTACTTGGGATCAGTTTAAAGCTCGCTTTAGCGACAAGTATATCCCAGCTGCCCAGAAATCGGAATTGTTTAGGAAGTTCTTGGAGCTTAAGCAGAATGGGAGGGCAGTATCGGATTATGTTGCTGAGTTCGACACTTTGTCGAAGTATGGGTTATCTCTAATCGATACTCCCGAAAAGAAAAATGAGAAGTTCATCACTGGCTTGGATGAATACTTAGGGGAGAGGCTGATTAATCACATCGATGAGACGTTTGAGTCGATTGTGGGAAAAGCTTTGAGGTCAGAAAGTCTTTACCCTAAGCTGAAGACTGGGGTTGTTGCTGCATCTGCTGAAGAGCCAAAGCCGCAAGCAAGCGGTGGAGGCAAGAATAACTCTCAGAATAAGAGGAAGCAAAACCAAGCTAAGGATGGCCAGAAGAAAAGCAGGAAAGAAGTCGAGTGCTTCAAATGTGGAAAGAAGGGCCATTACGCAAGGGAATGTAGGGCCAAGACAGTGGGAAAGAAGTGCTTTAACTGTGGCCAGGAGGGACATTTTAAGGATAAGTGCCCGCAACCTCTGAAGGAGAATCAGATTGTGAAAGCATATGCCATCAATGTTGTTCCTTCTTCGTCGAATGCCCCAACTGCGGCGGAGAAAGGAAAGGGAGTCGTCATTCAAGGTATGCTTTCCATTTATGATCTTCCTGTTAGAGTTTTGTTCGATACCGGGGCTTCCCATTCCTTCATATCTAGTGACCTGGTAGATAGGTTGGGATTGGAACCCGAGTTAGTCGATAGACCATTAGCTGTGACGAACCCGATTGGTGGTTCAACAAACCTCAGTATGATCTGTCGTAATGTGGTCTTATCGAGTCATGGATGTATGTTTGTTTGTGATTGCTTTGTTTTGGGCTTTACTGGGTATGGCATTATTTTGGGAGTCGATTGGCTCCAAAGATACGGGGTGGTGGTAGACTGTGAGGGCTTTTTGGTGACAGTTAGGGCGGATGATGGGCGGAGGGTAGTGTTTGGTAATCTACCCTGTGATGGGGTAATGGCTAGTTTTGTAAATTTCCTCGACATCCCGCATGATGAGTTATCAGGTTTGCCCGTGGTTGGCCAGTACCCGGACATCTTCGAGGAAGTGACCGGACTTCCACCACACCGAGAGATTGAGTTTCGTATTGATTTAGTGAAAGATGCCAGACCTATAGTGATGCCACTTCGTCGTATGGCACCACGAGAACAGCGAGAGCTCGAGGTGCAAGTAAGCGATCTTTTGAAGAAGGGATTTATTAGAAGAAGTGTTTCCGAGTGGGGAGCACCAGTTGTGTTTGCTACTAAGGCAGATGGTTCCCTTCGATTGTGTGTGGACTATCGCGAGTTAAATAAGGTGACGAGGAAGAATAAGTATCCTCTACCACGGATAGATGATTTGTTTGATCAACTGGAAGGAGCGAGAGTGTTCTCCCAGTTGGACCTCGCGACAGGATTTCATCAGCTCCGTGTAGCAGCTGATAGTATAGCTAAAACGGCATTTAGGACGCCGTCTGGGTTTTATGAGTGGTTGGTCATGCCATTCGGGTTGACCAACGCACCAGCATACTTCGTGGATCTTATGAATAGAGTATTCAGAGACCAATTGAATAAGTTTGTTCTTGTGTTCGTAGACGATATCCTTGTTTACTCGAGGACAGAAGAGGAACACAAGGAACATTTGAGAATTGTGTTGGAGGTGTTGAGGAGACACCAATTGAAAGCGAAGTTTTCTAAGTGCCACTTCTGGAGGAGAGAAGTGAGATTCTTGGGCCATGTTGTTTCAGAGAATGGTATTGCCGTGGACCCTGCAAAGGTGGCTACGGTACAAGATTGGTCTACGCCCAAGAATGCAAAAGATGTAAGAAGTTTCTTGGGGTTAGCTGGATATTATCGTAAGTTTATCAAAGACTTCTCCAAGACAGCGGCACCGCTGACTCAGTTGACTAAGAAGAATCAAGCCTTCGTTTGGGACGGAGGGTGTGAAAAAGCATTCAAGAGTCTAAAGGAAAAGTTGACGCGTGCGCCAGTGTTGGTCATTCCTAAGGGAAATGAAGAGATGACGGTATATACGGATGCTTGTGGTACCGGATTGGGTGCGGTATTGATGCAAGGAGGTAGGGCTGTAGCTTATGCTAGTCGACAGCTAAAGCCACATGAGAAGAAGTATCCTACCCATGATTTGGAATTGGCAGCGATTGTATTTGCGCTGAAGATGTGGAGACATTACCTCTTGGGAGAAAGATTTGAGCTGTTTACCGATCATAAATCGTTAAAGTATCTCTTCTCTCAGAAAGATCTGAATCTCCGTCAGCAGAGATGGTTAGAGTTCTTGGCTTCGTATGATTTTGATATCGCGTATACACCTGGGAAGGGTAATGCGGTAGCCGATGCCTTGAGTAGGAGACATGCCAGCTTAGGGGCAATGTTTCTTGAATGGAAGCAGCTGGAGTATATCGCGGGGTTTGATTTCAGACCAAGGTGCGAATTGGATCCAGTTATGCTAGCTAGCTTGACGATCAGACCCACTTTGATAGAGCGGATTGGTTCTAGCCAGAGGAACGACCCTAACCTATTAGAAATCATCTCCAAGTTAGAGATGGGTATCGAAGAGGAGATGAATGTGTATGGGCTTGATCGGGATGGATGGCTTCGGAAGAATGGAAGACTAGTGGTGCCCAACGTGAATGGTTTGAGAGATGAAGTGCTTAGAGAATGTCATCACTCAAAACTGACTATACATCCCGGTGGTAATAAGATGTATAGAGACATGAGACAGACTTACTACTGGGAAGGGATGAAAAGAGACGTTGGGAAGTTTATATCCAAATGCATGAATTGTCAGCTAGTTAAAGCCGAGCAGAAGAAGCCTAGTGGGTTGATGCAACCATTAGAAATTCCCGAATGGAAATGGGAACAAGTTTCGATGGATTTCATCGATGGTTTACCGAGGACTAGATCGGGACATGATAGCATTTGGGTAATTGTGGATCGACTGACCAAGAGTGCAAAATTTATACCAGTCAAATCGACCAGAACGGCAGCCAAGTTGGCAGAATTGTATATGAAGTGGGTAGTGAGATTTCATGGAGTACCCAAAAGCATTGTGAGTGACCGAGACCCGTTGTTCACTAGTGGGTTTTGGAAGAGCTTACAAGAGGCTCTAGGGTCAGGATTACATCTCAGTACCGCATATCATCCTCAGACCGACGGTCAGACGGAGAGGGTGAATCGTATATTGGAAGATCTCTTGAGAGCTTGTATATTGGATTTTGGTGGATCATGGGATGACCATTTGCATCTAGTGGAGTTTGCATATAATAATAGCTACCAATCCAGTATCGGTATGGCTCCATATGAAGCTTTGTACGGGAGACCGTGCAATTCACCATCATGTTGGATAGAGACTGGCGAGAAGTTTGTGCTTGGACCAGATGTGGTGAGAGAAACTTCCGATAAGATCAAGATCATTCGGCAACGAATGAAAGCTGCTCAGGATAGGCAGAAAAGCTATGCTGATAAGAGGAGAAGAGACTTGAAATTCTCCATTGGTGACTTGGTGTTTGTCAAGATCTCTCCATTGAAAAGCGTGATACGATTTGGCAGGAGAGGCAAGTTGGCACCAAGATTTGTGGGTCCTTTCCAAGTTCTCGAGGAAGTTGGGAATTTGGCGTATAGAGTTGGCTTACCAGAGAAAATGGCAGGAGTTCACAATGTGTTTCATGTTTCCCAACTAAGGAAGTTCGTTCACGACTCAAATGTGACTATTTCACCTGATCAGTTAGAGGACTTCGAAGTAGAACCTGAGGCGGTTGAGAACCGCAAGCCGATTCGTATTGTGGGGCATGATACGAAGCAACTTCGAAGAAAGTCGGTGAAGCTAGTCAAAGTTCAGTGGGGCGAGGACGAAAATGATTGTGCTTGGGAGACAGAGGAAAGCATTAGAAAGACTTATCCAGAACTCTTTGCCTGGTAAGATTTACTTTGCGATTTAGTTATTCCGCATGCTAGGATAGACTTGTTTTGCTTGTTTTGCATGTTTGATGGTTGTTTTATGATTGATAGGCATGCGGGACCCTTGTGTGTTTTTGATTAGGGAATTTCGGGGGCGAAATTTCTTAAGGGGGGAAGAGTGTAACGACCCGTATTCTACACATCATAGGATTGTAAAATATTTATTTCTTTCCCGCGTGAAGTCGTATGGTCATATAACTTTGGGAAACATTTATTAGGGTCATTTCCCCTGTTCATGATTTTTGTCGATTTTTAAGTGACCATTTTGCCCCTAGTCAGTACTGTTTTGGCCATAACTTTTGATAGGGAAGGAATTTTGACCTGAAACCCCTTCCATTAGATTCGTTTGATGGTTTCTCTTTCCGTAGAGTGGTCATAATAGCCAAACGGACTTACCGTTTGGGAGATATGGCTGAAACAAGGTTTGGAGGGTGAAAAACTGCTTAACCGGGCCAAATCGGGTGATTAGTGAGTAGGCCCATAACCCATTTCGGGATTAGGGTTATGGGAGGGCTGAGATGAGATGGAGAATCATTCCATTTCAGTTTTCTAGCCTCCACTTATCACCAAGGATCCCTAAAAATGGCCTCCAACCTCTAAATCACCTCCAAATCATCTCTTGGTCAAGGATTTGGCTTAGAAACCCCTAATCAAAGAAGATCTTCACCTAATCAACCTTGGAGCTGCTGTTAGCATTGGAATTCGCATCAAATCAGAGAATTATTTCAGATCTTAGTTTGTTTTGTGGCTAAGGTGAGTGATTAGCTTGCTTTTTGCACTAATTATGGCTAAATTGGGGTGATTAGTGCTAATCAGCGTTTTTAAAGGAAAATAAATTCCGGAAAAATGTTTATAAAATCATAAACGATGTTTTAGACCTCTGATATGAGTTTGGGTTAATTTGGTTAAGTTTTGCTAATCACACCATTAGTTATGCTCACATATGCTTAAGGGAAAACATGGGGTTTTGGGCATGTTTGATCCATTTTACCATGTCATATTGTTGTTTTGGTGTTTGAGGTCACTTGTATGTGTTGCTATGACTCTATGACATGCTTTGTGATTGATTTCAATAGTTAGAATGGTCGAAAACGTCGTCGAGTGGCGTAAACAGTCGCTGGAAAAGTCAGTGCAGGAAATCGGATCGGATCGCCCCCTACCCGATCCGAACCGCCCATTTCCCTTCACCACGAACCGATCATTGTAGCGAAGCAAGCTGCGCCACGAGCTGAAGGATCCGAACCGATCCGAGAAGTCGCGATTCAAGGCTTGGTGATTGAAGACTCCGACCCGACCCGCCTGGGGTGATAACGACACGATCCGATCTGATCACCTTGAGGACAACGAACCGGAGACTTGGAGGAGGGCGAGGGGCTTGGAGCTATGACCAGGAGGCGTGACCCGAGCCGTTGCGTGGTGGAGAACCCGATCCGATCCAGGTGGGACTGGAAGCCACGAACCGATCCAGTGTACCATGAAGGACCCCGATCCGATCCAGATGGAACTGGAAGCCACGAATCGATGGTGCACTCCGATCCGACCCGAGGTAGCAGACACGAACCGAGGTGATGGAGACCACGATCCCAATGATGATGGAAGGAATCCGAACCGATCCAATGGAGATCCATAACCCGAAATGCAAAGGTAGTTCAAGTGGAAGTTCGAGCTCAGGATCCAGACGGGAACCAATGAGTTCACTTCGTGATTGGGCTTTGCTGCGGGACGTGTGCTAAGGAGTTGTCGATGTCTATGACTTTGGATCACTAGGTGTTGGAGGTAGAGAGACAAACTCGGGCTTTGGATATGGTGCGACTAGGGAGCTACCTACCAATGGAGTGGGGTCATGGAAACGTTGGGCGTGATCCCATAGGTATGGCGTTGGTGGTAGTAGGAATGTACATAGTCGTACAAAGTCGAGTTCTGTCGTTTGAGTAAAGTGCTCTAGTGATCGAAGAAGTGGATGTCGTATGCTTTACGCACTGAGTGAGAGATGCGAGGATGGTTGCTATGCTTGATTGTTTGACACACACATCCCCAGCCCCGTATACTTATATTATGTGTTTGTGGCATCATAGAGTGTTGTACCGTGTAGTACTAACTCTTTGGTTGCAGGTCCAGGTTCAGGTATGACTTAGTATACCTGTTATTATTCTGTTTATGCTTGCTACCACTCATACCAGACTGATGTCTGACCCAGAGTTTTATGTTTCTTCTTATTACTCTGGGTGCTCACACGAGCATACTAGAGACAGGGATAGCTGGTAGTGCGCTTGGTAGATGGACTGAAGGCGAGCAGGAGGCTCCACGTATGATATATAGTTATTCTCCCTGTGTCGTGATCGGTATCTACTTTGGGCATTAGTAGCATACCTATTTTGTTTATCTTAGAGACAGTATTTTGAAGTTGTAATAAGCTGTATTTGATATTTCCGCTACAATGATGATGTTAGTTCAAGTTTTCAGCTTATGCACTGTCTCATCTGTTTTATGTCAAGTATATGTTGGTTATTATATTTTATCCCATGCGCTGTGAGACATATTACAGGTTCTTTATTTGGTTCATCTTCTTTCTTTCTCATTCTTTGGCGACCGCCCCATGCCAATTGGACATGTGTACAGCGCACAATTGGAGTAAATGTCGGTTGGTGCGGGGCGGGCCGTCACATCGTATCAGTTATTCAGAATGGGATAAACCCGGTCTTTCCGAATAACTCGCGTATATTTTAAATAAGTGTTACACAAACACAACATACGCCTCATTCCAATTCATTAGTCACTAACCGTAAATTAATCAAGAGAACAATTCCCCAAATATTAACCCCGAAGGCCGAAACCAACATCAGATCAATATCTAGAAAACCATTCTGTTTGGCTAACCGACAGTCAGTTTCTAAATTTCACATTCATAGGGAAAGGTTCCCATTAATTTTATCCAAGATAAATTTCTTGAATTTATTCTTTAATCTATTTTTGAATATCAATTCAAAACTAGTCGGGATTAGCGAACCTTACCGAAGTAATCATTTGTTTTAATTTCCCAATCCCAACCTATTCATCCCATGAAGTAAAACTGGTAGTACTTCATATCTAACACCACGGTGTTATCGGTAAATTCAATTACCATTTCACGTTCAAATCTAATTAAAGATTTAACTATCGCCTGGAGCAAAACTGGTGATACTCCATTTCGATTATTTCAATCTAATTAAAGATTCATTAAAACTCTACTTAGTTTTAATCTTCGACTGGGTTAAAGAATCAGTGTCATTTAAAACACGGTTCACGATAAACCCAAAATCACATTCATTAATTATCGGGTTAAAGAACGAGTGTTATTTAAAACACTGTTCACGATAAACCCAAAAATCAATATCAATTCAATTCCAATTAAATATTATTTAATTGGTACCTTTCATTAAATCTAAATAAAAAGATTTAATCATTTCTCAACTGGGTTCAAGAACAGTGTTAGTGAAGACACCATTCACGACAAACCCAAATCACATTCGATATTCAATACAAGGCTCTGAATAGAAAATATATCGGCTTATATTCAATATCAAATTCTACGATTAACAAATGTCGTATTGGAAATAACGATATAAATATATCTTTCAAATTTCCACAACAACATCTGTATAATCACGAATTTCAACATCGAAATTTTCCGAAGACAATTTCGATTCAAATCCGCTCCAATGCAATCATTTGAAATTCTGGTTATTTTTAAAACCCTTTTCAAATTCAATTTATTTACTTAAAAATAAATAGAATTATAATTCTAGTTCAAAACTAGTTCATTTCGATAAAAATCTATTTTTATCTTTTCAAATATGGAGTTTTTCATCCCAATTCTTCACAAATCATTTCTTATGATTTTACACAAATTATTACTATTTTTAATAATTTTATCAAGGCCCGTACAGTCGATTTCCATCAATGGCCATCGAACTGCACTTACAGCGACCTTTTTCAAATTTGTTTTGGACATAATTCCAAATCCAACCGTTAGATTTCAAATTTCTAATATTCGTTAGAAAGCTCTTTTCGATACGAACCCAACGGTTCCGGTTTTAGGAGAATCCGACGGTCGGATCTCCCGTAATGTCCGTCTGAAATAAATGGTCGAAATTCACGAACTGCCGCGGCGCGGCGCGTTCTATTCAGGCCATTATATTATATATACAATATATATAATATATATTTCGTCGATTTCTATTAAAAACGAATTATATAAATAGTTTAAAATTCGTTTCAAAAGCAATTTCAACTTCCATTTCAATTCAAATCAAAATTGAATTCTTCTTTATAAATTCATTTTAAAATTCATTTCTATTCAATTCAAATTTCAATTTAATTTGAATTCATTTCAATTCGCTTTCAATTCAATTCGAAATCGTTTTCAATTCGATTCAATTCAAATTCGTTTTCTATTTGAATCGAATTCATTTCTAAATTGTTTTATAATCAATTCATTTCGAAATCGTTTTCAATTCAATTCTTTTCGAAATCGTTTTTAATTCAATTCATTTCAAAATGAATAAAATCGATATAAATATCGTTCACGTCAAAATGGCGTCAATCTAATCAACACGGCTTCATAAATTTCTATTTTCAAATATTCTATTTCAAATATTTCTTTTTCAAGATAGTTGTTATTATCAAAATATTTCGTTCAACACATGACCAATCTCAATGGATGAGTACTGTCAACACATGAACCTTTATTTTATATTGATAAAGATGTAAATTTTATTACTAAAATATTTCGTTCAACACATGACCAATCTCAATGGATGAGTACTGTCAACACATGAACTTTTATTTTATAATATTCTTTATTTTTCAAATTGGAATGAGGCCCAATCAATTACCATATAAAGTTAATTATATGGATTTTCATGCATTACACACATATAATAGCATTGAAAAATAATCAACCATCAACCAAAGTGCACTACACTGTATAAGCATCAAATATAGATATCTAACGCTTATAACAGCCTGTCAATCAATCGATCGACATATTTAATCAATCAAGATGAGTGAACTTCAAATTTCATCCCAACACCCGTGTGGGGTTTCAAACAATCAAACGCATATTTTATTTGTGCAGTTGGGCGATGTGTAAAATTTATCGACCCAATCAATGTCCTTCAAATAGGTGTACATAAACAAACCGTCTAGTTTGTAAATGAATATTTATTTATTCACATTCACGTTAAAAATTATATTTTTAACGACAAAACATTTTATTCCAACATATGAATTTCTATTCAGTTCATTCTTTAAATAAAATGATATTTTTATTTTTCTAACTTATTTTAGAAAATTTCGGCGGCATAACGGCACGATACTAGAAACGGGACGAGGCCTAGCCTTATCCCCGGTCTAGTGAAGGCCCACGCCATTCACACATCAATCAAATCAATTCATTTCACCACACAATTCAATTTCAATCAAATAATCTAACCAATTTTTGCAATCAAACAAACAAGTCCATGGTCTGTGGACGATTGTGTCGGGTGCTACTAAACACCGTCTGCATCCTAGTATATATATATATAACTAGAAAAGAAATTGAAGAGTGAGAAGTTCTCACCAAAAGCTAAATCCGAACGCCACGACTCTTCATATGTAGGAAATCTTCGTCGTTCCTTCTTTTGCTACTTTCGTCGCTCGTATTCACTACATATATAAAAATCACATTTTTATATTCTCTAGTATATAAAAATCATACTTTTAATTTGCTACTTCGTTATAAAAATTATATTTTTATTACGCTCTTCTTCTAATAAAGATTATATTTTTATAACGCTACTTCATATTCAAAGATCACATTTTTCTATCGCTACTATATAGATAAAAATTCTATTTTAAAACAAAGTTATATATATATTTTTTCAAAGAAAATCTAAATTTCACTAATTTAACAATATAAACTTCGCACCATAAAAATCTCATCTTTTCTATTGAAAAATCTAATTTTTCTTCTAATGAAAAATCGTATTTTTCTTTTATTAAAAATCTAAAAATTCAGTTTTTTCCCTAAATAAAAATTAAGTTTTTAACTAACTAAAAAATCAGTTTTTAACTAACTAAAAATTCAGTTTTTAACTTCGGAAAAAAAATCGAAATCAAAATCGTAAAGAAAGAGAAAAAAAAGAAAAGGAAATAAAGCTTACAGGTGGTCGTTCGGAGGAGGGTTTGGAGTTGGCGACGCCGAGGCTGGCGAAGGGGGGAGCTCGCGGTGGTGGAGCTCCTCCGGTGCGTTCTCCGATCGGTTCTAGGGTTAGGAAGGGGGCTCGGGTTTCACGACGCGGCTCACACGAGGAGAGAGAATCGAAGAGGAGAGGGAAGGAGGAGGAAGGGCTGTCGGTTGGAGGGGGCGCCGACCTGGGTGTGGGTGGCGAGCGTGGGTGGAGGCGCGTGAATTTGGGGGTGATTTCCGCCCTCGTTCTGGAGAAGGAGGCGGGTTTGACCGCGGTTTGAAAGTGTTAGGGTTGACTAGGTTTGATTGGAGATATATATATATATATATATATATATATTATTTTATTCTTTTAATTCATTTTAAAATTCAACCTCGTTATGGACTTCAAATCAAACCCAACGAATGTCGCCCCTAGCTAAATACCCCCATCCCGGGCACAATGGGATATATCCCGTAGGCCAATTCGATCATTACGATTAGTTTTCGTTGAATTTAAAATATAAATCTTTATATATTCAATTTAAAAGCACATTTCAATTTACCGGGGCCACATACTAACTCTAAAAATTCCCAAAAAATTATTTCTAGTTTCGTATTGACGATACAGTCCTAACAAAACTAATTTCGTCGAATTCTGAGACCATTGGAAAAATGGCCATTTACCAGTCGATTAAAATCAACTGAAACTGGTCAAACGCGTTTTCCTTCGCCACGCTCACATATTGATTCGAAAAATTATGAAATTTGAAACCTAGCAATAACTTCACATCCCGGACCCAACAAAACTGGTTTCGTCGAAATCCGAGGTCGTTTGCAAAATGTCCATTTTTAAGGGCCTGAATTCCATAGCGACTATTCAGAATTTTCAACTGGACATATCTTTTGATTCCCGCTATGAAATTTCGATTATTCGGATTCGTTGGAAAGATATTATCAATTAGATCCCATTATTTTTGGTTTCACTAAAATCCGGATTGTTTTGCACCCGGTACATCCAATTGAAGTTTGAAATCGAATTATCGAACTACCGCGCCATTTTCAATTCCTTTTATAATTATATATATAATTATTTATATTCTAACGACGATGCGTATAAATATATACGTCGAATCCTATTCAAAATAAATTTCACGTCGATATTATTTAAAATAATTCATTTTAAATAATCAAAATTCGCTAAAATTGCAAAAATAAAAATTTCAAACTGGCTCGCATTTTACGGGTTGTTACAATCTCCCCCACTTAAAACTTTTCGTCCCCGAAAAGGAACAAAGTCGAAAGTGGTTTGATTAATCAGCTCCACGCTCGATCTGACTTTCATTCTCCAACTTTTCAGTTTCTGAGAATTTTCAAAATTTCAAAAATTTGGCTAACACCCTAAATTTTCGAAAAATTTCGCCATAACCTCCCCTGCACCGGGAGCATCGGGGAATTTCAAATAGCTTCCCCGGTCCTTCAGATCTCAAAAAGAAAAAGAAAAAGCCAAGCGGCTAGCCAATAGGCTCATAAAATCATCATCACCCAAACAAAACAGTAAATTATGTAGTAAACATGTACCTATTTGTCGGGCAAACAAATTTTATTCTTCGGTTCTAGCCTCCTTGCTATGACCTGTTCAATGCAAGTATTTGTATATGCAAGCAAATGCGACCAATTTTCAATACAATTCAATATTTGGTTCAATTAGGCAAAATGGTTCAAAATTATCAAACCAATAAACAAACAACACAAACATCAATCAATTAGTGAATTATCATTTGAAATTCATAACTTTGATATATAGTCAAAAATCTCATTTTTGATGCCAAATCACAACAATAGACCCTATCTAATTTTTGGTTCTCACACCAGTCAATAGGAAATATATAGATATTACACATTCGTCACTCGAATATAAATTCTGATGATGATATATCAATCATCAGAATCACCCCCGGGCGGCTAGAGTGTAATTCTATATCTATCCAGTATATTAAAACTTCAAATACACGTTTGCAAGGCGTATATGCAAAATCTTTATATACTGGACTGTCCTAATCAATATGAAATAAATAATCAAATACGAATAGTTGATTTTAACTTTCAAAATAAAAATTGTTTTCATTTTAAAAATATACTCTTCACACTCGTTCTAGGATACTACTGATCCCATCTCTAACGAGTCATTCTAATTGGATATTACTAATCCAATATCTGATGAATTCTTTCGTATGGTTCTAATGTGCCCTGTTCTCTGAGCTTTGTAAACCAAAGCTCTGATACCAACTGTGACGAGAACGAATTTCGCTCGGTCCGAACCAGTCGCTAAACCGACCCAGACCGTTCGAAATGCCCTATCGTTTGAGAACAAGCCACAACAGAACTGATACAGAAGAACATTTCATTATATATTACAACAATGCATCAGATTACAAGAATATACAGAGTATAAATGAATACTACACAGAAATATCAGAGATTTAAATTACATTTAAATACATAGCAGCGGAAAATATTACAATGCACAACTAGAAGTAGATATACGGATACAAAGCTTTCCGGATATCGTTCCAGCTGTAAACCAGGATCCTGTGAATATAAATCTGCAAAAACCAAAACTACTAGCTGCCCGTGTCAAAATAGGGGCACCCAGAGTTTAGGTTAAAACAATAAACTCCAGGTCAGTCATGTGACTGGTGTGAGAACTAAAACAGTTATCTTTATTTTTAAAGTTCGGTAAAACAAGGGACCACGCCGTATAACACGGAACGGGTTTCCTCCCAAGAATACCAGTGCATAAAACAAACAGCGCAATGCTAAATAAAGGAAAATGAAGCTTTTATAAGACCCAGGTCCCATCACACAATGCAACGCAGCTGAGGATAGGGTTTTCCCTTATAACAGCCAAAGAATGCTTGATACGTTTAAAACAAATCATTAGATACTATTATAAGTGCATAGTGTATAAAACACTTCAAATCATAAGTATCAATCATAGGCGGCATGAATGGCCCATAACACTATGTCGCCATATATAAGTTTACAATCAAAACCGCAAATGTCGTATTGGAAGTTGGGTTATCATTTATGGTATGAACCGAGGCTAGGGGCAAGATCCTCAACCGATTCGAGACAATCTAGCCCATGTCTCAGGCAAGCGCGCAGGCAAGCCTTGGATCGTCAGGGCCTGTCCACCGATGTGGATAATTATGCCTGAACACTACGTTCCTCCGCCCTTTGGGGCGTAAGCCTGGCCCGTCAGCCGACCAGAAGCATCGGCCGAAGCCGATATCACGAGGCGCCTCGCTTTTCAGCAAGTAATAATAAGTAACATCCACATGAGTCAAACTCGTCAGCCAGTTCAAGCACTGACGCCACTCCTAACTAGAAAGAAACGCATGCCCTCCCTGAGGTCCGTCTCCCGTTTTTAGTTCATACCGGGTGTGATACTCGCGAATCAACGTTACACAAAGCTACGCCACAAAGGCCGTGCTTCGATCATCAACCACAAGACTTTGCTTTTCAACAGAAGCCTTGATCATTTGCCACTTAGGCATGCCACACAGGCAATTCACTCCATGCGATTGATATCCATCAATATATAACCCCTGAGCTCGTACGTCTCAGAGAAGGGCGTTAAGCAAGAGAATAAATTCTCCGCCGCCAAACAGATATATATTTAATAGAGATCAATCACACGGACTAAAATCCAATGTCAGACACACCGTCCATTTACAAGTCCGTTCTGGGTCTGAACGAAACCGGAGGCACTTTCCTCGCATATCCATCCATCTCCAAGTACGTCTGGACGATCACCAACTGTTTCCATCTTCTTGGGTGTACAGCCCAATCAAGATCATCAGTAATCACCCAAACAACGTGAAGACTTCCGGTCTTCGACCACCGTCTTCATCTTCGACTTGTCGTCGTATCAGTTATTCAGAATGGGATAAACCCGGTCTTTCCGAATAACTCGCGTATATTTTAAATAAGTGTTACACAAACACAACATACGCCTCATTCCAATTCATTAGTCACTAACCGGAAATTAATCAAGAGAACAATTCCCCAAATATTAACCCCGAAGGCCGAAACCAACATCAGATCAATATCTAGAAAACCATTCTGTTTGGCTAACCGACAGTCAGTTTCTAAATTTCACATTCATAGGGAAATGTTCCCATTAATTTTATCCAAGATAAATTTCTTGAATTTATTCTTTAATCTATTTTTGAATATCAATTCAAAACTAGTCGGGATTAGCGAACCTTACCGAAGTAATCATTTGTTTTAATTTCCCAATCCCAACCTATTCATCCCATGAAGTAAAACTGGTAGTACTTCATATCTAACACCACGGTGTTATCGGTAAATTCAATTACCATTTCACGTTCAAATCTAATTAAAGATTTAACTATCGCCTGGAGCAAAACTGGTGATACTCCATTTCGATTATTTCAATCTAATTAAAGATTCATTAAAACTCTACTTAGTTTTAATCTTCGACTGGGTTAAAGAATCAGTGTCATTTAAAACACGGTTCACGATAAACCCAAAATCACATTCATTAATTATCGGGTTAAAGAACGAGTGTTATTTAAAACACTGTTCACGATAAACCCAAAAATCAATATCAATTCAATTCCAATTAAATATTATTTAATTGGTACCTTTCATTAAATCTAAATAAAAAGATTTAATCATTTCTCAACTGGGTTCAAGAACAATGTTAGTGAAGACACCATTCACGACAAACCCAAATCACATTCGATATTCAATACAAGGCTCTGAATAGAAAATATATCGGCTTATATTCAATATCAAATTCTACGATTAACAAATGTCGTATTGGAAATAACGATATAAATATATCTTTCAAATTTCCATAACAACATCTGTATAATCACGAATTTCAACATCGAAATATTCCGAAGACAATTTCGATTCAAATCCGCTCCAATGCAATCATTTGAAATTCTGGTTATTTTTAAAACCCTTTTCAAATTCAATTTATTTACTTAAAAATAAATAGAATTATAATTCTAGTTCAAAACTAGTTCATTTCGATAAAAATCTATTTTTATCTTTTCAAATATGGAGTTTTTCATCCCAATTCTTCACAAATCATTTCTTATGATTTTACACAAATTATTACTATTTTTAATAATTTTATCAAGGCCCGTACTGTCGATTTCCATCAATGGCCATCGAACTGCACTTACAGCGACCTTTTTCAAATTTGATTTGGACATAATTCCAAATCCAACCGTTAGATTTCAAATTTCTAATATTCGTTAGAAAGCTCTTTTCGATACGAACCCAACGGTTCCGGTTTTAGGAGAATCCGACGGTCGGATCTCCCGTAATGTCCGTCTGAAATAAATGGTCGAAATTCACGAACTGCCGCGGCGCGGCGCGTTCTATTCAGGCCATTATATTATATATACAATATATATAATATATATTTCGTCGATTTCTATTAAAAACGAATTATATAAATAGTTTAAAATTCGTTTCAAAAGCAATTTCAACTTCCATTTCAATTCAAATCAAAATTGAATTCTTCTTTATAAATTCGTTTTAAAATTCATTTCTATTCAATTCAAATTTCAATTTAATTTGAATTCATTTCAATTCGCTTTCAATTCAATTCGAAATCGTTTTCAATTCGATTCAATTCAAATTCGTTTTCTATTTGAATCGAATTCATTTCTAAATTGTTTTATAATCAATTCATTTCGAAATCGTTTTCAATTCAATTCTTTTCGAAATCGTTTTTAATTCAATTCATTTCAAAATGAATAAAATCGATATAAATATCGTTCACGTCAAAATGGCGTCAATCTAATCAACACGGCTTCATAAATTTCTATTTTCAAATATTCTATTTCAAATATTTCTTTTTCAAGATAGTTGTTATTATCAAAATATTTCGTTCAACACATGACCAATCTCAATGGATGAGTACTGTCAACACATGAACCTTTATTTTATATTGATAAAGATGTAAATTTTATTACTAAAATATTTCGTTCAACACATGACCAATCTCAATGGATGAGTACTGTCAACACATGAACTTTTATTTTATAATATTCTTTATTTTTCAAATTGGAATGAGGCCCAATCAATTACCATATAAAGTTAATTATATGGATTTTCATGCATTACACACATATAATAGCATTGAAAAATAATCAACCATCAACCAAAGTGCACTACACTGTATAAGCATCAAATATAGATATCTAACGCTTATAACAGCCTGTCAATCAATCGATCGACATATTTAATCAATCAGGATGAGTGAACTTCAAATTTCATCCCAACACCCGTGTGGGGTTTTAAACAATCAAACGCATATTTTATTTGTGCAGTTGGGCGATGTGTAAAATTTATCGACCCAATCAATGTCCTTCAAATAGGTGTACATAAACAAACCGTCTGGTTTGTAAATGAATATTTATTTATTCACATTCACGTTAAAAATTATATTTTTAACGACAAAACATTTTATTCCAACATATGAATTTCTATTCAGTTCATTCTTTAAATAAAATGATATTTTTATTTTTCTAACTTATTTTAGAAAATTTCGGCGGCATAACGGCACGATACTAGAAACGGGACGAGGCCTAGCCTTATCCCCGGTCTAGTGAAGGCCCACGCCATTCACACATCAATCAAATCAATTCATTTCACCACACAATTCAATTTCAATCAAATAATCTAACCAATTTTTGCAATCAAACAAACAAGTCCATGGTCTGTGGACGATTGTGTCGGGTGCTACTAAACACCGTTTGCATCCTAGTATATATATATATAACTAGAAAAGAAATTGAAGAGTGAGAAGTTCTCACCAAAAGCTAAATCCGAACGCCACGACTCTTCATATGTAGGAAATCTTCGTCGTTCCTTCTTTTGCTACTTTCGTCGCTCGTATTCACTACATATATAAAAATCACATTTTTATATTCTCTAGTATATAAAAATCATACTTTTAATTCGCTACTTCGTTATAAAAATTATATTTTTATTACGCTCTTCTTCTAATAAAGATTATATTTTTATAACGCTACTTCATATTCAAAGATCACATTTTTCTATCGCTACTATATAGATAAAAATTCTATTTTAAAACAAAGTTATATATATACTTTTTCAAAGAAAATCTAAATTTCACTAATTTAACAATATAAACTTCGCACCATAAAAATCTCATCTTTTCTATTGAAAAATCTAATTTTTCTTCTAATGAAAAATCGTATTTTTCTTTTATTAAAAATCTAAAAATTCAGTTTTTTCCCTAAATAAAAATTAAGTTTTTAACTAACTAAAAATTCAGTTTTTAACTAACTAAAAATTCAGTTTTTAACTTCGGAAAAAAAATCGAAATCAAAATCGTAAAGAAAGAAAAAAAAAGGAAATAAAGCTTACAGGTGGTCGTTCGGAGGAGGGTTTGGAGTTGGCGACGCCGAGGCTGGCGAAGGGGGAAGCTCGCGGTGGTGGAGCTCCTCCGGTGCGTTCTCCGATCGGTTCTAGGGTTAGGAAGGGGGCTCGGGTTTCACGACGCGGCTCACACGAGGAGAGAGAATCGAAGAGGAGAGGGAAGGAGGAGGAAGGGCTGTCGGTTGGAGGGGGCGCCGACCTGGATGTGGGTGGCGAGCGTGGGTGGAGGCGCGTGAATTTGGGGGTGATTTCCGCCCTCGTTCTGGAGAAGGAGGCGGGTTTGACCGCGGTTTGAAAGTGTTAGGGTTGACTAGGTTTGATTGGAGATATATATATATATTTATATTTATATTATTTTATTCTTTTAATTCATTTTAAAATTCAACCTCGTTATGGACTTCAAATCAAACCCAACGAATGTCGCCTCTAACTAAATACCCCCATCCCGGGCACAATGGGATATATCCCGTAGGCCAATTCGATCATTACGATTAGTTTTCGTTGAATTTAAAATATAAATCTTTATATATTCAATTTAAAAGCACATTTCAATTTACCGGGGCCACATACTAACTCTAAAAATTCCCAAAAAATTATTTCTAGTTTCGTATTGACGATATGGTCCTAACAAAACTAATTTCGTCGAATTCTGAGACCGTTGGAAAAATGGCCATTTACCAGTCGATTAAAATCAACTGAAACTGGTCAAACGCGTTTTCCTTCGCCACGCGCACATATTGATTCGAAAAATTATGAAATTTGAAACCTAGCAATAACTTCACATCCCGGACCCAACAAAACTGGTTTCGTCGAAATCCGAGGTCGTTTGCAAAATGTCCATTTTTAAGGGCCTGAATTCCATAGCGACTATTCAGAATTTTCAACTGGACATATCTTTTGATTCCCGCTATGAAATTTCGATTATTCGGATTCGTTGGAAAGATATTATCAATTAGATCCCATTATTTTTGGTTTCACTAAAATCCGGATTGTTTTGCACCCGGTACATCCAATTGAAGTTTGAAATCGAATTATCGAACTACCGCACCATTTTCAATTCCTTTTATAATTATATATATAATTAATTATATTCTAACGACGATGCGTATAAATATATACGTCGAATCCTATTCAAAATAAATTTCACGTCGATATTATTTAAAATAATTCATTTTAAATAATCAAAATTTGCTAAAATTGCAAAAATAAAAATTTCAAACTGGCTCGCATTTTACGGGTTGTTACAATTACAATTAAATTTCAGATCTTAAAGTAACATGAACTCATTGTGGTTGGCTTTAAAAGAAACAGGTGTTGCAATTGTAGATCTTTTCTCGTTTAATTCTAATCTGACTTGAAGAAGAAGAAGAAGGACTTATTTTAATTTAGATTTGAGCAGCATGGAGACGCCATGAATTTGTGCGGAGAAAACAATTGGTCTAGGGTCCTTTATATAGCATAGGAGTTAAGAACCAGGCCACGTATCAGTCCAGAACCAGAAAAACGAACCTGCATAGATCTGGCGGGGGTTGACACCCTATAGGGGGGTCGATGCCCCTATCGACAACCCCTAGGGGGGGTCGACACCTTTGAGCGGGAAATTTCCCGCTCACTCAGTTTTGACCGAATTTGATTTTTGAATCTGTTTTGTTTAGATTTTTATCGAAATGAACTAGTTTTGAACTAGAATAGTAATTTATTTATTTTTAAAATAAATAAATTGTATTTGAAATGGTTTTGAAAATAACCAGAATTTCCAATTATTGCATTGGAATGGATTTGAATCGAAATTGTCTTCGGAATATTTCGATGTTGGATTTCGTGATTATACATATAGCGTTATGGAAATTTGAAAGATATATATGTATATATATATCATTATTTCCAATATGATATTTGATGGTCGTAGAATTTGATATTGAATATGAGCCGATATATTTTCTATTCAGAGCCTTGTATTTAATATCAAATGTGATTTGGGTTTGTCGTGAATGTTGTCTTCATTAACACTGTTCTTAAGCCCAGTTGAGGAAAAGATTAAATCTTTTTATTTAGATTTAATGAAGTGTACCAATTAAATAATATTTAATTGGAATTGAATTGGTATTGATTTTTGGGTTTATCGTGAACAGTGTTTTAAATAACACTTATTCTTTAACCCGATAATTAATAGAATGTGATTTTGGGTTGTCGTGAACAGTATCTTCAATAATACTGTTCTTAAACCCAAAGGAGTTAAGAAAATCAGAAACTAACTGGGGATTAGTTGAGATGAATGGTTTCTGGGGTATTGATCTAATGTTGGTTTCGGCCTTCGGGGTTAATACTTAGGGAATTGCTCACTTGCTAATTTACGGTTAGGGACTGATTGAAATAGAATGTGATTTTGGGTTGCCGTGAACGGTATCTTCAATAATACTGTTCTTATACCTAAAGGAGTTAAGAAAATCAGAAACTAACTGGAGATTAGTTGAGATGAATGGTTTCTAGGGTATTGATCTGATGTTGGTTTCGGCCTTCGGGGTTAATACTTAGGGAATTGCTCACTTGCTAATTTATGGTTTGGGACTGATTGAAATAGAATGTGATTTTGGGTTATCGTGAACGGTATCTTCAATAATACTGTTCTTAGACCCAAAGGAGTTAAGAAAATCAGAAACTAACTGGAGATTAGTTGAGACGAATGGTTTCTGGGGTATTGATCTGATGTTGGTTTCGGCCTTCGGGGTTAATACTTAGGAAATTGCTCACTTGCTAATTTACGGTTAGGGACTGATTGAAATGGAATGTGATTTTGGGTTTATCGTGAACCGTGTTTTAAATGACATTGATTCTTTAACCCAGTCAAAGATTAAAACTAAGTGGAGTTTTAATGAATCTTTAATTAGATTGAAATGATCGAGAATGGAGTATCTCCAGTTTTTCTCCAGGCGATAGTTAAATCTTTAATTAGATTTGAACGGGAAATGATAATTGAATTTACCGATAACAGCTTGGTGTTAGATATGAAGTATGACCAGTTTTACTTCATTGGATGAATAGGTTGGGGTTGAGAAATTAAAACAAATGATTACTTCGGTAAGGTTCGTTAATCCCAACTAGTTTGAATTGATATTCAAAAGTAGATTAAGGAGTAAATTTAAAAGAATTTATCTTTGATAAAATTAATGGGAACCTTTCCCTAAGAATGTGAAATTTAGAAACTAACTGTAGGTAAGCTAAGCAGAATGGTTTCCTGGATATTGATCTGATGTTGGTTTCGGCCTTCGGGGTTAATATTTGGGGAATTATTCTCTGGTTAATTTACGGTTAGTAACTGATGAACTGGAATGAGGCGTATGTTGTGTTTGTGTAACATTTGTTTATTATATACGCGAGTTATTCGGAAAGACCGGGTTTATCCTATTCTGAATAACTGATACGACGATAAGTCGAAGATGAAGACGGTGGTTGAAGACTGGAAGTCTTCACATCGTTTGGATAATTACTGATGATCTCGATTGGGCTGTACACCCAAGAGGAGGGAATCAGTTGGTGATCGTCCAGACGTACTTGGAGATCGATGGATATGCGGGGTACTAGGTGCCTCTGGTTTCGTTCAGACCTAGAACGAACTTGTAAATGGACTGTGTGTCTAACATTGGATTTTATTCTGTGTGATTGATTTCTATTAAATATATATCTGTTTGGCGGCGGAGAATTTATTCTCTTGCTTAACTCCCTTCTCTGAGACGTACGAGCTCAGGGGCTATATACTGATGGATATCAAACGCATAGAGTGAATTGCCTGTGTGGCATGCCTAAGTGGCAAATGATCAAGGCTTCTGTTGAAAAGCAAAGTCTTGTGGTTGATGATCGAAGCACGGCCTTTGTGGCGTAGCTTTGTGTAACGTTTACTTCGCGAGTTTCACACTCGGTGTGAACCAAAAACGGGAGACGGACCTCAGGGAGAACATGCGTTTCCTTCTAGCTAGAAGTGGCATCAGTGGTTTTACACGCCCTGACGAGTTTGACTTATGTGGTTGTTGCTGTTGCGAGGCGCCTCGGATATATCGGTCGATCCGGGACCGATGGAGTAGTTATTCGTTGGCTTACTCATGCCCCAAAGTGTGGGGAAACGCAGTGTTCTGGAATTTTAATCCACATCGGTGGACCGGCCCAGACGATCCAAAGGCTTGACTGAGTACTTGCCTGAGGGATGGACTAGAGCGTCCCGAATTCGGTGAGGACTATCTTTTACCTCGGTTCACAGATGGAAATCCAACTTCCAATACGTGACGTTTCAATTTTAGTTGTAATCCTATATATGGCGACATAGTGGGATGGGGCGCTTATGTCGTCTATGATTGATACTTATGATTTGAAGTTGTTTTATACACTATGCACTTATAATAGTATCAAATGATCTGTTTTAAACGTATCAAGCATTCTTTGGCTATTATAAGGTAAAAACCCTATGCTCCGGCTTGCGTTGCATTATGTGATGGGACCTGGGTCTTATAGTAGCTTCATTGTTCTTTATTTAACATTGCGCTGTTGTTTTATGCACTGTTATTCTTGGGAGGAAACCTGTTCCGTGTTATACGGCGTGGTCCCTTGAATTACCTAACTTTAAAATAAAGATTAATAACTGTTTTAGTTCTCACACCAGTCCCATGACCGACCTGGAGTTTATTGTTTTGACCTAAACTCTGGGTGCCCTTATTTTGACATGGGCAGCTAGTAGTTTTGGTTTTTGTAGATTTATACTTACAGGATCCTGATTTACAGCTGGAACGATAATCGGAAAGCTCTGTATCCGTGTATTACTTCTAGTTGTGTATTGTATTATTTTTCCGTTGCGATGTATTTAAATGTAGTTTAAATCTCTGATATTTTCTGTGTAATATTTATTCATACTCTGTATATTCTTGTATTCTGATGGAATTGTTGTAATATACAATGAAATGTTCTTCCGTCTGCGTTCTATTTTATCGTTACACCACGTATCAGTCCAGAACCAGAAAAACGAACCTACATAGATCTGGCGGGGGGTCGACACCCTATAGGGGGGTCGATGCCCCTATCGACAACCCCTGGGGGGGTCGACACCTTTGAGCGGGAAATTTCCCGCTTACCCAGTTTTGACCGAATTTGATTTTTGAATCTGTTTTGTTAATTAATTATTATTTAATTTAATTCTGCTTAATCCTTTAATATTCCGAGCTTCATAACTTTCGCATTCGGTGTCCGATTTACGCAAAGTCAAACTCTATCCCAAGCAGAATTCCGAGACGAATACAATGGCCCTACCCGTTTCCCTTAATTTTTCTTTTAAAAATTAAGTATCCTTTACTTTTTTATTTAAATTTTCTTAGAAAATACGGGGTGTTACACTACCGTACTTGCCCGGCTACTTCTCTCTTTCTGTGGACTCCTTTTAATTGTGCTACTTATAGTGTATAGTGTAACACCCCGTAATTCTGTTAATATTAATATTTACAAATTAAAGAATAACTAATCTCAGATGTGAGAATTGTGGGAAACGGGTTGAGCCATTGTGTTCGTCTCGAAATTCTAGTGGAGATAGAGTCCGAGTTTGCGGGAAACGAGTACCGGATGAAAAAATTATGGACGAACGAAGTTTGGTGGCAAAGAAAAAAATAAAAAAAATAAATGCACTGGCGCACTTGGGAAGTGCGCCAGTACAAATTTACACTGGCGCACCTGCCAAGTGCGCCCAGGCCGAGGCTGGAGCCTGCACAGCTTTCTGGTTCAGGCTGACCCGTGTTGTTGAGTCCATTCTGACTCCTTGCTGAGTCATTAGGGCTGACTCATCACCCTATCATAATTAAATGGTTTTGATTAACCCTAAGAACATCCGACAGCTTGAATTAATTTATAACTCTATAAAAAGACCCCTATAAACAAACCCTAAATCAGAAAATAAACAAAGACCATGGCCGTCATGCTGATATTTTGAGACCTAGAGCAGCCGCCATCAAATTAAAGATGAAGAACAACAACCAAATCAGAACTACCCAACCCTAACAGCGATTCTTCATCAAAAGAGCGCTAATTCGACTCTCTTTCTTCTAAAATTGTGAGTATGATAGTCTTAACAAGATTATTATCATTTTAATTAGGTTAAGTCATGAATGGATTATGAGTAGATGATGTGAATTGTCATATGCTATCATGTATGTTATTAATCCTATGCTATGTGGTGATGATATACTATATGTTGTAAATCATGCTATGATGATGTTATGTATGTTGAAAGTTTCTATGCTAAGTGGCAATGAATCATACATGTAAAAAGCATTGATGTTACTATCTATGCTAGTTAGTTCATATTAATTAAATCATCATGTTTGGGCTATGTTGATCTACATGACAAGTTACATATGTTGATTAGAAAAGTTATGAACATATGTCATGACATCTAGAACTATGCTATGACATATGTGATATCCTATGCTAGTTCACACCATCATTATGTTGCCTATAAACCCCATATGCAAGTTTATGTATAGATTTGGGCTATGATCATATCATGTAAATTGTGACATTTAACAAGTTGACACCTTTTGATCCTTAACATGTGTAGTTTATGCAAGTTTCACCCATATTATGATTTATTTTAATTGTCTATATGTTGTGATAATTTGTCCTTGTGTTATGCGTTAGGCTATTCAAGTCTAGCCTATATTATGCGTTGAATAAGCGAACGTATAAACGTGGGGTAGGGGTAATATGTAGGATTTAATAAGATGTTGGGGTGCAATTGATATGATTTTGCATACCATAAATGGATGACCATAATTGAGTCAATTATGGGCATCAATAAAAGTGGACTTAATTAATAATTTGATAGGGAATTATTAAAACTGGGGTAAAAGATTGAAAGTTATCAATCAATGCTTAGGACACGAGGTTGGACTCGTTTGTGACGTAAACCTGCCCGGAACCGCCCGGCAAATCCAGTGGTCACAAATGTCAGCCCAATGTGAGATGTCCTAGGCCTAAACTAAAGCATAAGAGTTGTAAAGACACGAGGTTAGACTCTTTTATGGTGTAAGACTGCCCGGACCCGCCCGGCAAATCCAGCTGCCATAAATGCCAGTCTAATGTGAGAGGTCTTTATGAGGTTATGGCCTGAATGAATTAAGAAATACCTAACTAGATAAACATGTAAAGTGGGACATGTGGGTTAAGTAGGTACCTTGGGTGGCATGAGGAATATAGTGGGTGCCCTTAGTGGCATGTGAAATACGATTAGTAAGACTTAACCAAACACACATGTAAATGAACATGACTAAGAGGGTTAAGTGGGATATATTAATGACAAGCTTAGGTGGGTATCTTGTGGGGGCCCATTTCAACCAGTATCCCAAACGTATCTTTGTGGGCTCGACCCAAGTCGAGGACGGGACACGCATACTGAGTTTGACTATAAGAGGCCAAATCGGGGAGCGGTGACAACGCAAATCCAACGGGTTTCATATGCGTATGTGGACCCGGGCTGGTAGGTAAGACGTTGTTGCATCGTGTAGGTATAAGCCGTGCATTCTCAGTTGTATCGGGTTGCCACTTTAGGGGAGTGATACACCCCACTGTGGGGCCAGCACGAGTATCTACGAGTAGGGAGCCGATCGAAAGTGGGTAGTGGGGTACACCTAGTGGAGATAGGGGCAGACGGCACCTATGTAGTCAGCTAGGAGTACACGAAGTTACTTATAAAATTTCTAAGAGGGTAGTGGGGTACACCTAGTGGAGATAGGGGCAGACGGCACCTATGTAGTCAGCTAGGGGTACGCAAGGCTATTTATATAGTTTATGTGTGAAGCATGCGGGACCAACCTTTAGGGTGACTGGTGCGGTGCAGTGTAGTAATTGGCGAGGTGCAGTGTAGTAATGTGCGGTGTAGTGTAGTAATTATTCGTTAGTAATTAGGTATGCCTTTACCGTTATCTTTGACGTTATCTTTAACGTTATCTTCATCTACTTTCCATACCTAATAGTTCATAGACATTTACTTGTCTTCCAGCTTATGCCTTAGTCTAGTTATTTTGGTAATAGTATTGTTAGAATTATCATACTCGCCAGACTTTTTGTCTGATCCCCTCCATTTCTATCCTTTTTCCCCCTGCAGGTCCTCAGGTTGGGCCCAGTTCTAGTGGAGTTTGATTGGATTGCTCATCTCTCTTTGGAAAGCTTGGACCGTTGAAGTAAAGTCCAGCTTGTTATCTTTTTAATGGCTATTTATGTAATGGGATTATGTATTTTGTTTTTATGAAGATGGATATTGTACTTGGTTATGATCTATGGTTTTATGATGTAACAAACATGTTTAATTTCCGCTGCAATAAAATGAAGTTTTAGATTTCCAAGTACTATTTATTATCTGTCTTGTTGTAATTTTTCTGTTCTATATTCACTTATAACCTCCATGGAAGTTAGTGCATTCCCTTTGTGAGTGACATTAATGGACGTGGGGTGTTACACGCGGTATCAGAGCTTAAGGTTACCAGAACAGATAAAAATACTTTAGAAAAATAGTTATTTTTGGAAGAAGTGTTTTCAAAAACATGTTTTAATGAGAAATTTAAAGAGAAAAGTCTTTATGAAAAACATAATCCCCAAATAGCCATATATCTTTATCTTTCGAATTCTCCATTTTGAATCTTTCCTTTTTCGTTTCAGCATGGCTAAAGATCTTAACCTACCTGACGGTGTAACGATACCAGGATGGTATAGGAGGCTATTAGAGGCTAGGGCCGCCGCAGGTCCAGCCAATGTTCCTCCACCACCAGTTGCACCCGTTCCTCCTCCTCATCCTCGCGTAGATACTTTTGCAAAGACGTGCAAGGAATTCAAAGCTATGGGTGGAAAACCCTTTCAAGGGTCAGAAACGTTTGTGGAAGCTAGAGATTGGCTTAAGGAGGTGGAAGAATTGCTAGAAATCTTTGAGGTGGAAGAAGGGAGGAGAGTTAGATTAGCAGCTTGGCTAATGAAGGGAGAGGCCTCGTTTTGGTGGGAGGTCACCAATGGGGAGCGTCCTGTTGACTCTTGGGCGGATTTTAGACGTAGGTTCGAGGCGAAGTTTCTCTCGAGGGCAGAAGAGAATCTATATATGGAAAGGTTCTTGGCATTGAAGCAAGGAAGCTCGTCAGTGAAAGAATATGTCAACAAATTTAATCAATTAGCAAGGTTTGGCTTGGACTTAGTAAACACGCCGGAGAAGAAGGCGCTGAGGTTCGTTAATGGCTTGAATGAACCATTGCAAGGGTTGGCCATGACCCACATCCCTATGGGGGCCACCTTTGAGAAGCTAGTAGACATGGCACTCATGCACGAGGAGAAAGGCAACAATCCTAAGGGGAAGAAGAAATGCTTTAACTGTGGGACACCAGGCCATCTCAGCAAGGACTGCCGAAAGAAAAAGAAGACTGGTTGTTTTCACTGCGGTGAAGCAAGACATCTAGTGAAGGACTGCCCAAAGATGGGGCAAAGGACAGGGACTACCTCGGGAGGACAGGTGCAGGCTCTTCTGGCACCAGGGTAGGCAAGGGGACAAGTTCAGGCTCTCGCGGTCCCACCGCTGCAAGAACGAGGTAGAACCATTTCTGATGAAAGCTTAGTTTTTCTATTTGATCATCATGTCCGTACCTTATTCGATTCGGGCGCATCGCATTCGTTTATCTCTACATCATTAGTTGAAACACTGCACCTAGATACTAGTATTGTTATTGATCCCTTAGTAGTCTCAAATCCTATTGGTGGTTCGGCTCATCTTTCTATGATTTGTCGGGATTTGAGAGTGTTTATCTTGGGCGTTGAGTTTGAATGCAACGCCTTTGTCCTTGGTTTCGCGGGCCGTAGTTTGATTCTAGGGGTGGATTGGCTAGCCAAGCGGGGTGCCATCCTAGACTGTGAAAGGAGGGTAGTTAGACTATTGATTCATTGTAGAAAAACCCTCATATTTCTTGTGACCCTAGGGGTTCAGTGATGCTTAGCTGCCTAGAATCTTCTGACGCATCTAACGATGATTAGGAACCTGTTTGTGTGGTCCGTGAGTATGGAGACGTCGTTGATAAAGCGCGGGGTTTACCCACTGGCGCGGAATAAGTTTTCGTATGTGCTTAATAGATTAAGCAAAGCCCGTTATGTAATCAGCGGTAGTTTTGGAGCAAGACTGGCAAGGACGGCCAGAGTCGGTCAAGTGCTCAATTGATTGACCATCTTACTAGTATCATCTCACGTAGGTCTTCTGAATTCGGAGGAGGTATCCCTTGGGTGTTTTTCAGATATTGGTTTAGGCCTTTGGGGCTTGCACTTGGGGGATGTCGAATTCGACTAGGATGGTCTGCGTGAGAGATGGATAGTTGTGACGATTTTACATGGGATAATATCCTGGTTTTCTCTAGAAGCAGAGAAGAGCATGCCCTATGTCTTAAGGAAAGCTTAGGGACCCTACAAGTGCACTAGCTTAAAGCTAAGTTCTCCAAGATACCATTTTTGGAGGAAGGAAGTGAGGAATTTAGGGCATGTGGTCTCTAGGGAAGGGAGATATGTTAAGGTGGATGGAGTTCTTAGCATCCTACGACTTCGAGATAGCATATACCCCTGGCAAGGGTAACGTGGTGGCGGATGCCTTAAGTAGAAAAAGGTTATCCTTAAGTCCTTTGTTTGTGGAGCGGCGAAGCTTAGAATTTATTTCGATGTTTGACTTTAGACCTTCCGTTGACTTCGTACCCGGTTTGCTAGCATCCTTGGAGATCAGACCTACGCTTTTGGGATGGATTGGCGAGGCACAGCGAGACGACCCGCAGTTGGTTGAGTTAGTAGAAAAGCTCAAAGGAGGGGAGTCATCAAGCCATCTCCGTAGGTATACCCTAGATGATAAGGGTTGGTTACGTAGGGACGGTAGACTTTGTGTACCAAAAGACGATGACCTAAGGAAGACTATTCTTGACGATGCACATAGTTCGAAGATGACCATTCATCCCGGCGACGATAAGATGTACATGGACATGAGACGAGTTTACTTTTGGGCCGGTATGAAGAGGGACGTAGCCGAGTATGTCGCTAGATGCTTGGTGTGCCAACAAGTAAAAGCAGAGCAAAAGAAACCCGGTGGGTTACTCCACCCATTGGAGGTTCCATTATGGAAGTGGGAAAGCGTCTCGATGGACTTTATTGACGGATTACCGAGATCGAGAAAGGGTAATACGAGGATTTGGGTTATAGTAGATAGACTTACTAAGAGCGCCCATTTGATTCCCGTGAAGAGTAAGAGGACTGCTCCATGGTTAGCTTCTGTATACGTCCGAGAAATAGTTCGTTTGCACGGTGTTCCTTCTAGCATAGTGAGCGACCTCGATCCTATTTTCACTAGCGAATTTTGGAGAAGCTTACAAGAGGTGGTAGGGACTCAGTTATGTTTGAGCACCGCATATCATCCTCAGATGGACGGCCAGACCGAGAGGGTGAATCACATTCTAGAGGATCTTTTGAGGTTATGTATCCTAGACTTTGGGGGTACATGGGAAGAGCATCTTCCACCGGTGGAGTTCGCATATAATAACAGCTTTCAGTCCGGCATTGGTATGGCACCATTCGAAGCTCTATATAGACGACCTTGTCGTTCACCTACATGTTGGTGGGAATCTACGGATAAGATCTTACTTGGGCCAGATATGATTAGAGAGACTTCGGAGAAGATCGACTTGATTCGAAGGAGGATAAAAGTAGCGCAAAATAGGCAGAAATCTTATGCGGATAAGAGGAGGACAGATCTCGAGTTTGAAGTTGGGGACATGGTCTTTGTCAAAGTGTCTCCATTACGAAACGTTGTTCGCTTTGGATCCGTTGGGAAATTAGCACCAAGGTTCGTAGGACCGTTTCCTATTAAGGAGAAGATTGGGCAAATGGCGTATAGAGTGGAGTTGCCCGAGAGACTTAGTAGTGTACACGACGTATTCCATGTATCACATTTGAGGAAGTGCTTGCACGAGACCGCGGAAGTGGTAGAGACGAACTTGCTTAGAGAGGTGGAGATAGAGCATGATGCGACGATTCGACGAGCTCCTACGTGCATTCTTGGGTCGGAGATTAAGAAGCTGAGAAATCGAGAGGTCAGACTAGTCAAAGTACAGTGGGGAGATGATGAGAGCAACGCTACTTGGGAGACAGGAGAGAAGATGCGTTCACGATACCCTTTTCTTTTCGTGGGTATGTCTTTTAATTTCTTCTTTATCGCTTATCTTGTACTTATCTTACCTTTAGAGTATCCTCTCGTTAGTATTCTTGACCTTTAGTTAGGATCATCCTATGGTTGAAACTTGTGTTTGAGACATGTTATGTATGATGGATGCAAAGTGGATGCAAGTGTTTGCTAGTGGTTGCTCGTGGACGCATATACACACACTATTAGGCACTAGATCGGCTCAATCACTTCATACTGCATATTGCATATAAATGGTTGTTTTTAGTAAAATGGATGTATAATGGTTGTGCTATCATATGGATACCGCATTTTGGTGAATGGTTGTGCACACATGTAGAAATAATATGTAGCATTAGGGAACTTTTGCATACATAATGGGCGCATGGCACTATCATGGTTTGCATTAAAGGAGGTCAACTGAATCAGTGGACCGCATGATTTTGCATTAGATAGGGACATATACACACACTGTGCATTTAAACATAAGAGCATTAGAAGTCTATAAGGACAATGGATGCTTGTGTTTGATGGTTGAGTATATGGTTGTTTGGATGTTAGGATATACAATCTTCTTAACTTAAAGATTTCGCGGACGAAATCCTTTAAGGAGGGGAGAATGTAACACCCCATAATTCTGTTAATATTAATATTTACAAATTAAAGAATAACTAATCTCAGACATGAGAATTGTGGGAAATAGGTTGTGCCATTGTGTTCGTCTCGGAATTTTAGTGAAGATAGAGTCCGAGTTTGCGGGAAACGAGTACCGGATGAAAAAGTTATGGATGAACGAAGTTTGGTGGCAAAGAAAAAAAGAAGAAAAAATGCACTGGTGCACTTGGGAAGTGCGCCAGTACAAATTTACACTGGCGCACCTGCCAAGTGCGCCCAGGCCGAGGCTGGAGCCTGCACAGCTTTCTGGTTCAGGCTGACCCGTGTTGTTGAGTCCATTCTGACTCCTTGCTGAGTCATTAGGGCTGACTCATCACCCTATTATAATTAAATGGTTTTGATTAACCCTAAGAACATCCGACAGCTTGAATTAATTTATAACTCTATAAAAAGACCCCTATAAACAAACCCTAAATCAGAAAATAAACAAAGACCATGGCCGTCATGCTGATATTTTGAGACCTAGAGCAGCCGCCATCAAATTAAAGATGAAGAACAGCAACCAAATCAGAACTACCCAACCCTAACAGCGATTCTTCATCAAAAGAGCACTAATTCGACTCTCTTTCTTCTAAAATTGTGAGTATGATAGTCTTAACAAGATTATTATCATTTTAATTAGGTTAAGTCATGAATGGATTATGAGTAGATGATGAGAATTGTCATATGCTATCATGTATGTTATTAATCCTATGCTATGTGGTGATGATATACTATATGTTGTAAATCATGCTATGATGATGTTATGTATGTTGAAAGTTTCTATGCTAAGTGGCAATGAATCATACATGTAAAAAGCATTGATGTTACTATCTATGCTAGTTAGTTCATATTAATTAAATCATCATGTTTGGGCTATGTTGATCTATATGACAAGTTACATATGTTGATTAGAAAAGTTATGAACATATGTCATGACATCTAGAACTATGCTATGACATATGTGATATCCTATGCTAGTTCACACCATCATTATGTTGCCTATAAACCCCATATGCAAGTTTATGTATAGATTTGGGCTATGATCATATCATGTAAATTGTGACATTTAACAAGTTGACACCTTTTGATCCTTAACATGTGTAGTTTATGCAAGTTTCACCCCTATTATGATTTATTTTAATTGTCTATATGTGTGATAATTTGTCCTTGTGTTATGCGTTAGACTATTCAAGTCTAGCCTATATTATGCGTTGAATAAGCGAACGTATAAACGTGGGGTAGGGGTAATATTAAGGATTTAATAAGATGTTGGGGTGCAAGTGATATGATTTTGCATACCATAAGTGGATGACCATAATTGAGTCAATTATGGGCATCAATAAAAGTGGACTTAATTAATAATTTGATAGCGAATTATTAAAACTGGGGTAAAAGATTGAAAGTTGTCAATCAATGCTTAGGACATGAGGTTGGACTCGTTTGTGACGTAAACCTGCCCGGAACCGCCCGACAAATCCAGTGGTCATAAATGTCAGCCCAATGTGAGAGGTCCTAGGCCTAAACTAAAGCATAACAGTTGTAAAGACACGAGGTTAGACTCTTTTATGGTGTAAGACTGCCCGGACCCGCCCGGCAAATCCAGCTGCCATAAATGCCAGTCTAATGTGAGAGGTCTTTATGAGGTTATGGCCTGAATGAATTAAGAAATACTTAACCAGACAAACATGTAAAGTGGGACATGGGGGTTAAGTAGGTACCTTGGGTGGCATGAGGAATATAGTGGGTGCCCTTAGTGGCATTTGAAATACGATTAGTAAGACTTAACCAAACACACATGTAAATGAACATGACTAAGAGGGTTAAGTGGGATATATTAATGACAAGCTTATGTGGGTAGCTTGTGGGGGCCCATTTCAACCAGTATCCCAAACGTATCTTTGTGGGCTCGACCCAAGTCGAGGACGGGACAGGCATACTGAGTTTGACTATAAGAGGCCAAAACGGGGAGCGGTGGCAACGCAAGTCCAACGGGTTTCATATGCGTGTGTGGACCCGGGCTGGTAGGTAAGACGTTGTTGCATCGTGTAGGTATAAGCCGTGCATTCTCAGTTGTATCGGGTTGCCACTTTAGGGGAGTGATACACCTCACTGTGGGGCCAGCGCGGGTATCTACGAGTAGGGAGCCGATCGAAAGTGGGTAGTGGGGTACACCTAGTGGAGATAGGGGCAGACGGCACCTATGTAGTCAGCTAGGAGTACACGAAGTTACTTATAAAATTTCTAAGAGGGTAGTGGGGTACACCTAGTGGAGATAGGGGCAGACGGCACCTATGTAGTCAGCTAGGGGTACGCAAGGCTATTTATATAGTTTCTGTGTGAAGCATGCGGGACCAACCTTTAGGGTGACTGGTGCGGTGCAGTGTAGTAATTGGCGAGGTGCAGTGTAGTAATGTGCGGTGTAGTGTAGTAATTATTCGTTAGTAATTAGGTATGCCTTTACCGTTATCTTTGACGTTATCTTTAACGTTATCTTCATCTGCTTTCCATACCTAATAGTTCATAGACATTTTCTTGTCTTCCAGCTTATGCCTTAGTCTAGTTATTTTGGTAATAGTATTGTTAGAATTATCATACTCGCCAGACTTTATGTGTGACCCCCTCCATTTCTATCCTTTTTCCCCCTCCAGGTCCTCAGGTTGGGCCCAGTTCTAGTGGAGTTTGATTGGATTGCTCATCGCTCTTTGGAATGCTTGGACCGTTGAAGTAAAGTCCAGCTTGTTATCTTTTTAATGGCTATTTATGTAATGGGATTATGTATTTTATTTTTATGAAGATGGATATTGTACTTGGTTATGATCTATGGTTTAATGATGTAACAAACATGTTTAATTTCCGCTGCAATAAAATGAAGTTTTAGATTTCCAAGTACTATTTATTATCTGTCTTGTTGTAATTTTTCTGTTCTATATTCACTTATAACCTCCATGGAAGTTAATGCATTCCCTTTGTGAGTGACATTAATGGACGTGGGGTGTTACATATAGTATTTCAAGTCTCCAAATAAATCATCTCTAACTGAGAGTTCGGCAGAGTATAGACATTATACGAAGGAAATCAATTTCTTTTCTATAATTTCTTTTTATAGTCATGACCTTAAAAATTATTACTGCCTAGTTTGAGCATGTTTGGAGCATTCTCATTGTCTTTTATGCAGCTTTCTCTGGCTAGTTTGAAATTGACATTGGCTTGCATAGTGTCTTATTGTAGTTGGAGGGAGTAGCCTTATGCAGCCTGATTCCTACACGATTCTTTCTAACATAGGTATTTTTTGGTATTTTCGTAGAATCGCTCAAGACTTTCGAGGGTTTCCGTTAATCTACTATCCAAATTCAGTTTCAGGATGAATTCCCTTCATAGGTTGCAGGAGAACAACATTGGTTGTAGATCGTCAACTTCTACAGAGCGTTATTATACCTTTCCAGAAAAGATATTTTTGACTCTGTATCTCCTTGGAATATTTTGGATATAGTCAGAATATCCTTCGGTCTGATGTTATGCATCTTGAATCGCTTCACTGGCTTTCTGGCCAATTGATCAAAATAAGATATAGTTCTTAGTGGAAGAAGAGTGAACCAAAAGAGGGCCACGTCTTCAGGGAATATGAGAAAGCACTAGCACTCACTGCATCAGTGGCACGGGCTAAATCTATATCCCACTCGTATCTATTAAGAAATTATCAAGGTTCTGTTTTACTTGAGTAAGCAATTAACCACGGTATGTTGAATTGTTGAGGGCATTCAATGTTATGAATAATATCTATAAAAGGGTTATGCCACATACAGATTTCTTAGTTATCATTGACATAACCATGCGATTCTCTCATGATCCTACGGATTATGGTGATGAAGTTAGGAGTTGGGATCTCTATCAGATTTCAGCGACCATGATCCAACTCTAGGGTATAATGCCTATGGCGCCTCCTCAAAGGACAATCATTGTAGTCAAGTTAGATAACATTAACAGATTGGTTCTACGGAGGCTAAGTAGGATCCACCTGGTTCTACTTATTAGCTGGAAGTCTAGGAGCAAGTTTTGGTGGTGACGATGTGAGCATCTTGTTAGGGGGTTCGGTTCCAGCTCTGTGATTGGGATCTGTTCCAAACCGAGAACAATCAAGTTGATTCACTCCCTCAGTGGCGACGGCTTCCGCACCGCCTTGAAATTTTCTTCTCCTTTGGCTTCGATTTCTTTGGCGGGGATCAGATCAAGAACTTTGGGAGACATGGTCATTAGGGGCTTGAACGCTTCTATTTCTTTTAAGGTGACTGATGTTCCTTTGAGTGGATTGTTGCAACCTTTGCATCATTCAAGCTTTTGCTTGATTTGCAGGTTGAGCGGACTTTGAGTATCCTCTAGTTTCTTCAATAAATAATATGCTTATGACTAAGTAACTAGACTATCGGGAGTAGGAAAAGCGACCACGTCACTCTGGGAAAGAATATTAACATGGACATTGTCAGAAGGTTATCGTTGAATCAGTGCCACTTGATTGTCAGTATGAGAAGGTCCAATGGCTTGATATTTGTTTTCCTTCACCATTGTTCCAAGCTTCGTAGGTGGATTACACGAAGATCTGAGGAGATCTTAAACTTGAATGGAAGGTAGGAAAAACTTGAGTTTTTTTCCTTAGTGAAAGCACAGAATATTGACATCCAAATTGGCATAACACCCAAAAATTCAACGTAAGTTAAATTAAAATGAAAAATTAGAAATATAATAATATAGATACAATATAAAGAAAGATATGCATTTCTTGTTGTATGGGTTGATTGGCCTACACTTACTTCGAAGGTTTGATCACTTTATTACAGAATTATCAAAGTATAATAGCTCGGATTGGTAAAACTCCGAATAAGATAATTCAAGTTATCAAAATGCCAAAAGATTAATTTTTCATCTAGGAGATGGATATTTACATATGTAGATTGACCTGATTTACCGTAAGACCATTGTAGAGGGTGTCAACAGAGCCCTTCCCCAAAATTGTCTAGTGATGGACCTGGCCTGATCCTCCTATAGGGATCGATACCGATCCCTGGATACTTCTCCACGGGCTCATGATTTCTAGTGTGTATCCCTGGTTGTATTGAGTTGCCCAATGTTGTTTATTTGGGCTTTACTTGTATTTTATGATTTATGCTTCTTTGATTGTTGAAGTAGTGTAAATCTACCAGTTCATCTTGGCGCTATACCAGTCTGTTGGTATAGGTTCCGTGGATCCCTCAGCGGATGAGTTCTCGGAAATTGTTCTGGTGATTTAACGTGATCTTTTTCATATGGAGCCATCCGAGATTGATCTCCGTCATTTGAGTAATGTTTTTGAGCCATTTATCCTTGATAGTTGTTGAGTTGCGGTAATTTGAATAGCTTTTGATAGTCGTCCAAAAGGTTGTTTAACAACAATAAACCATGTACCTCTTAGAACTACTCTACAATTTTATTATTCCTTGATTTATATCTTTCTATTAGCCAAATTTTATTCATCGGACTTTTATGTTTGATCCATTCTTCTTTTCTTTCCTCCCCCATGAGCATTCAGGAAAGTGGAAGATTATTTACAGGCTTGAAGTATTGCATGGACTCTTTATTCTTATAATTTCTTGTTTATCTAGTTCTTTTTTTATTTAATGTAATTTGATTTGAGAGACATATGTTTTGTTATATTATGTACTCTAATTGTATAATAATTTTGAGAGTTTGATGTAATGACATTTTTTTACATATGATTATTGAAATGATACTTTCTTGAGAAATTTAACTAAGGTGTTTTGCTTCAACTGGTAAAAAGTTTTTATATTTAGGTCATGCTATCTTATTCGCTGCATGCTTTAACTTACCTAGACGCTCAACGTTTCTTAGCAGGACCCATTATAGATATGTTTATGGGAATGAGATGTCATGTTGGCGGTATGTAATGGCTCGACGACTTGAGTTAGGATTAACTTTACAATAACTTTGTCATATATACTAGAAGCTTGCTTACCCTTTTATGATCTTGTATATGTTTTGGGCTACTTCATATGTTGGGTTGATGTACTTGCACTTTGTACTTTTGTATCTTTTGAATATGGGCAATCACAATCCGGTTAAAACCGAGTTAACTTTAACAGCCCGAGTCTTTGGTGGTTACCTGCCATAATTAGCAACAACTTATAGAATGAATATTGAACTAATAATTAAATTAAATATGTCAACGGCTAATTCTATTCATACACCAACAATCTCTTAACATACATCATAATGTAAAATAAACTATCATACATCAAAAATTACTTTATGTACACCGTCTCTTTTACAGTATTAGCCTTGTTTTATTCTTCATTATCTTCCTTCTTTAAAACTTTAAATTTATTTACAAAAAGAGAAATTTATAGCACTAAAAAAGTTTAAGTTTAGTAAAGCTAATTTAATTTTTTTTGAATATATAGTAACAAATTTATTATGCTACAAAAAAAATCTTAATTTCAGCAAAAAAAAAACCTACTTGTATATTAAACGATTTTAAATTTGAGCACTTTTGACAGAAGTTCTCATAATTTGAATTTTAAGTTTCATGTTTAAAAACACATTAAGTTCTAAAAAAATTTACATAGATTTGATCAATATCGTTATTGCAATGTTTTAGTTTGATGGGTTATAACTAAAAATGTAAGAATGCAATAAAAAAGAAGTGAAATTTAATAACATATTTTATAGCAAAATATTAGTGTATGTTAGATAATTTTCGGTGTATGAATAGAATTTTCCAACATCAATTAAGTTGGTAAATTGACTTAATTTTATTAGTTGGTGTTTTAAAGTGAGTGTTGGGATTTAATTGTGCATTTAATCATTAAAAATGAGTAAATTTGAGGCTTGGAAATAAGTAAATATTGGAAAACGTGATATTGATGATAATTGAAAAAAATTTGATGTTTGGCTGATAATAAATCAATTTAGTGGAATTCAAAGTTATTTCTAATATTATATATTAGAAATAAATTTTGACTGCACAAATCAATCGAATGTGAAAGTTTAGAAATTTGTAAAGTGAAAACGAGGGTTTAAAATACATTGCGATGTAAAATTTTGTTTAAAATGTGTATTTTGAAATTTATGCTCAAAGCAAACATGGTTTAGGGATTTTAATGTTTAATATTGCAATTGTTGACACAAATGTGAAGTCATGAGAAATTTATATAAGAATAAATGGAAAAGAATGTAAATCTTTAATGGAAATAATTAATAAACGTAGAAATAGGAATTTTATATGTTTCCAGTAGCTTGTGCATTAATATAGAATATTGAAAATCATTCATTCATGTGTTATGTCGATTTACATAAGTTTATAAAATAAAATGAAAATTTACTAAAAACTATTAATAAATATGGAAAACATGATTTTTGGTAGTTTGTGTATTAACGAGAAACAATTGACACATTTAATTTATATGATACGGTGTTAAGTGGCTTAATCTTTTTTTATGAGCCTAATTACTTAATTAATGAGCTTAAGTGTTGATTTGGGCCCTAATGACTTAATTAAAGGAAGAAGCCTCCAGAAAACAGTAAGTTCATTTTCTAGAAAAAACTTCTTCTTCCTCTCTGAACAAAAAAACTCAACAAAACAAAAAGGAAAATTGACTGTAAAAATAAAATAAAGGCTCAAATTCAAGCAAATTCCCAATTTTAGTTACCATTGACGTTCTCCATCAGGTATTTATCCATATGTACAATTTTATTCCATCACTTCTCTGTTTTTGTGAACTTTTTTGTTGTAAGTTGAAGCGTGTTCTTGCTTGTTACTTTAGAGAGTTTTACAGGGAGAAAAACTTCATCTTCTTTACGTTTGAGCCTCTAAGAGCTTTAATTCAACCCTAGTTTTCCTATAATCCGAATTCAAGGTGATTTTTACTCACATATTAATCATCTTGTTTGAGATGAATCTGTGCACAGTTCATCAAAAGTCTGTAGCTATTGTTTCTATGATTTTTGCTTCGTAAACACGACCAAAGTTCAACTTTGTGCTGCCATAACTTTGTCATGTCTTCATAGGTTTGTGCCCTTTCAGTTTCTATCCATAATTGAGTTTGTTGTTTACAAGCCTATAAATTTTTAGGCCATTGCGATCAGCGTAACCATGTTTAAATGATCCCCAATGTTGAACACGAGGCTAAAAATCAAGACCCACACTCATAGGACGACCCAAACTCATTAGGGGTCAACCCAATCTCATTAGGAATCGACCATGGTTGTTTATTTACCTCGCTCCAGTTATGTTAATTGCTTTTTTTTTATGTTGTGTGAAAACAACGTTCAGGTCCAACTTTGGTGCACTGTATCTTCTTCGATATTGGTCTGATTTACATGATTCTTTTTGCATTGTAAAGTTTGAAAGTTTTTCTCCATGAAATGCTCATACCTATCTGATGTTGCATTTGGTCGTTCAAACTTAGTTTCAAAGTTGAACCTGGAGAAGATTTTGGACCATGCCATAATTCAACATGGCTTGAGTTCAAGTTTGAGACTTCATATCTTTTTTATATCAAGTCGAACTAGGTGGTTCTTTTTTTATTTGAAAGATATATTGTTATAGTTTGCGTCTATCAACTTTCAGACCATTCCCAGGTTGTTTGATCATTATAAACTTATTTGAAAGTTGTAACCATAATCGATTTGTAGTTACATTTTAAGGCATTTAGTGTTGATTGAGGCGAGTTTTATTAAGTTTTCTTATGCCTATTCTATCTAGTTTTAAGCCATAAATCTTGATCTTTATTTTTGGTTTAGTTCTATAATAAATAAGCCTAAATTAACCACTTATAATTTGAGTTTGGTAACTTTTCAAGTTGATTTTGGTGTGTTATTTCATATACACAAACACGTGTTTTATAAAACCATTTTAGAGGAGGTAAGAATTGTTTTAAGAAAATAAATTCTTTAAATTATAAAAATTTTAGTCCATAATAATGTTATTTAGTATATAAAGAGATTTTCAGAATCAATGATTTACAAAATGTTTCCAAAATCGTTTTATGTATTCATTTCCAAAACCTAGGGTGCATATATTACTACACATTTCTGCAACCTTCAAGTCAGTGTAATGGAGATTAGACTATATAGTAAACCACGTGGTATGGGATATGATGGTATATGGAATTGGTTAATCCCATATACGTTTAATTGAAGCTGATATTTCAGTGTTCTACTGATTGATGTTTCTGTTATTTACTGATGTGGAATTAATGAGCTAATAGTAAACCAATTGCAAGAATGTGTGGTATGTGATGCTTAGTTGCCACCATTAGGTGGCTGTCCATAGTTTGTAACACATCCAGTTGTTAATGCCAGTACCACGGGATGGTAGGTCCCATATGTAGGTAAAGATACGTACAAGGCTATTTGGTGTTTGTTTATTTGTTGTTCATTATAAGCTGGTGGGCCAGAATAAGGACTGATGGGTCACTTATTCAATTATCAAACTTTTGGATTCAATAGAAAGCTTTGGGATCCCAAAATTTTATGATGAATTGCTGCTTTGATGAATTGTTATTTGGGTGATGTTGACTTTAGAATCATGCATTAATAATTTGACTGATAGAAGGTCATTACCTAAATATTTTGATGATTGGATCCAATACATCGTATTGATGATTTTGATCACCCGATCATGTTGGTGATTAGGTGATTTTGGATCATTATCTATGTTTATTGATGATTTTTGGGGTTTGTTATTTAAGATTACATTTGAACCACTTAAACTCAATTTAGTTTTATAAATATCGTCTTTCGACATAATTGATGCATTAAGCATGGTTGTATGCTGATGTGTTACTATGCACTTAGCTTACAGCCAAGTACATAATTATGATGGAACCTTCTACTGTTGACTCATTAACTTGTACTGTAGCAACAGCCCCTGATGTTACCTTCTAACTCTTTGAAATGAAGATTTATTTCGTATCATAAGTTAATTTTTAATGTATCATTACTCACTATTAACTACACTGACTCGTGTGTGCTAATGCTCGGGTCAGACTAAGCTTTTCAGGTACCCTTTTGACTGGTTCTAGTTGTGGTCTTTTGCTATGAGCTACCGTCTCTAGTGGGGCTTCACATTTGATGCTGGTTCATAGTGGATGTTTTGGATAGTCCTTTGTACCAAGGTTCAAAATTCCATTTTCCGTTCTGTTCACATGTAAACTTTAAATTTTCCGTTTCGCTAATTTCGGTAATTCCGCTTTAATTCCGGTTTAGCAATTCCACTTCTTTTTAAACATAAATAGTTAAAATCCTCGTAAATGTTCAATACTAACATAAAATATAACATAGAATTTAATACATTCTTCAATGAAAAAATATACAAATTTCATCTATACAAGCATTTTATACTGTTTATTAGTTCAGTCTGTTCATATAATTAGCTATGTAAATAATTCCACGTTCTAATTCAACCAAAGCCCGAACCACACAAAAACTTAACACTAAAATATAAAGTTTCTCTCTATCACGTGCTTTCTACTTCAAGTCCTCTTCCTTGCCAGCTGCTTTTAGCTTGTGCTGTTACTGTTGTATGCTTCTTCCTAAACAATGAATCCATGATTTTATAGCTCCAGATTCGAAATTGATGGCTTCTGAATTAAATATGAGACCAAATCACCCTGCTTCTTCTTTATTTTTACTCTCGACTTCATCTTGCTCAATGATTGGGATTTTTTTTGGTGCTGTCACCCGGAACCGGATTATTCACCAAACTCCGTTCCGGCCACTGCCAGAACCGGACCGAAATGGCCTGGATTCCAGCAAGTCGGACGGAATTTAAAACCGTGCTTTGCACCCTGTCATGTTCCTTATATTCTAAATCGTTGTGTGTATTATTTGGTTCTATACCATAGTTTTGACACTATGTATTGTATGACAACTGTATCAATATATGTTATTGGCATGTCTATTCTCTAATCTGCAATGTTTTATTCAATTTCTTTTGTTCTGAATCGTTATCATAACTACAATAGTATTGTATTGAGTAAAGATTAAGAGTGTTGATCCACATGAAAAAAATAGAGCACATATCTACACTCCTGATGTTTATTTAATACAAGACTTATGTTTGGTCACTCCTTACCAGCCCTATTCTCTACATTAGTAGACGACATTAATTGTGAATGCTCTTTAATAATGTGGGTCTCAGGATGGGTCATTACATTAACCGATCGAACTAATATATTTTGGTCGATTCGATTTGATTTCGAAACTTAATCAGTTTGAGATCGAGGTAAAAAATAAATAAAAACCTGTTACTGGTTCAACCAAATGAACTGAATGTTTAGGGCTTTATTCAATTTTATGGTATTGTAATAATTTAAATAATTGGTTTAGTGATAAAATACAAAGTTTATTTATCAAAAATAAGTCAAATGTTATAATAAACATTAAAACTACATAATAAAATATCTTGAAACATAAATTGATGTTTTTCTTTGAGCTAATTAATCATTTAAATAATGGAATCTTTTTGTAGTTCAGTGAAATGGTTACCAATTGAATTAACTGAAACTTAACTTGGTTCAATTCAATTTTTGTTTTTTTCCAGTATCAATTTGATTTAACATTTTTTAACCTAAAATTGACTGAATCAACCAAATTCTCATTTCTAATTTTGAATGTTACATTGTTTTTTTGCCTATCGTTGGACATGTTAGTCGAGTATTACTACATTATCATCCTCAATAATTATTTTTCTTTTTTTCTAATTTCTAGCTTGCAATTATTTCTACTGCTCTCTCCTTTTAAAATTTTGATTGAATTAATAGACATTTCTATATGGCGTTGTTGTTGAAATAGACCGACGCGCAACCCTAATATTCGTTTGGGTAATAAGCACTACACGTGAGCATCGATTTTTTTGAACAACACCATCTATTCTAATTATTTATTTACTTACTATTCAGGACTTTGTAATTTCTGTAAAATACTAACGTCTCAGTCCTAAAATACATAACAACAAGCGTGTGGCCCGTGCTACGCATATGGGCAGTTGCTCAGCAAGTGAGTGAAGGCAGGTTATTGTATAATGCAAATACATTGTGCTTGTGTATTATTTTTATATTTGTAATTTTATACAATTTCATTTCGATTGTTCAGATATTACAACATCAAAACAAACATTTTTTAGCATATATAACTATTAAAATAATTTCAATACCACTTATCAAGTACTATCAATTAAATGTGAGCAACGAAACAATCAGCCAAGTTATATTAATTTTCTTATTCATAACGCATATGAGCATTGACACTGAAATAATTGGTTATGCTTGTAAATATGTGGAAATGCATGTTTAACAGCATTTGTAAACAGCTCTGTCTATCACCTGATCTTAAAATGTTTATAAGATTTGTTAATACAACTGTTGGCAACACATTACTAATAGAATTTTTTTTTCATGCACAAAAAATGTTGAAATTATAAAAACAGATAGATAACTTTAAATAATATTGATTTAGCATAAATTTTGAAATCTTTATATCTCTATTACAACCACGTGACATTTAGATAATACTATTATATGAAAATCACAAACTTTATAGCATGACCAAATTACAAAAAATCAAAGTCATTTTTTCCTTTGCCTAAAATTTTACGCCTTTCAAATTGCAACTCAAAATTTCAAATATAAGTGTGCTTAAAATCGTGAGAAGAGTTTTCAGGCCCTCCTCTCATTGTTGCAATTGAGTTGCTTCTCTGGTTGGGGTCTTTGTATTTGTGTTGGATTGACATTTCCTGCAAAATTTCATTCAATTCATCCTGCTTCTGAAGAAAATAGGATTGATTCATTACATCCAATTTGGATTTTAAGGTCTTCAATCACCTTGGGAAAGTATTACCATCGAAGTTAGAGCGCAAGTTGAAAATCTGAATGCCTCGCTGCATGCTGCTTGCTGATTTAGCTCATTTGTCTTTACAGTTTATACAACACTTATAGTGGTCACGTGATTAATAATTTTCTACTATGTACTGCTGTAATGTCCCTTTTTTTACGCTATAATAATTAATTAATTTAATTAGTGATTTAGAGAATTAAAGGGTTGTTTAATTAAATAATATTGAATATTTAATTATTATAAATAATAGAATAATATATTTAAATTCCGAAATAGTCGGAAATAGTGGAATTTACAATATTGTGTGAACTGGATAGATCAAAATATATAATTCAGTTTAGATTTGAATTATATTAACGAATATATTATATAAACGAAGTTTGAACGTATAAATATATTATAATTATAATCGGGCTCGAAATGGCGCTGCAGTTCGTAATTTGGCGATTCGAACTTCAATTGAATATACAGAATCCGTTTTAAATCGGATTTCAGTGAAATAAGAAGCGTTCAGAGCTGGTGAAGTATATTTTTCTAATGGAAGAGAAAAATCAGGATTTCGTCGTATAGATTTTGAGTTATGTCCAAATAAAATTTTCGAAAAGTCGCTATAGGAATTTGTTTTCCGCCGTCTTGAATTTTTTTCTTCCAGTAAACAAGTTTCTGCTTTGAAATTCTAAAACAATTTGAATAAAATGTTTTAAATCAAAACAAATATATATTCACAATGCTGAATGGTTTCTCTTCGCATTGGTATGACTTTTGTGGAGCTCGACGTTCTTTTTTCGCCGCTGGTTTATGAACAGCGAAACTAGGGTTTGATGATTTGTGAAATTGGTTGTTTGATCCATGAAATGGATGTTAATTCCGAGTTCGTAGCGTTGATTAGTAGCTCATGTTCGATTTTTGGGGTTTTCGGTGGTCTTTTTGTTCGATGATACCACGGTGGCTTGACAGCAGCTTCGAAGTCGCGATGATGGTGCTAGGTGCGAGTGGTAGGAGAAGAACATAGTAGTAGCGAGATTTCAATGGAGAAGAGATCGATGTTCTTAGTTTGGAGATTAATGGTGAAATGAAGGAGATCGAATGGGTAAATGGTGGTTGGAGTTTTTCTGGAGTGTGTCGGATGTAATTGGGGAAGAAGACAAGAGAGGTCGGCTTTCTTTGTTGGGCCGGGTTAGGTTTGGTGAGGCCCGAACTGTAACACCCCTAAGTCCCACATCGTGGAAGCCTGTGTGAAGTGGGCACTTATATAGTAGAGCCCATCTCTTACCAATGTCGAGGCCTTTTGAGGAACAAAACCCCACACCTATACGGTGGCTAAGTTGGGGACAATATCTTGCGTGAACGGAGGTGCAGGTTGTTACAGTGGTATCAGAGCCAATACCCTAACGGAATTGTGGCTCCTGTGTGGACCACAGCGCCTGGGTGAGGTGTTTGTGAGCCAACGGGGATGTTGGGCTCTGTAAGAGGGGAGAATGTAACACCCCTAAGTCCCACATCGTGGAAGCTTGTGTGAAGTGGGTACTTATATAGTAGAGCTCATCTCTTACTAATGCCGAGGCCTTTTGAGGAACAAAACCCCACACCTATACGGTGGCTAAGTTGGGGACAATATCTTGCGTGAACGGAGGTGCAGGTTGTTACATGAAATTTATATAATTATATGTTTAAGCTTAATCAAAATTAGAGTGTCAACTTGTAATTTGTATAACTTCTCCATATATAATCAGAATATGACGAAACAAGATCCGTTGGGATCGTATGGACGGGACTACACACTGGAACTGACTGGGATAGAATTGGAGTCCATTACAATTTATAGCAAAATAAATTATTTGATCTGAATCGACAACGGTTATCGATATTTAATGATAAACCGCCAATCTGAGTAAATCTCACTAACTCTGTACAGTTTATATTTTGATAAATATAATATAGTATTGTTAAATGATAGTTGATTGCTGTGTGTTGATTGGTTGTTTGAATTGCTAATGTATTGGTTGAAATTATAGATAACGATATATATGTAAATCGTTAATCAAATGTTGATTCTGTTTATCAAAATATTTCATATCGAAATGAAATCGATGTTATTATATTGTTTAACATCTGTGGATGCAGGGAAACAGGTCGGAGGAATCCAACTGGATTCCTCAACATTTATTTTACTTTTTTCATATATTGTAATATATGATGTGATATATAATCTGTGGTTGATTATGTGTGTTGAATGATATCGATCATTGTTATTTGGTATTTTAAATACCATATGTAATACTGGAATTAAAACGGGAATTTTCAATGTGTATGTTGAAAATAAAATATATTTATATAAAATCAAATGATTTTATTAAAAGGAATTTCAAATTAGATATTGAATAGAAAAGTAAATATTTGTAAAACAAATATAAAGGAAAAATATATATGAAATAAATAAATTGTATAAAGGAAATATTTATATGAAATAAGTAGAATTGTATAAAGGAAATATTTATGAAATGAATAGAATTATATAAAAGGCTTTGTATAGAATAAATAGAATTATCTAAAGGTGATTATAAATAGGATTATAAGTGTTAGAAGAATAAAAGGAGATTTTATATGAATAATTCTATAAATAGAAGTAAACAGAAATTGGATTCGGGATATTGTTTTAAATACGAAATCAAACTGTTTTTGATTGCAAAGAAGAAATATTATTTACATTTATGTGAACAAAGGATTTAAGTAAATATTTTGCGAATAAAATATTTACAAAGGAAATAGGGTTTGAAATAGGAATTTAAAATGGAGTTAAAGGAATTAGAAACTGACTGGAGATTAGTTAAGTTAAATAGATGTCTCGTTATTGATCTGATGTTGGTTTCGGCCTTTGGGGTTAATACGTAGGGGGTTATTCTCTTACTATGAAGCGACCCGAACTTCCCCGGTCTCCTAAGAGAAGAGAAAGAACGAATTACTTTGAGGACAAGACGAATCAGGACGCAAACAGAAGAACATTTCATTGTTAACTACAACAATTCCATCAGAATACAAGAATATACAGAGTATTAACAAATAATACACATTATAAATTATCAGAGATTACAATACATTACATAGCAGTGGAAAATAATACAATACAAAAATAGAAAAGATATACGGATACAGAGCTTTCCGGATATCATTCCAGCTGTAAACCAGGTTCCTGTGAATATAAATCTGCAAAACCAAAACTACTAGGTGCCCATGTCAAAATGAGGGCACCCAGAGTTTAGATTAAAACAATAAACTCCAGGTCAGTCACGTGACTGGTGCGAGAACTAAAACAGTTATTAATCTTTATTTTCAAAGTTAGGTAAATCAAGGGACCACGCCGTATAACACGGAACGGGTTTCCTCCCAAGAACACCACTGCATAAAACAACAGCGCAATGCTAAATAAAGAAAAATGAAGCTATTATAAGACCCAGGTCCCATCACACAATGAAACGCAAGCCGGAGGATAGGGTTTTTACCTTATAATAGCCAAGAATGCTTGATACGTTTAAAACAAATCATTTGATACTATTATAAGTGCATAGTGTATAAAACAACGTCAAATCAAAAGTATCAATCATAGATGGCATAAGCGCCCCATCCCACTATGTCGCCATACTAGGCTCTACAAATAAAACCGCAAAGTCACGTATTGGAAGTTGGATTTCCATCTGTGAACCGAGGCAAAAGATAGTCCTCTACTGATTCGAGACTGTCTAGCCCGAGTCTCAGGCAAGCGCGCAGACAAGCCTTGGATCGTCAGGGCCGGTCCACCAATGTGGATTATTATGCCTGAACACTATGTTTCCCCGCCCTTTGGGGCGTAAATGAGCCAACAAATGACTCCATCGGCTTCACATAGTCACCGATATATCTGAGGCGCCTCGTAACAGCAACAACCAAATAAGTCAAACTCGTCAGGGCGTGTAAAACCACTGACGCCACTTCTATCTTGAAGTAAACGCGTGTCCTCCCTAATGTCCTCTCCCGTTTCTGGTTCACAACCGGGGTGTTAGGCTCGCGAATCAAAGCTACACAAAGCTATGCCACACAGGTTGTGCTTTGATCATCAACCACAAGACTCTGCTTTTCAACAGAAGCCTTGATCATTTGCATCTTAGCATGCCACACAGGCAAACCACTCCATGCAACCGATATCCATCAATCACACAGAATGATATCCAATGTCAGACACACAGTCCATTTACAAGTCCGTTCTGGGTCTGAACGAAACTGGAGGCACCTTGTACCTCGTATATCCATCGATCTCCAAGTACGTCTGGACGATCACCAACTGATTCCCTCCTCTTGGGTGTACGACCCAATCAAGATCATCAGTAATCACCCAAATGACGTGAAGACCTTCTGTCTTCGACCACCTTCTTCATCTTCGACTTATCGTCGTATCAGTTATTCAGAATGGTATAAACCCGGTCTTTCCGATTAACTCGCGTATATAATAAACAAGTGTTACACAAACACAACATACGCCTCATTCCAATTCATCATTCACTAACCGTAAATTAGTAAGGGAACAATTCCCCAAATATTAACCCTGAAGGCCGAAACCAACATCAGATCAATACCTAGGAAACCACTCATCTTAACTAATCTTCAGTTAGTTGCTAAACTTCACATTCTTAGGGATAGGTTCCCATTAATTTTATCAAAGATAAATTCCTCAAGTTTATTCTTTAATCTTTTGAACATCAATTCAAACCAAATTATGGTTTAACCAAACTAGCCGGGATTAACGAACCTTACCGAAGTAATCATTTGTTTTAAATTTCCCAATCCCAACCTATTCATCCCATGAAGTAAAACTGGTAATACTTCATATCTAACACCACGGTGTTATCGGTAAATTCAATTACAATTTCACGTTCAAATTTAATTAAAGATTTAACTATCGCCTGGAGCAAAAATGGTCATACTCCATTCTCGATCTTTTCAATCTAATTAAAGATTCATTAAAACTCCACTTAGTTTTAATCTTTAACTGGGTTAAAGAATGAATGTCATTTAAAACACGGTTCACGATAAACCCCAAAATCACATTCATTAATTATCGGGTTAAAGAACAAGTGTTATTTAAAACAATGTTCACGATAAACCCAAAAATCAATTCAAATTCAATTCCAATTAAATACCATTTAATTGGTACACTTCATTAAATCTAAATAAAAAGATTTAATCTCTTTCTCAATTGGGTTTAGGAACAGTGTTAATGAAGACACCATTCACGGCAAACCCAAATCACATTTGATATTAAATACAAGGCTCTAAATAGAAAATATATCGACTTATATTCAATATCAAATTCTACGACCAACAAATATCGTATTGGAAATAACGATATAAATATATCTTTCAAATTTCCATAACAATATCTGTTTCATCACGAAATCCAACGTCGAAATATTCCAAAGACAATTTCGATTCAAATCCATTCCAATTCAATTATTGGAAATTCTGGTTACTTTTAAAACCATTTCAAATCCACTTTATTTATTTTTAAAAATAAATAGAATTATAATTCTAGTTCAAAACTAGTTCACTTTGATTTTGATTTGGACTGCACTTACAGCGACCTTTTCCAAATTTGATTTGGACAAAATTCCAAATCTAACCGTTAGATTTCAAATCTCAAATATTCATTAGAAAGCTCTTTTCGATACGAACCCAACAGTTCCGATTTTAGGATCTCCCGTAATGTCCACTCGAAGTCAATGGTCGAAATTCACGAACTGCCGCAGCGCGTCGCGTTCTATTCAGGCCTTTATATATATTTAATATATATATTATATATATTTCGTCGATTTCCTTTCAAAACGTATTTTATAAATCGTTTAAATTCGTTTTCAAAACGATTTCAACTTCCTTTCCAAATTCAAATCAAGATTGAATTTTTTAATATAAATACGTTTTAATTTCATTTCAAATCGATTTCAATTTAATTCGAATTTCAATTCATTTCAATTTAATTCGAATTTCAATTCATTTCAATTTAATTCGAATTTTGAAATCACTTTCAATATTCATTGAAAAATGAATAAAATCGATATAAATATCGTTCACGACAAAATGGCGTCAATCTAATCAACACGGCTTTTATTCAACACATGAATATTTATTCTATTCAACACATGAATTTATTTTCAATTCAACACATGAATTTATTTTCTAAATTGGAATGAGGCCCAATCAATTACCATATAATGTTAATTATATGGATTTTCTACAACACATGTATATAATAGCAACGGTAAATAATCAACCATCATCCAGAGTGCACCACACAACTGCATAAGCATTAAATATAAATAATTAACGCTTACATAGTCTATCAACCCATCGATTGACATACTACTAAATAATCGGGATTAGTGTACGTCAAATATCATCCCAATACCCATGTGGATTTTCAAATCAACAAACACACATTTTATTTGTGCAGTTGAGCGATGTGTGAAATTTATCATCCCAATCAATATCAGTCAAATCAGTGTATATAAACAAATCATCTGATTTGTTTATAAATATTTATTTTATACACACGTTAAAAATTAAATTTTTAACTATAAAATATTTTCCACTATAAAATATTTTATTTCATTCCACATCAAACAATCAAATTTCACAACACAGCAATCAAATAAACAAGTCAACCATGGTCTATGGACGACGGGTGTCGGGTGCTGCTAAGCACCGTCTGCATCCTAGTATATATTTCAACTAGAAATTAAAATAAAAGTGAGGAGTTCTCACCGAATAGCTAAACCAAACGCCACGACTCTTCATCTGTTGGAAATCTTTGTCGTTCTCGCCTTTTGTCACTTTAGTTGCCCGTATTCACTACATATATAAAAATCACATTTTTATATTGTTGTTATGTATATAAAAATCACATATTTATAACTACGCTACATGGATAAAAATTCTATTTTTATATCGCTAATATATAGATAAAAATTCTATTTTTATAACGGTGCTCATATAATAAAGATTATATTTTTATATCGCCACTCATATAAAAATCACATCTTTGCTCCTTCTACAACATTAAGATCGAATTTTTAATACTTCTATAATATAAAAATCATATTTTTAATCTTCCTATCATATAAAAATTATATTTTTACAACTCTAATTTCGATATAAAGATCAGATTTTTATTTCCCCACTTCATATATAAAAATCCGTTTTTTACTAACTTTTCACATGTATAAAATTAGGCCTTTCCTATTATAAAGATTCAATCTTTTCAAAAATAAAGATCAAATCTTTGACATTGTAAAAATATTAAATTTAACTAAGTAAAGCAAAAAAAATTGTTATATATATATAATCTAATTTCAGAAAATAAACAAAATTAAATAAACTTAAATGAAAAAGAAAGCTCACTGTTCGGAGGCTGAGGGACGCCGTTCGTCGGAGGGGGCTGTCGCGGGGGGTGGGGGGGAGGCGGAGGTGGTAGGAGGAGGAGGCGCAGGCGAGGTGGGGTTCGGACGGGGAGTTTCGCGGTTCTCGTCGGCGATTAGGGTTCTCGATTTGGAAAGGGGGGGCGGTGGATGGCGGCCAGAGGTGCGATGAGGAGGGGGATCGGAGATCGGAGGTGGGGCACGACTGGGGCGGCGCGATGGCATCGAGGGGGGGGGGGGCGATTTTCTAATCGATGCGAGTTTTTTTCTTTTTTTCTTTTGTCTTCAGTTTTGAAAATAGACCGGGGGGGAGGGGACTGGAGTGTATAGGAGATGAAAAAGGGGGATTTTTATTTTATTATTTATTCAATTATTTAATTTCAAAAAGCAACTTTTGATTTCGACCTCGAAATCGAACCCACAGACTGTCGTCCATAGCTAACTACCCCCATTCCGAACACAATGGGATATGTATCGTAAGCTGATTTGATCGTTTCGATCAGTTTTCGTCAAAATCAAAATATAAATCTATATATTGAATTTGAACGCACATTTCAATTTACCGGGCCCACATACAGACTCTAAAAATTCCAAAAAAATTATTTCTAGCTTCGTATTGACAATTCTGTCCTAATAAAACCGATTTCGTCAAAGTCTGGGACCGCTTGAAAAATGGCCAATTTCCAGTCGATTAAAATCAACTGAAACTGGTCAAACGTGTATTCCTTTGCCACGCTCACATATTGATTCGAAAAATTACGAATTTTGGAACCTAGCAATATCTTGACATCTCGGATCCAACAAAAGTGGTTTCATCGAAAAACCGAGGTCGTTTCCAAAATTTCCATTTTTAAGGGCCAGAATTCCATAGCGACTATTCTGAATTTTCAACTGGGCATATCTCTTGATTCCCGCTATGAAATTTTGATTTTTCGGATTTGTTGGAAAGATATTCTCAAATAGATTCAAATATTTTTGGTTTCACTAAAATCCGGTATATTTTGAATCTTATACATTCATTTGAAATTTGAAATTGAATTCTCGAACTACCGCGCCATTTTCAATTCCCTTTATATATAAAAATAAATATTTATATTCTAACGATAATTCGAATAAATATATACGTTCGAATTCTATTCAAAATAAATTTCTTGTCGTTATCATTTAAAATAATTCTTTTTAAATAATCAAAATGCACTAAAATTGCTAGAATAAAATTTTTAAATTGGCTCGAATTTCCGGGTTATTACAATCTCCCCTACTTAAAACTTTTCGTCCCTAAAAAGGAACGAAGCCGAAAGTTGTTTCACAAATCAAATCGACTTTCATTACTTCCATTACGGCTTAAGTTCTTCAACTTTTCAGTTTCTAAGAACTTTTCAGATTTTTCAAAAATTTGGCTAACACCCTAAATTTTCGAAAAATTTCGCCATAACCTCCCCTACACCGGGGACTTCGGGATATGTCATATAGCCTCCCATGGCCTTCTTCAATCCAAAAGAAAAAGAAAAAACCAAGCGGCTAGCCAGTCGGCTCATAAAATCATCCAAACCCTATAAATTTGTAAACATGTACCTATTTGTCGGGCAAACAATTGTATTCCTCTTCTCTAGCCTCCTTGCTATGACCTGTTCAATGTACGTACATGTATATGCATGCAAAAGCGACAAATTTTCCAATACAATTCACTATTTGGTACAATTTGGCTAAAGGTTCAACATTTAATTAATCGAACAATAATCAAACAACACAACCATCAATCAATTATTTGATTACAAATTCATAACTTTGATGCATAGTCAAAAATCACATTTTTGATGCCAAATAAGAAGAATAAGCCCTATCTAGTTTCGGTTCTCACACCAATCAATTGGAAATATATAGAAATCTCACTTTTCGAAACTCGAATATAAATTATGATGATACTCGAGTAATCATCAGAATCATCTCCGGCCGACTAGAGTGTGATTTTATATCTATCCAGTATATTAAAACTTTGAATATACGTTTGCAAGGCGTATATGCAAAATCTTTATATATTGGATTGTCCAAATTCAATACAAATAAATGTTCAAATACGTATAAAACGATTTAAATTTCAAAACAGAAATTGTTTTCATTTTAAAAGTATAATCTTCACACTCGTTCTAGGATACTACTGATCCTATCTCTAACGAGTCATTCTTATTGGATATTACTAATCCAATCTCTAATGAATTCTTTCATTTGGTTCTAACGTGTCTTGTTCTCGAGCTTTGTAAACCAAAGCTCTAATACCAACCGAAGTAGCCTGACGAAATCCGGTAGGCTTTGCAACCATCCCTTCATCCCCCAAAGCAGCAGGTAAAACCCACTGTGGCTTCCAAGTGGTCCCCCAGTACGCTTGTTTTATGGCGACCCTCTCGAGCATCCCGGCAACTGCCTAACCAACCCCCGCAAGGGACATGTGGGGGTAAGAGTCTCCCGTTCGCCACCAAACCACGAAGCGAGAACCCCCATCATGACTGCAACAAGAACTGGTGATACTCCATTCTCGATCTTTTCAATCTAATTAAAGATTCATTAAAACTCCACACAGTTTTAATCTTTAACTAGGTTAAAGAACCGATGTCATTTAAAACACGTTTCACGATAAACCCCAAAATCACATTCATTAATTATTGGGTTAAAGAACAAGTGTTATTTAAAACAATGTTCACGATAAACCCAAAAATCAATTCAAATTCAATTCCAATCAAATACCATTTAATTGGTACACTTCATTAAATCTAAATAAAAAGATTTAATCTCTTTCTCAACTGGGTTTAAGAAGTTAATGAAGACACCATTCACGGCAAACCCAAATCACATTTGATATTAAATACAAGGCCCTAAATAGAAAATATATCGGCTTATATTCAATATCAAATTCTACGACCAACAAATATCATATTGGAAATAATGATATAAATATATCTTTCAAATTCACATAACAATATCTGTTTCATCACGAAATCCAACATTGAAATATTCCAAAGACAATTTCAATTCAAATCCATTCCAATTCAATTATTGGAAATTCTGGTAACTTTTAAAACCATTTCAAATCCACTTTATTTATTTTTAAAAATAAATAGAATTATAATTCTAGTTCAAAACTAGTTCACTTCGATAAACTCTATTTTTATCTTTTCAAATATGGAGTTTTTCATCCCAATTCTTCCCAAATCATTTCTTATGATTTTACACAAATTATTACTATTTTTAATAATTTTATCAAGGCCCGTACAGTCGATTTCCATCAACGGCCATCGAACTGCACTTGCATCGACCTTTTGATTTGGACATAATTCCAAATCTAACCATTAGATTTCAAATCTCTAATACTCATTAGAAAGCTCTTTTTGATACGAACCCAACGGTTCCAGTTTTAGGAGAATCCGACGGTCGGATCTCCCGTAATGTCCACTCGAAGTCAATGGTCGAAATTCACGAACTGCCGCAGTGCGGCGCGTTCTATTCGGGCCATTATATATATAATATATATTATATATATTTTGTCGAATTCCTTTCAAAACATATTTTATAAATCGTTTAAATTCGATTTCAAAACGATTTCAACTTTCTTTTCACATTCAAATCAAGATTGAATTTTTCAGTATAAATTCGTTTTAATTTCATTTCAAATCGATTTCAATTCAATTTCAATTTAATTCGAATTTCAATTCATTTCAATTTAATTCGAATTTAAATTCATTTCAATTTAATTCGAATTTCAATTCATTTCAATTTAATTCGAATTTTGAAATCACTTTCAATATTCATTGAAAAATGAATAAAATCGATATAAATATCGTTCACGTCAAAATGGCCTCAATCTAATTAACACGGCTTTCATTCAACACATGTATATTTATTCTATTCAACACGTGAATTTATTTTCAATTCAACATATGAATTTATTTTCTAAATTGGAATGAGGCCCAATCAATTACCATATAATGTTAATTATATGGATTTTCTACAACACATGTATATAATAGCAACGGTAAATAATCAACCATCATCCAAAGTGCGCCGCACAACTGCATAAGCATTAAATATAAATAATTAACGCTTACACAGTCTGTCAACCCATCGATTGACATACAACTAAACAATCGGGATTAGTGTACGTCAAATATCATCCCAATACCCGTGTGGGGTTTCAAATCAACAAACACACATTTTATTTGTGCAGTTGGGCGATGTGTGAAATTTATCGTCCCAATCAATATCAGTCAAATCAGTGTATATAAACAAATCGTCTGATTTGTTTATAAATATTTATTTTATACACACGTTAAAAATTAAATTTTTAACTATAAAATATTTTCCACTATAAAATATTTTATTTCATTCTACATCACACAATCAAATTTCACAACACAGCAATCAAACAAACAAGTCATCCATGGTCTGTGGACGACGGGTGTCGGGTGCTGCTAAGCACCATCTGCATCCTAGTATATATTTTAACTAGAAATTAAAATAAAAGTGAGGAGTTCTCCCCGAATAGCTAAACCAAACGCCACGACTCTTCATCTGTAGGAAATCTTCGCCGTTCTCGCCTTTTGTCACTTTCGTTGCCCGTATTCACTACATATATAAAAATCACATTTTTATATTGTTGTTATGTATATAAAAATCACATGTTTATAACTACGCTACATGGATAAAAATTCTATTTTTATATCGCTACTATATAGATAAAAATTCTGTTTTTATAACGGTGTTCATATAATAAAGATTATATTTTTATATCGCCACTCATATAAAAATCACATCTTTGCTCCTTCTACATAATAAAGATCGAATTTTTAATACTTCTATAACATAAAAATCATATTTTTAATCTTCCTATCATATAAAAATTATATTTTTACAATTCTAATTTCGATATAAAGATTGGATTTTTATTTCGCCGCTTCATATATAAAAATCCGATTTGTACTAACTTTTCACATGTATAAAAATTCGGCCTTTCCTATTATAAAGATTCAATCTTTTCAAAAATAAAGATCAAATCTTTGACATCATAAAAATATTAACTTTAACTAAGTAAAGCAAAAAAAACTGTTATATTTTTTTATATATATAAAATCTAATTTCAGAAAATAAACAAAATTAAATAAACTTAAATGAAAAAGAAAGCTCACTGTTAGGAGGCTGAGGGACGTCGTTCGTCGGAGGGGGCTGTCGCTGGGGGAGGGGGGAGGCGGAGGTGGTAGTAGGAGGAGGCGCAGGCGAGGTGGGGTTCGGACAGGGGGGGTTTCGCGGTTCTCGTCGGCGATTAGGGTTCTCGATTTGGAAAGGGGTAGCGGTGGAAGGCGGCAGGAGGTGCGATGAGGAGCGGGGGATCGGAGATCGGAGATGGCGCACACCTAGGGTGGCGCGATGGCGTCGGGGGTGTGGGGGCGGTTTTATGATCGACACGAGTTTTTTTTCACTTTAGTTTTGAAAATAGACCGGGGGTGGGGGGTGGGGGCTTGAGTGTGTAGGAGATGAAAAAGGGAGGAGGATTTTTATTTTATTATTTATTTAATTATTTATTTCAAAAAGCAACTTTTGATTTCAACCTCGAAATCGAACCCACCGACTGTCGTCCATAGCTAATTACCTACATTCCGAGCACAATGGGATATGTATCGTAAGTTGTTTCGATCGTTTCTGTGACGGGCGGAAATTTCGCTCGATCCGAATCAGTCGTTAAACCGATCTAGACCGTTCGAAACCCCTGATCGTTTTGAGAACACGACAAAATAGAACGCAGACGGAAGAACATTTCATTGCTATTACAACAATTCCATCAGATACAAGAATATACAGAGTATAATTGAATAAATTACATTCGATAAATATCAGAGATTACAATGAATTACATAACAGCGGAAAAATAATATAAAACACAACTGAAAGTGATACACGGATACAGAGCTTTCCGAGCATCGTTCCAGCTGTAAACCAGGATCCTGTGAATATAAATATGCAAAACCAAAACTACTAGCTGCCCATGTCGAAAATAGGGGCACCCAGAGTTTAGGTTAAAACAATAAACTCCAGGTCAGTCATGTGACTGGTGTGAGAACTAAAATAGTTATTTAAAGCTTTACTTTAAAAGAGAGTAATTCAAGGGACCACGCCGTATAACACGGAACGGGTTTCCTCCCAAGAATACCAGTGCATAACAATAAAAAACGCAATGCTTTTTCAAAAAATGAAGCTATTATAAGACCCAGGTCCCATCACACAATGCAACGCAAGCCGGAGGATAGGGTTTTCCCTTATAATAGCCAAACATGCTTGGTACGTTTAAAACAAATCATTTGATACTATAATAAGTGTATAGTGTCAAAACAATTTCAATCATAAATATAAATCATAGGCGGCATGGGTACCATATATCATGTCGCCATACTAGTTCTACAATTAAAACCGCAATACATGTATTGGAAATTGGATTCCGTCATGAGTCGAGGCAAGGGGCAAGCTCCTCTCCGCTTCGAGACACTCTAGCAAATGCCTCGGGACTACACACTCTGGGTAACCCCTGGAATCGGCTGGGTCAGTCCTCTCTTACGTTTGAGGATTTGCAATTCCTAAACACACGTTTCCCGGTCCTTACAGACCTATAATCGAGGCGCCTCATTCCAACAACCACAAAGGTGAAAAGTATATAAATGTCAGGGCTGGTAAGTCACTAACACCACCAAAGCTAGAAAGAAACGTCGTATTCTCCCAACGGTCCATATCCCGTTTTTAACTCATACCGAGGTGTGAGGCTCGCGAATTCACGTTATACACAAAGCTGCCACGAAGGCCGTGCTTTGATCATCAACCACAAGACTTTGATTTTCAACAGAATCCTTGATCCATGCAACTCAGCATGCCACACAGGCAATTCATGCAATGCGATTGATATCTATCGATATATAACCTCTAAGCTCATACATCTCAGAGAAGGGCGTTAAGAAAGAGAATAAATTCTCCTCCGCCAAACTGATATATATTTAACAGAAATCAATCAACATAGAATAAAATCCAATGTCAGACACACAATCCATTTACAAGTTCGTTCTGGGTCTGAACGAAACCGGAGGCACTTTCCTCGCATATCCATCGATCTCCAAGTACGTCTGGACGACCACCAACTGATTCCCTCATCTTGGGTGTACAGCCCAATCAAGATCATCGGTAATCACCCAAACGATGTGAAGACTTCCGGTCTTCGACCACCGTCTTCATCTTCGACATATCGTCGAATCGGTTATTCAGAATGGGTATAAACCCGGACTTTCCAAACAACTCGCGTATATTAAAAACAAATGTTACAAAAACACAACATACGCCTCATTCCAATTCATTAGTTACTAACCGTAAATCAGTAAGAGAGCAATCCCCCAAATATTAACCCCGAAGGCCGAAACCAACATCAGATCAATATCCAGGAAACCATTCTTCTTAACTAACCTACCGCTAGTTTCTAAATTTCATATTCTTAGGGAAAGGTTCCCATTAATTTTATCCAAGGTAAATTCTTTAAAATAATTCCTTTAATCTTCCTTTGGATGTCGTTTCAAACCAAATTATGGTTTTCTAAACTAGACGAGATTAGCGAACCACACCGATGTAATTATTTATTTTATTTCCCAATCCCAACCTATTCATCCCATGAAGCAAAACTGGTAATACTCCACATCTAACATCACAGTGTTATCGGTAAAATTAATTACCATTTCACGTTCAAATCTAATTAAAGATTTAACTATCGCTCTGGAGCAAAACTGGTGATACTCTATTCTTGCTCATTTGCCAAATTTGATAATTTAGATTATCAATTCACGTTTCAATCTAATTGCAGATTCATTAAAACTCCTTTTACTGGGTTACAGAACTAATGTCTTTTAAAACACAGTTCACGATAAACCCAAATCACATTCTCTTTATTATCGGGTTAAAGAACAAGTGTTATTTAAAACACTGTTCACGATAAAACCACTAATCAATTCTATTTAAAACCCATTTTCAAATCCAATTTATTTATTTAAAAATAAATGGGTTCTAGTTTTAGTTCAAAACTAGTTCATTTCGATAAAAAATCTATTTTTATCTTTTCAAATATGGAGTGTTACATCCCAATTTTTCCCAAATCATTTCCTATGATTTTACACAAATTATTACTATTTTTAATAATTTTATCAAGGCCCGTACAGTCGATTTTCATCAACGGCCATCGAACTGCACTTACAGCGACCTTTTCCAAATTTGATTTGGATGTATCTCCAAATCCAACCGTTAGATTTTGAATTTCTAATATTCGTTAGAAAGCACTTTTCGATACGAACCCAACGGTTCCGGTTTTAGGAGAATCCGACGGTCGGATCTCCCGTAATGTCCGTTCGAAGTCAATGGTCGAAATTCGCGAACTGCCGCGGCGCGGCACGTTCTATTCAGGCCATTATATTATATATATAATATATATTTCGTCGATTTCTATTTAAAACGAATTATATAAATAGTTTTTAAATTCGTTTCAAAAACAATTTCAACTTCCATTTCAATTCAAATAAAAATTGAATTCTTCCTTATTAATTCGTTTTATAATTCATTTCTATTCAATTCAAATTTCAATTCAATTTGAATTCATTTCAATTCGTTTTCCATTCAATTCGCGTTCGTTTTCAATTCAATTCAAATTGGTTTTCTATTCGATTCAATTCAAATTCGTTTTCTATTCGATTCAATTCAAATTGGTTTTCTCTCCAGTTCAATTCAAATGGGTTTTCTATTCGATTCAATTCAAATTGGTTTTCTATTCGATTCAATTCAAATTGGTTTTCTATTCGGTTCAATTCAAATTCGTTTTCTATTCGATTCAATTCAAATTGGTTTTCTATTCAGTTCAATTCAAATTCGTTTTCTATTCGATTCAATTCAAATTCGTTTTCTATTCGATTCAATTCAAATTCGTTTTCTATTCGATTCAATTCAAATTGGTTTTCTATTCAGTTCAATTCAAATTGGTTTTCTATTCAGTTCAATTCAAATTGGTTTTCTATTCGATTCAATTCAAATTGGTCTTCTATTCAGTTCAATTCAAATTCGTTTTCTATTCGATTCAATTCAAATTGGTTTTCTATTCAGTTCAATTCAAATTCGTTTTCTATTCGATTCAATTCAAATTGGTTTTCTATTCCGTTCAATTCAAATTCGTTTTCTATTCAGTTCAATTCAAATTCGTTTTCTATTCAGTTCAATTCAAATTGGTTTTCTATTCGATTCAATTTATAAAAACGAATATAATCGATATAAATATCGTTCGCGTCAAAATAGCGCATCTCTAATCAACACGGCTTTATATATTTCAATAAATTCGTTATTCTATTCAACAAATGAATATTTATTCTATTCAATACGTGAATCTAAATATTTCGTTCAACACATGACTAATCTCAACGGATGAGTACGGTCAACACATGAACCTTTATTTTATAATGATAAAGATGTAAATTTTATTTTTCAATTATTTCGTTCAACACATGACTAATCTCAACGGATGAGTACGGTCAACACATGAACCTTTATTTTATAATATTCTTTATTTTCCCGATTGGAATGAGGCCCAATCAATTACCATATAAAGTTAATTATATGGATTCCATGCAACACATGTATATAATAGCAACGATAAATAATCAACCATCATCCAAAGTGCACTACACTGTATAAGCATCAAATATAGATATCTAATGCTTATAACAGCCTGTCGATCCATCGATCGACATATAACTAATTACTGGGATTAGTGTATGCCATATTTTATCCCAATACCCGTGTGGGGTTTCAAACAATCAAACACAGATTTTATATGTGCAGTTGGGCGATGTGTAAAATTTATCGACCCAATCAATGTCCTTCAAATAGGTGTACATAAACAAACCGTCCGGTTTGTAAATGAATATTTATTTATTCACATTCACGTTAAAAATTATATTTTTAACGATAAAATATTTTATTTTAACACATGAATTTTTATTCAGTTCATTTACAAAATAAAAATGATATTTTTATTTTTCTAACTTATTTTAGAAAATTTCAGCGGCATAACGGCACGATTTTAGAAACGGGACAAGGCCTAGCCTTATCCCCGGTCTAGTGAAGGCCCACGCCATTCACACATCAATCAAATCCATTCCATTTCACCAAACAATTCAATTCAAATCAAATAATCCAACTAATCTATGCAACCAAACCAACAAGTCCATGGTCTGTGGACGATTGTGTCGGGTGCTACTAAACACCATCTGCATCCTAGTATATATATATATAACTAGAAAAATAAATTTAGAGTGAGAAGTTCTCACCAATAGGTATCCCAACTCTACGACTCTTCTTAAGTAGAAATCTTCGTCGTTCTCTCCCTTCGTCACTTTCGTTACCCGTAGTCACTACATATATAAAAATCGAATTTTTACTTTGCTATTCAATATATAAAAATCACATTTTTACTACGCTATTCAATATATAAATATCGAATTTTTACTTCGCTATACAATATATAAAAATCCTATTTTTACTTCGCTATTATATAGATAAAAAAATCCTATTTTTATATCGATGCTATATAGATAAAAATTCTATTTTTACATCGCTATTATCTATACAAATATTTCTTCTTTTCCTACTTTAAAAATGTCGTCTTTCACTACATAAAAATATCGTCTTTCTATATCCTACTATATAAAGATCACATTTTTATCATCTATATAATATGAAAATTATATTTTCTACCTTTGCATACGATAAAAATTATATTTTGAACTCTCTACAATATAAAAGATCATATTTTTACTATGCCTCTAGTATAAAAATTATATTTTTATTTAGCTACATATATATAAAAGTCATATATATTTTTGTTTTCGATATTTATAATTAAAAATCACATTTTTAAATTAGATAAACCACTAAAACTCACATTTTTAATTGTTTAAACAAGCTAGAAAATAAAGTAAACGCTCACCGCGGTCGGAGGGAGCTCGGGGAAGCCATGGACGGTCAGCGGCGGCGTCACATTGGTCGGAGCAGCGGATAAACGGGGTTTGGGAATCCTTGGGTATGGTTCGAGAGGAGGAGGAGGTTGTTGGAGGCGCTGGAGGCCAGGGGAGTGCCAGGTGGCGGCGAAGTGGGGCCCTCAGGCGGCGGGGCGGCATTGAGGGCGACTCGGTGGTGGTCTGAGGAGGAGAAGGGGGGTTCGTCTTTCAGAATGGGAGAGGGAGAGTGGAGCGAGCGAGGGGGGAGGGGGGTACGTCGGAGGGCCTCCGACGAAGGCGCGGTGGCGGCAGTCCGCCTGGAGGGCGGCGGATTCGAACGACTTCCTCGTTCTTTTTTTTTCATTTCTGAATGAAGAGGAAAGGGGTGGGGTTTAAGTATAAATATAATTTAATTATTTAATTATTTTAATTTCAAAAAGATGACTTTCACATACGACCTCTAAACGAGGCCCACCGCCTGTCGTTCATAGCGTTTTACCCTCATTCCGAACACAGTGGGATATGTATCGTAAGATGATTCGATCGTCTCGATCAATTTTCATCAAAATCAACATATAACTCTATATATTGATTTTGAACGCACATTTCAAATTACCGGGGTCACATACTAACTCTAAAATTTCCTGAAAAATATTTTCTAGCTTCGTATTGACGATACGGTCCTAACAAAACTAGGTTCGTCGAATTCTGAGAACGTTTGAAAAATGGCCATTTTCCAGTCGATTAAAATCAACTTAAACTGGTCAAACGCGTTTTCCTTTGCCACGCTCACATATTGATTCGAAAAATTATGAAATTTGAAACCTAGCAATAATTTGACATCACGGATCCAACAAAAGTGGTTTCGTCGAAATCCGAGGTCGTTTGCAAAATTTCCATTTTTAAGGGCCTGAATTCCATAGCGACTATTTAGAATCTTCAACTGGACATATCTTTTGATCCCCGCTATGAAATTTCGATTTTTCGGATTCGTTGGAAAGATATTATCAATTAGATTCTATCATTTTTGGTTTCACTAAAATCCGGATTGTTTTGCACCCGGTATGTTCAATTGAAGTTTGAAATCGAATTATCGAACTACCGCGCCATTTTCAATTCCTTTTATAATTATAAATAATTATTTATATTCTAACGACGGCGTATATAGTATATACGTCGAATTATATTCAAAATAAATTTTTCGTCGATATTATTTAAAATAATTCATTTTAAATAATCAAAATTTGCTAAAATTGCCAAAATAAAAATTTTAAACTGGCCCAGAATTTCTGGGTTATTACAATCTCCCCCACTTAAAACTTTTCATCCCCGAAAAGGAACGAAGTCGAAAGTGGTTTGATTAATCAGCTCTACGTTCGATCTGGCCTCCATTCTCCAACTTTTCAGTTTCTGAGAATTTTCAAAAATTTCAAAATTTTGGCTAACACCCTAAATTTTCGAAAAATTTCGCCATAACCTCCCGTGCACCGGGAGCCACGGGAAAATCCCGAAATTTCCATATAGGCCTTCTGATCTCAAAAAGAAAAAGAAAAAGCCAAGCGGCTAGCCAATCGGCTCATAAAATCATCATCACCCAAACAAAACAGTAAACTATAGTAAACATGTACCTATTTGTCGGGCAAACAAATTTTATTCTCTGCTCTAGCCTCCTTGCTATAACCTATTCAATGAAAGTATATGTATATGCAAGCAAATGCGACCAAATTTTCAGTACAATTCAATATTTGATGCAATTAGGCTAAATGGTTCAAAAATTATCAAACAAATAAACAAACAACACAAACATCAATCAATTAGTGGATTAGAGTTTCAAATCCATAATTTTGATGTATATACTGAAAATCATGTTTTTTGATGCCAAATCACAACAAATAAATCTATCTATATAAGTTTTGGTTCTCACACCAGTCGATGGAAACATATAGAAAGCACACCTTCGAAACATGAAAATAATTACTAATGATGACGCGTCAATCATCAGAATCAGGTCCGTGCGACTAGAGTGTGATTCTATATCTATCTAATATATTAAAACTTCGAATATACGTTCAGGTCGCGTATATGCAAAATCTTTATATATTGGATTGTCCAAATTCAAAATAAATAAATATTCAAATACGTATAAAATGGTTTAAATTTTCAAAACAAAATTGTTTTCATTTGAAAAATATACCCTTCACACTCGTTCTAGGATACTACTGATCCTATCTCTAACGAGTCATTCTAATTGGATATTGCTTATCCAATTTCTGATGAATTCTTTCGTATGGTTCTAATGTGCCTTGTTCTCGAGCTCTGTAAACCAAAGCTCTGATACCAAATGTGACGGCCGAAATTTCGCTCGATCCGAATCAGTCGTTAAACAGATCTAGACCGTTCGAAACCCCTGATCGTTTTGAGAACACGACAAAATAGAACGCAGACGGAAGAACATTTCATTGCTATTACAACAATTCCATCAGATACAAGAATATACAGAGTATAATTAAATAAATTACATTCGATAAATATCAGAGATTACAATGAATTACATAGCAGTGGAAAAATAATATAAAACACAACTGAAAGTGATACACGGATACAGAGCTTTCCGAGCATCGTTCCAGCTGTAAACCAGGATCCTGTGAATATAAATCTGCAAAACCAAAACTACTAGCTGCCCGTGTCGAAAATAGGGGCACCCAGAGTTTAGGTTAAAACAATGAACTCCAGGTCAGTCATGGGACTGGTGTGAGAACTAAAACAGTTATTTAAAGATTTACTTTAAAAGAGAGTAATTCAAGAGACTACGCCGTATAACACGGAACGGGTTTCCTTCCAAGAATACCAGTGCATAACAATAAACAACGCAATGCTTTTTCGAAAAATGAAGCTATTATAAGACCCAGGTCCCATCACACCATGCAACGCAAGCCGGAGGATAGGATTTTCCCTTATAATAGTCAAACATGCTTGGTACGTTTAAAACAAATCATTTGATACTATAATAAGTGTATAGTGTCAAAACAATTTCAATCATAAATATAAATCATAGGCGGCATGGGTACCATATATCATGTCGCCATACTAGTTCTACAATTAAAACCGTAATACACGTATTGGAAATTGGATTCCGTCATGAGTCGAGGCAAGGGGCAAGCTCCTCTCCGCTTCGAGACACTCTAGCAAATGCCTCGGGACTACACACTCTGGGTAACCCCTGGAATCGGCTGGGCCGGTCCTCTCTTACGTTTGAGGATTGGCAATTCCTAAACACACGTTTCCCGGTACTTACAGACCTATAATCGAGGCGCCTCATTCCAACAACCATAAAGGTGAAAAGTATATAAATGTCAGGGCTGGTAAGTCACTAACACCACCAAAGCTAGAAAGAAACGTCGTGTTCTCCCAACGGTCCGTATCCCGTTTTTAACTCATACCGAGGTGTGAGGCTCGCGAATTCACGTTATACACAAAGCTGCCACATAGGCCGTGCTTTGATCATCAACCACAAGACTTTGCTTTTCAACAGAAGCCTTGATCCATGCAACTCAGCATGCCACACGGGCAATTCATGCAATGCGATTGATATCTATCGATATATAACCTCTAAGCTCGTACGTCTCAGAGAAGGGCGTTAAGCAAGAGAATAAATTCTCCGCCGCCAAACAGATATATATTTAACAGAAATCAATCAACACATAATAAAATTCAATGTCAGACACACAATCTATTTACAAGTTCGTTCTGGGTCTGAACGAAACCGGAGGCACTTTCCTCGCATATCCATCGATCTCCAAGTACGTCTGGACGACCACCAACTGATTACCTCATCTTGGGTGTACCGCCCAATCAAGATCATCAGTAATCACCCAAACGATGTGAAGACTTCCGGTCTTCGACCACCGTCTTCATCTTCGACATATCGTCGAATCGGTTATTCAGAATGGGTATAAACCCGGACTTTCCGAACAACCCGCGTATATTAAAAACAAATGTTACACAAACACAACATACGCCTCATTCCAATTCATTAGTTACTAACCGTAAATCAATAAGAGAGAAATCCCCCAATTATTAACCCCGAAGGCCGAAACCAACATCAGATCAATATCCAGGAAACCATTCTTCTTAACTAACCTACCGCTAGTTTCTAAATTTCATATTCTTAGGGAAAGGTTCCCATTAATTTTATCCAAGATAAATTCTTTAAAATATATCCTTTAATCTTCCTTTGGATGTCGTTTCAAACCAAATTATGGTTTTCTAAACTAGTCGAGATTAGTGAACCACACCGAAGTAATTATTTATTTTATTTCCCAATCCCAACCTATTCATCACATGAAGCAAAACTGGTAATACTCCATATCTAACATCACAGTGTTATCGGTAAAATTAATTACCATTTCACGTTCAAATCTAATTACAGATTTAACTATCGCTCTGGAGCAAAACTGGTGATACTCTATTCTTGCTCATTTGCCAAATTTGATAATTTAGATTATCAATTCACGTTTCAATCTAATTGCAGATTCATTAAAACTCCTTTTACTGGGTTACAGAACTAATGTCTTTTAAAACACAGTTCACGATAAACCCAAATCACATTCTCTTTATTATCGGGTTAAAGAACAAGTGTTATTTAAAACACTGTTCACGATAAACCCACTAATCAATTCTATTTAAAACCCATTTTCAAATCCAATTTATTTATTTAAAAATAAATGGGTTCTAATTTTAGTTCAAGACTAGTTCATTTCGATAAAAAATCTATTTTTATCTTTTCAAATATGGAGTGTTACATCCCAATTTTTCCCAAATCATTTTTTATGATTTTACACAAATTATTACTATTTTTAATAATTTTATCAAAGCCCGAACAGTCGATTTCCATCAACGGCCATCGAACTGCACTTACAGCGACCTTTTCCAAATTTGATTTGGATGTATCTCCAAATCCAACCGTTAGATTTTGAATTTCTAATATTCGTTAGAAAGCTCTTTCCGATACGAACCCAACGGTTCCGGTTTTAGGAGAATCCTACTGTCGGATCTCCTGTATTGTCCGTTCGAAGTCAATGGTCGAAATTCGCGAACTGCCGCGTCGCGGCGCGTTCTATTCAGGCCATTATATTATATATATAATATATATTTCATCGATTTCTATTTAAAACGAATTATATAAATAGTTTTTAAATTCGTTTCAAAAACAATTTCAACTTCCCTTTCAATTCAAATCAAAATTGAATTCTTGCTTATTAATTCGTTTTATAATTCATTTCTATTCAATTCAAATTTCAATTCAATTTGAATTCATTTCAATTCGTTTTCCATTCAATTCGAGTACGTTTTCAATTCAATTCAAATTGGTTTTCTATTCGATTCAATTCAAATTCGTTTTCTATTCGATTCAATTCAAATTGGTTTTCTATCCAGTTCAATTCAAATTGGTTTTCTATTTGATTCAATTCAAATTGGTTTTCTATTCGATTCAATTCAAATTGGTTTTTTATTCAGTTCAATTCAAATTCGTTTTCTATTCGATTCAATTCAAATTGGTTTTCTATTCAGTTCAATTCAAATTCGTTTTCTATTCGATTCAATTCAAATTCGTTTTCTATTCGATTCAATTCAAATTCGTTTTCTATTCGATTCAATTCAAATTGGTTTTCTATTCAGTTCAATTCAAATTGGTTTTCTATTCAGTTCAATTCAAATTGGTTTTCTATTCGATTCAATTCAAATTGGTTTTCTATTCAGTTCAATTCAAATTCGTTTTCTATTCGATTCAATTCAAATTGGTTTTCTATTCAGTTCAATTCAAATTCGTTTTCTATTCGATTCAATTCAAATTGGTTTTCTATTCCGTTCAATTCAAATTCGTTTTCTATTCAGTTCAATTCAAATTCGTTTTCTATTCAGTTCAATTCAAATTGGTTTTCTATTCGATTCAATTTATAAAAACGAATATAATCGATATAAATATCGTTCGCGTCAAAATAGCGCATCTCTAATCAACACGGCTTTATATATTTCAATAAATTCGTTATTCTATTCAACAAATGAATATTTATTCTATTCAATACGTGAATCTAAATATTTCGTTCAACACATGACTAATCTCAACGGATGAGTACGGTCAACACATGAACCTTTATTTTATAATGATAAAGATGTAAATTTTATTTTTAAATTATTTCGTTCAACACATGACTAATCTCAACGGATGAGTACGGTCAACACATGAACCTTTATTTTATAATATTCTTTATTTTCCCGATTGGAATGAGGCCCAATCAATTACCATATAAAGTTAATTATATGGATTCCATGCAACACATGTATATAATAGCAACGATAAATAATCAACCATCATCCAAAGTGCACTACACTGTATAAGCATCAAATATATATATCTAATGCTTATAACAGCCTGTCGATCCATCGATCGACATATAACTAATTACTGGGATTAGTGTATGCCATAATTTATCCCAATACCCGTGTGGGGTTTCAAACAATCAAACACAGATTTTATTTGTGCAGTTGGGCGATGTGTAAAATTTATCGACCCAATCAATGTCCTTCAAATAGGTGTACATAAACAAACCGTCCGGTTTGTAAATGAATATTTATTTATTCACATTCACGTTAAAAATTATATTTTTAACGATAAAATATTTTATTTTAACATATGAATTTTTGTTCAGTTCATTTACAAAATAAAAATGATATTTTTATTTTTCTAACTTATTTTAGAAAATTTCGGCGGCATAACGACACGATACTAGAAACGGGACAAGGCCTAGCCTTATCCCTGGTCTAGTGAAGGCCCACGCCATTCACACATCAATCAAATCCATTCCATTTCACCAAACAATTCAATTCAAATCAAATAATCCAACTAATCTATGCAACCAAACCAACAAGTCCATGGTCTGTGGACGATTGTGTCGGGTGCTACTAAACACCATCTACATCCTAGTATATATATATAACTAGAAAAATAAATTTAGAGTGAGAAGTTCTCACCAATAGGTATCCCAACTCTAAGACTCTTCTTAAGTAGAAATCTTCGTCGTTCTCTCCCTTCGTCACTTTCGTTGCCCGTAGTCACTACATATATAAAAATCGAATTTTTACTTTGCTATTCAATATATAAAAATCACATTTTTACTTCGCTATTCAATATATAAAAATCGAATTTTTACTTCGCTATTCAATATATTAAAATCCTATTTTTACTTCGCTATTATATAGATAAAAATATCCAATTTTTATATCGATGCTATATAGATAAAAATTCTATTTTTACATCGCTATTATCTATACAAATATTTCTTCTTTTCCTACTTTAAAAATGTCGTCTTTCACTACATAAAAATATCGTCTTTCTATATCCTACTATATAAGGATCACATTTTTATCATCTATATAATATGAAAATTATATTTTCTACCTTTGCATACGATAAAAATTATTTTTTGAACTCTCTACAATATAAAAGATCATATTTTTACTATGCCTCTAGTATAAAAATTATATTTTTATTTAGCTACATATATATAAAAGTCATATATATTTTTGTTTTCGATATTTATAATTAAAAATCACATTTTTAAATTTGATAAACCACTAAAAATCACATTTTTAATTGTTTAAACAAGCTAGAAAATAAAGTAAACGCTAACCGCGGTCGGAGGGAGCTCGGGGAAGCCACGGACGGTCAGCGGCGGCGTCACATTGGTTGGAGCAGCGGATAAACAGGGTTTGGAAATCCTTGGGTACGGTTTGAGAGGAGGAGGAGGTTGTTGGAGGCGCTGGAGGCCAGGGGAGTGCCAGGTGGCGGCGAAGTGGGGCCCTCAGGCGGCGGGGGCGGCGATGAGGGCGACTCGGTGGTGGTCTGAGGAGGAGAAGGGGGGTTCGTCTTTCAGAAGGGGAGAGTGGAGCGAGCGATGGGGGGGGGGGGTACGTCGGAGGGCCTCCGACGAAGGCGTGGCGGCGGCAGTCCGCCTGGAGGGCGGCGGATTCGAACGACTTCCTCGATCTTTTTTTTTCATTTCTGAATGAAGAGGAAGGGGGGGGGGGTTTAAGTATAAATATAATTTAATTATTTCATTATTTTAATTTCAAAAAGTTGACTTTCACATACGACCTCTAAACGAGGGCCACCGCCTGTCGTCCATAGCGTTTTACCCCCATTTCGAACACAATGGGATATGTATCGTAAGCTGATTCGATCGTCTCGATCAATTTTCATCAAAATCAACATATAACTCTATATATTGATTTTGAACGCACATTTCAAATTACCGGGGTCACATACTAACTCTAAAATTTCCTGAAAAATATTTTCTAGCTTCGTATTGACGATACGGTCCTAACAAAACTAGTTTCGTCGAATTCTGAGAACGTTTGAAAAATGGCCATTTTCCAGTCGATTAAAATCAACTGAAACTGTTCAAACGCGTTTTCCTTTGCCACGCTCACATATTGATTTGAAAAATTATGAAATTTGAAACCTAGCAATAATTTGACATCATGGATCCAACAAAAGTGGTTTCGTCAAAATCCGAGGTCGTTTGCAAAATTTCCATTTTTAAGGGCCTGAATTCCATAGCGACTATTCAGAATCTTCAACTGGACATATCTTTTGATCCCCGCTATGAAATTTAGATTTTTCGGATTCGTTGGAAAGATATTATCAATTAGATCCTATCATTTTTGGTTTCACTAAAATCCAGATTGTTTTGCACCCGGTATGTTCAATTGTAGTTTGAAATCGAATTATCGAACTACCGCGCCATTTTCAATTCCTTTTATAATTATAAATAATTATTTATATTCTAACGACGGCATATATAATATATACGTCGAATTATATTCAAAATAAATTTTTCGTCGATATTATTTAAAATAATTCATTTTAAATAATCAAAATTTGCTAAAATTGCCAAAATAAAAATTTTAAACTGGCCCAGAATTTCCGGGTTATTACAGTTTCGATCAGTTTTCGTCAAAATCAAAATATAATTCTATATATTGAATTTGAACGCACATTTCAATTTACCGGGCCCACATACAGACTCTAAAAATTCCAGAAAAATTATTTCTAGCTTCGTATTGACAATACGGTCCTAACAAAACTGATTTCGTCAAATTCTGATACCGTTTGAAAAATGGCCAATTTCCAGTCGATTAAAATCAACTAAAACTGGTCAAGCGCGTTTTCCTTTGCCACGCTCACATATTAATTCGAAAAATTATGAATTTTGGAACTTAGCAATATATTGAAGTCACGGATCCAACAAAAGTGGTTTTGTCGAAAACCGAGGTGGTTTGCAAAATTTCCATTTTTAAGGGCTAGAATTCCATAACGACTATTCTGATTTTTCAACTGGGCATATCTCTTGATTCCCGCTATGAAATTTTGATTTTTCAGATTCGTTGGAAAGATAATCTCAAATAGATTCAAATATTTTTGGTTTCACTAAAATCCGGTTTATTTTGAATCCTACACATTAAGTTGAAATTTGAAATCGAATTATCAAACTACGGCGCCATTTTCAATTTCTTTTATATATATAAATAAATATTTATATTCTAATGACGATTCAAATAAATATATACGTTCGAATTCTATTCAAAATAAATTTCTCGTCGTTATCATTTTAAATAATCAAAATGCACTAAAATTGCCAAAATAAATTTTTTAAATTGGCTCGGATTTTTGGGTTATTACATACTAGTTTACAGTTAGAGACTGGTCAGTGTTGCATGAATCAGAAATGGAAACGTATTCCAAAGTTAATAACATATATTTCTAAAATTAGAAAATAAGGATTTGATGAACATATGGAAACGAGAAACGGGGAAATGAATAAATGTTGATTGATGATTGATCGATAGAATTTCCATCTGGAAATAATATCGTTGTTTGCACGCATGTTTTCCTTTGATAGTTAAATCAACGACTATCAAAGTTTTTGACCATTTTCGTTGTCACTACGGAGAGACCGGGATCAGATATATTATCTGAAAACCACTTCGTATAGCATTAGCATTGCGAATCAAATATGATGAAGATAATTGAAGACGGAGTTATGCAAGGTTTGTCCTATTTACAGAATAGTGCCTTTGGATTGTCCAATCCCAGGACAACTTGAATGGACGAACGTCTGATAAAGTATATCTGGTAGATCGCGTAAGTTAATCGTTTCAAATGTATTTACGTTGGTGGCGGAGGAATTTTTTCTCTTAGCTTATACCCATGGTATTTTTGGGGGAATCAATTTGTCATTTGACGGGTATGATGATGTGGCATTCAAAGTAAATGAAGGAGTGATCTATTAAAAGATACGTTATGACCACAAAATTCGTTAACTGGGAAATGACAGAAATCGGGCAGGCAGCATGGCGAAGTGGGTCGCAACCAAATAGGGTACATTGTCACCATCTAGAGAATACTCATATATGTTACTTCTTTCAATTCTGTATCTCCCGGGAATGGTTATGCTGGTCATGTGTTGTCGAGTTACAAGATGTTCTTATTGAACTCCATTGTATCGCTTCTAGAGTACACTGATCGGAAGGTGGATTCATACCTTGTCATAGTTGGAATCCATTCCCTAGTAAGTGCCCACGGTTTTGATTGTATCTTATATATGTAGAACGTGAGATGAAAGCATTTCTGCTAGATTTCTATTTACTTGATCTAGACATTATTATAATATCAGTCAAGTATCGTTATAGAAAAATATTTGGGTTATCGTAAGGTAAAAACCATCTATGTTTATGTGTGGATCGGTCTTACGATTATCCTTTCGTTCAAAAGGATTTTTGAAAGTTAAATCAATGATTTGAGTTTACTCACACCATTCACATGACTGGCCCAGAGTTTATTTTGTTTTGTTTCCCCTAAACTCTTGGGTACCCAATTTTGTACGGCAGTCAAGTAGTCAGTTTTTTACAGATATACTAGAAGGAGCTTGGAGCAGGAGGCTTTAGGATATAGCTATAGTTATTTTTGCTTTGTTGTAAGTGTTGTACTCTGATAATGTTATTGTATGCATATACTGATTTTATTTCAAAGTTATGTATCTATTATATATTGTTCGTTCCGCTGTGAGATTCATGGTTACTCTAATGGTGTATGTTCTTCTTCTTCTATTCTAAATTTCTATCTTATCTATTCTCACCCTCTAATTTCTTTCATGGACTATCCTGTATTTCCGAGCTTGAATAGTCGACATTGAGTTTATGTCGGTTACTCAGGATCGCGAATCTGCCGGGTCGTTACAACTGCTAGCTGCACATGGTCCTAGCTTAGTAAAACATCAGCAACTTTCAATTATTCTTAGTGTGACCTTTGTTCTATGAATGCAGCCTGTCTACCACCTGAGTAGTTTTTAGCTTACTACCTACTTTTAGTCCACAACTTCTGTCTGGTCTTCCATCTGGTGCTGCGAGAACTTCATTCACTTCATTGCACTAAACATTAATAATTCTATAATCATTCACCTCATTGCTTTCTATAATCATTCACTTCTTTACCTTCTTTCGCTTCATCTACGATCCATTAACAAAAAAAAATTCAATGGCTAATAAATTCATTTTTAATTATTATTGGTATGTATTATTGATAAAAATAGGTTTTAAAGTAAATCAAATTAGGGATTAAACAAAAAAAACATCATTGAAACCGCGACATATGATTGATAAATGGGTTATGCTAACCTTCTACCAACAATAGGTTATTTCCTACATAAGAAACTGAACAAAAATGTTTCAAAGAAAAGTAAATAGTCTTTTAACACATAATTTAATAACTAATAACATCCTCAAATAATTATATGCACATGTTTCCCTTTTGAATAGAACTTCATGCCTAGCCTATAAAATAAGAACTAATCATAGAGAGAAAATATCTAACCTCTTGAGTGAAAATATTTCTACTGGCTTATGAATTTCAAAAATCTGAATCACCGTGAAAAGAACCATAAACATGTCAGTGACATCTAACAAAAAGATTACTTCGTTAAACATGTCTAGACTAAAAAGGTACTACACAAATGGAAGGAAAGTCAGATAGCATCGTGATGACCGATAAACCACGTGCTAACTACTGGCTTGCTAAAATCTTAAGCTTTTGGACGAAAAACTAAGGAAAACAACATATTTAAACTACTAAAAATTACATGACTTTGCAGTAAGTGGAAAGTACATCCCATCAACAAAAGAAAGCTATGTTTTCATATCAAAACTTTTAGTTCAGTGTTAATCAAGTGAGGCATCACTACATAGTTTATTGAATGATGTAAATTTCAAGAGTTATTTACATGGAAAAAATAAGAATATCTTATGGTGATATATAATAAAAAATATAAGAATAGTCTGTACATGCCTGTAGTTCATGCAAATTACCACGTATGTACTCTAATAAGTGGTTAAGAATAATTTAAATGATGACTTACAACATTGATTATAGGAGCTAGTTTTAGTTAAACTTATATTGGTTCCCAAACAATATAATTTGTGTAACTGATAAGAAAATACCAAGATGATAAATTATATTATTAGTAAAACTAAATGGTGAAAATGTGCATTGTAACAGTTTTCAATGCCTTAACCCAACAATTGTCAACAGCATGTAAAACTATTGTACTGCAAATCAATGGTGCATCCCCGTAAAGGTTAGATATTTAGTAAGGAAAATAAGTGATACAACTGTAACATTACCTCCTTTCGATGAAATGCAAAATATACCAGCTTGAACTCTATAAGGCTTGTCAAAAATAAAATAGAAGTCAAAAGATATAGATAATGAAAAAGGTGTGAATATAAATATTGTACAATACACATCAAACTTAGTTAGAAAAATATTGAGAATGGTAGCAATCTCAATACCTCTTCTACCTCTTTTTCTTCATACAGTTTGTAGATAAAGACATGGTAGGAGGTTAACTGAAACATTTTCCAACATTAGACAATGGGTAAAATAAGGAAAACTTTTTGAAAAATGCAATTAATATATTACATTGCCTTAATAAATTGTATCTAATTCCAAAATAATTTTATAAATATTAAATGATGAAGCGAGTATTGAAACACAAAAGGAAGGAAATTAATTTTCATATCCGTTACCACAAAAATCGTGTGATTAAATTTTGCTCCAATATAAATTTTCTTTATAATGGTATAATTGACGGCTATTATATTGGTAATCAAAATAGAATCTTTTTCCTATTTTACTATAGAATATAAATATAACAAAACCAAATAAAAATAATATAAGTATGGTTAGGAATAGTCTGTCAAGCTAGCAAAGTGTAACAATCCACAAATTCTGAACCGATTTAAAATTTTTATTTTAGAAATTTTAATGGATTTTGAATATTTAAAGTGGTTCATTTTAAAAGATAACGACTAAAAATTTATTTAAATTGCAGTTAGAATGAATATATTTATTTTAATTCTAAAAGGAGTTAGAAATAACACAGTAGTTTGAAAATTTGAACTTTGACTGACTGTATAGGATGCAAAATAAATTGGATTTTAGTGAAACCAAAAATATTTGAATCTGTTTAATCATATATTTCTATCGAATATAAGAAACTGAAGTTTCACTGTAAAAATTGATAGTTATGTCCAGTTTAAAATTTAGAATAGTCGCTGTAGAATTTTTATATATATTTTAATATTAAAAATAGTCATTTTGCAAACGATCTCTTTTTTCGAAGAAACCACTTTTGTTGGATTTGGAATGTCGAATTATTGCTAAATTTATTTTTCCCTAATTTTTAGAATTAATAGGTGAGTGTGACAGACGAAAATGTGTTTTGTTCATTTTGATCAAATTTAATCGACTTGAAAATGGCCATTTTTCAAACGGTCTCGGAATTCGACGAAATTAGTTTTGTAAGGACTGTATCATCATAACAAAGCCAAATAATTTTTCTGTAATTTTTAGAGTTCGTATGTGGCCCCGTTGAATTTAAATGTAAGATTGAATTAATTAAATGAATGATTTAAATTTTAAATTAAAGAAAACTGGCTGAAGATTACATTTGGGCTGACGGGACATGGTTCATTGGATCCGGAATGGGGGTTATTAGCTAGGAATGTCTGTCGTTGGGTCTGAGTTGGAGTTCGTATCAGGACGGACCTTTATAGGGTTAATTAAATTATTATAATATTATAAATAAACCATATAGAAATCCCAAAACCCTATTCCCGAACTTCCAGCTGCCACCGTTATAAACTAATGACCAGAAACGAACAAAAATGATTTTCCAATTCTTCTTCAAACAATTCGAATTATTTTATGATTCGTGGTTGGAAAATGAAGAGCATCGCGAGCACTACGAGATGGACGGTTGAGATCGATTCTGGGTTCATGGATAGCTCGAATTTCCCCTGCAAACCCATACCGTTCGCATTCGATTTAGGGAGGCGTGGAGCCACCGAGGTGGCGGCAATTCCTGGCGATGGTGGCTCCTCTGTAGGTAATAGGCGTGGCGCAGGCGGATGGGGTTCCGGTTGACCAGGGTGAAGGCACGACAAGGAGGAAGGGTTTCACGATGGATTCGAACTCGGTACAGTTCAGCAACGAAGAAGATAGTGTTTATAACCTTAATCAAGGGTAATTAGAACCCTAAATATTTAATTAAATTTTATAATTAAATTATTTAAATGGTAAAATAGTGATATCTTTTTCAAACAAGGTCAGAATTTGATGAAACCAAATCCATTGGAATCCTCTTGAGGAGATCTACGTGATGAAGCAAACTAGATCTGAAACGAGGAATGTTGGAATTTTAGATCCTCTTCAAACCAATGTGAGATTTCTATTTTAGAATGAAAATTTAATTATCTATCGCTATTCAAAATTCATGTATTATGTCAATAAATTAGATCTGTGATGCTTAGAGTTTGAAATTGTTGAATGTTGTTTGTTGGTTGTGATGCTTGTGGTTTTTAGATTGTGATCGACAATAGAAATTTTCTATTTATTTTAAACCTACAGTTTATTGTTAAATATAGATTTGAAATAAAAAAATTATTTTTATTTCAGGGCCATCAATATTGATTTGATTTTATGATTTAGGTTTCACATTTTATTTTGATAAGTGAAACATGGTTTGGTTAAATTTAGATTTACCATAAAATATTTATTTTATGGATTAACATGAAAATATGATTTTGTCAAATATAAATTTACAATAAAATATTTATATTATTATCAACATGAAATCTGGTTTTGTCAGAAATTATAATAACAATAAAATAGTCCTTTCTATGGTTTACATTAAACACGGTAGTGTCAAATGTTAGATTTACACTAAAAAAATCCCATTTCTATTGTTTACATGAAACATGGGTTTGGTCCACAATTTGTTTTAGATTATAATAAAAAGATTACATCTTTATTTGTCACTTAGATTATAATAAAAAGATCACATTTTTATTTGTCACCTTGTTCAACAAAATAAAAAGAGTTGAAATAAAAAGATTAAAAAGTAACATTTTGTTGTCACTTCATAAAAAAAAAAGAGTTGTTCTTTATTTGCATTCTTTGATGCAAATAAACATTGAAATAAAAAGGTTGTTCTTTATTTGCATTCTTTGATGCAAATATTCATTGAAAAAAAATTGTTCTTTTATTTGCATTCTTCGATGCAAATAAACATTGAAATAAAAGAGTTGTTCTTTATTTGCATTCTTTGATGCAAATAAACATTGAAATAAAAACAGTTGTTCTTTATTTACATTCCTTGATACAAAATATACATTGAACTGTTTACAAATAAAAACATTAATTTTTATTTGCCAAATTAACGTTGGGTTGTTTACATATAAAAGCATTCATTTTTATTTGTCAAATTTAACATTGAGTGTGTAAACAAATAAAAGTAGTCATTTTTATTTGTTAGTGAAAGATAGACATTTGTATGCCAATAAATTTTACATATTATATATCATGATTAAGATGGAAATTTGTATGCAAATAAAGTTACATTTTTATTTGTTAGATTTAAAAAGAAACATATTTTGTGTCATTCTCTTTTTAGATAAAAAGAAACATATTTTGGGTCATTCACTTTTCAGATAGAAAAAAGGAACATATTTTGTTGTCAATTTCCATTAGATTAAAAGTTACATTTTTGTTAAAGAAATGTGCATTAGATTAAAAGTTACATTTTTATTTACATTTTAGATGTAAATAAAAAGATTAAATTAAAAATGACATTTTGATTTGCATTTTAGTTGTAAATAAAGGAATAAAATAAAAGTTACATTTTTATTTACATTTTAGTTGTTATAAAAATGATAGAATTCAAAGTAATATTTTATCGTCATTTTATTGACAATAAAAGGAATAGCATTACTTATGACATTCTTAATGTCATGTTAGTTGAAATAAAAAGAACAGGTTTTTAATGTTCTGTTTTTATTGTCATTCTAGGGATAATAAAAAGAATAGTTTTAAATGTTACATTTTATTGCCACTTTAGAGAAATAATAAGAGTAAAAGTAAAAACATTGTCATTCATGTGTTAGCAAGGGTAGTAAGAATATTCATATGTTAAAATAAAATGTAGCGATGCCTTGAAATATATGTTTGCGATGTTGAAATGTTAAACTTCCATTTACAAGTTATCCGACTTGTTTATGTGATTGGGACGATCATTTTTCACACATCGCCCAAGTGCACAATAATCTATTATTGTTTGTTTGGTTGAAACCTCACACGGGTGTTGGGACGACATTCGATATACACTAGTCCCAATAATTAATTAATTGTCAATTGATGGATTGACAGTCTGTGTTGAGCATTACTTATTTATTTATTTTAATGCTCACACAGTTATAAATCTCACTCTGGATGTGAATGGATTGTTTGGTGATTATATATCATTACTATTATATATATATGCAATGTATGAAATCCATATAACTGAATTTATATGGTAATTGATTGAGTCGCATCCCGATTCATAATATCTTTTAATATAAAGAATATTTTAAAATAAAGAATCCTTTAAAATATAGAATATTTTAGAATAATGAATATTTTAAAAATAATTCAGTGAAGAATAAAATATAAGAATATGAAGCCGTGTTATGTAGAAACGCCATTTTTAATCCGAATGGGTTATCGATTGATTTTTATTCATTTTATAATGTATATAAAAAAAGTGATTTCAAAATCTTATATTTTAAAAGTATAATATTTTAGTATGATAAAAAATATAGAATATTCAGTTTTGCTTTATAATTGAAAATTAAGTTAAATTCATTTTAAAATGAATTTACATATATTTTATGAATACGTTTTAAAAAAAGAAATCGACGGTATATATATTATCTATTTAATGGCTAGAATGCGCCGCACAGTGACCGTTCGCGAATTTTGACCATTATCTTCAAATTGGCGTAACGGAAGATCCGACCATCGGGTTCTTCTAAAACCGGAACCGTTGAGTTCGTATCGAAAAGAGCTTTCCAATGAATATAAGAGTTTTGAAATCTAACAGTTGGATTTGGAATTATGTCCAAATCAAATTCGGAAAAGGTCTCTATGGATGCAGTTCGGTGGCCGTTATTGGAAACCGACTATACAAGCAATAATAAAATTATTAAAAATATAGAAAAATATGGAAAAATTATGTAAAATCATAGTAAATGATTTGGAAAGAGTGTGGATAAAAAATTCCACATTTGAAAAGACAAAGATATGTTTTTATCGAATTGAACTAGTTATTAACTAGAATAAATCTTCAAATAAGATTTAATGAAGTTTTCCAATTAATTGATATTTAATTGGAATTAAACAAGATAAATTGGATTTTGGGTTTTGTCTTGAATGGTGTCTTAAATAACACTGTTCTTAAAACCTATAAGAAAAGAATAAATCTTTTAATTAAGATTATTAGAGTTTTCAATTATATTTAATAATTGGAATAAAAAGGAATTGTGAATAGGGTTTATTGTGAACTGTGTTTTTTAACGACATTTGTTATTTAATTCAATTAACAGTGAAAGTATAATTTGGGAATTATAAATCTTTTATTAAATTTAATTGGAAATTCTCCAAAGTAAAGTTTTCCAATTTAATGTATATATATATATATATATATATTAAATTAGGAATTGAATGGGATCCGACTGGTAATAATCGAGATGAGCTTCTGTAGAAGAAGATTGTTACTATATATGGAATTTAATAGGCTTTGCCATTATTCCATTTATATTATTAGTCTGATACAGAAATTTATATCGACAATATATTGATTTGATTTCTGTGAAAATTCCATATTTAATGGAAGATGATTTTGGGGTTTATCGTGAACAACGTGTTTAAATGACATTTGTTCTTTAACCCAGTTAAAGATAAGATTTATTTCTTAAATTTGAATAATCATACAGAAATGATTTTGGATATTAAAACCAAATTGGGGTTTTAATGAATCTTTAAAGGGGGATTAAAGAATAAATTTGTAAGGATTAATCTTTGATAAAATTAATGGGAACCTTTTCCCTAATAATGTTAATATCTGATTAAAACAATATTCTGAGTTGGAAAGTGGCGTATAATGTGTTTTATAACACTTGATTTTTATTATAAAATACGCCAGTTATTCGGAAAGACCGGGTTTAACCCATTCTGAATAATTACTACGACGATCAAGAGTGGAAGATGAAGATGGTGGTTGAAGACCGGCGATCTTTACATTGAATGGATGAGGACTACTGATACCCTGGACTTATTTGCACCCAGGACAGTGATAAAGTGGTGGTTGTCTGGACGTATTGTTGATCGTTCGGATATGCGAGGTATAAAGTGCCTCTGGTTCCGTTCAGACCCAGAACGGACTTGTAAATGGATTGTATGTCTGACGTTGTATTCCTTTATACTGTATTAGTTGATCGCTGCTAAATATATATCTGTTGATGGCGGAGAATTTATTCTCTTGCATAACACCCTTCTCTAAGACGTACGAGCTTAGAGGTTATATATTGGTAGAAATCAATGGTATGGTACGTATAAACCGGCCTTTTGGTCCGGTCACCAAAATTACTCAAGACACGCTCGACTCAACATACAGCTTGATATTACAGCGTGGAGGTGTCACCAATATCATCCGGGGGCCAGCATCAGAAGACTCGAGGCTGGCCACTAGCTGGATGTCGCATCCCTCGGACGCAACCTCCATCAGTATCCAAGCCGTGCTCTGAGCCGAAGGCGAGCCGTCAAGCGGGTCTGGGCACATGGCCGATGGGGGTCCGGGGCCCCACAGTCCCGGCGGCAATCGATCTAGACAGATAGGTCGAAACTATGGGCACCGCCCGATTCATCCAATTTTCTCCATGCCGGAAGCTCAGATTCCTTCACTTCGGACCAGCTAAATGATGGATTCCTTCAATTCGTGTTGAGGAGCTTCGACGCCCCAAAAGAACCAACATGCCGCGCCAACGAACCTCGGCCACGTCCCCTCTAACCAAACTTCGCACCCTGCCAAGGTGCGAAATTTAGTACCTCCTTGGTACGAAATTTCGTACCTTACAAGGTGCGAAATTTCGTACCTCCTAGGTACGAAATTTCGTACCTAGCAGGTACAAAATTTCGTACCTGGGAGGTGCGAAATTTCACACCTAGCAGGTGCGTAATTTCGTACCTCCACTCAGGTATGAATTTTCCGTGGTCGACAGCTGGAGACGCGAATTTCCTGAAGATGGTCCCTATTTCTACCTACTCCTACCTAACCCCTTCCTAACCATTTCCTATAAATACCCCAATACCTCACACTTCAAAGGGGGGAGATTCTTAGGCTTTGAGACCTCCATAAAGCTTCATTAATGGAATCTCCTCTTTGAGGAAGAAGAAGGGTGATCGACGCTAATCTATGAATTAGAAAAGCGCGACATTTGTAATAAATTCTGCAAGCATACAGGTGTGTAGCATACAGGTCGAACACAGGGAGGAAAGTTAAATTTTTTTATTTATATGTTTCGTGGGCGTGTTAGACGAACTTTGGAGGTTGATTTTGAAAATAAAACAAAACAAAATTAAAACTGTGATTTGATTCAGAACAGATCTAACTGAACCGACGATCAGATCACAATTTCAATGGAAAAGAAATAAAACTATGAATTAGATTTGAATCTAATCAAATCCAATTTGACCTAAGAAAATAATAAAAGCAGAAATTGAAATTGCAGAAATTGAAATAACAAACAAGAATTAAAATTAGGATTTCCGCTGAATCTAATCAGACGGTAAATCACTAATGCAAATAAGTGCAAAATACAAATAGTGTTCTACCGAATCTAATCGTATAGACAACACTAGTTGCTAAGAAAACAAAAAAATGCAGAAAATAAAAGAGAAAGAAGAACTTTTATTAGAACAATGGAATAAGAGATGAGATGGTGGCTACAAGGTTATTACAGGGGTATATATAGGGTAGATAGCCAAACCCTAACCCTAACCCTAATGATAAATGGGTCTGGTCATTACATCACTAATTAGTTTACAATGAAAAATATAAATGGGCCTTTGATAATTAAAGCAATTTTGGGCCTTTTCTCTTTTTCCTCTTGCTTCCTTGACATTTCTTCATTGATTTGTGATGTTCAAAGCCTTTTTATCAGTCCTTGTCTTGTCCAACATCAACTAGATGTGAGATCTTCATCTACAATTCTTCAAACTGCAAATACACAGCAAATTGATCTCTATTTCTCTACATTTCTGGTTGCATGCGGGCTGGGTTGGAATATCTGTAAAAGTAACAAAACAATACCCAAGTAATATTTATTTATATACAAAAGATAAGATATAAGAGCATAAAATAAACACATTTCTATGTCAATCAAATGCCCCCACACTTATCTTTTACTCGTCCTCGAGTAAAACAAGAAATGAAAAAAAACTAGACTAGATAGGTCACACTTTCGTAGGAAACACGATTGCATTGAGCGCATGCAACAAGCCGTTAAACCTCTAGGTGTCCCTAGTAGGACGAGTGGTGTCTCGTGAGGGTTTTCAGCGGATACTACCCACAAAATCCAAATGCAGTATGCTATGATTCTAATGAAACTACATGAATGAAATGGACATATGCAAAAAATAAAAACGAAAAAATGACAACACGACTTATTTCAGGAAAGTGGTACAACAAATTATGTCAATAATTTCTAATCAGTTGATTTTATTTTAGATACCTCGACTTGTCACAAATTTTCAATATAAATCAAGTTTTCAAATGTTAAATTCCAGTTTGGCCAGTTAGTTCGGTCGATAACATAGTGCAGCCATGAAATAAATTCTTAGTTGCTTGGCACAGTTTGCAAAGTGGTATTCTAATATTCTCATGTATGGCTAGTCAAATCAATAAGGTCAAGAAGTGTTTGGGTATCATCGCTTATTCTTTATTCTATAAAATTTTAAGATTTATGATTAAGTACATACACCTAACTAAAACGACCAAGGTTTACCACCCATGCACTGCCTCGCGGACTAACGGAGAGTAGGTAAAGAGCTTGGCGGATTGTGCAGGCCGACTTTGACTTTGTCAACAACGTGTCGGTAATCCTTAGGTGTCCAATCTCATAAAATGAGACCAAGATATTCCAACATTGACTTTGTCAACAATGTGTCGGATAGAGCTTGGCGGGTTTGCACACCAACGCTCGATATACAAGCAATGTTGGATACCCTTGGAATACTATTATTATTATTATCGAAAATATAAGCACAAAAGAGAGTTACGCGAATTCAACTTAACACAACTTAGTTTTAAAGATTTGAAAGCCAATATAAGTATTTTAAGTCCTCCACTTATTTAAACAAAGTCTACAATATAGAATAGATTTCATGGCCATCACCTAAGAATCTCCCTATGTACTGGTTACACTATTATCCCTCAAAATTAACTTTTCATTATATTTCCTATTCGATCTAAGTTGAGAGAGAAAAATACTATCAACTGGCTAAAAATTGTAAAAATTGTAAACTTATTTTGTTGTATCAATTGAAAATGAGTCGTATTTCAAAAAAAAAAAAATATGGTATGTCACTACAATCTAAAATGGCTGAAAAATAAAAAGAAATAAAAAACAAAGAAAATGAAAATGGATGAAATGCAGACTCCCCCCCACACTAGAACTAAACAGTGTCCACACTGTGAACGTTTCCTAAATTTGAAAGATCGCACCCAAAGGTGAATGTGATGCAAAATTATTTGAAGAATGAAATGGAGTTTAGCCACTATATGCGAATGAAAATCATATGTACAATGATATATGTGTTTGCGATGCATGCGATGCAAAGAGTGCCACCAACTTTTCCCCCCACACTTGGTTTTAGCCCTATGAGTCCCATTCCCACTATGTCTAGGTATGTTTTCTAACAAGCAAGAGTTTTTGAAAATCATCTCATCTTTATACCTCGATTTGTAGTCCAGGAGATAAATATCTAGGGTCATCCTAACAAGAAGTTTTTCAATAAAACTAACATTCCAAAAATAGTTCATGTATGCAACAAATTTGTCAGTGTAATTTTTCAAAAATTTGTGATCGTATGTAAATTCAGTGAAATTTGAATTCTGAGTGTTGTTCAAGACTATGTGATCACCTTTCTTGATTGGCAACGTATTATCGACACCGACAATTTCACGTTCATTTGAATATTCAAAATCAAAATTTTCAAACTTGGATTGGTGGCTTGATTCTGTTTCATCCTTGTCAATTAAAAGTTTTAGTTCATCTACGAAAAGTTCTTCAAAAGCTAACGTGGACACGTCAATTGAAGTATGAGAAACTTCCTGAAATGGTAAATGTGGCGTGTCATCAACAATGGTTTCTACCTTGTCGATCTGTCCTATTCCGGATTCTTGGTCCTTCGGAGGAGAAGGTGTCGACACAGGAAGTGGAAGAAGTAAAGGTATAGAAGATGGTTTGTTGGGATTGCCAACAGTCAAAGAAGAGATAGTGTCGGGGTTGCCGACATCAGGAAAAGAGATGTTGGGATTGCCAACATTAAAAGAAGGTGGGGATTTGGAAGATTCAGACGAATTGGCCTCGGTTGCCATTGGAAGAGCGTCAAGATTTTCGACTGGGGTCAGAATCAAATGATTGTCGGGATTGGAGTCAGAATTAAGGCTTTCATCCTCACATAAACCAAAGAATTCATGTTCATTAAAGTTCTTTTCCAAATTTGAATTGAAAAATTCCACATTTTCGTTTTGTTCAATTTCTAGAATTTCAAGTTTCTCACAGTCTGAAATAGGAAGATCAAAATCCAAGCTTAAATCTTTTTTCTGAAACGAGTTAAAGTCCAAAACATTTGTTGAATTTTGAAAAACTTCATCAAGATGATTATTCTCAATTTCAAAAGTCGTTATTTGAAAATTTTCAATGTCAGTAGAAATTGGATTGTTTTCTGATTCTTCGCTTATTGGAATTTGATTTTGTTGTTCTTGTTGCTCTTTCAAAGATGTCAATAAACATAGAAGTTCATCCATCTTTCTATCTTTTTCATTAAGCTGTCTATCTAGCCTTTCTACCCTCTCTCTAAAAATGTTAAGACGATCGTTGATTTGAGAGCTCTCATTTGGAATTTCCTGATTTTCAAAATTATAATCCACATCAATTTCACAATCAATATTATTTCCAATGTAGTAGTTGTTTGAATTTTCAGAAAACTGACAATGATATTGGAAATCATTTTGATCATAGAAATTTTGTTTATAACCAAAACTGTTAAAATTCGAGTGAAAATTGCAATTTTGGTCATTTTCAAGATGTTGATATGGGTTGTAGTTTTGAAAATTTTGATCGATTTGAAAATCATTTTCAAAATTATTTTCGAATTGGTTTCCAACCCCATATTGATGTGGATCAAAGCTATTTTGCGATTCAAAACCGTTTTGATGTGGATGTGACCCATAATCGAAATTATTGAAATTTAAAATGAAATCATCATTTCGATTATATCTATGATTTTGAAAATGTTGGTCAGTTGGAAAATTTTGAAAATTGTTGACATTGGGCTCACGAAATTTTGGAAAATCTTGTTTCATGAGTTGAAATTCATACTCATACTCTTCAAGAGGACGTCTACTTCGATTATTATCCCACATTTCTCTCAATGATTTTTTTGAATTAGACATTTGAAATGAAATCACGGCAAGACAAAAATTATTCTCAATTCAAAATAATATAAAATAATGAGTTGTGCTCTATTAATTAACTGACTCAATTGGAAGGGGGAAGAGGGTCTTATGGCCGTTCACGTATAGTATAAAACTAAGGGATACGACCAATGTTTTACGGGTAGTATGCAACCTCTTTTGCTAAAAGTTCAATAAATTGAACTAATATATATCCGCGATCCAATTGTACGAGACAGTCAACTTCACAAAGCACCACTTTTCAGTTACATTATTTTGAAAATCAAAATCACGTGTTAAAATTGAAAATCGATGAGAGTGATTAGTTATGGAAAACCGTTCCTCACCACAAATTCAGAAATATCAGTCACAGAACAGACACAGAAATATAAATTGCAGAATTAAAATTTACATTCAAGCAGCTGCCCCTGCAGAATTTTTTTACAACAATTGTCTATATTTTCAAAGCAGCTTCAACACCTGTAGAGTTTAGAAAAATATTACCGTAGGGTATGGCTGTCCGTCCACAAAATTTGAGTAGCTTTGACGATTCAAATCAATTGTTCGCTTTGCTTGACTGTTGAATGTTCTGTTCGTTTACTTGAATCTGTTCGCTTTTGCCTTCGATTTTTCTCTTGTTCCTTTGTGATTCTCCCTCTCTCTCTCTCTTTTTAAAGAAAGAATTAATTTGCAACAAAAGTGAAACAAGAGTAAAGATGGAAAAAATAAAAATCTCAGTTGCTTCTCAAAATAATGTGAACACTTGAGTTCAACACAACAACTTGCCACTAAGACAATGAAAGCAATTTTTTCAAACAATTTTCTGGTCACAAACTTGTACAGTTATTCCTTACCAAAAATTAACACTAAAATATGGAATTTCAATCTATGTAAGGAAAGCTATCACCCTCAAACCAAAAGTTCGGACCAATCAATTTAGGAAGAAAATAAGGGTTACGCAGGTTCCTTCAATTCCAAACAAACGCAATCCCACTTTTATTTTCTTTTTTTGGGAAACACACACATTCCTTAAAAGCCAAATTTTAAACGAACCAAACCCAAAATAAAATCACGCACTCAAACAGGAAGGTTATAGACAAAATCAAAATCAAATCCCAAAATCAACAAGCACGCCTTCTTCCTTTTTATTATTTGAACAACCGCAGTCCTTAAAAGAGCTGAAAGCCACGTCAATATAAAATAAGGACACGGCAATTAGCAAAAAATCAGCACGCCTCCTTTAGCTAAAGATTTCTTGGTTGAATTGGGTATCTGCGATTGTGTCGAGGGTTCTTGAACGCTGGTCTGACTGCGTGGTGCTGCGATAAAGTGCTGTTGACGGTTTTGGTGGTGTGATGTGGGGTGGATGGTTTGATCGGAATCTGTGAGGGGAGGGCTGATGGTTGTGCGGTGTATGGGTACGGGAAATATTGTCTGTGTATGTTCGGTGAAAAGGGTGATGAGGACGGCAGACTTTGAACGGTGATGGATATTTGTGGAACCCGTATGATGCTTGAGGGCGTAGGAGTTGCTGAAGATGAGGGGAGGAGGCCTGAAGGTTGAATGGTGTATGATGGATGAGGTTTTAGTTGAGGCTTGGCTGATTTGTAGAAGTTGGGTTGATGAAAAAAAGAAGAGTTCTGTTATTGCTGGTACTGGTGGTTACGGTTTGTATGGCTAGAGTTGAGGCAAGATGAGGATTGTTGTAGGGGTGTGATGAAGTTCGAATACTGGGTGGTGATGGCTAATGATGGTTATGGTATGGATAGTGAATGGTGGACAAAGTGGATCCGGATGCGAAGATGGGTTTCAAGAGGAGATGTTTGAAGAGGGAAATTATGAAGGTGGTAAAAAAAATAGCAACAAATCAAAAGCAGAAGACAAAGAAATTGCAAAAAAAAAGGATTTTTACTTATTATTATTTTTAATGTTTCGGAAAGAAATTGTATGATGGAAGGAAATATAAATGAGAAGATTTTTTTCTTTTTTTTTTATGTGGAGACTTGGAAAAGAAGAAATCAAGGTACTGAAAAGAAGAAAGTGAATAAAAGAATGGAAAGATTTTTTTTTAATATGTATATATACAAAAACAAAAACAAAAAATAAAAAAAACTAACACGAATCAGAAATTAAATAAATAATAAAATTTAATCGTTACCTCCCCGGCAACGGCGCCAAAAACTTGATCGACGCTAATCTATGAATTAGAAAAGCGCGACATTTGTAATAAATTCTGCAAGCATACAGGTGTGTAGCATACAGGTCGAACACAGGGAGGAAAGTTAAATTTTTTTATTTATATGTTTCGTGGGCGTGTTAGACGAACTTTGGAGGTTGATTTTGAAAATAAAACAAAACAAAATTAAAACTGTGATTTGATTCAGAACAGATCTAACTGAACCGACGATCAGATCACAATTTCAATGGAAAAGAAATAAAACTATGAATTAGATTTGAATCTAATCAAATCCAATTTGACCTAAGAAAATAATAAAAGCAGAAATTGAAATTGCAGAAATTGAAATAACAAACAAGAATTAAAATTAGGATTCCCGCTGAATCTAATCAGACGGTAAATCACTAATGCAAATAAGTGCAAAATACAAATAGTGTTCTACCGAATCTAATCGTATAGACAACACTAGTTTCTAAGAAAACAAAAAAATGCAGAAAATAAAAGAGAAAGAAGAACTTTTATTAGAACAATGGAATAAGAGATGAGATGGTGGCTACAAGGTTATTACAGGGGTATATATAGGGTAGATAGCCAAACCCTAACCCTAACCCTAATGATAAATGGGTCTGGTCATTACATCACTAATTAGTTTACAATGAAAAATATAAATGGGCCTTTGATAATTAAAGCAATTTTGGGCCTTTTCTCTTTTTCCTCTTGCTTCCTTGACATTTCTTCATTGATTTGTGATGTTCAAAGCCTTTTTATCAATCCTTTTCTTATCCAACATCAACTAGATGTGAGATCTTCATCTACAATTCTTCAAACTGCAAATACACAGCAAATTGATCTCTATTTCTCTACATTTCTGGTTGCATGCGGGCTGGGTTGGAATATCTGTAAAAGTAACAAAACAATACCCAAGTAATATTTTTTTATATACAAAAGATAAGATATAAGAGCATAAAATAAACACATTTCTATGTCAATCAAAGGGCAAACTTGTCCATTTTACTATTTCTTGCAAATATGACTATTGTAGCTTCACATATCATAGTCAGTGGATGTAATGAGAGGATCTCAACCTTGTAATCTTTCAAGTGATCAATAAAATTCCTACAACTGTTCAAAGTGGACGTAGGCCGTCCCTGAGGCCGAACCACTATATATCTCTTGTGTTATTTACTGTTTATGTTCTATAATATGTTCTGTCTATGCGACCATATTTATAATTCCTAGTAATTAGGAATCTTTGGTGTTTACGACATTTTTTGCCATCAACATTTGGTGCTTTCACTGAGAAAACTCGGATTTTGCGCCTATGTCGCACCTTGTCATCTCGACCCCCGACGAGCTTAAGGTTCCTTGCTAAACCTGCTGTCGAGTCCGCTTATGATGGCAAAGCGACCAAAGAACGCAGAGATCGGCTCTTCAGCCGCAGCCGAGGACGGGACATCCCAACAACCTCAACCTCGATCCCCGAACCTCTCGCCTCGACCTCGAACCCCGAACCTCTCGCCTCGGCCTTGAGCCTCCCACGGCATTTGAAACTCGCACCTCACGGGCTTCGAATCTCTAACCCAGCCAGGTTCGAAACTCGAACCCTATTGAGACGACCCGAACTTCCCCGTGAAGGAAAGCGCAGATAGAATTGAGTACAAGACAAAATAGAACGCAGACGGAGGAACGTTTCATTGTTATTACAACAATTCCATCAGAATACAAGAATATACAGAGTATAAATGAATAAATTACATTCAACAAATATCAGAGATTACAATAAATTACATAGCAGCGGAAAAATATACAAAACACAACTGAAAGTGATACACGGATACAGAGCTTTCCGAGCATCGTTCCAGCTGTAAATCAGGACCCTGTGAATATAAATCTGCAAAACCAAAACTACTAGCTGCCCGTGTGGAAAATAGGGGCACCCAGAGTTTAGGTTAAAACAATAAACTCCAGGTCAGTCATGTGACTGGTGTGAGAACTAAAACAATTATTTAAAACTTTACTTTAAAGGATAGTAATTCAAGGGACCACGCCATATAACACGGAACGGGTTTTCTCCCAAGAATACCAGTGCATAGAACAAAACAGCGCAATGCTTTTTGGAAAAATGAAGCTATTATAAGACCCAGGTCCCATCACACAATGCAACGCAAGCCGGAGGATAGGGTTTTCCCTTATAATAGCCAAACATGCTTGGTACGTTTAAAACAAATCATTTGATACTATAATAAGTGTATAGTGTCAAAACAATTTTCAATCATAAATATCAATCATAGGCGGCATGGGTACCATATATCATGTCGCCATACTAGTTCTACAACTAAAACCGAATTACACGTATTGGAAATTGGATCTCCGTCATGAGCCGAGGCAAGGGGCAAGCTCCTCTCCGCGTTCGAGACACTCTAGCAAATGTCTCAGGACCCCACTATGATCCTTGGATCTTCAGGGCCGGTCCTCTCTTACTTTTGAGGATTGGCAATTCCTGAACACACGTTTCCCGGTCCTTACAGACCTATATCCGAGGCGCCTCGCATTCCAACAACCACACAGGTGAAAAGTATATAAATGTCAGGGCTGGTAGGTCACTGACACCACCCTAGCTAGAAAGAAACGTCGTGCTCTCCCTGCAGTCACTATCCCGTTTTTGACTCATACCGAGGTGTGAGGCTCGCGAATTCACGTTATACACAAAGCTACGCCACACAGGCCGTGCTTTGATCATCAACCACAAGACTTTGCTTTTCAACAGAAGCCTTGATCAATTGCCACTTACGCGTGCCACATTGGCAATTCACTCCATGCGACTGATGTCCATCGATATACAACCTCTGAGCTCGTACGTCTCAGAGAAGGGCGTTAAGCAAGAGAACAAATTCTCCGCCGCCAAATAGATGTATATTTAATAAAGATCAATCAACACAGAATAAAATCCAATGTCAGACACACAATCCATTTACAAGTTCGTTCTGGGTCTGAACGAAACCGGAGGCACTTTCCTCGCATATCCATCCATCTCCAAGTACGTCTGGACGATCACCAACTGTTTCCCTCATCTTGGGTGCACAGCCCAATCAAGATCATCAGTAATCACCCAAACGATGTGAAGACTTCCGGTCTTCAACCACCGTCTTCATCTTCGACATCTCGTCGAATCGGTTATTCAAAATGGGTATAACCCGGCCTTCCTGAATAACCCACGTATATGATAAACAAATGTTACACAAACACAACGAACGCCTCATTCCAATTCAGAATATTCTTTTATTCACAAAATCACATTCTTAGGGAAATATTCCCATTAATTTTATCCAAGATAAACTCTTCTAAATTTATTCTATAATCTTCCTTTGGATATCATTTCAAACCAAATTATGGTTTTCCAAACTAGTCGGGATTAGCGAACCACACCGAAGTAATTATTTATTTTATTTCCCAATCCCAACCTATATATCCCATGGAGCAAAACTGGTAATACTCCATACCTAACACCACGGTGTTATCGGTAAAATTAATTACCATTTCACGTTCAAATCTAATTACAGATTTAACTACCGCTTTGGAGCAAAACTGGTGGTACTCCATTCTCGATCACCTTTCAAATTTGATAATTTAAATTATCAATTCACCTTTTTAATCTAATTAAAGATTCATTAAAACTCCACTTAGTTTTAATCTTTTCAAAAATCAACATCATGCCTTTAACTGGGTTAAAGAACCAATGTCATCTAAAACACGATTCACGATAAACCCAAATCACATTTGATATTAAATACAAGGCTCTGAATAGAAAATATACCGGCTTATATTCAATATCAAATTCTGAAACCAACAAATATCGTATTGGAAATAACGATATATAATATATCTTTCAAATTCCCATAACAATATCTGTATAGTCACGAAATCCAACATCGAAATATTCCGAAGATAATTTCGATTCAACTCCCGTCCCATCCACGTATTGGGAATATTGATTATTTTCAAAATCACCTTCAAATTCAATTTATTTATTTCAAAAATAAATTGATTTTAATTCTAGTCCAAAACTAGTTCATTTCGATAAAAATCCACTTTTATCTTTTCAAATATGGAGTTTTTCACCCCGATTTTTCCCAAATCATTTCTTATGATTTTACACAAATTATTACTATTTTTAATAATTTTATCAAGGCCCGTACAGTCGATTTCCATCAACGGCCATCGAACTGCACTCACAGCGACCCTTTTCAAATTTGATTTGGACATAACTCCAAATCCAACCGTTAGATTTCAAATTTTTAATATTCATTGGAAAGCTCTTTTCGATACGAACCCAACGGTTCCGGTTTTAGGAGAATCCGACGGTCGGATCTCCCGCAACGTCAATTCGAAGTCAATGGTCGAAATTCACGAACTGCCGCGGAGCGGCGCGTTCTATTCAGGCCATTATATATATTATATATATTTCGTCAATTTCCTTTTAAAACGTATTTTATAAATCGTTTTAACTTCGTTTCAAAACCATTTCAACACTATTTCAATTTCTAATCAAAACTGAATATTTTATATCATTACTATATAAATGATAATATTTTCAAAACGTTATATTTTGAAATCACTTCTTTTCTATATTCATTATAAAAACGAATATAATCGATATAAATATCGTTCACGTCAAAATAGCGCAACTCTAATCAACACTGCTTTATATATTTCAATAATTCGTTATTCTATTCAACAAATGAATATTTATTCTATTCAACACATGAATATATATTTCTTTCAACACACGACTAATCTCAACACATGAGTACTGTCAACACATCACTATTTTCGTTGTGTAAAATATTTTATAAAACTAAGGTATCTATCGTTTGATTTTCAATTAGACTCCTACTGAGAAGTAGTTCTAACTTTAAATATGATAAAGATGTAAATTTCATTGTATAAAATATTTCACTCAACACATGAACATCGTCAACACATGACTATTTTTATATTCAACACATGAATTTTCTTTTATAATATTCCTTATTTTCCCGATTGGAATGAGGCCCAATCAATCACCATATAATGTTAATTATATGGATTCCATACAACACATGTATATAATAGCATTGAAAAATAATCAACCATCAACCAAAGTGCACTACACTGTATAAGCATCAAATATAGATATCTTACGCTTATAACAGCCTGTCAAACAATCGATCGACATATTTAATCAATCAGGATGAGTGAACTTCCAAATTTCATCCCGACACCAATGTGGGGTTTCAAACAATCAAACACAGATTTTATTTGTGCAGTTGGGCGATGTGTAAAATTTATCGTCCCAATCAATGTCCTTCAAATAGGTGTACATAAACAAACCGTCCGGTTTGTAAATGAATATTTTATTTTATTCACTTCCACGTTAAAAATTATATTTTTAACGATAAAACAATTTATTTTAACACATGAATTTCTATTCAGTTCATTTATTCAATAAAATGATATTTTTATTTTTCTAACATATTTTAGAAAATTTCGGCGGCATAACGGCACGATACTAGAAACGGGACGAGGCCTAGCCTTATCCCCGGTCTAGTGAAGGCCCACGCCATTCACACATCAATCAAATTCACCAAACACCCAAATTCAAATCAAATCATCTAACTAATTTTTGCAATCAAACAAACAAGTCCATGGTCTGTGGACGATTGTGTCGGGTGCTACTAAGCACCGTCTGCATCCTAGTATATATATATAACTAGAAAAAGAAATTGAAAGGTGAGAAATTCTCACCGATAGCTATCCAAATTCCACGACACTTCATTTATAGAAATCTTCTTCATCCTCGCCTTTTTATCATCTTCGTTTGCCCGTAGCCACTACATATATAAAAATCACACATTTTTATATTTTGATGTCTTTAAAATAGAAGTCACATTTTTATTTGTTCACTCTCAATTTAAAAATCATATTTCTATAATCACTTCATAAATTTAAAAATCGAAATTTTACTTTGCTATTCAATATATAAAAATCGTATTTTCACTATGCTATTCAATATATAAAAATCTCATTTTTACACCGCTACTATATAGATAAAAATTCTATTTTTACAACGCTACTATATAGATAAAAATTCTATTTTTACAACGCTACTATATAGATAAAAATTCTGTTTTTACAACGCTACTATATAGATAAAAATTCTGTTTTTACAACGCTACTATATAGATAAAAATTCTGTTTTTACAACGATGCTCTTATAATAAAGATTATATTTTTCTCGAAGTAAAAATCATCTTTTTACTTCACTACTCATCTCAAAATATCGTCTTTTCATATCTAAAAATATCGTCTTTTCATATTTAAAAATACCGTCTTTTCATATTTAAAAATACCGTCTTTTCATATTTAAAAAAAACCAAAATTTCTCTTTCTAAAAATCAAACTTTTTAATGTTAAAACCCACTATAAAAATCCGACCTTGTTTTCTAAATAAAAATCCAATCTTGTTGGTTTATAAATAATCAAACCTTATCAATACGATCTTCATGCAATTAAAAATCAAACTTTTAACTATAAAAATCATATTCCTATATTGCATACTTGTGTAATGTTGAAATTAAACACTCACCGGACTAAAACGGGGGTGTGGATATCGTCCCGAAGTCTGAGGCGGTCGGTGCAGTTGAATTAGGGTTCGGGGTTTAGGGCTGAGGGGGTGCGGTCGGTTTCAGGAGGGAGGAGGAAAGAAGAGGAGGGGGTGGTGCGGGTTGGAGTGCTGTCGCGGGTTGGGGGGGCTGTTTGCATCGCGCGGCGCCTGGGGGGGGGGGGGGGGCTTTCGATGGAGGAGATGGAAACTGAGGAAGGGAAGAAGGAAGGAGGAAGAAGAGGAAGCAGCGGCGGCGGCAGCGTCGCTGGGGGGGGGGGATGTGGCGGCGGCGGCTCCCCCCCCCCCCCCCCCCCGTCGCCCTCGTCTCCCTTTTTTTTCTGTAATTCGATTTTGAAAATAGAGAGGGGGGGCCAGCGTATAAAAGGGAAGAGGGTTTTTTTTTTATTTATTTAATTATTTTAATTGCAAAAAGTTGACTTTTACATACGACCTCGAAACGAGGTCCACCGCCTGTCATCCATAGCGTTCTACCCCCATTCCGAACACAATGGGATATGTATCGTAAGCTGATTCGATCATTTCAATCTGTTTCCGTTGAATTTACATTTAAATCGCTATATTGAATTTTAAACGTACATTTCAATTTACCGGGGTCACATACTAACTCTATAAATTGCAGAAAAATATTTTCTAGCTTCGTATTGACGATACGGTCCTAACAAAACTAGTTTCGACGAATTCTGAGACCGTTTGAAAAATGGCCAATTTCCAGTCGATTAAAATCAACTAAAACCGGTCAAACGCGTTTTCCTTTGCCACGCTCACATATTGATTCGAAAAATTATGAAATTAGAAACCTAGCAATAATTTGACATCACGGAGACAACAAAACTGGTTTCGTCGAAATCCGAGGTCGTTTGCAAAATTCCCATTTTTAAGGGCCTGAATTCCATAGCGATTGTTCAGAATTTTCAACTGGACATAACTTCTGATTCCCGCTATGAAATTTTGATTTTTTGGATTCGTTGGAAAGATATCATCAATTAGATCCTAATGTTTTTGGTTTCACTAAAATCCGGATTGTTCTGCACCCGGTACATTCAATTGAAGTTTGAAATCGAATTATCGAACTACCGCGCCATTTTCAATTCTATTTATAATTATATATAATTATTTATATTCTAACGACGACGCGTATAATATATACGTTCGAATTATATTCAAAATAAATTTCTGGTCGTTTTTATTTAAAATAATCTATTTTAAATATTCAAAATTCATTAAAATTGCCAAAATAAAAATTTTAAACTGGCCCAGATTTTCGGGTTGTTACAATCTCCCCCACTTAAAACTTTTCGTCCCCGAAAAGGAACAAAGTCGAAAGTGGTTTGATTAATCTACTCTACGTTCGATCTGGCTTCCATTCTCCAACTTTTCAGTTTCTGAGAATTTTCAAATTTTCAAAAATTTGGCTAACACCCTAAATTTTCGAAAAATTTCGCCATAACCTCCCCTGCACCGGGAGCATCGGGGAATTTCAAATAGCTTCCCCGGTCCTTCTAATCTCAAAAAGAAAAAGAAAAAGCCAAGCGGCTAGCCAATAGGCTCATAAAATCATCATCACCCAAACAAAACAGTAAATTATGTAATAAACATGTACCTATTTGTCGGGCAAACAAATTTTATTCTCTGCTCTAGCCTCTTTGCTATGACCTGTTCAATGTAAGTATATGTATATGCAAGCAAATGCGACCAATTTTCAATACAATTCAATATTTGGTTCAATTAGGCATAATGGTTCAAAATTATCAAACAAATAAACAAACAACACAAACATCAATCAATTAGTGAATTAGAGTTTCAAATTCATAATTTTGATATATATACGGAAAATCTTGTTTTTGATGCCAATTCACGACAATGTGTTCTAACTATATAAGTTTTGGTTCTCACACCAGTCTAATGGAAATATATAGAAATCACACCTTCGAAACACGAACATAAATACTGATGATGTGGCCACATCATCAAAATTATCCCCGGGTGTCTAGAATGTGATTCTATATCTATCCAGTATATTAAAACTTCGACTATACGTTCATGACGCGTATACGCGAAATCTATATATATTCGATTGTCCAAATTCAAAATAAATAAATAATCAAATACGTATAAAGAGATTTAAATTTTCAAAACAAAACTGCTTTCATTTGAAAATATACTCTTCACACCCGTTCTAGGATACTACTGATCCTATCTCTAACGAGTCATTCTAATTGGATATTGCTAATCCAATATCTGATGAATTCTTTCGTATGGTTCTAATGTGTCTTGTTCTCGAGCTCTGTAAACCAAAGCTCTGATACCAAACTGAGACGACCCGAACTTCCCCGTGAAGGAAAGCGCGGATAGAATTGAGTACAAGACAAAATAGAACGCAGACGGAGGAACATTTCATTGTTATTACAACAATTCCATCAGAATACAAGAATATACAGAGTATAAATGAATAAATTACATTCAACAAATATCAGAGATTACAATAAATTACATAGCATCGGAAAAATATACAAAACACAACTGAAAGTGATACACGGATACAGAGCTTTCCGAGCATCGTTCCAGCTGTAAATCAGGACCCTGTGAATATAAATCTGCAAAACCAAAACTACTAGCTGCCCGTGTGGAAAATAGGGGCACCCAGAGTTTAGGTTAAAACAATAAACTCCAGGTCAGTCATGTGACTGGTGTGAGAACTAAAACAATTATTTAAAACTTTACTTTAAAGGATAGTAATTCAAGGGACCACGCCATATAACACGGAACGGGTTTTCTCCCAAGAATACCAATGCATAGAACAAAACAGCGCAATGCTTTTTGGAAAAATGAAGCTATTATAAGACCCAGGTCCCATCACACAATGCAACGCAAGCCGGAGGATAGGGTTTTCCCTTATAATAGCCAAACATGCTTGGTACGTTTAAAACAAATCATTTGATACTATAATAAGTGTATAGTGTCAAAACAATTTTCAATCATAAATATCAATCATAGGCGGCATGGGTACCATATATCATGTCGCCATACTAGTTCTACAACTAAAACCGAATTACACGTATTGGAAATTGGATCTCCGTCATGAGCCGAGGCAAGGGGCAAGCTCCTCTCCGCGTTCGAGACACTCTAGCAAATGTCTTAGGACCCCACTATGATCCTTGGATCTTCAGGGCCGGTCCTCTCTTACTTTTGAGGATTGGCAATTCCTGAACACACGTTTCCCGGTCCTTACAGACCTATATCCGAGGCGCCTCGCATTCCAACAACCACACAGGTGAAAAGTATATAAATGTCAGGGCTGGTAGGTCACTGACACCACCCTAGCTAGAAAGAAACGTCGTGCTCTCCCTGCAGTCACTATCCCGTTTTTGACTCATACCGAGGTGTGAGGCTCGCGAATTCACGTTATACACAAAGCTACGCCACACAGGCCGTGCTTTGATCATCAACCACAAGACTTTGCTTTTCAACAGAAGCCTTGATCAATTGCCACTTACGCGTGCCACATTGGCAATTCACTCCATGCGACTGATGTCCATCGATATACAACCTCTGAGCTCGTACGTCTCAGAGAAGGGCGTTAAGCAAGAGAATAAATTCTCCGCCGCCAAACAGATGTATATTTAATAAAGATCAATCAACACAGAATAAAATCCAATGTCAGACACACAATCCATTTACAAGTTCGTTCTGGGTCTGAACGAAACCGGAGGCACTTTCCTCGCATATCCATCCATCTCCAAGTACGTCTGGACGATCACCAACTGTTTCCCTCATCTTGGGTGTACAGCCCAATCAAGATCATCAGTAATTACCCAAACGATGTGAAGACTTCCGGTCTTCAACCACCGTCTTCATCTTCGACATCTCGTCGAATCGGTTATTCAGAATGGGTATAACCCGGCCTTCCTGAATAACCCACGTATATGATAAACAAATGTTACACAAACACAACGAACGCCTCATTCCAATTCAGAATATTCTTTTATTCACAAAATCACATTCTTAGGGAAATGTTCCCATTAATTTTATCCAAGATAAACTCTTCTAAATTTATTCTATAATCTTCCTTTGGATATCATTTCAAACCAAATTATGGTTTTCCAAACTAGTCGGGATTAGCGAACCACACCGAAGTAATTATTTATTTTATTTCCCAATCCCAACCTATATATCCCATGGAGCAAAACTGGTAATACTCCATACCTAACACCACGGTGTTATCGGTAAAATTAATTACCATTTCACGTTCAAATCTAATTACAGATTTAACTACCGCTTTGGAGCAAAACTGGTGGTACTCCATTCTCGATCACCTTTCAAATTTGATAATTTAAATTATCAATTCACCTTTTTAATCTAATTAAAGATTCATTAAAACTCCACTTAGTTTTAATCTTTTCAAAAATCAACATCATGCCTTTAACTGGGTTAAAGAACCAATGTCATCTAAAACACGATTCACGATAAACCCAAATCACATTTGATATTAAATACAAGGCTCTGAATAGAAAATATACCGGCTTATATTCAATATCAAATTCTGAAACCAACAAATATCGTATTGGAAATAACGATATATAATATATCTTTCAAATTCCCATAACAATATCTGTATAGTCACGAAATCCAACATCGAAATATTCCGAAGATAATTTCGATTCAACTCCCGTCCCATCCACGTATTGGGAATATTGATTATTTTCAAAATCACCTTCAAATTCAATTTATTTATTTCAAAAATAAATTGATTTTAATTCTAGTCCAAAACTAGTTCATTTCGATAAAAATCCACTTTTATCTTTTCAAATATGGAGTTTTTCACCCCGATTTTTCCCAAATCATTTCTTATGATTTTACACAAATTATTACTATTTTTAATAATTTTATCAAGGCCCGTACAGTCGATTTCCATCAACGGCCATCGAACTGCACTCACAGCGACCCTTTTCAAATTTGATTTGGACATAACTCCAAATCCAACCGTTAGATTTCAAATTTCTAATATTCATTGGAAAGCTCTTTTCGATACGAACCCAACGGTTCCGGTTTTAGGAGAATCCGACGGTCGGATCTCCCGCAACGTCAATTCGAAGTCAATGGTCGAAATTCATGAACTGCCGCGGAGCGGCGCGTTCTATTCAGGCCATTATATATATAATATATATTTCGTCAATTTCCTTTTAAAACGTATTTTATAAATCGTTTTAACTTCGTTTCAAAACCATTTCAACACTATTTCAATTTCTAATCAAAACTGAATATTTTACATCATTACTATATAAATGATAATATTTTCAAAACGTTATATTTTGAAATCACTTCTTTTCTATATTCATTATAAAAACGAATATAATCGATATAAATATCGTTCACGTCAAAATAGCGCAACTCTAATCAACACTGCTTTATATATTTCAATAATTCGTTATTCTATTCAACAAATGAATATTTATTCTATTCAACACATGAATATATATTTCTTTCAACACACGACTAATCTCAACACATGAGTACTGTTAACACATCACTATTTTCGTTGTGTAAAATATTTTATAAAACTAAGGTATCTATCGTTTGATTTTCAATTAGACTCCTACTGAGAAGTAGTTCTAACTTTAAATATGATAAAGATGTAAATTTCATTGTATAAAATATTTCACTCAACACATGAACATCGTCAACACATGACTATTTTTATATTCAACACATGAATTTTCTTTTATAATATTCCTTATTTTCCCGATTGGAATGAGGCCCAATCAATCACCATATAATGTTAATTATATGGATTCCATACAACACATGTATATAATAGCATTGAAAAATAATCAACCATCAACCAAAGTGCACTACACTGTATAAGCATCAAATATAGATATCTTACGCTTATAACAGCCTGTCAATCAATCGATCGACATATTTAATCAATCAGGATGAGTGAACTTCCAAATTTCATCCCGACACCCGTGTGGGGTTTCAAACAATCAAACACAGATTTTATTTGTGCAGTTGGGCGATGTGTAAAATTTATCGTCCCAATCAATGTCCTTCAAATAGGTGTACATAAACAAACCGTCCGGTTTGTAAATGAATATTTTATTTTATTCACTTCCACGTTAAAAATTATATTTTTAACGATAAAACAATTTATTTTAACACATGAATTTCTATTCAGTTCATTTATTCAATAAAATGATATTTTTATTTTTCTAACATATTTTAGAAAATTTCGGCGGCATAACGGCACGATACTAGAAACGGGACGAGGCCTAGCCTTATCCCCGGTCTAGTGAAGGCCCACGCCATTCACACATCAATCAAATTCACCAAACACCCAAATTCAAATCAAATCATCTAACTAATTTTTGCAATCAAACAAACAAGTCCATGGTCTGTGGACGATTGTGTCGGGTGCTACTAAGCACCGTCTGCATCCTAGTATATATATATAACTAGAAAAAGAAATTGAAAGGTGAGAAATTCTCACCGATAGCTATCCAAATTCCACGACACTTCATTTATAGAAATCTTCTTCATCCTCGCCTTTTTATCATCTTCGTTTGCCCGTAGCCACTACATATTTAAAAATAACACATTTTTATATTTTGATGTCTTTAAAATAGAAGTCACATTTTTATTTGTTCACTCTCAATTTAAAAATCATATTTCTATAATCACTTCATAAATTTAAAAATCGAAATTTTACTTTGCTATTCAATATATAAAAATCGTATTTTCACTATGCTATTCAATATATAAAAATCTCATTTTTACACCGCTACTATATAGATAAAAATTCTATTTTTACAACGCTACTATATAGATAAAAATTCTATTTTTACAACGCTACTATATAGATAAAAATTCTGTTTTTACAACGCTACTATATAGATAAAAATTCTGTTTTTACAACGCTACTATATAGATAAAAATTCTGTTTTTACAACGATGCTCTTATAATAAAGATTATATTTTTCTCGAAGTAAAAATCATCTTTTTACTTCACTACTCATCTCAAAATATCGTCTTTTCATATCTAAAAATATCGTCTTTTCATATTTAAAAATACCGTCTTTTCATATTTAAAAATACCGTCTTTTCATATTTAAAAAAAACCAAAATTTCTCTTTCTAAAAATCAAACTTTTTAATGTTAAAACCCACTATAAAAATCCGACCTTGTTTTCTAAATAAAAATCCAATCTTGTTGGTTTATAAATAATCAAACCTTATCAATACGATCTTCATGCAATTAAAAATCAAACTTTTAACTATAAAAATCATATTCCTATATTGCATACTTGTGTAATGTTGAAATTAAACACTCACCGGACTAAAACGGGGGTGTGGATATCGTCCCGAAGTCTGAGGCGGTCGGTGCAGTTGAATTAGGGTTCGGGGTTTAGGGCTGAGGGGGTGCGGTCGGTTTCAGGAGGGAGGAGGAGAAGAAGAGGAGGGGGCGGTGCGGGTTGGAGTGCTGTCGCGGGTTGGGGGGGGGGGCTGTTTGCATCGCGCGGCGCCTGGGGGGGGGGCTTTCGATGGAGGAGATGGAAACAGAGGAAGGGAAGAAGGAAGGAGGAAGAAGAGGAAGCAGCGGCGGCGGCAGCGTCGCTGGGGGGGGCGCGATGTGGCGGCGGCGGCGGCTCTCCCCCCCCCCCCCCCCCGTCGCCCTCGTCTCCCTTTTTTTTTCTGTAATTCGATTTTGAAAATAGAGAGGGGGGGCCAGCGTATAAAAGGGAAGAGGGTTTTTTTTTATTTATTTAATTATTTTAATTGCAAAAAGTTGACTTTTACATACGACCTCGAAACGAGGTCCACCGCCTGTCATCCATAGCGTTCTACCCCCATTTCGAACACAATGGGATATGTATCATAAGCTGATTCGATCATTTCAATCTGTTTCCCTTGAATTTACATTTAAATCGCTATATTGAATTTTAAACGTACATTTCAATTTACCGGGGTCACATACTAACTCTATAAATTGCAGAAAAATATTTTCTAGCTTCGTATTGACGATACGGTCCTAACAAAACTAGTTTCGACGAATTCTGAGACCGTTTGAAAAATGGCCAATTTCTAGTCGATTAAAATCAACTAAAACCGGTCAAACGCGTTTTCCTTTGCCACGCTCACATATTGATTCGAAAAATTATGAAATTAGAAACCTAGCAATAATTTCACATCACGGACACAACAAAACTGGTTTCGTCGAAATCCGAGGTCCTTTGCAAAATTCCCATTTTAAGGGCCTGAATTCCATAGCGATTGTTCAGAATTTTCAACTGGACATAACTTCTGATTCCCGCTATGAAATTTTGATTTTTCGGATTCGTTGGAAAGATATCATCAATTAGATCCTAATGTTTTTGGTTTCACTAAAATCCGGATTGTTCTGCACCCGGTACATTCAATTGAAGTTTGAAATCGAATTATCGAACTACCGCGCCATTTTCAATTCTATTTATAATTATATATAATTATTTATATTCTAACGACGATGCGTATAATATATACGTTCGAATTATATTCAAAATAAATTTCTGGTCGTTTTTATTTAAAATAATCTATTTTAAATATTCAAAATTCATTAAAATTGCCAAAATAAAAATTTTAAACTGGCCCAGATTTTCGGGTTGTTACACCTATGTGGCTCGAAAACTCGAACCCCCACGGCGTTCGAAATTCAAACTCCACGGGGTCCGTACCCTCGAGCCCCAAGACGTTCGAAAGTCCCTCGCCTCGGCCTCGATCCTCCACTCCACTACTTTGGATTCCTCGACTCCACATCCCGCCTAACTCGGGCTTGAATTCGTCTCATTGGCCTCGACGCCGCCTCACTCGGCCTCGACTCCGCCTCACTCGGCTACGTTATAACATCGGCAACTCCTCAACCGCTCTCGCCCAGGAAGGAAGGTCAATCACAAGGACTAGGAGGCTCGGCCACTAATGAAATCGTCCCTCCTACTGTGGACCCCAAAGCGCTTGCAACGCAATCTCAAATCTGTGCACTTAATGAAAAATATGAGAACGGATGTCGAGCTCAACCCAACATTAAGGAATAATATCGACCTTATGCGACAACTTCAAGAAAGTCAGCACATCGTCGATCGACTTCAACTAGTTCGGAACAACACTCGACCTCAACCAACGGTCTCGGAAACTTCCTCTTCCGAGTCAAGGGGCCCGCGTCAAAGAAGGAGGTTAAGTCTCAGTAACGATGTCGTCGCTCATATCAACGCCGCCAATAACGGCAACGGCGATGGTCACGACAATGACAATGGCGACCGAACTACAGTCACATATAGCGAGGGGGCACAGTACTGAGACCGCTCTTGCTTAATTATCAATGACGGACCAGATCCTACGAACCAACCTCTTCCCCGACACAACTCACTGACCGCTAATCAGGATGATGGGCCCGCTATTCCAATGGCTCGTGCTCTTCCAGAACAAGATCTGCATCAATCCTCTCTTCATCAAGGTCCACTTATAGATGTCGAGGACATGGAGGAAGACAATCCGGACGACCATCATAGGAAACGCCCTCGCAATTGCACCCCGGAACCTCGCCAAAACCCATGGCTCCCGATGGTGGATCCCCATCCAACATACCTTCCCGACATGGTCCAAAGGATCATGAGTGAGAAGCAAGGAAACATGCATGATTCATGGGAAGCACACATTTGGCGCAACACCTTTACCAGGAGGGTAAATGAAGCTGAATGGCCACGCCGCTTTAGCATGCCACAAATGCCGCTTTATGATGGCACAACCGACCCCTGTACCTTCTTAAATCAATATGAAAGGAAAATGGACTCGAGCCGAGGCAATGATCCGGTCAAATGCAAGTGCTTCCCAGTCTTCTTATCAGGAACCGCTTTTTTATGGTTCTCTCGCCTCCCACTCGATTCCATTAACAACTTCAGCCAATTAGAAGCAGAACTAGTCAAGAAATTCAGAGTGCACATCCCGACTCCGAAGAATGCCCTAACCTTGCATAACCTATGCCAAGGACCCGCTGAGTCGCTCAAAAGCTACCTCTCCCGGTTTAATGTCGTGCTCGCCGAGGTCAAGGATCCAGATCCTAGCACCGTTCTCTGTCAACTAGCCAAATGTGTCCTCCCTACTTCCGAATTCGGGGCATGGATCGATCGGAAGCAGCCAAAAAGCCTCGACGCTTTCCATGAAAAGGCTAGGCAATACTTATGTCAAGAAGAGGCGAGACGAAACCGACTCCCTAGGGCCGGTCTTCCCAACAATCCACATGCGGGTGCCATAAATGACAACGTTAAAGGGAAACAGATAGTAAAGCTCTTTGATAAGGACACGGAGGCAGGCCCCTATAAATAAAGACCGAATAGTAGTAGGCAAGGCGGCCACAACAATGGCCAAGTTTCTACGGAACCCAAAAAGCCCAGCTCTCACCGGACATACAAGATCTACACCCCGCTGAATGAAGACTTGGAAACAATCTACCAGCAAACGTGCAACATGCTTCAATACAAGAAACCATACAACTGGGAGTCCACTAATCATGAGAAGAAGACCGACAAGTACTGTCGGTACCACGACATGTACGGGCACAATACCAATAATTGCCATCAATTCAAAGACGTAATCGAAAGGCTTGTCCGCGAGAAGCGCCTTGAGAAGTACGTCTGAAAAGCATCATGACTCTCGCCGGCACTAAGAGGAATTCCGGCAAAACCTAATATTGGTCGCAATTGACACTGGTACCTCTCACCCACCCCGAGCGGCGGAGGACCCACTGGAAACGGATCTCCTTCCACTTGTGGACCCCGAAGCTCCTGCGGCTCAAGCACAGATTCACATGCTTAATAAGAAATATGAGAATGCAGCTCTCGCGCTTGGCATTGAAGATCAACATCAACCTTATGCGCCAACTTCAAAGAAAAAATTTGATGCATCGTCGTTCTACATCAGCTTGTTTAGAACCGCGCCCGCTAGCGGCATACCGCATCGGAAATTTCCTCTTTCGAAGATAATGGCCCACGGCGAGGAAGGAGATTCAGCCTCATTAAAAACATCACCATCCACTCCAACATCCGCATGGCGACAACAAAAATAACAGAAAGGAAATGATGATCAAACAATCATCACTTACGGCTAAGGAACACGGTAACAAACCGAGTTCGTGTAACCAACCTTCTACTTGGAAGAGGACAACTATCGCCGCTGGCAACCAAAGTCCCGCTCTTCTAGCAACTCGTCTGACCAAAGTACCTCCGAATCAGGGTGCACACCAGCTCGCCCAAACTCGACAGCTACACCAAAACCATACCTCCATCGAGTTACGTCACTTGAGGGAAGCATCAAAAGAATGATCAAGAATCCTTCCACCGATTTGAAAGCTTGACTCGAGCCGTAGGAGGAAGCTTTCAATGCCTTCCTCGCCAGATAAGAAGCACTTCAGATCCGACTGGCCAAGCATACATTACGTAGGCAAGTACCGATGCTCCTTCACCATCGACCCAGGACTTGGGGGCAGCCCCGCAAACTAACCGACCACCGACGTCACTCCTCGGAATGGTGCCGGTCCCGCTACACTCGAGGGCACCCCTAATCCCGACATCGCTCCAGCTCGATGCGCTTCGATTGGTCAGGCTTTGCAGTTGGAAGTGTTGCTCAAGCACCAACGCGTGCAGCTTTGGATGGTACTCATCCCATGGTTTCATGAGACAGAATTACGCTCGATGTGGCCCCTCCATTTGGAATCCAACAAGACTTTCCTCTCAATTAGCCTATTCCCAACTTGGTCATAAGCACTAGGGGCACCAGTGCCACTATGGGCAATCGAGATCAATTGCTTGCTATCGAAAATGGGCCAGAGATCGCAGGTATCATCCGTCTGTACACTCCAGGAATTATCCGTTCACTAGGATCGCACGCAAAGCTTAGTGGCCCTGACACTCCAACACACCACATGTGGCATTCCATGAAGGCACGACTGACCTCTAACCTCGGCAATATCAGGGTTACCACAAGAAATGGCATGCGTCATCCCGACCATCCCTGGCTCTGACGCTCAAGCCTCCGTTAGGCGAACTCAGGCTGCTATGAGTCCATACTTATCGCCTACGCTTCTAGCATCCAACTGGGCACAAGTTCGCTTCAACCGACTTCCACAACGTAATGCAACCGAAGTTAGAGACTCACGGAGTGCCAAAGACCTTCCGCCAAGAAGGTGCGCTAGGCTCCAAAGTCCTGGACTTGATCACGACCTCTATAATGCAGCGGGAGCCCAACCTCCGATTATCTCCGACACGATCCATGGGATTGTAAGGATATCGCGGGGGCATGCCCACGACGTTTGGGAAAGTAGTACGAGGCGTAACCCATTCACTTCGGCTAGCCATAATACTAAATGGCGCCAGTGGCGCCAGCACTCCGACATGCTGATGCCTGCCCCATACTTAAAGAAGCCATGATTCTCGAAGTTTTATTAGCCGCCACAAGTGGCACATGGGTTCATTACGCGTCACCGACGCCGTAAAATGCAAGTAGTTCCTCGTCCTTATCCAAGACGGCTCTATTATGGTTCCCTCGACTTCCTCCGTGAACTATCTCAACTCTCGACTAAACCGCCAAAAGAATGGTCCTGCAATCCAGGATGCACGTCGTGATACCCAGAGACATCTTCTTAATCTCGAACGATTACCAAGGCATCTGTGAACTCTTAAAGGCCACCTCGCAAAATCCAACACCTCCTTTGCCGAAGTTAAGGAACCCACTCCTCGAGTTACGCTCTTCCAGCTTACAAAGGGCATGCCACCTGGTCCCAAACTTGGGGCATGGACCAATAAAAAACAATCAAGGATTCAGAAGATCTTCCGCACGAATGACGACTACTTCCTATGCCAAAATCTAGCATAAAGGAATCAAGCTCCTACCCTCCCTCGTGATGACGCCCAGAACTCCAACAACTCTGATTCCACCACTCTGCACAATCTTGCTCCCGCCGGCAGCGTCAAAGGTAGTCGCAACAATAAAGGGAAGCGCCTTCGACTTGTTTCCGCAGCTATACTGCTTTCCGGGGAACCCCCGGGAAAATCCATCTCGCAGCCTGCAATCCCCAACCATGCAAAAGGCCAGGACCTAAACGTCCGATGAGCGCACCAAGGGACTCTACAGGATATTGTCGGTTCTACAGCATCCGCAGATACAACACGAACACATTTCGCTGCTTGCGGAACAACATCAAGGAACTCATCCGCACGGGAACTCCGAGCCACTCAACGCTCTTCGAAGATTCCCACTGCACAGGATCTCCGAGCCACTCGACACTCATCGGGGGTTCCCACTACGCGGGACCTTCGAGCCACTCGACGTTCATCGGAGATCCGCACTGCATTGGGTCTCCGAGACACTCAACGCTCATCAGAGATTCCCACTAAACAAAAACTTGACCGACAATAAATCCCTCAAGACCATCCCTCCGACTCGTCAGGACTGTGGAAACAATGAGCATCCATGCCTCATAACTCACCTTGCGCGGGTCGCCTTTTGCATTGATCTAGTTGTTATCAGGACTCAAGTGTTGTAATCCCTCCAAACGGCTTCTGTCCGACCTATAGTCAACCATTACGGCTAATTCATATACACGAGCACACTACACTGGATCAACATCTCCGACCCGGGAACCGGTCCCCTGGATCAAGCTTTATTCAGCAACGAGTAGCCCAATACTTCAACTCTATAGTCCGCCATAAGGACCTCAACATCGGCAACCTCGTCTTACAACAGGTCCTTCCTCCACCAGTAGGCCTCGCCCCTTGATAGGAAGGCCCAAAGTCATACAACGGAAGCTCAGGGATGGAACTTTCAAACCCTCATCCATGGATGGAGCTGAACTCCTAAGGGCATGGAACAATGAACCTCTTCACCTCTACTCTACATGACTTAGTGTAAAATCAATTCAGGTCTTTCAACGATGTTTTTCTTTCTTGCAATTTGAGGCATTGCTAAGGCTACTACTACCAGAGATATCCGTAGGAGTGATGTTCAGTTTCCTGTCTCCCTTCCATGTTTGCTCCGTGCATGACATGTTTGGTTAATCCTAACAACCACCTTGAACTAAAACTTCTGACCGCCGTACCCGCCACTGACATTAGGACCGGCACAGGCATCTCAACCGCGAACCAACCCCGCGGCCTAATCACATTGGCAACAACCGACGCCCCGAGCACGGGAGCCAGCCATGCCACTCGAGTCGCCGGCCCGCGGCGCGACCGAGTATAAATAACCTTTAACTCGAATCGTTCGCCAAAGTCCACGCGACTTGGGGCCGCCCGACATACAGTCGGGAGTGGTGTACACTTCCCCTTGCTATGGGTACCTATCGAATCCCGGCAAAGCACCGAGACGGACGTTAAATCATTTCCCCGAAGCCCTAAAGGGTTAGGTGCAGCTCATGGCCACGATCGAAACGTACGCGCTGATGATCGGAGCTTTTCTCCGACGAATAAACGACGCCGTCACACGCTCGAACCCGATGAACAATGGGAGAGCCACCCTCTGGACGGACCGCATAACGCGGCATCATAAGCCTTCTCTACTCTTGAGTTTAATCCCTGGCAACCCAAGAAAAAACAGCAGGCGCTCAAGCCGGGCTTCACAAACTATGGGTTTCCTAAGCTGAAGGAAACTTACTAGAAGCCTGTGCTCTATCTCACCCCTCTGGAACAACAACCCACAGCGCGGTACTCTGTCTCACCCATCTGGAACAACAACCCAGAGCGCGATACTCAATTCTGCCCCTCTAGAACTACAACCCAGAGCAAGGCACTCAATAACACCCCCTGGAATCACCGGCCTGGGGCAGAACACTCACAATCGCTTTTTTGTTAAATGTAACGATAAGTATGCCCATGCAAGTATGGGACGCCCGAAAACATGGGAGGAACATCCGAACAGTTAACAGAAAATGCGATCTTTACTAATTCATTTTCCATTTCACACACATTAAACAGACTACATGTCTAACATCTCTTCTCTCTGATGACAGTGTATTCATGAATAACACACCATGTCTTTAAGGACCAAAAGCGAGGACCGCACTCGCATATACTATTAGTTCACTTAACCCAAGGCATCTTTAATTCCTTTAACAATTACTGATGTTACTCATCCTTTTCTTTTCTTTTCTTTTGTCTATGCAGGTTCGATACCGGTAGGTCACCGCCAATGACGGGCCGTTTCCTTCTAGAACCGCTTCCTCCTCCTCTACTCCACACAAGAGTATTGGATTCATCAGGCATCAATGTGCGCCTTCCGCCATCATCCTCGCTGCTTGTAATCATCATAGCCTCCCCGAGAGCAACACATGGCAACGGCTTAGGGACGATGTAAGAAGCAAGGACCAATTCATCATAGGTGTCTCTCCAAGCCTTCTTGGCGCCTAACTCTGCTCTCTCCTCAGCATCTTCGGTAGTCTTCCAATCAGCTAAGTGCCTGGCCCGGATCCACATAATGGCATCCGCTACAAGTGTGCTAAGGGACCTCTCGCCCTCTTCTAGTGGGCGTCACTGGCAGCTCTCCTTATTCTTTGCCTACTCAGTGGCCCTCTCCTTTTCCGCCTCAGCATCGGCCTACCTCCTCGCCACCACGGCAGCAGATTTCTCCTGGGCATTCTGACTAGACTTTGCCCGGGCACCTTGTATGGCAGCCTCATCCTGTCTGTCTTCCTCTCCGACTTTGCCACCAGCCGGGCTTCCTGATTCTCCACCCCAGCTTGCATTGCTTGCCCGTTTACACCAGCTACGCCCATTGCATGAGCACTTCGACTAGCCACAACTTCTCCTCCTCCAAGGAGGATCATATAAACATGGGACCCCAAAGACGTGGGTTCTCCTACTTCTCCAGATTGTTCCCGCTGTGACTACAACTGGGACCCGAACGCTTGAGGAAGTACGGGGGCAAACCCTGGCGTCACCTCTGCTCAATGGGCAAGTACATGAGCGTGGAGGCAGTCTCCTACCTATCTCCACACCGGTTTACTCATCGCGGGACCTGAGGAGGATCTCCGCCAGCTTCCGCGCTAGCATTTCCATTGCCACAACCGTGGGGGCAACCATTCTAAGGAGGAACATACACCTCGCCACGAGAAGGACCCGAACCCAAAACCTTGGGTCTCGGAAACTTTTAACCTCCCGGTAGTACTAGGCAGACCAGGCATAGAGGCCCGAACCGAAAGGCAGAGGAAGCAATACGATCGCAATTCCCCGAGGAACTAGAGAACTTAGATAAATTCTCATGATGCTAATTAAAAAAATCCATATTTCAATGCAAGTTCTTGGGTTTCCATGGCCGGTTCATTGGGTTCGCAAGGTCTCAGCGCCCTACCAGCAAACTCATACTTAAACGCAACATGAAGCTAACTCACACCCCTCGATGCATACCTACAAGCGCATCGAAACACCGTGACGACACCTAGTTTTGATAACTATGGCAGTAGTTACCGGTAAACGTTAGCACCATTTTCCGAATTGCATAACGACCCCGACATAATTGGGTTAGAGACTAACGACTCGAACATATGCCCGCATCTTGCGCACGTATCCGAGCAATCAGTCCGAGTAAGTTCATTTCAAGAACCATTCGCCAACCAATTGTGTTAAATTCAACTTCAATTATTGATCAGGCATGAAAAATTGAGCAATGATCCAAGCCTACTAGCTGGTATCTGACGTCGAAAAGAATATAGCAGGTACCCGGGCATGGGGCAACCCTCAACGGATTGTCACATTGGCCTGGCAATCTCATGAGCTGATCAAATCCCCTAAAGTATCTGCACTGGCATCATCTTCACATCATCCTACGGAACCACCATCTTTAGAGCACCTTCACCTTGCAACGAAGGAAATCCGAAGCCAGAGTTCAGGCCCTGGAGGCTTCTCGGCTTCCATCATTACCCGGACTCCACAAAAAGCTGACTCCCCGGAACATCGTGGCAGCCTTTAGCCTCAACAACTAACGCCACGGCAATCACCAACCGCCAGTGCAACGTCTAAGTTAAGATGCGACCGCATCATGGTTAGGTTATTGATCGGATCCGAAGACTAATCGCTTAACCATGTGTCGATATCTTACACAAGCATTCAAGCTGACAATCCAACCAGGTCCATTCCTTGAGGACCACGTCGCGAGACCAAAAATCACTAATCACTTTCCGCTCATATGGCACCATGCAAAGGTTCAAGTTTACAAACTCAAGATCGAAGACAGGGTTCGACAAAGTCGTGGTAGTGCAAAGTTATGTCTCATGCTCCCGCGCGTCGGCTTAGTTGCCATCCTCAATCAAGATTCGAACTCCTAAAGAGCATGAAAGATTTAATAAGCGTTTGGGACACAAAGCCCAATCCCGTATTCACGCATGCTTGGCAACCTTTATACAAATTCCTAAACCCGTTTCCTAAGATCTGCCGCTCCACGTTCTTGGGTACCAGATCCGAAAGCCCTCTTACTTTCTACATCTCTCTTCCCTTCTCCCAAAAACCTAACAATACCTCGAACAACCAAAGTGCAAAAGTAGTATTTTGGCATCCTTCATGCCTTACAGTGATTTTCTTTTCGGAGAAGAGGAGCAAGGAAGTAACTACAGTCAGGGGATCGGGATGCCCCAAACGAACGTTCCAAGGTCGAAATTCGAGATCGTACACCTAAATATGGCTACATCCACTTATCTTTGAAGCACTGGCTACCAAAACAATCACGACTCAATGACCACTTGCATACTCATCAAATGCTCAATCATTAAAGCACCCGCGTACGCACCTCCCCCGCAAGTGTCAAGTCGCCTAAAACACGCGACGACGACACTATGCGTCTACTAAACAATGTGAGTGCGACACCAAACCAGCAGCGGCTCGCTCATGATTCCCCAATGAGCGTGCCCGCTAACTAACATGTCTTTCCTATAACTTGCAAGATAAATCCGCAACCCAACTATCATATCAACTTTCATTCCAAAGCACATCATGTCAAGACAAGACGTACTTTGGGGGGAAGATGTTAACCGACCTTTTGGTCCGGTCACCGAAAGTACTCAAGACATGCTCGACTCAACAAACTGCGTGATATTACAGCCCGGAGGTGTCGCTAATATCATCCGGGGGCCAGCATCAGAAGACTCGAGTCTGGGCACTAGCAGGATGTCGCATCCATCGGACGCAACCTCCATCGGTATCCGTCCGCATCCAAGCAGAAGGCGAGCCATGCTCCGAGCCAAAGGCAAGCCGTCAACCGGGTCCGGGCGCAGCGCCGGTGGAGGTCCGGGGCCCCACAGTCCCGCCGGTGGGGGTCCTGGGCACCGCCCGATTCATCCGATTTTCTCAATGCCGGAAGCTCAGATTCCTTCACTTCGGACTAGATAAATGATGGATTCCTCCACTTCGTGCTAAGGAGCTTCGACACCCCAAAAGAACCAACATGCCGCGCCAACGAAACTCGGCCACGTCCCCTCCAAAAAAAACATCGCACCCTGCCAAGGTGCGAAATTTCGTACCTCCTAGGTACGAAATTCCGTACCTTAAAAGGTGCGAAATTTCGTACCTCCTAGGTACGAAATTTCGTACCTTGAAGGTACGAAATTCGTACCTGGGAGGTGCGAAATTTCGCACCTAGCAGGTGAGAAATTTCGTACCTTACAAGGTGCAAAATTTCGTACCTCCACCCAGGTACGAATTTTCCATGGTCGACAGCTGGAGGCGCAAATTTCCTGAAGATGGTCCCCATTTCTACCTACTCCTACCTAACCCCTACCTAACCACTACCTATAAATACCCCACTACCTCACACTTCAAAGGGGGGAGATTCTTGGGCTTTGAGACCTCCATAAAGCTTCATTAATGGCATCTCCTCTTTGAGGAAGAAGAAGGGCAAACTTGTCTATTTACTATTTCTTGCAATATGGCTATTGTAACTTCATATATCATAGTTAATGAATGTAATAAGAGGATCTCAACCATGTAATCTTTCAAGTGATCAATAAAATTCCTATAACTCTTCAAAGTGGATGTAGGCCCTCCCTAAGGCCAAACCACTATAAATCTCTTGTGTTATTTACTGTTTATGTTCTATAATATGTTCTTGTCTATGCGACCATATTTGTAATTCCTAGTAATTAGGAATCTTTGGTGTTTACGACATTTTTTGCCGTTAACAGTATGGATTGATAATGTGGCATGCCAAGATGCAAATGATCAAGGCTTTTATTGAAAAGCAGAGCCTTGTGGTTAATGATCAAAGCACAGCCTTAAATAACATAGCTTTGTGTATAGCGTTACTTCGCGAGCCTCACACCCCGGTATGAATCAGAAACGGGAGTAAGGACTGCAGGGAGGACATACGTTTCTTTCTAGCTAGAAGTGGTGTCATGACTTTTACAAGGCCTGACAGTTTTACTTATGTGGATGATGGAATGAGGCGCCTCGGTTATTTGAGTCCTTAGTGGCTCTATTTACGCCCCATAGGGCGGGGAAACGTATTGTTCAGGCATAATTAATCCAACTATTGCACTTTGGTGGACCGGCCCAGAAGATCCAAGGGCTCACCTGAGTCTGAGTCCTGAGGCATGGACTAGAGTGTCTCGAATTCGGTAAGGACTATCTTTTGCCTTGGTTCATGATGGAAATCCAAATTCCAATACGACCCATGCGGTTTTGATTGTATTACCAGTACGGCGACATAGTATATGGTAGTTATGCCGTCTATGATTGATATTATGATTGAAATGTTTTTTTTGAAAACATATACACACTAATAATAATATCAAATTCGTTTTATCGTATCAAGCATATTTTGACCATTATAAGGTAAAACTATATCCTCAAGTTTGCGTTGCATTGTGTGATGGGACTTGAGTCTTATAATGGTTTCATTTTTCTAAAAAGAGTTGCGTTGTTTTAATGATTTTCTTTATTTATGCACTGGAAATCCAATGGAGTAAACCCGTTCCGCGTTAGCGGCGTGATCCTGTGATTAGCCTTATTATCAAATAGGTTAAATAAGATTTCTCATACCAGTCCCATGACTGACCTGTAGTTTGTTTCACTTTGCAAACTCGGGTGCCCTCTTTTCCACACGGGCAGTCGAGTAGCTATTTGCAGATACTTGTCTCTTGAGTAGGATTCTGGATCGAAGCTTAAAGCTGTGTCCAAAGCATAGATGGTCTTCCGCTGTATATTGTATTAGATTATTGTAATTTATCTTCCACCGTATTATTTATCCAATGTACTCTGATAATTTGTACTCTGATGTAACATTATTATAATGTTTATAAAAGTCTGTTGTTATTGTTCTAATGTGTTGTATGCCCTGAGTTAACGTATGCTGGTTTTGAACGATTTTAATCGATCTAGCGATCGATTAAGGTTGGGAAAAATGTGTATCGTTACACAAAGTATCAAAGAGGGTAAGCTATAACTGTTGAAAGTTTAAACATCAACTTATTTTATGTGGCCTTATAAATTTTGATGGAACCATATTTCATGTTAACCGCAAGACAAATAAGCTAAGTATAATTAGAATAAAAAGAGAAGTAAATGACATAAAGATTTTCAAGGGTCAAAATTATTTGTATAGTTAATGCATATTTATGTATCAGTATAAAATATATTCTCACATGCTCGTGCTAATCACATCTAATTCACCTTCTAAACTGCAATATGGTTATATTTTGATTTGAATAAAATATAACATAGAAACAAAGCATGGTAACATGAATGAGGATATACACAACACACATTATTTTTATCATGGCATCGCTTTTGACTAACATGCTCATAGTTACTAATGAATTAAATGAATTGTTATTCAAGAGAATTTTCAGAGCTTTTGTATCACCATATTAGTAGTTATTTAATTATGATACATACATATTTATTTGATAGGTAGAAAAAATTATAAATTAAATATAGCGTTAGCATTGTACAAATTTTTTAAGTTTAAATTCATTCAAAAGTTTAATTGATATCCATTTACAATAAGATTGATATCAGAAATCATTAACTATAAAAATAATATGCATTTTGAGGTAACTTATACATAATTTTTGCATGGAAGATGTTCCAGTAACCGAATTTATTTATTGAAATAATTGGGATCGGATTTCATTTGGTAAAACGAAGGAGGCAAACCTAATTGAACTATTTGTATTAGACTCGTAAATATTGACTAAAGCATTTTCAGTCATTGCAAGATTTTTGTTTTAGCCTTTATTTGTAACTAATTTATTGTATGCAACTCATACAACATTTGGTATATAGTTGTAAAACATTCATAACTTATTTATTATATTAACATCTATTTGTTTGTGTGTAACAAATTCTGTATTAGTACATCGTCAACCAATAAAGTCTTAACTTTTATACGTAACTCATATGCAACATGATTGATGGAAAATAGCAAACAATGGTATAAGAAAATATATTGTATAATTTTTGGATGCGGTAGTGTTTCATATGAAGCATTATATGTATGAATCACAGACATTGTAAACCTACATTAAACGTCCTTAAACTCTGCACTCTGCAGTACTAAATTTGTAAAATATATTACGGGGCCAACTCTGATTTTTATTTGTAATTGGCTAGCGTATTAGTAGGTACAGCAAATTAGCACGTCAATCAATGAATTTAGAAATTGTAAATTTGTACATACAGTAAATTAGTATTGTTAATACGGTAGAAACATGCATCCTATGTCATGTAGTTTGAGAATACATCAGCGCCACGGTATAAGTAAGATAGTACTTACTTTTTTCCATCCTGACAACTTGTGGAAGTCTTAGGAGATATTGTAATACAATTAAGAATGGAAATATGATGAGCAATATATAAGAATCAACATTAAAGTTAAGCCATTGCATAAGGACAATGTCTATATGGATGAAAAATTAATAAAATATATGCAATATAATCAATTGATGAAAATAGCAGTAGGTAACTCTAAAATTTTCTACTCTGCACATTGATCCATTGCTTCCAGATGAATTTCCAAATGGGAAACCTAAAATTTGTACTGGGTTCATCAACGTCAGGAATCTGTAACCAACAGAAGTGAGTAAGTGGCAAAAATATGAATTAGTACATAAATTTGACAGACCAGTAAAACTTGAACTTTCATCATGAAAAAGGCATATGTACTCATTATTTACTGCTAGTTGACGCTGTACGGTTGTGAAGATATAGAAAGTTGAGAAACAAAAATAAGTCAATACTGTGAGTTAAGGACACGAATTCACTGAAGTTATGTGTTAAAACTTAAAAGGCAGAGTCGGTGTAGTATTGGAGATGTTTAACCTATGATATGGTAAATTTCATGCGTCTTTGACCAATAGTAATTTATGCATTACGCCTTATTACACTCATGAATTTCATGATTAACCTTTACTACTTCACATAAATTTTCAGTGTCCTTCTGTTATTGAACCATGGTCGGAGATAATAGATATCCAATCTAGTTAGCTTCATATCTCAATCAACATTAGTGTTAGATTTATGGAAGTACCAGTTTTTAAAATCATCTGAGTTCTAACAGTAGTATGAGAATTCTTTGTAATAGCAAAATGTTATTATTCATAGCAAAACATTAGTTCTTAATTTCAAGAGAACATATAGTGTGATAAAAGATATTTGGCTTAGTTTAAATTATACATGCTTTTTGTATATAAAACTATAAATTAATTAGATACGTTTTAACTTAGATTCTAACAGTACTTTAGTGCATTTTAGGTATGAAATTTATAAATATAATCCATCTTTTAAATACAATAGGTTGTAAGCAAATTAATGTTTGTAGGGGAAAAAACTTGAACTACAAATTTACATGCTTCACTAAAATATACAGCCAAAACAGACTAAATATGTATATTATTGAAAGAAGCTAGGTGTAATGCAAGGAAATATGTAAATTCCTTAAGAAATGTGTAACGACCCAAGGATTTTCGGCCTTGAAAATCAACAAAAATACATTTCTGTTCCACATGTCGACCTTCCAACCGAAAACATTGGATAGTTATTAGAAAGAAATTAGAGGGTGAGATAAGAAAGAAAGAAATATTAGAATAAAAGAAGAAACAACACAACACAAAGTTTCATATCGCAGCGGAACAAAATATAATACATAAATATATCTTTATTGAGAGCTTTTAAAATACTTACAATATCAGAGTACATCTCACATCTGGACAGTGATAATAACCTGTCCTCATATACAATACACAACGGAATAGTATCTATATAATATCGTACGTTTGAACACCTCCAGCTCGTCTCTGGACTTTGCATCATCCGATAACCTGGACCTGTACAACCCGGTCTAACCCGAGCATTTACAAAACACCGGGTCAGTCTGGTGAACTTGAGTGAGAAAAACTCGCATAGTATTAAGCGGAATCATCTAACTTGATTTTAAAGTTCAAAAAAAATCTTTTAGAAAGGAAAGGATAACCGTAAGACCAAATTCACACATAAATACGGACGGTTTTTAACTTACGATAATCCAAAACATTTTTGAAATCAATATCTTTTCTGATATTATAATAGTGTCTAAATACAAGTAGATATCAATCTAGTGGAACGCTTGCGTCTCACGCTCCACATATATAGTATACAATCAAAACCACAGGCGCTTATTGGAGATTGGATTTCGATTGTGACAAGGTATGGGACCACCTGCCAATAGTGTATCTCTAGAGGCGAATACACTGGGTTCACAAGAACGCCTTGCAACCCGGACCACACACGACCGACCACTCATTTCGCTTGAGTGTATCGAATGTATATCACCAACGATTGGGTGCGACCCACCGCTTCCCGAAAAAGGGACAGCATCGAAAAAGATTAAGAAGCAAATAAGATTTTCACTAGATAGGTGATTATACACCCTAATGGGAGGGACCCACATAGCCATGCTGCCTGCCCGATTTTTTTTGTCATTTACCGGTTGATGAGGCTTGAGGTTTGAATTTCCTTTACAACACCTGGCCACCATTCACTTTGAATGCCACATCGTCAGATCCGCCAGATCTCACCAATTGACGTCCATAGAAAAAAATACTCTATTTGGGAGCTGACCATCTATAGCACATTCAAATAAATCAACGTACGTGATTCTTTGGAAATACTCTGTCACACACTCGTCCATACAAGTCATCCAGGAACAGGATGAACCAAAGGTACTCTCCTGCTGCATCTCATATAGGAATCACCCAATGGGTTAGTAACGAGAAGTCCTTGCAACCCGTAGATTCCAACCACGACAGAACCAAAGTTTATCTCGGGTTGCAATCCCGGAGATTATTAGTGGTTCCTCCGTTTAATGAAGATCCACGGTCTTCAATGCTCCATCTCGATCATCTCTTGATATCTTCATGTATTTGTTGGTCGGAATGGTTTTCAAATATAAATTCGATCCCGGTCTTTCCACACCAACAATCGTATTAGACAGCTTTGATAGTCGGTGATTTAACCACCAAAATAAACAGTGTTTCAATCAAGATAGTCCAATGGGTTCACTGGTTCGGCATTCACACCACTTGGCCTTTTAATTTAAGACCAATGTAAATTTAAAACCCTTAAATATTTCGAAATTATGAATATAGTTTTCTCGTTTCTTTATTTAACATAAGATTCTTCTTTAAACCAATGCATTACTTAGGATAATCCTATATCATATTTAGTTTTCTATTTTCACTTTCAAACCATTTACCACATTAACATATAATATTAGGAAATCAATTCAACTTATTCCTCATAACATAACTTTACGAAACATACTCATTCGTTACTTGACAACGATAACAAATGCTTATTAATATAGAATAAGTCTATTTCAATACTCAACTTTACACTTCCCTTTAACCTTACGGATATCATTAAAATTTGATGCAATCTCCTTTATTCCCTTTTTCTTTGAAATCATCATATATATATATATATATTTTTTCACCAAAAATATTCTGTTATCATTTCACTAATGAAAAATAAAGTTTATTAATCACATTTACCACTACAACTCATATCATTCTAAGATAATCCTGAAGTCGTTCAAGTTGGGGTATTTTAGTTACCTCTCAGACCTTGATCAACCACGTTCATACACTAAAATAAATATAAGTTGTAATCCAAACCAAAATTTCATTCTAATCCCAATACAAATACCATTGAACTATTTTATTCAAAATACGGTTTCAAAACCCTCTTATCTCTTTAAAAATCTCTTCTCGAATATAACATTATTCCTTAAGTTAATAATAAAGTAATCCCTTATAAAAACGCCACTTTTTAACCTTTACCTTTCTTAATCAAATTTTATTCCATAATTCAGATTTGTTTATCAAATCCTATGATCCACTTCTTTGCCCTAGTTCACTTTTACCAATCCCTTTCCAAATCGTTCAACCTTCCCCGCTTTGCAATTCTTATTTCAATTTCCCATTTTCACTTAATCACATTTCTAAGTAACGTTAATTTAGAATTAACGATATAACACCTCAAACTCCTTTTATATAACACTGGTTTTAATAAAACCCTTTTATATAAATTCCCTTTTACATAACTCACATAACTAAGTAACATTTACTTCAAGCTATTTTATTTGCTTGAATTCCTTTTATAACTTCGTTATAAAAATTTGTGTTTTAAAAACCCGTTTATAAACTTCTTTCACCAAATCGATTGGATTTCATTCCACCTTCGATAAATTTTCATTAAAGTAATTTATAATTTCTTATTAACTAAAATAATAATTTATCTCAATCATTAACTACCTCAGTAGTTAGTGTCTTTATTAATTAAAATTAATAGTAATTTCCTCTTTTAAAGACCTTATTAAAATTTTAAAACCATATTCATTAACTATCTTATTAGATTAACTCAAACAAAACCAATTTCATAATCAATTTTAGTTACAATGGTTGACTTAGTCAACTCAAGGCACGGTTGTATCATTAACCGATTCCAGTTATTCTCACTTTTAAATTAATTAGTAATATAATTAATTTAAATCACTCCATGTAATTGTTTCTTAACCAAACAGTTATTCACTTTAACCGTTAGATTAATTTCTATTCGTGGGTTCATAAATCTGATTAATGTCAAAAGTTACATTATAAAATCAATTAATCATTAATTATAACTTAAATAATGAATATTAAATATTTGTTCCCTTTTTATAACTTTTATTCAAAATAATATATTCCGAAATCTATATCCAATATAAAATAAATTTATAACTTCAGTTCTATCAATTCACCTGACGGTAAATCTATATAAACAAAATAATTTACTTTTAGGCCATTTACTGCCAATAACTCAACCAATATAACCCATTGGAAAAATCAAACATAGGTTGAATTTCCAATCAATGATCAATACTCAAATCAATCACCCAAACATAACAGTTCATATGATAATATGAAATTAAATAATATATTTGAGGAATCCAGTTGGATCCCTCCAACCTGTTCTTCCCTGTATTCAAAACTGTTATCTCCAAATAGATCATTCAATTCTATTTAACTGATAAAATAAATAACGACCATCAACCAATTCACAAGCAATTCAAACAATTCAAATAATTTAAACACATTTATGTTATAAATGCGACCAACAAGGTAAGTTACCTTTGCTGGAAACAAATCGTCAAAATAACGATTTGGTATTTCACTGAAAATAAACGACAGTTTAATTTCATCAATTAAATCAACCAATAATTATAATACTAGCAAACAGTCAACCATAGTAAATAGAGCACACAAAACAAAAAAACCCAATTTATATAAAATATAAATGGGAAAAATACTGAGTGAGTTTAACTCACCGTGAGTTGATTCCGTTGTTCATACGGTTGAGTTTAATTAAATTAAACGAGTGTTTAATTTAATAAAAATCCAGTTGATTCCAGACTTGTGCAATTCTGTCCCCGTCAGTTCCAAAATGGAGCGTTCAACATTACGGTCCCAATGCCTTTTGTTTGGTTCAGTTTTGTCACATATGTACGAGTTATAGATATTATAACTATAAGTTTCAACTTGAATTATATAATTCTTTAATTAACTATTTATTAGTTTAATTTAATTACGTTTTAAATATCAGAAAATATGGCCGCACGATTTCACTTTGCTTCGGTTTCGTATGCTTCCCAGTTCTGCAACAAATAATATACTAAGTTAACACGATTGTAATAACCCAGAAATCCAAGCCAATTTAAAAATTTTATTTTGGCAATTTTAGTGAATTTTAATTATTTAAAATGAATTATTTTAAATAATAAGGATGAAAAAAATTTAGTTTGAATGGAATTAGAACGTATATATTTATATAGCTCGACCTTAGAATATAAATAATTATTTATAATTATTAAAGAATAGAAAATGGCGCGGTAGTTCGATAATTCGATTTCAAAATTCAATTGAACATACCGGTTGCAAAATAAACCGGATTTTAGCGAAACCAAAAATATTCGAATCTAATAGAGAATATCTTTCCAACGAATCTGAAAAATTGAAATTTCATAGCGGGGATAAAAAGTTACGCCCAGTTGAAAATTCAGAATAGTCGCTATGGAATTTTGGCCCTTAAAAATAGCTATTTTGCAAACGACCTCGGTTTTCTACGAAACCACTTTTGTTGGATCCGTGATGTCAAATTATTTCTAGATTCCAAAACTCGTAATTTTTTGAATCAATATGTGAGCGTGGCAAAGGAAAATGCGTTTGACCAGTTTCAGTTGATTTTAATCGACTGGAAAATGGCCATTTTTCAAACGGTCTCAGAATTTGGCGAAACTAGTTTTGTTAGGACCGTATCGTCAATACGAAGCTAGAAAATATTTTTTGGGAATTTTTAGAAGCCGTATGTGGCCCCGGTAAATTTAAATGTGTGTTCAAATTCAATATATAGATTTTTATTTTGATTTTAACGAAAACTGATTGGAACGACCGAACTGGCTTACGATACATATCCCATTATGTTCAGAATGGGGTTAATTAGCTAGGGACGATAGTCGGTGGGATCGATTTTGAGTTCGAAATAAAAAGATACCTTTTTGGGATTAAAAATAATAAAATATAAATTAATTATATAAAACCCCTTACTCGTTTCCTTCTCCCTCAGTCAACGCTCTTTGAAATAAATAAAAAAACCCGATCGACTCTCTCCCGTCGCCCCCCCTCTGACCTAGTCGCACGGCTCCTCCGCCGGACCCTCCACCGTGCCACTACATCTCGCGCCACCATCCCCTCTCCTTCGCCACTTCTCTCTCTCCTCTAGAAGCCTCGCTGCAAACCCAACCCCCCAAAAGCGACAGTGCCATGTGCCTCACCCCCTTACCTCGCATCGCCCTCGTTTCTCTCTCCTCCGTTCTACATAGCCTCGCACGCAGTTGAACCCCCACCGAGCTGCCGCACCCCCCCGACGTCGTCCACCACCTCCGACGAAAATGCAGACCCTCCCCTCTTCGATCTATAGTAAGACTTCTCTGAATTTAATTCATTCGTTTAATTTCTATAAAGTTAGCTTTAAATTCAGTTTTGTTTTAAGTAATTAGAAAAGATTAAATTTGTTACATGACAAAGTAATGATTTTTACTTATGCGAAGTTGTGATTTTTAACACGAAAAAGATAATATTTTTTTATCGTATAGAGAAGAATAAAAATATGATTTTTATATTATAGAAAGAACAAAAATATGATTTTTATATTATAGAAAAAAATATAATTTTTTATATAGAGAAGAGTGTTGTAAGAATATATGATTTTTATATATAAAGTGACATTATAAAAATGTGTTTTTTTTAAAATGAACATCATATTAAAATTATGATTTTTACTATGAACAACGTGAAAAGCAGTGAGATGGAATAAATTAAAATCAAAAAGGAATTCAGATGGTTCAGAGATTCAGAAATGAAATGGCGGAGTGGAACCCCTCGGTGAGAACTCCTCACTTTTATTTTAATTTCTAGTTGAAATATATACTAGGATGCAGACGGTGCTTAGTAGCACCCGACACCCGTCGTCCACAGACCATGGATGACTTGTTTGTTTGGTTGCTATGTTGTGAAATTTGATTGTGTGATTCGGAATGAAATAAAATATTTTATAGTGGAAAATATTTTATAGTTAAAATTATAATTTTTAACATTTATATAAAATAAATAATTATAAACAAATAGGAGGTTTGTTTATATACAATGATTTGATTGATATTGATTGGGATGATAAATTTTACACATCGCCCAACTGCACAAATAAAATCTGTGTCTGATTGATTGAAACCCCACACGGGTATTGGGATGAGATTTGACGTACACTAATCCCAATAATTAGTTGTATGTCAATTGATTGATTGACTGGCTGTTATAAGCATTAAATATTTATATTTAATGCTTATGCAGTTGTGTGGTGCACTCTGGATGATGGTTGATTATTTATCGTTGCTATTATATAAATGTGTTGTAGAAAATCCATATAATTAACATTATATGGTAATTGATTGGGCCTCATTCCAATATAGAAAATAAATTCATGTGTTGAATAGAATAAATATTTTTGTCTTGAATAGAAACCGTGTTTATTAGATTGACGCCATTTTGACGTGAACGATATTTATATCGAATTTATTCATTTTTAAATGAATATTGAAAAAAAATTGAAATTCGAATTAAATAGAAATGAATTGAAATTCGAACTAAATTGAAAAGATTTAAAATTCGAATTAATTTGAAATAGAATTGAAATCGTTTTGAATTGAATTTAAAACGGATTGAAATTGAATTGAAATCGATTTGAAATGAATTTAAAACGAATTTATATTTGAAAATTCAATTTTGATTTGAATTTGAGATGGAAGTTGAAATCGTTTTGAAAACGAATTTAAAAACGATTTATATAATACATTTTAAAAGGAAATTGACAATATATATATATATATATATATATATATATATATATATGGCCTGAATAGAACGCGCCGCGGCAGTTCGCGAATTTCGACCATTGACTTCGAATGGGTATTACGGGAGATCCGACCGTCGGATTCTCCTAAAATCGGAACCGTTGGGTTCGTATCAAAAAGATCTTTCTAACGAATGTTAGAAATTAGAAATCTAACGGTTGGATTTGAAATTATGTCCAAATCAAATTTGGAAAAGGTCGTTGTAAGTGCAGTTCGATGGCCGTTGATGGAAATCGACTGTACGGGCCTTGATAAAATTATTAAAAATATTAATAATTTGTGTAAATCATAAGAAATGATTTGTGAAGAATTGGGATGAAAAATCCCATATTTGAAAAGATAAAAATAGATTTTTATCGAAATGAACTAGTTTTGAACAAGAATTATAATTCTATTTATTTTTAAATAAACAAATTGAATTGGAAAAGGGTTTTGAAAGTAACCAGAATTTCCAATAATTGAATTGGAATGGATTTGAATCGAAATTGACTTTGGAATATTTCGATGTTGAATTTCGTGGTTATACAGATAGCGTTATGGAAATTTGAAAGATATATAGATATCATTATTTCCAATACGATATTTGTTGGTCGTAGAATTTGATATTGAATATAAGCCGATATATTTTCTATTCAGAGCCTTGTATTTAATATCAAATGTGATTTGGGTTTGTCGTGAACGGTGTCTTCATTAACACTGTTCTTAAGCCGAGTTGAGATAAAGATTAAATCTTTTTATTTTGATTTAATGAAGTGTACCAATTAAATGATATTTAATTGGAATTGAATTGGTATTGATTTTTGGGTTTATCGTGAACAGTGTTTTAAATAACACTTGTTCTTTAACCCGATAATTAATGGAATGTGATTTTGGGTTGTCGTAAATGGTATCTTCTATAATACTGTTCTTAGACCCAAAGGAGTTAAGAAAATCATAAACTAGCTGGAGATTAGTTAAGTTGTATGTTTCTGGGGTATTGATCTGATGTTGGTTTCGGCCTTCAGGGTTAATAATTAGGGAATTGATCACTTGCTAATTTACGGTTAGGGACTGATTGAAATGTGATGTGATTTTGGGGTTTATCGTGAACCATATTTTAAATGACACTGATTGTTTAACCCAGTCAAAGATTAAAACTAAGTGGAGTTTTAATGAATCTTTAATTAGATTGAAAAATCGAGAATGGAGTATCACCAGTTTTACTCCAGACGGTAGTTAAATCTTTAATTAGATTTGAACGTGAAATGGTAATTGAATTTATCGATAACACTGTGGTTTTAGATATGAAGTATGACTAGTTTTACTTCATGGGATAAATAGGTTGGGATTGGGAAATAAAACAAATGATTACTTCGGTAAGGTTCGTTAATCCCGACTAGTTTGAATTGATATTCAAAAGAAGATTAAAGGATAAATTTAAAGAATTTATCTTTGATAAAATTAATGGGAACCTTTCCCAAAGTATAAGAATATTTGAATAGAAGAATATTCTGAATTGGAATGAGGCGTATGTTGTGTCTGTGTAACACTTGTTTATTATATACGCGAGTTATTCAGAAAGACCGGGTTTATCCCATTCTGAATAACTGATTTGATGTGGTGTCGAGGATGAAGACGGTGGTCGAAGATCGGAAGTCTTCACGTCGTTTGGGTGATTACTGATTATCTTGATCGGGTCGTACACCCAAGAGGAGGGAATCAATTAGTGATCGTCCAGACGTACTTGGAGATCGATGGATATGCGGGGTACTAGGTGCCTCTGGTTTCGTTCAGACCCAGAACGAACTTGTAAATGGACAGTGTGTCTGACATTGGATTTTATTCTGTATGATTGATTTCTAATAAATATATATCTGTTTGGCGGCGGAGAATTTATTCTCTTGCTTAACGCCCTTCTCTGAGACGTACGAGCACAGAGGTTATATATTGATGGATATCAAACGCATGGAGTGAATTGCCTGTGTGGCATGCCTACGTGGCAATATGATGGAGGCTTCTATTGAAAAGCAGAGTCTTGTGGTTGATGATTAAAGCATAACCTGTAATAACCCGGAAAATCTGGGCCAGTTTAAAATTTTTATTTTGGCAATTTTAGCGAATTTTGAATATTTAAAATGAATTATTTTAAATAATATAGACGAGAAATTTATTTTGAATATAAATCGAACGTATATATTATATACGTCATCGTTAGAATATAAATAATTATTTTAAATTATAAATAGAATTGAAAATGGCGCGGTAGTTCGATAATTTGATTTCAAACATCAATTGAATGTACCGGGTGCAAAACAAACCGGATTTTAGTGAAACCAAAAACATTAGGATCTATTCGTGAATATCTTTCCAACGAATCCGACAAATCGAAATTTCATAGCGGGAATCAAAAGATATGTCCAGTTGAAAATTCTGAATAGTCGCTATGCAATTCAGGCCCTTAAAAATAGACATTTTGCAAACGACCTCGGATTTCGACGAAACCACTTTTGTTGGATCCGCAGTGTCAAATTATTGCTAGATTCCAAATTTCATAATTTTTCGAATCAATATGTGAGCATGGCAAAGGAAAACGCGTTTGACCAGTTTCAGTTGATTTTAATCGACTGGAAAGTGGCCATTTTTCTAACGGTCTCGGAATTCGACGAAACTAGTTTTGTTAGGACCGTATCGTCAATACGAAGCTAGAAAATATTTTTATGGAATTTTTAGAGTTAGTATGTGACCCCGGTAAATTGAAATGCGTGTTAAAATTCAATATATAGTGTTATATGTTGATTTTGACGAAAACAGATCGAAACGACCGAATCAGCTTACGATGCATATCCCATTGTGTTCGGAATGGGGGTGAAACGCTATGGATGGCAGGCGGTGGGCCTCGTTTTGAGGTCGAAAATAAAAGTTGCTTTTTGGTGAAAAATAAAATAATTAAATAAAAAAATAAAAAAAAATAAAACCCTTATCTCTTTAACCCCCCCTGGTCGTTATTTCCCAGATCAAAGAAAAAAAAGAAAAAAAAAAGAGGCGGAGAGGAGCAACGCGACTGTGATAACCCGGAAAATTCCCACCCTTTGAATCGACCATAAGCCACACAGGTCTGATCCAAAGAATGGAAATCTGCGGATACATCAACTTTGGGTATAGAACACATTAAAACAAATAACAGAAGACTTTTATAACACCATAATAAATATTACATCAGAGTACAGAATATATATCAGAATACATTGGTAATAAATACAGCGGAAGAATAAATTACAATAAATTTTATACATTGCAACGGAACTAATCTCAGTGGAAGGCTATCACATTTTGGCCACAGCTTCAGTCTTCAAACCAGGATCTTTCTTAATATATCTGCCAAATAAGCTACTCGACTGCCCGTGTGGAAAGAGGGCACCCGAGTTTGCAAAGTGAAACAAACTACAGGTCAGTCGTGGGACTGGTGTGAGAATTCTTTACTTAACTTATCTAATAAGAAGGCTAATCACAGGTCCACGCCGCTAACGCGGAACGAGTTTACTCCATTGAATTGCCAGTGCATAACTAAAGTAAATCGTCAAATAACGCAATGCTTTTCAGAAAAATAAAACCATTATAAGACCCAAATCCCATCACACAATGCAATGCAAGCCGGAGGATAGGGTTTTACCTTATAATGATCAAAAGATGCTTGATACGTAAAAACGGTATTGGTGTGTATATATATTTATAAAAACATTTCAGAGTAAATGTATCAATCCTAGACGGCATAGTACCCCCATCCTACTATGTCGCCATACTAGTTATACAGTAAAAACCGCAAGGAGCGTATTGGAAATTGGGTTTCCATCAAGAGTCAAGGCTAGGGAGGAGATCCTTACCGATTCGAGACATTCTAGCAATGCCCCAGGATTGGTACTCTGTCCAACCCTTGGATCCTGCAGGGCCGGTCCACACTTACTTTTGTGGATTAGAAATGCCTGAACACACGTTCCCCGGTTCTAGTGAACCTACAATACGGCCGAGGGCGACCGCATAAATCCGAGGCCTCGCAAAAAAAAAAATCCAACAACCACATAAGTAAATGTCTGGGCTCCATACCATGACACCACTTCTAGCTAAAAAAAAACGTGTGCACTCACTGCGTTCCCTTCTCCCGTTTTAGACTCCACCGGGCTGTGAGGCTCGCGAAGTCACGATATACACAAAGCAATGCCTAAATAGGCTGTGCTTTGATCATCAACCACAAGGCCTGCTTTTCAACAAAGCCTTGATCATTTGCATCTTAGCATGCCACATTGTCAGACCCTACCATATTATTGATCATCTACCAATATATATAACCTCTAAGCTCATACGTCTTAGAGAAGGGTGTTAAGTGGAGGATAAATTCTCTACCACCAAACAGAAATATATAATCAGTAGCGTTCAACAGTAGAAATGAATACAATATCAGACACACAATCCACTTACAAGTCCGTTCTGGGTCTGAACGAAACCGAAGAAACCTGGGTGGTTCTCGTATATCCGGACAATCAACACATACATCCGGACGACTACCACAGAAATCCCTTTAGGGCAGCTACTCCTATCGGAGACCTCAGTAGCAACACATCCATCTGATGTGAAAACCGCCGGTCTTCAACACCGTCTTCATCTTCGACTCTTCATCGTCGTAATAAATATTCGGAATGGGTAAAACCCGGTCTTTCCGAATAATCAGCGTATTTTATAATTAAAAATCAAGTGCTAAAAGAACACATCCAACACCTCATTCCAATTCAGAATATTCTTTTAAATGGCATATTATTAGGGAAAGGTTCCCATTCATTTTACCAAAGATAAATTCTTTAAATTATTCTTTAATCTTCTTTCTAGAAATTCATTTAAAACTCCAATTTGGTTTTAAATATCAAAAATCATTATTCAATGATTATTCCACTTTAAGAAATAAATCTTATCTTATTTAGGTTAAAGAACTAATGTCATTTAAAACATTATTTACGATAAACCCAAATCCTACTCCATTAAATGTGGAATTGTCACAGAAATCAAATCAATATATATAATCGGTATAAATTTCTATATCGGACTATAAATATAAATGGAATAACGGCAAAGCCTTTTAAATTCCATATATATTAACGGTCTTCATTCATAGAAGCTTATCTCAATTAATATTAAATCGAATTCCATTCCATTCCAATTTAATATATATAATCGGAAAACTTTCTTTTGGAAAAACTCTTATTATATCTTAATAAAAGATTTATAAATTCCAAATCACATTTTCCCTGTCAATTGGGTTAAAGAACAAATGTCGTTTAAAAACATAGTTAAGAATAAACCCAATTCACATTTCAACTTTATCCCGATTAATAAATATAATAGGAAACTCTAATAATCTTAATTAAAATATCCTTTTCTCAACTGGGTTTAAGAATAGTGTTATTTAAGACACTATTCATGACAAACCAAAATTCAATTTCACTTTAATTCAATTCCGTTGATTTATTTTACTAGTTAGTTAACGAGTTTACTTTGATAAAAATACATTTTTATCTTTTCAAATATGGGATCTTTCCATCCAAAATCTTTCTAAAGTATTTATTATGATTTTACATAATTTTTCCATATTTTTAAATTAGTTTTAAAACGATTCCAACTTTATTTTCAATTTTATATCAAAATTGAATATTCCTCTTCTTTATCATATCAGAATATTAATATTTCCAAAATATTAAATTTTACAAATCACTTCTTTTAAATATTCATTTCAAAATGAATAAAATTTATCGATAAACTCGTTCGGGTTAACAATGGCGTTGCTATTTAAAACAGATTTAATATATCAGTTCATTTTCTTATTTATTTATATTTATACTGGGCCAGACCTCTCACATTAAGCCTGCGACTTATGGATGCTGGATATGCCGGTTGGTTCCGGGCAGACTTATCCCATAAGTTGGGCTTAACCTCGTGTCAAAAAACCCAATTTGAATTCATGTACTTGGACCTCTCACATTAGGCCCAACATTTATGGCTGCTGGATATGCCGGTTGGGTCCGGGCAGACTTCCACCATAAATATGACCTAACCTCGTGTCCAAATACAATTTTAATTTATAATTATAATTATTTCTTGAAAATATTATTTTAAAATATTCTATATTTTAAAATCTCTAACTTCTAAAATAACCTATATTTCAGAATATAACTTAATATTTACCTTTTCAAAATAAACCTTGACCTTCATATTATCATAATATTAGTTATTCCAAAAATTGTGATATCAAAAATTACCATTCCAACTTTAAACGTAATCAGTCTATATCAATCTGTTTATGTTAGGTATTGAAACCAAATCTTCTGCATTTAATGTTAACATAAAAACGGAATCTTTTAAATTCAATTTTCTTATTATAATTGGAATGTAATTTTACCAATTCTAATAATTCATTAAAACTTTCCAAATGATAAAGATATAGTCTTCTTAATTCAAGCGTCAATTTATTCCATTAATTTAGTAATAAATGAAAATTATTCCTTTCATTTAAAATTGGAATGAGGCCCACACCATTTCCATATAATTCAATTATACGGAAATCATACATTTATTTCATATCAATTTTCAAACATCAACAACCAAAGTGCATTTCTAATTAACCACAAGGGTGACGTGTATTCAATATCAGCCCTTGACCCATGTGGGGTTTCAACCAACACAATTCGAGTAATAGAAAATAAATTGTGCTTCTGGACGACGTGTGAAAATTGATCGTCCAGTCACATAAAGAAGCCAGGTCGCTTGTAAATGGCGGTGTATACAAGTGCTCAACTAGAAACCTAAATAATATGCACAATTTAACAATGTTCACATAATAGGTGTAACGGTTTTTAATTTCATTCTTTTTTAATGAAACAATTTCATAATAAAACATACTCTTTTTGTACCGTTTCATCTTAATGTAAACAGTTCATCTTTAAATATTTCCATTTAAACCAATTCATAAATAAAGGACAAACTTTATTCATTTTGATCCCTTTTTTTTAAATAAAGAATAAAATTTTATTCATTTTAGTCCCTTTAAAATAAAGAATAAAACTTTATTTAATTTAGTCCTTTTTGGATAAAGAACAAATCCTTTATTCGTTTAAGTCCTTTAAAAAAAACAAACCTTTTATTCATACCTTTTATTAAAAATAAAAGTTTAACCAAACTCCATCTTTAATCCAAAATAAAAATCAAGACTTTATTTATTTTAAAATAAAAACCACAACTTTATTCATTTTAAAATAATTATGACGTTACAGGTCAAGTGTAATTATGGTGCTGTTTTCCTGAAATTTTGAATTACACAACGCGAACTGCATGTGCCTGAAACGTTGAATTAATATTTTATATTCGAAAATATAATTATAAACCATTTCAAAAACATAATTTTATTTCAAAATTTCGTATTAAATAAAGATATCATCTTTATTTTTCAAAAAGAATGATAAAACCAATATTTTGTTCTTTTTGTCCAAAAAGGCCATTTTGCATAAAAACCCAAATTTTGCCATAAATCAATTAAAATATTATTTTTATCAAAAATCAATATTTTAATTAAAGATTCATTACCATGTAGTCCAATAAAAATGAAATATTTATTTAGTTCAACGATTGTGCACAAAATTCATGTTTGATTGTAAAACATGAAAAAAATGAGATTTTGGTGCAAAATCTCCAAACCAAATAAAATCCACTTTCATGAACAACAATACAAATTATAATTTTTTTTTTGAAATATAAGTTTTCATGAAATTTAATAAGTAAAGAATGAATCTTTAATTTGCGCATAAACATCAATCTCCATAGATTAAGCCAAATCACATCAACAACGTATGCAACAACAATTTGACAATAATAACCCAAACAACAATCACCAATTTCAATCATACATCGCCAATTCATTTTTGTGTACATACAAACATCAATAACACAGGGCAAGAAATAATTAAATTAAAAGATTATAAAAAAATATATATAATCTCACCGTTTCATCTCTGGTCTATTTCATTGTGTAGATCCGGTCGAAGCGAATCCAATGCATCTAAAATCATCTGATTTCATTTTTTGTTTAACCTTAACCCAAAATTTAGGCCATCTTCTTCTTCGTTCTGATTTCCAGGAAGACACGCACAAAAATTCCACCAATCTTCATCATTGCTGCACCAAAAGCCGTTCCCCTGAGACCCATCCGCCGTCATGACGACGAAGCCCATACACTAACCACCACCGCCGATTTGCCTCTGACTTCAGCGCCTTAGAGCGTGAGATCCTCTCAATCCGCTCATCATAATTCAATCATGACCGTTGATGTTGGAGGTCATGTCATGCTCTTCGATTTTCCATTTATTTATTTATTTATTTTTGAGTTGATGAATTCTTTGAGTAGATTAGGAGAGAAAGAAAGAAAAAAGGAGAAAGGGAGAGTGTAGCCATAGATTTTAGAAACGGTGGCTGCTTTATTTATGAAATTAGGGTTAGGGAAGTGAAAGGATATTATATAGTGGAGGAAATTATTATTTTTATTCCTTTTAATTAATATTTTTATTTATTTATTTATGATGTCTGCAGATTGTAAATATAAAGAGAATAGAGAATAACAACAAAAAAAGGGGTGGAATAAAGGGTATAGTTTTATATCTAAAAATGAATTTGATTGATTATTAGAAGAGGAGAGAGAGTAGAGAATAAAGGCGCCAGTTTTTTCCCCAAATGCCTCTTTGTATTTATAAACAAATTAAATGCTTGCCCTTTTTTTTCTAATTGTTTAAGTTAAGCTACTTTTTTAAATTTCAAAACATGCAATATTAAATATCATAATTTAAGGAACCTATTTAATTGCAAGAAAGAATAAGTGAAAGAGAAATAGATATATACATATAGTTGATTTAAATGAAAGAAAAAGAAAATGTGAAGACCCGTAACTTCCCCGTAAAGGAAAGCGTCGGATAGTTCGAGAACAAACCACAACAGAACGCAAACAGAAGAACATTTCATTGTATATTACAACAATGCATCAGATTACAAGAATATACAGAGTATAAATGAATATTACACAGAAATATCAGAGATTTAAATTACATTTAAATACATCGCAGCGGAAAATAATACAATACACAACTAGAAGAGATATACGGATACAAAGCTTTCCGGATATCGTTCCAGCTGTAAACCAGGATCCTGTGAATATAAATCTGCAAAACCAAAACTACTAGCTGCCCGTGTCAAAATAGGGGCACCCAGAGTTTAGGTTAAAACAATAAACTCTAGGTCAGTCATGTGACTGGTGTGAGAACTAAAACAGTTATTAATCTTTATTTTTAAAGTTAGGCCAAACAAGGGACCACGCCGTATAACACGGAACGGGTTTCCTCCCAAGAATACCAGTGCATAAAACAACAGCGCAATGCTAAATAAAGAAAAATGAAGCTGTTATAAGACCCAGGTCCTATCACACAATGCAACGCAAGCCGGGGGATAGGGTTTTTACCTTATAACAGCCAAAGAATGCTTGATACGTTTAAAACAAATCGTTTGATACTATTATAAGTGCATAGTGTATAAAACAACTTCAAATCATAAGTATCAATCATAGGCGGCATGAGCGCCCCATCCCACTATGTCGCCATACTAGGCTCTACAAATAAAACCGCAAATGTCACGTATTTGGAAGCTGGATTTCCATCTATGAACCGAGGCTAGGGATCGTCCTCACCGAATTCGTGACTCTCTAGCCCGAGCCACAGGCAAGCGCGCAGGCAAGCCTTTAGATCCTCAGGGCCGGTCCACCGATGTGGATTATTATGCCTGAACACTACGTCTCCCCACCCTATGGGGTGTAAGTCTGGTCCGTCAGCCGACCAGAATGCATCGGCCGAAACCGATATAACCGAGGCGCCTCGCAACAGCAACAACCACATAAGTCAAACTCGTCAGGGCGTGTAAAACCACTGACGCCACTTCTAGCTAGAAAGAAACGCATGCCCTCCCTGACGTCCTCTCCCGTTTTTGGTTCATACCGGGTGTGAAGCTCGCGAATCAACGTTACACAAAGCTACGCCACAAAGGCCTGGCTTTGATCATCACCACAAGACTTTTCTTTTCAACAGAAGCCTCGATCAATTGCCACTTAGGCATGCCACACAGGCAATTCACTCCATGCGTTTGATATCCATCAATATATAACCCCTGAGCTCGTACGTCTCAGAGAAGGGCGTTAAGCAAGAGAATAAATTCTCCGCTGCCAAACAGATATATATTTAATAGAGATCAATCACACGGACTAAAATCCAATGTCAGACACACAGTCCATTTACAAGTCCGTTCTGGGTCTGAACGAAACCGGAGGCACCTAGTACCCCGCACATCCATCGATCTCCAAGTACGTCTGGACGATCACCAACTGTTTCCATCTTCTTGGGTGTACAGCCCAATCAAGATCATCAGTTATCACCCAAACGACGTGAAGACCTCCGGTCTTCGACCACCGTCTTCATCTTCGACACCACGTCGAATCAGTTATTCAGAATGGGATAAACCCGGTCTTTCTGAATAACTCGCGTATATATTATAAAAGTGCTACACAAACACAACATACGCCTCATTCCAATTCAGAATATTCTTTTATTCAAATATTCCTATACTTTGGGAAAAGTTCCCATTAATTTTATCCAAGATAAATTCTTTAAATTTATTCTTTAATCTCCTTTGAATATCAATTCAAACTAGTCGGGATTAGCGAACCACACCGAAGTAATCATTTATTTTATTTTCCCAATCCCAACCTATTCATCCCATGAAGTAAAACTGGTAGTTATTCATATCTAACACCACAGTGTTATCGGTAATTCAATTACCATTTCACGTTCAAATCTAATTAAAGATTTAACTATCGCTTGGAGTAAAACTGGTGATACTCCATTCTCGATCTTTTCAATCTATTTAAAGATTCATTAAAACTCCACTTAGTTTTAATCGTTAACTGGGTCAAAGAATCAGTGCCATTTAAAACACGGTTCACGATAAACCCAAAATCACATTCATTAATTATCGGGTTAAAGAACGAGTGTTATTTAAAACACTGTTCACGATAAACCCAAAAATCAATATCAATTCAATTCCAATTAAATATTATTTAATTGGTACACTTCATTAAATCTAAATAAAAAGATTTAATCTTTTCTCAACTGGGTTCAAGAACAGTGTTAGTGAAGACACCATTCACGACAAACCCAAATCACATTTGATATTCAATATAAGGCTCTGAATAGAAAATATATCGGCTTATATTCAATATCAAATTCTACGATTAACAAATGTCGTATTGGAAATAACGATATAAATATATATCTTTCAAATTTCCATAACAACATCCGTATAATCACGAATTCCAACATCGAAATATTCCGAAGACAATTTCGATTCAAATCCACTCCAATGCAATCATTGGAATTCTGGTTATTTTTAAAACCCTTTTCAAATTCAATTTATTTATTTAAAAATAAATAGAATTATATTTCTAGTTCAAAACTAGTTCATTTCGATAAAAATCTATTTTTATCTTTTCAAACATGGAGTTTTCCCTCCCAATTTTTCCCCAATCATTTCTTATGATTTTACACAAATTATTACTGTTTTTAATAATTTTATCAAGGCCCGTACAGTCGATTTCCATCCACGGCCATCGAACTGCACTTACAGCGACCTTTTTCAAATTTGATTTGGACATAATTCCAAATCCAACCGTTTGATTTCAAATTTCTAATATTCCTTAGAAAGCTCTTTTCGATACGAACCCAACGGTTCCGGTTTTAGGAGAATCCGACGGTCGGATCTCCCGTAATGTCCGTTTGAAATAAATGGTCGAAATTCACGAACTACCGCTGCGCGGCGCGTTCTATTCAGGCCATTATATTATATATATAATGTATATAATATATTTCGTCGATTTCTATTTAAAACGAATTATATAAATAGTTTTAAATTCGTTTCAAAAGCAATTTCAACTTCCATTTCAATTCAAATCAAAATTTGATTCTTCTTTATAAATTCGTTTTAAAATTCATTTCTGTTCAATTCAAATTTCAATTCAATTTGAATTCATTTCAATTCGCTTTCAATTCCATTTGAAATCGTTTTCAATTCAATTAATTTCGAAATCGTTTTCAATTCAATTCATTTCGAAATCGTTTTCAATTCAATTCATTTCGAAATCGTTTTCAATTCAATTCATTTCGAAATCGTTTTCCATTCAATTCATTTCGAAATCGTTTTCAATTCAATTCATTTCGAAATCGTTTTCAATTCATTTCGAAATCGTTTTCAATTCAATTCATTTCGAAATCGTTTTCAATTCAATTCATTTCGAAATCGTTTTCAATTCAATTCATTTCGAAATCGTTTTCAATTCAATTCATTTCGAAATCGTTTTCAATTCAATTCATTTCGAAATCGTTTTCAATTCAATTCATTTCGAAATCGTTTTCAATTCAATTCATTTCGAAATCGTTTTCAATTCAATTCATTTCGAAATCGTTTTCAATTCAATTCATTTCGTAATCGTTTTCAATTCAATTCATTTCGAAATCGTTTTCAATTCAATTCATTTCGAAATCGTTTTCAATTCAATTCATTTCGAAATCGTTTTCAATCAAATTCATTTTGAAATCGTTTTCAATTCAATTCATTTCGAAATCGTTTTCAATTCAATTCATTTCGAAATCGTTTTCAATTCAATTCATTTCGAAATCGATTTCAATTCAATTCATTTCGAAATCGTTTTCAATTCAATTCATTTCAAAATGAATAAAATCGATATAAATATCGTTCACGTCAAAATGGCGTCAATCTAATCAACACGGCTTCATATATTGATATTTTCAAATATTCCATTTCGAATATTTCTATTTCAAATATTTCTATTTTAAAACTGGAATGAGGCCCAATCAATTACCATATAAAGTTAATTATATGGATTTTCGTACAACACATGTATATAATAGCATGGAAAAATAATCAACCATCAACCAAAGTGCACTACACTGTATAAGCATCAAATATAGATATCCAACGCTTAAAACAGCCTGTCAATCAACCGATCGACATATTCAATCAATCGGGATGAGTGAACTTCAAATTTCATCCCAACACCCGTGTGGGGTTTCAAACAATCAAACACATATTTTATTTGTGCTGTTGGGCGATGTGTAAAATTTATCGACCCAATCAATGTCCTTCAAATAGGTGTACATAAACAAACCGTCTGGTTTGTAAATGAATATTTTATTTTATTCACTTTCACTATATTCATTCTCACGTTAAAAATTATATTTTTAACGATAAAACATTTTATTCCAACATATGAATTTCTATTATTCATTTACACAATAAAATGATATTTTTATTTTCTAACTTATTTTAGAAAATTTCGGCAGCATAACGGCACGATACTAGAAACGGGACGAGGCCTAGCCTTATCCCCGGTCTAGTGAAGGCCCACGCCATTCACATATCAATCAATCCATTTAATTTCACCAAACAATTCAATTTCAATCAAATAATCTAACTCATCTATGCAACCAAACAAACAAGTCCATGGTCTGTGGACGATTGTGTCGGGTGCTACTAAGCACCGTCTGCATCCTAGTATATATATATAACTAGAAACGAAATTGAAAGGTGAGAAATTCTCACCGAAAGCTATCCAAACATCTTGACTCTTCTTTAATAGAAATCATCGCCATTCTCGCCTTTTGTTACCTTCGTTGTCCGCTTTCACTACATATGTAAAAATCACATTTTTACTTCGCTATCCAATATATAAAAATCGAATTTTTACTTCGCTATTCAATATATAAAAATCGAATTTTTACTTCGCTATTCAATATATAAAAATCGAATTTTTATTTCGATGTTCAATATATAAAAATCATATTTTTATTTCGATGTTCAATATATAAAAATCGAATTTTTATTTCGAAGTTCAACATATAAAAATCATATTTTTATTTCGAAGTTCAATATATAAAAATCATATTTTTATTTCGAAGTTCAATATATAAAAATCATATTTTTATTTCGAAGTTCAACATATAAAAATCATATTTTTATTTCGAAGTTCAATATATAAAAATCATATTTTTATTTCGAAGTTCAATATATAAAAATCATATTTTTATTTCGAAGTTCAATATATAAAAATCGAATTTTTATTTCGAAGTTCAACATATAAAAATCGAATTTTTATTTCGAAGTTCAACATATAAAAATCGAATTTTTATTTCGAAGTTCAATATATAAAAATCATATTTTTATTTCGAAGTTCAACATATAAAAATCATATTTTTATTTCGAAGTTCAATATATAAAAATCATATTTTTATTTCGAAGTTCAACATATAAAAATCATATTTTTATTTCGAAGTTCAATATATAAAAATCATATTTTTATTTCGAAGTTCAATATATAAAAATCACATTTTTAAAACCAACATCATTTAGATTTTTAAATCAAGCTACCTATTTAAAAACAGCACTTATATATCTATATTTAGAACAATGTTTTATTATTTAAAATAACTGAATTTAACCTACGTTTTACTATCTTAAAAACTGATTTTAATCTATGCTTTACTATTTTAACAGTTAAACTAAAAATAAAAATCATTAAAACTTACATTTTTCGAGCCAAAAAGGGGGGAAAGACCCACGGCAGTGCTTAGGAGGAGGAGGGAAGGTCTGAAACGGCGCTGGTCTGAGATGAAGGGCTGAGGGGCGGCTTCGCGGTGGTGGGTCTGGTGCTGTTGAGCGTTGCGGGTGGTCGAGAGGGGACCGCAGGCGTCTGCAGAGGTGGTGCGGTCGATGGTGGGGTTCGCTTCAGGGAGGGGGGTGCGACCTCGAATCGGTCGGAAGAAAGAGGGGAGCAGGGAGAAGAAGACGGGCGGAGCGGGGGGGGCTCGGCGTCTCTGGCGGCGGCGACATGGGATTGGTGGAGGATCGACGCCCCCTTTTTTCTTTTTTTTTTTCTTTTTTTTTTGATTTCTTTCTGAAATGATACGGGGGGGGGGGGGGGGGGCAGAGAGGATGTAGGAGAAGGGATTTCTCTTTTTTTATTATTATTATTATTTTATTCGTAAAAAGTGGACTTTTACATACGAATCTCAAATCGAGCCCAACGACTGTCGTCCCTAACGTATTACCCCCATTCCGAACACAATGGGATATATTTCGTAACCCAATTCGGCTGTTACAATCAGTTTCCGTTAAATTTACATTTAAATCACTATATTGAATTTTAAACGTACATTTCAAATTACCGGGGTCACATACTAACTAGAAAAATTCTAGAAAAATATTTTCTAGCTTCGTATTGACAATACGGTCCTAACAAAACTAATTTCGTCGAAATCCGAGGTCGTTTGCAAAATTCCCATTTTTAAGGGCCTGAATTCCATAGCGACTATTCAGAATTTTCAACCGGACATATCTTTTGATTCCCGCTATGAAAATTTGATTATTCGGATTCGTTGGAAAGATATCATCAATTAGATCCCAATATTTTTGGTTTCACTAAAATCCGGATTGTTTTGCACCCGGTACATTCAATTGAAGTTTGAAATCGAATTATCGAACTACCGCGCCATTTTCAATTCTATTTTAATTATATATATAATTATTTATATTCTAGCGACGACGCGTATAATATATACGTTCTAATTCTATTCAAAATAAATTTTCTCGTCGATATTATTTAAAATAATCCATTTTAAATAATCAAAATCCGCCAAAATTGCCAAAATAAAAATTTTAAACTGGCCCAGATTTTCGGGTTATTACAATCTCCCCCACTTAAAACTTTTCGTCCCCGAAAAGGAACAAAGTCGAAAGTGGTTTGATTAATCAACACTACGCTCGATCCGGCTTCCATTCTCCAACTTTTCGGTTTCTGAGAATTTTCAAATTTTCAAAAATTTGGCTAACACCCTAAATTTTTGAAAAATTTCGCCATAACCTCCCCTGCACCGGGAGCATCGGGGAATTTCAAATAGCTTCCCCGGTCCTTCAGATCTCAAAAAGAAAAAGAAAAAGCCAAGCGGCTAGCCAATAGGCTCATAAAATCATCATCACCCAAACAAAACAGTAAATTATGTAGTAAACATGTACCTATTTGTCGGGCAAACAAATTTTATTCTCTGCTCTAGCCTCCTTGCTATGACCTGTTCAATGATATATATGTATATGCAAGCAAATGCGGCCAATTTTCAATACAATTCAATATTCGGTTCAATTAGGCTCAATGGCTAAAAATTAGCAAACAAATAAACAAACAACACAAACATCAATCAATTAGTGAATTTAACGTTTCAAATTCATAATTTTTGATATATATACAAAAAATCCTGTTTTTGATGCCAAATCACAACAATAAGCCCTATCAAATTTTGGTTCTCACACCAGTCAATAGGAAATATATAGAAATCCCACTTTCGTCACTCGAACATAAATTCTAATGATGGAGCTCCATCATCAAAATCATCTCCGGGCGATTAGAGTGTAATTCTATATCTATCCAGTATATTAAAACTTCGAATACACGCTAGCTAGGCGCATACGCAAAATCTTTATATTTTGGATTGTCCTAATCAATATAAAATAAACAATCAAATACGAATAATTGATTTAAATTTTCAAAACAAAATTGTTTTCATTTTCAAAAATATACTCTTCACACTCGTTCTAGGATACTACTGATCCCATCTCTAACGAGTCACTCTCATTGGATATTGCTAATCCAATATCTGATGAATTCTTTCGTACGGTTCTAATGTGTTTTGTTCTCTAGCTTTGTAAACCAAAGCTCTGATACCAACTGTGAAGACCCGTAACTTCCCCGTAAAGGAAAGCGTCGGATAGTTCGAGAACAAACCACAACAGAACGCAAACAGAAGAACATTTCATTGTATATTACAACAATGCATCAGATTACAAGAATATAAAGAGTATAAATGAATATTACACAGAAATATCAGAGATTTAAATTACATTTAAATACATCGCAGCGGAAAATAATACAATACACAACTAGAAGAGATATACGGATACAAAGCTTTCCGGATATCGTTCCAGCTGTAAACCAGGATCCTGTGAATATAAATCTGCAAAACCAAAACTACTAGCTGCCCGTGTCAAAATAGGGGCACCCAGAGTTTAGGTTAAAACAATAAACTCCAGGTCAGTCATGTGACTGGTGTGAGAACTAAAACAGTTATTAATCTTTATTTTTAAAGTTAGGCCAAACAAGGGACCACGCCGTATAACACGGAACGGATTTCCTCCCAAGAATACCAGTGCATAAAACAACAGCGCAATGCTAAATAAAGAAAAATGAAGCTGTTATAAGACCCAGGTCCTATCACACAATGCAACGCAAGCCGGGGGATAGGGTTTTTACCTTATAACAGCCAAAGAATGCTTGATACGTTTAAAACAAATCGTTTGATACTATTATAAGTGCATAGTGTATAAAACAACTTCAAATCATAAGTATCAATCATAGGCGGCATGAGCGCCCCATCCCACTATGTCGCCATACTAGGCTCTACAAATAAAACCGCAAATGTCACGTATTTGGAAGCTGGATTTCCATCTATGAACCGAGGCTAGGGATCGTCCTCACCGAATTCGTGACTCTCTAGCCCGATCCACAGGCAAGCGCGCAGGCAAGCCTTTAGATCCTTAGGGCCGGTCCACCGATGTGGATTATTATGCCTGAACACTACGTCTCCCCACCCTATGGGGTGTAAGTCTGGTCCATCAGCCGACCAGAATGCATCGGCCGAAACCGATATAACCGAGGCGCCTCGCAACAGCAACAACCACATAAGTCAAACTCGTCAGGGTGTGTAAAACCACTGACGCCACTTCTAGCTAGAAAGAAACGCATGCCCTCCCTGACGTCCTCTCCCGTTTTTGGTTCATACCGGGTGTGAAGCTCGCGAATCAACGTTACACAAAGCTACGCCACAAAGGCCTGGCTTTGATCATCACCACAAGACTTTGCTTTTCAACAGAAGCCTCGATCAATTGCCACTTAGGCATGCCACACAGGCAATTCACTCCATGCGTTTGATATCCATCAATATATAACCCCTGAGCTCGTACGTCTCAGAGAAGGGCGTTAAGCAAGAGAATAAATTCTCCGCCGCCAAACAGATATATATTTAATAGAGATCAATCACACGGACTAAAATCCAATGTCAGACACACAGTCCATTTACAAGTCCGTTCTGGGTCTGAACGAAACCGGAGGCACCTAGTACCCCGCACATCCATCGATCTCCAAGTACGTCTGGACGATCACCAACTGTTTCCATCTTCTTGGGTGTACAGCCCAATCAAGATCATCAGTTATCACCCAAACGACGTGAAGACCTCCGGTCTTCAACCACCGTCTTCATCTTCGACACCACGTCGAATCAGTTATTCAGAATGGGATAAACCCGGTCTTTCTGAATAACTCGCGTATATATTATAAAAGTGCTACACAAACACAACATACGCCTCATTCCAATTCAGAATATTCTTTTATTCAAATATTCCTATACTTTGGGAAAAGTTCCCATTAATTTTATCCAAGATAAATTCTTTAAATTTATTCTTTAATCTCCTTTGAATATCAATTCAAACTAGTCGGGATTAGCGAACCACACCGAAGTAATCATTTATTTTATTTTCCCAATCCCAACCTATTCATCCCATGAAGTAAAACTGGTAGTACTTCATATCTAACACCGTAGTGTTATCGGTAATTCAATTACCATTTCACGTTCAAATCTAATTAAAGATTTAACTATCGCTTGGAGTAAAACTGGTGATACTCCATTCTCGATCTTTTCAATCTATTTAAAGATTCATTAAAACTCCACTTAGTTTTAATCGTTAACTGGGTTAAAGAATCAGCGCCATTTAAAACACGGTTCACGATAAACCCAAAATCACATTCATTAATTATCGGGTTAAAGAACGAGTGTTATTTAAAACACTGTTCACGATAAACCCAAAAATCAATATCAATTCAATTCCAATTAAATATTATTTAATTGGTACACTTCATTAAATCTAAATAAAAAGATTTAATCTTTTCTCAACTGGGTTCAAGAACAGTGTTAGTGAAGACACCATTCACGACAAACCCAAATCACATTTGATATTCAATATAAGGCTCTGAATAGAAAATATATCGGCTTATATTCAATATCAAATTCTATGATTAACAAATGTCGTATTGGAAATAACGATATAAATATATATCTTTCAAATTTCCATAACAACATCCGTATAATCACGAATTCCAACATCGAAATATTCCGAAGACAATTTCGATTCAAATCCACTCCAATGCAATCATTGGAATTCTGGTTATTTTTAAAACCCTTTTCAAATTCAATTTATTCATTTAAAAATAAATAGAATTATATTTCTAGTTCAAAACTAGTTCATTTCGATAAAAATCTATTTTTATCTTTTCAAACATGGAGTTTTCCCTCCCAATTTTCCCCCAATCATTTCTTATGATTTTACACAAATTATTACTATTTTTAATAATTTTATCAAGGCCCGTACAGTCGATTTCCATCCACGGCCATCGAACTACACTTACAGCGACCTTTTTCAAATTTGATTTGGACATAATTCCAAATCCAACCATTAGATTTCAAATTTCTAATATTCCTTAGAAAGCTCTTTTCGATACGAACCCAACGGTTCCGGTTTTAGGAGAATCCGACGGTCGGATCTCCCGTAATGTCCGTTTGAAATAAATGGTCGAAATTCACGAACTGCCGCTGCGCGGCGCGTTCTATTCAGGCCATTATATTATATATATAATATATATAATATATTTCGTCGATTTCTATTTAAAACGAATTATATAAATAGTTTTAAATTCGTTTCAAAAGCAATTTCAACTTCCATTTCAATTCAAATCAAAATTTGATTCTTCTTTATAAATTCGTTTTAAAATTCATTTCTATTCAATTCAAATTTCAATTCAATTTGAATTCATTTCAATTCGCTTTCAATTCCATTTGAAATCGTTTTCAATTCAATTCATTTCGAAATCGTTTTCAATTCAATTCATTTCGAAATCGTTTTCAATTCCATTCATTTCGAAATCGTTTTCAATTCAATTCATTTCGAAATCGTTTTCAATTCAATTCATTTCGAAATCGTTTTCAATTCAATTCATTTCGAAATCGTTTTCAATTCAATTCATTTCGAAATCGTTTTCAATTCAATTCATTTCGAAATCGTTTTCAATTCAATTCATTTCGAAATCGTTTTCAATTCAATTCATTTCGAAATCGTTTTCAATTCAATTCATTTCGAAATCGTTTGCAATTCATTTCGAAATCGTTTTCAATTCAATTCATTTCGAAATCGTTTTCAATTCAATTCATTTCGAAATCGTTTTCAATTCAATTCATTTCGAAATCGTTTTCAATTCAATTCATTTCGTAATCGTTTTCAATTCAATTCATTTCGAAATCGTTTTCAATTCAATTCATTTCGAAATCGTTTTCAATTCAATTCATTTCGAAATCGTTTTCAATCAAATTCATTTTGAAATCGTTTTCAATTCAATTCATTTCGAAATCGTTTTCAATTCAATTCATTTCGAAATCGTTTTCAATTCAATTCATTTCGAAATCGTTTTCAATTCAATTCATTTCAAAATCGTTTTCAATTCAATTCATTTCGAAATCGTTTTCAATTCAATTCATTTCAAAATGAATAAAATCGATATAAATATCGTTCACTTCAAAATGGCGTCAATCTAATCAACACGGCTTCATATATTGATATTTTCAAATATTCCATTTCGAATATTTCTATTTCAAATATTTCTATTTTAAAACTGGAATGAGGCCCAATCAATTACCATATAAAGTTAATTATATGGATTTTCATACAACACATGTATATAATAGCATGGAAAAATAATCAACCATCAACCAAAGTGCACTACACTGTATAAGCATCAAATATAGATATCCAACGCTTAAAACAGCCTGTCAATCAACCGATCGACATATTCAATCAATCGGGATGAGTGAACTTCAAATTTCATCCCAACACCCGTGTGGGGTTTCAAACAATCAAACACATATTTTATTTGTGCTGTTGGGCGATGTGTAAAATTTATCGACCCAATCAATGTCCTTCAAATAGGTGTACATAAACAAACCGTCTGGTTTGTAAATGAATATTTTATTTTATTCACTTTCACTATATTCATTCTCACGTTAAAAATTATATTTTTAACGATAAAACATTTTATTCCAACATATGAATTTCTATTATTCATTTACACAATAAAATGATATTTTTATTTTCTAACTTATTTTAGAAAATTTCGGCAGCATAACGGCACGATACTAGAAACGGGACGAGGCCTAGCCTTATCCCCGGTCTAGTGAAGGCCCACGCCATTCACATATCAATCAATCCATTTAATTTCACCAAACAATTCAATTTCAATCAAATAATCTAACTCATCTATGCAACCAAACAAACAAGTCCATGGTCTGTGGACGATTGTGTCGGGTGCTACTAAGCACCGTCTGCATCCTAGTATATATATATAACTAGAAACGAAATTGAAAGGTGAGAAATTCTCACCGAAAGCTATCCAAACATCTTGACTCTTCTTTAATAGAAATCATCGCCATTCTCGCCTTTTGTTACCTTCGTTGTCCGCTTTCACTACATATGTAAAAATCACATTTTTACTTCGCTATCCAATATATAAAAATCGAATTTTTACTTCGCTATTCAATATATAAAAATCGAATTTTTACTTCGCTATTCAATATATAAAAATCGAATTTTTATTTCGATGTTCAATATATAAAAATCATATTTTTATTTCGATGTTCAATATATAAAAATCGAATTTTTATTTCGAAGTTCAACATATAAAAATCATATTTTTATTTCGAAGTTCAATATATAAAAATCATACTTTTATTTCGAAGTTCAATATATAAAAATCATATTTTTATTTCGAAGTTCAACATATAAAAATCATATTTTTATTTCGAAATTCAATATATAAAAATCATATTTTTATTTCGAAGTTCAATATATAAAAATCATATTTTTATTTCGAAGTTCAATATATAAAAATCGAATTTTTATTTCGAAGTTCAACATATAAAAATCGAATTTTTATTTCGAAGTTCAACATATAAAAATCGAATTTTTATTTCGAAGTTCAATATATAAGAATCATATTTTTATTTCGAAGTTCAACATATAAAAATCATATTTTTATTTCGAAGTTCAATATATAAAAATCATATTTTTATTTCGAAGTTCAACATATAAAAATCATATTTTTATTTCGAAGTTCAATAAATAAAAATCATATTTTTATTTCGAAGTTCAATATATAAAAATCATATTTTTATTCGAAGTTCAATATATAAAAATCACATTTTTAAAACCAACATCATTTAGGTTTTTAAATCAAGCTACCTATTTAAAAACAGCACTTATATATCTATATTTAGAACAATGTTTTATTATTTAAAATAACTGAATTTAACCTACGTTTTACTATCTTAAAAACTGATTTTAATCTATGCTTTACTATTTTAACAGTTAAACTAAAAATAAAAATCATTAAAACTTACATTTTTCGAGCCAAAAAGGGGGGAAAGACCCACGGCAGTGCTTAGGAGGAGGAGGGAAGGTCTGAAACGGCGCTGGTCTGAGATGAAGGGCTGAGGGGCGGCTTCGCGGTGGTGGGTCTGGTGCTGTTGAGCGTTGCGGGTGGTCGAGAGGGGACCGCAGGCGTCTGCAGAGGTGGTGCGGTCGATGGTGGGGTTCGCTTCAGGGAGGGGGGTGCGACCTCGAATCGGTCGGAAGAAAGAGGGGAGCAGGGAGAAGAAGACGGGCGGAGCAGGGGGGGCTCGGCGTCTCTGGCGGCGGCGACATGGGATTGGTGGAGGATCGACGCCCCCCTTTTTTTTTTTTTGATTTCTTTCTGAAATGATACGGGGGGGGGGGCAGAGAGGATGTAGGAGAAGGGATTTCTCTTTTTTTTTTTTTTTTTATTCGTAAAAAGTGGACTTTTACATACGAATCTCAAATCGAGCCCAACGACTGTCGTCCCTAACGTATTACCCCCATTCCGAACACAATGGGATATATTTCGTAACCCAATTCGGCTGTTACAATCAGTTTCCATTAAATTTACATTTAAATCACTATATTGAATTTTAAACGTACATTTCAAATTACCGGGGTCACATACTAACTAGAAAAATTCTAGAAAAATATTTTCTAGCTTCGTATTGACGATACGGTCCTAACAAAACTAATTTCGTCGAAATCCGAGGTCGTTTGCAAAATTCCCATTTTTAAGGGCCTGAATTCCATAGCGACTATTCAGAATTTTCAACCGGACATATCTTTTGATTCCCGCTATGAAAATTTGATTATTCGGATTCGTTGGAAAGATATCATCAATTAGATCCCAATATTTTTGGTTTCACTAAAATACGGATTGTTTTGCACCCGGTACATTCAATTGAAGTTTGAAATCGAATTATCGAACTACCGCGCCATTTTCAATTCTATTTTAATTATATATATAATTATTTATATTCTAGCGACGACGCGTATAATATATACGTTCTAATTCTATTCAAAATAAATTTTCTCGTCGATATTATTTAAAATAATCCATTTTAAATAATCAAAATCCGCCAAAATTGCCAAAATAAAATTTTTAAACTGGCCCAGATTTTCGGGTTATTACAGAAAAAACAAAATGTTGGAAAACTGAACAGGAAAAAAAAAGAAAAAGAGAAAGAGAAAACAAGAATGTAATTAATGCACAGTTTATTGTCTCCAAAAGTTATTGAATGGGAAACGTTACTTTATAATAAAGAAGAAGCTGCATGAGATAGAAATGGAAAAGAAAAGAAAAGGAGAAGAAGGAAATATGGTAAATATACAGGAAGGGACAAATAAAATGAATGCATCATTTATTGTTTAATGACGACTACAAGAAAGTTATGTGATTTTTTTTTTTTACACATATGTATATAGTTTGATCATCCACAAAACTGCATTAGTTAAGAAACACACATTTAAATGCACCATACATATACATGTAGAATGTAATTAATTTTTATTTATTTATTTAATGTATTAAACGAAAGCCTTTCGTTTCTTTTTATTTATTTATTAAATGCACACATGGATATATTATACAAAATAATTTTCATTTAAAACAGATGCATATGAAAGGAAGACAGATATCAAAGAAATAAAAAAGAAAAGATATGTAAACATGTAGATGCATGAATGTAGAAATAAAAGAGAGAGGAAATGTAAACATGCTGATGCATGAATGTAGGAATAAAAGAAAAATAAAAGTAATGTAGACATGCAGATGCATGCATGTAGGAATAAAAGAGAAAGAAATGTTAAAAAAATGAGGTGCATGTAAATGTTAATATTAACCATTTCCTATTGTAAATTTTTTTTCATCATTATTATTATTTATTAAATATTTTAATTTAATAACGGAAATTTTTTTCTTTTCATTCATTCAAACGTCGCAGCGTCGACGAAACTAAATATTTCGCTGTTACTATTTAAAATAAACTATTTTAAATATTAAAAACCCACTAAAATAATTGAAATAAAAATTTTAAATTCGGCCCAAAATTCCGGGTTGTTACAATCTCCCCCACTTAAAACTTTTCGTCCTCGAAAAGGAACAAAGCTAAGAGTTGTTTAATTTATCAATTCAGTTTTTATTCTTTTATCATTTGGTTTTAATAATTTTATTAATTGATTATCCTTTCAAATATATATAGTTTTTATATATTCAAAAGTTATAAAATCGGATTATATATATAATCACAAATACGTTAATTATAGACTTGGCACTCTCAACTCATTCAAGGGTATTACTAGCCCCATCTCTAATGAGTTTTCTCATTCTAGGATACTACTGATCCTATCTCTAACGAGTATTCTTATTGGATATTACTAATCCAATCTCTGATGAGTCTTCTGTTGTAACAACCCGAAAATCTGGGCCAGTTTAAAATTTTTATTTTGGCAATTTTAGCGAATTTTGATTATTTAAAATAGATTATTTTAAATAATATCGACGAAAAATTTATTTTGAATATATTTAGAACGTATATATTATATACGTCGTCGTTAGAATATAAATATTTATATATAATTATAAATAGAATTGAAAATGGCGCGGTAGTTCGATAATTCGATTTCAAACATCAATTGAACATACCGGGTGGAAAACAATCCGGATTTTAGTGAAACCAAAAACATTAGGATCTAATTGACAATATCTTTCCAACGAATCCGAATAATCAAAATTTCATAGAGGGAATCAAAAGATATGTCCAGTTGAAAATTCTGAATAGTCGCTATGGAATTCAGGCCCTTAAAAATTGAAATTTTGCAAACGACCTCAGATTTCGATGAAACCAGCTTTGTTGGATCCGCAGTGTCAAGTTATTGCTAGATTCCAAATTTCGTAATTTTTCGAATCAATATGTGAGCGTGGCAAAGGAAAACGCGTTTGACCAGTTTCAGTTGATTTTAATCGACTGGAAATTGGCCATTTTTCCAACGGTCTCGGAATTCGACGAAACTAGTTTTGTTAGGACCGTATCGTCAATACGAAGCTAGAAAATATTTTTCGAGAATTTTTAGACTTAGTATGTGACCCCGGTAATTTGAAATGTACGTTTAAAATTCAATATAGTGATTTAAATGTAAATTTAACGGAAACTGATTGTAACAATCAAATCAGCCTACGATACATATCCTATTGTGTTCGGAATGGGGGTGAAACGTTATGGACGACAGGCGGTGGGCCTCGTTACGAGGTTGTATGTAAAAGTCAACTATTAGCAAAATAAAATAATTAAAAATAAAAAAAAAATCTCTTCCTCTCCTTTTATCAGCTGCCCCCCCCCCCCTCTTTTCATAATTGAAATAGAAAATAAAATAGAGAAAAAAAAGAAAAAAAGAAAAATCCCGCTCAGATCGGAGCAATCGCCTCCTCCGCCGCCGCTACAGGGGCGCCACCCTTCGCGCCCACCCGCGTTCTTCCTCCTTCCTTCGCCTGCAGCTCCTCTCCCTCCTCCATCCTTGTTGCGATCCGTCTCCTCCCTCCAACGCGCTGTAGCCCCAATCGACGAGAACAAGATCGCCCCCCTCGTTCAAGTCGCCTCCGCCAATGATGAACCCTCCTCCTCCGCATCCAAGTGGTAGCCACCCTCCCCCATCTCCTCCTCCCTCTGTTCGTACCCCCTCCGACCCCGCCCTCCCCCCCCCCCCCCCCGCAACTTCTGACGCAGCGAAACGGCCCCTCCCCTCCCCCAACATCAACTGTAAGTATTTATTTGAGTTTATTTTAAAAATAATTAGTTTAAAATAGTTAAGAGTAGGATTTTTACTTCGTTAAAAACATGATTTTTATATAGGTAGGGAGTAAAAATATGATTTTTATATTTTTAAAGAATTAAAAATGTGATTTTTATATTTTTAAAGTATTAAAAATATAGTCTTTACTATATAGAAGAGGTGAAAATGTGATTTTTGTTTATGTAGAGAAGTAAAAATATAATTTTTACATAATAGGAATATTAAAAATAGCATCTATATATGTGTAGCAGAATATGGATATTTTTAAATATGAAAAGACGATATTTTGAGATGAGTAGTGAAGTAAAAATATGATTTTTACTTCGAGAAAAATATAATTTTTATATTATAGAAAGGCAAACCTTTATTTGAAAAGACGAGATTTTTATAAATAAAAAGATTAGATTTTTTAAATTAGAAAAGGCGAAATCTTTATATAGAGAATAGTGTTGTAAAAAGAGAATTTTTATCTATATATTAGCGGTATGGAAATGCGATTTTTATCCATATGGAATCAAAGTAAAAATTCGATTTTTATATATTGAATAGCGAAGTAAAAATATGATTTTTATATATTGAACATCGAAGTAAAAATTCGATTTTTATATATTGAATAGCGAAGTAAAAATATGATTTTTATATATTGAACATCGAAGTAAAAATATGATTTTTATATATTGAACATCGAAGTAAAAATATGATTTTTATATATTGAATAGCATAGTAAAAATTCAATTTTTATATATGTAGTGGCTACGGGCAACGAAGATGATGAAAGTGCGATAACAATGAAGATTTCCATCAAAGAAGAGTCAAGATGATTGGGTAGCTATAGGTGAGAACTTCTCACCTTTCAATTTAATTAGTCTAGTTATATATATATATACTAGGATGCAGACGGTGCTTAGTAGCACCCGACACCCGTCATCCACAGACCATGGATGGCTTGTTTGTTAAATTGTTTGGTTGTGTGGTTGGTTAGAATATTTTGTTTGGATTGAATTGTTTGGTGAAATGGAATTGATTTGATTGATGTGTGAATGGCGTGGGCCTTCACTAGACCGGGGATAAGGCTAGGCCTCGTCCCATTTCTAGTATCGTGCCGTTATGCCGCCGAAATTTTCTAAAATATGTTAGAAAAATAAAAATATCATTTTATTGAATAAATGAACCGAATAGAATATTAATAGGTTGAATAAAATGTTTTATCGTTAAAAATATAATTTTTAACGTGAAGTGAATAAAATAAAATATTCATTTACAAACCGGACGGTTTGTTTATGTACACCTATTTGAAGGACTTTGATTGGGTCGATAAATTTCACACATCGCCCAACTGCACAAATAAAATCTGTGTTTGATTGTTTGAAACCCTACACGGGTGTTGGGATGAAATTTGAAGTTCACTCATCCTGATTGATTAAATATGTCGATCGATTGATTGACAGGCTGTTATAAGCGTTAGATATCTATATTTGATGCTTATACAGTGTAGTGCACTTTGGTTGATGGTTGATTATTTTTCAATGTTATTATATACATGTGTTGTATGAATATCCATATAATTAATTTTATATGGTAATTGATTGGGCCTCATTCCAATTTAGAAAATAAAGAATATTATAAAATAAAGGTTCATGTGTTGACAGTACTCATCCATTGATATTGGTCATGTGTTGAACGAAATATTTTGATAATAACAACTATTTTGAAAAAAGAAATATTTGAAATAGAATATTTGAAAATAGAAATTTATGAAGCCGTGTTGATTAGATTGACGCCATTTTGACGTGAACGATATTTATATCGATTTGAATTGAAAACGATTTCGAAATGAAATTAATTGAAAACGATTTCGAAATGAATTGAATTGAAAACGATTTCGAAATGAATTGAATTGAAAACGATTTCGAAATGAATTGAATTGAAAACGATTTCGAAAAGAATTGAATTGAAAACGATTTCGAAATGAATTGAATTGAAAACGATTTCGAAATGAATTGAATATAAAACGAATTCAAATTGAATTGAAAGCAAATTGAAATGAATTCAAATTGAATTGAAATTTGAATTGAATAGAAATGAATTTTAAAACGAATTTATAAAGAAGAATTCAATTTTGATTTGAATTGAAATGGAAGTTGAAATTGCTTTTGAAACGAATTTAAAACTATTTATATAATTCGTTTTAAATAGAAATCGACGAAATATTTATTATATATATTATATATATAATATAATGGCCTGAATAGAACGCGCCGCGCCGCGGCAGTTCGTGAATTTCGACCATTTATTTCAAACGGACATTACGGGAGATCCGACCGTCGGATTCTCCTAAAACCGGAACCGTTGGGTTCATATCGAAAAGAGCTTTCTGACGAATATTAGAAATTAGAAATCTAACGGTTGGATTTGGAATTATGTCCAAATCAAATTTGAAAAAGGTCGGTGTAAGTGCAGTTCGATGGCCATTGATGGAAATCGACTGTACGGACCTTGATAAAATTATTAAAAATATTAATAATTTGTGTAAAATCATAAGAAATGATTTAGAAAGGATTGGGATGAAAAACTCCATATCTGAAAAGATAAAAATAGATTTTTATCGAAATGAACTAGTTTTTGAACTAGAATTATAATTCTATTTAATTTCAAATAAATAAATTGAATTTGAAATGGTTTTGAAAATAACCAGAATTTCCAATGATTGCATTGGAATGGATTTGAATCGAAATTGTCTTCGGAATATTTCGATGTTGGATTTCGTGATTATACAGATGTTGTTATGGAAATTTGAAAGATATATATTTATATCGTTATTTCCAATACGACATTTGTTAATCGTAGGATTTGATATTGAATATAAGCCGATATATTTTCTATTCAGAGCCTTGTATTGAATATCAAATGTGATTTGGGTTTGTCGTGAGTGGTGTCTTCACTAACACTGTTCTTGAACCCAGTTGAGAAAAGATTAAATCTTTTTATTTGGATTTAATGAAGTGTACCAATTAAATAATATTTAATTGAGTTGATATTGATTTTTGGGTTTATCGTGGACAGTGTTTTAAAATAACACTCGTTCTTTAACCCGATAATTAATGGAATGTGACTTTGGGTTTATCGTGAACCGTGTTTTAAAAGACACTGGTTCTTTAACCCAGTTAGCGATTAAAACTAAGTGGAGTTTTAATGAATCTTTAATTAGATTGAAATGATCGGGAATGGAGTATCACCAGTTTTACTCCAGGCGATAGTTAAATCTTTAATTAGATTTGAACGAGAAATGGTAATTGAATTTACCGATAACACCGTGGTGTTAGATATGAAGTATTACCAGTTTTACTTCATGGGATGAATAGGTTGGGATTGGGAAATTAAATGATTACTTCGGTAAGGTTCGTTAATCCCGACTAGTTGAATCGAAATTCAAAAGGATAGATTAAAGAATAAATATAAAGAATTTATCTTTGATAAAATTTATGGGAACCTTTCTCTATGAATGTGAAATTTAGAAACTAACTGTCGGTTAGCTAAGCAGAATGGTTTTCTGGATATTGATCTGATGTTGGTTTCGGCCTTCGGGGTTAATATTTGGGAAATTATCCTCTTGATTAATTTACAGTTAGTGACTGATGAATTGGAATGAGGCGTATGCTGTGTTTGTGTAACACTTATTTAAAATATACGCGAGTTATTCGGGAAGACCGGGTTTATCCCATTCTGAATAACTGATACGACGATAAGTCAAAGATGAAGACGATGGTCGAAGACCGGAGGTCTTCACGTCGTTTGGGTAATTACTGATGATCTTGATTGGGCTGTACACCCAAGAAGATGGAAACAGTTAGTGATCATCCAGACGTACTTGGAGATCGATGGATATGCGGGGTACTAGGTGCCTCCGGTTTCGTTCAGACCCAGAACGGACTTGTAAATGGACTGTGTGTCTGACATTGGATTTTAGTCCGTGTGATTGATCTCTATTAAATATATATCTGTTTGGCGGCGGAGAATTTATTCTCTTGCTTAACGCCCTTCTCTGAGACGTACGAGCTCAAGGGTTATATATTGATGGATATCCATCGCATGGAGTGAATTGCCTGTGTGGCATGCCTAAGTGGCAATTGATCGAGGCTTCTGTTGAAAAGCAAAGTCTTGTGGGTGATGATCAAAGCACAGCCTGTGTGGCATAGCTTTGTGTAACGTTGATTCACGAGCCTCGCACCCCGGTTGTGAACCAAAAACGGGAGAGGACGTCAGGGAGGGCATGCGTTTCTTTCTAGCTAGGGTGGTGTCAGTGACCTACCAGCCCTGACATTTATATACTTTTCACCTGTGTGGTTGTTGCTGTTGCGAGGCACCTCGGTTTGATCGGACGATCCGGGTCCGATGGAGTCATTCGTTGGCTCATTTACGCCCCATAGGGCGGGGAAACGCATGTTCAGGGTTTAAGTTTAATCCACATCGGTGGACTGGCCCTGAGGATCCAAGGGTCACTCGAGCTCTGATCCTGAGACTCGGGCTAGACAGTCTCGAATCGGTTGAGGACTATCTTTTGCCTCGGTTCATAGACGGAAATCCAATTTCCAAATACGTGACATTTGCGGTTTTAATTGTAGAACTAGTATGGCGACATGATATATGGTACCCATGCCGCCTATGATTGATATTTATGATTTGAAATTGTTTTGACACTATACACTTATAGTAGTATCAAATGATTTGTTTTAAACGTAACAAGCATTCTTTGGCTATTATAAGGGAAAACCCTATCCCCCGGCTTGCGTTGCATTGTGTGATAGGACCTGGGTCTTATAACAGCTTCATTTTTCTTTATTTAGCATTGCGCTGTTTGTTTTATGCACTGGTATTCTTGGGAGGAAACCCGTTCCGTGTTATACGGCGTGGTCCCTTGATTTACCTAACTTTAAAAACAAAAATTAATAACTATTTTAGTTCTCACACCAGTCACATGACTGACCTGGAGTTTATTGTTTTAACCTAAACTCTGGGTGCCCCTATTTTGACACGGGCAGCTAGTAGTTTTGGTTTTGCAGATTTATATTCACAGGATCCTGGTTTACAGCTGGAACGATATCCGGAAAGCTTTGTATCCGTATATCTCCTTCTAGTTGTGTATTGTATTATTTTCCGCTGCGATGTATTTAAATGTAATTTAAATCTCTGATATTTCTGTGTAATATTCAGTTATACTCTGTATATTCTTGTAATATGATGCATTTTTGTAATATACAATGAAATGTTCTTCTGTATGTGTTCTGATTTGTCCTGTTCTCACACGATAGGGCGTTTCGAACGGTCTGGGTCGGTTTTGCGACTGGTTCGGACCGAGCGAAATTCCTTCTCGTCACAGTTGGTATCAGAGCTTTGGTTTACAAAGCTCAGAGAACAAGACACATTATAACCACACGAAAGAATTCATCAGATATTGGATTAGTAATATCCAATGAGAATGACTCGTTAGAGATAGGATCAGTAGAGTCCTTGAACGAGTGTGAAGAGTATATTTTTAAAATGAAAGCCAATTTTGTTTTGAAAATTTAAAATCAATTATTCGTATTTGATTAATTATTTATATTGATTTGGACAATCCAGTATATAAAGATTTTGCATATACGCCTTGCAAACGTGTATTTGAAGTTTTAATATACTGGATAGATATAGAATTACACTCTAGTCGCCCGGGGGTGATTCTGATGATTGATCGATCATCATCCGAATTTATGTTCGAGTGACGAAAGTGGACTTTCTATATATTTCCTATTGATTGGTGTGAGAACCAAAATTAGATAGGGCTTATTGTTGCGATTTGGCATCAAAAATCTGATTTTTGTATATGTATCAAAATTATGAATTTGAAACTCTAATTCACTAATTGATTGATGTTTGTGTTGTTTGTTTATTTGTTTGCTAGTTTTTAGCCATTAAGCCTAATTGAATCACATATTGAATTGTATTGAAAATTGGTTGCGTTTGCTTGCATATACTTGTACTTATATTGAACAGGTCATAGCAAGGAGGCTAGAGCAGAGAATAAAATTTGTTTGCCCGACAAATAGGTACATGTTTACTACATAATTTACTGTTTTGTTTGGGTGATGATGATTTTATGAGCCTATTGGCTAGCCGCTTGGCTTTTTCTTTTTCTTTTTGAGATCTGAAGGACCGGGGAAGCTATTTGAAATTCCCCGATGCTCCCGGTGCAGGGGAGGTTATGGCGAAATTTTTCGAAAATTTAGGGTGTTAGCCAAATTTTTGAAAATTTGAAAATTCTCAGAAACTAAAGAGTTGGAGAATGGAGACCAGATGGAACGTAGAGTTGATTAATCAAACCACTTTCGACTTTGTTCCTTTCCGGGGACGAAAAGTTTTAAGTGGGGGAGATTGTAACAACCCGAAAATCTGGGCCAGTTTAAAATTTTTATTTTGGCAATTTTAGCGAATTTTGATTATTTAAAATAGATTATTTTAAATAATATCGACGAAAAATTTATTTTGAATATATTTAGAACGTATATATTATATACGTCGTCGTTAGAATATAAATATTTATATATAATTATAAATAGAATTGAAAATGGCGCGGTAGTTCGATAATTCGATTTCAAACTTCAGTTGAACATACCGGGTGGAAAACAATCCGGATTTTAGTGAAACCAAAAACATTAGGATCTAATTGACAATATCCTTCCAAAGAATCCGAATAATCAAAATTTCATAGCGGGAATCAAAAGATATGTCTAGTTGAAAATTCTGAATAGTCGCTATGGAATTCAGGCCCTTAAAAATTGAAATTTTGCAAACGACCTCAGATTTCGATGAAACCAGCTTTGTTGGATCCGCAGTGTCAAGTTATTGCTAGATTCCAAATTTCGTAATTTTTCGAATCAATATGTGAGCGTGGCAAAGGAAAACGCGTTTGACCAGTTTTAGTTGATTTTAATCGACTGGAAATTGGCCATTTTTCCAACGGTCTCGGAATTCGACGAAACTAGTTTTGTTAGGACCGTATCGTCAATACGAAGCTAGAAAATATTTTTCGAGAATTTTTAGAGTTAGTATGTGACCCCGGTAATTTGAAATGTACGTTTAAAATTCAATATAGTGATTTAAATGTAAATTTAACGGAAACTGATTGTAACAATCAAATCAGCCTACGATACATATCCTATTGTGTTCGGAATGGGGGTGAAACGTTATGGACGACAGGCGGTCGGCATCGTTACGAGGTCGTATGTAAAAGTCAACTATTAGCAAAATAAAATAATTAAAAATTAAAAAAAAAATCTCATCCTCTCCTTTTATCAGCTGCCCCCCCCCCCCTCTTTTCATAATCGAAATAGAAAATAAAATAGAGAAAAAAAAATCCCACTCAGATCGGAGCAATTGCCTCCTCCGCCGCCGCTACAGGGGCGCCACCCTTCGCGCCCACCCGCGTTCTTCCTCCTTCCTTCGCCTGCAGCTCCTCTCCCTCCTCCATCCTTGTTGCGATCCATCTCCTCCCTCCAACGCGCTGTAGCCCCAATCGACGAGAACAAGATCGTCCCCCTCGTTCAGGTCGCCTCCACCAATGATGAACCCTCCTCCTCCGCCTCCAAGTGGTAGCCACCCTCCACCATCTCCTCCTCCCTCTGTTCGTACCCCCTCCGACCCCCCCCCCCCCCCCCCCCCCGCAACTTCTGACGCAGCGAAACGGCCCCTCCCCTCCCACAACATCAACTGTAAGTATTTATTTGAGTTTATTTTAAAAATAATTGGTTTAAAATAGTTAAGAGTAGGATTTTTACTTTGTTAAAAACATGATTTTTATATAGGTAGGGAGTAAAAATATGATTTTTATATTTTTAAAGAATTAAAAATGTGATTTTTATATTTTTAAAGTATTAAAAATATAGTCTTTACTATATAGAAGAGGTGAAAATGTGATTTTTGTTTATGTAGAGAAGTAAAAATATAATTTTTACATAATAGGAATATTAAAAATAGCATCTATATATGTGTAGCAGAATATGGATATTTTTAAATATGAAAAGACGATATTTTGAGATGAGTAGTGAAGTAAAAATATGATTTTTACTTCGAGAAAAATATAATTTTTATATTATAGAAAGGCAAACCTTTATTTGAAAAGACGAGATTTTTATAAATAAAAAGATTAGATTTTTTAAATTAGAAAAGGCGAAATCTTTATATAGAGAATAGTGTTGTAAAAAGAGAATTTTTATCTATATATTAGCGGTATGGAAATGCGATTTTTATCCATATGGAATCAAAGTAAAAATTCGATTTTTATATATTGAATAGCGAAGTAAAAATATGATTTTTATATATTGAACATCGAAGTAAAAATTCGATTTTTATATATTGAATAGCGAAGTAAAAATATGATTTTTATATATTGAACATCGAAGTAAAAATATGATTTTTATATATTGAACATCGAAGTAAAAATATGATTTTTATATATTGAATAGCATAGTAAAAATTCAATTTTTATATATGTAGTGGCTACGGGCAACGAAGATGACGAAAGTGCGATAACAATGAAGATTTCCATCAAAGAAGAGTCAAGATGATTGGATAGCTATAGGTGAGAACTTCTCACCTTTCAATTTAATTATTCTAGTTATATATATATACTAGGATGCAGACGGTGCTTAGTAGCACCCGACACCCGTCATCCACAGACCATGGATGGCTTGTTTGTTAAATTGTTTGGTTGTGTGGTTGGTTAGAATATTTTGTTTGGATTGAATTGTTTGGTGAAATGGAATTGATTTGATTGATGTGTGAATGGCGTGGGCCTTCACTAGACCGGGGATAAGGCTAGGCCTCGTCCCATTTCTAGTATCGTGCCGTTATGCCGCCGAAATTTTCTAAAATATGTTAGAAAAATAAAAATATCATTTTATTGAATAAATGAACCGAATAGAATATTAATAGGTTGAATAAAATGTTTTATCGTTAAAAATATAATTTTTAACGTGAAGTGAATAAAATAAAATATTCATTTACAAACCGGACGGTTTGTTTATGTACACCTATTTGAAGGACTTTGATTGGGTCGATAAATTTCACACATCGCCCAACTGCACAAATAAAATCTGTGTTTGATTGTTTGAAACCCTACACGGGTGTTGGGATGAAATTTGAAGTTCACTCATCCTGATTGATTAAATATGTCGATCGATTGATTGACAGGCTGTTATAAGCGTTAGATATCTATATTTGATGCTTATACAGTGTAGTGCACTTTGGTTGATGGTTGATTATTTTTCAATGCTATTATATACATGTGTTGTATGAATATCCATATAATTAATTTTATATGGTAATTGATTGGGCCTCATTCCAATTTAGAAAATAAAGAATATTATAAAATAAAGGTTCATGTGTTGACAATACTCATCCATTGAGATTGGTCATGTGTTGAACGAAATATTTTGATAATAACAACTATTTTGAAAAAAGAAATATTTGAAATAGAATATTTGAAAATAGAAATTTATGAAGCCGTGTTGATTAGATTGACGCCATTTAGACGTGAACGATATTTATATCGATTTGAATTGAAAACGATTTCGAAATGAAATGAATTGAAAACGATTTCGAAATGAATTGAATTGAAAACGATTTCGAAATGAATTGAATTGAAAACGATTTCGAAATGAATTGAATTGAAAACGATTTCGAAAAGAATTGAATTGAAAACGATTTCGAAATGAATTGAATTGAAAACGATTTCGAAATGAATTGAATATAAAACGAATTCAAATTGAATTGAAAGCAAATTGAAATGAATTCAAATTGAATTGAAATTTGAATTGAATAGAAATGAATTTTAAAACGAATTTATAAAGAAGAATTCAATTTTGATTTGAATTGAAATGGAAGTTGAAATTGCTTTTGAAACGAATTTAAAACTATTTATATAATTCATTTTAAATAGAAATCGATGAAATATTTATTATATATATTATATATATAATATAATGGCCTGAATAGAACGCGCCGCGCCGCGGCAGTTCGTGAATTTCGACCATTTATTTCAAACGGACATTACGGGAGATCCGACCGTCGGATTCTCCTAAAACCGGAACCGTTGGGTTCGTATCGAAAAGAGCTTTCTGACAAATATTAGAAATTAGAAATCTAACGGTTGGATTTGGAATTATGTCCAAATCAAATTTGAAAAAGGTCGGTGTAAGTGCAGTTCGATGGCCATTGATGGAAATCGACTGTACGGACCTTGATAAAATTATTAAAAATATTAATAATTTGTGTAAAATCATAAGAAATGATTTAGAAAGGATTGGGATGAAAAACTCCATATCTGAAAAGATAAAAATAGATTTTTATCGAAATGAACTAGTTTTTGAACTAGAATTATAATTCTATTTAATTTCAAATAAATAAATTGAATTTGAAATGGTTTTGAAAATAACCAGAATTTCCAATGATTGCATTGGAATGGATTTGAATCGAAATTGTCTTCGGAATATTTCGATGTTGGATTTCGTGATTATACAGATGTTGTTATGGAAATATGAAAGATATATATTTATATCGTTATTTCCAATACGACATTTGTTAATCGTAGGATTTGATATTGAATATAAGCCGATATATTTTCTATTCAGAGCCTTGTATTGAATATCAAATGTGATTTGGGTTCGTCGTGAGTGGTGTCTTCACTAACACTGTTCTTGAACCCAGTTGAGAAAAGATTAAATCTTTTTATTTGGATTTAATGAAGTGTACCAATTAAATAATATTTAATTGAGTTGATATTGATTTTTGTGTTTATCGTGGATAGTGTTTTAAAATAACACTCGTTCTTTAACCCGATAATTAATGGAATGTGACTTTGGGTTTATCGTGAACCGTGTTTTAAAAGACACTGATTCTTTAACCCAGTTAGCGATTAAAACTAAGTGGAGTTTTAATGAATCTTTAATTAGATTGAAATGATCGGGAATGGAGTATCACCAGTTTTACTCCAGGCGAAAGTTAAATCTTTAATTAGATTTGAACGAGAAATGGTAATTGAATTTACCGATAACACCGTGGTGTTAGATATGAAGTATTACCAGTTTTACTTCATGGGATGAATAGGTTGGGATTGGGAAATTAAATGATTACTTCGGTAAGGTTCGTTAATCCCGACTAGTTGAATCGAAATTCAAAAGGATAGATTAAAGAATAAATATAAAGAATTTATCTTTGATAAAATTTATGGGAACCTTTCTCTATGAATGTGAAATTTAGAAACTAACTGTCGGTTAGCTAAGCAGAATGGTTTTCTGGATATTGATCTGATGTTGGTTTCGGCCTTCGGGGTTAATATTTGGGAAATTATCCTCTTGATTAATTTACAGTTAGTGACTGATGAATTGGAATGAGGCGTATGCTGTGTTTGTGTAACACTTATTTAAAATATACGCGAGTTATTCGGGAAGACCGGGTTTATCCCATTCTGAATAACTGATACGACGATAAGTCAAAGATGAAGACGATGGTCGAAGACCGGAGGTCTTCACGTCGTTTGGGTAATTACTGATGATCTTGATTGGGCTGTATACCCAAGAAGATGGAAACAGTTAGTGATCGTCCAGACGTACTTGGAGATCGATGGATATGCGGGGTACTAGGTGCCTCCGGTTTCGTTCAGACCCAGAACGGACTTGTAAATGGACTGTGTGTCTGACATTGGATTTTAGTCCGTGTGATTGATCTCTATTAAATATATATCTGTTTGGCGGCGGAGAATTTATTCTCTTGCTTAACGCCCTTCTCTGAGACGTACGAGCTCAGGGGTTATATATTGATGGATATCCATCGCATGGAGTGAATTGCCTGTGTGGCATGCCTAAGTGGCAATTGATCGAGGATTCTGTTGAAAAGCAAAGTTTTGTGGGTGATGATCAAAGCACAGCCTGTGTGGCATAGCTTTGTGTAATGTTGATTCATGAGCCTCGCACCTCGGTTGTGAACCAAAAACGGGAGAGGACGTCAGGGAGGGCATGCGTTTCTTTCTAGCTAGGGTGGTGTCAGTGACCTACCAGCCCTGACATTTATATAATTTTCACCTGTGTGGTTGTTGCTGTTGCGAGGCGCCTCGGTTTGATCGGACGATCCGGGTCCGATGGAGTCATTCGTTGGCTCATTTACGCCCCATAGGGCGGGGAAACGCATGTTCAGGGTTTAAGTTTAATCCACATCGGTGGACTGGCCCTGAGGATCCAAGGGTCACTCGAGCTCTGATCCTGAGACTCGGGCTAGACAGTCTCGAATCGGTTGAGGACTATCTTTTGCCTCGGTTCATAGACGGAAATCCAATTTCCAAATACGTGACATTTGCGGTTTTAATTGTAGAACTAGTATGGCGACATGATATATGGTACCCATGCCGCCTATGATTGATATTTATGATTTGAAATTGTTTTGACACTATACACTTATAGTAGTATCAAATGATTTGTTTTAAACGTAACAAGCATTCTTTGGCTGTTATAAGGGAAAACCCTATCCCCCGGCTTGCGTTGCATTGTGTGATAGGACCTGTGTCTTATAACAGCTTCATTTTTCTTTATTTAGCATTGCGCTGTTTGTTTTATGCACCGGTATTCTTGGGAGGAAACCCGTTCCGTGTTATACGGCGTGGTCCCTTGATTTACCTAACTTTAAAAACAAAAATTAATAACTGTTTTAGTTCTCACACCAGTCACATGACTGACCTGGAGTTTATTGTTTTAACCTAAACTCTGGGTGCCCCTATTTTGACACGGGCAGCTAGTAGTTTTGGTTTTGCAGATTTATATTCACAGGATCCTGGTTTACAGCTGGAACGATATCCGGAAAGCTTTGTATCCGTATATCTCCTTCTAGTTGTGTATTGTATTATTTTCCGCTGCGATGTATTTAAATGTAATTTAAATCTCTGATATTTCTGTGTAATATTCATTTATACTCTGTATATTCTTGTAATCTGATGCATTGTTGTAATATACAATGAAATGTTCTTCTGTATGTGTTCTGATTTGTCCTGTTCTCACACGATAGGGCGTTTCGAACGGTCTGGGTCGGTTTAGCGACTGGTTCGGACCGTGCGAAATTCCAGCTCGTCACATCTGTTAAGTTCTAACGAGTTGTACCCCAAAGATTTGAGCTAACCAGAGCTCTGATACCAACTGTGATAACCCGGAAAATTCCCACCCTTTGAATCGACCATAAGCCACACAGGTCTGATCCAAAGAATGGAAATTTGCGGATACATCAACTTTGGGTATACAACACATTAAAACAAATAACAGAAGACTTTTATAACACCATAATAAATATTACATCAGAGTACAGAATAAATATCAGAATACATTGGTAATAAATACAGTGGAAGAATAAATTACAATAAATTTTATACATTGCAGCGGAACTAATCTCAGTGGAAGGCTATCACATTTTGGCCACAGCTTCAGTCTTCAAACCAGGATCTTTCTTAATATATCTGCCAAATAAGCTACTCGACTGCCCGTGTGGAAAGAGGGCACCCGAGTTTGCAAAGTGAAACAAACTACAGGTCAGTCGTGGGACTGGTGTGAGAATTCTTTACTTAACTTATCTAATAAGAAGGCTAATCACAGGTCCACGCTGCTAACGCGGAACTGGTTTACTCCATTGAATTGCCAGTGCATAACTAAAGTAAATCATCAAATAACGCAATGCTTTTCAGAAAAATGAAACCATTATAAGACCCAAATCCCATCACACAATGCAACGCAAGCCGGAGGATGGGGTTTTACCTTATAATGATCAAAAGATGCTTGATACGTAAAAACGGTATTGGTGTGTATATATATTTATAAAAACATTTCAGAGTAAATGTATCAACCCTAGACGGCATAGTACCCCATCCTACTATGTCGCCATACTAGTTATACAGTCAAAACCGCAAGGGGCGTATTGGAAATTGGGTTTCCATCAAGAGTCAAGGCTAGGGAGGAGATCCTTACCGATTTGAGACATTCTAGCAATGCCCCAGGATTGGTACTCTGTCCAACCCTTGGATCCTGCAGGGCCGGTCCACACTTACTTTTGTGGATTAGAAATGCCTGAACACACGTTCCCTGGTTCTAGTGAACCTACAATACGGCCGAGGGCGACCGCATAAATCCGAGGCCTCGCAAAAAAAAAAATCCAACAACCACATAAGTAAATGTCTGGGCTCCATACCATGACACCACTTCTAGCTAGAAAAAAAAACGTGTGCACTCCCTACGTTCCCTTCTCCCGTTTTAGACTCCACCGGGCTGTGAGGCTCGCGAAGTCACGATATACACAAAGCTATGCCTAAATAGGCTATGCTTTGATCATCAACCACAGGGCCTGCTTTTCAACAAAGCCTTGATCATTTGCATCTTAGCATGCCACATTGTCAGACCCTACCATATTATTGATCATCCACCAATATATATATATAACCTCTAAGCTCAAACGTCTTAGAGAAGGGTGTTAAGTGGAGGATAAATTCTCTACCACCAAACAGAAATATATAATCAGTAGCGTTCAACAGTAGAAATGAATACAATGTTAGACACACAATCCACTTACAAGTCCGTTCTGGGTCTGAACGAAACCGGAGAAACCTGGGTGGTTCTCGTATATCCGGACAATCAACACATACGTCCGGACGACTACCACAGAAATCCCTTCAGGGCAGCTACTCCTATCGGAGACCTCAGTAGCAACACATCCATCCGATGTGAAAACCGCCGGTCTTCAACACCGTCTTCATCTTCGACTCTTGATCATCGTAATAAATATTCAGAATGGGTAAAACCCGGTCTTTCCGGATAATCAGCGTATTTTATAATTAAAAATCAAGTGCTAAAAGAACACATCCAACGCCTCATTCCAATTCAGAATATTCTTTTAAATGGCATATTATTAGGGAAAGGTTCCCATTCATTTTACCAAAGATAAATTCTTTAAATTATTCTTTAATCTTCTTTCTAGAAATTCATTTAAAACTCCAATTTGGTTTTAAATATCAAAAATCATTATTCAATGATTATTCCACTTTAAGAAATAAATCTTATCTTATTTAGGTTAAAGAACTAATGTCATTTAAAACATTATTTACGATAAACCCAAATCCTACTCCATTAAATGTGGAATTTTCACAGAAATCAAATCAATATATATAATCGGTATAAATTTCTATATCGGACTATAAATATAAATGGAATAACGGCAAAGCCTTTTAAATTCCATATATATTAACGGTCTTCATTCATAGAAGCTTATCTCAATTAATATTAAATCGAATTCCATTCCATTCCAATTTAATATATATAATCGGAAAACTTTCTTTTGGAAAAACTCTTATTATATCTTAATAAAAGATTTATAAATTCCAAATCACATTTTCCCTGTCAATTGGGTTAAAGAACAAATGTCGTTTAAAAACATAGTTCACAATAAACCCAATTCACATTTCAACTTTATCCCGATTAATAAATATAATAGGAAACTCTAATAATCTTAATTAAAAGATCCTTTTCTCGACTGGGTTTAAGAATAGTGTTATTTAAGACACTATTCATGACAAACCAAAATTCAATTTCACTTTAATTCAATTCCGTTGATTTATTATACTAGTTAGTTAACGAGTTTACTTTGATAAAAATACATTTTTATCTTTTCAAATATGGGATCTTTCCATCCAAAATCTTTCTAAAGTATTTATTATGATTTTACATAATTTTTCCATATTTTTAAATTAGTTTTAAAACGATTCCAACTTTATTTTCAATTTTATATCAAAATTGAATATTCCTCTTCTTTATCATATCAGAATGTTAATATTTCCAAAATATTAAATTTTATAAATCACTTCTTTTAAATATTCATTTCAAAATGAATAAAATTTATCGATAAACTCGTTCGGGTTAACAATGGCGTTGCTATTTAAAACAGATTTAATATATCAGTTCATTTTCTTATTTATTTATATTTATATTGGGCCAGACCTCTCACATTAAGCCTGCGACTTATGGATGCTGGATATGCCGGTTGGTTCCGGGCAGACTTATCCCATAAGTTGGGCTTAACCTCGTGTCAAAATACCCAATTTGAATTCATGTACTTGGACCTCTCACATTAGGCCCAACATTTATGGCTGCTGGATATGCCGGTTGGGTCCGGGCAGACTTCCACCATAAATATGACCTAACCTCGTGTCCAAATACAATTTTAATTTATAATTATAATTATTTCTTGAAAATATTATTTTAAAATATTCTATATTTTAAAATCTCTAACTTCTAAAATAACCTATATTTCAGAATATAACTTAATATTTACCTTTCCAAAATAAACCTTGACTCTTCATATTATCATAATATTAGTTATTCCAAAACTTGTGATATCAAAAATTACCATTCCAACTTTAAACGTAATCAGTCTATATCAATCCGTTTATGTTAGGTATTGAAACCAAATCTTCTGCATTTAATGTTAACATAAAAACGGAATCTTTTAAATTCAATTTTCTTATTATAATTGGAATGTAATTTTACCAATTCTAATAATTCATTATAACTTTCCAAATGATAAAGATATAGTCTTCTTAATTCAAGCGTCAATTTATTCCATTAATTTAGTAATAAATGAAAATTATTCCTTTCATTTAAAATTGGAATGAGTCCCACACCATTTCCATTAATTCAATTATATGGAAATCAAACATTTATTTCATATCAATTTTCAAACATCAACAACCAAAGTGCATTTCTAATTAACCACAAGGGTGACGTGTATTCAATATCAGTCCTTGACCCATGTGGGGTTTCAACCAACACAATTCGAGTAATAGAAAATAAACTGTGCTTCTGGACGACGTGTGAAAATTGATCGTCCAATCACATAAACAAGCCAGGTCGCTTGTAAATGGCGGTGTATACAAGTGCTCAACTAGAAACCTAAATAATATGCACAATTTAACAATGTTCACATAATAGGTGTAACGGTTTTTAATTTCATTCTTTTTTAATGAAACAATTTCAAAATAAAACATACTCTTTTTGTACCGTTTCATCTTAATGTAAACAGTTCATCTTTAAATATTTCCATTTAAATCAATTCATAAATAAAGCACAAACTTTATTCATTTTGATCCCTTTTTTTTAAATAAAGAATAAAATTTTATTCATTTTAATCCCTTTAAAATAAAGAATAAAACTTTATTTAATTTAGTCCTTTTTGGATAAAGAACAAATCCTTTATTCGTTTAAGTCCTTTAAAAAAACAAACCTTTTATTCATACCTTTTATTAAAAATAAAAGTTTAACCAAACTCCATCTTTAATCCAAAATAAAAATCAAGACTTTATTTATTTTAAAATAAAAACCACAACTTTATTCATTTTAAAATAATTATGATGTTACAGGTCAAGTGTAATTATGGCGCTGTTTTCCTGAAATTTTGAATTACACAATGCGAACTGCATATGCCTGAAACGTTGAATTAATATTTTATATTCGAAAATATAATTATAAACCATTTCAAAAACATAATTTTATTTCAAAATTTCGTATTAAATAAAGATATCATCTTTATTTTTCAAAAAGAATGATAAAACTAATATTTTGTTCTTTTTGTCCAAAAAAGGCCATTTTGCATAAAAACCCAAACTTTGCCATAAATCAATTAAAATATTATTTTTTATCAAAAATCAATATTTTAATTAAAGATTCATTTCCATGTAGTCTAATAAAAATGAAATATTTATTTAATTCAACGATTGTGCACAAAATTCATGTTTTCATGTAAAACATGAAAAAATGAGATTTTGGTGCAAAATCTCCAAACCAAATAAAATCTACTTTCATGAAAAACAATACAAATTATAATTTTTTTTTTTTGAAATATAAGTTTTCATGAAATTTAATAAGTAAAGAATGAATCTTTAATTTGCGCATAAACATCAATCTCCATTGATTAAGCCAAATCACATCAACAACGTATGCAACAACAATTTGACAATAATAACCCAAACAACAATCACCAATTTCAATCATACATCGCCAATTCATTTTTGTGTACATACAAACATCAATAACACAAGGCAAGAAATAATTAAATTAAAAAATAATAATAAAAAAATATATAATCTCACCGTTTCATCTCTGGTCTATTTCATTGCGTAGAACCGGTCGAAGCGAATCCAATGCATCTAAAATCATCTGATTTCATTTTTTGTTTAACCTTAACCCAAAATTTAGTCCATCTTCTTCTTTGTTCTGATTTCCAGGAAGACACACACAAAAATTCCACCAATCCTCATCATTGCTGCACCAAAAGCCATTCCCCTGAGACCCATCCTCCGTCATGACGACGAAGCCCATACACTAACCACCACAGCCGATTTGCCTCTGACTTCAGCGCCTTAGAGCGCGATATCCTCTCAATCCACTCATCATAATTCAATCATGACCGTTGATGTTGGAGGTCATGTCATGCTCTTCGATTTTCCATTTATTTATTTATTTTTGAGTTGATGAATTCTTTGAGTAGATTAGGAGAGAAAGAAAGAAAAAGGGAGAAAGGGAGAGTGTAGCCATAGATTTTAGAAACGGTGGCTGCTTTATTTATGAAATTAGGGTTAGGGAAGTGAAAGGATATTATATAGTGGAGGAAATTATTATTTTTATTCCTTTTAATTAATATTTTTATTTATTTATGATGTCTGCAGATTGTAAATATAAAGAGAATAGAGAATAACAACAAAAAAAAGGGGTGGAATAAAGGGAATAGTTTTATATCTAAAAATGAATTTGATTGATTATTAGAAGAGGGGAGAGAGTAGAGAATAAATGCGCCAGTTTTTCCCCCAAATGCCTCTTTGTATTTATAAACAAATTAAATGCTTGCCCTTTTTTTTCTAATTGTTTAAGTTAAGCAACTTTTTTAAATTTCAAAACATGCAATATTAAATATCATAATTTAAGGAACCTATTTAGTTGCAAGAAAGAATAAGTGAAAGAGAAATAGATATATACATATAGTTGATTTAAATGGAAGAAAAAGAAAAAAAGAAAATGTTGGAAAACTGAACAGGAAAAAAAAAAGAGAAAGAGAAAACAAGAATGTAATTAATGCACAGTTTATTGTCTCCAAAAGTTATTGAATGGGAAACGTTACTTTATAATAAAGAAGAAGCTGCATGAGATAGAAATGGAAAAGAAAAGAAAAGAAAAGGAGAAGAAGGAAATATGGTAAATATACAGGAAGGGACAAATAAAATGAATGCATCATTTATTGTTTAATGACGACTATAAGAAAGTTATGTGATATTTTTTTTTTACACATATGTATATAGTTTGATCATCCACAAAACTGCATTAGTTAAGAAACACACATTTAAATGCACCATACATATTCATGTAGAATGTAATTAATTTTTATTTATTTATTTAATGTATTAAACGAAAGCCTTTCGCTTCTTTTTTTATTATTTATTAAATGCACACATGGATATATTATACAAAATAATTTTCATTTAAAACGGATGCATATGAAAGGAAGACAGATATCAAAGAAATAAAAAAGAAAAGATATGTAAACATGTAGATGCATGAATGTAGAAATAAAAGAGAGAGGAAATGTAAACATGCTGATGCATGAATATAGGAATAAAAGAAAAATAAAAGCAATGTAGACATGCAGATGCATGCATGTAGGAATAAAAGAGAAAGAAATGTTAAAAAAATGAGGTGCATGTAAATGTTAATATTAACCATTTCCTATTGTAAATTTTTTTTCATCATTATTATTATTTATTAAATATTTTAATTTAATAACGGAAATTGTTTTCTTTTTATTCATTCATACGTCGATGCGTCGACGAAACTAAATATTTCGCCGTTACTATTTAAAATAAACTATTTTAAATATTAAAAACCCACTAAAATAATTGAAATAAAAATTTTAAATTCGGCCCAAAATTCCGGGTTGTTAGGGCAGCGCCGCCCACCGCCGTGCCCCAGGTGGCGGCGCGCCACCTCCGAACCCCCACCCCCTGCCCTCGCGACGCGACAACCCCCCCTTCCACCTCGACCACCGCGAAACCCCTCCCTCGATTTGCCTCGCGACAGCACCCCCTCCCCCTGTTCGCACCCCCCCTTTCCTCGATCGACGCATCGAAGCACCCCCTACCCTGCTGCCGACCGAAGCCGACACCCCCACTCCCTGCGACGTGAAGCCCCTTCTGATCGATGAAGTAAGTTTTTAGTATTTATTTCTTTTATTTATATATGATTTATTTTCAGTTTATTTAGCAATCGATTTTCAGTTTTAAAAATAGAAAAAGCGAAATAAAAAAAGATGAACTCTTTGATTTGAAAAGTATGATTTTTATTGAATGAAAGGTCGAAATTTTATCATAGAAAAGACGATATTTTTAAAAGTGAAAAGACGATATTTTTAAAAGTGAAAAGACGACATTTTTAAAAGTGAAAAGACGATATTTTTAAAAGTGAAAAGACGATATTTTTAAAAGTGAAGACGATATTTTTAAAAGTGAAAAGACGATATTTTTAAAAGTGAAAGACGATATTTTTAAAATAGAAAAGATTAGATTTTAAAAATAGAAAAGGCGAAATCTTTATATGAAGAATAGCGTGATAAAAATAGAATTTTTATCTATATAGTAGTGGTATAAAAATAGAATTTTATCCATATGAGGCAATTATAAAAATTCGATTTTTATATATTGAATAGCAAAGTAAAAATTCGATTTTTATATATGGAATAGCAAAGTAAAAATTCGATTTTTATATATTGAATAGCGAAGTAAAAATTCGATTTTTATATATTGAATAGCGAAGTAAAAATTCGATTTTTATATATTGAATAGCAACGTAAAAATTCGATTTTTATATATTGAATAGCGAAGTAAAAATTTGATTTTTATATATGGAATAACAATATAAAAATGTGATTTTTTATATATATAGTGGCTACGGGCAACGAAAGCGACAAAGGGCGAGAATGGCGATGATTTCTCTAAATGAAGAGTCGTGGTATTGGATAGCTATTGGTGAGAACTTCTCACTCAAAATCTCCTTTTCTAGTTATATATATATACTAGGATGCAAACGGTGTTTAGTAGCACCCGACACAATCGTCCACAGACCATGGACTTGTTTGTTTGGTTGTGTAGTTGGTTAGATTATTTGGTTTGAATTGAATTGTTTGGTGAAATGGAATGGATTTGATTGATGTGTGAATGGCGTGGGCCTTCACTAGACCGGGGATAAGGCTAGGCCTCGTCCCGTTTCTAGTATCGCGCCGTTATGCCGCCGAAATTTTCTAAAACAAGTTAGAAAAATAAAGATATCATTTTATTTGATAAATGAACTGAATAGAATATTCATAGGTTGAATAAATTAATTTGGTCGTTGAAAATATAATTTTTAACGTGAATGTGAATAAATAAATATTCATTTTCAAACCGGACGATTTGTTTATGTACACTGATTTGACTGACATTGATTGGGACGATAAATTTTACACATCGCCCAACTGCACAAATAAAATCTGTGTTTGATTGTTTGAAACCCCACACGGGTATTGGGATAAAATACGGCATACACTAATCCCAATAATTAGTTGTATGTCGATCGATTGATTGACAGGCTGTTATAAGCGTTAGATATCTATATTTGATGCTTATACAGTGTAGTGCACTTTGGATGATGGTTGATTATTTATCGTTGCTATTATATACATGTGTTGTATGAAATCCATATAATTAACTTTGTATGGTAATTGATTGGCCCTCATTCCAATTTAGAAAATAAAGAATATTATAGAATAAAGGTTCATGTGTTGACCGTACTCATCCGTTGAGATTAGTCATGTGTTGAACGAAATATTTTAACAGTAAAATTTATATCTTTATCACTATAAAATAAAGGTTCATGTGTTGACAGTACTCATCCGTTGAGATTAGTCATTTGTTGAACGAAATATTTTGACAATCAAATTTACATCTTTATCTTTATAGAATAAAGGTTCATGTGTTGACAGTACTCATTCGTTGAGATTAGTCATGTGTTGAACGAAATATTTTAATAATAAAATTTACATCTTTATCATATATAAAATTAGAAACTAATTGGAAAATAGATAAGATGAGTGGTCTCCTGGATATTGATCTGATGTTGGTTTCGGCCTTCGGGGTTAATATTCAGGGAATCGTTCTCTTACTAATTTACGGTTGGGGTCTGATTTAATATCAAACGATAGATACCTTAATTTTCATAAAATATATTAAATAACAAAAATAGTCACACGTGGACAGTACTCATTCGTTGAGATTAGTCGTGTGTTGACAAAAATATAGATTCACATATTGAATGGAATAAATATTCATTTGTTGAATAGAATAACGAATTTATTGAAATATATAAAGCCGTGTTGATTAGAGATGCGCTATTTTGACGCGAACGATATTTATATCGATTATACTCGTTTTTATAAATTGAATCGAATAGAAAACGAATTTGAATTGAACTGAATAGAAAACCAATTTGAATTGAATTGAAAACGAATTCGAATTGAATGGAAAACGAATTGAAAGGAATTCAAATTGAATTGAAATTTGAATTGAATAGAAATGAATTGTAAAACGAATTAATAAGGAAGAATTCAATTTTGATTTGAATTGAAATGGAAGTTGAAATTATTTTTGAAACGAATTTAAAAACTATTTATATAATTCGTTTTAAATAGAAATCGACGAAATATATATTATATATATAATATAATGGTCTGAATAGAACGCGCCGCGCGGCAGTTCGCAAATTTCGACCATTAACTTCAAACGGACATTACGGGAGATCCAACCGTCGGATTTTCCTAAAACCAGAACCGTTGGTTTCGTATCGAAAAGGGATTTCTAACGATTATTTGAAATTTGAAATCTAACGGTTGGATTTGGAGATACGTCGAAATCAAATTTGAAAAAGGTCGTTGTAAGTGCAGTTCGATGGCCGTTGATGGAAATCGACTGTACGGGCCTTGATAAAATTATTAAAAATAGTAATAATTTGTGTAAAATCATAAGAAATGATTTGGGAAAAATTGGGATGAAAAACTCCATATTTGAAAAGATAAAAATATATTTTTATCGAAATGAACTAGTTTTGAACTGAAATTAAAACCCATTTATTTTTAAATAAATAAATTGGATTTGAAATGGGCTTAAATATAATTGATTCAGGGGTTTATTGTGAACTGTGTTTTAAATAACACTAGTTCTTTAACCCGATAATAAATAGAATGTGATTTGGGTTTACCGTGAACTGTGTTTTAAATGACATTAGTTCTTTAACCCAGAAAAGGGAGTTTTGATGAATCTGCAATTAGGTTGAAATGTGAACTGATAATTTAAATTATCAAATTTAGCAAATGAGCGAGAATGGAGTATCACCAGTTTTGCTCCCAGCGATAGTTAAATCTATAATTAAATTTGAACGTGAAATGGTAATTAATTTTACCGATAACACCATAGTATTAGATATGGAGTATTACCAGTTTTGCTTCATGGGATGAATAGGTTGGGATTGGGAAATAAAATAAATAATTACTTCGGTATGGTTCGCTAATCTCGACTAGTTTAGAAAACCATAATTTGGTTTGAAACAACATCCAAAGGAAGATCAAAGAATAAATTTAAAGAATTTATCTTGGATAAAATTAATGGGAACCTTTCCCTAAGAATTGGAATGAGGCGTATGTTGTGTTTGTGTAACATTGTTTTTAATATACGCGGGTTGTTCGGAAAGGCCGGGTTTATACCCATTCTGAATAACCGATTCGACGAAATGTCGAAGATGAAGACGGTGGTTGAAGACCGGAAGTCTTCACATCGTTTGGGTGATTACTGATGATCTTGATTGGGCTGTACACCCAAGATGAGGGAATCAGTTGGTTGTCGTCCAGACGTACTTGGAGAAGGATGGATATGCGAGGAAAGTGCTTCCAGTTTCGTTCAGACCCAAAACGAACTTGTAAATGGATTGTGTGTCTGACATTGGATTTTATTCTGTGTTGATTGATTTCTGTTAAATATATATCCGTTTGGCGGCAGAGAACTTATTCTCTTGCTTAACGCCCTTCTTTGAGACGTACGAGCTTAGAGGTTATATATCGATAGATATCAATCGCATGGCATGAATTGCCTGTGTGGCACGCTGAGTTGCATAGATCAAGGCTTCTGTTGAAAAGCAAAGTCTTGTGGTTGATGATCAAAGCACGACCTACGTGGAAGCTTTGTGTATAATGTGAATCCGCGAGCCTCACACCTCGGTATGAGTCAAAAACGGGATACGGACTGCAGGGAGAGCACGACGTTTCTTTCTAGCTTTGGTGGTGTCAGTGACTTACCAGCCCTGACATTTATATACTTTTCACCTTTGTGGTTGTTGGATGAGGCGCCTCGATTTTAGGTCTGTAAGGACCGGGAAACGTGTGTTCAGGAATTGCCAATCCTCTAACGTAAGTGAGGACCGGCCCTGAAGATCCAGGGTTGCCCAGAGTGCGTAGCCCTGAGACATTTGCTAGAGTGTCTCGAACGCGGAGAGGAGCTTGCCCCTTGCCTCGACTCATGACGGAAATCCAATTTCCAATACGTGTATTTCGGTTTTATTTGTAGAGCCTAGTATGGCGACATAGTGGTATGGGGCACTTATGTCGTCTATGATTTATATTTATGATTGAAATTGTTTTGACACTATACACTTATTATAGTATCAAATGATTTGTTTTAAACGTACCAAGCATGTTTGGCTATTATAAGGGAAAACCCTATCCTCCGGCTTGCGTTGCATTGTGTGATGGGACCGGGGTCTTATAATAGCTTCATTTTTCGAAAAAGCATTGTGTTATCTTTTCTATGCACTGGTATTCTTGGGAGGAAACCCGTTCCGTGTTATACGGCGTGGTCCCTTGAATCACTCTCTTTTAAAGTAAATGTTTAAATAACTGTTTTAGTTCTCACACTAGTCACATGACTGACCTGGAGTTTATTGATTTAACCTAAACTCTGGGTGCCCTTATTTTGACATGGGCAGCTAGTAGTTTTGGTTTCGCAGATTTATATTCACAGGATCCTGGTTTACAGCTGGAATGATATCCGGAAAGCTCTGTATCCGTATATCACCTTCAGTTGTGCTTTATATTATTTTCCGCTGCTATGTAATTTATTGTAATCTCTGATATTTATCGAATGTAATTTATTCATTTATACTCTGTATATTCTTGTATCTGATGGAATTGTTGTAATAACAATGAAATGTTCTTCCGTCTGCATTCTGATTTGTCTTGTCCTCATAGTAATTCGTTCTTTCTCATCTCTTCGGAGACCGGGGAAGTTCGGGTCGCTTCATTTGGTATCAGAGCTTTGGTTTACAGAGCTCGAGAACAAGGCACATTAGCACCATACGAAAGAATTCATCAGATATTGGATTAGTAATATCCAATAAGAATGACTCGTTAGAGATAGGATCAGTAGTATCCTAGAATGGGTGTGAAGAGTATATTTTTCAAATGAAAACAATTTTGTTTTGAAAATTTAAATCGCTTTATAAGTATTTGATTATTTATTTGTTTTGAATATGGACAATCGAGTACATAAAGATTTCGCGTATACGCGTCATGAACCTATATTCGCAGTTTTAATATACTTTATAGATATAGAATCACATCCTAGACACCCGGAGATGTTTCTGATGATTGATATATCATCATCAGAATTTGTGTTCGTGTTTCGAAGGTGTGATTTCTATATATTTCCATTAGACTGGTGTGAGAACCAAAACTTAGATAGATAGATTCATTTGTTGTGAATTGGCATCAAAAACATAATTTCTGCATATATCTCAAATTTATGAATTTGAAACGTTAATCCACTAATTGATTGATGTTTGTGTTGTTTGTTTATTTGTTTGATAATTTTGAAACATTTGGCCTAATTGAATCAAATATTGAACTGTATTAAAAATTGGTCGCATTTGCTTGCATATACATGTACTTACATTGAACAGGTCATAGCAAGGAGGCTAGAGCCGAGAATAAAATTTGTTTGCCCGACAAATAGGTACATGTTTACTATAATTTACTGTTCTGTTTGGGTAATGATGATTTTATGAGCCTATTGGCTAGCCGCTTGGCTTTTTCTTTTTCTTTTTGGGATCAGAAGGCCAGTATGGCAATTTCGGGATTTTCCCGTGGCTCTCGGTGCAGGGGAGGTTATGGCGAAATTTTTCGAAAATTTAGAGTGTTTGCCAAATTTTTGAAAATTAGAAAATTCTCAGAAATTGAAAAGTTGGAGAATGAAAGCTAGATCGAACGTAGAGTTGATTAATCAAACCACTTTCGACTTTTTTCCTTTTCGGGGACGAAAAGTTTTAAGTGGGGGAGATTGTAATAACCCGGAAAATCTGGGCCAGTTTAAAATTTGTATTTTGGCAATTTTAGCGAATTTTGAATATTTAAAATGAATTATTTTAAATAATATGGACGATAAATTTATTTTGAATATAAATCGAACGTATATATTATATACGTCATCGTTAGAATATAAATAATTATTTTAAATTATAAATAGAATCGAAAATGGCGCGGTAGTTCGATAATTCGATTTCAAATTTCAATTGAATGTACCGGGTGCAAAACAAACCGGATTTTAGTGAAACCAAAAACATTAGGATCTATTCGTGAATATCTTTCCAACGAATTCGACCAATCGAAATTTCATAGCGGGAATCAAAAGATATGTCCAGTTGAAAATTCTGAATACTCGCTATGGAATTCAGGCCCTTAAAAATAGACATTTTGCAAACGACCTCGGATTTCGACGAAACCACTTTTGTTGGATCCGCAGTGTCAAATGATTGCTAGATTCCAAATTTCATAATTTTTCGAATCAATATGTGAGCGTGGCAAAGGAAAATGCGTTTGACCAGTTTTAGTTGATTTTAATCGACTGGAAAGTGGCCATTTTTCTAACGGTCTCGGAATTCGACGAAACTAGTTTTGTTAGGACTGTATCGACAATACGAAGCTAGAAAACATTTTTATGGAATTTTTAGAGTTAGTATGTGACCCCCGTAAATTGAAATGCGCGTTAAAATTCAATATATAGTGTTATATGTTGATTTTGACGAAAACAGATCGAAACGATCGAATCAGCTTACGATGCATATCCCATTGTGTTCGGAATGGGGGTGAAACTTTATGGACGGCAGGCGGTGGGCCTCGTTTTGAGGTCGAAAATAAAAGTTGCTTTTTGGTGAAAAATAAAATAATTAAATAATAAAAAATAAAATAAAAATAAAACCCTTATCTCTTTAACCCCCCTGGTCGTTATTTCCCAGATCAAAGAAAAAAAAGAAAAAAAAAAGAGGCGGAGAGGAGCATCGCGCCCGCCCTAGGGCAGCGCCGCCCACCGCCGTGCCCCAGGTGGCGGCGCGCCACCTCCGAACCCCCACCCCCCTGCCCTCGCGACGCGACAACCCCCCTTCCACCTCGACCACCGCGAAACCCCTCCCTCGATTTGCCTCGCGACAGCACCCCCTCCCCCTGTTCGCACCCCCCCTTTCCTCGATCGACGCATCGAAGCCCCCCTACCCTGTTGCCGACCGAAGCCGACACCCCCCCTCCCTGCGACGTGAAGCCCCCCTTCTGATCGATGAAGTAAGTTTTTAGTATTTATTTCTTTTATTTATATATGATTTATTTTCAGTTTATTTAGCAATCGATTTTCAGTTTTAAAAATAGAAAAAGCGAAATAAAAAAAGATGAACTCTTTGATTTGAAAAGTATGATTTTTATTGAATGAAAGGTCGAAATTTTATCATAGAAAAGACGATATTTTTAAAAGTGAAAAGACGATATTTTTAAAAGTGAAAAGACGATATTTTTAAAAGTGAAAAGACGATTTTTTTTAAAGTGAAAAGACGATATTTTTAAAAGTGAAAAGACGATATTTTTAAAAGTGAAAAGACGATATTTTTAAAATAGAAAAGATTAGATTTTAAAAATAGAAAAGGCGAAATCTTTATATGAAGAATAGCGTGATAAAAATAGAATTTTTATCTATATAGTAGTGGTATAAAAATAGAATTTTATCCATATGAGGCAATTATAAAAATTCGATTTGTATATATTGAATAGCAAAGTAAAAATTCGATTTTTATATATGGAATAGCGAAGTAAAAATTCGATTTTTATATATTGAATAGCGAAGTAAAAATTCGATTTTTATATATTGAATAGCGAAGTAAAAATTCGATTTTTATATATTGAATAGCGAAGTAAAAATTCGATTTTTATATATTGAATAGCAAAGTAAAAATTCAATTTTTATATATTGAATAGCGAAGTAAAAATTTGATTTTTATATATGGAACAGCAATATAAAAATGTGATTTTATATATATATAGTGGCTACGGGCAACGAAAGCGACAAAGGGCGAGAATGGCGATGATTTCTCTAAACGAAGAGTCATGGTATTGGATAGCTATTGGTGAGAACTTCTCACTCAAAATCTCTTTTTCTAGTTATATATATATACTCGGATGCAGACGGTGTTTAGTAGCACCCGACACAATCGTCCACAGACCATGGACTTGTTTGTTTGGTTGTGTAGTTGGTTAGATTATTTGGTTTGTATTGAATTGTTTGGTGAAATGGAATGGATTTGATTGATGTGTGAATGGCGTGGGCCTTCACTAGACCGGGGATAAGGCTAGGCCTCGTCCCGTTTCTAGTATCGCGCCGTTATGCCGCCGAAATTTTCTAAAACAAGTTAAAAAAATAAAGATATCATTTTACTTGATAAATGAACTGAATAGAATATTCATAGGTTGAATAAAATAATTTGGTCGTTAAAAATATAATTTTTAACGTGAATGTGAATAAATAAATATTCATTTACAAACCGGACGGTTTGTTTATGTACACTGATTTGACTGACATTGATTGGGACGATAAATTTTACACATCGCCCAACTGCACAAATAAAATCTGTGTTTGATTGTTTGAAACCCCACATGGGTATTGGGATAAAATACGGCATACACTGATCCCAATAATTAGTTGTATGTCGATCGATTGATTGACAGGCTGTTATAAGCGTTAGATATCTATATTAATGCTTATACAGTGTAGTGCACTTTGGATGATGGTTGATTATTTATCGTTGCTATTATATACATGTGTTGTATGAAATCCATATAATTAACTTTGTATGGTAATTGATTGGGCCTCATTCCAATTTAGAAAATAAAGAATATTATAGAATAAAGGTTCATGTGTTGACCGTACTCATCCGTTGAGATTAGTCGTGTTGAACGAAATATTTTAACAGTAAAATTTATATCTTTATCACTATAAAATAAAGGTTCATGTGTTGACAGTACTCATCCGTTGGGATTAGTCATGTGTTGAACGAAATATTTTGACAATCAAATTTACATCTTTATCTTTATAGAATAAAGGTTCATGTGTTGACAGTAATCATTCGTTGAGATTAGTCATGTGTTGAACGAAATATTTTAATAATAAAATTTACATCTTTATCATATATAAAATTAGAAACTAATTGGAAAATAGATAAGATGAGTGGTCTCCTGGATATTGATCTGATGTTGGTTTCGGCCTTCGGGGTTAATATTCAGGGAATCGTTCTCTTACTAATTTACGGTTGGGGTCTGATTTAATATCAAACGATAGATACCTTAATTTTCATCAAATATATTAAATAACAAAAATAGTCACACGTGGACAGTATTCATTCGTTGAGATTAGTCGTGTGTTGACAAAAATATAGATTCACATACTGAATGGAATAAATATTCATTTGTTGAATAAAATAACGAATTTATTGAAATATATAAAGCCGTGTTGATTAGAGATGCGCTATTTTGACGCGAACGATATTTATATCGATTATATTCGTTTTTATAAATTGAATCGAATAGAAAACGAATTTGAATTGAACTGAATAGAAAACCAATTTGAATTGAATTGAAAATGAATTCGAATTGAATGGAAAAAGAATTGAAAGGAATTCAAATTAAATTGAAATTTGAATTGAATAGAAATGAATTGTAAAACGAATTAATAAGGAAGACTTCAATTTTGATTTGAATTGAAATGGAAGTTGAAATTGTTTTTGAAACGAATTTAAAAACTATTAATATAATTCGTTTTAAATAGAAATCGACGAAATATATATTATATATATAATACAATGGCCTGAATAGAACGCGCCGCGCTGCGGCAGTTCGTGAATTTCGACCATTAACTTCAAACGGACATTACAGGAGATCCGACCGTCGGATTCTCCTAAAACTGGAACCATTGGGTTCGTATCGAAAAGGGCTTTCTAAGAATATTAGAAATTTGAAATCTAACGGTTGTATTTGGAGATACGTCCAAATCAAATTTGAAAAAGGTCGCTGTAAGTGCAGTTCAATGGCCGTTGATGGAAATCGACTGTACGGGCCTTGATAAAATTATTAAAAATAGTAATAATTTGTGTAAAATCATAAGAAATGATTTGGGAAAAATTGGGATGAAAAACTCCATATTTGAAAAGATAAAAATATATTTTTATTGAAATGAACTAGTTTTGAACTGAAATTAAAACCCGTTTATTTTTAAATAAATAAATTGGATTTCAAATGGGCTTAAATATAATTGATTCAGGGGTTTATCGTGAACTGTGTTTTAAATAACACTAGTTCTTTAACCCGATAATAAATAGAATGTGATTTGGGTTTATCGTGAACTGTGTTTTAAATGACATTAGTTCTTTAACCCAGAAATGGGAGTTTTGATGAATCTGCAGTTAGGTCGAAATGTGAACTGATAATTTAAATTATCAAATTTAGCAAATGAGCGAGAATGGAGTATCACCAGTTTTGCTCCCAGCGATAGTTAAATCTTTAATTAGATTTGAACGTGAAATGGTAATTAATTTTACCGATAACACCATAGTATTAGATATGGAGTATTACCAGTTTTTCTTCATGGGATGAATAGGTTGGGATTGGGAAATAAAATAAATAATTACTTCGTTATGGTTCGCTAATCTCGACTAGTTTAGAAAACCATAATTTTGTTTGAAACGACATCCAAAGGAAGATCAAAGAATAAATTTAAAGAATTTATCTTGGATAAAATTAATGGGAACCTTTCCCTAAGAATTGGAATGAGGCGTATGTTGTGTTTGTGTAACATTGTTTTTAATATACGCGGGTTGTTCGGAAAGGCCGGGTTTATACCCATTCTGAATAACCGATTCGACGATATGTCGAAGTTGAAGACGGTGGTTGAAGACCGGAAGTCTTCACATCGTTTGGGTGATTACTGATGATCTTGATTGGGCTGTACACCCAAGATGAGGGAATCAGTTGGTTGTCGTCCAGACGTACTTGGAGATGGATGGATATGCGAGGAAAGTGCCTCCGGTTTCGTTCAGACCCAGAACGAACTTGTAAATGGATTGTGTGTCTGACATTGGATTTTATTCTATGTTGATTGATTTCTGTTAAATATATATCCGTTTGGCGGCGGAGAACTTATTCTCTTGCTTAACGCCCTTCTCTGAGACGTACGAGCTTAGAGGTTATATATCGATAGATATCAATCGCATGGCATGAATTCCCTGTGTGGCACGCTGAGTTGCATAGATCAAGGCTTCTGTTGAAAAGCAAAGTCTTGTGGTTGATGATCAAAGCATGGCCTACGTGGCAGCTTTGTGTATAACGTGAATTCGCGAGCCTCACGCCTCACGCCTCGGTATGAGTCAAAAACGGGATACGGACTGCAGGGAGAGCACGACGTTTCTTTCTAGCTTTGGTGGTGTCAGTGACTTACCAGCCCTGACATTTATATACTTTTCACCTTTGTGGTTGTTGGATGAGGCGCCTCGATTTTAGGTCTGTAAGGACCGGGAAACGTGTGTTCAGGAATTGCCAATCCTCTAACGTAAGTGAGGACCGGCCCTGAAGATCCAGGGTTGCCCAGAGTGCGTAGCCCTGAGACATTTGCTAGAGTGTCTCGAACGCGGAGAGGAGCTTGCCCCTTGCCTCGACTCATGACGGAAATCCAATTTCCAATACGTGTATTTCGGTTTTATTTGTAGAGCCTAGTATGGCGACATAGTGGTATGGGGCACTTATGCCGTCTATGATTTATATTTATGATTGAAATTGTTTTGACACTATACACTTATTATAGTATCAAATGATTTGTTTTAAACGTACCAAGCATGTTTGGCTATTATAAGGGAAAACCCTATCCTCCGGCTTGCGTTGCATTGTGTGACGGGACCCGGGTCTTATAATAGCTTCATTTTTCGAAAAAGCATTGCGTTATCTTTTCTATGCACTGGTATTCTTGGGAGGAAACCCGTTCCGTGTTATACGGCGTGGTCCCTTGAATCACTCTCTTTTAAAGTAAATGTTTAAATAACTGTTTTATTTCTCACAACAGTCACATGACTGACCTGGAGTTTATTGTTTTAACCTAAACTCTGGGTGCCCTTATTTTGACATGGGCAGCTAGTAGTTTTGGTTTTGCAGATTTATATTCACAGGATCCTAGTTTACAGCTGGAATGATATCCGGAAAGCTCTGTATCCGTATATCACCTTCAGTTGTGCTTTGTATTATTTTCCGCTGCTATGTAATTTATTGTAATCTCTGATATTTATCGAATGTAATTTATTCATTTATACTCTGTATATTCTTGTATCTGATGGAATTGTTGTAATAACAATGAAATGTTCTTCCGTCTGCGTTCTGATTTGTCTTGTCCTCACAGTAATTCGTTCTTTCTCATCTCTTCGTAGACCGGGGAAGTTCGGGTCGCTTCATAACCTGTGTAGCACAGCTTTGTGTAGTGTTGATTCGCGAGCCTCACACCCCGGTAGTGGACCAGAAACGGGAGTGGACTTAGGGAGGGCATGTGTTTCCTTCTAGCTAGAAGTGGCGTCAATGGTTTTACACGCCCTGACGAGTTTGACTTATGTTGCTGTTGCTATTGCGAGGCGCCTCAGATATATCGGTCGATCCAGGACCGATGGAGTCATTGGCTCATTGACACCCCATAGGGTGGGGAAACGCAGTGTTCAGGCATTTTAATTCACATCGGTGGACCGGCCCTGATGATCCAAGGCTTGCCTGTGCGCTTGCCTGAGACACGGGCTAGAGCGTCTCGAATTCGGTGGTGGACGATCCCTTGCCTCGGTTCACAGATGGAAATCCAACTTCCAATACGTGACGTTTCGATTTTAGTTGTAATCCTATATATGGCGACATGGTGGGATGGGGCGCTCATGCCGTCTATGATTGGTACTTATGATTGAAATTGTTTTGACACTATACACTTATAGTAATAATAAAAGATGAAATTTAGCGTATAAAGCATTCTTTGGCTATTATAAGGTAAAACCCTATCCTCCGGTTTGTGTTGCATTGTGTGATGGGACCTGGGTCTTATAATAGCTTCATTGTTCTTTATTTAACATTGCGCTGTTTGTTATTTGCACTGGTATTCTTGGGAGGAAACCAGTTCCGTGTTATACGGCGTGGTCCCTTGATTTACCTAACTTTAAAATAAAGATTGATAACTGTTTTAGTTCTCAAACTAGCCACATGACTGACCTGGAGTTTATTGTTTCAACCTAAACTCTGGGTGCCCTTATTTCGACACCGGCAGCTAGTAATTTTGGTTTTGCAGATTTATATTCACAGGATCCCTATTTACAACTGGAACGATACTCGGAAAGCTCTGTATCCGTGTATTACTTCTAGTTGTGTATTGTATTATTTTCCACTGCTATGTAAGTCATTGTAATATCTGATATTTATCGAATGTATTTTATTTGTTAATACTCTGTATATTCTTGTAATCTGATGAAATTGTTGTAATAAGCAATGAAATGTTCTTCTGTTTGCGTTCTAATTTGTTGCGTTCTCAAAACAATCAGGCATTTTGAACGGTCTTGGTCGATTTAGCGATTGATTCAGATCGAGCGAAATTCCCGGTGGTTACATTTGGTATCAGAGCTTTAGTTTACAGAGCTCGGAAAACAAGGCACATTAGAACCGAACGAAAGAATTCATCAGGGATTGGATCAGTTATATCCAATAAGAATGACTCGTTAGAGATAGGATCAGTCGTATCCTAGGACGAGTGTGAAGAGTGATGTTTTGATAATAAAAGTGAAAACAAGTTTTGAAAATTTAAATCAACTATTCGTATTTGATTATTTATTTATATTGAATTTGGACAATCCAATATATAAAGATTTTGCATATGAGCCTGGCTAGCGTGTATTCGAAGTTTTAATATACTGGATAGATATAGAATCACACTCTAGTCGCCCGATGATTCTGATGATAGCTCGAACATCATCAGAATTGGTATTCGGGTTTCGAAGGTGTGATATTTATATATTTCCTATTGACTGGTGTGAGAACCAAAATTAGATAGGGCCCATTGTTGTGATTTGGCATCAAAAACGTGATTTTTGACTATAGATCAAAATTATGAATTTGAAAAGCTAATTTACTAATTGATTGCTTGTTGTGTTGTTTGATTAGTGTTTGATTAATTAAATGTTGAACCTTTAGCCAAATTGAACCAAATAGTGAATTGTATTGAAAAATGATCGCATTTGCATATGCATACATGTACTTACATTGAACAGGTCATAGCAAGGAGGCGAGAGCAAATGAATAAAATTGTTTGCCCGACAAATAGGTACATGTTTACCATAATTTACTGTTTTGTTTGGTGATGATGATTTTATGAGCCGATTGGCAAGCTGCTTGGCTTTTTCTTTTTCTTTTGGATTGACGAGGGCCATGGGAGGCTATATGAAATATCCCGAAGACCCCGGTGTAGGGGAGGTTATGGCGAAATTTTTCGGAAATTTAGGGTGTTAGCCAAATTTTTTGAAAAATTTGAAAAGTTCTTAGAAACTGAAAAGTTGAAGAACTTAAGCCGTAATGAAAATAGTGAAAGTTGAGTTGATTGGTTAAACAACTTTCGGCTTCGTTCCTTTTTGGGGACGAAAAGTTTTAAGTGGGGGAGATTGTAATAACCCGGAAATCCGAGCCAATTTAAAAATTTTATTTTGGCAATTTTAGTGAATTTTGATTATTTATAATGAATTATTTTAAATAATAAGGACGAAAATTTTTAGTTTGAATGGAATTAGAACGTATATATTTATATAGCTCGACGTTAGAATATAAATAATTATTTATAATTATTAAAGGAATTGAAAATGGCGCGATAGTTCGATAATTCGATTTCAAAATTCAATTGAACATACCGGTTGCAAAATAAACCGGATTTTAGCGAAACTAAAAATATTCGAATCTAATAGAGAATATATTTCCAACAAATCTGAAAAATTGAAATTTCATAGCGGGGATAAAAAGTTATGCCCAGTTGAAAATTCAGAATAGTCGCTATGGAATTCTTAAAAATAGCTATTTTGCAAACGACCTCGGTTTTCGACGAAACCACTTTTGTTGGATCCGCAACGTCAAATTATTGCTAGATCCCAAAATTCATAATTTTTCGAATCAATATGTGAGCGTGGCAAAGGAAAACGCGTTTGACCAGTTTTAGTTGATTTTAATCAACTGGAAAATGGCCATTTTTCAAACGGTCTCAGAAATCAACGAAACTAGTTTTGTTAGGACCGTATCATCAATACGAAGCTAGAAAATATTTTTTGGGAATTTTTAGAAGCCGTATGTGGCCCCGGTAAATTGAAATGTTCGTTCAAATTCAATATATAGATTTATATTTTGATTTTAATGAAAACTGATCGGAACGACCGAACTGGCTTACGATACGTATCCCATTGTGTTCGAAAAGGGGGTAATTAGCCAGGGACGACAGTCGGTGGGCTCGATTCTGAGTTCGAAATAAAAAGATGCCTTTTTGGGATTAAAAATAATAAAATATAAATTAATTTTATAAAACCCCTTACTCCTTTCCTTCTCCCTCAGTCAACGCTCTTTGAAATAAATAAAAAAAACCGATCTGCTTTCTACCGTCGCCCCCCACCCCTTTGACCTCATCGTGCGCCTCCACCGCCGGACCCTCCACCGCGCCCCCGCATCTTGCGCCACCATCCCCTCTCCTTCGCCACTTCTCTCTCTCCACTAGAAGTCTCGCTGCAAACCCGAACCCCCAAAAGCCACTGTGCCACACGCCTCACCCCCTACCTCGCATCGCCCTCGTTTCTCTCTCCTCCGTTCTGCCTAGCCTCGCGCGCAGTTGAACCCCCACCGAGCTGCTGCACCCCCCTGACGTTGGCCACTACCTCCGGCAAAAATGCAGACCCTCCCCTCTTCGATTTACACTAAGACTTCTCTGAATTTAATACGTTCGTTTAATTTCTATAAAGTTAGCTTTAAATTCAGTTTTGTTTTAAGTAATTAGAAAAGTTTAAATTTTTTACATGACAAAGTAATGATTTTTAGTTATGCGAAGTTGTGATTTTTAACACGGCAAAGATTAGATTTTTTTTATCGTATAGAGAAGAATAAAAATATGATTTTTATATTATATAAAGAATAAAAATATGATTTTTATATTATAGAAAGAATAAAAATATGATTTTTATAATATAGAAAAAATATAATTTTTTATATAGAGAAGAGCGTTGTAAGAATATACGATTTTTGTATATAAAGTGACATTATAAAAATGTGATTTTTTTATATGAACATCATATTAAAAATATGATTTTTACTATGAACAGCGTGAAAAGCAGTGAGATGAAACAGATTAAAATAAAAAAGGAATTAATACGGTTCAGAGATTCAGAAATGAAATGGCGGAGTGGAACCCCTCGGTGAGAACTCCTCACTATTATAATAATTTCTAGTTGAAATATATACTAGGATGCAGACGGTGTTTAGTAGCACCCGACACCTGTAGTCCACAGACCGTGGATGACTTGTTTGTTTGGTTACTATGCGGTGAAATTTTATTGTATGATTTGGAATGAAATAAAATATTTTATAGTGGAAAATATTTTATAGTTAAAAATATAATTTTTAACATGTATATAAAATAAATAATTATAAACAAATCAGAGGTTTGTTTATTTACACTGATTTGATTGATATTGATTGGGACGATAAATTTTACACATTGCCCAACTGCACAAATAAAATCTGTGTCTGATTGATTGAAACCGCACACGGGTATTGGGATGAGATTTGACGTACACTAATCCCAATAATTACTTGTATGTCGATCGATTGATTGACAAGCTGTTATAAGCGTTAAATATTTATATTTAATGCTTATGCAGTTGTGTGGTGCACTCTGGATGATGGTTGATTATTTATCGTTGCTATTATATAAATGTGTTGTAGAAAATCCATATAATTAACATTATATGGTAATTGATTGGGCCTCATTCCAATATAGTAAATAAATTCATGTGTTGAATCGAATAAATATTTTTGTGTTGAATAAAAGCCGTGATGATTAGATTGATGCCATTTTGACGTGAACGATATTTATATCGATTTTATTCATTTTTCAATGAATATTGAAAAAAATTGAAATTCGAATTAAATTGATATTCGAACTAAATTGAAAAGATTTGAAATTCGAATTAAATTGAAATAAAATTGAAATTGTTTTGAATTGAATTTAAAACGGATTGAAATTGAATTGAAATCGATTTGAATTGAAATCGATTTGAAATGAATTTAAAATGAATTTATATTTGAAAATTCAATTTTGATTTGAATTTGAGATGGAAGTTGAAATCGTTTTGGAAACGGATTTAAAAACGATTTATATAATACGCTTTAAAAGGAAATCGATAAAATATATATAATATATATATATATATTATATATATAATGGCCTGAATAGAACGCGTCGCGCCGCGGTAGTTCGCGAATTTCGACGATTGATTTCAAATGGATATTACGGGAGATCCGACCATCAGATTCTCCTAAAATCAGAACCGTTGGGTTCATATCGAAAAGAGCTTTCTAAGAATATTAGAAATTAGCAATCTAACGGTTAGATTTGGAATTATGTCCAAATCAAATTTGGAAAAGGTCGCTGTAAGTGCAGTTCGATGGCCGTTGATGGAAATCGACTGTACGGGCCTTGATAAAATTATTAAAAAGAGTAATAATTTGTGTAAAATCATAAGAAATGATTTGTGAAGAATTGGGATGAAAAATCCCATATTTGAAAAGATAAAAATAGATTTTTATCGAAATAAACTAGTTTTGAACTAGAATTATAATTCTATTTATTTTTAAATAAATTGAATTGGAAAAGGGTTTTGATAGTAACCAGAATTTCCAATAATTGAATTGGAATGGATTTGAATCGAAATTGTCTTTGGAATATTTCGATGTTGGATTTCGTGATCATACAGATAGCGTTTTAGAAATTTGAAATATATATAGATATCGTTATTTCCAATACGATATTTGTTGGTCGTAAAATTTGATATTGAATATAAGTCGATATATTTTCTATTCAGAGCCTTGTATTTAATATCAAATGTGATTTGGGTTTGTCGTGAATGGTGTCTTCATTAACACTGTTTTTAAGCCCAGTTTAGAAAAAGATTAAATCTTTTTATTTAGATTTAATGAAGTGTACCAATTAAATGATATTTAATTAGAATTGAATTGGTATTGATTTTTGGGTTTATCGTGAACAGTGTTTTAAATAACACTTGTTCTTTAACCCGATAATTAATGGAATGTGATTTTGGGTTGTCGTGAATGGTATCTTCAATAATACTGTTCTTAGACCCAAAGGAGTTAAGAAAATCAAAAACTAACTGGAGATTAGTTAAGTTGAATGGTTTCTGGGGTATTGATCTGATGTTGGTTTCGGCCTTCGGGGTTAATACTAACGGAATTGCTCACTTGCTAATTTACGGTTAGGGACTGATTGAAATGTGATGTGATTTTGGGTTTATCGTGAACCATGTTTTAAATGACACTGATTCTTTAACCCAGTCAAAGATTGAAACTAAGTGGAGTTTTAATGAATCTTTAATTAGATTGAAAAGATCGAGAATGGAGTATCACCAGTTTTACTCTAGACGGTAGTTAATTCTTTAATTAGATTTGAATGTGAAATGGTAATTGAATTTACCGATAACACCGTGGTGTTAGATATGAAGTATGGCCTGTTTTACTTCATGGGATAAATAGGTTGGGATTGGGAAATAAAACAAATGATTACAAGGTAAGGTTCGTTAATCCCGACTAGTTTGAATTGATATTCAAAAGAAGATTAAAGGATAAATTTAAAGAATTTATCTTTGATAAAATTAATGGGAACCTTTCCCAAAGTATAAGAATATTTGAATAAAAGAATATTCTGAATTGGAATGAGGCGTATGTTGTGTCTGTGTAACACTTGTTTATTATATACGCGAGTTATTCAGAAAGACCGGGTTTATCCCATTCTGAATAACTGATTCGACGTGGTGTCGAGGATGAAGACGGTGGTCGAAGACCGGAGGTCTTCACGTCGTTTGGGTGATTACTGATTATCTTGATTGGGCCATACACCCAAGAGGAGGGAATCAGTTAGTGATCGTCCAGATGTACTTGGAGATCGATGGATATGCGGGGTACTAGGTGCCTCCGGTTTCGTTCAGACCCAGAACGAACTTGTAAATGGACTATGTGTCTCACATTGGATTTTTTTCTGTATGGTTGATTTCTATTGAATATATATCTGTTTGGCGGCGGAGAATTTATTCTCTTGCTTAACGCCCTTCTCTGAGATGTACGAGCTCAGAGGTTATATATTGATGGATATCAAACGCGTGGAGTGAATTGCCTGTGTAGCATGTCTAAGTGGCAATATGATCGAGGCTTCTGTTGAAAAGCAGAGTCTTGTGGTTGATGATCAAAGCACAACCTTTGTGGCACAAATTTGTGTAGCGTTGATTCGCGAGCCTCACACCCCGGTAGTGGACCAGAAACGGGAGAGGACTTCAGGGAGGGCATGCATTTCCTTCTAGCTAGAAGTGGCGTCAGTGGTTTTACATGCCCTGACGAGTTTGACTTATGTGGTTGTTGCTGTTGCGAGGCACCTCGGATATATCGGTCGATCCGGGACCGATGGAGTCATTGGCTCATTGACACCCCCATAGGGTGGGGAAACGCAGTGTTCAGGCATTTTAATCCACATCGGTGGACCGGCCCTGACGATCCAAGTCTTGCTTGCGCGCTTGCCTGAGACACGGGCTAGAGCGTCTCGAATTCGATGGAGGACGATCCCTTGCCTCGGTTCACAGATGGAAATCCAACTTCTAATACGTGACGTTTCGATTTTAGTCATAATCCTATATATGGCGACATAGTGGGATGGGGCGCTCATGCCGTCTATGATTGATACTTATGATTAAAATTGTTTTGACACTATACACTTATATTAATAATAAAAGATGAAATTTAGCGTATAAAGCATTCTTTGGCTATTATAAGGTAAAACCCTATCCTCCGTTTTGTGTTGCATTGTGTGATGGGACCTGGGTCTTATAATAGCTTCATTGTTCTTTATTTAGCATTGCGCTGTTTGTTTTATGCACTGGTATTCTTGGGAGGAAAACAATTCCGTGTTATACGGCGTGGTCCCTTGATTTACCTAACTTTAAAATAAAGATTAATAACTGTTTTAGTTCTCACACCAGTCGCATGACTGACCTGGAGTTTATTGTTTTAACCTAAACTCTGGGTGCCCTTATTTCGACACGGGCAACTAGTAGTTTTGATTTTGCAGATTTATATTCACAGGATTCTGATTTACAACTGGAACGATACTCGGAAAGCTCTGTATCCGTGTATTACTTCTAGTTGTGCATTGTATTATTTTTCGCTGCTATGTAATTCATTGTAATCTCTTATATTTATCGAATGTATTTTATTTGTTAATACTCTGTATATTCTTGTAATCTGATGAAATTGTTGTAATAAACAATGAAATGTTCTTCTGTTTGCGTTCTAATTTGTCGTGTTCTCAAAACAATCGGGCGTTTCGAACGGTCTTGGTCGGTTTAGCGACTGATTCGGATCGAGCGAAATTCCCGGTGGTTACAACGATAGTTATGTTAAGTAATGTCTTAATTAACTAGTAAACTTAGTCATGTTTATAATTACTTTAGATTAAGGAAAATTTGGGCCAACTCTTTAGTTTTAGATGCTTCGTTCCTTCTGTCCTCAGTTGGTCTTGGTTCCACTTAGGCATTAACAGATATTTCCGGTTTCACTCTCTGCACCAGTTAAAAGTATTCTAGGTAAAACTTTGTTTAACAAATAATTCCTTAATCACCACGCTTTAAATAATAAATTATGTTTAAGTTAAATCTGGACCAAACCCATCTGTTGACTGCGAACAAAAGAACATGGTTCCATTTATTTGCTTCCCAACACTCCTGGTCAAATAATTAATAAACACTTCAATTATACCATTAATAGAAGTAAGTTTTTCTTAATTAAGTTTTAAACGTCGGTTTACTTCACCAGAAACAAGGCCGATCCTTTGTTACTTCCTTGCGTCTTCATCTGAGATCCCATTCATTTGTCTTCGACTTACGTAACCGTTGGTTACAGGCATCTCAAGCTTTCCCATTCACGGATCCCTCCCTTGACCCAAACAATCACCATCGCACCTTCCTCCACTCAGTTCTCCCCCAGGCAACTAAACCCCTCTGCAAAACACCACAGTCGCGGCCTCCTTACACCCGAACCCCCTTAGCCGACTCCTGTCACAACTGCCATCCACTGGCGTTCTGGCCACTCCAGTTGCCTACAAGCTTACATACTTCCACACAGTAAGCTTCCTCCTCATGCACAATATTACCATTTCCGTCGCCACTTCATCAGGCCCTCATGCCCAAACCAGAGACCATTGCCAGAACCAGGTTGGGTAAACCAAAAATAGGACTACTATCCTTCGGTTTGATGCGAGAATCAATGAAAAATAAGACGTAGAAATTGGAATACACAGGTCGTTTGTTTTGGTATGGTAGTGGCGGAAGAGCTGGGTTGACCACGCAGAAGTCTTTGACTGAGAAATTTAGGGTTTTCGGTGTTGGAACGGTATATATAGGAGAAGTTAAATATTAATATATTTTTCGCGAAACTTACGCGTAAAGAAACATGTAAAAAGCACCACATATGATCTCTATTTTCTGATAAAAAGGCTAATCTTGGTGTAAAAAGGTATTCCGGACCCAATGGGACAAGTTTCATCAAATTTCGACATCGTTTGAAAAAAGTTCCTTTATAAAACCAGAAATAAACACGCGTTTTAATTTTCCAGGATCACTAAATAAATCCCATCAACTTGAAATTTAGAATCTTAAAATAATTCTTCAATACGAACCCAACGGCACCAGTTACGTCGCATTCTGAGACTGTTTCCCCGGTAGGCTATTTTTACGTGCACCGCAATACCATTCTGGACACCAATTTAGCCAGTCTTCAAAAATAACAAACTATATACCTATCCTGACTATAATCGATGATACGAATTTAACAGAATTGATTTCGTGGCCTAATTCGATCATTTGTTCAAGTTATACCCAAATAACCCTTTATTAAATTAATTACGTGCTAGAGAAATTGAACGGGCGTTTACGACTACCATGGTCACATACGGCATCGGTTTGCCACGCAACTCAACACCGTACAAAAATTTAACGATACGGTTCTAATGAAATTGATTTCATCAAAATTTGAGTCCATTTGCAAAACAACTATTTTAACACGTATATCTAAATAACGATGTCCATAACGACTATTTCAAATTTTGATTTGGCCTTAACTAACAAATTATAATACGAAATCTGAATTTTTCTCTTTCATATGAAAATTACCATTAATACGCTCCCAACATTTCTTGTTTCACAGAAATCCGCCTTAAAACGAATTCTGTATATCTAGTTGATATTCAAAACTCCATATTACGAACTACCGCGCGATTTCGAGCTCGTTTATATTATTAACAAATTAACGTTCAAACTTTATTTTGAATAACGAACTAAATATTAAAATCCATTAATATTCCAAATATAATATTTAAAATAATAAATTAAATTAAATATTTGACAGCCAAAATACGGGTCGTTACATTCTTACCAACTTAAAATAATTTCGTCCTCGAAATTGCTAAGGTAAGAAAGAACGTTACAAACCCATTATCTTTACAAAAATAAATTTAAAACTTGATTTTTATTTCCGAACTAATCTAATTTGTTTTAAAACCAAATTATTCCAAATAAAGGAATTTTCCAAAAATCTTCAAAAAATTTATAACACTTAAAATTTTGAATTTTTTTTAGCAGAGTCTCCCCTGTACGGAGGACATCTGCAATATCGCAGGTTCAAGAAATATATATACATCGACCAGCAGGGTCGGAAAAATTCAAAAACCAAAATTTCATATTCTACATAGGCGTACCTTTTTGCAAGCGTTATTATGCAGTAAGCAATATTTTAAATTCGAGCTTTCTTAGTTATTATGCAGCTCTTTTCAAACTGGATTCAATTAACTCCAGAATTTTCACTAGGATGGATTTTAAAACTGAACTGGCAATTCTGCATCTGTTCTCAACTCAAATAAATTTCATTAGTCCCCAAAACAACATCAATTAGTTTCAAATATACATATCATTCGTAAATCAAAAATATACATATCATTCCATCCCGACCAATTCTACAAACAATTCAATCCATACGAGATTATAATCATTTATAATCACTTCATTTATTTCTTTAAATGTCCATTCAGATTTATTAATCTAGATTGATTTATCCAACTTATTTATTTCGGATAGGTTTTAGACCAGGTCTATCATTTTCAGATTTATATTCAAGCAATCAACATCACAATCCAAACATATCATTCAAATAAACATTAACAAATCAATCGATTTCTCTTATTATAACAAATTGAGAAAAATCATTACTTTTATTATAAAATAAATTAGGCAAAAATAATTTCAAAAATAATTTTAATATCCAATTACAAATACGCGCTCTCATATATATACTTAAACTCAATCTAGGGTATTACTATCCCCATTTTTATCGAGTTACACCACAGAGCCAAGGTTATCACTAAACCAATAGCTCTGATACCACTGTAACGACACAAATACATTTCCGTACCACATGTCGACTTTCCAATCGAAAACATTGGATAGTTATTAGAAAGAAATTAGAGGGTGAGATAATAAAGAAAGTAATATTAGAATAGAAGAAGAAGAGGAAGAAACAACACAACACAGAGTCTCATATCGCAGGGGAACAAAATATAATACATAAGTATATCTTTATTGAGAGCTTTTAAAATACTTACAATATCAGAGTACATCTCACATCTGGACAGTGATAATAACCTGTCCTCATATACAATACACAGAGGAATAGTAGCTATATAATATCATATGTCTGAACATCTCCAGCTCGTCTCTGGACTTTTCATCATCCGATAACCTGGACTTGTACAATCCGGTCTAACCCGAGCATTTACAAAACACCGGGTCAGTCTGGTGAACCAGAGTGAGAAAAACTCGCACAACATTAAGGGGAATCATCCAACTTGATTTTAAAGTTCAAAAAAAATCTTTTCGAAAGGAAAGGAAAACCATAAGACCAAATCCACACATAAATACAGACGTTTTTTACCTTACGATAATCCAAAATGTTTTTGAAATCAATATCTTTTCTAATATTATAATAGTGTCTAAATACAAGTAGATATTAATCTAGCGGAACGCTTGCATCACACGCTCCACATATATAGTATACAATCAAAACCACGGGTGCTTATTAGAGACTGGATTCCGACTGTGACAAGGTATGGGACCACCTGCTGATAGTGTATCTCTAGAGGCGAACACATTGGGTTCACAAGAACGTCTTGCAACCTGGCCCACACATGACCACCACTCATTTCGCTTGAGTGTATTGAATGTATATCACCAACGTTTGGGTGCGATCCACCATTTCTCGAAAATGGACATAATCGAAATAGATTAAGAAGCAAATAGGATTTTCTCTAGATAGGTGATTATACACCCTAATGTGAGCGACCCACATAGCCATGCTGCCTGCCCGATTTTTTTGTCATTTCCTGGTTGATGAGGCTTAAGGTTTGAATTTCCTTTACAACACCTGGCCACCATTCACTTTAAATGCCACATTGTCAGATCCGCCATATATCACCAATTGACGTCCACAAAAAAATACTCTAGTTGGGAACTAACCTACTATAGCACGTTTGAAGAAATCAACGTACGTGATCCTTTGGAAATACTCTGTCAGACACTCGTCCATACAAGTCATCCAGGAATAGGATGAACCGAAGGTACTTTCCTACTGCATCTCATATAGGAATCACCCCATGGATCAGTAATGAGAAGTCCTTGAAACCCGTAGATTCGAACCACGATAGGACCACAGTTTATCTCTAGTTGCAATCCTAGAGATTATTAGCGGTTCCTCCGTTTAATGAAGATCCACATTCTCCAATGCTCCATCTCGATCATCTCTTGATATCTTCACGTATTTGTTGGTCGGAATGGTTTTCGAATATAAATTTGATCCCGGTCTTTCCATACCAACAATCGTATTGGACAACTTTGATAGTCGGTGATTTAACTATCAAAATAAACAGTGTTTCAATCATGACAATCCAATGGGTTCACTGGTTCAGTATTCAGCACCACTTGACTTTTTAATTTAAGACTAATGTAAATTTAAAACCCTTAAATCTTTCGATATTATGAATATAGTTTTCTCGTTTCTTTATTTAACATAAGATTCTTCTTTAAACCAATGCATTACTTAGGATAATCCTATATCATATTTAGTTTTTTATTTTCACTTTCAAACCATTTACCATTATCATATAATATTGGGAAATCAATTCAACTTATTCCTCATAACATAACTTTACGAAACATCTTCGTTCACTACTTGACAATGATAACAAATGCTTATTAATATAGAATAAGTCTATCAATACTCAACTTTACACTTCCCTTTAACCTTGCGGATATCTTTATAATTTGACGCAATCTCCTTTATTCCCTTTTTCTTTGAAATCATCGTTTATATATATATATTTTCACCAAAAATATTCCGTTATCATTTCACTAATGAAAAATAAAGTTTATTAATCACATTTACCACTACAACTCATATCATTCTAAGATAATCTCGAAGTCGTTCACGTTGGGGTATTTTAGTAACCTCTCAGACCTTGATCAACCACGTTCATACATTAAAATAAATATAAGTTGTAATCCAAACCAATATTTCGTTCCAATCCCAATACAAATACCATTGAACTATTTTATTCAAAATATGGTTTCAAAACCCTCTTATCTCTTTAAAAATCTCTTCTTGAATTTAACATTATTCCTTAAGTTAATAATCAAGTATCCCTTATAAAAACGCAACTTTTTAATCTTCATCTTTCTTAAACAAATTTTATTCCATAATTTAGATTTGTTTATCAAATTCTAAGATCCACTTCTTTGCCCAAGTTCACTTTTTCCAATCCATTTCCAAATCATTCAACCTTTTCCCGCTTTGCAATTCTTATTTCAATTTCCCATTTTCACTTAATCACATTTCTAAGTAACTTTAATTTAGAATTAACGATATAACACCTCAAACTCCTTTTATATAACTCTGGTTTATTATAAAACCCTTTTATCTAAATTCCCTTTTACAAAACTCACATAACTAAGTAACATTTACTTCAAGCTATTTTATTTGCTTGAATTCCTTTTATAATTTCGTTATAACAATTTGGGTTTTAAAAACCCGTTTATAAACTTCTTTCACCAAATCGATTGGATTTCATTCCACCTTTGATAAATTTCCATTAAAGTAATTTCTAAATTATTATTAACTAAAACAATAATTTAGCTCAATCATTAACTACCTCAGTAGTCAATGTCTTTATTAATTAAAATAAATAGTAATTTCCTTTTTTAAAAACGTTATTAAAATTTTAAAACCATATTCATTAACTATCTTATTAGATTAACTCAAACAAAACCAATTTCATAATCAATTTTAGTTACAATGGTTGACTTAGTCAACTTAAGGCATGGTTGTCTCATTAATCGATTCCGATTATTCTCACTTTTAAATTAATTAGTAATATAATTAATTTAATTTATTCCATGTAATTGTTTCTTAACAAAACAGTTATTCACTTTAACCGTTAGGTTAATTTCTATTCGTGGGTTCATAAATCTGATTAGCGTCAAAATTTACATTATAAAATCAATTAATCATTAATTATAACTTAAATAATGAATATTAAATATTTGTTCCCTTTTTATAACTTTTATTCAAAATAATATATTCCAAAATCTATATCCAGATATAAAATAAATCTATAACTTAAGTTCTATCGATTCACCTGACGGTAAATCTATATAAACAAAATAATTTACTTTTAGGCCATTTACTGTCGATAACTCAACCAATATAACCCATTGGAGAAACCAAACACAGGTTGAATTTCCAATCAATGATCAATACTCAAATCAATCACCCAAACATGACAGTTCATATGATAATATGAAATTAAATAATATATTTGAGGAATTCAGTTGGATTCCTCCAACCTTTTCTTCCCTGTATTCAAAATGGTTATCTCCAAACGGATCACTCAATCATATTTAACTGATAAAATAATTAACGACCATCAACCAATTCACAAGCAATTCAAACAATTCAAATAATTTAAACACGTTTATGTTATAAACGCGACCAACAAGGTAAGTTACCATTATTGGAAACAAATCGTTAAAATAACGATTTGGTATTTCGCTGAAATTAAACGAAAGTTTAATTTCATTAGTAAAATAAACCAATAATTATAATACTAGCAAACAGTCAACCATAGCAAACAGAGCACACAAAATAAAAATACCCAATTTATATAAAATATAAATGGGAAAAAAACTAAGTGAGTTTAACTCACCTTGAGTTGATTCCGTTGTTCAGATGGTTGAGTTTAATTAAATTAGACGAGTGTTTAATTTAATAAAAACCCACTTGATTCCAGACTTGTCCAATTCTATCCCCGTCAGTTCCAAAATGGAGCGTTCAGCATTACGGTCCCAATGCCTTTTGTTTGGTTTAGTTCTGTCACATATGTACGAGTTATAGATATTATAACTACACGTTTCAATTTTAATTATATAATTCTTTAATTAATAATTTATTAGTTTAATCTAATTACATTTTAAATATCAAAAAATATGGTCGCACTATTTCACTTCGGTTTCGTATGCTTCCCAGTTCTGCAACAAAATAATATCCTAAGTTAATACGATAATTATGTTAATTAATATCTTAATTAACTAATAAGCTTAGTCATGTTTTTAATTACTTTAGATTAAGGAAAATTTGGACTAACTCTTTGGTTTTAGATGCTTCGTTCCTTCTGTCTTCAGTTGGTCTTGGTTCCACTTTGGCATTAATAGATATTTGCGGTTTCACTCTCTGCACAAGTTAAAAGTATTCTAGGTAAAACTTTGTTTAACAAATAATTCCTTAATCACCACGCTTTAAATAATAAATTACGTTTAAGTTAAATCTGGATCAAACCCTTCTGTTGACTACGAACAAAAGAACATGGTTCCATTTATTTGCTTCCCAACACTCCTGGTCAAATAATTAATAAACACTTCAATTATACCATTAATAGAAGTAAGATTTTCTTAATTAAGTTACAAACGTCAGTTTACTTCACCAGAAACAAGGCCGATCCTTCTATACTTCCTTGTGTCTTCGTGTGAGATCCCATTCCTTTGTCTTCGACTTACGTAACCGTTGGTTACAGGCATCTCAAGCTTTCCCATTCAAGGATCCCTCCCTTGACCCAAACAATCACCACCGCACTTTCCTCCACTCAGTTCTCCCCCAGGCAACTAAACCCTCTGCAACACACCACAGTCATGGCCTCCTTGCACCGAACCCCCTTAGCCGACTCCTGTCGAGACTACCGTCCACTGGCGTTCTGGCCACTCCAGTTGCCTACAAGCTTACATACTTCCACATAGTAAGCTTCCTCCTCATGCACAATATTACCATTTCCATCGCTACTTCATCAGGCCCTCATGCCCAAATCAGAGACCATCGCCAGAACCTGGTTGGGTAAACCAAAAATAGGACTACTATCCTTCGGTTTGATGCGAGAATCAATGAAAAATAAGAGGTAGAAATTGGAATACACAGGTCGTTTGTTTTGGTATGGTAGCAGCGGAAAAGCTGGGTTGACCACGCAGAAGTCTTTGACCGAGAAATTTAGGGTTTTCAGTGGTGGAACGGTATATATAGGAGAAGTTAAATATTATTATATTTTTCGTGAAACTTACACGTAAAGTAACATGTAAAAAGCACCACATATGATCTCTATTTTCTGATAAAAAGTCTAATCTTGGTGTAAAAAGGTATTCTGGACCCAATGGGACAAGTTTCGTCAAATTCCGATATCGATTGAAAAAAGTTCCTTTATAAAACAAGAAATAAACACGTGTTTTATTTTTCCACGATCACTAAATAAATCCGATCAACTTGAAACTTTGAAATCCTAAAATAATTCATCAATACGAACCCAACGGCACTAGTTTCGTCGCATTCTGAGACTGTTTTCCTGGTAGGTTATTTTTATGCACACCGCAATGCCATTCTGGACACCAATTTAGCGAGTCTCCAAAAATAACAAACTATATACCTATCCTGACTATAATCGACGATACGAATTCAACAGAATTGGTTTCGCGACCTTATTCGATCGTATGTTCAAGTTATACCCATATAACCCTTTATTAAATTAATTACTCGTTAGAGAAATTGAACGGGCGTTTACGGCTACCATGGTCACATACGGCATCGGTTTGCCACGCAACTCAACAGCGTATAAAAATTTAATGATACGGTTCAAATGAAACTGATTTCACCGAAATCTGAGTCCATTTGCAAAATGACTATTTTAACACGTATATTTAAATAACGATTTCCATATCAACTATTTCAAATTTTGATTTGGCCATAACTAACAAATTATAATACGGAAATTTGAATTTTTCTCTTTTATATGAAAATTACCATCAATACACTCCTAACGTTTCTCGTTTCACAGAAGTCCGCCTCAAAACGAATTTTGTATCTCTAGTTGAAATTCAAAACTCCATATTACGAACTACCGCGTGATTTAGAGCTCGTTTTATATTATAAATAAATTAACGTTCAGACTTCGTTTTGAATAACGAAATAAATATTAAAATCCATTAATATTCCAAATATAATATTTAAAATAATAAATTAAATTAAATATTTGACGGCCAAAATACGAGTCGTTACAAAATGTTCCCATGACCAGTCTAGCTTACCATGGTAAAACCCATAAACCTTTATATATATATATATGTGTGTGTGTGTGTGTGTGACATAATCGTTAACAACATCCCTTTAGTCCAAAGTAAAAAGCTGAAGTTTAAGGCGATGACTTCTCATGCCAAGCAATATTATCGAAATAGGTAAATTTAGAATTAAGAATTCCATGTTGCTGAAAAGTTGCCAACTATGAATGGAAAATGTGAAATGGACTCATTCCAAATGTAAAACATATTAAAAGTTGTCAACAAAATTGAATATGTTTATGAGATTGCACCACCAAGTGTGAGGTAAAATTTTACAACTTTAAAGGTTGACTTTGTCATTTAATACAAATTCCATTAGTGCGATAAAATGAGAACCGTAAGGAAAAATATATGTCAAAATTATAATTTATTAAGTCTAAAGCTATAGAAAACAAAAGATCTTGCACGGGTCAAATAACCGAGAATATAGACAGTTGGGCTTACTGAATTGGAAAAGCTAAACTACTTTTGGGTATATCTTTGTTTCTATAAAAAAATTAATGCATTTTTTCCTATAGAAAAATAACGCAACCACCAAAGAAATACAATTTGTAAAGGCCTTTGCTTGGAAATAATTCTCTTGCATGTAATAATCATAGAAAGAAATTAGTAAAATTTCAAACTAATTTGGAATTCGAGTTTTTCACTTATTATTTTGTTTTTTTCTCAAAATCATGATTTATTTGATAATCTGCAACTTCAATTTTAGTAGCGTCTCAATGTTTTCACCTATTTAGAATCTGACTTAATATAAGAAAGATTGTTATGCTCAAAATTTTGGTAAACACTTGCATATTTCCTTTATTATTTCAAAGTTGCATCTCTTTTTCATTCTTTCTTCACATTTCGTTCTAATATTAACATTATATCTTTATCAACCCTTATGCACTAAACTTGTCATACTTTGGAATATGGTTTATATTAAAGATTTGCAAGATTTTTATGCCAGTTCAGTAAAAAATGTGTAAATTTATGGAATATATCTTTAAAAAGCCAAAAAAGAAAAAGAAATTATATATGTCACAAAAACTAATGGTATCTACAATACCTTATACTGATTGAAAATTATAGTTCTTATTTGATTTGCATGACAAATTTAGTTATAGGTAACTTACTCGAAAACAGATTTTGGTGTATCATAAGGATTGTCATTGTTAAATGGACATGTTTATAAATCAATAAATACATTATTAAAAAATACGTCAATTAAACTAACCAAACTTATTATTCAATGGAATACTACTTGCACAACATAGGTAACAGACTACATAAATTACACAAAAAATAAAAGTAGAACTGTCTTTCTTTTAATATGGAGTGAGAAAGTAAAAATATTAAGCATCTTACTTTTCTATTCATTTTTCTCAAAAGAAAGTGTTCTTACTTGATTAGCCATTGCTCACATGTCTAACTAAAGCACCTTGTTCAAAAACGATATGATGTTGCCCAATGTCATTCGAAACTGAGTATATATTGGATGAAGTAAGAGAGTCTAAATTTAAAGAAACCCTATCACGCAAAAATGCAGAATTATAAGGATAAATTGTAAAAATGGAAAAACATGAAATATGGGATAATGTCAAAAACCATGAGCAAAATTTTAAAAAAAAAGCACCTTAGTTTATAATAACATGAGTTGGTATATGGTTTTTTTTGGTTTAGTAGTAACTTGTGATATAATTACTTTCTGGGGAGAGTAATTTTTATTACCATTCATAAGGTTAGAGGTGATAAGATAGTACATTATTTATTACAAAAATCAATCCAAACACCTCTACTCCTCTCACATTTAAGCATACCATTCTAAATGAAGTGGAATCATAGGCACTAAAAATTAACTTGTTTACGTAAGATTAGTTCTCAGCTAGAAAATGAATGTAAATCATGTATACTATTGACCTACTTTCCTTGCTTTCTCTTAAATAAATACAACTGAGGTAATGTAGCGATAGTCCACATTTTCCTAAAATAATACCTGAAATAACTAAAATATGGACCATGTAAGAACTTATATATAAAAATTTGGAACAATACATATTTTGAGTTTCATATTTTTTTATTATTATTTACAAAGCAGTAAATATTAGCGCATAAACTGTAAGGGTTACAAATACATTTAAGGCAACTATTTGAACCTCGAAACTAATTGTAAATTATGACAAATGCATTTAAATCGATATTATCTAACAAATAAATCATAGAGCGAAGAGTGCTCACTTGTAAAAAAAAACAACGTAGATAGAAGTTCATCCACATACCGCACTATTAGACATAACAGTAGAAAATTTCGCAATGGAGGAGGACTTACTTGGGCAACGTACACTAAATTAACCCGTAGTCCAAGAAGAAGAACACACATGACTACCATACACTTCAAGCATAATATACATGCAAAATTGGTGTGCTGTAAAAAAAAATTCTTTATGTTGAATTACCAATTGAGAATAGAATTATGGTGATGGTGATACAGAAAAAATCAGGCACTACGAATCATGTATGATAATGTAAACAACAAATGTGTTTAACTGATATATGCTGTAAAGAAATATTTCAAAATCAATTTGAAAAAATATATAGATTGGAGAAAGTGATGAGTTGGATCAAAACCGACTGGCTTAGTTGTGAGAAACTTTTATTTTAAAACATAGAATATAGGCACGTAGAAGCACTGTAAGTCCGTAAGTATTTGAGACAGTCATTTTAGGATTATAACATGTCATTGAGTTTGGTATTCCGTGTATTTGTATTGAGCAGTATTGCAACTAAAGGTAATATTTCTTTGAAAGATCAAACTCTTAGGTAATGATGTTCGTATGTGGTTATGATCTATATGGAATAGTGAATGTTAAATTTTGCAGATGTATTCGGAGTTGTGTTGTTTTCATATTAGGTTAAATAATGTGTTCACCATTAAGCAATAAATATGGTTAGGCATCAATTTTACTATGATAAATAAAATTCACTAGGTTAAATACATGAGACGCACAACATAGTTATCCTATTAGGGAAAAGCTTGACAAACTTTGAGTTATGAAGCCCATGCCTTGATTGAATTAAATCAATATAAGTCATATCTAAGAGAAATTTTAGTAATTGCATCATGATATTAACAGTTCTTCAATTAGGATACTCATTTAATGGATATTTATAGAAGCAAAAACTGTAATAATAAATTAAAAGCTCATAAATTAAACCCTCGAATCCTTGTACTTTATATCCTTTAGGGAATCCTTTAATTGCAAGCAAAACATGCATATGCAAGCATAGACTAAAAGGACAGGTAAATTAAGTGAAAATAAATTTGGTTGATTTTGTTACCAGTAAATAAATGGCAAACTTTGACCTATGGATCAATATGAAACTTGAATAGGTTTTAACAAACCATAGAGTTACATAACTAGTATTGGTTAAAAAAGTGGTGACAAATACCAATTAAAAGCAATCACTTAAAACTGTATAATTTGATTCTATAATGTATAATCATGCAGTCTTCATTTTTTTCCAGCAAATATGGGTTTGAAATAATAAACGTAGCAATAATAAAGGTAAATGATAAAATACATAGTTAGTTTTGTCTGCATCCTTATTTTCTTTGTCATGACGATCCAATGTAGAGCAATAAAGATCATTCACATAATTAAATAAGAAAAATTAGGAGAAATGAATAGTGTAGTGTCTTATGATGCTAAAAAATAGAAGTTGAACTTTTGTCTCCAATTTCGTAGAAAATAAATGCAGATGATTAATGGAAGTACTTTAAACAACAATAGTCTAAAATATTACATCATCATTTGTATATTCTTATTCAAGCTTCAACAACTAATGAAAAAATGATGAACGCATAATAGAAAAACAATTTTACTGAATGTAAATGACAAACATATTCAGGATAAAGGTTTTATTTAAAAGCCTTGCAAATAAACTGAAAGAAAAATTAAATAGTTGCAATAGGTGAACAAAAAGGTATGTGTTGCGTATAACGACAGTTTAGAAACAAGTGGTCGGAAAATTAACATAGTTAAGTAGGCCTCAATAACGTAGAAAAAAAAATCAAGTAATAAATATTTCACCATAGAAAATTAAATATCAAAATAGCAACAATACAAAAACATCGTTTATAAATAGTATTGAACAATAGTTTGATACCCAAAATGTTACGGTACATATTGGTATATCCAAATATTTACATATATGGTATAATATGAAATGATTGGAAGGGGAAAAAATGTTCTTGTAAATAATATAATATAATGTAAACTTTGAATGGATATGAAATATAAAACTGCTCTTTTGCTTATAATTATTATTACATGACATTCTCAGGAACATTGTAATGTTAAACAAAAATTAAACATATGCATATGGACAAAGAGGAAACAGCTAACTTGGCTTAACGTGGATAATTCTGTAAAATTATAGAGCCGGATCATTTAGTAGACTGTTATTCGACATTTTGGTCTTTATATCACTAGTTAATACCTACAATTGGTTATATGATTATTTGTCCTGGAAAATTGTATGGATGATATGACTCCTTTGTCATGAACAATTACCAAAAGCTAACCAAATGATCTTATGACATTTATCACTGTAGTGAAAACTACAAACATGATTCAAAATTGAATTCAATCCAAAAAATGGAATAGAATAGGTTTTCAGTCCAAAAAAAAATTAAAATTAAAAAATTAATGTGTACTACTGGCAAATTTGGAATTAATTTGGATACCTGAAAATTTTGCTACACCGGTGCAGAATAATGTTTTCATACTTATTGCAGTTTATCACTCACTGATGCGGTATGCGTAGATGTCATTATTAAGCATAAAATTTCAAAAATTGTCTGATCAGTCATATTCCTTAAAGTTTATCCTTTAATAAGTATATTGCAATATAACACATTGATCCGGAGGCATATAAGAAACTTTCAAATCCAATCTAATTTTTTAGAATGAAAGATCCATAGATGCTTACACAAATTGGCTTATACCTGAATGTATATATAATTATCAAAGTTTATGTTTAAGATTCAATCGAGTATGAAGAAACCAAGCATCCTGTGTTAGTTAGAGATTCATCTGGGTAAATTTGCTAACTTTGTACAAAATATCCATGTATAAAATTGATTTTTCAGTCATATTTTTTCTAAAGAAAGAATTCCAAATATGCAATAACTAAACAGCTCCTCTGCATATGAATTAACAAACATTTACCATATAGTAAAGAATTAAATGACAGTTCACCAATATCTATTATTCACAAATGTATAATAGTTTGTTTTATTTTAAAAGGAAAAGAATTAGGAAAATATCCTTTTGCCATTAGCATGGGAAAATATTACGTAAAATCCATTTATTACATGTTGAATAATAAGAACAATCCCTTTTTTCATTGAAAATCAGTAAAATAAGTTAACCACTAATGCACAAATTGTTTATTTCGCAGATAAAATGTAAATAGGGTAAATTTTACATGAATGGGGAAAAACGGTACCTTAATTGGATGAATCTTGTACGTATTCAGTCGAGACGGCAGAAGGCGACAGTCTGAGTGTTGACGAAGGTTCAAAGCGAGAAGAAGGTTTGTTGTGGAAATCTTCCGGGGATAAAAAGTTGGGAAAGGGAAAAGGGGTTATCGTGGAAGTGCGAGTTGGAAGGAGGGTGCTTGTGTAGTAGCCGATCCTCGGGAGTAAAGCATTGGTCTAGATTGTTAATTACTACTGATTAGGGTTTTGCAACACCGGATATTGAATGGCGGCGGCAGGCATGCCGATTTAGAAAGAAATAGGGAGGGCGAACTAATCGTGTTATAAATGAATCGAATTCAGAGGAGAAAGGGAAACGCGTGAATTAGAAAGGGTATAGATGTCACCACAGGAATGGCTTGGTTTCTGCTTTCCAGTATAAGTAATAGATACACATCGTTGACTGTATGGTTTTTAAATTTTCAATCATAATTTTAATTTTTTTAATCATTCTTTGTAATTTCTATCTTTAATATTTTTTAAGAATACGTACAATGCTGACTTTAAAGTTTAAATTACGCGAACACCCAAATATATATATATATATGTATATATATACACACATTAGACAAGTTATCTACTTATTAAAGGGTAAATTTGGAAATAAAGTTCTCAAGTGTTAGTTGCGGGACGAAGAGGAAACAATGGGGTGCGAATAGCCAGACCCCTTAATATAACCTTCTTCTGGTTCTCCACAATTGAAAATAATGAAATGGTGAGGCATTTAACTTCAAAAAGAAAGTTTCCGTCTTCATTCTCTTTGTTCGAAATAAATGAGTTGTAGGGTAGTATGAATAAGAGATAGTCCCATATCTTGTAGGACACTACCCTATAGGTCTTTATATATTAGGGTAGTTACCCTATAGTAGTTACAAGGACATGACAAATGTAATATAGAGGGAGGAAAGACTGAATAGAGTATGGGTTGGTGCAACATCCCAACCCGCACCCGCATCTGGAACCACATCCGCACCCGTGCCCGTTCCCGTTCCTGTGAGCAAATGGGCGTTTGAGGCATATTAAAGGCACTTTGCACTTTGCAATGTGTACTATGAATTGTGCCGTTGTAGCATCAGCTTGACTTAGCAGCAAAAAGATAGTTTTGGTGGTTTGCAGTCGATGTTTAGTTTTGGTTGATTCAACGATCTTATTTCAGCAGGTCTTTTAAATCCGCAAATGGCTAAAATCTCAACAGTCAATGGCTGCGCCTTTTGGTGAAAGGATCACAACTTTTCCAATGGTGCTAACCGTTCGACTGAAAAGGCATCTCTTGAAGCCTTTATAAAGCCTTCCTCTTCCTCATTTCAAAGAACAAATTTTATGAATAAACTGCTCCCTTCCTTCGCTATTCTTATTTACAAATTCACTTGCGTTCGTCGTTGCTTCGCCTACTGCACTATACGATAAAGTTGATCCGTTTTGTCTTGATAATCGATTTGCATTATTGACACGCTTTTTTGTGGAAGCTGTCACACGTCAAATATTTGGTTAACAACGTGCTCAAGCATGGAAAACGGCATCGGGAAACAAAAAGCGAGTTGATCAAAGTCATGTCGCGAGTATAAGAAGGCCCAAAACTTATATCAGATTACATCTTCTGGGCCTGACAAACTCTTAGGCAAGCTGTCAGCCAAGCCGAAGGCGAGCTGTCAAGCGGGTCCGACCGCATCGCTGGTGGGGGGTCCCGCGTCCTACAGTCCCAGCGGCGATCGACCTAACCGGTTAGGTCAAACAAGTGGGTACCGCCCGATTCATCCGATTTTCTCCATGCTGGAAGCCCAGATCCCTTCACTTCGGACCACCAAAACCGTGGATTCCTTCACTATGCATCCATGAACTTCAACTCCCTCGACAGCACGACTTCGATCCCCTCCTCCATCAAATTCGTATCCCCTAGAGAGGTAAGATTTTCGTACCCCTCCGGGGGGGTGAGAAATTCCGCACACCCCTAGTGGGTGTGAATTTCACACTAATTTCGCACCCCTCCAGGGAGTGCGAAATTCTGCACCCCCCTGATGGGGTGCGAATTTCGCACTCCTCCAGGGGGTGCAAAATTCTGCACCTCCATGGTGGGGTGCGAATTAAGCACCCCTCCGGGGTGTGCGAAATTCTGCATCTCTAGGGGGTGTGAAATTACGCGCCCCTTGGTGGGTGTGAAGTAAGCACCCCTTCAGGGGATGCGAAATTCCGTACTCCTTGGTGTGGTGCAAATTTCGCACCCCCCCCCCCCCGCTAGGGGGTGCGAATTTTCGTAAGGAACCCTTTGTTGGGTGCGAAATTAAGGGCTTGTAGGTCCCATTTCCTACCTCACCCCTAACCTTCCTCCTATAAATACCCCAAGCCTTGGCCTTCATTGGATCCTTCTCCTTTGGAATTTTTGGAGCTTGAGAGCTCCAAATACACATTAATGGCTTTTAACACCTTCACCATGGCCATTGGAGATGGCATGGACAATTAAAACATGGCATGCATGTTTTCCATCAACAATTGAACCTTAACAAGGATTGTTTTGCTACTTTTGAACTTCATGGACATGAACACTAAACTTGGATATTGTTGGCCATGTCAATGCTTCTCAACGAAGAAGAAAAAGAAGGGCAATTTGGTCAAAGTGTAGAACAAACAGGCATTTTGTTATTTTATTGTAACACTTTGAGCTTAGCTATTGTCCGAACTTGTACAACTTTGTAATCGACAAAAGGTATGATAAATGATTATTATAAAGTGGACGTAGGTGTTAGTGCCGAACCACTATAAAAGCTTTGTCTCCCCGCATTTATTTACTTTACTGTTTATTTGGATTATTGTTCACACATACACATTGGGTGTTGGCGTGCTACAATTTTGTGCGTCAACATTTTGTTGTGCCAGGAAGCGGGACGCACAACTTCGACCTCTGCATCGGATTAAGTACTCGGATTTGTGCTCGAATCTCATCTTCGACTTCAACTACACTCGCTTTACATCATGGTTAAGCTCAAGAAGCTCCCAGCTATCACCAAAGCTCGCGAGGCGACAGGAGATGAAGGAAACCATGAACTTTCTTCGACTGAAGTTCCATCTAACTATGTCACTCGAGAATACATCGATGGAATGACCAAGAACCTCACTACGGGTTTGAATGCTCGACTCGAGCGATAGGAAGATGCTTTCAATACCTTCCTCGCTTGTATTGAAGACATAATAAGGAACACTTCAGAGCCGACTGGCCAACCAGATATTATAGGAACTAGTTCCGACGTTCCTCCACCCACGACTTGAGATTTAGGGTTAATCCCACATACCAACCAGTGGACCGATGTCGCTCCTCGGAACGGTACCGGTCCCACTACACTCGGGGGCACCCCTAATCCCGACGTCGCTCTGGCCGATGACACTACTTTTGTTGGACCAGTTGCGGGCTCAGCAGTGGGAAATGATGCTCAAGCACCGACGCACATAGCTTTGGACGATAGTGCTCCCACGGCTCCGGGAGTCAGGATTACGCACAATGTCGCCCCTCAAGCTAGAATCCAACCGGACTTTCTCCCCAATCAACCGATTCCCAACTTGGACTTGAACACTTGGAGCATCAGTGCCGCTTTGGACAGTCTAAACCAACTGCTCGCTTTCGGAAATTGGTCAAAGATTGAGGACGTCATCCGTTGGTACACCTGAGGCAGTGCTTCTTCTACAGACATGGAGTGCGTGACTCGCAACCCACTTTCTTCAGATTGAGGGGCTCTCGCAATCCACCTGATTTTAAGCTGCCAGTGTTGGACCCCTATGATGGTCGCAAGGATCCGACCGCTCACTTCATGAGATACATTCGAATATGGAAGTTCTCTCAGCTTTGGAAAATGTCATGGCCAAGTGCTTTTCGCTCTTCTTAACAAACATAACTGCGATGCGGGACAAGCAGCTGGAGCCGAACTCCATCACTTCTTGGAATGCTTTGATTACCCGATTCATGGAACAATTTAGAGTCAACATAGCTTGAACAAAAAGCGTCATGACTCTAAATGGCATTAGGCAGAAGTCCGGCAAGACCCTGTGGAAATTCTTAAAGTGGTTCAATGTTGCGGTGGCTTCGGTCGATAAACATAACCCTTCTATTGTTTTAACGGCCGCAGTATCTGGTGTTTAAATAAGTCTGGATTCAGGACTTCGCTACTTCGGGACCCACCAAGGGACCTCGGTGAATTCTATTTCGAAACCAAAAAATTCCTTCAAGAAGAGGATGTGAAAGCTAACAACGAAAAAGTCCTTGACGTAAATATTGCTATCGAAGGGAAACTATCTGACTTCGAGAAGGGAAAACTCCTGATGCTGCTAATGAATCTCCCTCAGGGAGTTATCGCAAAAGAACTCAGGGGAAACCCAAGTTATCATCTTACTCAAAGCTCATTCATACCCCTGAGGAGATTTTTCGAGAGGTGCAAACCCTTCATCTTTTTTGACGACCTCTCCCCAGGGTCCTAACGCCAAAGGAAAGAGATTCTGATGAGGTTTGCGAGTTTAATAGTTCCTGTGGCCATCATACAAACGATTGCCGGCATCTTAGGGATATGATAGAAGAGCGTATCAGGCAAGGACTTCTGGCTGATTTGTTCGGAATAAGGCTGCTGAGCCAGGACAAACACCACACCCTCAAGGAAGAAAGGTTTTGCCCATGACCCACAATCTTCCCAGGCGGGTTTTCATCAACTAACATCTGACTGGACCTGATGTCAGGGATGCAAGTCTCCATAGCATCAATATCTTATGACTTGCGGCTTTGGATTTTCTAGCACTATGGATTTTGTTTTCTCGGCTTCTTGGATTCGGATCTTGGTTCTCCAGCCTTTGGTGCTTAGGCTATGGTTATGTTTTTTCTTTAGTCTTCTTGGCATTAGGATATTATGGTTTTCGAATTAGCGCTCCTCACTTATGGCTTTCTCAATCTGGCTCTCTAAGCTCGGTTATTTGGGCTTCAGCCTATGGTTTTGACTTTAGGAGCTTTAGCTCTTCGGATGTATCCTTCCTTTTGGTTATTTAAGTTACCATGGTTGTAGGATGGTTGAGTCGGTATACCCATGTACGCGAGCTGTTATAATCCCTAGGCACACTCTTAACCGACGATATGCCATCACCCCCCTTAGTTATTAATGAATAGTTTACTTTTCTTGGCTTTGAGTTGTGAATGGTTATGTTTGTTTAGCCATTTAATAGGAACCGGAGAGATCATAGGCATGCTCTTCCCAAACAAATAAACTATTCGCTTTCCTTCATAAATGAATCTGGAATCAGAAACGGCCAGCTCCGCTTACCATGCACGGGGGTAGGTCGGCTCCCAAGGCATGCTATTTACGGATGACGAACCGTTGGTTTTCTTGTGTCTTTACTAAAAAGTCCCCAACTTTTATAACTTTAATAAAATTACTTCACAAAGTAAGGACGCTTACTTGTGAAGTATGAAATCGATAAAGGGATTGCAAACTCTAATAAGAATCTGGCTATCTTGGCTTCTCGTCCTACTTCGACGAGACCGCCTCAACTCGTGGTGAGTGTGAGATCATGCATGATCCCGCTAATTTGGATCAGTGGGTCGCCTTGTCAACGACCTTGGATTAAATCAGGTGACTTGTCCATGACATGACCAGAATACCCACTTGTGGATTAGTGGCGAGTATCAGGTTTCGTACGATCCCGCTCGTTTGGATTAGTGGGTCGCCCTGTCCACAACCTTGTATTACATCGGGTGGGCTTGTTGTTGTATATGACGTAGTTGTAAACACAATTATATGATTTTTGTTTGATGATAACAATCAAATAAATATTATTCTAATTGTGTTTTTTACTGTACTATTTTATATACTACACAACAGACAGGAATATAATATTTTATTTAAATAAAATACAACTGTACAGAAATTTAAATATTCACACAGTATTTTATTTGAATATAATATTATATTTCAATTTCAAACAGTACATCTTTTATAACTCCTCTATTTGACATACTTCATTTCATATACAAATATCCTCATTACAGCTTTGTCACTCACTCTATACAACTACATTTACACTCACATATACAAACACTTTCATTATTTGACACTGTTATTTTCATTGTCTTCTGTCTTCCATCTTCAGTCTTCACAGCACTCTTTCAGTCAGTCCAGTCTTCATACCTGTCATATACAGAAACACACACATAGTATATGGAACAGAAATAATATTGTAAATTATAGTGAATATAAATTTTAATTTTTAAAATTTTATTTGCCTCAGATTTCTGGTGTGTTTCTCATCATTTTTCATGACTGGATCTGATTTATATAACCATCAATCTGTGTCTAGACAGCTTGTGATATTCACAGTGATACACTGTAAATACCACAAGGTAGACAGTATGTATATACAGTGCAGGGACAGAAAAATATTCTGGATGGCTGCATATATACATGTGTGCACTGCCTCGCCAATCCAGTGTGCAACTGAGGAGGAGCCACGTGGACCATCTCGACTCAGTGCAACACTCAAGCAACAAAACAAATGTAAACCACCAAGCAAAGTCAAAATACAAGCTAATGTACAAAACTCAGCACAAATGGCCGAGGCAGCACAAAATCATGCAAGCTAAATGGTCGAGTTCATAACAGCAATGAAAAAGCAAAGCACAGGTTGCATGGCAATAGCAAATACATAGCACAAATACAAGTTTTGAAAGTTTCAGCAAGGAACAAGAATAAAGCAGCAAAGGAGAATATACATGGGTGAAATAGTGTAGAGCACATGAAGTATTGGACATGTCATCACGATGACACGGTACAGCAGCAAAAACATGAAACAGCAAGTTCAAAATGAAGTGTTCATGGTGAAACATCAACATGTGATGATGCAACAGCAATGCCAAAGTGTTAACATGAAACAGTTGAAAGTGATGCACAAGATTTCAGCACACTACAGCATGGTCAAGTATGACAAAACATGTATGATACAAATGTATGTGTACAGTTCATCTCTCACAAGCATCATGGATACATGTCGAGCAGTCCATCGATTCGATGCATAGGAGCATATACACAAGCATGAACACAGGTGGTGATAAGGGGAAAGCACAATACAAAAGTAGTATGGAATTAAACATGTGTCAAAGCAGTTGTTCAAACCAGCCCAGATATTCATGAAAATGATTTCAAAATGTTTATATGATAATCAACATAATTCCAGATTCAATTGTGTTGAAAATTGGCAAGCTTCAAAAACATGCATGAATCCTTTTGGCAAGGTATAATTTTGGCAACAAATATGGCAAGAAATTCATTTCACAGAACTGAAATAATTCAGGTGCTTTCGGGAACATTTTTTTTGGCAAGTAATCGATTATTTGCAGAATTCAGAGAAAATCAAAATCATGCAGAAAATCATTTCTGCTCAATCTGTTTTGCAATCAAGAGTTCAAAGCATATTTAAATCAAGGCGCAAAAGGAAATGTTTTGCACGCAACAAAATCAATGCTGAGTAAATCATGGATCAATTCAGAATTCATTTCATGTAACAAATCAGCAAGCATTGGTTTGGAATTTTGTTTTAAGGGGCAACAAATAAAATCTTCCCAGGAATGACAGAAATCATGTGTCCAGTTTTTCAAACTGTCATTTAAGTTTCAAAATTTGTTTTGGTGCGAAAAAGGGAAAGCAAAGGGACCACAATTTTATTCACTTCTGTTTCCAGTTTTTTTTAAAACATTTCTGGCAACAGTAATTTTTGGCAACTACAATGCAAATCACGTATCATATATTGGCAGAGATTCAAGCAAGGAAATTGTTCAAATTGGACCAAATTATTCTTGGGACAAATAAATTCTATGGACAGCAAAAATTGAAGACCAGATTCATCAACATAATCAAGCAAAATCCAAAAGGGGAAAGCAACAAATCAGTCAAGTCATATATGGCGAAATCAGAGATAAATTAGGTTTTCAGAATCCTACATAACTACACCAATTACATCACAGGAAGATGGGGATCAAAAATCACAACAACAAAAATTCGAGAGCAACAAAAATTCAAATCAGAATTTACTCACAAGTTTTTCGATCTGAAGTTTATCCCAGATCCGACGTCAAGAACATCGACAAGATTACAATCATCAGAGAACAATTTTCCAAGCATACGCGATCGAGATTTGGGAGTTAATCAAAACCCTAGCCGCCATTAATTTTCTCCAGTGAAAGAAGAACGATCGGGTCACAGAAAAGAAGTGGTGCAACACACTTGTGAAAAGGCCGGCCAAGCTTTTGATAAGGATTAGAGTCTTCTAAAAGGGGACAACCCTTATATTTTAATTCCTAGGCCTTTTTCAATTTGGCTTTATTTTTGTATTTTTTTATTTGTGCTGTAAAACGATTCAAACAGTTTTCTAGAGTCTGTAAAATTCTAGGGGTTTTCAGTTAGGGATTAACTGACAGTTTACTAGTGTCTGTAAAACTAGGGGAAAATCTGGTCTAGTGAAAATAGACCAGTCTAGGGTTTTGAGCGTAGGGTTAGGACAGGAGCAGGCGCTGCAAGTGTACATGGTCTTGTATGCGGGATCTGTTTTTAACACCTAGTAGAAACCTTAGGAATGCAGCAGTAGGCAGGGTTTTGCCGAAGCTGGGTATATCTGTGTGTGATTTATTTTCTGCATTTTTATTTCTGCTGCATTCTGTGATCTGTTTATTATTTTAATATCCTGTAAGTTTTTCAATTCAGTTTAAAAACTGTGATAAACCCTATTCACCCCCCTTTAGGTTTAATCTAGATCCAACAATTGGTATCAGAGCAGGTATTCGGTTAACTCTAGAGCAATGGTGATTCCTAGTCATCAGTCCATAGAGAGTCAGTCCAGTCACATTCTAAATATTTTTGATGGTACAGATTTTTTAAACTGGAAATCCAAAATGGAATTTTATTTAAAATCTGTTGATATTAAATGTTGGAATGTTGTTATCCATGGATTTGATAGGGTAGATATTACTTTCAATACCCGTGCTATGAAAATTATATTTGATTATCTTAGTACTGAACAGTTTAATCTTATCTGCCATTGTTTATCTGCACAGGAAATCTGGGATACTCTCAATACGAAGTACGGAAAATCTGACAACAGCTCAAAACCCCAGATTGTCAACTCAGATTCAGATCTTTGCTTTACAGGTCATGTCGACGAAATTTCAGATGGATCAGATGATGAAGATTCAACAGATGATGGAGACTCAACAGATGATGAAACAGGAAATTTCTCTTACGAAGACTTAGTTTATATGTGTCTTGATTTAACTAAATCTGTTGATGAACTCCAACTGAAAATTAAAAATTTGAAATCTGAAAATTCTGAGTTACGACGCAAAAATAGTGATTTGGAATTGAAATTTGAAAGTGGAGATTGTTCTAATTCTTTGTGCGAAAATTGTTTGAATTTGGAAAATAATCTTGCTCATCTTAATAAAAAATTTGAACAGCGTGAAAATCAAATTTTGATTTTGAAAAATAATGAGAATGAGCAAACTTATAAAAACAATTTTTTGCAAAAGAAATTAGATAATTTCAAAACATATGAAAATCCCGAATTTGAAATTTGTGAAAAAGAAAAGTTGTTGGAAACTGAATCAGCTTTGAAAAAGCTTGAAAACGAAATAAAATTCAAGATTTTTGAAAAACAACAATTTGAAAAGCAAATTCAGTTTGAATCTGAGATTCTTGAATCCAAGACCAAAATCAAAGTACTTGAAAATGAAAATTTGATTTTGAAACAAAACGAGACTGAAAGGAGAAAGATCAGCATTAATCGTTGTTCGAATCTGATAAAAGAAAATTATGATCTAAAATCCAAAATCAACAATCTTGAATTGAGTTTGAAACGTTTTTCAACAAGTGAAAAATCTTTGAATATGTTGTTGAAAAATCAAAATTCTTTTGGAAATAAAAGAGGTCTTGGTTTCAAGAAAGAAAATGATTTTGAAAAACGAAACTCGAATGATTTGAAAATTCCTTCAAACCTCTTTAAGAAAAATAAATTTGAAAACTTGTATTCTAATAATTCCAAGGGATTTTTAAATCATAATCGAGATGTGAATTTGTTTTATAACAATCCAGTTGAACAATCATGGACCCCAAAAATAAATAAAACCATTTTTGGAAAAACTGAACGGATTTGGGTTCCTAAGGGCACGAAAGTAAATTCAGTTGGGTTGTTATACAAACAGGTTTGGGTACCAAAACGCACAAACGAAACTGTGAGTGGTTTTACAAATTTTGTTAGACCACTCGATCCTCTTAACTGTTAGGTACCAAAGGAGGCTGAGGAACTGCTTTGCTGAAAAGAGAAACTGAATCCAAACTGCTTCATATCATTGAACTATTCTCAGTTCCTTAGCAAGTCCGATGAGTTGGAGATTCACATCGTCTACTGCAAAATCAGGTATGATCTCTAGACTCAACTTTGTAAATAATTTTCTGTTTTTATCTTCTTGTCTTATTCCTTCTCTACCTCTTCTGTTCCTTCTGTTTTTTGTTTTTGTTTTAGATTTGTCACTGCCACATATTTTTGTCTTATTCTGTGCTAATTAAACTTCCAGTTGCAGAATTCACGATTATCTGGAAATTCGTTTTTAATTGTATAATCCTCTCATGTTTTAATTTTTTTTCCAGAATCTTGATTTTAACTTGTATATATCTGCAATTGTTTTTTGAAGTTTATTTTCTGTGTTTTGAATTCCTAACAGTGTTGATTATTCATGTTATATCTTGAACACTGTTTCTTTGAATTCTATATTATTTGGTGATCTGAAATATTAATGAGATTTCACACACCTTTGCTGTTTTGAGTTTCTTCCAATTCATTTAGGAAACACTTAAGATACTATACTCATTACAGTACACAACTTCTTATCAGTCGTGATAATTTCATTGATATTCAAATTGGCTTGGATATTTTAATTTGTCTTGAATCAGTGATACATCTTAAAATTCATCGTTATTTGTGATTTTTTTTTTATTGAAATATGTTTGTTTGAAATCGGTTGAAATTCTTGATATTTTGAATATCACACACCTCTTAAATATGAAATTATCAATCTTCTGTGACTTATTCAATTTATCTCAAAACTTGACATTGATTCAAGTGATTTCAAATAAATTATTCTGGATCATGAATATCTCTCATACCTGATGTAAATGATCTGATTTTTCTTTGGGCTTGTCTGAAATATTGTGGAGAAATTCTTTGAAACTTTGGTTCTAAAAATCACTGTTATTTCATGATTATTTTGATTTAAATATTTGTTTGTTTAAAATCATTTGAAATTATTGATTTATTGAATCACACACATATCTCGAATCAAAATCTATAATCTGGTGTGATTGATTCATTAAATTCTGATATTTTCATGTTTCTTCAAATGATTTAAAATAAACATTATTTTTAATCTTGGATCATGAATCATCTTTTGTAACCATCATCTTGACTAGTCTGCTTTGAAAATGTTTTCTGTGCTGCTCTGAAAAATGATTCGACAATTTGTTTTTTTTTTATGACTGTTTGCTTTGGTAAATAAAACTTGTTGCTATGATAATCTTGTAAAATTTGTGAGTCTTGTCTGCTTTGGCTTTATGTTTGGGATACTCTTGTTAGTCACCTATGTCATGTTAAAATCCTCAAGATTGAGACACCAAGTGGTATCAGTTTAGATGTGCTGAAATTTTTTTCCACGTATATATTTTTAAACCCCTCATTTCGTGTATAAATCTGTATAAATTCCTCTTGTGATTGATTTTCAATTTTAAAAATTATTTATTGATTATTCTTTCAGAAATTGAAATCAATATCCAAATTGAAATGTATTCATAATTCATCAAAATTATTATTAGATTTTGAAATTGTGATGAATTGTGACTGCAGTATATTCCACAACAAGAGGAGACTTTATTTGGATTTTCATGATGGTTGAATATTTATTATAATATCTTTGAACTGGCAATTATTTCACGATCATCTTCTTCTTCTATCACCCGTCTGCCATCCATCGTGTTTTTATATTAATGTGGAGAGTTTATTTTTAAAAAATCATCTTGTTTTAAAACAGTGAAAATTATCTGTGATAGAAATGGGACTATATTATTATTCAGAATTAGTGATAATTGAAAATTTTCAATAATCCCGTTACAGTCGAGCTTATTTCATAATATAATTAATTCAGAAATTTATTTCACAGTCCATTTCTGTATCTACCACATTTCTATCATCCATTTGGTTTCATATACCGAGGAGTTTTTTCTTTTAAAACTGAAATGATAAATATATATATAATAAATATATAAGTTTGTCTCTAACCTCATTTAAAAATCCAAGCTCTGGTTATGCATGGCTATGAGACAACTTATAATTTAAGCTGCGACTGACCCCATTTAAAAATCCAAGCTCTGGTTATGCGTGGTTAGTGTGCTCTTAAATAAAAAAAAAGGGAAAAGGAAAATGTGCTATAAATTGAAATAAATTTGAAATTCTCCACTGTGTATAAAAACCAGCCTATCAATCCATCTTCTAATCGTGAAATGTGTTGAAATCTTATGACATATTATGATTTGTTGATTGATGGGTATTAGGATTTGAGATTATTCGTTTTTTGTCACTTAAATTGAATTGTTAACTATAGTCCAAATCCATCACTGTTTTTTGTGCTTTATTTTTATATAAAAAAAATTTGGAAATGATTTGTTTTTAAAACTCTCTCCATTATGTATAAATTTCATCATAAATCCGTCATTCTTTACAATGTGAAATATGCCACCAGTTCTTAGTTTATTATGATTTTTGTTTTGACTGATTGAGATTTATGATGATCGTTTCTTCCTCTTAAGCTGATATTGTGTTTGTTAGTTATTTTTCATCTATATTTTAAATTCTGAATCCTTTTGATGATAACAAAAGGGGGAGAATGGATTAGATTTTGATTTATGATTGAATATTTTATAAATATTTTAATGTTGAAAATTTATTCATTTCTTTTCACTAATGCATAGTTATAGGGGGAGTTTCTGTTGTAGGGGGAGCTAACAAATAGGGGGAGTTAAATATTCACTGTCAAACACATTTATTGTGCTCAAAATCTTTTATTTGTTTGTCATCATCAAAAGGGGGAGATTGTTGTATATGACGTAGTTGTATACACAATTATATGATTTTTGTTTGATGATAACAATCAAATAAATATTATTCTGAATGTGTTTTTTACTGTACTATTTTATATACTACACAACAGACAGGAATATAATATTTTATTTAAATAAAATACAACTGTACAGAAATTTAAATATTCACACAGTATTTTATTTGAATATAATATTATATTTCAATTTCAAACAGTACATCTTTTATAACTCCTCTATTTGACAAACTTCATTTCATATGCAAATATCCTCATTACAGCTTTGTCACTCACTCTATACAACTACATTTACACTCACATATACAAACACTTTCATTATTTGACACTGTTATTTTCATTGTCTTCTGTCTTCCATCTTCAGTCTTCACAACACTCTTTCAGTCAGTCCAGTCTTCATACCTGTCATATACAGAAACACACACATAGTATATGGAACAGAAATAATATTCTAAATTATAGCGAATATAAATTTTAATTTTTAAAATTTTATTTGCCTCAGATTTCTGGTGTGTTTCTCATCATTTTTCATGACTGGATCTGATTTATATAACCATCAATCTGTGTCTAGACAGCTTGTGATATTCACAGTGGTACACTGTAAATACCACAAGGTAGACAGTATGTATATACAGTGCAGGGACAGAAAAATATTCTGGATGGCTGCATATACACACGTGCATGTATATACATGTGTGCACTGCCTCGCCAATCCAGTGTGCAACTGAGGAGGAGCCACGTGGACCATCTCGACTCAGTGCAACACTCAAGCAACAAAACAAATGTAAACCACCAAGCAAAGTCAAAATACAAGCTAATGTACAAAACTCAGCACAAATGGCCGAGGCAGCACAAAATCATGCAAGCTAAATGGTCGAGTTCATAACAGCAATGAAAAAGCAAAGCACAGGTTGCATGGCAATAGCAAATACATAGCACAAATACAAGTTTTGAAAGTTTCAGCAAGGAACAAGAATCAAGCAGCAAAGGAGAATATACATGGGTGAAATAGTGTAGAGCACATGAAGTATTGGACATGTCATCACGATGACACGGTACAGCAGCAAAAACATGAAACAGCAAGTTCAAAATGAAGTGTTCATGGTGAAACATCAACATGTGATGATACAACAGTAATGCCAAAGTGTTAACATGAAACAGTTGAAAGTGATGCACAAGATTTCAGCACACTACAGCATGGTCAAGTATGACAAAACATGTATGATACAAATGTATGTGTACAGTTCATCTCTCACAAGCATCATGGATACATGTCGAGCAGTCCATCGATTCGATGCATAGGAGCATATACACAAGCATGAACACAGGTGGTGACAAGGGGAAGCACAATACAAAAGTAGTATGGAATTAAACATGTGTCAAAGCAGTTGTTCAAACCAGCCCAGATATTCATGAAAATGATTTCAAACTGTTTATATGATAATCAACATAATTCCAGATTCAATTGTGTTGAAAATTGGCAAGTTTCAAAAACATGCATGAATCCTTTTGGCAAGGTATAATTTCGGCAACAAATATGGCAAGAAATTCATTTCATAGAACTGAAATAATTCAGGTGCTTTCGGGAACATTTTTTTTGGCAAGTAATCGATTATTTGCAGAATTCAGAGAAAATCAAAATCATGCAGAAAATCATTTCTGCTCAATCTGTTTGGCAATCAAGAGTTCAAAGCATATTTAAATCAAGGCGCAAAAGGAAACGTTTTGCACGCAACAAAATCAATGCTGAGTAAATCATGGATCAATTCAGAATTCATTTCATGTAACAAATCAGCAAGCATTGGTTTGGAATTTTGTTTTAAGGGGCAACAAATAAAATCTTCCCAGGAATGACAGAAATCATGTGTCCAGTTTTTCAAACTGTCATTTAAGTTTCAAAATTTGTTTTGGTGCGAAAAAGGGAAAGCAAAGGGACCACAATTTTATTCATTTCTGTTTCCAGTTTTTTTTTAAAACATTTCTGGCAACAGTAATTTTTGGCAACTACAATGCAAATCACGTATCATATATTGGCAGAGATTCAAGCAAGGAAATTGTTCAAATCGGACCAAATTATTCTTGGGACAAATAAATTCTATGGACAGCAAAAATTGAAGACCAGATTCATCAACATAATCAAGCAAAATCCAAAAGGGGAAAGCAACAAATCAGTCAAGTCATATATGGCGAAATCAGAGATAAATTAGGTTTTCAGAATCCTACATAACTACACCAATTACATCACAGGCAGATGGGGATCAAAAATCACAACAACAAAAATTCGAGAGCAACAAAAATTCAAATCAGAATTTACTCACAAGTTTTTCGATCTGAAGTTTATCCCAGATCCGACGTCAAGAACATCGACAAGATTGCAATCATCAGAGAACCATTTTCCAAGTATACGCCATCGAGATTTGGGAGTTAATCAAAACCCTAGCCGCCATTAATTTTCTCCAATGAAAGAAGAACGATCGGGTCATAGAAAAGAAGTGGTGCAACACACTTGTGAAAAGGCCGGCCAAGCTTTTGAAAAGGATTAGAGTCTTCTAAAAGGGGACAACCCTTATATTTTAATTCCTAGGCCTTTTTCAATTTGGCTTTATTTTTGTATTTTTTTATTTGTGCTGTAAAACGATTCAAACAGTTTTCTAGAGTCTGTAAAATTCTAGGGGTTTTCAGTTAGGGATTAACTGACAGTTTACTAGTGTCTGTAAAACTAGGGGAAAATCTGGTCTAGTGAAAATAGACCAGTCTAGGGTTTTGAGCGTAGGGTTAGGACAGGAGCAGGCGCTGCAAGTGCACATGGTCTTGTATGCGGGATCTGTTTTTAACACCTAGTAGAAACCTTAGGAATGCAGCAGTAGGCAGGGTTTTGCCGAAGCTGGGTATATCTGTGTGTGATTTATTTTCTGCATTTTTATTTCTGCTGCATTCTGTGATCTGTTTATTATTTTAATATCCTGTCAGTTTTTCAATTCAGTTTAAAAACTGTGATAAACCCTATTCACCCCCCTCTAGGGTTAATCTAGATTCAACACTTGTCAAGTGGCATGACAAGAATATCTGATTCGCGGATTTATGGCGAGTATCGGATATGGTACTGTCCTGCTCATTTGGATTAGTCGGTCGCTTTGTCAACGACCTTGGTTTAGTGTGGGTGGACATGTCCGTGACACGACAAGAATATCCACTCGTGGGTTATGGCGAGTATCGGATCTCGTACGATCCTTCTCATTTTGATCAATGGGTCGTTTTGTCAATGAACTTGGATTGCATCAGGTGGACTTGTCAGTGACATGACAAGAATATTCACTCGTGACTATCTTGGCTTTTTGCCTTACTTCAATAAGGATTCCATAACTTATGGAGAATCCAGGGTCTTGTGCACTTGGTTGGCAAATCCAGCTCGTTTGGTTATTGGATCGTCCTCACCTGACGGTTCATATGGTTATCCAACTATATGGCTATTCTAGTTATCTTTCCTATCTATCAAAGCGATCCAAGTCGATCGTCGGCTTTCACCGCACTTCTTAGCTTCTGGTTTTTCGGTTAATATGAGCGATCATAGATTTCTGACATATTAGCTTTGGTTTTCTGGATGATACGATCTGGCGTGGTCGTGGCTCTTCCATCTCATGAATACAGAAGCTGGCTCCGTACTTCTCCTAGCTTTATTTTATGGATTTCTCTTCCCCTCACAAAACACACCTTCATTGGATCAAGCATGATATGATTTGGGGGGGGGCAAACATTGACACGCTTTTTTGTCGAAGCTGTCACACGTCAAGTATTTGGTTAGCAACGTGCTCAAGCATGGAAAACGACATGGGGAAACATAAAGCGAGTTGATCAAAGTCGCATCACGAGCACAAGAAGGGCAAAAACTTATATCAGATTACCTCTCATGGGCCTGATAAACTCTTAGGCAAGCTGTCAGTCGAGCCGAAGGCGAGCCGTCAAGCAGGTCCGGGCGCAGCGCCGGTGGGGGTCCTACGCCCCCACAGTCCCAACGGCGATCGACCTAATCGGTTAGGTCGAACCAGTGGGTACCGCCCGATTCATCCGATTTTCTCCATGCTAGAAGCCCAGATCCCTTCACTTCGGACCAGCAAAACCGTGGATTCCTTCACTATGCATCCAGGAACTTCAAATCCCTTGACAATACGACTTCGGTCCCCTCCGTCAATTTCGTATCCCCTATGGAGTTGCGAATTTCATACCTCTCCGGGGGTGCGAAATTCCATACCTCCTGGTGGGGTGCAAATTTCGTACCCCTTTAGGGGGTGCAAAATTCTGCACCTCCCTGGTAGGGCGCAAATTAAGCACCCCTCCAAGGGGTGCGAAATTCTGCACCTCCTTGTTGGGGCGCGAATTTCGCACCCCTCCAAGGGGTGCGAAATTCCGCATCCCTCCAGGGGGTGCGAAATTCCGCACCCCCAGGTGGGGAGAGAATTTCGCATCCCTCGCTAAGGGGTGCGAATGTTCTGTAAGGAGGCCTTTGTTGGGTGCGAAATTAAGGGCTTATAGGTCCCTTTTCTAACTACCCCCAACTAACCTTCCTCGTATAAATACCCCAAGCCTTGGCCTTCATTGGATCCTTCTCCTTTCGAAATTTTGGGCCTTGAGAGCTCCAAATACACATTAATGGTTTCCAACACCTTCATAATGGCCAATGGAGATGGCATGGACAATTAAAACATGGCATGCATGTTTTCCATTAACACTTGAACATTAATAAGGAATGTTGCTACTTTTGAAATTCATGGACATAAACACTAAACTTGGATATTGTTGACCAAGTCAACGATTCTCAACGAAGAAGATGATGGGCAATTTGGTCAAAGTGTAGAACAATCATACATTTTGTTACTCTATTGTAACACTTTGAACTTAGCTATTATTCGAACTTGTACAACTTTGTAATCGACAAAAGATATGATGAATGTTGATTATAAAGTGGACGTAGGTGTTAGTGTCGAACCACTATAAAAGATGTGTCTCCCCGCATTTATTTACTTTACTGCTTATTTGGATAATTGTTCACACATACACATTGGGTGTTGGCGTGTGATAATTTTGCGCTTCAATATGCATCAAAGCCCTCAAGTACTCCGAATGTGCGCAAGTACGATTTAAGGAAACAGTCGGTTTCAGACTGGACTCGGATTACAAATTAAGCACTCTCTGATCAACTGCGACAGTATATTTTCCATGCTGTTGCAACTCTGCAACATTTATTTTACCAACTTTCTAAATTACTAAAACTAACCTATGGTTACTATATCAACACAGTTTTCTGCCGTTGGTATATTAAATTTTAGTGCACAATAACAGTCTTAAATCGTACTTGTGTTGTTGTATTGTATTGTATCGGAGAATATGTCTAAACAAAGCAACGCCTCGGCACTGGTAGTGACTGTGACTCAGCCTCCAACAATCTTTCCACCGGCAGGGCTATCCCATGGTGAAAGGCCTGAAAAATTTATGGGATGGATTTCAAAAGGTGGCAGCGAAAGATGTTGTCCTACCTGACAACTGTGGCCTTGCGAAGTATCTGACAGAAGATGCTCCAACGGTGGCTGAACTAGAACCAGATGCAACGAAGGTTGCAGCCCTCAATGTCTGAAAAAATGTAGATTTTATGTGCAAGAATTATATGCTCAAAGGCCTGGACAATTATCTGTATAATGTCTACAGTATTGCTGCAATTTTCAAGGAACTATGGACTGCACTCGACAAGAAATACAAATATGAGGATGCAGGAATGAAGGAGTTCAAAGCAGGGAAATTCCTCGACTTCAAAATAATTGATAGCAAGACTGTTATCAGTCAAATGCCGGAATTGCAAGTCATATTCCACGAGTCAAATAACGAAGGAATGATGCTCAGTGAATCACTCAAAGTGGCTACGGCAATTGAAAAACTTCCCGCTTCATGGAAGGATTTCAAAAATTACTTAAAGCAAAAGCGCAAGGAAATGACTGTTGAAAAGCTGGTGGCTCGATTGAGGATTGAGGAAGACAATCGAAAACCAGAGAAAAAGGGGTCCTTCAACATAGTAGCGAAGGCTAATGTAGTTGAAGCTGAAATGCCTAACAAAAGAAAGCGCGAAAATGGTCCAAACAAGAAGGCTAAAAGGTTTCAGGGATCTTGTCATAACTGCAGAAAGAAAGGACACAAGGTAGTAGAATGTCGTGGAAAGAAGAAGAAGTCTGAAGCAAATGTGGCTGAAGTTTCTGATGGCATTACTGGCATGGACTTGTGCGCGGTAGTTTCTAAATGTAACCTTGTTGGCAACAATAAGGAATGGTTCGTGGACACCGGGGCCACTCACCACATTTGTGCTAAAAAATGGATGTTCACGACTTGCAAAGTAACTATTGAGGAGGAACAGTTGTTTATGGGCAACTCATCCGCATCAAAAGTTGAAGGGAAAGGAATATTCTTGCTCATACTGACTTCTGGAATGGAACTTACCTTAACCGATGTCCTTCAAGTTCCGTACATTCGTAAAAACCTGATTTTTGGATCACTTCTTAGCAAGCATGGTTTCAAACTCACATTTGTGACTGATAAATTTGTATTATCGAAAATTGGGGTATATGTGGGAATGGGATATGTTAGTGATGGCGATATGAATAAAGTTAAATCTTCTTTTTATATTGTAGACTCTTCTAACATAGATTAGAGGATGTAAACTTTGATATGTTGCGAAAATTGATTAATCTAGACTTTATACCAAAATGTAACATAGACTCCAACTATAAATGTCAAATCTGCGCAGAAGCAAAATTGACTAGAACCTCATTTCATCATGTTGAACAATAAATGGAACCTCTAGAACTAATACACACAAACGTGTGCGACTTAAAAGGTGTCAAACTAGAGGTGGAAAAAGGTACTTCATTACCTTCATTGATGACTGTACAAGATACCATTATGTGTATCTCCTTAGAAGTAAGGATGAAGCATTTGATATGTTTAAACAGTATAAGGCAGAAGTTGAGTAACAACTCAACAAGGAAACAAAATCTTTAAGAAGTGATAGAGGAGGAGAATATGAATTTCCATTTGAAGAATTCTGCGCTGAGCATGGCAATATACACCAAACAACAACACCATATTCACCTCAATTCAATGGCATAGCCGAATGGAAGAACAGAACTCTTAAAGAAATGATGAATGCTTTACTAATTAGCTCTGGTTTGCCAGATAACTTTTGGGGAGAATCCATTATTTCGGCAAATCATATTTTACATAAAATACCACGAAAGAAAAAAATATCTAAGTCTCCCCACTGGAAAAATAGACCACCATCCTACATATACTTGAAAGTGTGGGGGTGTCTAGCTAAAGTAGAAATTCCTAAACCAAAGAGGGTCAAAATTGGACCAAAGACAACAGATTGTGTGTTCATTAGATATTCACAAAATAGTGCAGCTTATATATTCTTTGTACACAAATCTGAAATTGATGATATTCATGAAAATACCATCATTGAGTCGGGAAATGCTAGATTTTTCGAACATATCTTTCCTTTAAACAAGATATTGAAAATCTTATTGAAAAAGAACGATAGAAGATGAAATCATCATCTCTTCCAAAGAACATATAGACAACGTTCAGCAAACCATTGCTGATCAACAAGTCGAGGAACTAAGAAGAAGTAAAAGGCAATGAATTGAAAAATCTTATGGACCTGACATCTATGCCTTAATGTTGGAAAACGAACCTCTAACATATAAACAGGTAACGACCTCCTCCGAAGCTCCTTACTGAAAGGAAGAAATTAACAGTGAGATAGAATCCATTATGAATAGTCATACATGGGAACTTATGAATATAACTCAAGGATGCAAAGAATTGAGTAATAAATGGATTTTTAAGAAAAAATTAAATCCCGATGGCTCAGTAGACAAATATAAAGAAAGACTTGTGGTACAAGGTTATAGGCAAAAGGAAGAGTTGGATTACTTCTACACTTATTCGCATATGACACGAATAACATCTATTAGATTGCTGATTGCAATTGTATCTATAATACAATTGGAAATACGTCAAATGGATGTTAAAACAACATTTCTAAATGGCGAACTAGAAGAAGAGATATACATGAAGCAACCTGAGGGAAACCTGAGGGATTCCTAAAAGAAGGAAATGAAGGAAAGGTTTGTAAATTAGTAAAATCTCTTTGTGGACTTAAACGAGCGCCAAAACAATGGCATGAAAAGTTTGATGATACTATGATATCAAATGGATTTCATAAATGAATGTGATAAATGTGTTTATAACAAAAACACAAACAAAGATTATTTCATCATGTATTTATATGTAGATGATCTACTCATACTTGGAAGCAATAAAGATATAATAATATCTACGAAAAATATGCTATCTACAAAGTTTGATATGAAAGATCTTGGGACATTATTATTGTACACTATAATTTAATATTCCAATGGCAGAAAATTGTGTTGATATAGTAACCGCAAATTACTTTTAGTAATCTGGAAAGTTGGTAAAACAAATGTTACAGAGTTGCAACAACGCGGAAAACATTCTGTTGTAGTTGATCAGAGAGTGCTTAATTTTTAATCTGAGTCCAGTCCGTAACTAACTATTTCCTTAAATCATATTTTCGCCCCTTCGGAGCACTAGAGGGCTTTTATGCTAATCGATTCCCAAGATAAAATGGATCAACTTCGTCGTATAGTGCAGTAGGCGAAGCAACGCCAAACACAAGTGAATTTGTAAATAAGAGCAGTGAAAGAAGGGAGCAGTTTAATTTGAAAATTCGTTCTCTGAAATGAGGAAGAGGATGACTTTATAAAGGCTTCAAGAGATGACTATTCAGTTGAACGGTTAGCACCATTGGAAAGGTTGCGATCCTTTCATCAAAAGGCACAGCCGTTAACTGTTGAGATTTTAGCCGTTTGTGGATTTAAAAGACCCGCTAAAATAAGACCGTTGAATCCACTGAAACTAACCGTTGACTGCAAATCGCCAAAACTATCTTTTTGCCGCTGAGCCAAGTTGAAGCTACAACCGCACAATGCACAATGCACATTGCAAAGTACTAAGTGTCTCTAATACGCCTCAAATGCCCATTCGCTCACGGGAACAGGAACGAGTGCGGTTGTAGGTGCGGGTTGGTGCGTTGCACCAATCCTGAATCTATTCGGTCTTTCATCCCTCTATATTACCTCTCTTATGTCCTTGTAACTACTATAGGGTTACTACCTTAATATATAAGGATCTACAGGTTAGTGTCATATAAGATATAGGATTATCTCTTATTCATACAACCCTACAACTCATTTATTTCCAACAATTCCTAGCGTAAATGAGTAATTTTTTTTGTTCTTATTTTAACGAAATATTACTGTATTGGTTAAAGTAGCACGAGGGCTTGAACTTTCCTAGTGATCATCTATATTACTTACTAGCAAATCAATAGACTGATTTTGTCCTTGAACTGTAAGCTTTTGTTTAAGTCTAGATTATAGATAACACATAGTAATATTTCTCATTTTCCTTGGTTCTCTGTTTATGTTCGTTTTTCCATGAACACCAGCTTGTTCTCATGATGTTTAGAGAATTTTGTCCCTCAATAGTTCTCTTTGAAGCGGCACCTTCACACTCATGTAGGTGATTCTGTAAACTGTATCCCGCATTATACCACCTGGTTCTCTTTTTCTACCAGGTATAAAATCATTAAAAGCTGAACATAACCTATCTCCGACGAGCTTTACACTGACTTATCATAGGAATGGTTTAAATATTACAGTGCTTACTAAGTTTATCCTGAACTTAGTTGTACCTTTGAACCTAGATCTTGGGATCCTCTGTCAACAAGGTCGGGTTTCTGTTGAGGAAAATTTATCTAATATTATTGGCCTTAATCCCATTCCCATCGATAATATTTTTCCTTTCTCTCTAGGTAAACCTTCCATTGGTGGATCCACAATGTTATCGTTTGACTTTACATAGTCGATAGTGATAACTCCATTAGAGAGAAGTTGTCTAATGGTTTTATGTCTATGATGAATATGTCTATACTTTCCATTATAGAGCTTGCTATTAGCTCTTCCAATAGCAGATTGGCTATCAGAATGTATACTTATTGGTGGCAAAGGTTTTTCCTAACTTGAAATATCTTCTAAGAAGCCTCCAAGCCATTCATCTTCTTCTGCGGCTTTGTCCAAGGCAATAAATTATAATACCATTGTAGACCTCGCTATGCAAGTCTTTTTGGAAGATTTCCAAGATACTGCACCATTCGCCAAAATGAACACATATCCACTTGTGGATTTAGTGTCTGCTGACCTAGTAATTCAATTTGCATCACAGTACCCTTCTACTACAGATGGATATCTTGAGTAATGCAATCCATATTTCTGAGTATATTTAAGATATCCTAATACTCGAATTTTGGCTTTCCAATGATTCTTTCCTAGGTTGCTCGTATATCTACTAAGTTTACTTACAGCATACGCTATGTCAGGTCTAGTACAATGTAACAACCCGAAAATCTGGGCCAGTTTAAAATTTTTATTTTTGCAATTTTAGCGAAGTTTGAACATTTAAAATGAATTATTTTAAATAATAACGACGAGAAATTTATTTTGAATATAATTCGAACATATATATTTATACGCATCGTCGTTAGAATATAAATAATTATTTATAATTATAAAAGGAATTGAAAATGGCGCGGTAGTTCGATAATTCGATTTCAAACTTCAATTGAATGTACCGGGTGCAAAACAATCCGGATTTTAGTGAAACCAAAAACATTAGGATCTAATTGATAATATCTTTCCAACGAATCCGAAAAATCCAAATTTCATAGCGGGAATCAAAAGATTTGTCCAGTTGAAAATTCTGAATAGTCGCTATGGAATTCAGGCCCTTAAAAATAGACATTTTGCAAATGACCTCGGATTTCGACGAAACCACTTTTGTTGGATCCGCAGTGTTAAGTTATTGCTAGATTCCAAATTTCATAAATTTTCGAGTCAATATGTGAGCGTAGCAAAGGAAAACGCGTTTAACCAGTTTTAGTTGATTTTAATCGACTTGAAATTAGCCATTTTTCAAACGGTCTCAGAATTCGACGAAACTAGTTTTGTTAGGACCGTATCGTCAACACGAAGCTAGAAAATATTTTTCTGGAATTTTTAGAGTTAGTATGTGGCCCCAGCAATTTGAAATGTACGTTAAAATTAAATATATACTGATTTATAATTTGATTTTGACGAAAACCTATCGAAACGATCGAATTGGCCTACGATACATATCCCATTGTGTTCAGAATGAGGGTAATTAGCTAGAAACGACAGGCGGTGGGTTTGATTTCGAGTTCGAAAGAAAAAGTTACTTTTTGAATAATAAAATAATTAAATATTTCCTCCCTTTATCCCTCTCTCCTTAGTCAACAAACCCCCCCCCTCTTTTTTCTATTCGTTCAGATCTCAGTAGAAGAGAAAAAGAAAATAATAATAATAAAAAAAAACCCGATGGCCCCCCCGAACCCTTCTGCGATCTACAACGCCGACCACCGCTCCCACGTCCGCCACCCTAGCGCGCCGTCGAACCCCCTTCGGCCACCCACCTCGCCCTAACGCCTCCTTTCTCTTCCCCGCCTTCCTCCAATCGAAGACTAAGCCCCAAACCCAGATGAAAGTCGTCGCCCCTTTTTCGCCACCGCCAGAGGATGCCGGCCGCCGCCGCCTGCTGGAGGTGCTCTCCTTCGCCGCTGAGTGCAGACCATCCCCCACCCCCTTATTTCAGTCTGTAAGTTTTTTTTTCCTTTAGTTTTATTTTTATATAAAGCATGGCATGAAAATCGAATTTGTATGTATATATAACATACAAGTAAAGATTTGAACTTTAATTACATAGCATAGATTAAAAATGAGATTTTGATCTATGTAAAGTCATAAAAATATGATTTTGATTTAGAAAAAGGTCGGATTTTTATATATAGAATAACGAACAAAAATTTGATTTTTTTTATATATAGAATAATGAACAAGAATTTGATTTTTATTATTTAGAACATGACTTGAAAATGTGATTTTTCATCGCATAGGAAAGTGGTTTTTCAGTAGAGGAGGATTATATTTTTCAAGATAGAAAAATGAGATCTTTGATGATATAAAAATAGAATTTTATCCTATGTAGCAAAAATAAAAGTACGATTTTTATTTATAAAATTCAGTTTTTAATTTATAAAAAGGTATGATTTTAAGCAAATGAAAACTAGGATTTTTACATAAGGAAAGGTCGAATCTTTATACTAGGAAAGTTTAAATCATTATATTAGAAAAGTTTGAATTTTTATATAGTATAGAGAATAAAAATATAATTTTTATAGTGTGTTCATGAAAGTAAAAATTTGATTTTTATATATTGAATAACGAAGTAAAAATTCGATTTTTATATATTGAATAGCGATATAAAAAAGTGATTTTTATATATGTAGCGAATGCGGACGACGAAAGTGACAAAAGAAGAAACGGCGAATAATTCCTACATAAGAAGAGTCGAGGCGTTTGGATTTAGCTATCGGTGAGAATTTCTCACCTTTCAATTTCATTTTCTAGTTATATATATATTAGGATGCAGACGGTGCTTAGTAGCACCCGACACAATCGTCCACAGACCATGGACTTGTTTGTTTGGTTGCATAAATTAATTAGATGATTTGATTTGAATTTGGTTGTTTGGTAAATTTGATTGATATGTGAATGGCGTGGGCCTTCACTAGACCGAGGATAAGGCTAGGCCTCGTCCCGTTTCTAGTATCGTGCCGTTATGCCGCCGAAATTTTCTAAAATAAGTTAGAAAATAAAAATATCATTTTATTTAAAGAATGAACTGAATAGAAATTCATATGTTAAAATAAAACGTTTTATCGTTAAAAATATATAATTTTTAACGTGAATATGAATATAGTGAATGTGAATAAATAAATATTCATTTACAAACCGGACGGTTTGTTTATGTACACCTATTTGAAGGACATTGATTGGGACGATAAATTTTACACATCACCCAACTGCACAAATAAAATATGTGTTTGATTGTTTGAAACCCCACACGGGTGTTGGGATGAAATTTGAAGTTCACTCATCCTAATTGATTAAATATGTCGATCGATTGATTGACAGGCTGTTATAAGCGTTAGATATCTATATTTGATGCTTATACAGTGTAGTGCACTTTGGTTGATGGTTGATTATTTTTCAATGCTATTATATACGTGTGATGTATGAAAATCCATATAATTAATGTTATATGGTGATTGATTGGGCCTCATTCCAATTTAGAAAATAAAGAATAATATAAAATAAAGGTTCATATGTTGACAGTACTCATCCATTGAGATTGGTCATATGTTGAACGAAATATTTTAGTAATAAAATTTACATCTTTATCAATATAAAATAAAGGTTCATGTGTTGACAGTACTCATCCATTGAGATTGGTCATGTGTTGAACGAAATATTTTAGTAATAAAATTTACATCTTTATCAATATAAAATAAAGGTTCATATGTTGACAGTACTCATCCATTGAGATTGGTCATGTGTTGAACGAAATATTTTAATAATATAAATATTTGAAATAGAATATTTGAAAATAGAAATATATGAAGCCGTGTTGATTAGATTGACGCCATTTTGACGTGAACGATATTTATATCGATTTTATTCATTTTAAAATGAATACTGAAAAGTGATTTCGAAATCGAATATTTTGAAATGAAATTTGAATCAAATTGAATAGAAAACGAATTCGAATCGAATTTGTTTTGAATATATAACGAATTTGATTTCAATGGAATATACAACGAATTGAATCGAATAGAAAACCAATTTGAATTGAATCGAATAGAAAACGACTTTGGAAATGAATTAAATTGAAAACGAATTCAAATTGAATTGAAAGCAAATTGAAATGAATTCAAATTGAATTGAAATTTGAATTGAATAGAAATGAATTTTAAAACGAATTTATAAAGAAGAATTCAATTTTGATTTGAATTGAAATGGAAGTTGAAATTGCTTTTGAAACGAATTTAAAACTATTTATATAATTCGTTTTAAATAGAAATCGACGAAATATATATTATATATATTATATATATAATATAATGGCCTGAATAGAACGCGCCACGCCGCGGCAGTTCGTGAATTTCGACCATTTATTTCAAACGGACATTACGGGAGATCCGACCGTCGGATTCTCCTGAAACCGAAACCGTTGGGTTCGTATCAAAAAGAGCTTTCTAAAGAATATTAGAAATTAGAAATATAACGGTTGGATTTGGAGTTACGTCCAAATCAAATTTGAAAAAGGTCGCTGTAAGTGCAGTTCGATGGCCATTGATGGAAATCGATTGTACGGGCCTTGATAAAATTATTAAAAATAGTAATAATTTGTTTAAAATCATAATAAATGATTTGTGAAGATTTGGGATGAAAAACTCCATATTTGAAAAGATAAAAATAGATTTTTATCGAAATGAACTAGTTTTGAACTAGAATTATAATTCTATTTATTTTTAAATAAATAAATTAAATTTGAAAAGGGTTTTAAAAATAACCAGAATTTCCAATGATTGCATTGGAGTGGATTTGAATCGAAATTGTCTTCGGAATATTTCGATGTTGGAATTCGTGATTATACGGATGTTTTTATGGAAATTTGAAAGATATATATTTATATCGTTATTTCCAATACGACATTTGTTAATCGTAGAATTTGATATTGAATATAAGCCGATATATTTTCTATTCAGAGCCTTGTATTGAATATCAAATGTGATTTGGGTTTGTCGTGAATGGTGTCTTCACTAACACTGTTCTTGAACCCAGTTGAGAAAAGATTAAATCTTTTTATTTAGATTTAATGAAGTGTACCAATTAAATAATATTTAATTGGAATGGAATTGATATTGATTTTTGGGTTTATCGTGGACAGTGTTTTAAATAACACTCGTTCTTTAACCCGATAATTAATGAATGTGATTTTGGGTTTATCGTGAACTGTGTTTTAAATGACACTGATTCTTTAACCCAGTTAAAGATTAAAACTAAGTGGAGTTTTAATGAATCTTTAATTAGATTGAAATGATCGAGAATGGTGTAGCACCAGTTTTGCTCCAGGCGATAGTTAAATCTTTAATTAGATTTGAACGTGAAATGGTAATTGAATTTACCGATAACACCGTGGTGTTAGATATGAAGTATAACCAGTTTTACTTCATGGGATGAATAGGTTGGGATAGGGAAATTAAAACAAATGATTACTTCGGTAAGGTTCGTTAATCCCGACTAGTTGAATCGAAATTCAAAAGAAGATTAGAGAATAAATTCAAGAAATTTATCTTGGATAAAATTAATGGGAACCTTTCCCTATGAATGTGAAATTTAGAAACTAATTGTCGGTTAGCTAAGCAGAATGGTTTTCTGGATATTGATCTGATGTTGGTTTCGGCCTTCGGGGTTAATATTTGGGGAATTATTCTCTTGATTAATTTACGGTTAGTGACTGATGAATTGGAATGAGGCGTATGTTGTGTTTGTGTAACACTTATTTAAAATATACGCGAGTTATTTGGAAAGACCGGGTTTATCCCATTCTGAATAACTGGTACGACGATGAGTCGAAGATGAAGACGATGGTCGAAGACCGGAGGTCTTCACGTCGGTTGGGTGATTACTGATGATCTTGATTGGGCTGTACACCCAAGAAGATGGAAACAGTCGGTGATCGTCCAGACGTACTTGGAGATCGATTGATATGCTGGGTACTAGGTGCCTCCGGTTTCGTTCAAACCCAGAACGGACTTGTAAATGGACTGTGTGTCTGACATTGGATTTTAGTCCGTGTGATTGATCTCTATTAAATATATATCTGTTTGGCGGCGGAGAATTTATTCTCTTGCTTAACGCCCTTCTCTGAGACGTACGAGCTCAGGGCTTATATATTGATGGATATCAATCGCATGGAGTGAATTGCCTGTGTGGCATGCTAAGATGCAAATGATCAAGGCTTCTGTTGAAAAGAAAATTCTTGTGGTTGATGATCGAAGCACGGCCTTTGTGGCGTAGCTTTGTGTAACGTTGATTCGCGAGTATCACACCCGGTATGAATCAAAAACGGGAGACGGACATCAGGGAGGACATGCGTTTCTTTCTAGTTAGGAGTGGCGTCAGTGCTTGAACTGGCTGACGAGTTTGACTCATGTGGATGTTGCTTATTATTACTTGCTGAAAAGCGAGGCGCCTCGTGATATCGGTTTCGACCGATGCTTCTGGTCGGCTGACGGGCCAGGCTTACGCCCCAAAGGGCGGGGAAACGTAGTGTTCAGGCATAATAATCCACATCGGTGGACCGGCCCTGACGATCCATGGGGCAGTTGCGGCTGTTCCTGAGGCTCGGACTAGACAGTCTCGAATCGGTGAGGATCTTGCCCCTAGCCTCGGTTCATACCATAAATGATAACCCAACTTCCAATACGACATTGCGGTTTTGATTGTAAACCTATATGTGGCGACATAGTGTTATGGGGCATTCATGCCGCCTATGATTGATACTTATGATTTGAAGTTGTTTTATACACTATGCACTTATAATAGTATCAAATGATTTGTTTTAAACGTATCAAGCATTCTTTGGCTGTTATAAGGGAAAACCCTATCCCCCGGCTTGCGTTGCATTGTGTGATAGGACCTGGGTCTTATAACAGCTTCATTTTCCTTTATTTAGCATTGCGCTGTTTGTTTTATGCACTGGTATCCTTGGGAGGAAACCCGTTCCGGGTTATACGGCGTGGTCCCTTGATTTACCTATCTTTAAAATAAAGATTAATAACTGTTTTAGTTCTCACACCAGTCACATGACTGACCTGGAGTTTATTGTTTTAACCTAAACTCTGGGTGCCCCTATTTTGACATGGGCAGCTAGTAGTTTTGGTTTTGCAGATTTATATTCACAGGATCCTGGTTTACAGCTGGAACGATATCCGGAAAGCTTTGTATCCGTATATCTCCTTCAGTTGTGTATTGTATTATTTTCCGCTGCTATGTATTTAAATGTAATTTAAATCTCTGATATTTCTGTGTAATATTCATTTATACTCTGTATATTCTTGTAATTTGATGCATTGTAGTAATAAGCAATGAAATGTTCTTTTATATGCGTTCTGTTGTGGCTTGTTCTCGAACTATCCGCTCTTTCCTTAACGGGGAAGTTACGGGTTTTCACAGTTGGTATCAGAGCTTTGGTTTACAAAGCTCAGAGAACGAGACACATTAGAACCATGCGAAAGAATTCATCAGATATTGGATTAGTAATATCCAATTAGAATGACTCGTTAGAGATAGGATCAGTAGTATCCTAGAACGAGTGTGAAGGGTATATTTTTCAAATGAAAACAATTCTGTTTTGAAATTTAGATCGTTTTACACGTATTTGAATAATTTATTTATATTGATTTTGGACAATTCAGTATATAAAGATTTTGCATATGCGCCTTGCAAACGTATATTCGAAGTTTTAATATACTGGATAGATATAGAACCACACTCTAGTCACCCGGGGATGATCCTGATGATGGTGCATCATCATCAGCATTTATATTCGAGTGTCGAAGGTGTGATATCTATATATTTCCTATCGACTGGTGTGAGAACCAAAACTTATATAGCTAGAACACATTGTGGTGAATTGGCATCAAAAACATGATTTTTGTGTATGTATCAAATTATGAATTTGAAACTCTAATTCACTAATTGATTGATGTTTGTGTTGTTTGTTTAGTTGTTTGCTAATTTTTAACCATTAAGCCTAATTGGATCAAATATTGAATTATATTGAAAATTGGTCGCATTTGCTTGTATATACATATACATATATTGAACAGGTCATAGCAAGGAGGCTAGAGCCGAAGAATAAAATTTGTTTGCCCGACAAATAGGTACATGTTTACTACATAATTTACTGTTTTGTTTGGGTGATGATGATTTTATGAGCCTATTGGCTAGCCGCTTGGCTTTTTCCTTTTCTTTTTGAGATCTGAAGGACCAGGGAAGCTATTTGAAATTCCCCGATGCTCCCGGTGCAGGGGAGGTTATGGCGAAATTTTTCGAAAATTTAGGGTGTTAGCCAAATTTTTGAAAATTTGAAAATTCTCAGAAACTGAAAAGTTGGAGAATGAAAGCCAGATCGAACGTAGAGTTGATTAATCAAACCACTTTCGACTTTGTTCCTTTTCGGGGACGAAAAGTTTTAAGTGGGGGAGATTGTAACAACCCGAAAATCTGGGCCAGTTTAAAATTTTTATTTTTGCAATTTTAGCGAAGTTTAAACATTTAAAATGAATTATTTTAAATAATAACGACGAGAAATTTATTTTGAATATAATTCGAACGTATATATTTATACGCGTCGTCGTTAGAATATAAATAATTATTTATAATTATAAAAGGAATTGAAAATGGCGCGGTAGTTCGAGAATTCGATTTCAAACTTCAATTGAATGTACCGGGTGCAAAACAATCCGGATTTTAGTGAAACCAAAAACATTAGGATCTAATTGATAATATCTTTCCAACGAATCCGAAAAATCCAAATTTCATAGCGGGAATCAAAAGATTTGTCCAGTTGAAAATTCTGAATAGTCGCTATGGAATTCAGGCCCTTAAAAATAGACATTTTGCAAATGACCTCGGATTTCGACGAAACCACTTTTGTTGGATCCGCAGTGTCAAGTTATTGCTAGATTCCAAATTTCATAAATTTTCGAGTCAATATGTGAGCATAGCAAATGAAAACGCGTTTGACCAGTTTCAGTTGATTTTAATCGACTTGAAATTAGCCATTTTTCAAACGGTCTCAGAATTCGACGAAACTAGTTTTGTTAGGACCGTATCGTCAACACGAAGCTAGAAAATATTTTTCTGGAATTTTTAGAGTTAGTATGTGGCCCCGGCAATTTGAAATGTGCGTTAAAATTAAATATATACTGATTTATAATTTGATTTTGACGAAAACCTATCGAAACGATCGAATTGGCCTACGATACATATCCCATTGTGTTCAGAATGAGGGTAATTAGCTAGGAACGACAGGCGGTGGGTTTGATTTCGAGTTCGAAAGAAAAAGTTACTTTTTGAATAATAAAATAATTAAATATTTCCTCCCTTTATCCCTCTCTCCTTAGTCAACAAACCCCCCCCCCCTCTTTTTTCTATTCGTTCAGATCTCAGTAGAAGAGAAAAAGAAAATAATAAAAAAAAAACCCGACCCCCCCCGAACCTTTCTGCCATCTACAACGCCGACCACCGCTCCCACGTCCGCCACCCTAGCGCGCCGTCGAACCCCCTTCGGCCACCCACCACGCCCTGACGCCTCCTTTCTCTTCCCCGCCTTCCTCCAATCGAAGACTAAGCCCCAAACCCAGATGAAAGTCGTCGCCCCTTTTTCGCCACCGCCAGAGGATGCCGGCCGCCGCCGCCTGCTGGAGGTGCTCTCCTTCGCCGCTGAGTGCAGACCATCCCCCACCCCCTTATTTCAGTCTGTAAGTTTTTTTTTCCTTTAGTTTTATTTTTATATAAAGCATGGCATGAAAATCGAATTTGTATGTATATATAACATACAAGTAAAGATTTGAACTTTAATTACATAGCATAGATTAAAAATGAGATTTTGATCTATGTAAAGTCATAAAAATATGATTTTGATTTAGAAAAAGGTCGGATTTTTATATATAGAATAACGAACAAAAATTTGATTTTTTTTATATATAGAATAACGAACAAGAATTTGATTTTTATTATTTAGAACATGACTTGAAAATGTGATTTTTCATCGCATAGGAAAGTGGTTTTTCAGTAGAGGAGGATTATATTTTTCAAGATAGAAAAATGAGATCTTTGATGATATAAAAATAGAATTTTATCCTATGTAGCAAAAATAAAAGTACGATTTTTATTTATAAAATTCAGTTTTTAATTTATAAAAAGGTATGATTTTAAGCAAATGAAAACTAGGATTTTTACATAAGGAAAGGTCGAATCTTTATACTAGGAATGTTTAAATCATTATATTAGAAAAGTTTGAATTTTTATATAGTATAGAGAATAAAAATATAATTTTTATAGTGTGTTCATGAAAGTAAAAATTTGATTTTTATATATTGAATAACGAAGTAAAAATTTGATTTTTATATATTGAATAGCGATATAAAAAAGTGATTTTTATATATGTAGCGAATGCGGACGACGAAAGTGACAAAAGAAGAAACGGCGAATAATTCCTACATAAGAAGAGTCGAGGCGTTTGGATTTAGCTATCGGTGAGAATTTCTCACCTTTCAATTTCATTTTCTAGTTATATATATATATTAGGATGCAGACGGTGCTTAGTAGCACCAGACACAATCGTCCACAGACCATGGACTTGTTTGTTTGGTTGCATAAATTAATTAGATGATTTGATTTGAATTTGGTTGTTTGGTAAATTTGATTGATATGTGAATGGCGTGGGCCTTCACTAGACCGGGGATAAGACTAGGCCTCGTCCCGTTTCTAGTATCGTGCCATTATGCCGCCGAAATTTTCTAAAATAAGTTAGAAAATAAAAATATCATTTTATTTAAAGAATGAACTGAATAGAAATTCATATGTTAAAATAAAACGTTTTATCGTTAAAAATATATAATTTTTAACGTGAATATGAATATAGTGAATGTGAATAAATAAATATTCATTTGCAAACCGGACGGTTTGTTTATGTACACCTATTTGAAGGACATTGATTGGGACGATAAATTTTACACATCGCCCAACTGCACAAATAAAATATGTGTTTGATTGTTTGAAACCCCACACGGGTGTTGGGATGAAATTTGAAGTTCACTCATCCTGATTGATTAAATATGTCGATCGATTGATTGACAGGCTGTTATAAGCGTTAGATATCTATATTTGATGCTTATACAGTGTAGTGCACTTTGGTTGATGGTTGATTATTTTTCAATGCTATTATATACGTGTGATGTATGAAAATCCATATAATTAATGTTATATGGTGATTGATTGGGCCTCATTCCAATTTAGAAAATAAAGAATAATATAAAATAAAGGTTCATATGTTGACAGTACTCATCCATTGAGATTGGTCATGTGTTGAACGAAATATTTTAGTAATAAAATTTACATCTTTATCAATATAAAATAAAGGTTCATGTGTTGACAGTACTCATCCATTGAGATTGGTCATGTGTTGAACGAAATATTTTAGTAATAAAATTTACATCTTTATCAATATAAAATAAAGGTTCATATGTTGACAGTACTCATCCATTGAGATTGGTCATGTGTTGAACGAAATATTTTAATAATAGAAATATTTGAAATAGAATATTTGAAAATAGAAATATATGAAGCCGTGTTGATTAGATTGACGCCATTTTGACGTGAACGATATTTATATCGATTTTATTCATTTTAAAATGAATATTGAAAAGTGATTTCGAAATCGAATATTTTGAAATGAAATTTGAATCAAATTGAATAGAAAACGAATTCGAATCGAATTTGTTTTGAATATATAACGAATTTGATTTCAATGGAATATACAACGAATTGAATCGAATAGAAAACCAATTTGAATTGAATCGAATAGAAAACGACTTTGGAAATGAATTAAATTGAAAACGAATTCAAATTGAATTGAAAGCAAATTGAAATGAATTCAAATTGAATTGAAATTTGAATTGAATAGAAATGAATTTTAAAACGAATTTATAAAGAAGAATTCAATTTTGATTTGAATTGAAATGGAAGTTGAAATTGCTTTTGAAACGAATTTAAAACTATTTATATAATTCATTTTAAATAGAAATCGACGAAATATATATTATATATATTATATATATATAATATAATGGCCTGAATAGAACGCGCCGCGCCGCGGCAGTTCATGAATTTCGACCATTTATTTCAAACGGACATTACGGGAGATCCGACCGTCGGATTCTCCTGAAACCGGAACCGTTGGGTTCGTATCGAAAAGAGCTTTCTAAAGAATATTAGAAATTAGAAATCTAACGGTTGGATTTGGAGTTACGTCCAAATCAAATTTGAAAAAGGTCGTTGTAAGTGTAGTTCGATGGCCATTGACGGAAATCGACTGTACGGGCCTTGATAAAATTATTAAAAATAGTAATAATTTGTGTAGAATCATAAGAAATGATTTGTGAAGATTTGGGATGAAAAACTCCATATTTGAAAAGATAAAAATAGATTTTTATCGAAATGAACTAGTTTTGAACTAGAATTATAATTCTATTTATTTTTAAATAAATAAATTGAATTTGAAAAGGGTTTTTGTAACACCCCACCTCCGCCAGTACCACTCTTGCAAGGGCACTGACTTTGGAGGGGCGTTTGAATCAGGTAAACATGCATAATGATATATCAAGGCAGAACAAGAATATATGTATATATGTAAACAGAGTAAATAACATAGATAAAACAGCGGAAGATTTAAACCATTTCAAAACAAGTCTGGTACAACATAATATCAATTTTCCAAATAAACAAGTCTAGATAAAATAACATCATCTGAAAACAGAAATACATAAGTGCTATCCCCAAAATACGTGAGAACCATAGCTAGCTTCATGTAGAAAGCGTACATGAGCTGAAATCCCACAAGCAAGCAATCCAAAATCCAAGCTAGGCTCCTGTATTCCCTCCCTGAGAACCTGGGGGGGAAACGGAAGAAAAGAGGCGAAAGAAAACAGGTCAGTCAAAAAGACTGAGTAAGCCCTACTACAATCAATGTAAACTGATAAAGTTAACTGGTATGAGCAGCAGGGATGAACATAAGGATAACTACATACTAGCATGATGATTAACTAACAAGGTAGATAAAGGTGTCATCGCATAATCAGGATTAAGGTTTTGCACCACAGGTGTACTAGCAAACTAACATGACTTGAATAAACAAGGATTGATCCCATGGCCCAAGCTTTGGCCCAATAACATGAAGTGACCCTCATACGAGGTCCAATAACATGAAGTGACCCTAACACGAGGTCCAACCCAAACGGTCTAGTCGATCGGCTCCCTAAGCCTAACTCGTCACGTGTCGGTGTCAATACGGCCCAAACATAATTGTAGTCGAACTGTGCCGGGTCCACCCTTCGGGTGTATCAAGCCCTAGGGTGTCAACCCCTGGACACCATGAACATGAGTGCACAGTCCCGATCTACTGGTACCCGTGCATGTTTTCTCCGGCTACGGACTATGTGCACGACCAGAGTCCGCCCGGAACTACACCGGCGTACCACCCTGCCGTCGTTTATTGGTCGCTTACCTCCAGTCCAGTAATCGTGCCCCCACCCTAGCCTAGTCCCTAGGGTCATGATGATACAAACTAGGGATTACTGCTGGAGTGGACCCCCATTGCTAGGATTTCTCTAGTGGGTTAAGTACGGTTTAACCCCTTCACTAATCATGGATTAACTTGGTTAAGTGTGACGATGAGTTCACGACTTAACCCCGATTAATCTACCTAGCCCAAATTGGTTAAGTATTAAATGGACCATGACTTAACCCTAATCATGAGGCATTAATTAATTAATGCGCCTTAACCTCTCACATTAGACCTTGTTGTGGTTACTAGTTAAGCCGGGCGGGTCCAGGTAGCTTTACACCACAACTTGGTCTAACCTCGGGTCTAAGGTACAACATGACCAACTTCTCACATTGGGTCCTATTGTTTGTAGCAACTAGTTAGGCCGGTCGGTTCCGGGTAGGTTTACGCTACAAACTCAACCCAACCTCGAGTTGGCCACACTTATCTTTTCTAAGTGTCATGTCCACCATGTTTCCAAAACATGTTACAAATTTTCAAGCAATTGGGTAGACCTAACTTAATAGGTAAATTCCCAATGGGTAGACCTAACTTAATAGGTAAATTCCCAAGCTTATATTTTTATGTCTTTTAAGTTTACCCAACCCCAAACGCAATCCCATCGCTTACATATCGCAATAGCGCATAAAGGATAGAAAGAGGGAACTTGGCATAATCATGACATAAAAGTGTTGAAGCCACAAGTTCAACATGGTGGCATATGAAATGTACATATGTTCATATACTTGCATTAGGCCTCAAAAAGCATGCATAACTTGCATATCATATGACAACTTGCATATCAAACTTGCATAGCATAACTTGCATATCATATGACAACTTGCATATCAAACTTGCATAACACAACTTGCATATCATATGACAACTTGCATATCAAACTTGCATAGCATAACTTGCATATCATATGACAACTTGCATATCAAACTTGCATAACACAACTTGCATATCATATGACAACTTGCATATCAAACTTGCATAGCATAACTTGCATATCATATGACAACTTACATATCAAACTTGCATAACACAACTTGATGAACTTGCATAACACATCATAGTAAACTTGCATATCACATCATAGTAAACTTGCATATCACATCATAGTAAACTTGCATATAAATTCGCATATCATACATTTAACTTTAAAGTTTAAGTATGAAAGTAGAATAGGGCTTACAATGCTTATGCAGACTCAAATGAGTATAGCAAATGTAAGAAAACCCTTATGCAACCAATTGAACCCCAAAAATGCAAGCAAAATTGATCAAAACCCTCTCTTTATGATGCAAAGATAGGAACTTGACTTGAATGCAAGCTAATGATGATCATACAAGTCTAAAAACACTTGTATGCATGGAAAATCTCATGAAAACTTGTTTAGGAATTTTTATGAAGAGAGTGGAGGCCATGAGAGGATTGATTTTGCCATAGTTTAGTTGCTAGAATGAATTATGATGATTTAGGGTAGGTTAGGGTCTTATTTATAGATTAGGCAAGTGATTTAGGCCATAGGATTAAACCCTAGTTCCCATCTCAGCCCTCAAAACCGAATCTGGCCCCCAAGCTCAACACAAACCCAAAATGGTGCACCAGGCTAAAGAGCCCGTCTGAGCCAAGTCGACAGCCCAGTCGACAGGGCTGTCGACTTGGTCTAACCAAGTCGACTCCCAAGTCGACAGGGCTGTCGACTTGGGTACTCTGGCGGGAATTCTCCCGCCTGGCCCAGTATGGCCCAATTTCCCAAATTCAAGTTTGAATTTGAAATCTGTTTTTACTTTGGAATTTTCTGAAAACTTCGTTGGGCCTTAATCGGGTCATACGGACTCCGATTTTCGAAAACTCGGACTCTATTTCGCGTATTTTTCCGAGACGAACGCAATGGCATAGCCCGTTTCCCTTGATTCAGATTTTAGAATTAAATTCTGCCTCGATTTATGTTATAACAGGTTATGGAAAATACGGGTTGTTACATTCTCCCCTCCTCAAGGGATTTCGTCCCCGAAATCTTCAAGTTAGGAAGAACGTATCCTACCATCCAATCATCCATCTACTCAAAACATCATCCACGAGCAATCATTGTCCTTACAAGATTCTAAATGTTGTATGAACATATGCAAAGGTGTGTGTATATGTCCTTATCTAATGCAAATATCACCAATGCAAATTATGTTAGTGAAATGAATCCATATGTATGCAATTCCTAACATAATGTATGACATCTATATGTGTGCACATAACATACATCCATATGCAACATCCATGTGATAACACAAAAATTTTCATCCATGAATAAGCATAAACACTCATGCATATGCAATATGAAGAGTGTGTGAGCTGATCTAGTGCCTAATCGTGTATAATGCATCCACGAGTAACCACTTGCAAACACTTGCAACCACTGGCAACCATCAAGCATAACATGTTTCAAACACATGTTTCATCCAAAGGGTTTCTACCTAAGGTTCTCATGACAAGATTAACACGATAAACTAGACAAATATGGATAGCAAAGAGAAAGATATGCTAACAAAGAAAAGAGATTGAGAGTGTACCCTCGAAAAGGAATGGATAAAGCCCACGCATCTTCTCCTCGGTTTCCCAAGTTGCGTCTTCTTCGTCTTCACCCCATTGAACCTTCACCAACTTGACCTCTCGATTCCTTAGCTTCTTGATCTCCGTCCCCAAGATACGAATCGGAGCTCTCCTCAAGGTAGCTTCTTTCTCCACTTCCACATCTTCCAGAACACTTGGCTCAACAACCTCTGCTGATTCATGTAAACACTTCCGGAGATGCGAGACATGAAAAATATCGTGTACTCCGGCAAGCTTCTCGGGCAACTTCACTCTATAAGCCATCTGCCCGATCCTCTCTATAATAGGGAATGGTCCAACAAACCTCGGTGCTAACTTCCCAACGGCTCCAAATCGGACCACAATCCGCAAAGGAGAAACCTTCACGAAAACCATATCCCCAACATCAAACTCCAAATCAGTTCTTCGCTTATCAGCATAGGATTTCTGTCGGTCTTGGGCCGCTCTCATCCATCTCCGAATCAACTCGATCTTCTCGGATGTATCTCTGATCATATCAGGCCCAAGTATAAGCTTATCTGTAGTCTCCCACCAACATGTAGGCGACTTGCACGGCCTCCCATATAAGGCTTCGAATGGTGCCATCCCTATGCTTGCCTGATAACTGTTATTATATGCAAACTCAACAAGAGGAAGGTGGTCTTCCCAAGTACCACCAAAATCCAGAATACAAAGCCTCAACAGATCCTCGAGTACCCTATTCACCCTTTCGGTTTGACCATCCGTCTGTGGGTGATAAGCAGTACTTAGATTCAACCTCGTGCCCATGGCTTCTTGCAAGCTATTCCAGAATTGACTTGTAAAGATTGGGTCACGGTCACTGACCATACTAGAAGGGACTCCATGAAGTTTCAAAATCTCACGAAGATATACAGACGCTAGCCAAGATGCGGTCCTCTTGCTCTTCACCGGAATAAAATGAGCACTCTTCGTAAGTCTATCCATAATAACCCAAATGCTCGTATTCCCTTTCCTTGACCTTGGTAGCCCATCGATAAAATCCATGGAGATACTCTCCCACTTCCATAGTGGAACGTCTAGAGGATGTAATAGCCCACCGGGCTTCTTCGACTCGGCCTTAACTTGCTGGCAAATGATACATCTAGAGACAAACTCTGCCACATCCTTCTTCATCCCAGGCCAAAAGAAAATACGCTTCATATCTTTATACATCTTATCTCCGCCTGGATGTATAGTCAACTTAGAGCGATGCGCTTCCTCAAGAACTTTTCTTACTAGATCTTCTACCATTGGAACACATAACCTTCCATCTCTCCTCAGCCAACCCTTGTCATCAATAGAATATCGAGCGAGATGACTAGACGCCTCTCCTCGAATCAGCTTATCCATAGTCTCAACTATCTGAGGGTCTTCTCTCTGCGAAGCCCCAACTTGATCAAGAAGGGTAGGTCTGAGTTCCAGAGATGCTAAAGAACCGGTCATCGACTCAATCGCCAAAGAGAAATCAAAGGTTGCCACATACTCTAAATTCTTCATCTCAACGAATAGAGGACTTAAGGTCAACCTTTTTCTACTCAATGCATCCGCTACCACATTCCCCTTTCCAGGGGTATAAGCTATCTCAAAATCATAGGACGCCAAGAATTCCATCCATCTTTGTTGCCTCAGATTCAGATCCTTCTGGTAAAAGAGATACTTCAATGACTTGTGATCGGTATAAAGCTCAAATCTTTCTCCCAAAAGATAATGGCGCCAAGCCTTGAGTGCATATACTATTGCTGCCAACTCTAAGTCATGAGTGGGATAATTCTTCTCATGCACCTTGAGTTGTCTACCGCCAAAGCATATCACTCTTCCTTCTTGCATCAGAATAGCTCCTAACCCCGTGCCACATGCATCGGTGTATACTGTAAATAACTTCCCTCCATCGGGCAAAGCTAGAACAGGTGCTGATGTGAGAGCTCTCTTGAGCTTCTGAAAAGCAAGCTCGCATTCTATGCTCCAAGCAAAAACTAAATTCTTCTTCGTCAATTTAGTGAGAGGAGCGGAAATCTTCGCGAAGTCCTTGATGAACTTCCGGTAAAAACCCGCAAGACCTAGAAAACTTCTCACTTCGGTTGCATTCCTTGGAGTCTTCCAATCCTGAACTGCAACTACCTTAGCGGGATCCACCGCTAAGCCTTGCTTAGACACTATATGCCCAAGGAATCTAACTTCCCTTCTCCAAAAGTGACACTTGGAGAACTTGGCCTTCAACTGATGCGCTCTAAGCGTATCCATCACCTCCACGAGATGCCTTGCGTGCTCTTCCTCATCCTTAGAGAAGATCAGAATATCATCTACAAAGACCACGACAAACTTGTTCAAGAACTCCCTGAACACCCTACTCATCAAGTCCACGAAATATGCGGGTGCATTAGTCAAGCCGAACGGCATGACAAGCCATTCGAAGAATCCATCTGGAGTTCTGAACGCAGTCTTGTCTATACTATCCTCAGCTACCCTAAGCTGATGGAATCCAGTAGCAAGATCAAGCTGAGAGAAAACAGAAGCACCAACAAGCTGGTCAAAGAGATCATCAATCCTCGGTAACGGGTGTCTGTTCTTCTTAGTCAGCTTATTCAACTCTCGATAGTCAACACAAAGTCGGAGAGAACCATCTGCCTTGGTAGCAAATACCACAGGCGCTCCCCATTCAGATATACTTCATCTAATGAAGTTCTTCTCAAGCAACTCCTTCACTTGCTTACTTAGCTCCCGCCTTTCACGCGGAGCCATGTGCCGAACGGGCAAAGAAACCGGCTTTGCATTATCCACCGGATAAATGCGGAAATCAATCTCTCGCTTAGGAGGCAACCCCCTAACTTCATCGAAAACATCCGGATAATCTCGAACCACTCTCACAGATTGAAGAGTCTCCATTGACGAGTCGAGTGATTCAAGATAGCACAACATGACGGGACCTCTCGGATCACAAGAAATCTCTAGGGTGTTTCCGAGGCGAGTCACGAGCCTCACAACCCTATGCTCACAATCAAGAATGGCTCCATATCTGGACAGCCAATCCATGCCCAATATCAATCCGTATCCCCTGAAACCAAGAACATAAGCACTGCACAAGAACTCTACACTCAGTATAGAGATCCTCAAATCCCCACATATCATAGACAAATGGGCGGAACCCCCAATAGGATTTGAGACACAGACGGGATCCTCTACCAAGCTAGTACTAAGGTGCAAACTATCAACAAGATCAGATGAGATAAAGCTATGCGATGCACCAGAATCAAACAAGGTACGAACTGGAAAATCAGAAATATATACAAGGCTCTCAACAGAAATACTACCTCGATCGGGAACTGGAGCGGTATTGAGAGCATGAACTTGCCCTCCTGAAGGTCCAGCACGCTGAGTCTGACCCTGGCCTTGCCCTTGCTTTTTCGGGCAATCCTTGCTGAAATGTCCAGTCTCACCGCAGAAAAAGCATTCACCATTCTTCCTTTTTCTCTTCCTACAATCCTTAATAAGATGCCCAACTGAACCGCAATAATGGCACTTCCCCTTGACGTTCTTGCCCTTGTTGTTGTTTCCCTTGTTGCCTTGACCCTTGTTCTTGTTCTGGTTGCCTTGACTGCTTTGACCACTTGGATTACCCTGATTTCCTTTTCCCTGGGAATCAGTCTTCTTGGCTTGAGTATCATTCACCTTGGTCTCTTTCTTGCCATCTCCCTGAAGTAATGCCATATCAACCAAACTCTCAAACGTGGCCCCATGGGGAATATGTGACATAGCCAATCCCTGCAACGGCTCATTCAATCCTCTAGAAAAACGAAGAGCCTTCTTCTGAGGAGTATTCACCATATCCAAGCCAAAACGAGCTAACTGATTGAACTTGTTCACATATTCTTTGACAGACATATCTCCTTGCTTCAAAGTTATGAACCTCTCCATTTGCAGATTCTCCTCGGCAGAAGATAGAAACTTAAGCATAAACCTTGCCCTGAAATCGGCCCAAGTCTCAACCGGCCTAGTACCATTGGTGACTTCCCACCAATAAGCGGCTTCATCCTTCATAAGCCAAACCGCCAACAAGACCTTCCTCTGATCGTCTATCCCAAAGATGGCAAATAAATCCTCGGTCTCTTTCAACCAATTTCTGGCCTCTACAAAAGTCTCAGTGCCTTAAAAGTTCTTGCCACCCATTGCTTTGAAATCTTTGCAAGTCTTTGCGAAGTCAGCCTGAGGATGCTGAGGAGGAGGAGGAAGAGGAACCTCAGCGACAGGAGGAGGAGGAACATTAGCAACAGGAGGAGGAGGAATATTAACTACTAGAGGAGGAGGAGGAGGAACATCTGCGGGGCCGGCTTCGGTCGCCCTAGCCTCCAAAAGTCTCCTATACCAAACATGTACGTGTACTCCCTCCGGAATAGCAAAGTTATCGGCCATACTGAAACGAAGAAAAAGACAATTCAGAATGGAGAAAAACGAAGGGATTTTGCTAATGGCTTTTTGGGGAATAGCCTTTAAAATAAACTAGACTTTTCTTTGGAAAATACCTTATACTTTGTTTTGAAAATAGTTTTCCAAAAGTTTTCTAAAAACCCTTTTGTTCCTTCTCGTAAACCATATGCTCTGATACCAAATTGTAACACCCCACCTCCGCCAGTACCACTCTTGCAAGGGCACTGACTTTGGAGGGGCATTTGAATTAGGTAAACATGCATAATGATATATCAAGGCAGAACAAGAACATATGTATATATGTAAATAGAGTAAATAACATAGATAAAACAACGGAAGATTTAAACCATTTCAAAACAAGTCTGGTACAACATAATATCAATTTTCCAAATAAACAAGTCTAGATAAAATAACATCATCTGAAAACAGAAATACATAAGTGCTATCCCCAAAATACGTGAGAACCATAGCTAGCTTCATGTAGAAAGCGTACATGAGCTGAAATCCCACAAGCAAGCAATCCAAAATCCAAGCTAGGCTCCTGTATTCCCTCCCTGAGAACCTGGGGGGGGGGGGGGGGGGGAAACGGAAGAAAAGAGGCGAAAGAAAACAGGTCAGTCAAAAAGACTGAGTAAGCCCTACTACAATCAATGTAAACTGATAAAGTTAACTGGTATGAGCAGCAGGGATGAACATAAGGATAACTACATACTAGCATGATAATTAACTAACAAGGTAGATAAAGGTGTCATCGCATAATCAGGATTAAGGTTTTGCACCACAGGTGTACTAGCAAACTAACATGACTTGAATAAACAAGGATTGATCCCATGGCCCAAGCTTTGGCCCAATAACATGAAGTGACCCTCATATGAGGTCCAATAACATGAAGTGACCCTAACACGAGGTCCAACCCAAATGGTCTAGTCGATCGGCTCCCTAAGCCTAACTCGTCACGTGTCGGTGTCAGTACGGCCCAAACATAATTGTAGTCGAACTGTGTCGGGTCCACCCTTCGGGTGTATCAAGCCCTAGGGTGTCAACCCCTGGACACCATGAACATGAGTGCACAGTCCCGATCTACTGGTACTCGTGCATGTTTTCTCCGGCTACGGACTATGTGCACGACCAGAGTCCGCCCGGAACTACACCGGCGTACCACCCTGCCGTCGTTTATTGGTCGCTTACCTCCAGTCCAGTAATCGTGCCCCCACCCTAGCCTAGTCCCTAGGGTCATGATGATACAAACTAGGGATTACTGCTGGAGTGGACCCCCATTGCTAGGATTTCTCTAGTGGGTTAAGTACGGTTTAACCCCTTCACTAATCATGGATTAACTTGGTTAAGTGTAACGATGAGTTCACGACTTAACCCCGATTAATCTACCAAGCCCAAATTGGTTAAGTATTAAATGGACCATGACTTAACCCTAATCATGAGGCATTAATTAATTAATGCGCCTTAACCTCTCACATTAGACCTTGTTGTGGTTACTAGTTAAGCCGGGCGGGTCCGGGTAGCTTTACACCACAACTTGGTCTAACCTCGGGTCCAAGGTACAACATGACCAACTTCTCACATTGGGTCCTATTGTTTGTAGCAACTAGTTAGGCCGGTCGGTTCCGGGTAGGTTTACGCTACAAACTCAACCCAACCTCGAGTTGGCCACACTTATCTTTTCTAAGTGTCATGTCCACCATGTTTCCAAAACATGTTACAAATTTTCAAGCAATTGGGTAGACCTAACTTAATAGGTAAATTCCCAATGGGTAGACCTAACTTAATAGGTAAATTCCCAGGCTTATATTTTTATGTCTTTTAAGTTTACCCAACCCCAAACGCAATCCCATCGCTTACATATCGCAATAGCGCATAAAGGATAGAAAGAGGGAACTTGGCATAATCATGACATAAAAGTGTTGAAGCCACAAGTTCAACATGGTGGCATATGAAATGTACATATGTTCATATACTTGCATTAGGCCTCAAAAAGCATGCATAACTTGCATATCATATGACAACTTGCATATCAAACTTGCATAGCATAACTTGCATATCATATGACAACTTACATATCAAACTTGCATAGCATAACTTGCATATCATATGACAACTTGCATATCAAACTTGCATAACACAACTTGCATATCATATGACAACTTGCATATCAAACTTGCATAGCATAACTTGCATATCATATGACAACTTGCATATCAAACTTGCATAACACAACTTGCATATCATATGACAACTTGCATATCAAACTTGCATAGCATAACTTGCATATCATATGACAACTTACATATCAAACTTGCATAACACAACTTGATGAACTTGCATAACACATCATAGTAAACTTGCATATCACATCATAGTAAACTTGCATATCACATCATAGTAAACTTGCATATAAATTCGCATATCATACATTTAACTTTAAAGTTTAAGTATGAAAGTAGAATAGGGCTTACAATGCTTATGCGGACTCAAATGAGTATAGCAAATGTAAGAAAACCCTTATGCAACCAATTGAACCCCAAAAATGCAAGCAAAATTGATCAAAACCCTCTCTTTATGATGCAAAGATAGGAACTTGACTTGAATGCAAGCTAATGATGATCATACAAGTCTAAAAACACTTATATGCGTGGAAAATCTCATGAAAACTTGTTTAGGAATTTTTATGAAGAGAGTGGAGGCCATGAGAGGATTGATTTTGCCATAGTTTAGTTGCTAGAATGAATTATGATGATTTAGGGTAGGTTAGGGTCTTATTTATAGATTAGGCAAGTGATTTAGGCCATAGGATTAAACCCTAGTTCCCATCTCAGCCCTCAAAACCGAATCTGGCCCCCAAGCTCAACACAAACCCAAAATGGTGCACCAGGCTAAAGAGCCCGTCTGAGCCAAGTCGACAGCCCAGTCGACAGGGCTGTCGACTTGGTCTAACCAAGTCGACTCCCAAGTCGACAGGGCTGTCGACTTGGGTACTCTGGCGGGAATTCTCCCGCCTGGCCCAATATGGCCCAATTTCCCAAATTCAAGTTTGAATTTGAAATCTGTTTTTACTTTGGAATTTTCTGAAAACTTCGTTGGGCCTTAATCGGGTCATACGGACTCCGATTTTCGAAAACTCGGACTCTATTTCGCGTATTTTTCCGAGACGAACGCAATGGCATAGCCCGTTTCCCTTGATTCAGATTTTAGAATTAAATTCTGCCTCGATTTATGTTATAACAGGTTATGGAAAATACGGGTTGTTACAGTTTTAAAAATAACCAGAATTTCCAATGATTGCATTGGAGTGGATTTGAATCGAAATTTTCTTCGGAATATTTCGATGTTGGAATTCATGATTATACGGATGTTGTTATGGAAATTTGAAAGATATATATTTATATCGTTATTTCCAATACGACATTTGTTAATCGTAGAATTTGATATTGAATATAAGCCGATATATTTTCTATTCAGAGCCTTGTATTGAATATCAAATGTGATTTGGGTTTGTCGTGAATGGTGTCTTCACTAACACTGTTCTTGAACCCAGTTGAGAAAAGATTAAATCTTTTTATTTAGATTTAATGAAGTGTACCAATTAAATAATATTTAATTGGAATGGGATTGATATTGATTTTTGGGTTTATCGTGGACAGTGTTTTAAATAACACTCGTTCTTTAACCCGATAATTAATGAATGTGATTTTGGGTTTATCGTGAACTGTGTTTTAAATGACACTGATTCTTTAACCCAGTTAAAGATTAAAACTAAGTGGAGTTTTAATGAATCTTTAATTAGATTGAAATGATCGAGAATGGAGTAGCACCATTTTTGCTCCAGGCGATAGTTAAATCTTTAATTAGATTTGAACATGAAATGGTAATTGAATTTACCGATAACACCGTGGTGTTAGATATGAAGTATAACCAGTTTTACTTCATGGGATGAATAGGTTGGGATAGGGAAATTAAAACAAATGATTACTTCGGTAAGGTTCGTTAATCCCGACTAGTTGAATCGAAATTCAAAAGAAGATTAGAGAATAAATTCAAGAAATTTATCTTGGATAAAATTAATGGGAACCTTTCCCTATGAATGTGAAATTTAGAAACTAACTGTCGGTTAGCTAAGCAGAATGGTTTTCTGGATATTGATCTGATGTTGGTTTCGGCCTTCGGGGTTAATATTTGGGGAATTATTCTCTTGATTAATTTACGGTTAGTGACTGATGAATTGGAATGAGGCGTATGTTGTGTTTGTGTAACACTTATTTAAAATATACGCGAGTTATTTGGAAAGACCGGGTTTATCCCATTCTGAATAACTGGTACGACGATGAGTCGAAGATGAAGATGATGGTCGAAAACCGGAGGTCTTCACGTCGGTTGGGTGATTACTGATGATCTTGATTGGGCTGTACACCCAAGAAGATGGAAACAGTCGGTGATCGTCCAGACGTACTTGGAGATCGATGGATATGCGGGGTACTAGGTGCCTCCGGTTTTGTTCAGACCCAGAACGGACTTGTAAATGGACTGTGTGTCTGACATTGGATTTTAGTCCGTGTGATTGATCTCTATTAAATATATATCTGTTTGGCGGCGGAGAATTTATTCTCTTGCTTAACGCCCTTCTCTGAGACGTACGAGCTCAGGGCTTATATATTGATGGATATCAATCGCATGGAGTGAATTGCCTGTGTGGCATGCTAAGATGCAAATGATCAAGGCTTCTGTTGAAAAGCAAATTCTTGTGGTTGATGATCGAAGCACGGCCTTTGTGGCGTAGCTTTGTGTAACGTTGATTCGCGAGTATCACACCCGGTATGAATCAAAAACGGGAGACGGACATCAGGGAGGACATGCGTTTCTTTCTAGTTAGGAGTGGCGTCAGTGCTTGAACTGGCTGACGAGTTTGACTCATGTGGATGTTGCTTATTATTACTTGCTGAAAAGCGAGGCGCCTCGTGATATCGGTTTCGACCGATGCTTCTGGTCGGCTGACGGGCCAGGCTTACGCCCCAAAGGGCGGGGAAACGTAGTGTTCAGGCATAATAATCCACATCGGTGGACCGGCCCTGAAGATCCATGGGGCAGTTGCGGCTGTTCCTGAGGCTCGGACTAGACAGTCTCGAATCGGTGAGGATCTTGCCCCTAGCCTCGGTTCATACCATAAATGATAACCCAACTTCCAATACGACATTGCGGTTTTGATTGTAAACCTATATGTGGCGACATAGTGTTATGGGGCATTCATGCCGCCTATGATTGATACTTATGATTTGAAGTTGTTTTATACACTATGCACTTATAATAGTATCAAATGATTTGTTTTAAACGTATCAAGCATTCTTTGGCTGTTATAAGGGAAAACCCTATCCCCCGGCTTGCGTTGCATTGTGTGATAGGACCTGGGTCTTATAACAGCTTCATTTTCCTTTATTTAGCATTGCGCTGTTTGTTTTATGCACTGGTATCCTTGGGAGGAAACCCGTTCCGGGTTATACGGCGTGGTCCCTTGATTTACCTATCTTTAAAATAAAGATTAATAACTGTTTTAGTTCTCACACCAGTCACATGACTGACCTGGAGTTTATTGTTTTAACCTAAACTCTGGGTGCCCCTATTTTGACACGGGCAGCTAGTAGTTTTGGTTTTGCAGATTTATATTCACAGGATCCTGGTTTACAGCTGGAACGATATCCGGAAAGCTTTGTATCCGTATATCTCCTTCAGTTGTGTATTGTATTATTTTCCGCTGCTATGTATTTAAATGTAATTTAAATCTCTGATATTTCTATGTAATATTCATTTATACTCTGTATATTCTTGTAATCTGATGCATTGTAGTAATAAGCAATGAAATGTTCTTTTATATGCGTTCTGTTGTGGCTTGTTCTCGAACTATCCGCTCTTTCCTTAACGGGGAAGTTACGGGTTTTCACATACAATTCATAACATACATGATGTTGCCTAATATACGAGAATACTCAAGTTGATAAATACTATCGCCATTATTTTTGACCCAATTTTGGTTCAAATCTACAGGTGACTTTGCTACAATTATGTCAGTAAGAGTTTGTTCACACTTTTTTTAAGGTAAGTGAACATAACACTCAACCTTATTGGTGGAAATCAAGAGGACCCATATGGACCCCCCTGATTTCCACCAATAGGAGCCGAGTGTTATGGTGACTTACTTAAAAAAGTGTGAGCAAACTTGCACTCCAATTATGTTATGCTATTTAAATTTTTCAAGTATCTTCTCAATATAATGTGATTGAGATAAGATATACCCTTGTTGACTTTTATGTATCCTTATTCCAATGATTACATCTGCACTTTAACCCTCGTCCATAGTCTCCATCACTGAAAATAAAGAAGAAGAATTCTCAGGAGTTGGTCGGCAGTTCGAAGAAGGTCACAGGTGGTTCTTAAGAGACCACAACATCGACTTCATGTAAGTGTTTACATTAATTAAAAGCCTAATTTTTTAAATCGTTCGAAACCCGAAAATTAGATTGCTAATTCAAACTTTATAATCATCGATTTTCCTTTTTGTTGGATAGTTAAAGTCGATCCCTAATTTATGTATATGCGTTTTCGTACAATTGAATTTTTTTGGGTTGGAATTAACTGATAAATATGTTAATTGTTAGTTTATGAAGCCACATTAGTTTACAAGTGAATTTCATAAAAAAATATCAGTTGATAATGACTGATTGAGAAGTTAAACCCCATTTAAATTTTAAATGGTTGTAAACAGCTGTCATTTACTCGTTCATTTGTTCATTAGCAGGTAAATATCAAAAATATAGGATTTTTTCTAATAATAATGAAGCTACGTTAGTTTAAGACCAAACTTATTTTTGTTGGCAATGACCATTGCTGAAATTAGACATTATAATATTTTCTCATGGTTGTCTACAACTGAAATATTATATTTACTTTGGTTGATAGTTGTCGAGCACTCAGAATACATAGGAATTCGATTGTTGAGTAAACTCATTTGATTTGACCTTCTTTATAAACTTGTTATAGTGCTCGACTGTCTTGTTTATGAATGTTGAATGAACCAAATATATAATAATAGTAGCAAATCTCAAAAATTTGACGTGGAAAGAAAACCAATTTCATATGCTTTACAACTGTAAAAAAATTCAAACTATTTTACATGTTTTACGATAGTTATGTAAGAATAATAATCTTGTGTTTCGTAAGAACAATTTGAAGTAAAGCACATAAAACATAAATGTTGAGTATATGTAAAAAAAATCTTGTGCTTGATTGTCTTGTCATGATCCTTTGATTTGATGTGCTTTACAACAGTAGTAACTCACTGAAAGATAACTGATATTATCTAAAGTAGTTTGAAACTGGTTCACAAACTATTCATAAGCATTAAAAAAACTGTAAATGTTGTTATATCTTTTATATAAAAGGAGAAGCAAGCCATGAAAGCTTCTTTATGATGTAAATGTGCCGCGGAGTTGGAGAAGAAAAAACAAAAAGAGTTGTTAGTACAACTTAAAACATAGAATAAGAAAATAAGGACGGTGAACCATTGAAAAATGGGTTTGTTGAAGATGATTCGAAAAAGGAGAAGCAAGCCATGATAGCTTCTTTAAGTTCTACATGTGCCACGGAGCTAGAAAAGAAAAAACCAAGGAGTTATTAACGAACATTGAAAACATAAATGAAGAAAATAAGGATGACAAACAATGGATTAATGGGTCTGATGAAGATGATTCGAGAAATAAGACGGAGCCTGGGTCTGATCATTCATAAGCTAGAATAGAAAAAGATGGTTCAGATAATGCACAAACCGAAATGGGGAAGAATTTCTCTTCTTCAGTTGGTCCCTCTTCTAGCCAAGCTATTACACTTCCATATTAAAAACCTTTGAAACGCATATTGCATTTCCTATTTGGAATAAGGAAGAGGTTAATTTAATTTCACAGACATTTTGTCATATACTTGCAGTTTTGTTATGCTTTTTTAAATGTATAAGTAAATACACATTATTAATTATTTTGTTTTAGGAGAAATGCCCGCTTAAATGCCTTTCACATACGACGAAGTTGAAGGAATGGAGTATTGCGATAGCCAACTCAAGTTGCACAAAAGATTAAAAATTCTAGTCTGTATTTGTTGGCACAATATTCATACAAGCATGTTGATTATGTAACTATCTTGGCTTTAATAGGAAGATGACATCCTAAAACTAATTCTTTTCACATGCCTTTTGGAGAAATGTCAATAATACTAAATGATGTTGCACAAATTTTGAAAATTCTTGTTGTTGGTACTTGTATTTATAATGAGTTAGATCATCGAAGTCCCATCGATCTTGTTGTTGATTACCTTGGCATTGACAGAAATGTAACTACAAAAGAATTAAATTATTTGAATTCAGTGAAGTTTAACTTCGTATAGGATACATTTGAAGAGGAGGCACATAAAAAGGATGCAATCAAAGGAAACTATGGAATTGTTGCCCGTGCCTACCTTCTTTTTTTTATTATGATGTACTATGTTCTGTGATAAGTCGAACACTAAAGTTTCAATAAACTGCTTAAAATGTCTGGACAACGTTAACCAATTGAATGAAAAAGCTTGGGGCATAGGGGCATTAGCCATTTTATGTCCACAGTTAGTCTTGGCTTCTAGATAAGATGTCAGAAAAATGACCAGGTACTTGACATTACTGATTGTAAGTATTGATTTTATTGTTTAGGCTAATGAATATGTATGATAAAATAACTGTATTTTCATGAATGCTTGGATTTATGATCACTTTCCTATTCTTTCAAATGCTATTCCTAGTAAAGACTATAATGACAAGATGCTTAGGATCTATAGATGGCAACCAATGGAACAATCCTATGATAAATTTTGTCTATAATATGGCTTCAAGAGCAGTTGGATGATTTAGCACATAAGATGTAAGTTTTTCAGTTGTTTTTTGTTCGCAAATCGTAAGATAACCGAGTAGTTAAAATGAATCATTAGGCATGTTGGAATCCATATCATAACGTAAGGTCCAAGTACCCATTGCCTAAAGTTGTTTTCTATAACGGTGTCGTTCTATGTTTTGAAATTGCGGAACCATACTATCTTAACCTAGTTCTCTGTCAATTTGGTATTGCTCAATGGGTTCCGAAAAATCTAATAGTGCCACGTAAATGTCGTAGAGGTAAAATGCTAACCAGTATAAAAATTGAGTTTGATAATAGTTATTAGTATCCAGAAAATTGACAAGATCACGTGCTATCTTTGAAATCCCGGTCTAATCGTGCAATTTACCCATAGGATTATACTGCTAAATATATGTCATGTTATTTAAGTATTTCTCATCCTATTATTCAACACCCGGAATTGAGGAAAAGTAGCCCATGAAAAGTGGACAACAATGAGAAGTTAGTAAGAACATTAATCTTGTGTTATATACACACACACACACACACACGTGCATGTGTATGTGTGTGTGTATGCATATGCGCTACTGTTGTAGAGAAATGCTACTAGGAAAGCGATTGAAAAGTTGAAAGACAATCTAAGTGTCAGCAAAAATTCATTGGTCAGTGTCATGCTGTTGAACGTGCTGCAGTTGACTTGTTGGAGGAAGCGTTGAATGAACCTGATAAAAGGGGGAAATGTGCAAAGTAAAAAATGATTGTAGGACGTAATTTTGATTGAAGTTGTGATCAGTTTATGAAGTATTTTTCGATAAATTTGCGGTCTTATTTTGGTTGAAGCTGTGATGTAATTGTAGTTGAACCGAATGTATTTTTAGTTATGTAGTTAGCATGTTGAAATTTATGTACTTTTGAATATATTGTTCTTGTGATCAGTTTATAATCTATTTTTTTTCATTATATATATATATATATATATATATATGTGTGTGTGTGTGTGTGTGTGTGTATGTATATATATACACACACAATGACAATGATCAATTTGTTGGTGAATGCTCAAGAATTGGAGAAAATGTTATGTTCAGTTGTCAGTGACTGAATTATAAAGCTTTAAATCAGTTGTATGCAACCGTTCTAACTTAATTTGGTTTATCGAATTTGCAGATTCTATCTACGCCGTAAACAATCGACATTCCAGTTAAACATACGGATGCTAATAATCGAACAGAGAGTTTAAAAAATAAAAAATAAAAAAAACAATTTAAATTAGATTGTGGTGTTCTGCCATGAGAAGCAATGTTTTTGGGTGCTTAACCTTCGAACATAGAGTTTGTAATTCCAATTGCTCTCTTTTCGGTTTCAGACAACTGTGACTTCAAACATTGTTTTGGCCGATCATGACCAGGAGTGTCATTTGAAAATTTTAGTATGATTTGTTTCTGTTTGGTGGTGTCTGATTGGATTCGGCTATTGTCCATAGCATCTAACCATCGTACAAATGTTATTCAGAGTATAATTTTTCTGTTCGGTTTCTTATGGACGAAATTATAACGTTTCAATAGCTTGCCTTAATCGTGGCTCTATCATTTGTATATATAAATTTCAAATCTTACTATTTGGTTTCCAATAGCCAAGTTATATTCACTTTCATGTTCACATAAAGTCGTGGCTCTGTGGCTTTCAGTGGCAAGTTCATGTTTTCTTCCCTGTTCGGTCGCTAACACCGAGATTTTTCATTTTTCCAGTTTGGTGTCGTTGTTCATCTGTTACTTAATGATATTATTCAATTTTTCTATGTTGTGGCAATTCATTTAGACATATATCAATTTCTACTTTAACAAACATCGTTCCAATTGATTTTTTAACAAACATCAATCGAATTGCATCAACAATTATTTTATTGCAAACATCAATCCAAATACTTGTAACAACATGAAATTTTAATGATTTCAAATAACGTGTTTAACAAGGATCTCACTTTAAAAAATATATATAATTTAGTTCATTTTTTTAGCAAAGCAAGCTGGATTATAGTAGTCGTACTAGTTATTATAGAAAAGAAAGAAGCTGGTACTCTATACATGCATAAAGTAACTAATCTGGTTTGGAGTGTCCAGTCACTATCTACGCAACAAAATAGCAAAGGGCACAAAATATAGGGAAAATAGAACAAGCATAAGAGAAACTACTCCACACCACAATCAGAGCCATCTTGAGTGTAAAATGTCCCTATGAAGGAAGTCATAATCCGCTCATCCATGTAATAAGAAGTTAACAGTGAGAATATAAGGTTCCTATCGCAGGTAGAGTCCTACATGAGCTCCAAGTTATCATCACCAATTTCGCCTGCATCTCACAAACATAAATCCTCACCAACATGCCGTTAGAAAAGATGTCGTCAATCACCCACATCTCAAAAAAAATTATAGCAATAATGCTCTATATCATAATGCATCCCTGAGGGGGCATGCATCCAAGCTCCTACCTCCGTACCGAAGAGAACTCAGGATCAGGAACTGCATCAAGTAAAATAGAAACAGGAGGAGAAGATTCCTCATGGGCTACCTTCCTAGCTTTCGGAACCCAATTTCTAACCAGAGGACGAGGGAGTGGAATTTTATCTGGAGGAGGCATGTTAGCTTCAAGTTGGCAAGCATCAAAGCAATGCCCAAAGGATTTGCATAAAGTACAAATACCAGGTTTCCATCTATACTTCATATCAGCAAAATATTCACGATTATCAATGCAAACCTTGATCTGAGTAGGTAATGGCTTATCCAGTGTAATCTCAATCAGGGCACGAGTATAGACTAAGTTTCTTCTTGCAACGGTTTTAGTGTCAAAACACTTAAGCTTTCCTGTAACAACCCTGATTTTTGGAACCAATTTAAAATTTATTTTTAATTGTTTTAATGGATTTTTAATGTTAAAATAATTTATTTTAATAAATAATGAATGGAAATTTATTTTAAAATGGAGTTCAAATGTATAAATTTAAAATTTAATTAAAACGTACTTGTAATGGCTTGGTAGTTTGAAATTTTGATTTTGAACTTTAAATGATTATACAAAATTCAAAATAAATTGGATTTTAGTAAAACTTGAAACATTAGAATCTATTTATTTATATCTTTCTAATGAATGTGAAAAATTGACATTTCATTTTATAAAATATAAGTTACGACTAAATCAAATAAAACCCTAGGTTTATTATCACCCTGCGCAGCCAGAAGTTTTTCTATGGCTGAAAATGTTCTGATTTAAATCTTAAATCCCTCTCGATCTACTATGAATTAACCTATGCTTCTAAAAAAAATCCAAGAGCGTCCGGTGATCTTTAATTCAATATGGATACGATCATAAATCGTGGGGTATTTCACTTGAATTCCTCGCCCAAACTCACTTTTTTCGAACCGGATTTCCAGAGCAACAGGGAAGTCGAGCTCTGTGAGGCGCTAGGCGTGGAGAGGTGATGTGTAAGGCGATGGTGGGGTGGTGGTTGATCAATGACCGATGGCCTCGGGTGGCCACGCAATGGTGATTTGCAATGTCGAGGTCGAGTTTTGCGGTTTGGAGGAAAATCGCATGAGAGGATAATTAACGAGGTAACTACTGGATAAGATAGTATTAATTAATTTAATTATATTTTAATTACCTTAGAATAGTAATTAACGTTTGCAAGGTCATGTCTTATTCAAATCTTATCGTAATCGAACGATTTAAGAAGTGTTGGAACCGTGAAATCGAGATCTACGCAATGGAACAAATTTGGACAGAACTGGATGCAGTTGGAATTTTTGAAAAAATTAAATGCTTGTTTAATTTTGTTAAAACAATTGTTTTACAATGATTTCAGAAACCGATCAAAGTGAGAACTCTCTCACTCAAATTATTTATACATTTATTTATTTTTATAACTGAATATATATTTATTTATTGCCTGTGACTGCAGTATTTGTTTGGTGGTTGATGGATTTTTACAGTTTTAATGTTATTATTATTAAACTGATTATATATATGTGTTGTCTAATAAAACTTTTATATTACGAATTATTCTAAGATGACAATTTACCTACCCATCTCCTAAATAATAGATAAGTTCACACGGATTGTCATGTAAACCCCACACGGGTATTGGGATGATAATTTTACACATCGCCCAAGTATACAAATAATAATATCTGTTTGATGGTTGAAAACCCCACACGTGTCTAAGGATGATTATTAATCTACACATCTCCCTTGGATTTAGTTGTATGTCAACGGACTGATTGATACTCTGTTATAAGCGTTATTTAATTATTTAATACTTATACAGTTGTAACTTGCACTCTGAATGTGAATTGGATGTTTAATAATTGTTTATAATTATTGTTGAATACATGTGATGTATGAAATCCATATAAATAAAATTATATGGTAATTGATAAAGTCACATTCCAATTCAGAAATAAAGAATATTTTAATAAAATATTTAGGAAAGAATCAAAATATGATTTTTATTTCCGATATTGGATGGACACGAAATTATTGAAATATTCATAACTGGAATGGATATGTAGCCGAGTTAAGTATGTATACGCCATTTTAACTTGAACAAATTTGTTTATCGATTCTATTTATTTTTGTAATAAGTATAAAAAATTTATTTCAAAATGTGATATTTTGAATATATTATTGTTTTAACATTATAATAATAAGAGATGTTCAATTTTAAATTAAAATTGAAATGGAAGTTGTAACGACCCGGATTTTTAGGTTATTTAAATTTGGATATTTAAACTAGTTTTAAATATTATATTTGAATTATTAATGGAGTTTAATATCGAATTCGTTAAGTAGACGACGATTGAACGTTTATATTTATATTTAATTTACAACATACTTGAAACGTCGCGGTAGTTCGTAATATTGAGTTTTGAATTTCAGTTGAATATACAAAATCCGTTTTAAGTCGGAAATCTGTGAAACCAGAGACGGTTGAAATCTTTTTGTTTATAATTTTCTAATGGAAGAGAAAAATCGAGATTATATCTTATATATTGTAAGTTATGTCCAATTTAAACTTTAAAATAGTTGCTATGGAAATCGTTTACAAATTATAACGTTTATTTAATTTATATAAAGGGAAATTTTATGTATTTGGACATCATTTTACTTGAATATGTTAATGTTAAGTTGTAAATCCCTTTTGGTCGAATTTGAAGACATATATTATTTTATTTGAATATATTTGATGATAATAATTTTTTATTATTTAATTTAATTATTTTGGATTTAATTTATAATTTAAAGCCGTATGAATAGTTGTTTTTCAAACAACCTCTGTTTCGATGAAACGAATTTTATTAGAGAACGTATCGCTAGTTATTACTAGATTTCCAGTTTTGAGCCAACTGGAGTTATTTTCTCGGTTGATAAAATTTAGACGTGAACGGATAAATAAATCGAAATTAAAATAACGTCGTTGTGCAAATGAAGTCGGTTTTCAACGAAACTAATTTCGTTGGGTCCAGAACATCAAGACGTAGAAGTGTGTGTAGTTTTGTTGTGTTGGAGTTTGTGCATAACGTTGTATATATACTGTTTCAGCACAAACATCGGTGGAATAGTTTAATGGTATAAAACCAAAAGGAGATCAATACAGTTATCAAACAAATAAAAATAAATTAAATAAATAATTTCCTTCCAAGCTAAGTAAAATTAGTCTACACCCAAACATAAAATGTGTGGCTACAATGTACACAGCTCCCTTAAATTAAACAATGTAGTGCACAACCTACCCTATATCTTAACATCAAAGCAATCGGCCTATGAATACAATGCAGACCTAAGAAATAATACTATATATTAGTATTTAAAACATTTCCCTATCCTATATTTAAACTTCTGCATCTACTGATTTACCTAACGACATAAAATACCATATCCAGTACACTACAAGTGCTAAGCATTTACCAATTTGAAGAAGCACATGCGTCTGCTCCCTACCCAAATTGAAAGGCACAGATCTATGTAATCTCATCACCTGCTAGTGAAAATACGTATCAGAACAACTATGGAGAGGAGGAATAACTAATCTAGAAACATACATGGGCACCAAACTTCATCACCTTGATGGCCAAGCTACCCATTCCCTAGCATGCCACGTCTTCATGCTTATAAAAACTGTAACACCCCGTATTTTCTATGAACATAAGAGTAATAAATCAGAGAATAATTAATTTGTAACAAAATAATTAAGGGAAAAGGGTTGCGCCATTGCGTTCATCTTGAAATTCTGCTTGGAATAGAGTCCAAGTTTGTGTAAATCGGACTACGTATGAAGAAGATATGGCCTTCAGAAGTTTCAGTAAAAACCAGCCCGGAATTCAAAATTCAAAATTCAAAATTCAAAACAGACACCCGGGCTGGGCGGGAAAATTCCCGCCCAAGACCCAGGTCGACACTAGGGTCGACCTGGGTAAACAGGTTGACACTAGGGTCGACCTCCCCCCCTCCCCCCCTCCCCCCCAATCCAGATCTGTAGACAGATCCATTTTTCTGCACCTGGATGCCTTTTTAACCGGATTCGTGAGCTCTAACGTATTTAAACACCGCCAAACCCAGCTTTCTCTCCACACAATTACATTCTTCCTATACTCTGCCTCTATTCTAATTAAAAATAAAAATGGCATGGCTACTCTACTAGAATCAAAACTAGAACTAGTGCATCTTCTTCCAATCTGAATAGAATTATAAGAGGATCAAATCTAATCGATCGTCTACGCCAAAGGAGCGCTATTCAGTGTCAGAATAAAGATCCCGGAAATCAAGATTTACCTTTTAAATTGTGAGTACAGTTATTTTCAGATATAAACTTTTATTATGATCTTGGCATGGTTATAAATATGAATCTGAGGTTATGCATACTCTTATCTGTCAGATCTGTTTTTCTGTGATTATTCTGTATCTCCTTTTTCTTTCTGTTCTATAGCCAGGCTACTACGAGCCTGCACCAAATCTCATAAGAGATTAACGCATGAATGCTAATTTTGGGACAAATAATGAATATTGCATAATTGGACATGACTGATCTGTGACTGATTTGAGAAAAGAACATAGGTTGTAAATTAAGACCTAGAATCAGTGCATACTATGTATAAAAGACTGTGATTTGGAAGAAGAATTATTATATGATAGCATATGACTTGGGATTTGGAATATAATGCATATTATAATGCAAGATATGATTTTGAGTACTTAATACATGATTAAAAATTAAGATTTAGGTTTTGGGGCATATTTTATATCATGATCTATGACTTGAAAAGAGAAAAAAAGATATATGTGACTTATGTGTAAAGATCTATATTAATATAGGTTAACTATTAATGTGAATGCGCCTAAATATGGATTTTAGGATATTTGGCATCATAGGCTATAATTTGGCAAAATTCATGTTGTTTGGGACTTTTTAGAGAATATTCTGTACTGTGCAAAGTTTAATTAAAATTTGGGGCATATGTCATATTATGAATTATGACCATGATTTAGGCAAGTAAATTTAGGCAAGATATGTAAATAGAACTTTAAGAAATATTTAATCCGTTAAATTTGCTGAATTGCCTAATTTGTTAATCTGTTATCTGCTAAATCTGTTGAATTGCCTAATCTGCCAAATATGTTATCTGCTAATCTGTTGAATTGCCTAATCTGCTAAATCTGTTATCTGCTTAATCTGTTGAATTGCCTAATCTGCTAAATCTGTTATCTGTTTAATCTGCTGAATTGCCTAATCTGCTACAATTGTTATCTACTAAATCTGTTGAATTGCTTAATCTATTGAAAGCTGAATAATTATAAATTGGAGGCTCGATCTAAAATTGAGCAAAACATGTTAATAGAAATTTGGATAATCTACCATAACTTGTAAAGAAGTTAAATCAGCTAAATAGACATAATTAGTCTGATATTTTATGTACAGTGGCAATGACATGAGGTTAGACTTCGTTTGCGGTGGAAGCCTGCCCGGAACCAACCGGCTTAACCAGCAACCGCAAACTGTCAGTCTAATGTGAGAGGTCGTATGCATAACTAAAATATGCTTAGACACGAGGTTAGGTCTGGCTTGTGGCAGAAGTCTGCCCGGAACCGCCAGGCATATCCAACGGCCACAAGCTACCGACCTAATGTGAGAGGTCTGTGCATTAATAATTAATTAATGCAAATCTTAGATAAATATGATACCTAAAACATGTTGGGTGGATAGGGTTAAAACAATTGGTCTACTGAATCTAACATACCCGTTTCGTAAATCTGTAGGTCCAATACAAAGTTAGGTAAAACAATTTGTAAGCCTGTTAATATGTATATCTGATCCGTTAGTCTAAGAACTTGTTAATCTGTATATCTGATCCGTTAGTCTGAAAACTTTTTAAGTTGATTGTCTGATCTGTGAACTAGTAACCTGAACTCGCTCTGAAATTGGCAAACAATTTAATCTGAAATCTGTTTGTCTGGGGACACAAGGTTAGGAGGGGAAATACTTGTGTCATCTGTTGTTTGGGACCCATATTAGTCAGTAACCCTTTCTTGTATCAAAACTTTGACTCTAGGCTATGTAGGGGTCCGGGCACGCTTACTGAACTAATTATAAGCGGTTCATTCTGATAATGACGAGGGGTGTTGATGGCGCGTTCCAACCGAGTCATGTGCGTGCATGGATCTGGTCTGCTCTGAGGATGTAAGACACTGTGACATCTGTAAATAGGTATGTGCCAATAGGTTGCCACTTTAGGAAGTGATACACCCTACTGTGGGGCCGACACAGGGTATTTATGTACTAGGGAGCCGATCGCTTGGGGGTAGGACTTAGGGTACACTTAGTTATGTCTGTTTCTGTTGGTACCATCTGTTTCTGTTGGGTGGCAACACTTGTCTGTTTCTACGTGGTACCGTCAGTTGTGGTGGTAAAGGCCCGTTACTTGTGCAAACCTAATTCTAACATTCTATTTCCGCAAGGATTATTCTGTTTCTATCTCTGATTCTGTTTCCGATTCTGTTTCCGTACCTTCTGTCTGTTGGGGTGGTAAAGGACCATTAGTTGGGTGGTAAAGGCCCATTATTAGTATTCTGCTTCTGTATCTTTTGTCTGTTCGGGTGGTAAAGGACCATTACTAGCATTCTGTTTTTATAGAATTACTCCGTTTCCGTTCCTGTTTCAGTTTAGACATTAGGGTAACACCTAATCCTGTTATACTAGTATTAGTGCAGAGAAGTGAGGACTAAGTAAAAAATCTTAGCTTAGCCTATATCATTCTGTTAACCTGCTATTCTTGTTATGGTTATCTCTCATCCAGTTTTATTTACATGTCATGATACTATTATCTAGTTTATATGCTGAAAGTAACTGGACTCACCAGACTATGTCTGACCTAGTTTGTTTCGCCTCTTTTCTTTTCGTTCCCTCCCCCAAGGTGCTTATGGTGGAAACGTAGGAGCTTGATTTAGATTCTCTCTGGTTGAAGTGTTTGAAGTATTACTAGGCTTTGGCTCTATCTTTCCATGACAATTTATGTTGGGGATTATTACTTTAAAAACTATGCATTCTGAAGGCTTTTGTACAAGACCGATATTTTGTACTTAAATTCTGATATTGTGATTTGGAAAGATGTGACCAAACTTATTTATGTTTCTGTTGTAATAAAGTTATAAATTTTTCAAGTACTTCTTTATCTGTCTTGTAATTTTTTGTTATGTCTACTAAAATGCTCCATCAAAGTTAAGGCATTCCCTTTGTGATTGACCTTAACAGAGGTGGGGTGTTACACTTGGTATCAGAGCTGAAGGTTACCAGATTAGATTAAAAAAAATTGAAAATTATTTTCAAAAAGGTTTAAAAAGGAAGTATTTTCAAAAGTAGAGTTTATTTTGAAAAACATAATCCCCAAAGCCATATGCCTATCTTTCTATCCTTTGTTTTGAATCTTTCCTTTTCTTTCGTTTCAGCATGTCTTGGGATCTTAACCTTCCGGAGGACGTACCGATACCTGGCTGATTCAGGAGGTACCTAGAAGCTAGGGCTAATGATGTGTGCCCAGCAGACGTCCTTCCTCCCCCAGCTGCAGCGGTTCCTCCTCCTCCTCCTCCGCGCATGAATACTTTCCCGAAGATACGTAGAGACTTTCGAGCCATGGGTGGGAAGAACTTTAATGGAACTGAATCCTTCGTGGAAGCAAGGAACTGGCTCAAAGAAACTAAGGACTTTTTATTATATTCGAGGTGGACGATAGGCAGAAAATACAGTTGGTGGTATGGTTGCTTAAGGACGAAGCTTCTTTTTGGTGGGAGGTCACAAATGGAGAGCGTCTGGTAGAGACATGGATGGATTTCAGGCATAGGTTCGAGATGAAATTTCTCTCACGAGCGGAAGAGAGTCTATACATAGAGAGGTTCTTGGCGTTGAAGCAGGGAAACTTATCATTAAGAGAGTACGTCAACAAGTTTAATCAGTTGGCGAGATTCGGCTTAGATTTGGTAAATACACCGCAATAAGAAGGCATTAAGGTTTGCTAAAGGTTTGAATGAGCCGCTATACGGATTGGTGATGTGCCACATTCCTATGGGGGCAACCTTCGAGAAATTGGTGGACATGGCGCTAATGCATGAAGAAGAAGCCAAAAGTAAAAAGAAAGAGGAAAAGCTTGAAGGACCACAGAACAAGAAGGCGGGGCCCAAAAAGGAAATGCAAAAGAAGGATGAGAGGTCTGAAGACAAGAAGGAGAAGAAGTGCTTTACTTGTGGAAGCTCGACCCATCTGAACAAGGATTGCAGAAAGAGGAAGGGCACTTGCTTCAACTATGGAGAAATGGGGCACTTCACTAGGGACTGCCCAAAGAAACGAGGACAAGGACAGGGGGCAGGATCAACTTCTGAACGACAGGCTAATACCCTCGAGGCTCGTAGATAGGATAGAAATAGGAAAACTTTCTGTAGAAGGTTTAATTTCCTTATCTGATTGTGGAGTCAAAACTCTCTCTGATTTTGGCATTTTGATTTTGTAATTGAAACTCTGCACTTTAATACTAGTCTTGTTTCTGATTGCGCTATAGTCTCAAACCCCATGAGGGTTACGACTCATTTGTTTGTGATAAGTTGGGGATTGCGGGTATCTGTGTTGGGCGTTAAGTTGACTATGACGCATATATTTTGGCTTTTTATCATGCTTAGTTTCCTAAGAATCATTTGGTAATCTGATCTGTATCAGTAGTTTGTAGGTATCTGAATATTTCTGAAAAGGATAGGAGTTTTTACTCAAAGCGTGAAATAGATTTCTAGTTAGGCATTTGTTTAATGGGAGTGATTCTCTGAGTGTTAATCTGATGTTGATTTCGTTCTTCGGGGTTGATACTTAGGGGGTTATTCTCTTAAACCGATGTCTAATGGGAACCTAGCTTTAGTTTTAATTACACTTCCTTCTATCACTCGACTTTATCCTATCGACCGAATCTTCGACCTTTTGATAAAAACTAATGGGTGTAAACATATGTTTGAGACATGTTATGTCTGATGTTTGCAAGTGGTTTCTCGTGGATGCATATACATACACTAGGCACTAGATCAGCTCAAAAACACTCTCATACTGCATATGGATGTGTGTGCATTTGTAAAATTTTTATGGATGCAAAATTGTTGGCTCAGCACATAGATGTTGCATATGAATGAACAGTTGTGCACTCATATAGAAATGACATGTATCAAATAAGAAAATTGCATACATGTTGGACTCATGGCACTGACATAATTCGCATTAAGGAGGTCAACTGAATTAGTGGACCGCCTGATCTTTGCATTAGATAAGGAACATATGCACACACTTTTGCATATCTTCATATAACATTAGAAATTTTCTAAGGACAATGGATGCTTGTGGATGATGGTTGAGTAGACGGGTGATTGGATGGTAGGACACATTCTTCCTAGCTTGAAGATTTCGGGGATGAAATCCTTTAAGGAGGGGAGAATGTAACACCCCGTATTTTCTTTGAATAAGAGTAACAAATCAGAGAATAATTAAATTGTAACAAAATAATTAAGGGAGACGTGTTGCGCCATTGCGTTCGTCTCGAAATTCTTCTTGGAATAGAGTCCAAGTTTGCGTAAATCGGACTCCGTATGAAGAAGGTATGGCCTTCAGAACTTTTAGTAAAAATCAGCCCGGAATTCAAAATTCAAATTTCGAGATTCAAAACAGACACCCGGGCTGGGCGGAAAATTCCCGCCCAGGACTCAAGTCGACACTAGGGTCGACCTAGGGGTCGACCTGGGTAAACAGGTCGACACTAGGGTCGACCTTAGGGTCGAACTCACCCCCCTTTTTCCAGATCTGTAGACAGATCCATTTTTCTGTACCTGGACGCCTTTCTGACTGGATTTGTGAGCTCTAACCTATTTAAACACCCCCAAACCCAGCTTTCTCTCCACACAATTTCATTTTGCCTATACTCTGCCTCTATTCTAATTAAAAATAAAAATGGCATCGCTACTTTGCTAGAATCAAAACTAGAACTAGTGCATCTTCTTCTAATCTAAATAGAATTATAAGAGGATCAAATCTAATCGATAGTCTACACCAAAGAAGCGCTATTCATTGTCAGAATACAGATCCCAGAAATCAAGATTTACCTTTAAAATTGTGAGTACCGTTATTTTCAGATATAAACTTTTATTATGATCTTGGCATGGTTATAAATCTGAATCTGAGGTTATGCATACTCTTATCTTTCAGATCTGTTTTTCTGTGACTATTGTGTATCTCCTTTTTCTTTCTGTTCTATAGCCAGGCAACTACGAGCCGGCGCCAAATCTCATAAGAGATTAACGCCTGAACGCTAATTTTGGGACAAATAATGAATATTTCATAATTGGACATGACTGATCTGTGACTGATTTGAGAAAAGAACATTGGTTGTAAATTAAGATCTAGAATCAGTGCATACTATGTATAAAAGACTGTGATTTGGAAGAAGAATTATTATATGATAGCATATGACTAGGGATTTGGAATATAATGCATATTATAATGCAAGATCTGATTTTGAGGACTTAATACATGATTAAAATTTAAGATTTAGGTTTTGGGGCATATTTTGTATCATGATCTATGACTTGAAAAGAGAAAAAAAAAGATATATGTGACTTAGGCGTAAAGATCTATATTAAAATAGGTTAACTATTAATGTGAATGCGCCTAAATATGGATTTTAGGATATTTGGCATCATAGGCTATAATTTGGCATAATTCATTTTGTTTGGGACTTTTTAGAGAATATTCTGTACTGTGCAAAGTTTAATTAAAATTTGGGGCATATGTCGTATTATGAATTATGACCATGATTTAGGCAAGTAAATTTAGGCAAGATATGTAAATAGAATTTTAAGAAATATTTAATCCATTATATCTGCGGAATTGCCTAATCTGCTAATCTGTTTTCTGCTAAATCCGTTGAATTGTCTAATCTTCAAAATATGTTATCTGCTTAATCTGTTGAATTGCCTAATCTGCTAAATCTGTTATTTGTTTAATCTGTTGAATTGCCTAATCTGCTAAATCTTTTATCTGCTTAATCTGCTGAATTGCCTAATCTGTTGAATTGCTTAATCTGTTGAAAGCTGAATAATTATAAATTGTAGGATCGATCTAAAATTGAGAAAAGCATGTGAATAGAAATTTGGATAATCTACCGTAATTTGTAAAGAAGTTAAATCTGCTAAATAGACATAATTAGTCTGATATTTTTTGTAAAGTGGCTATGACACGAGGTTAGACTCCGTTTGCGATAGAAGCCTGCCTGGAACCAACCGGCTTAACCAACGACCGCAAACAGTCAATCTAATGTGAGATGTCGTAGGCATAACTAAAATATGCTTAGACACGGGGTTAGGTCTGGCTTGTGGCAGAAGTCTGTCGGGAACCGCCCGGCATATCCAGCAGCCACAAGCTACCGACCTAATGTGAGAGGTTTGTGCATTAATAATTAATTAATGCGAATCTAAGATAAATAAGATACCTAAAATGTGTTGGGTGGATAGGGTTAAAACAATTGGTCTGATGAATCTAATAAACCTGTTTCGTAAATCCGTAGGCCCAATACAAAGTTAGGTAAAACAATCTGTAGGCCTGTTAATCTGTATATCTGATCCAATAGTCTAAGAACTTGTTAATCTGTATATCTGATCCGTTAGTATGAAAACTTGTTAACTTGATTGTCTGATCTGTGAACTAGTAAACTGAACTTTGTCTGAAATCTGTAAACAAGTTAATATGAAATCTGTTAGTCTGGGGACACAAGGTTAGGAGGGGAAATACTTGTGTCATCTGTTGTTTATGACCCATATTAGTCAGTAACCCTTTCTGGTATCAAAACTCTGACCCCACGCTATGTAGGGGTCCAGGCACGCTTACTAAACTAATTATAAGTGGTTCATTCTGATAATGGCGAGGGGTGTTGATGGTGCGTTCCAACCGGGTCATATGCGTGCATGGATCCGGTCTGCTCTGAGGATGTAAGATAACGTGACATCTGTAAATAGGTCTGTGCCAATAGGTTGCCACTTTAGGGAGTGATACACCCTTCTGTGGGGCCGACACAGGGTATTTATGTATTAGGGATCCGATCGCTTTGGGGTAGGACTTAGGGTACACTTAGTTCTCTCTGTTTCTGTTGGTACCGTCTGTTTCTGTTGGGTGGCAACACCTGTCTGTTTCTGTGTGGTACCGTCTGTTAGGGTGGTAAAGGCCCATTACTAGTGTACACCTAATTCTAACATTCTGTTTACGTAATGATTATTCTGTTTCCGTCTCTGATTCCGTTTCCGATTCTGTTTCCGTACCTTCTGTCTGTTGGGGTGGTAAAGGCCCATTAGTTGGGTGGTAAAGGCCCATTATTAGTATTCTGCTTTTGTGCCTTCTGTCTGTTCGGGTGGTAAAGGCCCATTACTAGCATTCTGTTTTTGTAGAGATTACTCTGTTTCCGTTTCTGTTTCAGTTTAGACATTAGGGTAACACCTAATCCTGTTATTCTAGTATTAGTACAGAGAAGTGAGGACTAAGTAAAAAATCTTAGCTTATTCAATATCATTCTGTTAACCTGCTATTCCTATTACGGTTATCACTCATCCAGTTTTATTTACATGTCATGATATTATTATCTGTTTATATCTGAAGTCACTAGACACACCAGAGTTATGTCTGACCTAATTTGTTTCGCCTCTTTTCTTTCCGTTTCCCCCCCCAAGTGCTTAGGGTGGAAACGTAGGAGCTTGATTCAGATTCTCTCTGCTTGAATTGTTTGAAGTATTGCTTGGCTTTGGCTCTATCTTTCCATGGCAGTTTACGTTGGTGATTATGACTTTAAAAACTATCATTCTGAAGGCTTTTGTACAAGACCGATATTTTGTACTCGAATTTTGATATTGTGATTTGGAAAGATGTAACCAAACTTATTTCTGTTTCTGTTGTAATAAAGTTATAAATTTTTCATGTACTACTTTATCTCTCTTGTAAATTTATGTTATGTCTACTAAAATGCTCCATCAAAGTTAAGACATTCCCTTTGTGAGTGACCTTAACATAGGTGGGGTGTTACAAAAACAAGCTTCATTCTATTCAAATTTTTTTCCAGTATCTTCTTTGTAAAAAATTTGTTTTATTTACACTCAACCTAAAATCACATATTACATTGCAATGAAGCTCTAAAATACCTCTCTTCGAGTTAGCCGCCCAGAAATTTCGAATGGTGATGTTATATCTCGAATATCGTGACCTAGGGTTAATTTAATCTTGAAGTATACGGATTTATAAGCGAATTAGTGAGCGGAATGAAGATCAGTGAAGCAAGCCACATGTGCGGTGAATTTTTTTTCAATTCTAGAATTTAAAATTGTCCCGCCTGTCACCTTATGAAGCAACGTCGGTCGGCGGCAGAGGCGGCCGGAGGCGGAGCTAAGGGCATCGACAAGTCGGCACTAACTGGAGGAGTTGGTTGATGTTACTCTAATGGAGGTTAGTGGTTCGATTTGGGGTATCATATAAAATGGTGCACGGGGCATGTACATAGGTGGTTTCAGGAGGAGGAATAGTTTGGGGAAGAAGGCATCTGTACCGTTGGATTTAGGGCTGACTTGCATGATAGGCTTGCGGGTCTTTTTTTTTAGAAAAGAAAGGAAACAACGAAAGTAAGTAAAGAAGTGGGGAAGGAGGCAAACTGCGGAGGGGACATTTAAACGTGCAAGCATGGCTTGGGAAAAGGCTTGCAGACTTGAAGATAGCAGCGTGAAGGAAATTTGGGCCATGCAATGAATTAGAAAAGAACAATGATGTGATAGGCCAATGGCTTCTTCAAATTGGTAAATGCTTGCCACTTGCAGTGTACTGGGTACAGTATTAACTATTTAATATATTGATTATAATAATTAATTAAAAGTTAATCTATTTAATTAGATCGCATAGTTTAAACGTTGATAACTTTTTATTGTATTATCAAAATCAAACCAAATGAGATACGCTGGAACTGTATTGATGAGTAGAATGTGATGGAGCTTGTTTGATCAACACTGGAAGCTAACGGAATTTTTAACAAAATTAAACGATTTTTTTATTTTATTAAACCAACTCGTTGAAACAACGAATTCAACCAAGGTGAGTTAAACTCACTCAGTTTTCCCAGTTATAGTTATTATAAGTCAGGTTTATATGTTTGTGTGTTGTGTTCGCTATTTATTGACTGATTGGTGGTTGTTTGATTGGTTGCTGAATATTGTTATGTATTGTTTAAATTAAACATTTTTTTTAATTTAAATGAACTAAAATTGTTATGTTTAATGGTTATTTCCAATTAAGGTAACTTACCTTGTTGGTTATGTTTATAATAATACAAACATATTTAATTTAATAATTGGGTGCTTAAATTGTTGTTGTTAGTTGACTGTTAATGATATTATATTGTATGTTGAATACTGAATCTGTGATACAGGAAAATTCCTAACTGATATTGATAACGTTTATCAATATGATTTATTATGTTTGAATTGATGTGAAATTGAGTTATATTTCACGGGTTGGGCATTTAAGCAACATTGCCTCTTTAAGTACCGTCTACATCAAATAAAGATTTATAGAATCGATTTTATGTCAATTCCGAATTATTTTCAAAATTGAATTTGAATATGAAATGTGTTTTCAAAATTTAATAGATATTTATTTAATATTACAAATAACTATAAAATGAATTTTTAAAGTAAATTTTGATGTTTTATAAGCAGATGTATAAAATGTTACCTAACAATGGATAACTGGGATTGATTGTTTTTAAGAACAAAGTAAATGAGATTATCTAAATTAATTATATTATTAATTAATTTAAATTAAAGATACTAGTTGGAATTGATTCACAAGTTAATCATGTTTAAAGTTGAAGAAGTCAACTGTGTTAACTGAAATTGATTATTAAATTAATTTAATAATTTAATGGAGGTGGTTATTGATGAAGGAAACCATTTTCATTAATTGTTCAAATTGAATTATTATTTAATTACTTATAATCAAAGTAAATAGGATTATTTAAATTAATTATAGTAGTAATTATTTAATTTAAATAGAAGGACTAATTAGTATTGGAGTGTCGAGTAATCGATGTTTGGGTTAGCTAAGTCAATGGGTTTAACTAAATTTGGTTATTGAGTTAGTTTGTAATAAGTGAATTTAATGTAGATTGTTAATGATAAAATAAACCATTTTCATTCCAAAAATGACGAAATTGATTATTATTTAATAATAATCAAAATGATGAATTAAAAGTTAAATTAGTGGTGGTTGGTAAAAGCATAATGTCCTGTTTATTTTTAAAAGAAATCTTAAGCAAATTGAAATTAATATGAAAATAAGTTAAGTTTTAAATTAAAATTTAAAGTGAGTACTTACTGGAATTCTATTGAATTGGACTTATAAAAACCCAAGATTCGACGAAGTGTTAAAGCCCAAGTTTATTGGCTACTCGAAGATGATTTCAGTTATTGAAATAAATTAATAAAATTATAAACTTTAAATAGTTCATGAAATGAACGGAAAATTAGTAGTATGGAATGGAAATCGGAATAGAATTCCAAATTTAAGTGAAATGGTTAGACAAGTTAAGAAGTCGATCTAAAATCACATATCTAAAGAAGAGATGAAGTTTTTATTAAGATGAAACTAAAATAGATTTGAAATAAGTTTAACGGATTTAAAATGTAGAAATAAACTAATGGAATAAGAGGTGCACGGGGATTGATTTTAAAAGGAATTGAAAAATGATTTTTCATAACTAATGAACGATTTTGCAATGCTATTTATAAAAATACGAAATGTAAAAAAATTAGGTTTATGTGATTGAGATTAGCGAATAAATGTAATTGGAAATAGAATATTAATATTTTTGCGTAAATTGGGGAAATGAGATGAATGTCTGATAAATGGGATTTTAAGGCAAGATTGCAAAAAAGAGTAATAAATGGAAATTCATATAAACTAAGTTATATGGGGAGAGTGGTGGAATTGTTTTATATGAATAGAGGAATTTGTCGAACTAAGTTAAATATTGATAAATGGTAAAGGATTTTATGAATGGAAGATTAAGGATTTAATAAATGAAATGATTTTATAAATGAAAGGATGAATGGTTTTGTAAATGGAATCTATAATATTTAATTACAGAGGTTGAGTTGAATTATTTTAATTAATTTTATGAAATGATATTTAAATAAACGTGGAAATGATTTGTGAGATTATAAAGAAATATAATTGTTTTAAATGGTAAATAGGGATGATGTGTTTTGCTAAGAAATTGGAACTTGTAGTACATTGGTTAAGTTGAGTAACTATCGAGGTGTCAATCTGATGTTGGTTTCAGCCTTCGTGTTTGATACTGAGAGATTTTTTCACTTACCAATTTACAATGAGGTGCTAAAAGAGGAGAAGTGAAATAATGATCGAATATTCTTATATTAAATAAGAAATGTGAAATGTTTTTGAAATATTGGACGATATAGAAGTTTAATTAACGACGAGTTAATTAAAGAGGCTAAATGATACTGGGTATTGAATCGATGAATTCATTTTATTTTTAGGCATGAATGTTTGTTTATTTGATAGTTAAATAACCGACTATCAAATCTGGCCTATACGATTGTTGGTATGGAAAGACCGGGATTGAATTTATATTCAAAAACCATTCCGACCAATAAATACAAATACGTGGAAGATGCTAATCGAGATGGAGAAATTGAAGACCGTAAATTTTCTTGAACAGAAGAACTATTGTTAAATATCTCTGGCTTAACAATGATTCTATCGTGATTGAAAACTATGGACTGCAAGGACTACGCTACTGATCTATAGGGTGATTCCTAGGATGTGATAGGAGAGTGCCTTCGGTTCATCCTATTTCTGGATGACTTGTATGGACGAATGTTTGACATGGTATTTACTAAAAACAACGTACGTTAATTTTTACAAACATACCAAGTTGATGAAAAAGAATGGCCCTTCTTTTACATTCAAATTAAATTTGTGGACGTTAATTAGTCATTTGACGGATCTGAAAATGTGGTACTCAAAGTGAATGGTAGCCAGATATTCTAAAAGGTAGATTCTAGCCTCAAACCTCATCAACCGGGAAATGGTATAAAATCGGGTGGGTTGCATGGCTATGTGGGTCGCACACATTACGGTATATCATTAACTAATCTAGAGAAATCAAATGCATTCAGTTGTCCCTTTTTATTTTTGTATGTATGCATCGATTCGGTTGGTTGGTCCCCAACCATGGTGATGATATATTCGGTACTATCAAGCGAAGTGAGGGGGCGATCATATTTATCCTGGGTTGCAAGATGTTCTTGTTGAACCCTAATGTATTCATATCCAGAGGTACAATGTCGGATAGGTTGTTGCCCATACCTTGCCATGGAAATCCATTCTGTAATAAGAGCCCGCGGTTTTGATTGTATACTATGTAGTAGAGCATGAGATGCAAGCATTATGCAAAGTTGGAATTTATTTTTATTTAGACACTATTATAATATCAGAAGAGATATGATTTTTAAAAATATTTTGGGTTATCGTAAGGTAAAAACCGTCGTATTTTTGTGTGGATTCGGTCTTACGATTATCCTTTTCTTTCAAAAAAGATTTGTTATATATAAAATCAAGTTGGATGTTGTTAATAAACTTAGTATGTTTCTCACTCTGATTTACGAGACTGATACGGCGTTTGTAATGCTCAGGTTAGACCGGGGTTTATAGGTTCAGGTTTGGAAGCTACGAATTTCAGAAGATGTGCTAGAGGAGTTCATACATATTTAATATTATTCCGATGTGTGTTGTATATGAGGACAAATTATTATAACTGTTTAGATGTGTTGACTATAAGTTGTACTTTGAAATTTTTTAAGTTTTCAAGCACTCAATAAAGATTATTTCTATATTATATTTTGTTCGGCTGCGATGTGGGACTCTGATATGTGTTGTTTCTTCTTCTTATTCTTCTATTCTAATATTTCTTTCTTTCTAATTTCACCATCTAACTTCTTTCATTTAGTTTTCTGTGTTTTCGATACTTGTGTGTTGGAAAATAATATGGATTTTATGTATTATTGTCGAAATTCGAGAGTCAAATTTCCCGGGAAGCTGCAGTTGGTGTTGGAGCAATGGTTTAGTAATAACCTTGGCTCTGTGGTATAACTCGATAGAGATAGGGTTAGAAATACCCTAGATTTAGTTGAGTGTGTATATATGTGTGACGACCCGGTTTTTGGACTAGTTTTATAATCTATAATGTATAGCTTATACTGATAATTTCATATAATTAAATTAATATTTATTTACTTGCGAATATATCAGATAAATATATTTGTTGACGGTTTAAAATTTCTTAACCAATATACCTATGTGTATATAATAAATAATTGACGTTTATCCTTTGTTTGTGTTTCTAATTTCTTTTAAAACTCATATGAAATAGATTACTTAAGCAATAAAATAAAAGAGAGATATAAATTAAATACAAGAGAAACATTATTGAGATCAAACTCATCTAGTTTAAAACAATTATTTTAACTTAACGTATTCATATATAATATATAATCAAGTGCATGTTGTTTAACACCATTTGTTCACACTAGAACTCGCTTTTGAATTCATGAAAATATGGTTACATAAGAAACTAACGAGAAGAACACTCGCTATATTCATATGTAAGTACACATAAGATCATGACTTCAAATTCATTAAAAAAATGAGACTAGTAGGAATCAATATTTTCTTAGTATATGGCACATATAATAAAACAAATGTATACGTGAACTATTGAAACAAGAATGCAAGAACAAATCTGAAGTACAAGTAAAACAAGGTGACATGAAAGAAAGCATAGCCTGTACTAGTGTTGAAAATAGGAAACTAGGCATGTATTTGAAAACAAGCCTAGACAAGAAGTGAACAACTCCTAAAGAAATCTACAAAAGTGATATCATCTAGATTTGAGACAATATATCCTGTACACATCCCTGTAAATATCATAAGCATTTGAAATGGAAAGATTTGAACAATCTTGTTCCATGTGAGGTTTGAATATAAGAACAACCGAATAGAAAGGAGCCATTAATGAACTTAGTTTCTTAGGAACTAAGGGTTGATTTATTAATGTATATAGGGTATACATAGATGGGTTTTTACAGTAAAGAAAACATGGCTACGCTATGAAGTAGGAGCAAGATTGATGACAATAAGAGAATGGTAACATAAAATATGACATGCATCTCCTCATAGCTGTTGCATACGTTCCCTCCTCACTTAACACCTACTAGATTTAAGCCTCTAATCTTACATCTATAAATAGCCATTGAAGCCCATAGTTCACACATTAGTTTAACCTGGAACAAGAGTGTACAAAATAAAAACAGAGAATGAAAAATGGGAGAAAAACAAATGAGAAACAAAGAGAAAAAACCCGGAAGCAAGATTAGAAAAACAGTGAGCAAAACCTGAGGAAAGTATGCAAAACCCTGAAGTAAGGACCTGGAGATTCAATGAAAAAAGGGAGTGAACAATTACAAGCAGCAGTAGAATGTTTGTGAGTAAACATCGCACTTTTCCATACTGATTATCTATTTAACTCGTGAGGATTTAAGTTATTGATATGCTTATATGTATCCAACATACTAAATGCAAATGTTAAAGTTGTTTAAGATAGTTAGATTTGACTTAAGAGTTGAACAGAAATAGAGAATGAACAAAATAGTAAAGACAGCAAACATAAATATAAAGTAGTAGTATTATATATATTTGTGAGTAAACTCCTTTGGTCTCTTCAAATATTTATGATTTATCCTAGTAGATCCTAACTGTGTTTTGGATTCTAATGTTTGAGTTGTTTAACGGGTTGTATCTGAGAATTTGAAATAGTTGAGAACTTGGGAACAAAATACAATAATAAACAGTGAGGAAAATATATGAGAGTAAACACAAAATTTCATACTGTTTCATACATCATCTGCTATTGAACCAAACTATATATGTGTTTAGGTACATCTGGAGTTGGATACCATATATGACTCGAAAACTAGGACAGTTATTTTGAAATATGATCACTGAAATAAATTATAATTAGTAAATGCTAAAAAGCAAATATAAACAGTAGCAACAGGTAAGTAAAAACTTAAACTCCATTATAGTTTATATTTAAATTATTTGGGCAAATATATTTTGGATTTAACATCAATGTTCGAACTCTGGAAATCAAACAAACAGAGCACACAAAACCTGAAGAGACAGTGGCAAAAGACAGTGAATCAAGTTGTGAGCTGTAACAATCCGGAGAATTCGAACCAATTAAAAAAATTTGTTTTGACAACTTTGATGAATTTGGAATATTCAAAATGAATTATTTTAAATAATAACAACAAGAAATTTATTTTGAATAGAATTGGAACGTATATATTTATTTGAATCGTCATTAAAATATAAATATTTATTTTAAATTATAAAAGGAATTGGAAATTGCGCGGTAGTTTGATATTTCGATTTCAAATTTCAAATGAATGTACAGGAATCAAAATAAATCGGATTTTGGAAAAACCAAAAATATTAGAATCTATTTGAGAATATCTTTCTAAAGAATCTGAAAAATCAAAATTTCATAGCGGGAATCAAAAGTTATGCCCAGTTGAAAATTCAGAATAGTCATTATGGAAAATATAACCCTTAAAAATGGAAATTTTGCGAATTACCTCCGTTTTCGACGAAACCACTTTCATTGGATCCGAGATGTCAAGTTATTCCTAGATTCCAAAATTCATAATTTTCTGAATCAAGGTGTGAGTGAGGAAAAAGAAAACGTGTTTTGTCAGTTATAGTCAATTTGGATCGACTAGAAAATCACCATTTTTCAAACGGTCTCCAAATTTGATGAAATTAGTTTTGTTAGAACCGTATCATCAATACGAAGCTAGAAATTGTTTTTCGCGAATTAATAGAATCTGCCTGTGACCCCAATAAATTGAAATATACATTTAAAATTCAATTTAATGACTTAAATGTTAATTTAAATGAAAACTAATCGAAATGATGGAATTCGCTTACGAAACATATCCCGTTGTGTTCAGACTGGGTGTAATTAGCTAGGGATGACAGGTGGTGGGTCTCATTTGGAGATCGAAATTTAAAGTTACTTTTTATGATTTAAAATAATATAAAAATATATTAATATATATAGTCAAACCCTTTGCTCTCCTTTACCCTGTTACTTCTCAGAATAAAATAAAAAAAGGGGAGAAAGCGCACGACGATCGATAATGCCGCCGCCGGAGGGCTCATAGCGCTGCTGTCGTCTCACCTCGGAGCACCGCCTGGCCTTCTTCTCCCCCCGACTCTCCCCATCGCGCGAGCTACAAACTGCGAACCCACCTAGGTACTGATGCAGCCCCACCCTCTGATGCCCGACGCACCACCCTCCGCAACAAACTGGCCCCTCTCTCTCTCTTCTAGCAAAGCAGTGAGTTCTTCCATTCTCTTTCCTTTTTAATTTTATTTTATTTATTAAAACTGAGATTTACATGTGAATAAAACAGAAATTTACATGTTTAAATAAACTGAAATCAGCATTGTTTTAGAATATTTAAACATCACATAATATACGATTTTTAAATAAGAAACATTGGATTTTTGAAAAGAAAAAGATGTGATCTTTATCATAGGAAAGAAGTGATTTTTATCATAGAAAAGAGATGATTTTTATATGAATGATATATAAACAAAAATGCGATATTTATTCTATGTATGAAATATTTTTAAATAATAAAAATATGATTTTTATATTACAGAAATAATAAAAATATGATTTTTATATTATAGAGATAATAAAAATATGATTTTTATATTATAGAGATAATAAAAATATGATTTTTATTATCTAGGAAGCGAGGTAAAAATAGAATTATCATATGTATGAAAGGTAAATAAAAATATAATTTTTATCGTTTGAATGGCAATGTAAAAAAATGTGATTTTTATACATTCATTAGCAATAGAAAGATTCGATTTTTATCTATATAGTAGCGGTATAAAAATATGATTTTTATCTATGTAGCGTTGTTATAAAAATATGAAATTATTTTTAGAAAGATAAAAATAAATTTTTTAGCCTATGTATGTTATTTATAAAATATTCATACAAAGAAATAATTATTGATTGGTTAAAAATATAATTTTTAACATAGGTATACTACATAGATCGACAATCAAAGCACGGTGGAGTGGAACCCTCATGAGAACTTCTCACTTTTATTTTATTTTCTAGTTAAAATATATACTAGGATGCGGACGGTGCTTAGCAGCACCTGACACCCGTTGTCCACAGACCATGGACGACTTATTTGTTTGTTTGGTTATGTTGTGAAAATTGATTGTGTGATGTGGAATGGAATAAAATATTTTATAATTAAAAATATATTTTTTAACTTGTATATAAATAAAATAAATATCCATAAACAAATCGGACGATTTGTTTATGTACACACATTAGACTGATACTGATTGGGACGATAAATTTTACACATCGCCTAACTGCACAAATAAAATTCATTATTTGTTGATTGAAACCCAACATGGGTATTATGATGATATATGTAACACACCGTATTTTCTGAGAATATTAAAAGAACGAATTAAAGAATGCTTAAATTTTAAAGTGAGAATTAAGGGAAACGATTTACGCTATTGCATTCGTCTCAGAATTATGCTTTGAATAGAGTCCAAGTTTTCGTAAATCGGACTTTGTATGAAGGAGTTATAGCCTTCGGAAGATTCAAGAAAAAAATAGAAAATTAAATAGTAAAATAACCCATACAGGTCGACCTAGAGGTCGACCTATACCAAGGCAGGTCGACCTACCCCCTCGCCGAGATCCAAAAATGTGACGATTCTGACTAGTTGCTGATTCCTTTCTGACCTGTTGCTGAGTCACTAGGGCTTAGGTTGTAATTCTGGATAACTCTATCTAGTTTGGACGGTTGTGATTGCTCCTAAAACGATCTAACGTCTCACATAAGATTTATCTTCTATAAAATCAACCTTAATCCTCAAACCCTAAATCACACAAATTCATTCCAAGGAGCCACCATGTTGTCCAAGCTCGTTCTAGCCTAGCCACCATTCCTTCTTCAATTAGAAAACGAGTCAAAAGCTACGAATCAAAACTAACTTAGAGAAATTGATAGTCTTCTTCAAGGGATTGCTTTTCAAATTCAGAAAATAGATCCCAGAAAACAAGACTTTCTTTTCTTTGTAAGTCTTGTTATTATTTAGATGTGAATGATTATGTGATCACCCCAAACTCCGCGTGTACGGAAGTAGGGTAATCATTGGAATATAACACATAACAGTAATAATAGAGCATAAATAGAGAATTTCAGCAAATAGTGTTCAACAAATTACACTGGAAATAATACATCATTAGAGTTACACAACATAATCAGATCATACTTAGCATAAAGCACAGTTTCAGTTTAATTTATAATGTCTACAGCGGAATAAAAACATAATATACTAAGTGAAGTCTGAACAACAAAATAGAAATGATAACATCTGTCTTCAGCTCTATAGCTATCCAGGATGAATCTACTAAACTTGTATACAAAGCTGCCCGTGTGGAAAAGAGGGCACCCGAGTTCGCAAAGTGAAACAAACTACGAGTGAGTCATGGGACTAGTATGAGAAATCTTATTTAACCTATCTAAACAATAAGGCTAATCACAGGACCACGCCGCTAACGCAAAACGGGTTTACTCCATTGGATTGCCAGCTCATAAGTAAAGTAAATCGTTAAACAATGCAATTGCTTTTTAGAAAAATTAAACCATTATAAGACTCAAGTCCCATCACAAAATGCAACGCAAACCGGAGGATAGAGTTTTACCTTATAATGGTCAAAAATGCTTAATACGATAAAACGAATTTGATATTATTAGTGTATATATGTTTTAAAAACATATCAATCATAATATCAATCATAGACGGAATAGCTACAATATACTATGTCGCCGTACTAGTAATACAATCAAAACCGCATGGGTCGTATTGGAAGTTGGATTTCCAACATGAACCAAGGAAAAAGATAGTCCTTACCGAATTCGAGACAATCTAGCCTACCATGTCTCAGGATCAGAGCTCAAGTGACCCTTAGATCTTTAGGGCCGGTCCACAAATATGTTAGTAGATTAATTATGCCTGAACAATACGTTTCCCCGCCCTATGGGGCGTAAATAGAGCCACTAGGGACTCAAATAACCGAGGCGCCTCATTCCATCATCCACATAAGTAAAAATGTCTGGCCTTGTTAAAGCACATACACCACTTCTAGATAGAAAGAAACGTATGTTCTCCCTGCAGTCCTTACTCCCGTTTCTGGTTCATATCGGGGTGTGAGGCTCAGTAATGGTATACACAAAGCTATGCTATTTAAAGCTGTGATTTGATCATCAACCACAAGGCTCTGCTTTTCAACAATAAGCCTTGATCATTTGCATCTTGGCATGCCACATTGTCATTCCATACCATACCATTGATTTCCACCAATATATAAACTCTAAGCTCGTATGTCTTAGAGAAGGGTGTTGAACACCAAACAGATATATATATATATAGCAGAGATTAACGAATACAGTATAAAGGAATACAACGTCAGCCATACAATCCATTTACAAGTCCGTTCTGGGCCTGAACTAAACCGGAGGCACCTTATACCTCGCTTATCCAAATAGTCAACAATACGTCCGGACGGTTACCACTGTAGCCCCTTCTAGGTAGCCACTCCAATCATGGGCATCAGTAGCCACACATCCATTAGATGTGAAGATCGTCGGTCTTCAACCACCATTTTCAAATCTTCGACTTCCAATCGTCGTATAATTATTTGAAATGATATTTAACTCGGTCTTTTCAAATAATTCTCGAATATATATAATTCAAAATCATTTCTTTTCAAACCATATCGCTTATAATATTTTATAATGACTTATCGCTTTTTTTATTTATTTAAAAATAGCCATTTATAATTAAACAACGCTTCGTGTCAATACATGGCCCTAGCACTGCTTTTCTCCAAATTTGATTTACACATTTCTCCTTGTCTAACCATTGGATCTTAGCAAATTTTATATCGTTGGAAAGATCTTTCCAAAACGAACCCAACGGTTCCAGTTTTGAGAAAATCCGACGGTTGGATCTTACGGTATAATCGTATGAAGTTACGATTGCCGAAACACGAACTGTGGCAACGTGATTCATTTTATTTTAATTTATATTTATATATAAATATAATATGATTCATTCGTTCGATGATTTCAAATCCATTCATTTCATTACATGATTATAATTCATGACATGCCAATTTTATATGCTCCGTATTTACATTGAAAAGAATATTTTTAATGTGCTAACATATTTTAATATATGTTTTATTTTCCTCTTTCTAGTATGTTAAAATAGTGTTTTAACATTTCTATATTTTCTAACACATTTCTCCAACATGTTAAAAATATGGTTTTTAACATTATAATATTTTCCGTGACATTAAAAATAAAAAAAATTAATGTAAACATGTTTTAAGTTTTAAAACATGACATTTTTCTAATTTCCTTTATTTCATGAAAAACGTAATATTTTCCTTTCATTCTTTTATTACATAATAAATGTAATCTTCTAACATTACGATTAAAATGAAATCCTTTTCACTTGCAAAGCAAATGTAAATCCCTTTTTTTATTGTAAGGAAATTGTAATCCTTATTACCTAATATAAAAGAAACGTATCCTTTGATTTCCTTCTTTGATTACATTAAAAATGAAATTTTCCATTTAAACATATGGTTTCATTGAAAATGTAATCTTCTATTTTAAACTTTTCTTATATTGAAAATATAACTTCCTATTTCAATGTGTTATTACATTGAAAAATATAAACTTTTTATTTCAATGTATATTTACATTGAAAAAGTAAACTTTCTATTTTAATATGTATTTACATTGAAAATGAAACTTTATATTTCAATGTAAAATGTGATCTTTCCTTATCTCCTAGTATATTTTGGAAACGTAGTCTTTTCTTTATTTTATATTACATTTTGAAAATGTAATCTTTTACTACGATGTTTATTTGCATCTAAATATGCAAATAAAAATATAATCTTTTAACTACAATGTTTATTTGCATCTAAATGTTCAAATAAAAATATAATCTTTTAACTACAATGTTTATTCGCATTTAATGTGCAAATAAAAGTATAATCTTTTAACTACAATGTTTACTTGCATCTAAATGTGCGAATAAAAATATAATCTTTTAACTACAATGTTTATTTGCATCTAAATGTGCAAACAAAAATATAATCTTTTAACTACAATGTTTTATCTATATCAATAGTGCAAATAAAAGTATAACTTTTTATTGCAATGTATATTTGCATCAAATAATGCAAATAAAAGAATAACTTTTTATTTCAAAATATATTTGCATCAAAGAATGCAAATAAAAGAATAACTATTAATTTCAATATATATATTTGAATCAAGGAATGCAAATAAAAGATTAACTTTTTATTTCAACGTATGAACACTTTCACATATCCTGTATTTACATTAAAAATGAGATTTTTAATGTGATCATATTTTCATGTTCAAAATATATACAATTTTCTACTTTGCTTATTTACATTAAAAATGAGATTTTTAATGTGATCATATTTATGTTAAAAACATGTACAATTTTCATATACAATAAAAATGTGAATTTTTATTGTTTAGCTTATTTTCATTTCAGATAATGAATATTTTCCATATTTCTAATTTCAATAAAATTTTTGAATTTTTGATGTTCAAACAAATTTCACTTCATATATGAATATTTTGCAACACACAAATATTTTAGAAAATTTCGGCAGCATAACGGCAGGGTAATTAAACCGACACCGTCCCGATGTACGACTCCTCGCGCTACCTTAAAGCCTCGCAGCTTTTGACAAGGGGGATATCAATAATCTATTTCGTACGCAGACGAATTTCCCACAATATCAATTAATTTCAATTTCCGTTTCTTTTTATTTTTCAACCACAAACAAACACTAAATTTCAACCAATCACAAATCAATCAATGAAGTCATCCAGGGTCTGTGGACGACGGGTGTTAGGAGTTTCTAAGCTACGTCTGCATCCTAATTTATTTATTTTACTTCTGAATTCAGATATCTCACCTCGATTTGACAATGCCAAAAATTGTAACCGGCTCTATAAATTCTTTGGTCAGTTTTAAAAAGTAGACCTCGTCGTCATGAGTCCAACACTTTCAGTTTCGTCGAATTCTGATCAAATACGAACAAGATACAATCATTTAAAGATTCAGTTACATTTGAATTAATTAATTAATTGAATAGTATGTTCTTCCTTAAGTCAACTGTTCAAGCCGTATACCTTTCTGTTTTAACTCGAAACTAGGTCTTCGATTTGCGGTTAAACCTGATAGCGATAAGACGAAAGAACTGCACTACAGCTTAGCCCCTCGAGAGGCGCGCCCAACGCCAGTGGAATGGCCTAGATCGACATCAGCACGGCGGAGCTAGGTGGCTCGACAAGGCGTCACTTCCTAGGCCCGATTCTACCTCTACAGGCGATGGTTAGGGTTGAACTTGGTATGGTTGCGAAGCCCTTGAAATTCTCTGCGAAATCCTTAACTGGCTCGTTCGATTTCGTTGGGAGCTTTGAGAGTTATCGACGAGGGAAGCTTTTTGCTGTAGCTGCCATACTTGGTTGAGGGGTACGGGTATAAACAAAAGGGTTTGTACATACGGCGTATTTATACCGTATACGTATTTTCTATTTTATTTTAAGTCTATTAAATTTCAAAGTTAATTTCTATATCGTTTTCAAACTGAAATCAAACCTAACAAGTAATGCCCCTAGCTAAATACCCCCATGCCGGACACGATGTAATATGTTTCGTAACCCAATTCGGCTGTTACGAAATGTTTTCCTTTAAATTAAATAATAAAATATTTGATTATTTAATTTGATCCAACATTATAATTTAACGGGGCCACATACTGCTTCTAAAAATTTCAGAAAAATTATATCTGGTCCTTTTTTGATGATACGGTCTCAACAAAACTGATTTCGTCGAATTTGAAGACCGTTTGAAAAATGGCCATTTTCTGGCCGATCAAAATTGACTGAAACTGTCAAAACACATTTTCTTTTTCCACACTCACATATTGATCCCAAAAATTATAAAAATTGGAATCCTATAATAATTTGACATTCCGGTTCCAACAGAAGTGTTTTCGTCGAAAACAGAGGTCGTTTGAAAAAATGGCTATTTATATGGGCTATATATATATATATATTAAATATATATAAATTCTATAGCGACCTTTCTGAAAATCCAACTGGCCACAACTTTTGATCCCTGCCATGAAATTTCAATTTTTCGGATTCGTTGGAAGGATAATCTTAAACGGATTTAAATATTTTTGGTTTCACCAAATTCCGACTTATTTTGCATCCTGTACAGTCAGTCAAAGTTTGAATTCAAATTTTCGAACTGCAGCGCTATTTACAACTCGTTTTAGAAATGAAAACAAATATATTCGTTCAAACTTTGATTTAAATAAATTTTCAGTCATTTTTATTTAAAATAAATTATTTCAACTATTTAAAATTCAATAAAATAGCCAAAATAAAAATTTTAAATTGGTTCTGATTTTCCAGGTTGTTACAATCTCCCCTCACTTAAGAACATTTTGTCCCCGAAAAGGAAACTATAGTAAAGTAGGAAACAAAATGGAAAATGCAAATATGGTAATTGTACCTTGCACTAGAGCTCATCAAAGATATCCACTCTGCATTGGGGATAAGCTTGTTTGATGCTATCCTCTATCTCCCATGTACAGTCTCTAGGATCTTCGCTCCGCTACACTTTCATTAGATGAATTCTTTTGTTCCTCAGAACTCAGGTTTCCTTGCCAATGATCTTTACCGGCTCCCTTCTTACTGCTAAGATAGGGGTAATTTCCAAATCTTACTGTGCAGCTTCCTCCACAATCAAGTCTGGATCATGTACATGCTTCCGAAGTTGAGACACATGGAAAACATCATGTACCCCTGGCAACCAATTAGTTAACTGAACCCTGTAAGCGAGAGTTCCAATTCTTTCTAGAATGGGAAATGGACCAATGAATCTAGGAGCCAACTTCCCAGTCTTCCCGAAATGAACTACTCCTCTTAAGGGAGAAACTTTCAAGTACACATGATCGCCAACAGCAAATTCTAGATCCCTTCTTCTTGCGTCTGCATAACTTTTCTGTCGACTCTGAGCAGCTAGTAACTGCTTCTTAATAAAATCAACTTTTTCCGAAGCTTCACGGATCATGTCGGTACCCAATACTAGTCTATTTCCTGGTTCCACCCAACATGCGGGAGATTTATAAGGCCTGCCATATATTGCTTCAAATGGCAACATTTTCAAGCTTGCTTGGTAAGTGTTATTATAAGAGAATTCGACCAAATGCAAGTGGTCTTCTCATGATCTGCCAAAGTCAAGAATACAAGCCCGCAACAAGTCTTCTAGTATACGGTTCACCCTCTCAGTCTGGTCATTTGTTTAAGGATGATAAGCGGTGCTCAGATTTAATGTTGTCCCCAGTTCCTCTTGGAATGCTTCCCAGAACTTACTAGCGAATATAGGGTCACGATCACTTACAATGCTACTGGGGACTCCATGTAGTCGGACAATCTCTTTGAAATAAATCTTCGCCAAACTTTGTGATGTTCTGGTTGATTTGACAGGAATAAAATGGGCGGTTTTTGTGATACGATCAACAATTACCCATATACTGTCATTACCTTTTCTCGTTCGGGGCAAGCCATCAATAAAATCCATGGAAATTTGATCCCATTTCCAACTTGGAACTGGTAGTGGTTGTAACAAGCCAGAAGGTTTTTGCTGATCACTTTTGACTTATTGATAAGTCGAACACCTGCTGACATAAATGGAGATGTCTCTTTTCATAGACTTCCACCAGAATGTTCGCTTGAGATCATGATTCATCTTGCTCACACCTGGATGAATACAAAGCTTGGATTTATGACATTCATTCATTACTTTTCTTCAGTGCTCAGGAATATTTGTAACACAAATTCAGCCTTTCAACCACATAACTCCCTTGTTATCAATTTGGAAACTCGAGGGTTCGCCTTCCCGAACTCTCTTATTATTTCTCTGTATAAATTCATCATCCTTCTGAAGAGCAGAGATTTTTTCGATCAATGTGGGTGTAATGATGAGATTAGCAAGGATAAGAATGGTGATGCCCGCATACTTTCTGCAAAGTGCATCTGCCACTACGTTGGCTTTTCCTGGAGTATAGAAGATGTCCAGATCATAGGGTGCAAGGAATTCAACCAAACTTTGCTGCCTCAAGTTCAAATCTCCTTGGGTGAACAGATACTTTAAAGATTTGTGATCACTATACAGTTTGAACTTTTCACCCAAGAGATAGTGCCTCCATATCTTTTGAGCAAATACGATGGCCATTAGCTTAAGGTCATGAATGGCGTAATTCTTCTCATGCAGTTTTAACTAACGGCTAGCATATGCGACTACTTTGTCTCTTTGCATTAACACTGCACCGATACCATCTTTAGAAGCGTCGGTCCAAACATTCAGATCCTGATTTCCATCTATGATGGTCAACACAGGAGCAGTGATCAACTTCTATTTCAGCTCTTGGAAATCTGCCTCACATTCGGGTGTCCAAATAAACTTTGTATGTTTCTTTGTAAGCTTCGTCAATGGACAAGCTGTCCTCGAAAAATCTTTAACGAATTTCCGATAATAGCCAGCCAATCCCAGAAAGCTTCTGACTTCAGTAGGAGTGGTAGGCTGCTTTCAATCATAAATGGTTGTGATTTTGGTAGGATATTGTAACACCCCGTATTTTTAATGTAATTAAAAATGTATATATATATCCACAGATAAGATTAATATGGTGATGTATAATGAAAATTAATTAATATATGAAAGAAAGAAAGGATTGGTTGCATGCGATGTAAATATGTTGCATGCACTGATTTGCAAACATAATGCATTAACATTAAAAGAAAAAGATTCATGCATTGGTTTAATTTAAGTATTGTAACTAACATGAAAAAGAGAAGTAAGGAAAGAACAATAATTATCATTGTTCTAAGACTTATTAACAAAAGACTTTGTAGCTCAGTTGGTTAAGGCATTGGATTTGTAACATGGAGGTCGGGGGTTCGAACCCCGACGGCAGCATAATTTTTATCTTTGTTTTAAAGAGGGCCAACTGAACATGCAAATATATGTACATATACAAATTCAAAATTTGAAAGGATAAGAACGTACATATAAGGAAATAAAGAAAATATATGTATATACATGAGAATATATATATATATATATATGCAGAAATATATGTATACGAAAGATAAAATTTAAGATAAGGCTATAGTAAATGAAATATGGCAAGAATTAAATAACGGTGCAACATCGTTTGAATTTTGAAAATAAAATGAAAGTTGTGCGTATATATATACGCGTAAAATGGTCATTAAAGGAATTGTATACATATAAGAATATTTCATGTGAATAAAACAGTTAAATGAATTCCAGAAATTCAAACATTCAAAATTCAAATTTCTGCGCCAAAACAGCTTGTGGGACTCAATGCTGACTTAGCACTGCATGTACGATAAGATTTGGCTAGATTCATCTGCGAACCTGGACTATTTTCTTAACTAGGTTCAATGCTGACTCAGCGCTACGTGTACGATAAGGTCTTGAGCAACTATATAAACAACCCTAGTCTCCTCCTCTATTCATAATTCTTCTCTACCCTTATGCTGCAAAGATTCTGGGTGAACATGGCTTCTTCTCCTGCTCTAAAATATATATATAAATAAATAATATATATATAATAAAACAAGACGAGGAGATGCTGCTCAAAAGACTTTCAAGAAGAAGAGATTCAAGCTAGGATTCAAAAGGAGGTTCAAACGACTTCAACGAATGATTTTCTACGAATCATAGCAACGCCATCTTTCTTTTCTAATCTAAATCTCTGTAAGTCAGTTATTTCTAGATTTGAACGTTTTTCTTTGTTCATGACATGAAATTAAAGGGATAAAAGAATATGCCAATTCTCTTTCTTTCTATTCGAATCTGTGCCTATCTCTTTGGACCTAATTAAGAACTGTCATGATTCAAAGACAAATTAGACCGTGACTATGAAACTATGGACCTAAAAACCATATGCCTATGACTATGAACATTTGCCTATGACTATGGACATTGCCTATGACTATGGACACTGCCTATGACTATGAACATTGCCTATGATTGTGACTATGACTATGAGGATTACTTCCTTGACAAAACCTATGCCTTTGATTAACATAAACTATTGCCTATGACATAACAAGGACATCTGTGATTAAACCTCCATGATTCATGACTAGGAAAGTGTTGCTTAAGTTCTGTGATTTTGAGATTGGGGCTAAACCCGATTATTTATTCTGCTTGTCCTTGGTTTTCTTTGGTTTTAGACTATGGGAATTTACCTATTAAGTTAGGTCTACCTATGTTCTTGAACCTACTCTGTCTATTGTTGGTTTTAGACCTTGGGAATTTACCTATTAAGTTAGGTCTACCCATGTTCTTGTATCTACGTCGTTGTTCAAAACCATTTTATGCAAGTTGTTATATCTATCCTTTTCCTAGCAATCTTTGGTTCATTCCCTATTTGCTACGAATCTAGATTTATCTATAATCTAGATTGAAACACGATTTTACGAACGGTGGGAATGCGATTTGGGGCAAAATATGAAATTTACTAAAATGTAGTTTAACTTGGAAATTGGCATAAATTGGGAACATGTATTATGGCATGTTCATAGAAATGCAAATTGGATAAATTTGACATGAATTATAAGATGTGTAGTTTGAATCTTGTATTGACGTGTAAATCTAGCATTTACATGAATAGTGAACTAGAGTAATAAGTCTAGTTTGACGTGAATCAGAATGTAAATCAGAATTGGATTAGCTAATTTGGCTCGATAAGTATATTGGCATAAACTTGAAATTGGCCATAATTGGGGGTAATTGTCAGGATTAGCAGAATCATGGTTAGTGACACTTCATTTGGTATGGTTTACATACCAAAAAGCATAAACATGATATAGAGGGGAAAATGGCCCATAAGTATAAATGTTGACAGTTTACATTAAAAGAGAAATTGGGAAATAAGTAAATTAGGATTAATTAACTTATAGAATTTGCCCTAAATGAGGAAATATTGATCTAGACAAATTAAAGATTTATTAACGACATCTCTTTTAATGAAACACCAGAAAGTTCTAGGGTGACAGAGAGGATAGTGTCTAGGCTTGAGTTTGGAAAATACAAGTTTCCTGCTCTCCCTGGCTATCCCTAACTGATCCGACGGACGGGATGGTTACTTTCAAAACCTGATTTGAAAATTAATCAAAACCCTTTGAACTAGAAAACACGAATAGGCCTAACCCGAGGTTAGACTGAGTTGCGATGTAAACCTGCCCGGAACCAACCGGCACATCCAGTAATCGCAACAATATCTGTCTAATGTGAGTGGTCATGGCTTTAATTTATTTAGTTAAAGCTAGGACAAGAATGTTATGGTTAAGTTAACTAAGACACTTAACCAACTCAACATGATAACAAGACTGGTAGGTGGGGTTAGGTTCATACAGTTAAGCTAGAATGGGAGGGTTAAGTCCATAGGAACACTTAACCAACTTAACACAGTTAAGCTAGAATGGGAGGGCTAAGTTCATAGGGACACTTAACCAAACTTAACATCGTAACAAGACAAGATTTGTAGAGGATAAGTAACTAAGAAAACACTTATCCAAATTAACATGTTAACTAGACTAGAAGGTGGGGTTAAGTAAAGTTAATACACTTATCCAAATTAACATGTTAACTGGACTAGAGGTTGGGGTTAAGTAAGATTTAATACACTTAGCCAATTTGATATGTTAGCTGGGCTAGACCGTAGGGTTAAGTAAACTTGAACACTTAACCATCAGATTTTGATAAAGGAATAGGGTTAAGTCTAAAACATGAAGGGATAATACTTAACCGTTAATAACAGGTTAGTTAAAACAGACGGGCAAGGTTAAGTTAAAAAGGAACACTGAATCAATACAGGGTGAATGGGTAAGGTTAAGTAATAAGAAATACTTAACCAATATAACTTGGTTTGTGGTGGGTTAAGTCAACATGAATTACTGATAAAACTTAACCAGTATAACAGGATGAATGAAGAGGGTTAAGTTGGCTTGAATTGACTAATGACACTTAACCAATCCAAATTGACGGGAAAGGGAACTAAGTAGTAATTCTTAGTATAACACGGGAAGGAGCGAATGTCCGTTTGAATAGAGAGAAGGCTCCAACGAATTGGGTTACGAAGCCTGAGGATTCGAGGGGACGTGAGGGTACTCTTGGTATCCCTCTGTGAGGCTGCAGATGATCCGCCTGGGCCCACAGAGGTTAAGGTCTGCGTAGAAGAACCAGGGGTATGCCTTGGTTGCAATACATGGCAACCTAAAGACTAGGATGGACCGGCGTGATTCGACGAGCAAACGGTAGCCCTCTGATAGCAACTCGTCGTCTACCATCCATTTTGAGTCAATCGAGATACGTGAAGCGGAAAGGCGGAGAACTCCAAAAGACCATATACTTGCTATCTAGTTATGGTTGCGGATGGCCATAGGATAGTGGGGGCACCGGGGGCCGGCGTATAGTTCTCATTTTACAAGGTGTGCCTTTCATTAGTTGAGGGAGGGGTCAAGTGGGACCATAGCCACTGGAATAAAAACAGACCTTAGCATCTGCATCGACAGATATCTGAAAGCTCCCAACCGAGTTCTGTATTCCTTGATTTGCCCTATCACAGGACTCGGACCGCACATTACAGGACATGTGCATCTAGACAAGCGATAACGATTCGCGATACATGCATGGGGAAGTATAGGAACATACACCACTCTAGGTGGTGTGTCCTAGACTTGGGGGCATCGTTCGACAGGTAGCATAATCCCTAGTTGGACTAGGTGGCATAAACCCTGAACTCGAGAAGCGTTCAGCAGATAGCGCAAAACTCTAGTTAAACCTAGAAAGCACTTGATAGAAAACCCTAGATTTGATCTAGGTAATAAATAATGAATGTATGCCGGAAGGCAATAGAAAATACAGGAATTGGGATCACGTTATCGTTACTAGATGGGACACTAGATAGGCGGTGCAGAGATATAGAAACCAGTATAACAAGGAAATAGCGAAGCGGCGAAAGTATTAGAGCGTATCCAGTTTATCTTAGCATATCTTGTGACTACCTTGTCTAATCTTGTTGACCCTATCGTCATGGTGTAATCTTGTGTTCAGTTAATTCATGTCGTTTTGTTTTCCTTGTTCACATGCTAGAAGTTACTGAACTTACTCAGGCTTTATGTCTGACTCTGTTTTTCTTTCGTCTTCTTTTCTTCCGTTCCCCCCCCAGGTAGTAGAGGAGGGAGTAGTATAGCTCAGGTCAAGTTGGACTGTCACTCTTTCCCAGCTTGAAGATTTGTCGTAGTTTGCTTTGATTCTCTTATCAGATGCTATGGCTGGCTCTTGCTAAAATTTGGGGAAATATAAATGTTGTTTGATGCTTCTTTATTTTGTAAGATAGATGACACTCTGATATTGTAAAGAAATCTTTGTACAAACTATTTTATCAATAAAGCAAAGTTTTATTTTCCACTGTTTAATTTCTGTCTGTCTTGTAATTTATCTGCATCTTTTACCCTAAATGCTCCACAGAACTTAGTGCATTCCCTTTGTGAGTGACACTAACGGATGTGGGGTGTTACACGTGGTATCAGAGCTGAAGGTTACCAGATCAGATAAAGGATTTGAAAAATTAATTTCAAAACAGTTTTTAAAGAAGCATTTTTCAAGAGAAAAGATTTGTTTTAAAGACATATTTCCCAAAGCCATACGCACCATCTTCTCTTCCTCTGTTTAAATTCTTATCTCCTTCTTTCTTGAGTCTCTGGGGCTCCTGGCTTTCTGGGAGGTAACCTCATCGAAGGGCAAAGTAGTGCCCGGCTTCCATCCATAGCCGTAGTTGTTTCATCTACGGGTAGTTTTCTTTCGAAGCTTATAGGGTTTTCCGGACGATGGAGGCAGTTTTCGAGTGATTTGTCAACATGACTACACACGGAAGGGGATGAGGAGTTTGGCTAAGGAGCATAACCCTAGGATGAGGAATTCATGGATGTAAACTTAGCACATGAAGGAGGAAGAAATTATAAAACCTAAGACAAGAGGAAGTATCTTTACTATGGTATGATAAGGCATATACTTAAGGACAAGGGCAAGAACGAGGAACAAGATCTTCAGAAGGACAAGTACATGCTTTCGCCACCAAGCGTACCTACGAGAAAGGTAGTCCGGTTGGAAGAGTCTAGTTTTCTGTTCGTACTATTTCCTTAGGTTCTAGCGCTTCTCATTTGTTCGTATCCACTTCCATAGTTGGGTCTCTGCACCATAGTACCTGTATAGTAGAAAGATCCCACTAGAGTCTCAAATCCAATTGGTGGTCCGACCAGTTTATTTTTGGTTAGTAGGGATTTGAGAATAACTATCGAGTTTTCTTATATCATCTCACGTAGATCATCTAAATTCGGAGGAGATATTCCTTGGGTGCTTGTCTGATATTGGTTTAGGCCTTTGGGGCTTGTACTTGAGGAATGTCGAGTTCGGTTTGGATGGTTTGCGTGAGAGATGAATAGTTGTGGCAGGCACTTCAAAGAGCACGTAGTTACCTTTCGACTCTTATAGTTATGGCATGGCGGATAAGAGGGAAACCTCTAATCATCTTAGTACGTATACCTGGTAACGTGATTGAAATCTGTTTATTTTGGAAATGGAGATCCAGAACTTCACAATCGTGAAGTTAAATTAGTTAAGATAAAGTGAAGTAAAGCTCAAGAAGGCTAGATACTAGCATCATACCCTTTTCCTTGAGGGTGCATCCTTGATTTTTTTGTTTTAGGAGCTTTACGCATAATTGTTTCTCCCTTTCCAAAGTATATCACCTATGTCGTATCTTCGATCCTTAAGTAGACACCAATGGATGTAAACATGTATTTGAAACATGTTATGGTTGATGGTTGCAAGTGGTTGCTAATGGTTGCTTGTGAATGCATATGCATACGTATTAGGCACTAGATCAGTTCAGACGCTTTCATATTGCATTTACAGATATGTATTTGTTTGTGAATTGAACTTGATATGTTATCATATGGGTGTTGCATATGGATGAATGGCTGTGCACGCATATAGTATTTACATAACTAGGGATGCTTGCATACATGGTTGGACGCATGGCACTGACATGACTCGCATTAAGGAGGTCGACTGAATCAGTAGATCGCCTGATTTTACAGTAGATAAAGACATATACACACACAATGCATATGAACATGAAAGCATTAGAAATCTTTTAAGGACTATGGATGCCTGTGATTGAATGGTTGAGTAGATGGGTGATTGGATGGTAGGACACATTCTTCCTAACTTGAAGATTTCAGGGACGAAATCCTTTTAAGTGGGGGAGAATGTAACACCCCGTATTTTTAATGTAATTAAAAATGTATATATATCCACAGATAAGATTAATATGGTGATGTATAATGAAAATTAATTAATATATGAAAGAAAGAAAGGATTGGTTGCATGCGATGTAAATATGTTGCATGCACTGATTTGCAAACATAATGCATTAACATTAAAAGAAAAAGATTCATGCATTGGTTTAATTTAAGTATTGTAACTAACATGAAAAAGAGAAGTAAGGAAAGAACAATAATTATCATTGTTCTAAGACTTATTAACAAAAGACTTTGTAGCTCAGTTGGTTAAGGCATTGGATTTGTAACATGGAGGTCGGGGGTTCGAACCCCGACGGCAGCATAATTTTTATCTTTGTTTTAAAGAGGGCCAACTGAACATGCAAATATATGTACATATACAAATTCAAAATTTGAAAGGATAAGAACGTACATATAAGGAAATAAAGAAAATATATGTATATACATGAGAATATATATATATATATATATATGCAGAAATATATGTATACGAAAGATAAAATTTAAGATAAGGCTATAGTTAATGAAATATGGCAGAATTAAATAACGGTGCAACATCGTTTGAATTTTGAAAATAAAATGAAAGTTGTGTGTATATATATACGCGTAAAATGGTCGTTAAAGGAATTGTATACATATAAGAATATTTCATGTGAATAAAACAGTTAAATGAATTCCAGAAATTCAAACATTCAAAATTCAAATTTCTGCGCCAAAACAGCTTGTGGGACCCAATGCTGACTTAGCACTGCATGTACGATAATATTTGGCTAGATTCATCTGCGAACCTGGACTATTTTCTTAACTAGGTTCAATGCTGACTCAGCGCTACGTGTACGATAAGGTCTTGAGCAACTATATAAACAACCCTAGTCTCCTCCTCTATTCACAATTCTTCTCTACCCTTATGCTGCAAAGATTCTGAGTGAACATGGCTTCTTCTCCTCCTCTAAAATATATATATAAATAAATAATATATATAAAATAAAACAAGACGAGGAGATGCTGCTCAAAAGACTTTCAAGAAGAAGAGATTCAAGCTAGGATTCCAAAGGAGGTTCAAACGACTTCAACGAATGATTTTCTACGAATCATAGCAACGCCATCTTTCTTTTCTAATCTAAATCTCTGTAAGTCAGTTATTTCTAGATTTGAACGTTTTTCTTTGTTCACGATATGAAATTAAAGGGATAAAAGAATATGCCAATTCTCTTTCTTTCTATTCGAATCTGTGCCTATCTCTTTGGACCTAATTAAGAACTGTCATGATTCAAAGACAAATAAGACCGTGACTATGAAACTATGGACCTAAAAACCATATGCCTATGACTATGAACATTTGCCTATGACTATGGACATTGCCTATGACTATGGACACTGCCTATGACTATGAACATTGCCTATGATTGTGACTATGACTATGAGGATTACTTCCTTGACAAAACCTATGCCTTTGATTAACATAAACTATTACCTATGACATAACAAGGACATCTGTGATTAAACCTCCATGATTCATGACTAGGAAAGTGTTGCTTAAGTTCTGTGATTTTGAGATTGGGGCTAAACCCGATTATTTATTCTGCTTGTCCTTGGTTTTCTTTGGTTTTAGAGTATGGGAATTTACCTATTAAGTTAGGTCTACCCATGTTCTTGAACCTACTCTGTCTATTCTTGGTTTTAGACCTTGGGAATTTACCTATTAAGTTAGGTCTACCCATGTTCTTGAACCTACGTCATTATTCAAAACCATTTTATGCCAGTTGTTATATCTATCCTTTTCCTAGCAATCTTTGGTTCATTCCCTATTTGCTACGAATCTAGATTTATCTATAATCTAGATTGAAACACGATTTTACGAACGGTGGGAATGCGATTTGGGGCAAAATATGAAATTTACTAAAACGTAGTTTAACTTGGAAATTGGCATAAATTGGGAACATGTATTATGGCATGTTCATAGAAATGCAAATTGGATAAATTTGACTTGAATTATAAGATGTGTAATTTGAATCTTGTATTAACGTGTAAATCTAGCATTTACATGAATAGTGAACTAGAGTAATAAGTCTAGTTTGACGTGAATCAGAATGTAAATCAGAATTGGATTAGCTAATTTGGCTCGATAAGTACATTGGCATAAACTTGAAATTGGCCATAATTGGGGGTAATTGTCAGGATTAGCAGAATCATGGTTAGTGACACTTCATTTGGTATGGTTTACATACCAAAAAGCATAAACATGATATAGAGCGGAAAATGGCCCGTAAGAATAAATGTTGACAGTTTACATTAAAAGAGAAATTGGGAAATAAGTAAATTAGGATTAATTTACTTATAGAATTTGCCCTAAATGAGGAAATATTGATCTAGACAAATTAAAGATTTATTAACGACATCTCTTTTAATGAAACACCAGAAAGTTCTAGGGTGACAGAGAGGATAGTGTCTAGGCTTGAGTTTGGAAAATACAAGTTTCCTGCTCTCCCTGGCTATCCCTAACTAATCCAACGGACGGGATGGTTACTTTCAAAACCTGATTTGAAAATTAATCAAAACCCTTTGAACTAGAAAACACGAATAGGCCTAACCCGAGGTTAGACTGAGTTGCGATGTAAACCTGCCCGGAACCAACCGGCACATCCAGTAATCGCAACAATATCTGTCTAATGTGAGTGGTCATGGCTTTAATTTATTTAGTTAAAGCTAGGACAAGAATGCTATGGTTAAGTTAACTAAGACACTTAACCAACTCAACATGATAACAAGACTGGTAGGTGGGGTTAGGTTCATACAGTTAAGCTAGAATGGGAGGGTTAAGTCCATAGGAACACTTAACCAACTTAACACAGTTAAGCTAGAATGGGAGGGCTAAGTTCATTGGGACACTTAACCAAACTTAACATCGTAACAAGACAAGATTTGTAGGGGATAAGTAACTAAGAAAACACTTATCCAAATAACATGTTAACTAGACTAGAAGGTGGGGTTAAGTAAAGTTAATACACTTATCCAAATTAACATGTTAACTGGACTAGAGGTTGGGGTTAAGTAAGATTTAATACACTTAGCCAATTTGATATGTTAGCTGGGCTAGACCGTAGGGTTAAGTAAACTTGAACACTTAACCATCAGATTTTGATAAAGGAATAGGGTTTAGTCTAAAACATGAAGGGATAATACTTAACCGTTAATAACAGGTTAGTTAAAACAGACAGGCAAGGTTAAGTTAAAAAGGAACACTGAATCAATACAGGGTGAATGGGTAAGGTTAAGTAATAAGAAATACTTAACCAATATAACTTGGTTTGTGGTGGGTTAAGTCAACATGAATTACTGATAACACTTAACCAGTATAACAGGATGAATGAAGAGGGTTAAGTTGGCTTGAATTGACTAATGACACTTAACCAATCCAAATTGACGGGAAAGGGAACTAAGTAGTAATTCTTAGTATAACACGGGATGGAGCGAATGTCCGTCTGAATAGAGAGAAGGCTCCAACGAATTGGGTTACGAAGCCTGAGGCTTCGAGGGGACGTGAGGGTACTCTTGGTATCCCTCTGTGAGGCTGCAGATGATCCGCCTGGGCCCACAGAGGTTAAGGTCTGCGTAGAAGAACCAGGGGTATGCCTTGGTTGCAATACATGGCAACCTAAAGACTAGGATGGACCGGCGTGATTCAGCGAGCAAACGGTAGCCCTGTGATAGCAACTCGTCGTCTACCATCCATCTTGAGTCAATCGAGATACGTGAAGCGGAAAGGCGGAGAACTCCAAAAGACCATATACTTGCTATCTAGTTATGGTTGCGGATGGCCATAGGATAGTGGGGGCACCGGGGGCCGGCGTATAGTTCTCATTTTACAAGGTGTGCCTTTCATTAGTTGAGGGAGGGGTCAAGTGGGACCATAGCCACTGGAATAAAAACAGACCTTAGCATCTGCATCGGCAGATATCTGAAAGCTCCCAACCGAGTTCTGTATTCCTTGATTTGCCCTATCACAGGACTCGGACCGCACATTACAGGACATGTGCATCTAGACAAGCGATAACGATTCGCGGTACATGCGTGGGGAAGTATAGGAACATACACCACTCTAGGTGGTGTGTCCTAGACTTGGGGGCATCGTTCGACAGGTAGCGTAATCCCTAGTTGGACTAGGTGGCATAAACCCTGAACTCGAGAAGCGTTCAGTAGATAGCGCAAAACTCTAGTTAAACCTAGAAAGCACTTGATAGAAAACCCTAGATTTGATCTAGGTAATAAATAATGAACGTATGCCGGAAGGCAATAGAAAATACAGGAATTGGGATCACGTTATAGTTACTAGATGGGACACTAGATAGGCGGTGCAGAGATATAGAAACCAGTATAAAAAGGAAATAGCGAAGCAGCGAAAGTATTAGAGCGTATCCAGTTTATCTTAGCATATCTTGTGACTACCTTGTCTAATCTTGTTGACCCTATCGTCATGGTGTAATCTTGTGTTCAGTTAATTCATGTCGTTTTGTTTTCCTTGTTCACATGCTAGAAGTTACTGAACTTACTCAGGCTTTATGTCTGACTCTGTTTTTCTTTCGTCTTCTTTTCTTCCGTTCCCCCCCAGGTAGTAGAGGAGGGAGTAGTATAGCTCAGGTCAAGTTGGACTGTCACTCTTTCCCAGCTTGAAGATTTGTCGAACTTTGCCTGGATTCTCTTATCAGATGCTATGGCTGGCTCTTGCTAAAATTTGGGGAAATATAAATGTTGTTTGATGCTTCTTTATTTTGTAAGATAGATGACACTCTGATATTGTAAAGAAATCTTTGTACAAACTATTTTATCAATAAAGCAAAGTTTTATTTTCCACTGTGTAATTTCTGTCTGTCTTGTAATTTATCTGCATCTTTTACCCTAAATGCTCCACAGAACTTAGTGCATTCCCTTTGTGAGTGACACTAACGGATGTGGGGTGTTACAGATATACTGAAATTCCTTCCTTCGATACTACATGACCGAGGAACTTCACTTCTTCTTGCTAGAATACACATTTAGAAAATTTGGCTTTTAGTACATTCTTTCTCAGAATTTATAAAACTTGTTCCAAATGCTATTCATGCTCGGTAGTTGACATAGAAAAGATTAAGATGTCATGAATGAAGAGCAGCACAAATTTGTTCAAAACATCCCGGAATACTCGATTCATCAAATCGACAAAATAGGCTGGAGCATTGCATAAGCCGAACGACATTACTAACCAATCTAAAATGTTTCTGGACCTCTGAAAGCTGTCAAAGGAACACACTCTTCAGCAATACGCAATTGATGGAAACATGTAGCTAGGTCCATCTTTGAAAACACTTTCGCTCCATTTAAATGATCCAACAAATCATCTATACGAGGCAATGGATACTTATTCTTGAGCGTCTTCTTATATAAATCTCGGTAATCCACACACAGTCGGAGAGTACCGTCTGACTTGGGAATAAATACTGCTGCTGCACCCCATTTTGAGAAACTATGTCTGATCAGACCCTTCCACAAAAGCTGTTTGGTTTGATTGCTCAGTTCTTATTTTTCTTTTGGCGCCATTCTCCGAATAGGATGTAAAACTGGTCTTGCATTTGGAACCAAATCAATTCTGAAGTCAATTTCTTTCCGTGGAGGTAAGCGATCAACTTCTTCGAACACATCCACATAATTTTTGACGACAGAAATATTTTCGATAGGAGTGGGAGAAACATCAAGAGCAGCCCAAAATTCTTTTCTATTTGAGTTCGGACCCATGCATGGTATCGTAAAAATGTTCGCAAACTTGGTCTTCGCATTGACGATTCTTTCTGCACACTTAACCTCGGCTTCATACTTGGTTAGCCAATCGAGCCCAAGAATGAGAGAACCGGTAACAAGAATAGGAAATGGGCACTCTATAGTACAAATTGAGAATGAGAGAACCCCCTCATGGATTATGAACTCTGACCGATTCTTTAAGATTCCTCGGTTTTAATTTCATCTTCTTAACTGTATTGCTTGAGATAAAGCTTTGTGACGTGCCCATATCAAACAATACTATAACAGGGATGTTGTGGATGTTGAGAGTGCCATCCAAAACATCTGGACTTTGCTGACTAGCTGAGGGCATTGCAGCATCAGCTGTGTTATTGACTTGGGCCACTTTGGTCATTTTCAAAAACCGGCAATCTTTGGCAAGATGACCGCTCTTATGGCATTTATTGCATTCTCTACCCTCTTGAGACCTTTTATTGGATTTTGATTCAACATTCATTCGTTTCTTTAAAGATTTGCAATTCCTTAGCAAATGCCCTGGCTTATTACAGTTATTGCATATGGCAGTCGTTAACGGTTCTTTCCCAGATCTAGCCCTTTTCTTATTGCCTTTAGGCTTCTTTCTGACCTCAGGCTGCGTACTTGCCTCAGGGCTATCAGCTTCAAACTTTCTTTTGTTGCTAGAACTGCCATCTTCTTCATCTTACAACACACCTTGCTTATCAAGATCCTCATAGCGACAAGCCATTTCTATCATTTTCGAAAAAGGGAGGTGAATATGTGCAGTTACTCTATCTAGGTATTTTCTTTGAAGCCCTTTGATAAATGTCCAATTTTTCCTCAAAGGATCTTGAATTAATTCTGGGGCAAAGCGGGAAAGTTCTTCGAATTTCTTCTGATACTCCCGAATGATCATATCACCTTGTTTCAGATTGTAGAACTCATCATATAACCGATTAATTTGTCCTGGAGGAATGAATTTTTCTGTGAAAATTTCTTTGAATCTATCCCAGGTAATATTACCTTCTGGATTCTCCTTGGTAATAGTTTCCCACCAGAATAAAGCTTTGCCTTTTAGTAACCAAGATGTCTTTTCTGATCATCTTTCAACATTAAGCCTTCAAAAATTTTCTCAGCCGAATGCATCCATGCTTGTGTTTCAATAATGGACTCCTTGCCCGAGAAAGGTTGTCCACCCAGATTTCGATACCTCTTTACTAGAGCTTCTAGATCTGCTTCTGATTGTGGGAGCATGACTGGCTCATTAGATTGCTGAACCAAAGATTTACTTCTTCTGTTTCTGCCACTCATTTCTACCATGTCTACAAATAGCAGACAAAGAATCAGGCCAACAGGATAGATATTGTAAAACATAGAGATACACATTAAAATGTATATGAATCTATTGGGGAGTATTTTTACTCAATCTAGGACATTACTAGTCTTATCTATGATGAGTTATTCGTTTTGAATTCTGCTAATTCTATCTTTGATAAGTTTGTTAATATGTTATATTCTGAGCTAAGTTTAACCTGGCTCTGATACCAAATGTGATCACCCCAAACTCTGTGTGCACGAAAGTAAGGATAATAATTGGAATATAAAACATAACAGTAACAAAAGAACAGAAATAGAAAATTTCAGCAGATAGTGTTCATCAAATTACATTGGAAATAATACATATCAGAGTTACACAGCATAATCGGATCATACTTAGCATAGAGTACAGTTTCAATTTAATATAAAATGTTTGCAGCGGAATAGAAACATAATATACTAAGTGAAGTATGAACAGCAAAATAGAAATGATAACATCCGTCTTCAGCTCCATAACTATCCAGGATGGATCTGCTAAACCTGTATACAAGGCTGCTCATGTGGAAAAGGGGGCACCCGAGTTTGCAAAGTGAAACAAACTACGAGTCAGTCATGGGACTAGTATGAGAAATCTTATTTAACCTATCTGAACAATAAGGCTAATCACAGGACCACGCCGCTAACGCGGAACGGGTTCACTCCATTGGATTACCAGTGCAGAAGCAAAGTAAATCGTTAAACAACACAATGCTTTTTAGAAAAATGAAACCATTATAGGACTCAAGTCCCATCACACAATGCAACGCAAACCGGAGGATAGAGTATTACCTTATAATGGTCAAAAATGCTTGATACGATAAAACGGATTTGATATTATTATTAGTGTATATATGTTTTAAAAACATTTCAATCATAATATCAATCATAGACATCATAGCTACCATATACTATGTGGCCGTACTAGTAATACAATCAAAACCGCATGGGTCGTATTAGAAGTTGGGTTTCCATCATGAACCAAGGCAAAAGATAGTCCTTATCGAATTTGAGACAATATATCCTACCATGTCTCGGGATCAGAGCTTGAGGTACCCTTGGATCTTCAGGGCCGGTCCACAAATATATTAGTGGATCAATTATGCCTGAACAATACGTTTCCCTGCCCTATGGGGCGTAAATAGAGCAACTAGGGACTCAAATAACCAAGGCGCCTCATTCCATCATCCACATAGGTAAAAATGTCTGGCCTTGTTAAAGCACAAACACCACTTCTAGCTAGAAAGAAACGTATGTTCTCCTTGCAGTCCTTACTCCCATTTCTGGTTCATACCGGGGTGTGAGGCTCGCGAAGCAGTGCTATACACAAACCTATGCTATGTAAAGCCGTGCTTTGATCATCAACCACAAGGCTCTGCTTTTCAACAATAAGCCCTGATCATTTGCATCTTGGCATGCCACATTTTCATTCCATACCATACCATTGATTTCCGCCAATATATAACCTCTAAGTTCGTACGTCTTAAAGAAGGGTGTTAAACACCAAACAGATATATATTTAGCAGATATTAACGAATACAGTGTAAAGGAATATAACGTCAGACATACAATCCATTTACAAGTCCGTTCTGGGCCTGAACGAAACTAGAGGCACCTTATACCTTGCATATCCGAACAATCAACAATAAGTCTGGACGGTTACCACTGTAGCCCCTTCAAGGTAGCTACTCCAATCATGGGCATCAGTAGCCACACATCCACTCGATGTGAAGATCGTCGGTCTCCAACCACCGTCTTCAAATCTTTGACTTCCAATCATCGTATAATGATTTAAAATGAGATTCAAGGTAGCTCCTCGCGCTACCTTAAAGCCTCGCAGCTTTTGACAAGGGGGATTTCAATAATCTATTTCGTACGCGACGAATTTCTCACAATATCAATTAATTTCAATTTCTGTTTCTTTTTCTTTTTCAACCACAAACAAACACCAAATTTCAACCAATCACAAATCAATTAATCAAGTCATCCATGGTCTGTGGACGACGGGTGTCGGGAGTTTCTAAACTCCGTCTACATCCTAATATAATTTTTATTTATTTTATTTCTGAATTCAGATATCTCACCTTGATTTGACGATGCCAAAAATTGTAATAGGCTCTAAAAATTCTCCTGTCAGTTTTAAAAGGTAGATCTCGTCGTCACGAGTCCAACACTTTCAGTTTCGTCGAATTCTGATCAAATAAGAACAAGATACAATCATTAAAGATTCAGTTGCATTTGAATTAATTAATTACTTAATTAATTAATTAATTGAATAGTACCTTCTTCCTCAAGTCAACTGTTCAAGGCCGTATACCATTCTGTTTTAACTCGAAACTAGGTCTTCGATTTGCGGTTAAACCTGATAGCAATAGTACGAACAGACTGCACCACAGCCTAGCCCCTCGAGAGGCGCGCCCAACGCCAGTGGAATGGCCCAGATCGACGTCAACATGGCGGAGCTAGGTGGCTCGACGAGGCGCGAATTCCCAGGCCCGATTCTCCCTCTACAGGCAATGGTTCGGGTTGAACTTGGTATGGTTGCGAAGCCCTTAAAATTCTCTGCAAAATCCCTAACTTGCTCATTCGATTTCGTTGGGAGGTTTGAGAGTTATCGATGAGGGAAGCTTTTTGCTGTAGCCGCCATACGTGGTTGAGGGGTACGGGTATAAACAAAAGGGTTTGTACATACGGTGTATTTATACGGTATATGTATTTTTTATTTTATTTTAATTCTATTGAATTTAAAAGTTAATTTCTATATTGTTTTCAAACCGAAATCAAACCCAACAAGTGACGCCCCAAGCTAAATACCCCCATGCCGGACATGATGGAATATGTTTCATAACCCAATTCTGCTGTTACGATATGTTTCCCTTTAAATTAAATAATAAAATATTTAATTATTTAGTTTGATCCAACATTATAATTTACCAGTGCCACATACTACTTCTAAAAATTTCAAAAAATATATATCTAGTTTTGTTTTGACGATACGGTCTCAACAAAACTAATTTCGTCAAATTTGAAGACTGTTTGAAAAATGGCCATTTTCTGGCCGATCAAAATTGACTGAAACTGTCAAAACACATTTTCTTTTGCCACGCTCACATATTGATCCCAAAAATTATAAAAATTGGAATCCTGCAATAATTTGACATTCCAGCTCCAACAAAATTGGTTTCGTTGAAAACAGAGGTCGTTTGAAAAATGGCTATTTATACGGGCTATATATATATATTAAATATATATAAATTCTATAGTGACCTTTTTGAAAATCCAACTGGCCATAACTTTTGATCCCTGCTTTGAAATTTTAATTTTTCGGATTTGTTGGAAAGATAATCTTAAACAGATTTAAATATTTTTGGTTTCACCAAATTCTGACTTATTTTGCATACTGTACAGTCAATCAAATTTTGAATTCAAATTTTCGAACTACCGCGCAATTTCCAACTCCTTTTAGAAATGAAAATAAATATATTCATTCAAGCTTCGATTTAAATAAAATTTCAATTGTTTTTATTTAAAATTAATTATTTCAACTATTTAAAATTCATAAAAATAGCCAAAATAAAAATTTTAAATTGGTTCTGATTTTCCGGGTTGTTACAGATTAAAAGTTATGATTTGTAACAAAATGAAAACTAACGTTATTACTAGTTGTAAGATAATGATGATGTTGATTCATGCCTATTCTTGTAATGATTCTATCGTATATGCTTATGAGATTATTGTGGTTAGTATGTTGGTGTTAAACCAATCATGTATCATGTAAAGTTTGGTGATTTATTCATGTTATGTTACATGCAAGATGTTAGGCTATGTGGGTATTATGTTGATCTAAACCAATCATGTAAAATTGGTGATTCATTCATGTTATATTACATGCAAGTTGTTAGGCTAAGTGGTTATTATGTTGATGTAAACCAATCATGTAAAATTGGTGATTCATTCATGTTGTGTTACATGCAAATTATTAGGCCAAGGCATGTATTATGTTTAGATTTACATTTAGATCTATGAAAATTGGATCCAAGATTAAAGTTCATATTTACATGCCTTGCTAAACTGGTGTAAAACCATATGCTTAAGACTCGTGTTTGTTGGATCCAAAATAAAAGTTCATATTTACATGCCTAGTTGAACTTGTGTAATTACATATGTTTAAGATTCATGTTTATTGGATCCAAACTGCAAGTTTACATTCACATGTCTAGTTGAACTTGTGTAATTGTATATGCTTAAGGTTTATGTTCATTGGACCCAAAATAAAAGTTTACATTTACAAGCTTAGTTGGATTTGTGTAATTTCATATACTTAGACTCATGTTAATTGGATCCAAAAATGCAAGTTCATTATTTTATGCCACATTTACATGACACACGTTTAGTTAGATCCTTATTATTTTATGTTATGTGAACGGTACATGCTCCCTTCTTTCCCCTTTTGTATATAAGTTAGGCTAAATTACGAGCCTAACATTCTATATGAATTTTGCGAACGTATGACGGGGGTAACGTTGGAAAAACCTTAAAAAGTATTATTATTGGCATAATTTGGCTCATAAATAAATGAATGGTTAGTGGCATAAAAATGGTATAATTTATATACCAAAAATTTTGAATATGATTTAGAGGAAAAATTGGGCATGACTTGAATGGCAATAAATTGTGGAAAATTTACATATAAATATGAAAAGTAAATATGTAAATAAAGTAAAAGACGAATATGCCTAACCCGAGGTTAGATTGAGTTGTGGTGTAAAACTGCCCGGAACCGCCCGGCACATCCAGTAACCAAAACAACACCTATCTAATGTGAGAAGTCAGTGCATTATGCCCAAGAAAAAACTGAGGTTAGATTGAGTTATGGTGTAAATGTAACAACCCGAATATTAACAACGTGTTAAGACAAGAATCAAGGCAGAATTAAATTATAAAATCTGAATCAGGATAAACGGGTTGCGCCATTGCGTTCGTCTCGGAAAAATACGCGAAATAGAGTCCGAAATTTCATAAATCGGAGTCCGTATGACCGAGATATGGCCTCGCGAAGTTTCACGAAAATTCAAATCCGAAAACAGATTCGAATTCAGCCCAAAAAGAGAAGGCGGGAAAATTCCCGCCAGACACACAGGGTGTCGACACCCGTGTCGACATGGGTGTCGACCCCTGGGTCGACCCCCCCCTGTAGAACCCCGACCTGGTGCACCTGCTTGTCATGTTGGCTCGGTTTTGGAGGCTTGTGACGATTTTGGATGGCTTGGATTCGATCTAGGGTTAATCTTATGGCCTAAAATGCTACTAAACCCTATAAAAAGACCCTAACCCCCTAACCTAAATCACTCAAACTCTCTCATGCCACGAAGTGCTGCCCAAATGCCAAGTGATCATGGCCTCCATCTCCAACTCCAAGAGACTATGCATGCAAATCGGATCCGAATCGAAAGGTGCAAGCTTGCTACACCAAATAGAGGCCAAATCAACGTTGCTACGACGGTTTCATGATGGTTCTTCTTCAAAGGAGCCACCTTTCTTCGTCGAGACAATTCATGCTAATTCGCTAAGCCACGCTATGTAAGTTCTAACTACTTCGAGATGTTAACGGTAGTTTAATCATGGCATGGAATAAAATGTGGTTAAACATGAGTGCTATAACCTATGCGAGCCTAGTTTGCTCCTTTAACATGAACATAGGACTTTAGGTTGTGTTTTAGCAACTAAACCATGCTATTCATGTTGCATTGGACTTAGTCTGCCATGCAAGATTGGACCTTTACTTGTGGTATGTTAGCATGCACACTTGAAACCACTTTGACTCATGAAACATGTGCATGAATGTGACTTTGAGGCTATGCGAGTATATGAACCCGAAGTCCCTTATGATAATATGCAAGTTTACCCCTTTTTATGACATAAGTAACATGTGCATGTTTATCCCTTCATGATAGGTTTATGACATGAACACTTATGCAAGTTACCCTCTTTATGACATTGTGCATGCTTGTGGCCAACCCCTATATGATAGTATGCATGTACAAGGCCAATTCCTTGATGATACCATGCATGTTTGAAGCCAACCCCGTCGTGGCATCGTGCATGTTTTGTGGTCAATGTGTACCATAGTATTTATACTATGTTGACTCGCTTTCACTCAAGTGAAAACACGATTTTGGGGTAGTTAGACAAACGTGAACATGACGCAAAAACATGACTTGAATGTGGCACGAAAACTTGACATGGGGTTGCATGAAAATGTGACACTCTTGAAACACTTAAACATGAACATGACACGTACGAAAACATGGAACTTGGGGCTAGACACGTATGGGTTGTAAGTGTAATATGACACTAGACCAAACATGAGAGTGGCCAACTCGAGGTTGGGTTGAGTTTGTAGCATAAATCTACCCGGACCCGCCCGGCTTAACTAGTGGCTACAAACAATAGGACCCAATGTGAGTAGTTGGTCATATGGCACTCAAAACCCGAGGTTAGACTAGGTTGTGGTGTAAATCTACCCGGACCCGCCCGGCTTAACTAGTAACCACAACAAAGTCTAATGTGATAGGTTGGGGTGCATTAATCTAATTAATGCCACATGAAAAGGTTAAGTAATTTTGACTAATGACACTTAACCGATATGACACGAATGGGTAGGTTAAGTGGAACCGGACTTGATTTCTTAATTACACTTAACCATATAAGACGATTAGAGGATGGGGTTAAGTAATTTACACTTAACTAATCCGACTTGGTAATTAGATTGGGTTAAGTAACCTACACTTAACTAATCTAAACACGGTAATTAGATGGGGTTAAGTAACCTACACTTAACTAATCTAAACACGGTAATTAGATGAGGTTAAGTAACCTACACTTAACTAATCTAAACACGGTAATTCGATGGGGTTAAGTTAAACACTTAACCAATCTAAACTTGGTAATTCAATGAGGTTAAGTAACCAATACTTAACCAACTTAACATGATAATTTAATGGGGTTAAGTAACTTATACTTAACCAATTATACATGATGATTTGATGAGGTTAAGTAACCTACACTTAACCAGTATAATATGTGGACCTGGTAGGGTTAAGTCACAAGACCTTTTAAATTAGGCTTAACCATTGTAGTACGATTAGTGGATGGGGTTAAGTTGACCTATACTTAACCAATCCGACTCGATAATCTGATGGGATTAAGATAATCTATGCTTATTCAATCTAACATGATAATCTGATAGGGTTAAGACAAATAAATACTTAACCAATTTGACTTGATAGGGTTAAGCCATGAGCTTCTTAGTACACTTAACCAACTTGTAGGGCTAAACCTTGAACTTAAAAACTTAGCCAATCTTGACATGATTCGTAGGTGGGCTAAGTCATGAACCTGAATAACAACACCTAACCCAATAGACAAAACCCTAGTTAGAGGAACTAGTTAGAAAATAGTGGTTAATCAAGGGTAACGGGGAAAAGAAGCTAAGTGGTAAACCTTAGTTAAGTATAACTAAGTAATAATTCTTAGCCAAGGACATGGGACTAGTTCATGAATGGATGAGCAACCCGATATGGTAGGTCATCGCTTAAACACACGAGGAGGAGCAAATTATCCGACTTGGATAAAGGCTCCAACGAACTGGGTGACGAAGCAGTAGCTTCGGGAGACGTGAGGGTACTCTTGGTATCCCTCTGTGAGGTGGCAGGTGGTCCATGAAACCCGGCCTCACAGAGGTTAAGGTCTGCGGTAGAAGAGCCAAGGGTATGCCTTGGTTGCTATGCGAGCGACCTAAAGACTAGGATGGATTAGCGTGGAGTCGAAAATACTTGATTTTGCCCTGGATAGCACGTCGCCGACTACCTACCATCTTTAGTCAATCGTGTACGAACGGAAAGGCAGAGAACTCCCAACAGACCATGTTCTTGCTATCAAGTCATGGGTGAGGTTGGACCATAGGAAAGTGGGGCTATAGTGGGGCCGGGATGTAGTTCTCATACATGATTTTTCTTGGATTGCCTTTCAGTAGTTGAGGGAGGGGTCACGTGGGACCATAGCCACGGGTACAAAAACAGACCTTGATATCTGCATCAGCAGACGACTTAAAGCTCCCGACCGAGTTCCGTATTTCTTGATTTGCCCTGGCACGGAACTCGGATGGCACATTGAGGAACATGTGCGTCTAGACATGGAAAACGATTCACGATACATACGCGGGATAAAGGGCGCGGTTGACGGGTGGCATAATTCCTAGTGGCCCTAGGTGGCTGAACCCAAACCGAGACACAGAAACGTTCATTAGGTAGCATAATCCCTAGTGGTCCTAGGTGACATAAATCCTAAGTGAACACGCGATAGTTCATGGTAAGAAAACACAACTAGATCAAGGGTAGCAGTCCAAAACAACTTCAAGGATGAAATGGTACTACGTTGAGGTGGTATAGATTTACATGGGAAAGCCCGTACGGCCTACGGCAAAGGACTGAACCTATACATGGAAAGAAACATACGAGTTGGGAAAACCTACATATGCTATATATTAGGTTGACATGGACCATTACATGACATTGGGCAAGGGACATTCATAGTTAACACATGACGCGGGTTGGGATACTAGTACGAGAGGTGCAGAGCAAATACATACATGATAAATACCATGGGATGTTAGACATGATAGATACCTTGGGGTAGTATACTTTATAGGAACCCGACGATGTGATACCTTGATTTATCTTGACACCGTGGTTTACCATGATACCTTAGTTTATCTTGCTACAGTAGTTCATCCAGTTATCTTGGATTAGCTTATCTATCTTATCGGCATTCTTATGTTTACTTTCAGTTTATGCATGTCATGTTACCTTTACCTGTTTTTATACTGGAAGTAGATAGGACTTACCAGTCTTTATGACTGACCCCGTTTTGTTTCGCCTCTTTTTCTTCCGTTTCCCCCCCCCCCCAGGTTTTCAGGGAGGAAATGATGTTGTTTAGTTCGGACCTCTTATGCTTGAAGGTCATCATGTATAGGTTGGTCTTCTCTTGGCTATGGCTGCTTCACCGCTCTATTTTGGGGAATAATTTATGAAAAGATTTTATGCTTCTTTACTATTGCAAGACAGGTTTTGATGTATTCTGATGTAAAAGGCTTTAGATCTTATTTTATAAGGTAATGAAATTTGTTTTACTTCCGCTTTTTTATATATGTTCTGTCTTGTAATATTTCTGTGCATGTTTACCTCGATAATGCTTCACCAAACCTAGGGCATTCCCTTTGTGAGTGACCCTAGCGGAGGTGGGGTGTTACATTTGGTATCAGAGCAGAAGGTTACGAGATTGGGCAAAAGTTTTGAAAAAAACCTTCTGAAAACCATTTTACAAACCGTTTACAAAGAAGCATTTTCAAGAAAAGTTTTGCCTTAAAAGGCTATTCCCCAAAGGCCATTAGCACTATCCTTTGATTCCTTGATCGAATCTCTTTTCCTTTCTTTCCTCCATCTATAGTCACAGTAGTTCTAACTGTGACTAATCTTTGTCTAGCCACGTAGGTGTTTTCCGTACGATGGAGGTGGTTCTCGAGAGACCTGTTGCCATGGTACAAGGAAGGATAATAAGAGTAAGGATAAAGGACGCGAGCTTAAGGATAAGCAGTTTGTTGGTATGGCTTGGTCCATCAAGGAGGACAAGGACAAGAACATCGAGAAGGCAATTGTATGCTCTCATTCCTGGCGTACCTAAGAAGAATGGTACCGTTTCTGTTAGAGGTTTAGCCTTTCTTTTCTATCATACCGTTCAGACTTTGTCTTGATCTTCGCATCATTTAAGTCTGCTTGGATAGTTGAGTCTCTGCACCTTAGTACTAGCATGGTGGAGGATCCCACTTTTGTCCCAAAAATCTGGTTGGAGAGTTGGTCCATTTCTTCATGACTTGTTTGGATTTGAGAATGACATGTCTCGGCTACGGATGGATTCTAGGGATAAAGTGGTCACCCAATAAGGGGTGCCATTCTCGGTTTTGGAAAGAGGGTAATTAGACTCTCAACTCACCTTGGTAATACCCTCGAAGTCTCGTGTAACCTTTTGGGTTCTGTCATGGTTAGTTACCTAGAATCTCGGGATGCAGTGTTGGTAATCCGTTCGAGTAGAATTCGCCGCTAAGGCGGATGGTTCGTTTCGCTTATGCATGAGTTATGGGGATCACCCTAGTAAGTACTCTTGGCAACATGGATTGGCATCGGCAAACGAGATCCAGGATTCCCTAGTGAATTTTGGAGAGCTTGCATGAGTAAGTGGATACGTTTTAGCCAAGTATACTAGGGAAAGGATAAGCGAGAGTGGAATAAGAGGCGACAATGAAATGAGTTCTAACTCATAACTTGGAAATAGGAATCAAGGAGCTACGAAATCATGGAGTTAAAAAGATGGTCAAGGCACCAAGGAATTAAGATCAAGGAAACGCGACTTAGAAGACGTAAGGCTAGACACGTGCATCGTACCTCTTTTTAAAGAGTGTATCCTCGATCCCTGGTTTTTCCTGTAGAGCTTGCTCGCATGTTATCTTTTGGTGAATATCCTCTCGGTCCTGTTTCTGTTGCAAACCCCGTAGGGAGTTTACCTTGTTTATCTCCTCGATCCTATCGTGAGAACCTTAGGTAGAATCCTATGGATGTAAACATGTGTTTGAAACATGTTATGATTGATATGGTTGCAAATGGTTGCAAGTGGTTGCTCGTGGATGCGCGAATACACATTAGACACTAGATTGACGCGGTCACGTTTCATGTTGCATATGCACGAGTATTTATACTTGTTTATGGATGAAATCGAATGTGCTGTCATGTGGATGTTGCATGTGGATGAATGTTTGTGCACGCATATAGTACTTATATGACTAGGACTATTTGCATACATGTTGGACTCATGGCACTAAACATATTTTGCATTAGGAAGATCAGTCAGGCCTGATCATTAGCATTAGCTAAGGAGCATGTACACACACGTTTTGCATACGTTCATATGGCATTAGAAATCGTCTAAGGACAATGGTTGCCTGTGGATGATGTTTTGAGTAGATGGATGATGGATGGTAGGATATGTTCTTCCTAACTTGGAGATTTCGGGGACGAAATCCTTAAAGGATGGGAGAATGTAACAACCCGAATTTTAACAACGTGTTAAGACAAGAATCAAGGCAGAATTAAATTATAAAATCTGAATCAGGATAAACGTGTTGCGCCATTGCGTTCGTCTCGGAAAAATACGCGAAATAGAGTCCGAAATTTCGTAAATCGGAGTCCGTATGACCGAGATATGGCCTCGCGAAGTTTCACGAAAATTCAAATCCGAAAACAGATTCGAATTCAGCCCAAAAAGAGAAGGCGGGAAAATTCCCGCCAGACACACAGGGTGTCGACACCCGTGTCGACATGGGTGTCGACCCCTGGGTCGACCCCCCCTGTAGAACCCCGACCTGATGCACATGCTTGCCATGTTGGCTCGGTTTTGGAGGCTTGTGACGATTTTGGATGGCTTGGATTCGATCTAGGGTTAATCCTATGGCCTAAAATGCTCCTAAACTCTATAAAAAGACCCTAACCCCCTAACCTAAATCACTCACACTCTCTCATGCCACGAAGTGCTGCCCAAATGCCAAGTGATCATGGCCTCCATCTCCAACTCCAAGAGACTATGCATGCAAATCGGATCTGAATCGAAAGGTGCAAGCTTGCTACACCAAATAGAGGCCAAATCAACGTTGCTACGACGGTTTCATGACGGTTCTTCTTCAAAGGAGCCACCTTTCTTCGTCGAGACAATTCATGCTAATTCGCTAAGCCACGCTATGTAAGTTCTAGCTACTTCGAGATGTTAACGGTAGTTTAATCATGGCATGGAATAAAATGTGGTTAAACATGAGTGCTATAACCTATGCGAGCCTAGTTTGCTCCTTTAACATGAACATAGGACTTTAGGTTGTGTTTTAGCAACTAAACCATGCTATTCATGTTGCATTGGACTTAGTTTGCCATGCAAGATTGGACCTTTACTTGTGGTATGTTAGCATGCACACTTGAAACCACTTTGACTCATGAAACATGTGCATGAATGTGACTTTGAGGCTATGCAAGTATATGAACCCGAAGTCCCTTATGATAATATGCAAGTTTACCCCTTTTTATGACATAAGTAACATGTGCATGTTTATCCCTTCATGATAGGTTTATGACATGAACACTTATGCAAGTTGCCCTCTTTATGACATTGTGCATGCTTGTGGCCAACCCCTATATGATAGTATGCATGTACAAGGCCAATCCCTTGATGATACCATGCATGTTTGAAGCCAACCCCGTCGTGGCATCGTGCATGTTTTGGGGTCAATGTGCACCATAGTATTTATACTATGTTGACTCGCTTTCACTCAAGTGAAAACACGATTTTGGGGTAGTTAGACAAACGTGAACGTGACGCGAAAACTTGACTTGAATGTGGCACGAAAACTTGACATGGGGTTGCATGAAAATGTGACACTCTTGAAACACTTAAACATGAACATGACACGTACGAAAACATGGAACTTGGGGCTAGACACGTATGGGTTGTAAGTGTAATATGACACTAGACCAAACATGAGAGTGGCCAACTCGAGGTTGGGTTGAGTTTGTAGCATAAATCTACCCGGACCCGCCCGGCTTAACTAGTGGCTACAAACAATAGGACCCAATGTGAGTAGTTGGTCATATGGCACTCAAAACCCGAGGTTAGACTAGGTTGTGGTGTAAATCTACCCGGACCCGCCCGGCTTAACTAGTAACCACAACAAAGTCTAATGTGAGAGGTTGGGGTGCATTAATCTAATTAATGCCACATGAAAAGGTTAAGTAATTTTGACTAATGACACTTAACCGATATGACACGAATGGGTAGGTTAAGTGGAACCGGACTTGATTTCTTAATTACACTTAACCATATAAGACGATTAGAGGATGGGGTTAAGTAATTTACACTTAACTAATCCGACTTGGTAATTAGATGGGGTTAAGTAACCTACACTTAACTAATCTAAACACGGTAATTAGATGGGGTTAAGTAACCTACACTTAACTAATCTAAACACGGTAATTAGATGAGGTTAAGTAACCTACACTTAACTAATCTAAACACGGTAATTCGATGGGGTTAAGTTAAACACTTAACCAATCTAAACTTGGTAATTCAATGAGGTTAAGTAACCAATACTTAACCAACTTAACATGATAATTTAATGGGGTTAAGTAACTTATACTTAACCAATTATACATGATGATTTGATGAGGTTAAGTAACCTACACTTAACCAGTCTAATATGTGGACCTGGTAGGGTTAAGTCACAAGACCTTTTAAATTAGGCTTAACCATTGTAGTACGATTAGTGGATGGGGTTAAGTTGACCTATACTTAACCAATCCGACTCGATAATCTGATGGGATTAAGATAATCTATGCTTAATCAATCTAACATGATAATCTGATAGGGTTAAGACAAATAAATACTTAACCAATTTGACTTGATAGGGTTAAGCCATGAGCTTCTTAGTACACTTAACCAACTTGTAGGGCTAAACCTTGAACTTAAAAACTTAGCCAATCTTGACATGATTCGTAGGTGGGCTAAGTCATGAACCTGAATAACAACACCTAACCCAATAGACAAAACCCTAGTTAGAGGAACTAGGTAGAAAATCGTGGTTAAGCAAGGGTAACGAGGAAAAGAAGCTAAGTGGTAAACCTTAGTTAAGTATAACTAAGTAATAATTCTTAGCCAAGGACATGGGACTAGTTCATGAATGGATGAGCAACCCGATATGGTAGGTCATCGCTTAAACACACGAGGAGGAGCAAATTATCCGACTTGGATAAAGGCTCCAACGAACTGGGTGACGAAGCGGTAGCTTCGGGAGACGTGAGGGTACTCTTGGTATCCCTCTGTGAGGTGGCAGGTGGTCCATGAAACCCGGCCTCACAGAGGTTAAGGTCTGCGGTAGAAGAGCCAAGGGTATGCATTGGTTGCTATGCGAGCGACCTAAAGACTGGGATGGATTAGCGTGGAGTCGACGATACTTGATTTTGCCCTGGATAGCACGTCGCCGACTACCTACCATCTTTAGTCAATCGTGTACGAACGGAAAGGCAGAGAACTCCCAACAGACCATGTTCTTGCTATCGAGTCATGGGTGAGGTTGGCCCATAGGAAAGTGGGGCTATAGGTGGGCCGGGATGTAGTTCTCATACATGATTTTTCTTGGATTGCCTTTCAGTAGTTGAGGGAGGGGTCACGTAGGACCATAGCCACGGGTACAAAAACAGACCTTGATATCTGCATCAGCAGACGACTTAAAGCTCCCGACCGAGTTCCGTATTTCTTGATTTGCCCTGGCACGGAACTCGGATGGCACATTGAGGAACATGTGCGTCTAGACATGGAAAACGATTCACGATACATACGCGGGATAAAGGGCGCGGTTGACGGGTGGCATAATCCCTAGTGGCCCTAGGTGGCCGAACCCAAACCGAGACACGGAAACGTTCATTAGGTAGCATAATCCCTAGTGGTCCTAGGTGACATAAATCCTAAGTGAACACGCTATAGTTCATGGTAAGAAAACACAACTAGATCAAGGGTAGCAGTCCAAAACAACTTCAAGGATGAAATGGTACTACGTTGAGGTGGTATAGATTTACATGGGAAAGCCCGTACGGCCTACGACAAAGGACTGAACCTATACATGGAAAGAAACATACGAGTTGGGAAAACCTACATATGCTATATATTAGGTTGACATGGACCATTACATGACATTGGGCAAGGGACATTCATAGTTAACACATGATGCGGGTTGGGATACTAGTACGAGAGGTGCAGAGCAAATACATACATGATAAATACCATGGGATGTTAGACATGATAGATACCTTGGGGTAGTATACTTGATAGGAACCCGACGATGTGATACCTTGATTTATCTTGACACCGTTGTTTACCATGATACCTTAGTTTATCTTGCTACAGTAGTTCATCCAGTTATCTTGGTTTAGCTTATCTATCTTATCGGCATTCTTATGTTTACTTTCAGTTTATGCATGTCATGTTACCTTTACCTGTTTTTATACTGGAAGTAGATAGGACTTACCAGTCTTTATGACTGACCCCGTTTTGTTTCGCCTCTTTGTCTTCCGTTCCCCCCCCCCCAGGTTTTCAGGGAGGAAATGATGTTGTTTAGTTCGGACCTCTTATGCTTGAAGGTCATCATGTATAGGTTGGTCTTCTCTTGGCTATGGCTGCTTCACCGCTCTATTTTGGGGAATAATTTATGAAAAGATTTTATGCTTCTTTACTATTGCAAGACAGGTTTTGATGTATTCTGATGTAAAAGGCTTTAGACCCTATTTTATAAGGTAATGAAATTTGTTTTACTTCCGCTGTTTTATATATGTTCTGTCTTGTAATATTTTTGTGCATGTTTACCTCGATAATGCTTCACCAAACCTAGTGCATTCCCTTTGTGAGTGACCCTAGCGGAGGTGGGGTGTTACAGTAAAACTGCTTGGAACCGCCCGGCACATCCAGTAACCACAACAACACATATCTAATGTGAGAGGTTGGTGCATTAATAAATTACTTAATGCTAATGAATAAGATGAATGACTAGGGTTAAGTTCATAGGAACACTTAGCCAATATAACGTGAATGACTAGGGTTAAGTTAATAGGAAACACTTAACCAGTATAACATGATGAATGGGTAGGGTTAAGTAATAAGAAACACTTAACCAATATAACTTGATTTGTGGTAAGGTTAAGTTAAAACAAGAGAGAAACACTTAACCAAATATGACTTGATTTGTGGTAAGGTTAAGTTAAACAATAGGGCAAAACTTAACCAGTATGACTTGATTTGTGGTAAGGTTAAGTTAAAACAGGAGAGAAACACTTAACCAAATATGACTTGATTTGTGGTAAGGTTAAGTTAAAAAAAGAGGGAAACACTTAACTAATATAACATGATTTGTGGTAGGGTTAAGTTAACGCAAGAAGGTAACACTTGACCAAAGTAACATGATAAGTAGGTGGGTTAAGTAACTTGAATTGATTGATGACACTTAACTAATACAACATGATGAACACGCGGGGTTAAGTTAACAAGAAACACTTGACCAATACAACTTGATGGGCGAACGGGGTTAAGTTAATAGGAAACACTTAACCAATCCAACATGATAAGTGAGGAGGGTTAAGTTAATAAGAAACACTTAACCAACACGACATGATGAATGGGTGGGTTAAGTTAACATGAATGGATGACACTTAACCAATATGGCATAATGTGCGGGAGGGTTAAGTACATATCAAGTTGGGTGGGTAATATTAGTAAATAAAGGCCTACAAACTTAACCATTAAATAAACATTCTTGAATCAGAAGGAGGGTTAAGTACATATCAAGTTGGGTGGGTAATATTAGTAAATATTGGCCCAAAAACTTAACCATTAAATAAACATGCTTGAATCGAAAGGAGGGTTAAGTACATATCGGGTTTGTGGGTAATATTAGTAAATATAGTCCCACAAAACTTAACCATTAAATAAACATGCTTGAATCGGTGGGAGGGTTAAGCATATCTCGTATAGGTGGGTAATATTTGTATATATAGTCCCACAAACTTAACCAGTAGGAAACCGTAGTAACGGGGACCCATTTCAGCAGTAACCCACATAGATGTATCATGATACCGTGAACTAGGCAGGGTGTGGCACGATTACTGGGCTGATTATAAGAAGTCAAAATGGCGGCGGGGGTACGTCAGTGTTGGTTCCGATGGTTTACGGGTGTGCACATACTCCGGAGGGGGGGAAAGCAGACACTGGGTACCAGTAGTTATACACTGTGTAACTTGAATCGTGTCGGGTTGCTATCATAAGGACTGATAAACCTTATGGTGGGACCAGCACAGGGTATCTACATGCAAGAGAGCGCCGATTGACACAGACACAAGGAAAAATTAATACGAGTAAGGAGCCGATCGATAGAGTGGTAAGGCTACATCAAACATGTTCATGGCAATTAGGCAGATTGAGGTGGAATCCTCACGATATATGTACACCTGAAGGCTACCACAATTGCAAGGGTTGGGATCACATTTCAATATGATTATTTTATATTGATTACTAGTTAGGACACTAGTTAGGTGGTGTAGAGAAGTGAAATGAGTGCGATAGCATATTCAGCCTTATTATCTTATTTCTGGGGTGTCGTCCAATATACAGTTTATTCATCTCATAACCCTTTTTCTTGTTTACATACTAAATAGTCACTGGACTTACCAAACTCATGTCTGACCCATTTTCTTCCGTCTTCTTTTCTTCTGTTCCCCCCTCCCCTCAGGTCCGCAGGGAGGGAACACTTCAGCTTAGATTGGATTATTTCCAACTTGAAGAGAGTAGATGTATTGCTTGGAATCTTTTTCCTTGGGCTATGGCTTTGGATACTCTCTTATTTGGGATTTATTCTGCCATACTGTTGTTTTAATACTTCTTTATGTTTTAATTCAGGACAGAATTTCTACGTATTACTTATAAGTGTGATTGAGACAAGTGTTGTAAAAGTTTGACTGAACCACATTGTTTATAAAATGATTTTTATTTTCCGCTGCTTTATTTGTCTATCTTGTATTTCATCTGCATCTTTTACCTATAATGCTCCACCAAAGTTAAGGCATTCCCTTTGTGAGTGACCTTAATGGAGGAGAATGTTTCACTTGGTATCAGAGCTGAAGGTTACCGGATCAGATAATAGATTTGAAAAATTATTTTCAAAATGGTTTTTAAAGAAGCATTTTCAAAAGAAAGTTTTGTTTTAAAGTCATATTCCCCAAAGCCATAAGCACTATCTTTAGATCCTCTGTTTGAATCCTTGTTTCCTTCTTTCCTGAGTCTCCGGGGCTCCTGGCTTTCTGGGAGGTAACCTCATTGTGACATGGTTCCGTAGGCTCGATGAGACTACGACACCTGTCAAGGGAAAAGAAGTGTCCAACCTCCATCCATAGTCATAGTAGTTTCACCTATGGCTAATTCTCTTCCAAGCTTTGTAGGGTTTCCCGTGCGATGGAGGTAACGTTTGAAAGGCTTGTCAACATGGTTCACAAAGGAGGTAAAGAGAAGGAGGCCAAAGGGGAAGAATCACAAACAAGGGATTGGAATATAAGAAGGGCGGAGGAAATAATAGATCCCGCAACAAGAGGAAGTATATTTTCTGCGGTATAGCGGGTCATTTAATTATAGGAAGTAAAAGACAAGTGCTTGTTTTCAACATGGTGAGGCAGGGTATCTTATCAAGGATTTCCTAGAGGACAAGCACAAGGACAAAGGACAGGATTTTCAGGAACGCAAGTGCATGTTTTCACCGCCAACGCACCTGAGAGAAAGATAGTAAATTTTAGTTTTTCTTTTTGATCATCCTGTTAGTACTCTTTTTGATTTTAGCACTTCACATTCAGTGATATCTGCTTCCGTGGTTGAGTCTCTGCACCTTAGTACTAGTATAATAGAAGATCCCATTATTTTCTCAAATCTGGTTGGTGGTTCGGCTCATTTATCTTTGGTTTGTAAGGATTTGAGAATATCTATATTAAGGATTGATTTTAACTGTAATGCTTATGTTCTTCGTTTCATGGGATATGGGTTGATTCTAGGCATGGATTGGTTAGCTAGTAATTGTGAAACGAGGGTAGTTAGACTTTTTACTTGCCTCGGGAATACCCTCGAGATTTCGTGCGATCCTGAGGGGATCAGTTAGGCTTAGCTACCTAGAATCACTTGATGCATCTATCGATGATTTGCGATCCGTTTGAGTAGTCCACGAGTACGCAGATGTTTTTGATTAGGTTAGGGATTTTCCCCCTAAAACTCGAGATAGACTTCCGCATATATCTAGTTGACAATGCAAAGCCAGATATGCGATGAACGATAGTTTTGGAGAAAGATTGGCGAGGATAGCAAGAGTCGGTTAAGTGCTCAATTGTTTGATTGTTTTGCTAGTATCATCTCACATAAATCTTCCAAATTAAGAGGAGGTATTCCTTGGGTGCTTGTCTGATATTGGTTTAAGCCTTTGGGGCTTGTACTTGAGGGATGTCGAGTTCGACTAGGATGGTTTTCGTGAGAAATAAATGGTTGTGGCAGGCGCCCTAAGTAAGACTGACCTTAAGAGAGTTAAAAAGTACATAGCAACCGTTATCTTTAGACCCTCAAATTTGTGACAAGATGGATAAGCTAAGTAGAGGAGAGACCTCTAATCTTCTTAGTATATACACTTGGTATCATGGCTCACACCTGTTTATCTTGGAAAGATAGTTCGACTACATTGGATACCCTCTAGCATAGTAAGTGATCGAGGTCCAATCTTCACTAGTGAGTTTTGGAAATGGAGGTCAAGAAGCTTCACAACCGTGAAGTTAAATTAGTTTAGGTATAGTGGAGTGAAGCTCAAGAAGACGCGATGTGGGAGACTGAAGATAAGGCACGCGCATCATTCCCTTTTTCTAGAGGGTATATCCTCGATCTCTTTTTCTAGGAATTCTATGCATGTTGTTTATATCTTTTTTTAGGTATATCCTCTAGGTCATATCTTCGATCCTTAGGTAGAAGCCAATGGATGCAAACATGTGTTTGAAACATGTTATGATTGGTGGTTGCAAGTGGCTGCAAGTGGTTGCTAGTGGTTGCTCGTGGATGCATATACACACATTAGGCACTAGATCGGCTCAGTCACTTTCATATTGCATATGCATGAGTGAATTTTTATATATATGAGCTGAAACTTGATGTGTTATCATATCGATGTTGCATTTGTATGAATGATTGTGCACTAATGTAGAAGTTATAAAGTACGATTAGGAATAATTGCATACATGATGGACTCATGGCACTGACATAATTTTCATTGAGGAGGTCAACTGAATCAGTAGACCGCCTGATTTTGCATTAGATAAGGACATGTATACACACTATGCATATGATCATGAAAGCATTAGAAATATTTTTAAGGACAATGGATGCCTGTGATTGAATGGTTGAGTAGATGGATGTTGGATGTTAGGATATGCATTCTTCTTAACTTAGAGAATTCGGGGGCGAAATCCTTTAAGGAGGGAAGAATGTAACATCCCGTATTTTCTGAGAATATTAAAATAACGAATTAAAGAATACTTAATTTTTAAAGTGAGAATTAAGGGAAACGGGTTATGCCATTGCGTTCATCTCGGAATTCTTCTTGGAATAGAGTCCAAGTTTTCGTAAACCGGACTTCGTATAAAGGAGTTATGGCCTTCGGAAGATTCAAGAGAAATTCAGAAAATTATATAGTAAAATAACCAAGACGGGTCGACCTAGAGGTCGACCTATACCAAGGCAGGTCGACCTGGGGGTCGACCTACACCCTCGCCCAGATCCAAAAATGTGACGATACTGACTAGTTATTGAGTCCTTTCTGACCTGTTGCTGAGTCACTAGGGCTTCAGTGACAATTTTGGATAACTCTATCTAGTCTGGACGGTTGTGACTGCTCCTAAAACGATCTAACGACTCACATAAGATTTAACTTCTATAAAAGCAACCCTAATCCTCAAAGCCTAAATCACACAAATTCATTCCAAGGAGCCACCATGTTGCCCATGCTCGTTCTAGCCTAGCCACTATTCCTTATTCAATTAGAAAACGAGTCAAAATCTACGAATCAAAACTAACTTAGAGAAATTGATAGTCTTCTTCAAGGGATTGCTTTTCAAAATCAGAAAACAGATCCTAGAAAACAAGAATTTCTTTTCTTTGTAAGTCCTGTTATTTTTTGGATGTGAACGATTAAAAGTTATGATTTGTAATAAAATGAAAATTAGCTTATTCCTAGTTGTAAGATAATGATGATGCTAATTCATGCCTATTCCTGTAACGATTCTATCGTATATGCTTATGAGATTATTGTGGTCAGTATGTTGGTGTTAAACCACTCATGTATCATGTAAAGTTTGGTGATTTATTCATGTTATGTTACATGCAAGTTGTTTAGCTATGTGGTTATTATGTTGATGTAAACCAATCATGTAAAATTGGTGATTCATTCATGTTATGTTACATGCAAGTTGTTAGGCTATGTGGTTATTATGTTGATGTAAACCAATCATGTAAAATTGGTGATTCATTCATGTTATGTTACATGCAAATTATTAGGCCAATACATGTATTATGTTTAGATTTACATTTAGATCTATGAAAATTGGATCCAAGATTAAAGTTCATATTTACATGCCTTGTTAAACTGGTGTAAAACCATATGCTTAAGACTCATGTTTGTTGGATCCAAAATAAAAGTTCAAATTTACATGCCTAGTTGAACTTGTGTAATTCCTTATGTTTAAGATTCATGTTTATTGGATCCAAATTGCAAGTTTACGTTCACATGTCCAGTTGAACTTGTGTAATTCTATATGCTTAAGGTTTATGTTCATTGGACCCAAAACAATAGTTTACATTTACAAGCTTAGTTGTATTTGGGTAATTTCATATGCTTAGACTCATGCTTATTAGATCCAAAAATGAAAGTTCATTATTTTATTCCACATTTACATGATACATGTTTAGTTAAATCGTTATTATTTTATGTTGTGTGAATGGTATATGCTCCCTTCTTCCCCCTTTTGAATATAAGTTAGGCTTAGTTACGAGCCTAACATTCTATGTGAATTTTGCGAACGTATGCCGGGGGTAACTTTGGGAGAACCTTAAAAATTATTATTATTGGCATAATTTGGCTCATAAATAAATGAATGGTTAGTGGCATAAAAATGGTATAATTTATATACCAAAAATTTTGAATATGATTTAGAGGAAAAATTAGGCATAACTTGAGTGGAAATAAATTGTGGAAAATTTACATATAAATATGAAAAGTAAAAATGTAAATTAAGAAAAAGACGAACATGCCTAACCCGAGGTTAGATTGAGTTGTGGTGTAAAACTGCCTGGAACTGGCTAGCACATCCATTAACCACAACAACACATATCTAATGTGAGAGGTTTGTGCACTATGCCCAAGAAAAACCCGAGGTTAGATTGAGTTGTGGTGTAAAACTACTCGGAACCACCCGGCACATCCAGTAACCACAACAACACATATCTAATGTGAGAGGTTGGTGCATTAATAAATCAATTAATGCTAATGAATAAGACGAATTACTAGGGTTAAGTTCATAGGAGTACTTAACCAATATAACATGAATTACTAGGGTTAAGTTAATAGGAAACACTTAACCAGTATAGCATGATGAATGAGTAGGGTTAAGTAATAAGAAACACTAAACCAATATAACTTGATTTGTGGTAAGGTTAAGTTAAAACAAGAGAGAAACACTTAACCAAATATGACTTGATTTGTGTTAAGGTTAAGTTAAAACAAGAGGGAAACTCTTAACCAATATGACTTGATTTGTCGTAAGGTTAAGTTAAAACAAGAGAGAAACACTTAACCAAATGTGACTTGATTTGTGGTAAGGTTAAGTTAAAACAAGTGGGCAACACTTAACCAATACAACTTGGTTTGTGGTAGGGTTAAGTTAATGCAAGAAGGCAACACTTAACCAAAGCAACCTGACAAGTAGGTGGGTTAAGTAACTTGAATTGATTGATGACACTTAACCAATACAACATGATGAACATGTTAGGTTAAGTTACCAAGAAACACTTGACCAATACAACATGATGGATGAATGGGGTTAAGTTAATAGGAAACACTTAACCAATCCAACATGATAAGTGAGTAGGGTTAAGTTAATAAGAAACACTTAACCAACATGACTTGATGAATGGGTGGGTTAAGTTAACATGAACGGACGACACTTAACCAATATGGCATAATGTGCGGGAGGGTTAAGTACATATCAAGTTGGGTGGGTAATATTAGTAAATATAGGCCCAAAAACTTAACCATTAAATAAACATGCTGGAATCAGAAGGAGGGTTAAGTACATATCAAGTTGTGTAGTATTAGTAAATATAGGCCCACAAACTTAACCATTAAATAAAATGTTTGAATCAGAAGGAGGGTTAAGTACATATCGGGTTAGTGGGTAATATTAGTAAATATAGGCCCACAAAACTTAACCATTAAATAAACATGCTTGAATCGGTGGGAGGGTTAAGTACATCTCGTGTAGGTGGGTAATATTTGCATATATAGGCCCACAAACTTAACTAGTAGGAAACCCTAGTAACTGGGACCCATTTCAGTCGTAACCCACATAGATGTATCATGGTACCCTGAACTAGGCAGGTGGGGCATGGTTACTGTGCTAGTTACAAACAGTCAAAACGGCGGCGGGGGGTACGTCAGTGTAGGTTCCGACGGTTTACGGGCGTGCACGTACTCCGGAGTGGGAAAAAGCAGGCACTAGGTACCAATAGTTATACACTGTGCATCTTGGATCATGTCAGGTGGCTATCATAAGGATTGATACACCTGGTGGTGGGACCAGCACAGGGTATCTACACGCAAGGGAGGGCCGATTGACACGGACACAAGGAAAAATTAATATGAGTAAGGAGCCAATCGATAGAGTAGTAAGGGTACATCTAACATGTTCATGGAAATTAGGCAGATTGAGGTGGAATCATCACGATAGATGTATACCTGAAGGCTACCACAATTGCAGGGGTTGGGATCACATTTCAATATAACTATTTTATATAGATTACTAGCTGGGACACTAGTTAGGTGGTGCAGAGAAGTGAAATGAGTGCGATAGAATATTCAGCCTTATTATCTTATTTCTAGGGTGTCGTCCAATTTACATTTATTCATCTCATAACCCTTTTTCTTGTTTACATACTAAATAGTCACTGGACTTACCAAATTCATGTCTGACCCGTTCTCTTCTGTGTTCTTTTATTTTGTTCCCCTCCTCCCCTCAGGTCCGCAGGGAGGGAACACTTCAGCTTAGATCGGATTATTTCCAGCTTGAAGAGTGTAGATGTATTGCTTGGAATATTTTTACTTGGGCTATGGCTTTGGATACTCTTTTATTAGGGATTTATGGTGCCTTACTGTTGTTTTAATGCTTCTTTATGTTTTAATTCAAAACAGAAGTTCTATGTATTAATTTTAAGTATGATTGAGACAACTGTTGTAAAAGCTTGGATGAACCACATTGTTTATAAAATGAGTTTTATTTTCCGCTGCTTTATTTGTCTGTCTTGTAATTCATCTGCATCTTTTACCTATAATGCTCCACCAAAGTTAAGGCATTCCCTTTGTGAGTGACCTTAACGGAGATGGGGTGTTTCAATATATGACATACAATAATCCCAATAATTAGTTGTATGTCGATCGATTAATTGACATAGTGTTGTTAGCATTAAGTATTTATATTTGATGCTTATGCAGTGTAGAATGCACTTTGGATGATGGTTGATTGTGTTGGATTGTTGTTGTATAATTGTGTGTATGAAATCCATATAATATCATTATATGGTAATTGACTATGTCTGATTGCAGTTCAGAAAGAATAAATATTTTAAAACAACGATTATTTTAAAAGAATGAATATTTTAAAATAATATTCAGTAAAAGATCAAAATTTGATTTTGATGTCCGATTTGGGATGGACAAGAAAATATTTAAATATATAAAGCTGTGTAGATTAGATTAACGCCATTTTGACATGAACGATATTTATATCGATTTTATTCATTTCTATAATGAATATCGTAAAGGAATTGGTTTCAAAATAAAATGTTTTGAAAATACTATCATTTATATATCGATGATATGGAATATTCAATTTTGATTTGAAATTGAATATGAAGTTGAAATCGTTTGAAAAATGAATTTAAAATGATTTGTAAAATATGTCTTAAATGGAAATCGATGAAATATATATATAATATATTATGTATACATATAATGGCCTGAATAGAACGCACCGCGCTGCGGTAGTTCGCGAATTTTGACCCTTTACTTCGAATGGACGTTACGGGAGATCCGACCGTCGGATTCTCCTAAAACTGGAACTGTTGGGTTCGTATCGAAAAGTGATTTCTAATGAATATTAGAGATTTGAAATATAACGGTTGGATTTGGAATTATGTCCAAATCAAATTTGGAAAAGGTCGCTATAAGTGCTGTTCGATGGTCGTTCTAGGAAATCGACGGTATGGGCCTTGATAAAATTATTAAAAATATCAATAATAGTGTAAAATCATAAGAAATGATTTGGAAAGAATTAGGATGAAAAATTCAATATTTGAAAAGATAAAAATAGATTTTTATCGAAATGAACTAGTTTTGAACTAGAATTATATTCCAACTATTTTTAAAAATAAATAAATTGGATTTGAAATGGTTTTAAAAATAAACAGAATTTCCAATATATAAATTGGAAATGGATTTGAATCGAAATTGTCTTCGGAATATTTCGATGTTGGATTTCGTGATTATACATATATTATTATGGAAATTTGAAAGATATATTTATATCGTTATTTCAAATACGATATTTGTTGGTTGTGGTATTTGATATTGAATATAAGCCGGTATATTTTCTATTCAAAGCCTTGTATATTATATCAAATGGGATTTGGGTTTGTCGTGAATGTTGTCTTCATTAACACTGTTCTTAAACCCAGTTGAGAAAAGATTAAATCTTTTTGTTTAGATTTAATGAAGTATACCAACTAATTAATACATAATTGGAATTGAATTGAAATTGGTCCTTGGGTTTATCGTGAATGATGTTTAAAATACACTTGTTCTTTAACCCGTTTAACAATGGAATGAGATTTTGGGTTGTCGTGAATGGTATCTTTAATAATACTATTCTTAGACGCGACGGAGTTAAGAAAATCAGAAACTAACTGGAGATTTGTTAAGTTGAATGGTTTCCTGGGTATTGATCCGATGTTGGTTTCGGCCTTCGGGGTTAATACTTAGGGAATTGTTCACCTGCTAATTTACGGTTAAAGGCTGATGGAATGGAATGAATTTTGGGTTGTCGTGGATTGTATCTTTAATAATACTGTTCTTAGACCCAATGGAGTTAAGAAAATCAGAAACTTACTAGGGATTAGTTAAGTTGAATGGTTTCCTGGGTATTGATCTGATGTTGGTTTCGGCCTTCGGGGTTAATACTTTGGGAATTGTTCGCTTGCTAATTTACGATTAGAGGCTGATGGAATTGAATGTGATTTTGGGTTTATCGTGAACCGCGTTTTAAATAACATTGGTTCTTTAACCTAGTTAAAGACAGGATATGATTTCCTAAGTTAAATAATCATTAATGTTGATTTTTGGGAAGATTAAAACCAATTGGAGTTTTAATGAACCTTTAATTAGATTAAAATGATTGAGAGTGGAGTATCACCAGTTTTGCTCCAGGCGATAGTTAAATCTTTAATTAGATTTGAACGTGAGATGATAATTGAATTTACCGATAACACTGTGGTGTTAGATATGAAGTATTACCAGTTTTGCTTCATAGGATGAATAGGTTGGGATTGGGAAATTAAACAATTGATTTTCGGTAAGGTTCATTAATCCTGACTAGTTTGGATAAACCATAATTTGGTTTGAATTGAAATCTAAAAGGAGATTAAAGAATAAATTTAAAGAATTTATCTTTGATAAAATTAATGGGAACATTTCCCAAAGTATAAGAATATTTGAATAAAGGAATATTCTGGATTGGAATGATGTATGTTGTGCTTTTATAGCACTTGTTTATTATATGCGCGAGTTATTCAGAAAAACCAGGTTTACCCCATTCTGGATAACTGATTCGACGATGTGTTGAGGATGAAGACTGTGGTTGAAGACCGGAGGTCTTCACATCGTTTGGATGATTACTGATGTCCTGATTAGGCTGTACACCCAAGATAAGGTAATAAGTGTTGATCATCCAGACGTACTTCGAGATCGATCGGATATGCGAGGACCCCTTCCCTGCATTGGACATATGGGGGAGGAATGATGTGCCTCCGGTTTCGTTCAGACCCAGAACAAACTTGTTAATGGATGTGTGTCTGACATCGGATTTCATTCTGTGTGATTGATTAACATCGGTTGCATAGCGTGAATTGCCTGTGTGGCATGCTGAGATGCAAATGATCAAGGCTTCTGTTGAAATGAAAAGTCTTGTGGTTGTTGATCAAAGCACGACTTTAATATAGCGTAAATTCGCGAGCTTCACACCTCGGTGTGAACTACAAACGGGAGAGGACGTCAAGGAGGGCATGCGTTTCCTTCTAGCTAGGAGTGGTTTCAGCGTTTTGCAATCCCTGACGTTTTACTTATATGGATGATGGATAGCAAGGCGCCTCGGTCATATCGGTCATTCCGGGGTGAAGGGTTTGGTCGGGATATGACCATTTTACCCCCCATAGGGCGGGGAAACGCATTGTTCAGGCATTTTAATCCACACCGTGTGGACCGGCCCTGACGATCCAAGGCATGTCCGCGCACTTGCCTATGACACAGGCTATAGCGTTTCGAAGTGGTGAGGACGATACCTTGCCTTGGTTCACAGATGGAAATCCAATTTCCAATACGTGACAATTGTGGTTTTGATTGTAGAGCCTAGTATTGACGACATGATATATGGTACCCATGCCGTCTAGGATTGATACATTTATATTTGAAGTTGTTTTATACACTATGCACTTATAATAGTATCTAATGAATTTTTTTAAACGTACCAGGCATATTTGGCTATTATAAGGGAGAATCCTATCCTCCGGCTTGCGTTGCACTGTGTGATGGGACCCGGGTCTTATAATAGCCTCATTTTTCCGAAAAGCATTGCGCTGTTTTGTTATATGCACTGGTATTCTTGGGAGGAAACCCGTTCCATGTTATACGGCGTGGTCCCTTGAAATATCTAATTTAAAGTAAAGTTTTAATAATTGTTTTAGTTCTCACTACAGTCACATGACTAAACTGGAGTTTAATTTTTAACCTAAACTCCGAGTGCCCCTATTTTCCACAGGACCAGCTAGTAGTTTTGGTTTTTCAGATTTATATTCACAGGATCCTGGTTTACAGCTGGAATGATATTCCGAAAGCTCTATATCCGTTTATCTCTTTTAGTTGTGTTTTGTATTATTTTCCACTGCATTGTAATTTTTAAATCTCTGATATTTATCAAATGTATATTATTGGTTCATACTCTGTATATTCTTGTATTTTGATGAAATTGTTGTAATAAGCAATGAAATGTTCTTCTATTTGTGTTCTGATTTGTTTTGTCCTCAAAGACATCCGTCCTTCCTCTTCTCTTTGTAGAACAGGGAAGTTTCGGGTCCTTACAGTGGTATTAGAGCTTTGGTTTACAAAGCTCGGAGAACAAGACACGTTAGAACCAAACGAAATAACTCATCAGAGACTGGATTAGTAATATCCAATGAGAATGACTCGTTAGAGATGGGATCAGTGTTGTCCTAGAACGAGTGTGAAGAGTGATATTTTTTAAAGTAAAAATGAAAACGAATTTTATTTTGAAAATTTAAACCTGTTTATACGTATTTGAATATTTATTTTAAATCGAATTGGACTATCGAGTATATAGAGATTTTAATATATATCTGATCCACGTGTATTGAGGCCTCAAATATACGGGATGGATATAGAATCACACTCTTGTCACTCGAAGATGATTCTGATGATCGCTCGAGCATCATCAGCATTTATGTTCGGGTTTCGAAAGTGGGAGTTCTATATATTTCCAATTGACTGGTGTAAGAACAAAAACTAGATAGGGTTTATTGTTGTAATTTGGCATCAAAAACATGATTTTTGGATACATAAAATCTATAAATTTGAAACGTTACTCAACTAATTGATTGATGGTTGTGTTGTTTGATTATTAGTTTAACTAATGAGATTGTTGAATCTAACATGTACATGAAAGGTAAATTTAGCCAAATCAAGTCAAATTTGAACTAAATTTGAATTTATTGCATTTGCATATATGTACATGTATATACATTGAACAGGTCCTAACAGGGAAGCTAAGCAGAGGAATAAAAGTGTTTTCCCGACAAATAGGTACATGTTTATTGTATTTCTTAGAGTTTTTGATGATTTTATGAGCCGCTTGGCTTTTTCTTTCTGAGATTACAGGGGCCTGTGTGGCAGTTTGGGGATTTTTCCGGTGCTTCTGTACAAAGGAGGTTATGGCAAAAAAAATCAAAAATTTAGGGTGTTAGCCAAATTTTTGAAAAATTTGAAAAGTTCTTGGAAACTGAAAAGTTGAAGAACTTAAGCCATAATTAAAATAATGAAAGTTGAGTTGGTTAGTTAAACAACTTTCAGCTTCGTTCCATTTCGAGGACGAAAAGATTTTAAGTGAGGGAGATTGTAACAACCCGGAAAATCCGAACCAATTTAAAATTTTTGTTTTGGCAATTTTGATGAATTTGTAATGTATAAAATGAATTATTTTAAATAATAACGACAAGAAATTTATTTTGAATAGAATTGGAACGTATATTTTTATTTGAATCGTTGGTAGAATATAAATATTTATTTTTATTTATAAAAGGAATTAGAAATGGAGCGCTAGTTTGAAATTTCAATTTCAAATTTCAAATGAATGTACAAGATCCAAAAAAAACTAGCTTTTGGCGAAACCAAAAATATTAGAATCTATTTTAGAATATCTTTCTAATGAATTTGAAAAATCAAAATTTCATAGCGGGAATCAAAAGTTATGCCCAGTTGAAAATTCAGAATAGTTGCTATGGAAAATATAGCCCTTAAAAATGGAAATTTTGCAAATGACCTGCCTTTTCAACGAAGCCACTTTTGTTGGATCCAAGATGTCAAGTTATTACTAGATTCCAAAATTCGTAATTATTTGAATCAATATGTGAGTGTGGCAAAAGAAAACGTGTTTTGTCAGTTTAAGTCAATTTAGATCGACCAGAAAATGGCCATTTTTCAAACGGGCTCCAAATTTGATGAAATTAGTTTTGTTAGAACCGTATCGTCAATACGAAGCTAGAAATTTTTTTTGGGTATTTTTAGAATTCGTATGCGACCCCAGTAAATTGAAATATACGTTTAAAATTCAACTTAATGATTTAAATGTTAATTTAAATGAAAATTGATGGAATTAGCTTACGAAACATACCCATTGTGTTTGGACTGAGGGTAATTAGCTAGGGATGGCAGGCGGTGGTTCTCGTTTGGAGATCGAAATTTAAAGTTACTTTTTATGATTTAAAATAATATAAAAATATATTAATATATATGGTCAAACCCTTTACTCTCCCTCACCCCGTTACTTCTTAGAATAAAATAAAATAAAATAAAAAGGGGAGAAAGCACATTCGATGAAGCCGCCGCCAGAGGGCTCATCGCGCCGCCGTCGCCTCGCCTCGGAGCGCCACCTAGCCTTCTTCTCCCCCCGACTCTCCCCCTCGTGCGAGCTATAGACCGCGAACCTACCTAGGAACCGACGCAGCCCTCCCCTCTGATGCCCGATGCACCACCCTCCGCAACCACCTCGCCCCTCTCTCCCTCTTCTAGCAAAGCAGCGAGTTCTTCCCTTCTCTTTCCTTTTTAATTTTATTTTATTTATTAAAACTGAGATTTACATGTTATTAAAAAAGAAATTTACATTTTGAAATAAACCGAAATTAGCATTGTTTTAGAATATTTAAACATCAAATAATATATGATTTTTAAATAAGAAAGATCGGATTTTTAAAAAGAAAAAGGTGTGATCTTTATCATAGGAAGGAAGTGATTTTTATCATAGAAAAGAGATGATTTTTATATAAATGATATACGAATAAAAATGTGATATTTATTCTATGTATGAAATATGTTTAAATAATAAAAATATGATTTTTATATTATATAAATAATAAAAATATGATTTTTATATTATAGAGATAATAAAAATATGATTTTTATTATCTAGGAAGCGAAGTAAAAATAGGATTTTCATATGGATGAAAGGTAAATAAAAATATGATTTTTATCGTTTGGATGGCAATGTAAAAATGTGACTTTTATATATTCATTAGCGATAGGCAGATTCGATTTTTATCTACATAGTAGCGGTATAAAAATGTGAATTTTATCTATGTAGCGTTGTTATAAAAATATGAAATAATTTTTAGAAAGATAAAAATATAATTTTTTTGCCTATGTATGTTATTTATAAAATATTCATACAAAGAAATAATTATTGATTGGTTAAAAATATAATTTTTAACATAGGTATACTACATAGATCGACAATCAAAGCACGACGGAGTGGAACCCACGGTGATAACTTCTCAATTTTATTTTATTTTCTAGTTAAAATATATAATAGGATGTAGATGGTGCTTAGCAGCACCCGACACCCGTTGTCCACAGACCATGGACGACTTGTTTGTTTGTTTGGTTATGTTGGGAAAATTGATTGTGTGATGTAGAATGGAATAAAATATTTTATAGTTAAAAATATAATTTTTAACATGTATATGAATAAAATAAATATCCATAAATAAATCAGACGATTTGTTTATGCACACACATTGGACTGATATTGATTGGGACAATAAATTTTAAACATCTCTCAACTGCACAAATAAAAATCATTATTTGTTGATTGAAACCCCACACGGTCATTGGGATGATATATGACATACACTAATCCCAATAATTAGCTGTATGTCGACCGATTAATTGACAGACTGTTGTAAGCGTTAAATATTTATATTTGATGCTTATGCAATGTAAATGCACTTTGGATGATGGTTGACTGTGTTGGATTGTTGTTGTATACATGTGTGTATGAAATCCATATAATAACATTATATGGTAATTAACTGTGTTTGATTCCAGTTCAGAAAGAATAAATATTTTAAGATAATGATTATTTTAAAAGAATGAATATTTTAAAATAATATTTAGTAAAAGATCAAATTTTGATTTTGATGTCCGATTTGGGATGGACACGAAAATATTTAAATATATAAAGCCGTGTTGATTAGATTAACGCCATTTTGACGTGAATGATATTTATATCGATTTTATTCAGTTCTATAATGAATATCATAAAGGAATTGGTTTCAAAATATAATGTCTTGAAAATACTATCATTTATATATTGATGATATGGAATGTTCAATTTTGATTAGAAATTGAATATGAAGTTGAAATCGTTTGGAAACTGAATTTAAAACGATTTATAAAATATGTTTTGAATGGAAATCGTTGAAATATATATATAATATATTATATATACATATAATGACCTGAATAGAACGCGCCGCGCTGCGCCAATTCACGAATTTCGACCCTTGACTTCGAATGGACCTTACGGGAGATCCGACCGTCAGATTCTCCTAAAACCAGAAACGTTGGGTTTGTATCGAAAAGAGATTTCTAATGATTATTAGAGATTTGAAATCTAACGGTTGGATTTGGAATTATGTCAAAATAAAATTTGGAAAAGGTTGATGTAAGTGAAGTTTGATGGCCGTTTATGGAAATCGACTGTACGGGCCTAGATAAAATTATTAAAAATATCAATAATTAGTGTAAAATCATAAGAAATGATTTGGAAAGAATTGGAATGAAAATTTCCATATTTGAAAAAATAAAAATAGATTTTTATCGAGTTGAACTAGTTTTGAACTAGAATTATGTTCCATTTATTTTTAAAAATAAAGAAATTGGATTTGAAATGGTTTTAAAAATAACCAGAATTTCCAATATATAAATTGGAAATGGATTTGAATCGAAATTGTCATCGGAATATTTCGAAGTTGGATTTCGTGATTATACAGATATTGTTATGGAAATTTGAAAGATATATTTATATTGTTATTTCCAATACGATATTTGTTGGTTGTGGTATTTGATATTGAATATAAGCCGATATATTTTCTATTCAGAGCCTTGTATTTATATCAAATGGGATTTTGGTTTGTCATAAATGGTGTCTTCATTAACACTGTTCTTAAACCCAGTTGAGAAAATAATAAATCTTTTTATTAAGATTTAATGAAGTATACCAATTAATTAATATTTAATTGGAATGGAATTGAAATTGAATTTTGGGTTTATCGTGAATGGTGTTTTAAATAACACTTGTTCTTTAACCCGATTAACAATGGAATGAGATTTTTTGTTGTCGTGAATGGTATCTTTAATAATACTGTTCTTAGACCCAACTGAGTTAAGAAAATCAGAAACTAACTGGAGATTAGTTAAGTTGAATGGTTTCCTGGGTATTGATCTGATGTCGGTTTCGGCCTTCGGGGTTAATAATTAGAGAATTGTTCACCTGCTAATTTACGGTTAAAGGCTGATGGAATGGAATGAGATTTTGGGTTGTCGTGGATTGTATCTTTAATAATACAGTTCTTAGACCCAACGGAGTTAAGAAAATCAGAAACTAACTAGGGATTAGTTAAGCTGAATGGTTTCCTGGATATTGATCTGATGGTGGTTTCGGCCTTCGGGGTTAATACTTTGGGAATTGTTCACTTGCTAATTTACGGTTAGAGGCTAATGGAATGGAATGTGATTTTGGGTTTATCGTGAACTGTGTTTTAAATGACTTTGGTTCTTTAACCCAGTTAAAGACAGGATACGATTTCCCAAGTTAAATAATCATTAATATTGATTTTTGGGAAGATGAAAACTAAGTGGAGTTTTAATGATTCTTTAATTAGATTGAAATGATCAAGAGTGGAGTATCACCAGTTTTGCTCTAGGCGATAGTTAAATCTTTAATTAGATTTGAACGTGAAATGGTAAATGAATTTACCGATAACACCGTGGTGTTAGATATGAAGTATTACCAGTTTTGCTTCATGGGATGAATAGGTTGGGAGTGGGAAATTAAACAAATGATTACTTCGGTAATGTTTGTTAAACCCAACTAGTTTCAATAAACCATAATTTGGTTTGAATTGAAATCCAAAAGAAGATTAAAGAATTTATCTTTGATAAAATTAATGGGAACCTTTCCCAAAGTATAAGAATATTTGAATAAAGGAATATTCTGGATTGGAATGAGGCGTATATTGTGTTTTTATAGCACTTGTTTATTATTTATGCGAGTTATTCAGAAAGACCGGTTTTACCCCATTCTAAATAACTGATTCGACAATGTGTCGAGGATGAAGACAGTGGTTGAAGACCAGAGGTCTTCACATCATTTGGATGATTACTGATGTCTTGATTGGGCTATACACCCAAGAAAAGGTAATAAGTGGTGATCATCCATACGTACTTGGAGATAGACCGGATATGCGAGGACCTCTCCCCTGTATTGGACATATGGGGGAGGAATAAGGTGCCTCCGGTTTCGTTCAGACCCAAAATGAACCTGTAAATGGATGTGTGTCTGACATCAGATTCCATTCTATGTGATTGATTGACATCGGTTGCATAGCGTGAATTTCCTGTATGGCGTGCTGAGATGAAAATGATCAAGGCTTCCATTAAAAAGCAGAGTCTTGTGGTTGATGATCAAAGCACGGCTTTAATATAGCATAGCTTTTTGTAGCGTTAATTCGTGAGCCTCACACCCCGGTGTGAACCAAAAACGGGAGAGGACATCAGGGAGGGCGTGCGTTTCCTTCTAAATGGATTGGTGTTAACGTTTTGCAGGCCTTGACGTTTTACTTATGTGGATGATGGATAGCGAGGCGCCTCGGTTATATCGGTCATTCCGGGATCGATAGTATGGTCGGGATATGACCAGTTTATGCCCCATAGGGTGGGGAAACGCATTGTTCAAGCATTTTAATCCACTCCGTGTGAACCGGCCCTGACGATCCAAGGCTTGTCTGCGCGCTTGCCTGAGACACAGGCTAGAGCATCTCGAAGCGCTGAGGAAGATCCCTTTCCTTGGTTCACAGATGGAAATCCAACTTTCAATACGTGACAATTGCGGTTTTGATTGTAGAGCCTAGTATTAGCGACATGATATATGGTACCCATGCCGTTTAGGATTGATACATTTATATTTGAAGTAGTTTTATACACTATGTACTTATAATAGTATCTAATGATTTGTTTTAAACGTGCCAAGCATGTTTATCTATTATAAGGGAAAACCCTATCCTCCGGCTTGCGTTGCATTGTGTGATGGGACCTAGGTCTTATAATAGCCTCATTTTTCCAAAAAGCATTGTGCTATTTTGTTTTATGCACAGGTATTCTTGGGAGGAAACCCGTTTCGTGTTATACGGCGTGGTCCCTTGATATATCTGATTTAAAGTAAAGTTTTAAATAACTATTTTAGTTCTCACACTAGTCACATGACTGACCTGGAGTTTATTATTTTAACCTAAACTCTGGGTGCCCCTGTTTTCCATACGGGCAGCTAGTAGTTTTGGTTTTGCAAATTTATATTCACAGGATCCTGGTTAATAGCTGGAATGATATTCGGAAAGCTCTGTATCTGTTTATCTCTTTTAGTTGTGTTTGTATTATTTTCCGCTGCATTGTAATTTGTAAATCTCTGATATTTATCAAATGTATATTATTTGTTCATACTCTGTATATTCTTGTTTTCTGATGAAATTGTTGTAATAAGCAATGAAATGTTCTTCTGTTTGTGTTCTGATTCATCTTGTCCTCAAAGAAATCCGTCTTTCCTCTTCTCTTCGGAGACCGGGGAAGTTTCGGGTCCTTACATGAGCAGACACCTAAAATTTCTCCACTATTTAATTCTTGTTTAAGCTATGCGTATATCGACATGAATCCCTCAATTTGAATTCAAATACTGAAGGGTTAAAAGTAGTTTGGTTAGGAGTCGAGGGTTTAATAACATGAGACAGTAACTAGAAAGAAAGAAGGGAGAAAACTACAATAACTAATATAGGTGAGTAAACAACTACACTCTTCTATTCAAAATTTATTGCATAGTGGTATGGCTTTCTGATTCAACATTTGCATTCATGTTGTGCTACTGATTGATATAATACCATAAACATGGTCATTTTTGTCGAGCGACGATAAGGAAAATTAGAATGCTACGGTTGTTCTAGGGTGTCTTGGTTTGGCGGCAAACTGCAAGCAGGTCAGGGCAGTACATAGGAGCGCACCAGTGGTAATCTGAGGGGAAGAATGTCTGCAATCTTAGGAAGAAGTATGGTCTTGATCGGTAGGGGCATAGTAGTGGTATGAGGCATTTTCGGTAGTAGTTGTCGTTCATGAGGGTCAGACCTGAACACTAAATTTAGAAGCAGTGGTAAAAACGTGGTTTCAGGTGATGGAGCAGAGTTCCGATAGGAGGATGGGATGTGTGGAGATGACCAAAATGGCGCCGTAGTGATGTGTGCATGTGCACGGTGTAGGTCAGTGCACAAAAATGGTAGAAGACCGGGGACATGGGAGAAGAGAAAGGAGATGGGATCAGAAGAAAAGGTGTGCCAAACATGCAGATCCGTGTTTTCCAATGCCAGGCTCATGTTTGGCATGACAGAGGGAGAAGTATCACAGTATAAAAAAAAATCATATATTTATACTTAAACCCAGGAAGGTGTTTACTTATTTCTTCCTAGACAATAATTAATTCTAATAAATCATCTCTGGACTTTACTTCTGTTTTAATTTGCTCAACTTTTATCTCTTGTTAGGTTTTCCAGCCTTTGAAATATTTTCCTTTGCCGATTTTGTTGCATATTAGTTGATTTTTCAAGGATGGTAGACTGACAGAAACTTGTTTATGTAAACAACATAAAAAGTGCTAAAGTAATTGGTAAACTGTTGTCGTTACATCTCCGTTTTGATTTCAACGTTGAGGCATCTAGATCATTTGTAAACAACTTTCATAACAGTGATGATATCTAAATTTTCAATTATTAACCCTATGCATTTGTATAATACAAATACATAGAGAGAATGGTGTAGATGGAAGTCAGTTGGCATCTGGATCGTTTTGTTTCCAGACTTGCATTTACGTGGGTTTCGTTCAAACATTTGGCATGGCAAGAAGAAAGAAAATCAGACAAGAGGGAAATTTATGAGCATAGCGTTATGATCCACATTTTCAGTATGTCAGGACCGTAATTTTTCACATGTTCAAACATTTGGCATGGCAGTAAAATAATGTATGGTTGGGCGGAGATTTTTAGTGACCAAAGCGGTATGATCACTATGTTTTTAAGCCACTTGACTGGAAGAGAAATAGGATAGAAGCATGGGTGTTGGGCTTATTTCAGGGAAATGGGCTTCGAGCCTGACTGTATTAAAATTAATAAATATTTGTTTTAAAAGTTTACGCTCTCTTTTTATCATTTTTATAATACAAATAAGGAGTGAATTCACTTAATTATTTTACAGTGAACGACAATTTAAATTTGGATAAAGTCATGAAGTAGTAGACCGTGCTTGGGTTAGGGAATTCGTGTTATTTAAGTTAATCGAATTTTAAATATAATTGATTGTTTAATATGAGAAAATAAGAAACAAATAAGGAAATAAAAGAAGAAGGATCGGGAATGTACCGGATTATTTCGAAATTGCAGAATTAATCATCAGGTTGTACGTTAAATTTAGTGAAGTCAGAATAAATGTTTAAATAAAATTAAATAATTTATTGTCAAAAAATTGGGATAATATATTGTCTAAGATCAAATATGTTCAACCTATTATTAGTTCGAGATCAATCGTCTAATCTTCATTGATTTATTATTGTTATGATGAATGATTATTGTTAAATTGCCCGTTAAGCTATGAAGTGATAAATCGAAATTAAACTAGTTAAAATAAAACATCAACATGTTTTATTTGATTCTAATCATCTTGTGCTGATTAGTGTTCTAAAATCAGAATTTAGATTTATATAAGATAACTAATTTGAATAGGAAAGTCATGAAAATTACATTAAATATTTAATAATTGTGTAGATGTTTTACTCATTTACATTGTTTAAATTTGATAGTCATCTACTATCAAATAGATATTCCTTACGTGTTAATTCGAAGAGACCAAGATGGTAACTAGACCCAAAACCACTTCGAATTGACTTTACGTAAACTAACCTGCAGGGACGTCCTAAAGAATTGAAGACTGTAGATCCTCGTGAGCGGAAGAAATACTTATTGATATTCTCTGGTTAGCTCCCAAAGATATTTCAGAAGTGATTCTATTGTGATTGAAATATTCAGATTGCAAGGACTATTCATTACTGATCCATAGGGTGATTCCAATACTGGATGCAGTAGGAGAGTGCCTTCGGTTCATCATGTTCCTCGATGACTTGTATGGACAAATGACTGATAGAGTATTTCCTAAAAATCACATAAGTTGATTTTTACAAATATAATCGAGTTGGTGGCAAAGAAGGATACTTATTTTACACCCAGAGTTTATTTGTGGACGTCAATTAGTGATTTGACAATCTGATAATGTGGAATTCAAAGTAAATGGTGGCCAGATATTGTAAAGGTAAATTCTAACCTCAAGCCTCATCAACCGAAAAATGACAAAAATCGGGCAGGCAACATGGCTATGTGGGTCGCTCCCATTAGGGTGTATAATTGCCTATCTAGAGAAATTCCATTTGTTTCTTTACTCTTTTTGATGCTGTTCCTTTTTCGGGAAATGGCTGTCGTACACAACCATTGGTGATATACATTCGATACACTCTAGCGAAATGAGTGGTCAGTCATGTGTGGGCCGGGTTGCAAGACGTTCTTATTGAACCCAGTGTATTCCCCTCTAGAGATTCACTATTGGCTGGTGGTTCCATACCTTGTCATAGTCGGAATCCAATCTCCAATAAGTGCCCGCGGTTTTGTTTGTATACTATATATGTGGAACGTGTGATGCAAGCGTTCCGCTAGATTGATATTTATTTAGACATTATTATAATATCAGGGAAAGATATGATTTCAAAAATGCTTTGGGTTATCATAAGGTAAAAATCATCCGTATTTATGTGTGAATTGGTCTTACGATTATCATTTATTTCAAATGGATTTTTAGATGTTAAATCAATCTGTTTTAAATTTGTTTACTCACACCAGTCCCATGACTGACCCTGAGTTTATTCTTTCTGTGTTTCCCTAAACTCTTAGGTGCTCAAATTTGTACAGGCAGTCAAGTAGTGTAAGATTTTACAAATATCTTCAAGGAGCTTGGAGCAGGAGCTTCAATAGATATAGAGTTTGTTTCCACTATATTGTGTATATGTTGTACTCTAATGATGTGTATAAGTACAGATACCAGTTTTGTATTTCTAGTATTGTTATATAATATATCTTATTCAGTTTCGCTGTGAGATTCGTAATATTCTAATTATGTGGTGTTCTTATTTTTCTTCTATTCTAACTTTCTATCTCTCTACTTCTCACCCTCTAACTTCTTTCCATTAACGATTTGTTAATTTCTGGTGTTTGATTAGTCGGTATGTGATACATGATATTTATTTGTATCGATGATTAGGATCGAGAATTTTCGGGCCGTTGCAGTTTGTATTAGAGAAATGGTTTAGTAATAACCTTGGCTCGGTGGCGTGACTCGATAAATATAGGGTTATTTTTACCCTAGATTGAGTTTGAGTGTATATATATGAGCGCGTATTCGTAAATTGATATAAAAATTATTTATATTGTGTTGATTGGTTTATCGAGAGTTTTATGAATTCTGATCGATATGGGGTTGCAAACTTTATCGGTAGGTGTTTCTAAACTCTTGAACAGAGTAATCTAACGCAGTATTATTTTAAAAGATGGGTGAGTGAAATAACTATACCTAAGATTATATTTTGATATAGAAAACAATTTTCAGAGATTATTATAAATGGATGTGTTAGTAGCTATTATAATCTGGTATCAGATTATAAAATTGAGATATGGACCAAATGGAAATTGTATAAGAATAAAATATACAAATGAGACGAACCAAAACTAAATTCAAACTATAACTTGAATTTGAAATCCCGGGAAGTTAGAAAGATATTGTAAGGAATATTATCAAGTAATATAATATTATTTGATAATGTGAATCGTTTTAAATTGGATTTTGGAAGTAATATAGCATTGAACTCATCCAGTCGCTTGGAAATAATATTGAGAATAACAGCATAATCGTCAGTATCTTATTTTCGAGTTCCTAAGTTATTGATTACTATCTTAGAAAGATTTTTGAAGGAGGATTATTTGAAAGAAACGAGTTGTTGAAAATTTAATGGAATGAAAATATGGGATTTCAAACTAATTTGATACAAAAACCAGGAATTTGGATTCAGGTACTTAAAAATTAAAGTAAAACAAGTCAAGTAAAATGGACTAGAATTGATTGAGGATAAGTTAAATAGAGCTGAGTAGGTAAGTTAAACTGGTTTGGAGTTTAAAAAAGAGAATTTTAAGTAGATTAATATATTTGAATAAATTTGGTTTGAACTCTTGAAGTAAATAAGTTTTGGGATTATTTTCCCATATATAATCAGGAGTATTTTCTTAAAATAAGAAAATGGAGTTATATAGATTGATAAGGGATTAAGATACCAAGTTAAGAATTTGGAACATAACTGAAGATTGATCGAGATAAATAATTTTCTAAGTATTGATCTAACGTTGATTTCGGTCTTCGGGGTTGATACTTAGAGAATTTTTATTTTTAATAATTTACAGTTAGGAACTAATAAATGTGGAAGAATAGTGATGTGTGAATATGAAATGGAAATGTTTTCCAAGTGCAATAACAAATATTTCTAGCCATGGAAATCAATATGTTTGATACGAGTCTCTGATTTATTAATATAACTGGAATCTCCTCATACTCTTTAATTTCGGGGATGAAATTCTTTTAAGGGGGTAGATTGTAACGACCCAGTTTTTGGACTAGTTTTACAATCTAGAATGTATAGAGTATACTGATAATTTAATATAATTAAATAATTTGAGATTTATGTATTTGGGAATATATCAGATAAATATATTTGTTGACGGTTCAAAATTTCTTAACCAATATACATAAGTGTATATAATAAATAATTGATATTTATCCTTTGTTTGTGTTTCTAAATTCTTTTAGAACTTGTATGAAATAGATTACTTAAGCCAGAAAATAAAAGAGAGATATAAACTAAATACAAGAATTACATTAATGAGATCAAACTCATCTAGATTAGAAGGATTATTTTAACTTGACGTATTCATATATAATATATAATCATGTGTATGTTGTTTAACACCACTTGTTTACACTTGAACTTGCTTTTGAATTCATGAAAATATGGAGTTACATAAGTAACTAATGGGAAGAACACTTGCTAAATTCATATGTAAGTACATATAAGATCATGACTTCAAATTCATAAAAAAACGAGACTAGTAGGAATCAATAGTTTCTTTATATATGTCAGATAAAATAAAACAAATGTATATGTAAACTATTAAAACAAGAATGCAAGAAAAAATATGAAGTATAAGTAAAACAAGGTGACATGAAAGAAAGCATAGCCTGTACTAGTGTTGAAAATAGGAAACTAGGCATTTATTTGAAAAGAAGCCTAGACATGAAGTGAACAACTCCTAAAGAAATCTGCAAAAGTAATATCCTCAAGATTTGAGACAATATATCCTGTACACATCCCTTTAAATATCATACATAGTTAAAATGGAAAGATTTGAAGAATCTTGTTCCATATGAGGTCTGAATATAAGAACAGCTGAATAGAAAGGAGCCATTAATGAACTTAGTTTCTTAGGAACTAAGGGTTGATTTATTAATGTATATAGGGTACAAATAGATGGTTTTTACAGCTAAAAAATATGGCTAGGCTATGAATTAGGAGAAAGATTGATGACAATAAGAGAATGGTAACATCAAACATCACACACATCTCCTCATAGTTGTTGCAAACGTGCCCTCCTCACTTAACACCTACCCGATTTAAGCCTCTAATCTTACATCTATAAATAGCCATTGAAGCCCATAATTCACACATTAGTTTAACTAGAAACAAGAGTGTACAAAATAAAAATAGAGTATGAAAAATGGGAGAAAAACAAATGAGAAACAGACAGCAAAAACCCGAAAGAAAGATTAGCAAAACTGTGACGGCCCGCCCTGAACCAGCCGACATTTCCCCGAAATGCGTTGTGCCAATGCCCGACTAGCACGAGACGGTCGTCAAAAGAAAAGGGTTGGAACGATGAATCACCAAAGAACCTGTAATATATCTCACAGTGCATGGAATAAAATATAATAATAACATAACTTGACTTAAAACAGGCGAGACAGTGCATAAGCTGAAAACTAAACCATCATAGCAGCGGAATCCAAAATGCATCTTATGATCCAAACCATTATTACAACTTCAAAATACTGTCTCTAAAACAAAATAGAAAAGGTACACTACTAATGCCCAAAGTAGTAACCAACAACAACACAAGGAGAATATATGTGAATAGTACGTGGAAGCCTCATGCTCGTCTCCGGACAGCTACTCATGCATAACCACCTTACCTATCTCTAGTCTGCTCGTTTAGGAGCACCTAGAGTAATAAGAAGAGACATAAAACTCTGGGTCAGACAAAAGTCTGGTATGAGCGATAGCAACAAAATAAAACAATAACAGGTATAAGTAATCATACCTGAACCTGAACCTGCAACCAAAAAGTTAGCATAACAAGATGTACAGTACTCTAAGTTAACACTAACATATAGTGTAAAAATGGGAGAGTGGGTGTCATGGAGATAGCAAACATCAAACATAGCAACCATCCTCACGTCTCTCACTCAGTGTGTAAAGCATACGATATCCACCGCTTTGATCACCAAATCCATTGGAGCCATGACGACAACTCCGTACAACTATTTCTATGACCATACTTCCTTGGTCTATAGTCAATAACCCTACCTAGTCCACACATCCCTGTCTCTAGGTTATGGGCCAACCAGTCCACACTTCCCTGGCTCTGGTTCGTCTGCATGCCCCCTCTTTCCAACGGTGAACCAAAGTTATAGATATCGATAATAACCCCATTGCACACGTCCTACAGCAAAGTCCAACTCTAGAAGTTAACTCGTTGGTTCCAATCTGGATCCTGAGTAATAACTTCCTACTTTGACTTCCTTTGCATCTCGAGTTTTTAGTCTCCTCCGGTTCGGTTCGGTTCTTCCATCTTACTTCATTTCGGTTCAATGATCTTCCTAAAGCGGTTTTGTTAGTGACCATCTCTAGTGGGCCGGGCCGGTTCATGGGTGATGCAATGGCTCGGGTGCATGAAGCGCTTCGTGGTGCTCCATTCGGTTCGGGTTTCGATGCATGCTCGATTAGGAGGCGGTTCGTGGTGCTCCATTCGGTTCTGGTTTGGATGCACACTCGATTAGGAGGCGGTTCGTAGTGCTCCATTCGGTTCGTGTTTGGATGCAAGCTCGATTAGGAGGCAGTTCGTGGGTGTCGGTTCGTAGTCCTCATATGGGTCCGGTTCATGACTTCCTGCTCGTGGCACTCCTATTCGGTTCGTGGTCTTCTTGTCAGCTCGTGGGTGCATCAGTTCGGGTTCGGAGCAAAGGGTCGGTTCGTGAGTCCTGGCATCGGCTCATGGTTACTTCCACTGATCCGGGTCGCACACCCTATCATGAGCCGCTATCACAAGCCAGTCCAATCCGAGCTCCTGCGCAACTTCCAACAAGCTATTCACGCCACACGATGGCGTTTTCGACCATTTTAACTTTCCTATGCAACCGTAAAACATTGCAAACAGTACTAGTAACATGTGTAGTCAAAACATTAAGCATATAGGTTATTTTAGATCAAACATGCCCAAAACTATGATTTTCCCCTTAATCCCCTTAACCATGTTTTAACTATAGGATTAGCAAACTAAATCCAAATTAACCCAAAATTTCAAAAGAGGCATAAAATAATATTTTAGAAGTTTCACGTATTTTTCCAGATTTGTATGATGCCTAATTTCGCTAATTATCACTAGTCACCCCTAAGTAGCCGTAGTTAGTGAATAAATGTAAAACTCACTCACCTTAGCCACAAATGAATCTTAGATTTGAAACTATGACTGATATGGCACGAATTCCAATCTATAACAACAGCTCTATCTCTAATTTGATGCTAATTTCTCTTGGTTTGATATAGTTTTGCTTAATTAGTGATTATGAAGCAATTAGAATGAGATTTGGGAGACAGAGGCCATTGCTAGGGTTCAAAGAATGTAAGTGGCGGCTAGAAAACTGAAATGAAATGTTTTCCCAAGCCCTTTCAGCCCTTCCATAACCCTAATCCCAAAATGGGTTTTAGGCCTAACCACTAATCACCTAGTTAAGCCCGGTTAAGCCATTTTCAAATTTTCAAACCTTATTTCATCCATATCTCCCAAATGGTAAGCCCGCTCGATTAATGGACCACTCAACGGAAGATTAAACCATCATCTGAATCCAATGGAAGTGGTTTTAGGTCAAAACTCCTTACCAATCAAAAGTTATAGGCGAAACAAGATTCACTAGGTGTAACACCCCACCTCCGTTAAGGTCACTCATAAAGGGAATGCCTTAACTTTGGTGGAGCATTTTAGTAAACAGAACAGAAACTTACAAGACAGATAAAATAGTACTTGAAAAATTTATAACTTTATTTCAACAGAAACCAAAATAAACTTGGTTACATCCTTTCAAATCACATTATCAGAATTCAAGTACAAAATATCAGTCTTGTACAAAAGCCTTCAGAATGCCTAGTTTAAAATCATAATCCCCATAGAACGGAAGCTATACAGAGCCAAGCCATAATTTAAGCACTTCAACCAGAAGAAATCCGGATCAAGCTAAAGTATTCCCTCCTTGGATAACCTGGGGAGAAACGGAAGAAAGGAGGCGAAACAACAAGGGTCAGACAAAAAGTCTGGCAAGTCCAGTGATTTTCAGTTATGAACAGATAATAATAACATGACATGAAAATAAAACTGGATGAGAGATAACTGTAATAGGTGTAGCAGATATAACAGAAGAACAGAATGACATAAGCTATTTCTTTACACTTCTCTGCACTAATACTAGTTTAACAGGATTAGGTGTCACCCTAATGTCTAAACTGAAACAGAAACGGGTACAGAATAATTTTCACAGAAGAGAATGCTAGTAATGGGCCTTTACCACCCGAATAGAAACAGACAGAAGCAGAAACAGATTAATTCCTACGGAAACAGAATGTAGAATTAGGTGTACACTAGTAATTGGGCCTTTACCACCCGAACAGAAACAGACAGAAGCAGAAACAGATTAATTCCTACGGAAACAGAATGTAGAATTAGGTGTACACTAGTAATTGGGCCTTTACCACCCGAACAAAAACAGACAGAAGCAGAAACAGATTAATTCCTACAGAAACAGAATGTAGAATTAGGTGTACACTAGTAATTGGGCCTTTACCACCCGAACAGAAACAGACAGAAGCAGAAACAAATTAATTCCTATGGAAACAGAATGTAGAATTAGGTGTACACTAGTACATGGGCATTTACCACCTGAACAAACGGTACCACGCAGAAACAGGCAGGTGTTGCCACCCAACAGAAACAGACGGTACCAACAGAAATAGATAGAACTAAGTGTACCCTAAAACCCTACCCCAAGCGATCGGCTCCCTAATACATAAATATCTTGTGTCGGCCCCACAATAGGGTGTATCATTCCCTAAAGTGACAACCAATTGGCATAGACCTATTTACAGATGTCACGGCGTCTTACATCCTCAGAGGCAGACCGGGATCCATGCACGCACATGACCCGGTTGGAACGCACCATCAACACCCCTCGCCATTATCAGAATGAACCGCTTATAATTAGTTCAGTAAGCGTGCCCGGACCCTACCTACTATTGGGTCAAAGTTTTGATACCAGAAAGGGTTATTGACTAATATGGGTCCCAAACAACAGATGACACAAGTAATTCCCCTCCTAACCTTGTGTCCCCAGACTAACAGATTTCAGATTAACTTTTTTACAAGTTTCAGACATACAGAATTCAGATCAACTAGTTCACAGACAAGTTTTCAGACTAACAGATCAGATTATGCAGATTTAACAAACTTACAGATTAACTGGTTACAGATTATCTAACTTTATATTGGGCCTACGGATTCACGAAACGGGTTTATCAGATTCATTGGTCCAATTGGTTTAACCTTACCCAACACGTTTTAGACATCATAATTATCTCAGATTTTCATTAATTAAATATTGATACCCAAACCTCTCACATTAGACTGACAGTTTGCGGCTACTGGTTAGGCCGGTTGGTTCCGGGTAGGTTTCTGTTGCAAACTGAGTCTAACCTCGGGTTTCAAGCACGTTATGACTAACTTCTCACATTAGAACCTATTGTTTGCGACCACTGGAATATGCCGGGCGGTTCCGGGCAGAATTACGCCGCAAACTCATTCTAACCTCGAGTTAGCCATGTTTATCTTTGTGGCCAATTTATTAATGATTTACCATTTATACCCACGCCTAATATGCATGTCAATTATTCATAACTATAGCCAATTCAGATTATGTCAATAGCGGACTAATTATATCAACTCAACAGATATTGCAGATAACAGATTTTTCAGATTAGGCGACTTAATGGATTTAGCAGATCAAGCAAACTAGCAGATCTAGCATTTTCAACAGACTTAGTAGATGACAGATTTGGCAGATGAACAAATCTAGCAGACTAGGCAGTAGAGCAGAACTAGTAGATTAAGCAATATAACAGAACTAGCAGATTACGCAATATAGCAGAACTAGTAGATTAGGCAAATATAACAGATTTAATCATTCCTTAAAGTTTCACAAACATACCTTGCCTAATTTTAAATTTTGCCTAAGCATGCCTAAATAATTGTCATGATTCACACTATGATCATATACCAAATATAACCATCGATTACTATGCATGTCATATATCCCAAAGATCCCTTACTTAGGTGTTTACTTACATTTAATAGATGTCCTACCTTAATGTAAACCTTTATACCTAAGCCATATTTTCTTTGTCTCAAGTCATATGTTAACATACCATGGTTCCTCTTCTTCCAATTCACAGAATATGCATAGATCTAAATCTAGTTTACAACCTATGTCCTTTTTCTTAAATTAGTCACAGATTAACCATGTCCAATTATTCCACATTCATTATTTGTCCCAAACATTTAAGCGTTCGTGCGTTAATTTCTTAGGAGATTGGCGCAGGCTCGTAGTAGCCTGGCTATAGAACAGAAAGAAAAAGAGATACAGAATAAAATAGATCATAACAGAACATACACAATCTCAAATTCAGATTTACAATCATGTCACAATTATGATTAAAGTTTATATCGGAAAATAACTGCACTTGCCTTGGTTGGATTAAAGAAAGAATTTTAATTATTGTTGAATCGTTGCAGAAGCTTTAATCTCTAATTTGAATTGAGTTGCTTAGGTTGATGTTGATTAGCTTCTAGTTTTGATTCCAGTAGAGTAGCGATGCCATTTTTATTTTTATTTAGAACAGAGGCAGAGAAGAAGAAGAATAGAATTGTGTGTAGAGAAGGCTAGGTCTTAGGTTGTTTTTATAGGTGTAGCAATTCATTTCAGCCATCAGATTAACCCTGAAACCAATCCGGACCATCAAAAATCGTCCCTGGGCTTCAAAAACGTGTTCTGGACCGAAACAGGCCGACCAGGTCGACCTGTAGGGGGGGAGGTCGACACTATAGTCGATCCCCATGGGGGAGGTCGACTCCCAGGTCGACCCCCTGGTCGACCTGGCCCCCAGGTCGACCCCCAGGTCGACCTGCCCAGTTCTGTGCTGACCGAAACCTTCTGAATCTTCCACAGGCCATAACTTCATCCAGACTCCGATTTTCGAAAACTCAGACTCTATTTCATGTAAAATTTCGAGAGGAATGTAATGGTGATGTCCATTTTACCTAATTCCTGATTCTTAAATTAATTATCCTCATTTTACTATCTTTTTTGTTACACACACCGTTATCGAACTAATTTTTCTTCTCTTTCATGTATTAATTAATTCTTCTTATGCATCACCATTATTTACCTATCATAAGCATATTTTCATATATTTTATTTCATTTTTAATTATACTTAATAATGCGGGGTGTTACATTCTCTCCTCCTTAAAGTATTTCGTCCCAGAAATCTTCAAGTTAAGAAGAATGTGTCCTACCATCCAATCATCCATCTACTCAATCACCAATCACATGCATTCATTGTCCTTAAGAGATTTCTAATGCTGTATGAACATACGCAAGAAGTGTGTGTATATGTTCCTTGTCTAATGCAAAGATCAGGCGGTCCACTGATTCAGTTGACCTCCTTAATGCGAATTATGCCAGTGCCATGAGTCCAACATGTGTGCAATTTTCCTACTCGATACATATCATTTCTATATGAGTGCACAACCATTCAGTCGTATGCAACATCCATGTGCTAAGTCAATCATTTTGCATCCACAAAAATTGAAAATGCTCACACATCCATATGCAGTATGAGAGTATTTTCGAGCCGATCTAGTGCCTAGTGTGTGCTTATGCATCCACGGGCAACCACTAGCAAACACTTGCATCCACTTGCAACCATCAAACATAACATGTCTCAAACACATGTTTACACCCATGAGTTTCTACCTAAAGTTCGAAGATTCGATCGATAGGATACAGTCGAATGATGGAAGCGAGTACAGATAAAACAAAAACTTGATTCCCATTAGATATGGGTCCTAAGTATCGGCCCCGAAGACCGAAACCAACATCAAATTGACACCCAGAGGATTACCCTCTTTAGACACTGTCAAAACTGGAAATCTTATCAGAAGTATTCTGATATTTACAGACTACTGGTACATATCAGGTTCCCTAATGATTCTTAGGAAGCTAAGCATGATAAAATCATACCCCACAAAAACTCAGAATGTATGCGTCATACTTGACGCCTAACACATATATCCCTCAAACCCCAATCTATCACAAACAGATGAGTCATAACCCTTATGGGTTTGAGTCTACAACGGAATCAGAAACAATACTAGTATTAAAGTGCAGACACCCAACTACAGAATCAGAGTGTCAGAATCAGAAAGAGTTATACTCAATAATCAGATAAAGAAATTAATCCTCCTACAGATTGTTTTCCTATTTTTACCCTATCCACTAGCCTCGAGAGTGCTCGCCTGCCTTCAAGAAGTAGGTCCTGTCCTTTGCCCTTACCCTCGTTTCTTCGGGCAGTTCCTAGTGAAGTGTCCCATCTCACCACAGTTGAAGCAAGCGCCCTTCCTCTTTATGCAATCCTTGTTCAGATAAGTCGAGCTTCCACAAGTAAAACACTTTTCTCCCCCTTATCTTCAGACTTTTCTTTCCTCTTTTGTGTTTCCTTTTTGCCTTCTTTTTTTTGAACCAAGTTCATATCCATGGGTTTCTTATCTTTGGGTTGTGCTCCTTGGCCAAACTCCCTCATTCTCATCTTTACTACGCTTGTGTAACACGTTGACCAGTCCCTCGAAAGCTGCCTCCATCGCACGTAAAAATCCTACAAAGCTCGAAAGAAAATTAGCCGTAGGTGAAATTACTGCGGCTACAGATGGAAGTCGGGCGCTCATTTGCCCTTTGACAGGTGTCGTAGTCTTATCAAGCCTACGGAACCATGCCGCGATGAGGTTACCTCCCAGAAAGCCGGGAGCCCCGGAGAAAGAAGGAAACAAAGATTCAAACAGAGGATCAAAAGATAGATATATGGCTTTTGGGGATTATGTTTTTCAAAAATAAGCTTTACTTTTGAAAATACTTCCTTTTAAAACCTTTTTTTGAAAATAGTTTTCAAAAACATTTTATAAAACCCGGTAACCTTCAGCTCTGATACCAAGTGTAACACCCCACCTCCGTTAAGGTCACTCACAAAGGGAATGCCTTAACTTTGGTGGAGCATTTTAGTAAAAAGAACAGAAACTTACAAGACAAATAAAATAGTACTTGAAAAATTTATAACTTTATTTCAACAGAAACCGAAATAAACTTGGTTACACCCTTTCAAATCACATTATCAGAATTCAAGTACAAAATATCAGTCTTGTACAAAAGCCTTCAGAATGCATATTTTAAAATCATAATCCCCATAGAACGGAAGCTATACAGAGCCAAGCCATACTTTAAGCACTTCAACCTGAAGAAATCCGGATCAAGCTAAAGTATTCCCTCCTTGGATAACCTGGGGGAAACGGAATAAAGGAGGCGAAACAACAAGGGTCAGACAAAAAGTCTGGCAAGTCCAGTGATTTTCAGTTATGAACAGATAATAATAACATGACATGAAAATAAAACTGGATGAGAGATAACTGTAATAGGTGTAGCAGATATAACAGAAGAACAGAATGACATAAGCTATTTCTTTACACTTCTCTGCACTAATACTAGTTTAACAGGATTAGGTGTCACCCTAATGTCTAAACTGAAACAGAAACGGGTACATAATAATTTCCACAGAAGAGAATGCTAGTAATGGGCCTTTACCACCCGAACAGAAATAGACAGAAGTAGAAACAGATTAATTCCTACGGAAACAGAATGTAGAATTAGGTGTACACTAGTAATTGGGCCTTTACCACCCGAACAAAAACAGACAGAAGTAGAAACAGATTAATTCCTATGGAAACAGAATGTAGAATTATGTGCACACTAGTAATTGGGCCTTTACCACCCGAACAGAAACAGACAGAAGCAGAAATAGATTAATTCCTACGGAAACAGAAAGTAGAATTAGGTGTACACTAGTAATTGGGCCTTTACCACCTGAAAAGAAACAGACAGAAGCAGAAACAGATTAATTCCTACGGAAACAGAATGTAGAATTAGGTGTACACTAGTAATTGGGCATTTACCACCCGAACAGACGGTACCACGCAGAAACAGACAGGTGTTGCCACCCAACAGAAATAGACGGTACCAACAGAAATAGATAGAACTAAGTGTACCCTAAAACCATACCCCAAGCGATCGGCTCCCTAATACATAAATATCTTGTGTCGGCCCCGCAGTAGGGTGTATCATTCCCTAAAGTGACAACCAATTGGCACAGACCTATTTACAGATGTCATGGCGTCTTACATCCTCAGAGGCAGACCGGGATCCATGCATGCACATGACCCGGTTGGAATGCACCATCAACACCCCTCGCCATTATCACAATGAACCACTTATAATTAGTTCAGTAAGCGTGCCCGGACCCTACCTACTATTGGGTCAAAGTTTTGATACCAGAAAGGGTTATTGACTAATATGGGTCCCAAACAACAGATGACACAAGTAATTCCCCTCCTTAACCTTGTGTCCCCAAACTAACTGATTTCAGATTAACTTGTTTACAAGTTCAGACATACAAAATTCATATCAACTAGTTCACAGACAAGTTTTCAGACTAACGGATCAGATTATACAGATTTAACAAACTTACAGATTAACTGGTTACAGATTATCTAACTTTGTATTGGGCGTACGGATTCACGAAACGGGTTTATCAGATTCATGGTCCAATTGGTTTAACCTTACCCAACACGTTTTAGACATCATAATTATCTCAGATTTTCATTAATTAAATATTAATGCCAAAACCTCTCACATTAGACTGACAGTTTGCGGCTACTTGTTAGGCCGGTTGGTTCCGGGCAGGTTTCTGTCGCAAACTGAGTCTAACCTCGGGTTTCAAGCACGTTATGACTAGCTTCTCACATTAGAACCTATTGTTTGCGACCACTGGAATATGCCGGGCGGTTCCGGGAAAAATTACGCCGCAAACTCATTCTAACCTCGAGTTAGCCATGTTTATCTTTGCGGCCAATTTATTAATGATTTACCATTTATACCCACGCCTAATATGCATGTCAATTATTCATAACTATAGCCAATTCAGATTTTGTCAATAGCGGACTAATTATATCAACTCAACAGATATTGCAGATAACAGATTTTTCAGATTAGGCGACTTAATGGATTTAGCAGATCAAGCAAACTAGCAGATCTAGCATTTTCAACAGACTTAGTAGATGACAGATTTGGCAGATGAACAAATCTAGCAGACTAGGCAGTAGAGCAGAACTAGCAGATTAAGCAATATAACAGAACTAGCAGATTAAGCAATATAGAAGAACTAGCAGATTAGGAAAATATAACAGATTTAATCATTCCTTAAAGTTTCACAAACATATCTTGCCTAATTTTAAATTTTGCCTAAGCATGCCAAAATAATTGTCATGATTCACACTATGATCATATACCAAATATAACCATCGATTACTATGCATGTCATATATCCCAAAGATCCCTCACTTAGGTGTTTACTTAGATTTAATAGATGTCCTACCTTAACGTAAATCTTTATACCTAAGCCATATTTTCTTTGTCTCAAGTCATATGTTAACATACCATGGTTCCTCTTCTTCCAATTCACAGAATATGCATAGATCTAAATCTAGTTTACAACCTATGTCCTCTTTCTTAAATCAGTCACAGATTAACAATGTCCAATTATTCCACATTCATTATTTGTCCCAAACATTTTAGCGTTCGTGCGTTAATTTCTTTGGAGATTGGCCCAGGCTCGTAGTAGCCTGGCTATAGAACAGAAAGAAAAAGAGATACAGAATAAAATAGATCAGAACAGAACATACACAATCTCAAATTAAGATTTACAATCATGTCACAATTATGATTAAAGTTTATATCGGAAAATAACTGCACTTGCCTTGGTTGGATTAAAGAAAGACTTTAATTGTTGTTGAATCGTTGCAGAAGCTTTAATCTCTAATTTGAATTGAGTTACTTAGGTTGATGTTGATTAGCTTCTAGTTTTGATTCCAGCAGAGTAGCGATGCCATTTTTATTTTTATTTAGAACAGAGGCAGAGAAGAAAAAGAATAGAATTGTGTGTAGAGAAGGCTAGGTCTTTGGTTGTTTTATAGGTGTAGCAATTCGTTTCAGCCATCAGATTAACCCTAAAACCAATCCGGACCATCAAAAATCGTCCCTGGGCTTCAAAAACGTGTTCTGGATCGAAACAGGCCGACCAGGTCGACCTGTGGGGGGGAGGTCGACACTATAGTCGACCCCAATGGGGGAGGTCGACTCCCAGGTCGACCCCCTGGTCGACCTGGCCCACTGGTCGACCCCCAGGTCACCTGCCCAGTTCTGTGCTGACCGAAACCTTCTGAATCTTCCACAGGCCATAATTTCTTCATCCGGACTCCGATTTTCGAAAACTCGGACTCTATTTCATGTAAAATTTCTAGAGGAATGCAATGGTGATGTCCATTTTACCTAATTCCTGATTCTTAAATTAATTATCCTCATTTTACTATCTTTTCTGTTACACACACCGTTATCGAACTAATTTTTCTTCTCTTTCATGTATTAATTAATTATTCTTATGCATCACCATTATTTACCTATCATAAGCATATTTTCATATATTTTATTTCATTTTTAATTATACTTAAAAATGCGGGGTGTTACATTCTCCCCTCCTTAAAGGATTTCGTCCCCGAAATCTTCAAGTTAAGAAGAATGTGTCCTACCATCCAATCATCCATCTACTCAATCACCAATCACAGGCATTCATTGTCCTTAAGAGATTTCTAATGCTGTATGAATATATGCAAGAAGTGTGCGTATATGTTCCTTGTCTAATGCAAAGATCAGGCGGTCCACTGATTCAGTTGACCTCCTTAATGCGAATTATGCCAGTGCCATGAGTCCAACATGTGTGCAATTTTCCTACTCGATACATATCATTTCTATATGAGTGCACAACCATTCAGTCATATGCAACATCCATGTGCTAAGTCAATCATTTTGCATCCACAAAAATTGAAAATGCTCACACATCCATATGCAGTATGAGAGTGTTTTCGAGCCGATCTAGTGCCTAGTGTGCGTTTATGCATCCACGGGAAACCACTAGCAACCACTTGCATCCACTTGCAACCATCAAACATAACATCTCTCAAACACATGTTTACACTCATGAGTTTCTACCTAAAGTTCGAAGATTCGATCGATAGGATACAGTCGAATGATGGAAGCGAGTACAGATAAAACAAAAACTTGACTCCCATTAGACATGGGTCCTAAGTATCGGCCCCGAAGACCGAAACCAACATCAAATTGACACCCAGAGGATTACCCTCTTTAGACACTGTCAAAACTGGAAATCTTATCAGAAGTATTCAGATATTTACAGACTACTGGTACAGATCAGGTTCCGTAATGATTCTTAGGAAGCTAAGCATGATAAAATCATACCCCACAAAAACTCAGAATGTATGTGTCATACTTGACGCCTAACACATAGATCCCTCAAACCCCAGTCTATCACAAACAGATGAGTCATAACCCTTATGGGTTTGAGTCTACAACGGAATCAGAAACAATACTAGTATTAAAGTGCAGAGACCCAACTACAGAATCAGAGTGTCAGAATCAGAAAGAGTTCTACTCAATAATCAGATAAAGAAATTAAACCTCCTACAGATAGTTTTCCTATTTTTACCCTATCCACTAGCCTCGAGAGTGCTCGCCTGCCTTCCAGAAGTAGGTCTTGTCCTTTGCCCTTACCCTCGTTTCTTCGGGCAGTTCCTAGTGAAGTGTCCCATCTCACCACAGTTGAAGCAAGCGCCCTTCCTCTTTCTGCAATCCTTGTTCAGATAAGTCAAGCTTCCACAAGTAAAACACTTTTCTCCCCCTTATCTTCAGACTTTTCTTTCCTCTTTTGTGTTTCCTTTTTGCCTTCTTTTTTTTGAACCAAGTTCATATCCATGGGTTTCTTATCTTTGGGTTGTGCTCCTTGGCCAAACTCCCTCATTCTCATCTTTCCTATGCTTGTGTAACACGTTGACCAGTCCCTCGAAAGCTGCCTCCATCGCATGTAAAAATCCTACAAAGCTCGAAAGAAAATTAGCCGTAGGTGAATCTACTGCGGCTACAGATGGAAGTCGGGCGCTCATTTGCCCTTTGACAGGTGTCATAGTCTTATCAAGCCTACGGAACCATGCCGCGATGAGGTTACCTCCCAGAAAGCCGGGAGCCCCGGAGAAAGAAGGAAAGAAAGATTCAAACAGAGGATCAAAAGATAGATATATGGCTTTTGGGGATTATATTTTTCAAAAATAAGCTTTACTTTTGAAAATACTTCCTTTTAAAACCTTTTTTTGAAAATAGTTTTCGAAAACTTTTTATCAAATCCGGTAACCTTCAGCTCTGATACCATGTGTAACACCCCACCTCTGTTAAGGTCACTCACAAAGGGAATGTCTTAAATTTGGTGGAGCATTTTAGTAAACAGAACAGAAATTTACAAGACAGATAAAATAGTACTTGAAAAATTTATAACTCTATTTCAGCAGAAACCGAAATAAACTTGGTTACATCCTTTCAAATCACATTATCAGAATTCAAGTACAAAATATCAGTCTTGTACAAAAGCCTTCAGAATGCATAGTTTAAAATCATAATCCCCATAGAACGGAAGCTATACAGAGCCAAACCATACTTTGAGCACTTCAACCAGAAGAAATCCGGATCAAGCTAAAGTATTCCCTCCTTGGATAAACTGGGGGGGAAACGGAAGAAAGGAGGCGAAACAACAAGGGTCAGACAAAAAGTCTGGCAAGTCCAGTGATTTTCAGTTATGAACAGATAATAATAACATGACATGAAAATAAAACTGGATGAGAGATAACTGTAATAGGTGTAGCAGATATAACAGAAGAACAGAATGACATAAGCTATTTCTTTACACTTCTCTGCACTAATACTAGTTTAACAGGATTAGGTGTCACCCTAATGTCTAAACTGAAACAGAAATGGGTACAGAATAATTTCCACAGAAGAGAATGCTAGTAATGGGCCTTTACCACCCGAACAGAAACAGACAGAAGCAGAAACAGATTAATTCCTACGGAAACAGAATTTAGAATTAGGTGTACACTAGTAATTGGACCTTTACCGCCCGAACAGAAACAGACAGAAGCAGAAACAGATTAATACCTACGGAAACAGAATGTAGAATTAGGTGTACACTAGTAATTGGGCCTTTACCACCCGAACAAAAACAGACAGAAGTAGAAACAGATTAATTCCTACGGAAACAGAATGTAGAATTAGATGTACACTAGTAATTGGGCCTTTACCACCCGAACAGAAACAGACAGAAGCAGAAACAGATTAATTCCTATGGAAACAGAATGTAGAATTAGGTGTACACTAGTAATTAGGCCTTTACCACCCGAATAGACGGTACCATGTAGAAACAGACAGGTGTTGCCACCCAACAGGAACAGACGGTACCAACAGAAACAGATAGAACTAAGTGTACCCTAAAACCCTACCCCAAGCGATCGGCTCCCTAATACATATATCTTGTGTCGGCCCCACAGTAGGGTGTATCATTCCCTAATGTGATAACCAATTGGCACAGACTTATTTACAGATGTCACGGCGTCTTACATCCTCAGAGGCAGACCGGGATCCGTGCACGCACATGACCCGGTTGGAACGCACCATCAACACCCCTTGCCATTATCAGAATGAACCGCTTATAATTAGTTCAGTAAGCGTGCCCGGACCCTACCTACTGTTGGGTCAAAGTTTTGATACCAGAAAGGGTTATTGACTAATATGGGTCTCAAACAACAGATGACACAAGTAATTCCCCTCCAAACCTTGTGTCCCCAGACTAACAAATTTCAGATTAACTTGTTTACAAGTTCAGACATACAGAATTTAGATCAACTAGTTCACAGACAAGTTTTCAGACTAACGGATCAGATTATACAGATTTAACAAACTTACAGATTAACTGGTTACAGATTATCTAACTTTGTATTGGGCCTACGGATTCACGAAACGGGTTTATCAGATTCATTGGTCCAATTGGTTTAACCTTATCCAACACATTTTAGACATCATAATTATCTCAGATTTTCATTAATTAAATATTAATGCCCAAACCTCTCACATTAGACTGACATTTTGCGGCTACTGGTTAGGCCGGTTGGTTCCGGGCAGGTTTCTATCGCAAACTGAGTCTAACCTCGGGTTTCAAGCACGTTATGACTAACTTCTCACATTAGAACCTATTGTTTGCGACCACTGGAATATGCCGGGCGGTTCTGGGCAGAATTACGCCGCAAACTCATTCTAACCTCGAGTTAGCCATGTTTATCTTTGCGGCCCATTTATTAATGATTTACCATTTATACCCACGCCTAATATGCATGTCAATTATTTATAACTATAGCCAATTCAGATTATGTCAATAGCGGACTAATTATATCAACTCAACAGATATTGCAGATAATAGATTTTTCAGATTAGGCGACTTAACGGATTTAGCAGATCAAGCAAACTAGCAGATCTAGCATTTTCAACAGACTTAGTGGATGACAGATTTGGCAGATGAACAAATCTAGCAGACTAGGCAGTAGAGCAGAACTAGCAGATTAAGCAATATAACAGAACTAGCAGATTAAGCAATATAGCCGAACTAGCAGATTAGGAAAATACAACAGATTTAATCATTCCTTAAAGTTTCACAAACATATCTTGCCTAATTTTAAATTTTGCCTAAGCATGCCTAAATAATTGTCATGATTAACACTATGATCATATACCAAATATAACCATCGATTACTATGCATGTCATATATCCCAAAGATTCCTTACTTAGGTGTTTACTTACATTTAATAGATGTCCTACCTTAATGTAAATCTTTATACCTAGGCCATATTTTCTTTGTCTCAAGTCATATGTTAACATACCATGGTTCCTCTTCTTCCAATTCACAGAATATGCATACATCTAAATCTAGTTTACAACCTATGTCCTTTTTCTTAAATCAGTCACAGATTAATTATGTCCAATTATTCCACATTCATTATTTGTCCCAAACATTTTAGCGTTCGTGCGTTAATTTCTTAGGAGATTGGCGCAGGCTCGTAGTAGCCTGGCTATAGAACAGAAAGAAAAAGAGATACAGAATAAAATAGATCAGAACAGAACATACACAATCTCAAATTCAGATTTACAATCATGTCACAATTATGATTAAAGTTTATATCGGAAAATAACTGCACTTGCCTTGGTTGGATTAAAGAAAGAACTTTAATTGTTGTTGAATCGTTGCAGAAGCTTTAATCTCTAATTTGAATTGAGTTGCTTAGGTTGATGTTGATTAGATTCTAGTTTTGATTCCAGCAGAGTAGCGATGCCATTTTTATTTTTATTTAGAACAGAGGCAGAGAAGAAGAAGAATAGAATTGTGTGTAGAGAAGGCTAGGTCTTAGGTTGTTTTTATTGGTGTAGCAATTCATTTCAGCCATCAGATTAACCCTAAAACCAATCCGGACCATCAAAAATCGTCCCTGGGCTTCAAAAACGTGTTCTGGACCGAAACAGGCCGACCAGGTCAACTGTAGGGGGGGGGGGGGAGGTCGACACTATAGTCAACCCCCATGGGGGAGGTCGACTCCCAGGTCGACCCCCTGGTCGACCTGGCCCCCAGGTCGACCTGCCCAGTTCTGTGCTGACCAAAACCTTCTGAATCTTCCACAGACCATAACTTCTTCATCCGGACTCCGATTTTCGAAAACTCGGACTCTATTTCATGTAAAATTTCGAGAGGAGTGCAATGGTGATGTCCATTTTACCTAATTCCTGATTCTTAAATTAATTATCCTCATTTACTATCTTTTCTGTTACACACACCGTTATCGAACTAATTTTTCTTCTCTTTCATGTATTAATTAATTCTTCTTATGCATCACCATTATTTACCTATCATAAGCATATTTTCATATATTTTATCTCATTTTTAATTATACTTAAAAATGCGGGGTGTTACACTAGGGGCAAAATGGTCATATAAAATCCAGCAAAAATCGTGAACATGGGAAATGACCCTAATAGTCATTCCCCAAAGTTACACGACCATATGACTTTGTATGTGAATAAAATAAATATTATATGATCCTCTGATGCGTAGAATGCGGGACCTTACACTCTCCCCCCTTAAGAAATTTCGCCCCCGAAATTCCTAAGTCAAGAAAACAACCAAAAGGTCCTGCATGCCTATCAACCATATATAATCAATTAAACATTCATTAGAAACACAACAAACCTATCCTAGCATGCGGTTTACGTACAAGGGAATAACTATATCACAATTAAAACTTTATCAGGCAAAGAGCTATGAATATGACTTCCTTATGCTTTCCTCGGTTTCCCAAGTACAGTCATGCTCATTATCACCCCACCGGACTTTAACCAGTTTCGTCGTCTTTCTCCGAAGTTGCTTCGTATTGTCCTCGACAATACAAATCGGTCTGCGATTCCCAACTACCTTGGATTCTGTCTCGATATCATCCAACTGATCTAGTGAAATAGTCATATCAGCATCGTGCATGAACTTTCTTAATTGGGAAACATGAAATACGTTGTGCCGTCCCACCATCTTGTCTAGTAATCCAACTTTATACGCTAAATTCCCAACGTGTTCGAGAACTGGAAATGGACCTACAAACCTTGGTGCCAATTTACCTCTCCAACAAAATCAAATCACACTCTTTAATGGAGAAATTCTAATGAATACCAAGTCGCCAATGGAGAAATTCAATTCTCTTTGACTTTTATCAGCATTACTCTTCTGCCTATCTTGGGAAGCCTTCATTCGTCGTTGAATATCTTTATCTTATTTGAAGTTTCTCTTTTTACATCTGACCCCAGCACAAACATCTCACTGGTCTCTAACAAAAATGATGGTGAGTTGCACAGTCTTCCATACAAAGCTTCAAATGGATCCATACCAATATTGGATTGATAACTATTATTATATGCGAATTCAACCAGATGAAAATGGTTATCCCATGATCCTACAAAGTTCAATATACAGGCCCTTAAGAGATCCTCTGATACATGATTCACCCTCTCTGTTTGATCATCGGTTTTAGGATGGTACGCGGTACTGAGATGTAATTCTGACCCTAAAGCCTCTTGTAAGCTCTTCCAAAACCCACTAGTAAATAATGGATCTCGGTCACTCACAATACCTTTTGGTACTCCACGAAATCTCACTACCCATTTCATATATAGTTCTTGTTAACTTAGTTGTCGATCTGTTCGACTTGACCGGTATAAACCTTGCACTTTGGTCAGTCGATCCACAATCACCCAAATACTATCATGACCAGATATGGTCCTTAGTAAACCATCAATGAAATCCATTGAGACTTGTTCCAATTTCCATTCGGGAATTTCCAGCGGTTGTAACAAACCACTAGGCTTCTTTTTCTCGGCTTTAACTAGCTGGTAGTTCATGCACTTGAATATAAATTTTCCAACATCTCTCTTCATCCCTTCCCAGTAGTAGGTCTGCTTCATGTCTCAATACATCTTGTTACCACCGGGGTGTATAGTCAGTTTTAATTGATGACATTCACTAAGCATTTCCTTTCTCAATCCATTAACATTGCATACGACTAGTCTCCCATTCTTTCGAAGCCATCCTTCTTGATTAAGTCCATACTTGTTCATCTCCTCACTGTCGATACACATCTCTATCTTGGAGATGATTTCCAGTACTTTAGGATCGTCCCTCTGACTGGAAACAATCCAATCAATCAAAGTTGGATTGATCGTCAAACTTGCTAATATCTCTGGATCCAATTCGCACTCAGGTCTAAAATCATATCCCGCAATATACTCCAGTTGCTTCCATTCAAGAAACATATCCCCCAAACTGGCATGTCTCCTACTGAATGCATCAGCTACTGCATTGCCCTACCCGGGTGTGTGCGCAATATTGAAATCATATAAAGTCAAGAACTCTAACTTTCTTTGCTGACGAAGTTTTAAATCCTTTGAGAAAAAAGATATTTAAATGACTTATGATCGGTAAACAACTCGAATCTTGCTCCCTAGAGATAATGTCTCCACATCTTTAACGCGAACACGATCACTGCAAATTCCAAATCATGGGTAGGATATCTTTTCTCATGCGGTTTCAGTTACCAACTAGCATAAGCTACAACCCTACCTCCTTACATCAGTACAACACCTATTCATGTACCATAGACATCTGTGTATACCGTCATCTCTTTATTCCCTTTAGGAATAACTAACACTAGTGCGCACTGTAACACCCCAAATTTTTTTATGACATTAAAGAAAATAAATTAAATAAAAATTAATTTAATATTTAGAATTAGAGGAAATGGACTGCACCATTGCATCCGTCTTGAAATTCTGGTCAAGATAGACATTTGGTTTGCGTAAAATGGACAACGTATGAAGAAGTTATGAGGGTTTTAAGTTTGTATACGCACAGAAAAATTATATATACACGCATGAGTCAGAATTTTATCCAGAACGATTCAAATTCAAAAAATTTGTCAGAGCGGCAAAATTCCCGCTCTAGGGGGTCGACCGCCCCAGAGGGGTGTCGACCTAGTGGTCGACCAACCCACAGCGGTGTCGACACCCCTAGGGCTGACATGGCACTCGGTTTCAGGGGTTCTGACGGCTATATATACGTGTCCTATTCTCCAATTTTCTGCATTGGAAATCATGGAGGACATATGCGGCTGGAGTGCGAACTAAACCGTTTTCTACAACAATATACTTTGCAAATCAAATTTAGAAATTCAAGATCCATTCTTTCTCAATTCTCTAAACCTAACGCTGTGAGTTTCTATTTGTTTTTAGATTTAGATAAATAAAAGTAAATTGTGAAACACTGTGAATTTGATATGTTGTAAAGTATGATTATTTGCTAGTGTTATATCCTATACTATATCATGATAGATCTATTTCCCTAGATCTAATACAATTGTGGTTATTCTATTGTGTTGCCTATGTGGATCTTGACTTGTAATTATATAGTGGTGAATATACATTTATTAATTTGGACAGTTGTAACATTGGATAGATCTAGTTCTTTATGTAAATCACCTTTCACCTGTTATATTGTGATCAATCTAAATATTTTGACAACTTGACATGTGAAGCCACCTTTATATCTTAACATGTTACTATGTCAACCTAATTATGCTAGATCTAAATAGTTGGACACCTAAAGGATTAATTTAGATTTCATTATGCTTGCATTGACATCGTAGTAACTGCCACAAGTTATCAGTTTTATATCTACCTTGTGATGATATTGATTACATATCCGTTCACCTTGTTATCATGCTAGTTTATGTTTATGCCAAGATATGTTGGAACTATCACCTTTGTCATATTCCCTTTTCATTGTTATGGCTAGGCTGCTTTATAGCCTAGATGCCGCCAAAATACATGTGAATACGTTAGTTAGGAAATGGGGAAAAGGGATTTATAATTGTCATAATTTATGTAATATTTATATAAATTGGAAATTTAATTCAAATAGGGAAACATAGAAATAATCACCTATAATGGCCTAGGTTGATCTGGATAAAAATGGAATATTTACTAATTACAATTAGGAATTGTAATTGCACTTATGACACGAGGTTAGGTTGCATTAGTGGCGGAAGTCTACCAGGACCCGATCGGCATATCCATCAGCCATTAATGCTAAACCTAATGTAAGAGGTCTAAGTGCGCACTACGAATCGGGCTAAGACACGAGGTTAGGCCCAACTGTGGAATAAGACTGCCCGGACCCGACCGGCATATCCAGCATCCACACGTTGTAGGCCTAATGTGGGAGGTCTACCCCATTATAACCGTAATTGGACGTGTTATTGAATTAGACTACTTAATCTAATTTAATCCAAAAGGATTTTGTGATCATGAACTTAAGTTAGGGTTAAGTAAAATTGGATGGGTAGTGGGTGGGTCAAGTAAATAAAAGGGGTTGGGCAATATTTACAAATAGGCCCACGAACTTAACCCAATAATTTTATGTAATTAAAGACACCTAGTGGTATACATAACCGGTGGAAAAATATAATAAAGTTATGTAATTAAAGACACTTTTTAGGGTAAGCATAACTGACATAGGGCTATGTAATTAAAGACACCTAAGGGTATACATAGTCAGTGAAAAACCCAGTGGGGATACAAGACAAATGGGAGAGCTTGTATCATATTGTGTGGGACCCATTTCAGTCAGCAACCCAGAGTAGGTATCAAATAAAGAACTCCATACTAGGTAGAGAAGGGGTACGCTTACTAATTGATTACAAGTGATCCAAACAAAATGGATGGTGTGGGAGGCGCAAACCGACCGGGCCATGTGCGTGCATGAGCCGGGCAGAGGGGGATAAGACGACCGTGACACCAGTAGATATGGTTGTGCATACCTTAAGGGTTGCCTCTTTAGGGAGTGATACCTCTTATTGTGGGTCATGCACAGGGTGTCTACGGAGTGGGGAGATGATCGATTCGGGTAGTGGTTAGGGTATACTCGGACGTATGCCCTAAGTCTACCAACTAATAGTGGAAGGGTTCATTCATTTTAGTTGCACTAGTAATAGTGCAGAGTAATCATTAGTAAGGCACATACACCTTATCTTGCTTACCTTGTCACACCGGAAATTTATGTAGTGACCTCTCTTATCCACTTTATATGCATATCATGTTACATTTATTTATTTACTGGCCAAAAGTAACCAGACTCGCCAGACTTTATGTTGGACCTTTCGTTTCTCCTCCTTTCTTCCGTTCCCCCCCAATGTTCTCAGGGAGGAAACACTCAGGCTTAGTCAGGACTCAGATATCATCTTGCTAGGAGCTACTTCTGAAGTATGGCTCAAGTTCCTGTCTCTACTATGGCTTAACTCTTTCAATTGTGGAAATTATGCTTTTTATTTACTTATGTACTCTAATGGTGCAAGATAGAAGTATTTTTATTGTAATGATTTTTGTGACTTATGGTGTTGTGGAACACGGTATTATAATTTATGTTCGAAATAAAAATTTAAAATTTCCACTATTATCTTATTTATATCTATCTTGTGATTGTTCCGTGTCTGTTTACCTATGACCCTTCACGAAACTTAATGCATTCCCTTAGTGAGTGACATTAACGGACGTGGGGTGTCATTTCCTTTAGGCTCTTAAATGCATTCTCACACCTTTCGTCCTAAACAAAAGCTTAATTCTTCTTGGTCAACTGAGTTAACGGTGCTACTATCTTGGAGAAGTCTTGGATAAACTTACGATAGTTTCTAGCTAACCCAAAGAAACTTCTCTCGTCCATTGCATTCTTGGGCGTAGATCAATCTTGCACCATAGCCACCTTCATAGGATCCACAGCAATACCATTTTCTGAAACTACATGGCTCAAGAATCTCACTTCCCTCCTCCAGAAGTGGCACTTAGAAAATTTTGCTTTCAATTGGTGTTTACTCAACACCTCCATCACTGTCCTCAAGTGTTCCTTGTGTTCTTCCTCTTTCCTTGAGTAAATCAAGATATCGTCCATGAACAGAAGAATAAACTTATTCAATTGATCCCTAAAAACTCTATTCATAAGATCCACAAAATATGTGGGTGCATTGGTCAACCCGAGTGGCATGACCAACCACTTATAGAATCCAAACGGCGACCGAAATGCCGTTTTAGGAATACTCCCAACTACTACTCAAAGCTAATGAAATCGTGTCGCGAGATCCAACTGGGAGAACACTCCTGCTTCATTCAGTTGGTCAAACAAATCATCTATCCGTGGAAGAGGATACTTATTCTTCCTAGTCACCTTATTCATCTTACTGTAGTCTACACATAAGAAAATGGAACCATCGTCCTTAGTGACAAATACAACTGGTGCTCCCCACTCGGAAACACTCCTTCGGATAAATCCCTTCTTCAAAAGATCGCCCACTTTCACCTTGAGCTCTCGCTGCTCCCTTGGCGCTATATAACGAAGTGGCATCACTATAGGTCTGGCATCTTTCACTAAATCAATCTGAAACTCTATCTCTTGGTGTGGTGGAAGTCCGGTCACTTCCTTGAAGATGTCTGGATACTCGCCAACAATAGGCACATCTGATAACTCATCCTGCAGGATGTTGAGGGAATATAGAAAACTAGCCATCACCCCATCACTAGGTAGGCAACCCAATACCTCCCTCCGCCCATCATCCTCTCTAATGGTCACCGAAGACCCCTCGCAGTCTACCACCATCCCATATCTTTGGAGCCAATCGACTCCCAAAATAATGCCAAACACAGTAAATTCCAAAATAAAGCAATCACAAGAAAACATATATCCATGACTCAATAAGACCAAATTACGACAAATCATGCAAAGGCTAGTCGAACCACCGATCGGGTTCATCACAACTAAAAGTCTATCGACAATCTCGGGTTCCAATCCCAACTTATCTACCAGGTCACTAGATACGAAGGAATTAGAAGACTTGGTATCAAGCAATACTCGAACATGAACATCATAAATAGAAAGCATACCTTGAATAACGACACCCTTTCCCTTCTGCGCCGTAGTTGGGGCGTTCGACGAAGAAGGAACAACGTTGATAGCATATCCTTTCACGATATGCTTCTCCTTAGGGGCTTGTGCACATTTATCTTTGAAATGTCCCACTTGGTGACTGTTGAAGCACTTCTTTTCCCTCGGCTTTGCTCGACACTCTTTGGCATAGTGACCCTTCTTGTCACAGCTATAGCACTCGATATCTTTCCTATTCTTCTTTTTTTGACCATCCTTGGTATGGTTCTGCTTCCTCTTATTCTAGGAATTCTTATTGCCTTCCCAGCTCGCCTGCGGTTTTGGCTCCCCTGCAGATGTAATAGCAACCTCGGTCTTCGACTTAGGGTAAAGGCTCTATGATCGCAAGGCCTTTACCACAATTTATTCGAATGTCTCATCGATATGGTTTATAGGTCTTTCCCCCAAGTACTCATCTAGGCCAGTTATGAACTTCTCGTTCTTCTTCTCGACATTATCGATAAGGGACAATCCATATTTCGATAAGGTATCGAACTCAACAATATATTCTGAGACTACCCTACCATTCTTCTTAAGTTCCAAAAATTTCCTAAACAATTCTGATTTCTGAGCAGTTGGGATAAACTTATCACTGAAGCGATGTAACACCCCGTAATTCTGTAACATTAAGTTTCACAAATAAAAGTATAAATAATTTTTAGAAGAAGAATTAAGGGAAATGGGTTACCCCATTGCGTTCGTCTCGAAATTCTGCTTGAGATAGAGTCTAAGTTTGTGTAAATTGGACTCCGTATGAAGAAGTTATGGCCTTCAGAAGTTTCAAGAATTTAAATAAATAAAAACAGATTCAAAATTCGAATTCAAAACACACACCCGGGCTGGGCGGGAAATTTCCCGCCTAGGACCCAGGTTGACCAAGGGGTCAACCTAGGGGTCGACCTCCCCCCTATAGGTCAACCAGGGGGTCGACCTGGGTTCGACCTACCCTGTTTTTTCAGATCTGGACTGCAACGATTTTGACCTATTCTGGACGGACCGGATGGCTTCTAGGCGATCTAATGGCTCTAAAACACTCTCTACACCTATAAAAGAATGCCAAGACCTAAGGTATCTCCACACAAATTCTTTTAGGCGTCTACATGTTGTTTCTCTCTAGCCTCCACCATTAAAATAAATCTTATTAAAACAAGTTATAGTTCTTCTTCAAATTGGAGATTCAAATCAAGTTAAAGCTTCAAGTTGGACCATAAGCATTCCGCTTCAAGCAACGTCACTCAAATCATAGCAAATCACCTTTTCTAAACCGTTCACTGTAAGTTCGGTTATTCCTTAGATTTGAACGTGTAATTGGAATTGTGAATGAAATGAATCAAAATATAAAACTAAACCAATTTGCAAGTTAATTATCTTTGATTCATGCTTATGTCAAATCGAAAGTTATCTATGCCTTTGGATCTGATTTATGACTATGAGACTTTTGCCTAAGACTATGTCTATGAGACTTTTTCCTATGACTATGACTATGGAATTGTTGCCTATGAAGCTATTGCCTATGACTATGACTATGACTATGAGACCATTGTCTAAGACTATGGCCATGAACCGTCGCTTATGAAATTATTGCCTACGACTATGAATCATAACTATGAGACTATTGCCTATGACATTGGTTAAGAAGTTATTGTGATTATTCGCCCATGACTATTGTGATTAATTGCCTATGACTGTCGTAGTTAGTTGCTTATGACTATACCCATTGTTACAATTGACCGATCATGTTGTACCTTGAACTAGCATTATGTTGGACCAAATCAACTATGCCTATTCTCTTGATTATGTGGATCTCATATTTAGTGTGTAACTTGGCTAGCATATTCCTATTCACTATTATGTACATCGAAGCTGTTGGAGACATTATTTTTGCATGCCTAATCTTTTATATCAATCCTTGTTCTTATCCCCTATTCCTTTGATTTAGTGCCATTTCATGAGTACATACAAAACTTGTGAAATCATGTTATACATACGATTATGATGAGGGGATTGGGCGTAGCTTTATTAAGTTAATTTTGCATAATAAATATGTTGGCATAATCTTAATTTGCTATGATAGTGAATGATTTACATGCATATTAGACTTGGGCATAAATTGATAAATTTAATTGGCTGCAAAGTGTGTAATTGGCATGTAAACCAAGTTTTGGACAAAAACGGTAAACTAGAATATTAAATCTAGTTTTGACATGAACCGTAAATTGGAATATTAATCTGGATTGGGCATGAATTGAAAAAGTGGAATATTAAATCTAAATTGGTATAAACTGCAAGTTGGGTTAATTGATTGGTAAATCAAGTTTTGGCATAGAATATAAGTATGTTAATTTGCATGACAGTTGAATATGATCTAGGCTAAATTGGTTTACGGAAAAATTTACATAATTATGTAAATTTAGTAAAAGACTAATATGCCTAACCCGAGGTTAGACTGAGTTATAGTGTAAACCTTCCCGGAACCGACCGGCACATTCATTGACCACAACAACACCTGTCTAATGTGGATGATTAGTGCATCAAGCCCAGAAAGACCCAAGGTTAGACTGAGTTGTGGTGTAAACCTGCCCGGAACCGACCGGCACATCCAGTAACCACAACAATATCTGTCTAATGTGAGTGGTTGGTGCTTTAATTAATAAATTAATTAAGGCTCATGAATGTATCAAGCTAGAAATGGCGAGGTTAAGTAATTAGGGAAACACTTAACCATAATAACATGTTAACAAAGACAAGAAGGGTGGGGTTAAGTAATCGAGAAAACACTTAGCCAATTCAACATGTTAACTAGACAAGGTTGATAGGGGTCAAGTTAATTTGGACACTTAACCAACTTAACATGTTAACAAGGCAAGACTTGTGGGGGGTTAGGTAACTAAGGGAACACTTGACCATAATAACATGTTAACTAGACAAGTAGGTAAGGTTAAGTAAGCGTTTAACATGCTAACAAGACAAGATGGTGAGGTTAAGTAAAATTAGAACACTTAACTATCATAACATGTTAATTAGACAAGTGTGTGAGGTTAAGTTAAAAGGACACACTTAACCAATATATATATGTATATAACATGATGTGTGATAGGGTTAAGTGACACAAGGGGAACACTTGACCAATATATATATATATATATATATATATATATATATATGTTTATATAACACGTTGTGTAGGTAGGTTAAGTTAACTTGAATAAATGGATAACACTTAACCAATAATATATATCAACTTGAATCAGTGGGAGGGTTAAGTACATATTGGGTTGGTGGGTAATATTTATAATATAGGCCTACAAATTTAACCATTTAATAAACATGCTTGAACCAGTGGAAGGGTTAAGTACATATCGGGATTGGTGGGTAATATTAGTACATATAGGCCCACAAACTTAACCATTAAATAGACATGCATGAATCGGTGGAAGGGTTAAGTACATCACGTGTAGGTGGGTAATATTATATAGGCCCACAAAATTAACCAGTAGGAAACCCTAGTAACAGGGACCCGTTTTAGCAGTAACCCACAAGATGTATCACGGTACCCTGAGCTAGGCAGGGTGGGGCACGATTACTGGGTTGATTATAAGCAGTCAAAAATAGCGGCAGGGGGTACGTCAGTGTAGGTTCCGATGGTTTACGGGCGTGCACGTACTCCGGAGTGGAAAAAGCAGGCACTATGTACCAGTAGTTATACACTGTGCATCTTGAATCGTGTCGGGTCGCTATCATAAGGCTTGATACACCTTATGGTGGGGCCAGCACAGAGTATCTGCACGCAAGAGAGGGCCGACTGACACAGACACAAGGAAAATTAATACAAGTAGGTAGCATAATTCCTAGTTGGACCTAGGTCGCGTAAACCTTGAATTCGAGAAGCGTTCAATAGGTAGCATAAACCCCAGTGGCCCTGGGTAGCATAAATCCTGGTTGAATCTAGTAAGCACTCGATAGTAAACCCTAAATTAGATGTAGGTAATAAATGGAATCCCCATAATAGATGTACACCTGAAGGCAACCGCAAATACCGGGATTGGGATCACGTTATCATATGATCATAGGTTACTAGTTTAGACACCACCTAGGTAGTGTAGAGATATAGAAATCAGTATAAACAGGGTAGTTGCAAAGCAAAGAAGGAGTAGAAGCGCATTCAGTTTATCAGTACATTCAGTTTATCAGTACATTCAGTTTATCGGTACATTCAGTTTATCTTGCCATATCCCATGCTTATCCCATATTATCTCGTTACTATGGTTCAGTCTTATATTTAGTTTATTCATGTCATGACCCTTTTCCTCGTTTAAATACTAAGAATCACTGGACATACCAGACTTTATGTCTGGCCTAGTTTGCTTTCGCCTTTTTTCTTCTGTTCCCCCTACCCCCAGGTAGTCAGGGAGGGAATAGCTCAGGTTTGTTTGGGCCATTACTCTTTCCAAGCTTGAAGACTCTTTGATGTGTTGCCTTGGACTCTCTCTTCTACTGTTATGGCTGGCTCATGCTTTATTCGGGGAAATCATTTTATGCTTTTTTATTTTTGTATACAAGACAGGATACTTTGGTATTGTAAAACAATCTTTGTACAAGCTGTTTATCAATGAAATAAAGTTTTATTTACTTGTCGCTGCTTTAATTTTCTATCTTGTAATTTATCTGCATCTTTTACCTATAATGCTCCACCAAAATTAAGGCATTCCCTTTGTGAGTGATCTTAACGGAGGTGGGGTGTTTCACTTGGTATCAGAGATGAAGGTTACCAGACCAGATAAAAAGATTTGAAAAAATTATTTTCAAAACGATTTTAAAAGAAGCATTTTTAAAAGAAAGTTTTTTTTAAAGGCATGTTCCCTAAAGCCATATGCACTATCTTTTGACCCTCTGTTTGAATCCTTGTTTCCATCTTTCCTGTGTCTCTGGGGCTCCTGGCTTTCTAGGAGGTAACCTCATAGCGGGATAGCCCGTAGGCTTGATGAGACTACGACACTTGTCATAGGGCAAATAAATTCCTAACTTCCATCTATAGCCGTAATTTTCTTTCGAGCTTTGTAGGATTCTCCGTGCGATGGAGGCAGCTTTTGAGAGACGTGTCAACTAGTTACACAAGGATGGTAAAGTTGAGAATAAGGGGGTTTGATTAAGGAGCACAACACAAGGATGAAGAACCCATGGATATGGACTTGGTTCACAAAGGTGGGGAGGAAAGAATAGTAAAACCTAAAACAAGAGGAAGTATCTTTATTTTGGTATAACGGGTCATATAATTAAGGGCAAGGGCAAAGAACAAGGCACAAGATTTTCCGGAAGGCATGTGCATGCTCTCACCGCCAGCATACCTAAGAGAGAGGCAGTAAGATTTCAGTTGAAAGAGTTTTTCCTTTTTGATTATCTTGTTAGTACTCCTTCTGATTTTAGCATTTCACATCCGTATATATCTGCTTCCATAGTTGAGTCTCTGCACCCTAGATATTGTGTAGTAGAGGATCCCATTATAGTCTCAAATCCAGTTGTTGTTTCGGCCCATTTATCTTTGACTTGTGAGGATTTGAGAATAGCTATATTTATGCTTTGGGGCTATGGGTTGATTCTAGGCATTGATTGGTTAGCTAGTAATTATGAAACAAGGGTAGTTAGACTTTCGACTTGCCTCGAGAATACCCTTGAGATTTCGTACGATCCTAAGGGATCAGTTTGTCTTAGCTGCCTAGAATGTCTTTACTTATCTATCGACGATTTTTAATCCGTTAGGATAGTCCATGAGTACGCAAGATGTTTTGACTAGGGTAGGGGTTTTCCACCTAAAAACTCGAGACAGACTTCCGCATGTATCTAGAGGACACTGCAAAGCCAGTTATGCGATCAACGATAATTCTGGAGCAAGAGTCGGTAAAATGCTCAATTTTTGGTTGTCTTGTTAGTATCATCTCACATAGATCATCCAAATTCGAAGAAGGTATTCCTTGGGTGCTTGTCTGATATTGGTTTAGGCCTTTGGAGCTTGTACTTGAGGGATGTCGAGTTCGACTAGGATGGTTTGCGTGAAAAATAAATGGTTGTGGCAGACGCCCTAAGTAGAAAAAAAAGACTGACCTTAAGAGAGGTAATAAGCATATAACAACCATTAGCTTTAGACCCTCAGACTTGCAGCATGATGGATAAGCTAAGTAGAGGAGAGACCTCTAATCATCTTAGGAAATACACTTGATATCATGGTTAATATCTGTTTATCTTGGAAAGACAGTTCGACTACATTGGATACCCTCTGGCATGGTAAGTGATCGAGGGCCTATCCTTACTAGTGGGTTTTGGAAATGGAGGTCAAGAAGCTTTGCAACCATAAAGTTAAATTAGATAAGGTACAGTGGTGTGAAGCTCAAGAAGATGTGATTTAGAGGATGGAAGACTAGATACGCGCATCATACCCTCTTTCTTGAGGGTATATCCTTGATCTCTTTTGCTAGGAATTTTAGGCATTCTTGTTTCCATCTTTTTAAGTATATCCTCTAGGTCCTATCTTCGTGATCCTTAGGTAGAAACCAAAGGATATAAACATGTATTTGAAACATGTTCTGCTTGATGGTTGCAAGTGGTTGCTCGTGGATGCATATACACACATTAGGCACTAGATTGGCTAAGTCATTTTCATATTGCATTTGCATATATGTATTTGTTTATGGATTGAACTTGATGTGTTGCATTTGAGTGAATGGTTGTGCACTCATATAGAAAGGATATGTATCGTTAGGATTGCATACATATTGGACGCATGGCACTAACATAATTCGCATTAAGGAGGTCAACTGAATCAGTAGACCGCCTGATTTTGCATTAGATAAGAACATATACACACCATGCATATGAACATGAAAGCATTAGAAATCTTTTTAAGGATAATGAATGCCTGTGATTAAATGTCTGAGTAGATGGATGACTGAATGGTAGGACACATTCTTCCAAACTTGAATATTTCGGGGACGAAATCCTTTAAGGGGGGAGAATGTAACACCCCGTAATTCTGTAACATTAAGTTTCACAAATAAAAGTATAAATAATTTTTAGAATAAGAATTAAGGGAAATGGGTTACGCCATTGCGTTCGTCTCGAAATTCTGCTTGAGATAAAGCCTAAGTTTGCGTAAATCGCACTCCGTATGAAGAAGTTATGGCCCTCAGAAGTTTCAACAATTTATATAAATAAAAACAGATTCAAAATTCGAATTCAAAACACACAACCGGGCTGGGCGGGAAATTTCCCGCCCAGGACCCAGGTCGACCAAGGGGTCAACCTAGGGGTCGACTTGAGGGTCGACGTCCCCCCTATAGGTCGACCAGGGGGTCGACTTGGGTTCGACCTGCCCTGTTTTTCCAGATCTGGACTGCATCGATTTTGACCTATTCTGGACGGACCGGATGGCTTCTAGGGTGATCTAATGGCTCTAGAACACTCCCTACAACTATAAAAGAATGCCTAGACCTAAGGTTTCTTCACACAAATTCTTTTAGGTGTCTACATGATGTTTCCCTCTAGCCTCCACCATTAAAATAAATCTTATTAAAACAAGTTATAGTTCTTCTTCAAATTGGAGATTCAAATCAAGTTAAAGCTTCATGTTGGACAATAAGAATTCCGTTTCAAACAACGTCACTCGAATCATAGCAAATCGCCTTTTCTAAACTGATCACTGTAACTTCGGTTATTCCTTAGATTTGAACGTGTAATTGGAATTGTGAATGTAATGAATCAAAATATAAAACTATACCAATCTGCAAGTTAATTATCTTTGGTTCATGCTTATGTCAAATCGAAAGTTATTTATGCCTTTGGATCTGATTTATGACTATGAGATTTTTGCCTAGGACTATGACTATGAGACTTTTGCCTATGACTATGACTATGAAATTTTTGCCTATGAAGTTATTGCCTATGACTATGACTATGAGACCTTTGTCTAAGACTATGGCCATGAATTGTCGCCTATGAAATTATTGCCTACAACTAAACTATGAGACTATTTCCTATGACATTGGTTAAGAAGTTATTGTGATTAGTCGCCCATGACTTTTGTGGTTAATTACCTATGACTATTGTAGTTAGTTGCTTATGGCTATTCCCATTGTTACAATTAACCGATCATGTTGTACATTGAACTGGCATTATGTTGGACCAAATCACTAATGCCTATTCCCTTGATTATGTGGATCTCATATTTAGTGTGTAACTTAGATAGTTTATTCCTATTCACTATTATGTACATCGAACCTGTTGGAGCCATTATTTTTGCACGCCTAATCTTTTATATCAATTCTTGTGCTTATCCCCTATTCCTTTGATTTAGTGCCATTTCATGAGTACATAGAAAACTTGTGAAATCATGTTATATGTACGATTATGATGTGGGGATTGGGCGTAGCTTAATTAAGTTAATTTGGCATAATAAATATGTTGGCATAATCTAAATTTGCTATAATAGTGAATGATTTACATGCATATTAGACTTGGGCATAAATTGATAAATTTAATTGGCCGCAAAGTGTGTAATTGGCGTGTAAACCAAGTTTTGGACAAAAACGGTGAACTAGAATATTAAATCTAGTTTTGACATGAACCGTAAATTGGAATATTAATCTAGATTGGGCATGAATTGAAAAAGGGGAATACTAAAGCTAAATTGGTATAAACTGCAAGTTGGGTTAATTGATTGGTAAATCAAATTTTGGCATAGAATATAAGTATGTTAATTTGCATGACAGTTGAATATGATCTAGGCTAAATTGGTTTATGGAAAAATTTAAATAAATATGTAAATTTAGTAAAAGACTAATATGCCTAACCCGAGGTTAGACTTAGTTGTGGTGTAAACGTGCTCGGAACCGACCGGCACATCCAGTGACCACAACAGTACCTGTCTAATGTGGGTAGTTAGTGCATCAAGCCCAGAAAGACCCGAGGTTAGATTGAGTTATGGTGTAAACCTGCCCGGAACCGACCGGCACATCCAGTAACCACAACAATATCTGTCTAATGTGAGTGGTTGGTGCTTTAGTTAATTAATTAATTAAGGCTCATGAATAAATCAAGCTAGAAATGGTGAGGTTAAGTAATTAGGGAAACACTGAACCGTAATAACATGTTAATAAAGACAAGAAGGGTGGGGTTAAGTAATCGAGAAAACATTTAGCTAATTCAACATGTTAACTAGACAAGGTTGATAGGGGTCAAGTTAATTTGGACACTTAACAAACTTAACATGTTAACAAGGCAATACTAGTGGGGGGATTAAGTAACTAAGGGAACACTTAACCATAATAACATGTTAACTAGACAAGTGGGTAAGGTTAAGTAAGCGTTTAACATGCTAACAAGACAAGATGGTGAGGTTAAGTAAAATTAGAACACTTAACTATCATAACATGTTAATTAGACATGTGGGTGACGTTAAGTTAATAGGACACACTTAACCAATATATATGTATATAACATGATGTGTGATAGGGTTAAGTAACACAAGGGGAACACTTAACCAATATATATATATATATATATATATATAACATGATGTGTGGGCAGGTTAAGTTAACTTGAATAAATGGATAACACTTAACCAAAAATATATATCAACTTGAATCAGTGGGAGGGTTAAGTACGTATTGGGTTGGTGGGTAATATTTATAATATAGGCCCACAAACTTAACCATTTAATAAACATGCTTGATCCAGTGGAAGGGTTAAGTACATATCGGGATCGGTGGGTAATATTAGTACATATAGACCCACAAACTTAACCATTAAATAGACATGCATGAATCGGTGGAAGGGTTAAGTACATCACGTGTAGGTGGGTAATATTATATAGGCCCACAAACTTAACCAGTAGGAAACCCTAGTAACAGGGACCCGTTTCAGCAGTAACCCACATAGATGTATCATGGTACCCTGAGCTAGGCAGGGTAGGGCACGATTACTGGGCTAATTATAAGCGGTCAAAAATGGAGGCAGGGGGTACGTCAGTGTAGGTTTCGACGGTTTACGGGCATGCACGTACTCCAGAGTGGAAAAAGCAGGCACTGGTTACCAGTAGTTATACATTGTGCATCTTGAATCGTGTCGGGTCGCTATCATAAGGCTTAATACACCTTATGGTGGGGCCAGCACAGAGTATCTACATGCAAGAGAGGGCCACTGACACAGACACATGGAAAATTAATACAAGTAGGTAGCATAATCCCTAGTTGGACCTAGGTCGCGTAAACCCTGAATCCGAGAAGCGTTCAATAGATAGCATAAACCCAGTAGCCCTGGGTAGCGTAAATCCTAGTTGAATCTAGTAAACACTCAATAGTAAACCCTAGATTAGATCTAGATAATAAATGGAATCCCCATAATAGATGAACACCTGAATGCAACCGCAAATACCGGGATTGGGATCACGTTATCATATGATCATAGGTTACTAGTTTTGACACCAGTTGGGTAGTGCATAAACATAGAAATTAGTATAAACAGGGTAGTTGCAAAGCAGAGAAGGAGTAGAAGCACATTCAGTTTATCAGTACATTCAGTTTATCGGTACATTCTATTTATCGGTACATTCAGTATATCTTGCCATATCCCATGCTTATCCCATATTATCTCGTTACTATGGTTTAGTCTTATCTTTAGTTTATTCATGTCATGACCCTTTTCCTCGTTTAAATACTAAGAATCACTGGACTTACCAGACTTTATGTATGACCTAGTTTGCTTTCGCCTCTTTTCTTCCGTCCCCCCCCCCCCCCCCCCCCCAGGTAGTCAGGGATGGAATAGCTCAGGTTTGTTTTGGACCGTTACTCTTTCCAAGCTTGAAGACTCTTTGACGTGTTGCCTTGGACTCTCTCTTCTACTGCTATGGCTGCCCCATGCTTTATTTGAGGAAATCATTTTATGTTTCTTTATTTTTGTAAACAAGATAGGATACCTTGGTATTATAAAACAATCTTTGTACAAGCTGTTTATCAATGAAATAAAGTTTTATTTATTTGTCGCTGCTTTAATTGTCTGTCTTGTAATTTATCTGCATCTTTCACCTATAATGCTCTACCGAAATTAAGGCATTCCCTTTGTGAGTGACCTTAATGGAGGTGGGGTGTTTCAAGCGAGTCTTAAACTGATTCCAAGTAACTTGATCCTCGAGAGTAGCTGCTTTAATAGCATTTCACCAATTCATTACTCGTCCTTGAAGCTGACGTGATGCTAACTTTCTCTTCATTACATCCTCGATCCCCAAATCCTCAAAGATGTGCTCACAACTATCAAGCCAATCTTAAACCACCGTAGCCGACTCCGTTCCGTGGAACAGCTTTCCACCATGGTTAGTATAATACTTGCAGAGCTCAGCGAAATCGGCTCTAGGCGCCTGCGCTATCGCACCACCACAATTAGATGCATTAGGAACTGCTCCATGAACATCCCTAAGCGTCTCTTGCATGAATGTAGTAAACATCGTCCTCATATCAGGGACATTCCTATCATTGGACCCTGAACCCATACTCCTCATATTTCGGCTCATCGTCAAATCTGTAAGGAGAAAACGATTAGCTATCTCCTTAGTGGTGCCAGTATAGTGCGACTTCATCATTAGATATACTAATAGTATATATATAGTTTTTGAAAACCAAAATATCACAAATGCGCACTCTCATATACGTATGCTATCTCTGCCTGATGTCTTCCCCTTTTTTACTATGGAACCCAGGCTCTGATACCAAGTGTGACCGCCTACCCCGAACCAGCCGACATTTCCCGAAATGTGTCGTGCCAATGCCCGATTAGTACAGGATGGCCGTCAAAAGAAAAGGGTTAGAATGATGAATCACTAAAGAACCTGTAGTATATCTCACAGCTCATGGAATAAAATATAATAATAACATAACTTGACATAAAACAGGCTAGATAATGCATAAGCTGAAAACTAAACCATCATAGCAGCGGAATCCAAAATACAGCTTATGATCCAAACCATTATTACAACTTCAAAATACTGTCTCTAAAATAAAATAGAAAAGGTACACTACTAATGCCCGAAGCAGTGACCAACAACAACACAGGGAGAATATATGTAAATAGTACATGGAAGCCTCCTGCTTGTCTCCGGATAGCTACTCGTGCATAACCACCTAACCTGTCTCTAGTCTGCTCGTTTAGGAGCAACCAGATTAATAAGAAGAGACAGAAAACTCTGGGTCAGACAAAAGTCTTGTATGAGCAACAGTAGCAAAATAAAACAATAACAGGTATAAAATTTCATGCTCGAACCTGGACCTGCAACCAAAGAGTTAGCACAATAAGATATATAGTACTCTTAGGTAACACTATCATATAGTGTAAAAATGGGAGCGTGCATGTCATGGTAATAGCAGACATCAAACATAGCAATCATCCTCACGTCTCTCACTCGGTGCGTTAAGCGTACGATATCCACCACTTTGATTACCAAATCCATTGGGGCCATGACGGCAACTCCGTACAACTATTGCCATGAACATACTTCACTGGTCTATAGTCAATAACCCTACCCAATCCACACATCCCTGGCCCTAGGTTAAGGGCTAACCAGTCCAGACCTCCCTGGCTCTGGTTCGTCAACATGTTCTAACGACCCGAACTTCTCCGTGAAGAAAAGCCCGGATTGAGTTGAGAAGACGACAAATCAGAACACAAATAGTAAAACATTTCATTGCTTATTACAACAATTCCATCAGTATACAGGAATATAATAGAGTATAAATAAATACTATATATTCGATAAATATCAGAGATTTACAATTTACAATGCAGCAGAAAATAACACAAAACACAACTGAAAGAGATAAATGGATACAGATCTTTTCGAATATCATTCCAGCTGTAAACCAGGATTCTGTGATTATAAATCTGCAAAACCAAAACTACTAGCTATTCATGTGGAAAAAAGGGGCACCCAGAGTTTAGGTTAAAACAATAAACTCCAGGTCAGTTATGTGACCGGTGTGGGAACTAAAATAGTTATTAACTTGATTTTAAAGTTAGATAAATCATGGAACCACGCCGTATAACACGGATCGAGTATAACCCCAAGAATACCAGTGCATAAAACAAACAGCGTAATGCTAAATAAAGAACAATAAAGCTATTATAAGACTCAGATCCCATCACACAATGCAACGCAAGCCGGAGGATAGAGTTTTACCTTATAATAGCAAAATATAATCGGTACGCGAAATTTATCTTTTATTATTACTATAAGTGAAGAAATCAACTTCAAATATAAATGTATCAATCATACACGACATAATGCCCCATCCCACTATGTCTCCATACTAGGCTCTACAAATAAAACTAAAATGTCACGTATTGGAAGTCGGGTTTCCGTCTGTGAACCAAGGAAAAGGATCGTCCTTACCACTTCGAGACGCTCTAGCCCGTGTCTCAGGATCAGAACGCATCGACCCTTGGATCGTCAGGGCAGGTCCACTCGATGTGGATTAAAATGCCTAAACCATGCGTCTCCCTGCCCTATAGGGCCTAAGCCTGGTTTGTATAAAGACCATATCATCCACCGGCCCCGTAGTGTTAATATATCCAAGGCGCCTCGCTATCCATCATCCACATAAGTAAAACATCTAGGCATGCAAAATCCAGACACCACTCCTAGCTAGAAGGAAACGCGTGCCCTCACTGACATCCTCTCCCGTTTCTGGTTCACACCAGGGTGCGAGGCTCGCGAATTAACGCTATACACAAAGCTATGCTATATTAAAGCTGTGCTTTAATCATCAACCATAAGACTCTGCTTTTCAATAGAAGACTTGATCATTTGCATCTTAGAATGTCATATAGGCAATTCACGCAATGCAACCGATGTCTATCAATCACACAGAATGAAATCCAATGTCAGACACGCAGTCCATTTACAAGTTCATTTGGGGTCTGAATGAAACCGGAGGCACCTTATTCCTCGTCCCATATGTCCAATACAGGAGAGATGCCCTCACATATCCGGTCGATCTCCAAGTACGTCTGGATGATCACCACTTATTACCTTGTATTGGGTGTTTAGCCCAATCAAGACATCAGTAATCATCCAAATGATGTGAAGACCTCCGGTCTTCAACCACCGTCTTCATCGCCGATTCAGTTATTCAGAATGGGATAAACTCGATCTTTCCGAATAACCCGCGTATATAATAAACAAGTGCTATAAAAACACAACATATGCGTCATTCCAATTCAGAATATTCTTTCATTCAGATATTCTTATACTTTGGGAAAGGTTCCCATTAATTTTATCAAAGATAAATTCTTTAAATTTATTCTTTAATCTTCCTTTGAATATCAATTCAAACCAAATTAAGGTTTTCCAAACTAGTCGGGATTAGCGAACCTTACCGAAGTAATCATTTGTTTTCTTTTCCAATCCCAACCTATTCATCCCATGAAGTAAAACTGGTAATACTTCATATATAACACCACGGTGTTATCGGTAAAATTAATTACCATTTCACATTCAAATCTAATTAAAGATTTAACTATCGCTTGGAGAAAAACTGGTGATACTCCATTCTCGATCATTTTATGAATTTGACAGTTTTAGTTATCAGATTCACATTTCAATCTAATTAAAGATTCATTAAAACTCTAATTCAGTTTTTTCTCCAAAAATCATTAGTTAATGATTTTCTTCAAAGTAAAGAAATTAATCTGACCTTTAACTGGGTTAAATAACTAATGTCATTTAAAACATAGCTCATGACAAACCCAAAATCTCATTCCATTAACAATGGAATTTTCATGGAAAATAGATCGATATATATAATCGATATAAACTTCCACATCCAACCGATAATATAAACGGAATAATGGCAAAGCCTTTTAAATTCCGTATATATAAACGGTCTTCCTCTACAGAAGCTCACTTAGATTATTACCAAATCGAATTCCATTCAATTCCAATTTAATATGTTAAATTGGAAAACTTTACTTAGAGAAAATCTCCTTTAAATCTTTACAAAAATTTTACAAATTCCAAATCTTATTTCACCGTAAATCGGGTTAAAGAACGAATGTCGTTAAAAACATAGTTCACAATAAACCCAATTCACTTTCCATTTCAAATCCAATTAAATGTTAATTAATTGGTAAATCTTCTCTATATCTTAATTAAAAGATTTATTCTTTTCACACGGAGTTTAATAATAGTGTTACTGAAGACCCCATCCCATTAGTCTCTAACCGTAAATTTGTAAGGGAACAATTCCCAAATTATTAATCCCGAAGGCCGAAACCAACATCAGATCAACACCCAGGAAATAATTCAACTTAGCTAATCTCCAGTTAGTTTCTAATTTTCTTAACTCCATTGGGTTTAAGAACGGTATTACTAAAGATACCATTCACGACAAACCCAAAATCCAATTTGATATTAAATACAAGGCTCTGAATAGAAAATATATCATCTTAAATTCAATATCAAATTCTGAAACCGACAAATATCGTATTGGGAATAACGATATCTATATCTTCCAAATTCCTCCACAATATCCGTATAATAACGGAATCCAATATCGAAATATTCCGAAGATAATTTCGATTTGAATCCATTCCAATTCTATATTGGAAATTCTGGTTATTTTTAAAACCATTTCAAATCCAATCTATTTATTTAAAAATATTTGGATTATAATTCTAGTTAATAACTAGTTCATTTCGATAAAAATATATTATTATCTTTTCAAATATAGGATTTTTCATCCTAATTCTTTCCAAATCATTTATTATGATTTTACACAAAATATTGATATTTTTAATAATTTTATCAAGGCCCGTACAGTCGATTTCCACTAACGGTCATCGAATTGCATCCATAGCGACCTTTTCCAAATTTGATTTGGACATATCTCCAAATCCAATCATTAGATTTCAAATCTCTTATATTCGTTCGAAAGATCTTTTCGATACAAACCCAATGGTTTCAGTTTTATGAGAATCCGACGGTCGGATCGCCCGTAATGTCAATGCAAAGTCAATGGTTGAAATTCGCGAACGGTCACTGCGCGGCGCGTTCTATTCAGGCCATTAAATATATATATATATACACATCTATATATACATATATATATATATATTTCGTTCAAAACTTATTTTATAATTTCGTTTTAAAATCGATTCCAACTTCCTTTTCTATTTTTAAACCAAAATTGAATATTCTATATAATTATATATAAATGATAATATTTTCAAAATATTTTATTTTGAAATAATTTCCTTTTCCATATTCATTATAAATATGAATAAAATCGATATAAATATCGTTTGCGTCCAAATGGCGCAAACCAATTCAACACGGCTTAATATATTTCAATATTTCATGTCAATCCAAAATCGGATATCAAATCCATATTTTTATCCTTTACGGAATATTATTTCGGAATATTCGTTTATTTAAAAATATTTCTATTTCAATTCTATTCTTTAGTTTAAAATATTTCTATTTCAAACTGTCCTTTATTTCTGAATTGGAATAAGACACAGTCAATTACCATATAATTTTATTTATATGGATTTCATACAATACATGTACAAAACAATAATGATATACAATCTACCATCATCAAAAGTGCAATTTACAACTGTATAAGTGTTAAAAATAAATAGCTAACGCTCATCACAGCCTATCAACCCATCGATTGACATACCACTAATTATTGGGATTAGTGTATGTCAAATATCCTCCCAATACCCGTATGGGGTTTTCAAACAAATACTATTTATTTTATTTGTGTAGTTAGGCGATGTGTAAAATATATCGTCCCAATCCATGCCAGTTAAATTGGTGTGCATAAACAAATCATCTAATTTGTATATGAATATTTTGTACAGTTCATATACACAACAAAAATGTGATTTTTATTGTTCAAATATTTTATTCAACACATGAATATTTTATTCAATTCAAATCATAATCACAATCAATTTTCACACAATACAATGCAATCAAGCAAGCCGTCCATGGTCTATGGACAACGGGGAGCAGTTAATATATGCAGTTATACAATAAATAACTGTATAAGAAATTATAGTGAGAAGTTCTCACATTGGTTTTCCACTCCGTCGGTTTTATTTCTGAATATCTAAATAGCTCGGATTTGAATTTGTCCGAAATTTAAACGTACTCCGTTTCTGTCCCGATTAGTTTCATTGCATAGATCTTGTTGAGACAATTCCAACGAATCTGAAATCGTTCAATTTGGACCTCGTATGAAATAGTTATGGTGTTATATAATTTAATTACATAAATTAAAGAACTAAAATATAATTAATTAACTTTAACCACCTTCTAATCACGTTTAAAATAAATGTTGCCCCTTTTTACATCGTCTTCCTCCACCATAAAAACCCGCCCTATCTTCGATCTAGAAATCCCATTACGCACGCCATTCTCTTGCGCCGGAGCCAGATCAACCTTCTCCACGCCACTCCCCTCGACATTGGCTTTTGGCGCCCCCCTCCATGGTCAGTTCGAAGCTAACCAGAGCCCCAAATTCTGATAAAAATCGCACCCTTCCAGGACAATTTTTGGTCAAAGTGTACCCCCAAAACCGATCTCTTCCGTTGAGAATATAGATCTCAACGAGATCTTTGATTTTCCCTTTGGTACCCTTCATCAATATCGAACGGATTTGGATATATTTGGAGAGGAATTTGGGAGCGATTTTATTGTCGATTTCCTTTTCTGGAAGCGCTCTGTTTTGAATGAAAGTGGATTAGGGTTTAGGCCCAAAATAATTATATATATATATATTTAATAATTAATTTATTCGTTTTAAAACTTCAAATCCTTACGAACTCCAAATCAAACCCAACGGCTTTCGCTTCTAGCCAAATACCCTATTCCGAACACAATGGGATATGTTTCGTAAGCCAATTTGGCTATTACAATCAGTTTCCGCTAAAATTAAAATATAAATCAGTATATATTCAATTTGATTGTACATTTTAATTTGCTGGGGCCACATATTGAGTCCAAAAATTCTAGAACAATATTTCTAACTATGTTTTGATGATACGGTCCTAGCAAAACTAATTTCGTCGAATTTGGACACTATTTGAAAAATGGCTATTTTCTGGTCAATCCAAATTGACTGAAATTGACAAAACACATTTTCTTTTGCCACGCTCACATATTGATTCCAAAAATTATAAAAATTGGAATCTAGCAATAACTTGACATCCCGGATCCAACAAAAGTGGTTTCGTCGAAAACGAAGGTTTGAAAACTGGACATAACTTTTTATTCCCACTATGAAATTTCAATTTTTCAAACTCGTTGGAAAGATATTTTCAAATAGACTCTAAAATTTTTGATTTCACTAAAATCCGGTTTATTTTGAATCCTGTACATTCATTTGAAATTTGAAATCTAATTTTCAAACTATCGCGCCATTTCCAATTCCTTTTATAATTAAAATAAATATTTGTATTCTAACTTCTATTTAAATAAATTTATACGTTCTAATTCTATTCAAAATAAATTTCTCGTCGTTATTATTTAAAATAAATCATTTTAAATTTTCAAAATTCATTAAAATTGCCGAAATAAATTTTTTTAATTGGTTCTAATTTTCCGTGTTGTTACAATCTCCCCCACTTAAAATATTTTCGTCCTCGAAAAGGAACGGAGCTGAAAGTGGTTTTACTAGTCAACTCAACTTTCATTCTGGCTTTCATTCTCCAACTTCAGTTTCTATGAATTATCTAATTTTTCAAAAATTTGGGTAACACCCTAAATGTAACAACCCAGAATTTGGGGCCAATTTAAAATTTTCATTTTAGAGATTTTTAAGGGTGTTCAAATATTTGAAATAAATTATATTAAATAATAACGACTCAAAATTTGTTTTAATTGAATTTAATATGAATATATTTAATTTAATTATAAGAGGAATTAGAAATAGCACGGTAGTTTGAAAAGTCAAATTTGAACTTTGACTGACTGTACAAGATGCAGAGTAAATCGGATTTTGGTGAAACCAAAAATATTAGAATCTATTTAAAAATACCTTTCCAACGAATCCGAAAAATCGAAATTTCATAAAGAGAATTAAAAGTTATGGCCGGTTGTAATTTCAGAATAGTCGCTGTAGAATTTCTGTATATATTTTAACATTAAAAATAGCCAATTTTCAAACGACCTCTGTTTTCGACGAAACCGCTTTTGTTGGATTCAGAATGTCAAATTATTGATAAGTTTAGTTTTTCATAATTTTTAGAATTAACTTGTGACTGTGGCAAAAAGATTTCAGTTTGGTCAATTTCGGTCAATTTTAATCGACTTGAAAAAGGCCATTTTTCAAACAGTCACAGAATTCGATGAAATTAATTTTGTTAGGACTGTATCGTCATCACGAAGCCAAAAATATTTTTTTTGGATTTTTCCGAGATCATATGTATCCCCAGTGAATTAGAAAGTACGTTTGAATTTAAAATAAATGATTTATAAATTAAAACTGGAAAACGGAGGCCAAGGCAATCATTTGGGCCTGCAGGACATAGTCAGATGAGTCCGGAACAGGGGTAGACAGGTAGGAATGACAGTCGTTGGGCTGAAAAAGAAGGAAGTCGCTAAACGGGCTTTATTGGATTAATTAATTATTTAATAATAACCTAACCCTGTTATTTTATTATAAAAAGCACTGTTCATTCATCCTCCCCAATCGTTTACAGCAGCCACCGAAACCCATAACCTTTCAAAACTTCAAACTCCGATTTCTCGTTCGTTTCTCAACGAAATTCTTCGCCGGAGTACACGTTTCGAAGAGATTTTCGAGCTCTTCGATTCCATACCGAAATCACCACACCTCGTCGCCTATAGCCGCCGCCCCGACCCCACAAAGACCGCCGCCGCCGGACCAAACCAGGCCAACCACAGGTGAACGCACCGCACCCCCTTCCCGGCATCGATTCCCCTCTCCTAGCTCTTCGATCTCCAACAAACCATTCTGAAAACCATCAATTGCATCTTCTGATTTCTGAAATTAAAGTTTTGAACAAAATACAAAGGTATGAACATTTCAGATTTGCCACGCTTAATTCTGTCACAGCAGTAGTTGTAAAAAGTCATTGTTATTCAAAAATTGATAATTAATTCATACTAACTCTGAACTGGAAAATTTCAGATCCGACGAAACCGTGAAGTCGTATAGAGGTTCAGAAATTGATTGGAATGATTTCTGAAATTATTCGGATTTTTAATTCTGCTTAAAGAAAGGTGAGATTCTGCTTTATATAATTAAATCAATTCAATCATTATTTTTCTAGTTATTTAATATTTGAATTGTTACCAAATTAGATCTGCTAATTAGAACGAATCATTTTGTTATAGATCTGTTAGTTCGTGATGTATAAGTATAGACCTGTTAGTTAAAATTATGGATCTGTATGTGATGGATAATTAGAAAGAATCATTTTGTTATATATTGAGTTGGATCATTCTTATCGATGCTTTGGTGAATCATGAATAACAAAAGTTCGCCTTATTCATGTTGTTGAATCAAATTAGGACCTTCCATTCAACATAAGTACATCACATTGTATGATGGCTTGTGTAAATAGAGAAATTGTTACAATATTAATCAAAGACATGAAAATATTAAATTACACAATTCTAATGTTAATAATGTAAATAAGGATAAAAGAAGGAAAAATATGACGATGTGAATGGATTCAATATTTTATTAAAAATTAAAGGTGAGAATTTGACGATGTGAATAGATTCAAATTTACATTTTTTATATGTAAATTAAGAAAAGGATTTACTTGTAAAATGTAAAGTACATTTTTACATTGTAAATAAAAAGAAGATATTTTTACATTTTAAATAAAATGATGATATTTTTACATTGTAAAATAAAAAGATGATATTTTTACATTATAAATAAAAAGAAGATATTTTTACATTGTAAATAAAAAGATGATATTTTTACATTGTAAATAAAAAGATGATATTTTTACATTGTAAATAAAAAGATGATATCTTTAAATTGTAAAATAAAAAGATGATATTTTTACATTGTAAATAAAAGATGATATTTTTACATTGTAAATAAAAAGATGATATTTTTACATTGTAAAATAAAAAGATGATATTTTTACACTGTAAATAAAAAGATGATATTTTTACATTGTAAAATAAAAAGATGATATTTTTACATTGTAAATAAAAAGATGATATTTTCACATTGTAAATAAAAAGATGATATTTTCACATTGTAAATAAAAAGATGATATTTTTACATTGAAAATAAAAGGATGATATTTTTACATTGTAAATAAAAAGATGATATTTTTACATTGTAAAGTAAAAGATGAGATTTTTACATGTAAATAAAACGTTGGAATTGGCATTGTATTTAAATTTACATTTTTACATGCAAAAAAAAGTAGGAATTTGCATTGTGATTAAATTTACATTTTTATATGTAAATTTAGAATAGGGTTTACACTGCAAATATAAGTTACATTTTTTATTATGTAATTAAGATGAGGATTTACATTGAAATTAAATACCCATTTTATATGTAGATTAAGAAAGAGGAATTACATTGTAAATGTAAATTACATTTTTATTTTGAAATTAAAGAGAAGAATTTACATGGTAGATTAGATGTACACTTTTATTTGTAAGCTAAGAATGAGAATTTGTATGGAAAATAAAATTACATTTGTAATGTAATTAAAAGGGTAGGACTTTATAGTGAAAATAAAAGGGCAAATTAAAAGATAGAAGTTACATTGTTAGGAAATTTACATTTTTAATGTAATTTAAAAAGAAAGGCTTACATTATATTGGAAATTACATTTCAATGTGATTAAGAAAATGAATTGGACATTAGAATCGAAATTACATTTTTAATGTAATAAGTTAGAATTTTTCACTGTAATGTTAATTACAATTATAGTCTAATTAAAAAGGGAAATTTTACAATGTAATTGAAAGATAGGAATTTTACATTATAATGTTAATTATTATTTTAATGTAATTAAAGAAGAGATTTTACAGTGTAATTTAAGGATTAGGAAAAATAAAAATAAAATTTTACATTGGAATAGAATTTACCTTTTTAATAAAAGAATAAAAGTTAGGAGGAAATGTTGAATTATAATTTACATTTTTGATGTAAACAGAGGAATGGAAGAATGAAAAAATGATGATGAAAGTAGATGTTGTAATAGAATCTACATTCTTATGTAAAATAAAAGTTAAAAGAAATATATATATATAATTAATTTTTAAAGAATCGAGCGCGATAGTTCGCGTTTTGAGATCGTACATTTAAACGATTATACCAAAAGATCCGACCGTCGAAATTTCCCAAAACTGAGATCGTTAGGAGAATCTTGGGAAGATCTTTCCAACGATATAAACTACGTTAAGATCCAACGGTTAGATTTTGAGAAATGTGAAAATCAAAATTTGTTGAAAGCAGCACCAGGGTCGCCATTGACCCAAAGCGCCATTAAATAAAGATTTGACTATTTTAAATAATTGAAATAGGAATAAATCGTCATAAATAATATGGACGATAAAGAATGATTTTCATTATATATATACGAGAATTATTTGGAAAGTCCGAGTTACTCTCATTCCAAATAATCAAAACGACTTAAAGAATCGAAGTATGAAGACGGTGTATGAAGACCGTAAATCTTCCATCGAGAAGACAACGATCAAGGCCCTGATTTGACTTACTCCCAATTCAACGGTCATGGTCATTGTCCAAACGAACATATTGATTGTACGGATTTGGCTTTCGCTCAGACCCAGAGCATAAGCTTATAAATGGAATGTGTGTCCGACATTGTACTCCTTTATATTGTATTTATTGATTTTCTGTCGAATGTATGAATGTTTGGTGGCGGAGAATCTATTCTCTTGCTTAACACCCTTTCATATATTTCGGCAAAGGATTGGTAGTGTGATATGGAGTGACAGTGTGGCATACTAAGATGCAATGATCAAGGTTCCTTGTTGAAAAGCAGAACCTTGTGGTGACGATCAAAGCATAGCTTGGATAAGCATAGCTTTGTGTATTATGTAGCTTAACGAAGCTCACAACCCGGTGGAGTCTAAAACGGGAGAAGGGAACGCAGGGAGAGAAGCACGTTTCTTTCTAGTTAGAAGTAGTGTCGGTGCTTAAACTGGCTGATATTTTACTTATGTAGATGATGGAATGAAGCGCCTCGGATGATAGGTCCTATAGGATTGGGAAACGTGAGTTCAGGAATAACTAATCCACGAAGCTGTATGTGTGGACCGCCCCTGCAGCTACCCAAGGGTTCTCTGTGGGGAATCCTAAGACATTAGCTAGAGTGTCTCGAATCGGTAAGGAGCTCCTCCCTAGCCTTGACTCATGTTGGAAACTAAATTCCAAATACGACCCTACGAATTTGATTGTATTACTAGTACGGAGGCATAATATATGGTAGTTATGCTTCCCAGGATTGATACATTTATTTTGAAATGTTTTTTGTATACACTAATAGTAATATTAGATCCGTATTTACCGTATTTAGCATGTTTAATCACCATAAGATAAAACCCTATCCTCTGGTTTGCGTTGCATTGTGTGATGGGACTTGGGTCTTATGGTGATTCCATTTTTCTCAAAAGCATAGCGTTGTTTTACGATTCACTTATTGTTTGTTCTGTCACTTTAAATTATGCACGGCAATCCATTGCGGTAAGCCCGTTCCGTGTTAGCGGCGTGGTCTTTGGATTTGCCTTATTACTAGTAGTTAAATTAGTTAAGAATTCTCACACCAGTCCCATGACTGACCTGTAGTTTGTTTTCACCTTTGCAAACTCGGGTGCCCTCTTTTCCGCACGGGCAACCAAGTAACAGGTTTGGCTTTCTTTGGAGTGGCTATCTTTGGAGCTTTCTTGGTATTGCTTATTAAGAGGTGCTCATGTTGGACCACGAAGACTATCTATCATTTATCTTTTTTTTTTACATTTTGTCTTTAGACTCTGAGACATGCAGACTTATTTTATTTCCAGTTGTTCTAATTTGGAAGTTGAAACTTATTTCCTTTTTGCTGGAAACTTGATGTAATAAGTTAGTACTGTGTGACTGTGGGATTCTGTGTTTGATGACATTCATATTCTGCGGCTATGATGTTGTTATTCTATGGTTTTCCTTTGCTATGTTGTATCTGTGATCTGTATTGTTGTATTTATGTTGTATTCCAAATGATTATTCTTTACTTTCATTCCATGGAAGTTTGGGGTTATCACACTAAATTTTTGAAAAATTTCGCCATAACCTCCTTTGTATGGAGAGCATCGGGAAAATCCCCAAACTGCCACATAGACCCTCTCATCTTAAAAAGAAAAAGAAAAAGCCAAGAGGCTAGCCAATCAGCTCATAAAATCATCAAAACCCAATAAATTAGTAAACATGTACATATTTGTCGGGCATACAATTTTATTCCTCTTCTCTAGCCTCTTTACTATGACCTGTTCACACCCATATATATGTACATGCATGTATTACCAATCAAATTTCAATTCAGTTCAATATTTGGTTCAATTTGACTAAATTTACTTTTCATTCATGTATTGGTTTAAATGAATAATCATACTACACAAACATCAATCAATTAGTGGATTATCATTTCAAACACATAGAATTTACATAGTAAAAATCGTATTTTTAGTGAAAATCACAGCAATAGACCCTATCTAGTTTTGGTTATCAGACAATTCGTTTGGAAATATATAGATATCCCACTTTTTAAACTCGAACACAAACTACTGATGCTATATAGTCATCAACTGTTTCATCCCCGGGCGACTAGAGTGTGATTCCATATCTAACCAGTATATTTGAGGATTCAATACAAGTGGATCAGACGTATATTAAAATCTCTATATACTTGATTGTCCAAATTCAATACAAATTAAATATTCAAATACGTATAATAAAGTTTAAATTTTCAAAACAAAATTCGTTTTCATTTTTAATTAAAAAAACAACACTCTTCACACTCATTCTAGGATACTGCTGATCCTATCTCTAACGAGTCATTCTCATTGGATATTACTACTCCAATCTCTGATTAATTCTTTCGTTCAGTTCTAATATGTCTTGTTCTTGAGCTTTGTAAACCAAAGCTCTGATACCAAACTGTAATGACCCGAACTTCCCCGTGAAGGAAAGCCCGGATTGAGTTGAGAACACGACAAATCAGAACACAAACAGAAGAACATTTCGTTGCTTATTACAACAATTCCATCAGAATACAAGGATACAACAGAGTATAGATAAATATTATACATTCGATAAATATCAGAGATTTACAATTTACAATGTAGTGGAAAATAACACAAAACACAACTGAAAGAGATAAAAGGATACAAAGCTTTCCGAATATCAATCCAGCTGTAAACCAGGATCCTGTGAACATAAATCTGCAAAACCAAAACTATTAGCTGCCCGTGTGGAAAATAGGGGCACCAAGAGTTTAAGTTAAAACAATAAACTCCAGGTCAGTCATGTGACTGGTGTGAGAACTAAAACAGTTATTAGCTTGACTTTAAAGTTAGATAAATCAAGGGACCACGCCGTATAACATGGAACGAGTATAACCCCAAGAATACCAGTGCATAAAACAAATAACACAATGCTAAATAAAGAACAATAAAGCTATTATAAGACTCAGATCCCATCACACAATGCAACGCAAGCCGGAGGATAGAGTTTTACCTCATAATAGCCAAATATGCTTGGTATGCGAAATTTATCTTTTATTATTACTATAGTTGAAGAAATCAACTTCAAATATAAATGTATCAATCATAGACGGCATAGTGCCCCATCCCACTATGTCATCATACTAGGCTCTACAAATATAACTGAAATGTCACATATTGGAAGTCGGGTTTCCGTTTGTGAACCAAGGCAAGGGATCGCCCTTACCGCTTCGAGACTCTCTAACCCATGTCTCCGGATTAGAACGCATCGACCCTTGGATCATCAGGGCCGGTCCACTCGATGTGGATTAAAATGCCTGAACCATGCATTTCCCTGCCCTATGGGGTGTAAGTTTGGTCTATATAAAGACCATATCATCCATCGGCCTTGCAGTGCCGATATATCTGAGGCGCCTCGCCATCTATCATCCACATAAGTAAAACATCTAGGCGTGCAAAACCCAGACACCACTCCTAGCTAGAAGGAAACACATGCCCTCCCTGAGGTCCTCTCCCTTTTCTGGTTCACACCGGGGTGCGAGGCTCACAAATTAACGCTATACACAAAGCTATGCTATATTAAAGTCGTGCTTTGATCTTCAACCACAAGACTCTGCTTTTCAACAGAAGACTTGATCATTTGCATCTCAGCATGCTACACAGGCAATTCACGGTATGCAACCGATGTCAATCAATCACACAGAATGAAATCCAATGTCAGGCACATATTCCATTTACAAGTTCGTTCTGGGTTTGAACGAAACCGGAGGCACCTTATTCTTCGTCCCATATGTCTAATACAGGAGAGAGGCCCTCGCATATCCAGTCGATCTCCAAGTACGTATGGCCGATCACCACTTATTACCTTGTCTTGGGTGTACAGCCCAATCAAGACATCAGTAATCGTCCAAACGATGTGAAGACCTCCGGTCTTCAACCATCGTCTTCATCGCCAGCTCATTGCCGATTCAATTATTCAGAATGGGATATACCCAGTCTTTCCGAATAACCCGCGTATATAATGAAGAAGTGCTATAAAAACACAATATATGCCTCATTCCCATTCAGAATATTCTTTCATTCAGATATTCTTATACTTTGGGAAAGGTTCCCATTAATTTTATCAAAGATAAATTCTTTAAATTTATTCTTTAAACTTCCTTTGGATATCAATTCAAACCAAATTAAGGTTTTCCAAACTAGTCGGGATTAGCGAACCTTACTGAAGTAATTATTTGTTTTCTTTCCCAATCCTAACTTATTCATCCAATGAAGTGAAACTGGTAATACTTCATATCTAATACAACAGTGTTATCAGTAAAATTAAATACCATTTCACGTTCGAATCTAACTAAAGATTTAACTATCACTTGGAGCAAAACTGGTGATACTCCATTCTCGATCATTTCTTGAATTTGACAATTTTAGTTATCAGATTCACATTTCAATCCAATTAAAGATTCATTAAAACTCTAATTCAGTTTTAATCTAAAAAAATCATTAGTTAATGATTTTTTCAAAGTTAAGAAATTAATCTTATCTTTAACTGGGTTAAAGAACTAATGTCATTTAAAACACAGCTCACGATAAACCCAAAATCTCATTCCATTAACAATGGAATTTTCATGGAAAACAGATCGATATATATAATCGACATAAACTTCCACATCCAACCTATAATATAAATGGAATAAAGGCAAAGCCTTTCAAATTCCGTATATATTAACAGTCTTCCTCTACAGAAGCTCACTTTGATTATTACCAAATCGAATTCCATTCAATTCCAATTTAGTATGTTAAATTGGAAAACTTTACTTTGGGAAAATCTCCTTTAAATCTTAACAAAAGATTTATAAATTTCAAATCATATTTCACTGTAAATCGGGTTGAAGAACGAATGTCGTTAAAAACACAGTTCACAATAAACCCAATTCACATTCCATTTCAAATCCAATTAAATGCTAATTAATTGGTAATTCTTCTCTACATCTTAATTAAAAGATTTTTTCTTTTCACACGGGGTTTAAGAACAGTGTTACTGAAGACCCCATCCTATCAGTCTCTAACTGTAAATTAGTAAGAGACTAATTCCCAAAGTATTAATCCCGAAGGCCGAAACCAACATCAGATCAATACCCAGGAAACCATTCAACTTAGCTAATCTCCAGTTAGTCTCTTATTTTCTTAACTCCATTGGGTTTAAGAATAGTATTATTAAATATACCATTCACGACAAACCCAAATCCAATTTGATATTAAATACAAGGCTCTGAATAGAAAATATATCGGCTTATATTCAATATCAAATTCTGAAACCAACAAATATCATATTGGGAATAACGATATCTATTTCTTCCAAATTCCTCCACAATATCCGTATAATCAAGGAATCCAATAACGAAATATTCCGAAGATAATTTCGATTCAAATCCATTCCAATTCATATATTGGAAATTCTGGTTATTTTTAAAACCATTTCAAATTCAATCTATTTTTAAAAAAATAATTGGATTATAATTCTAGTTAATAACTTGTTCATTTCGATATAAATATATTTTTATCTTTTCAAATATGGGATTTTTCATCCCAATTCTTTCCAAATCATTTATTATGATATTACACAAATTATTGATATTTTTAATAATTTTATCAAGGCCCGTACAGTCGATTTCCACTAGCGGTCATCGAACTGCATCCATAGCGACCGTTTCCAAATTTGATTTGGATGTATCTCCAAATCCACCGTTAGATTTCAAATCTCCTATATCTGTTAGAAAGCTCTTTTCGATATGAACCTTTAAACTCGTTTTATATATTTTGTTCAGGCCATTAAATATACATATAATATATATATTATATATATATTTTGTTCAAAACGTATTTTATAAATTCGTTTTAAAATCGATTCCAACTTCCTTTTCAATTTTTAAACCAAAATTGAATATTCCATATAATTATATATAAATGATAATATTTTCAAAATATTTGATTCTGAAATAATTTCCTTTTCCATATTCATTACAAATATGAATAAAATCGATATAAATATCGTTCACATCCAAATGGCGCAAATCTAATCAACACGGCTTAATATATTTCAATATTTTGTGTCCATCCAAAATCGAACATCAAATCCATATTTTTTTTCCTTTATGGAAAATTATTTTATAATATTCGTTAATTTAAAAATATTTCCATTTCAATTCTATTCTTTATTTTAAAATATTTCTATTTCAAACTGTCCTTTATTTCTAAATTGGAATCAGACACTGTCAGTTACCATATAATTTTATTTATATGGATTTCATACAACACATGTACATAACAATAATGATATACAATCAACCATCATTCAAAGTGCAATTTACAACCGTATAAGCGTTAAAAGTAAATAGTTAACGCTCATCATAGCCTATCAACCCATCGATTGACATACCACTAATTATTGGGATTAGTGTATGTCAAATATCCTCCCAATACCCGTGTGGGGTTTTCCAACAACAAATACTGATTTTATTTGTGTAGTTGGCGATGTGTAAAATATATCTTCACAATCCATGTCAGTTAAATTGGTGTGCATAAACAAATCGTCTGATTTGTATATGAATATTTATACAGTTCATATACACAATAAAAATGTGATTTTTATGGTTCAAATATTTTATTCAACACAAGAATATTTTATTCAAATCACAATCACAATCAATTTTCACACAATACAATGCAATCAAACAAGTCGTCCATGGCCTGTGGGCGACGGGGAGTAGTTCACATATGCAGTTATACAATAAATAACTGCAAAAGAAAATATAGTGAGAAGTTATCACATTGGTTTTCCACTCCGTCGGTTTTATATCTGAATTTCTGAACAGCTCGGATTTGATTTTTTTCGAAATTTAAACGTACTCCGTTTCCGTTCCAGTCAGTTTCATTGCGTAGATCTTGTCGAGGTTCCAACAAATCAGAAATCGTCCAATTTGGACCTCGTACAAAATAGTTATAGGGTTATATAATTTAATTACATAAATTAAAGAATTAAAATATAATTCACCTTCTAATAACATTTAAAATAAACGTTGCCCCTTTTTACCTCGTCTCATTCCACTGTAAAAACCGGCCCCATCTTCGATCTAGAAATCCCACCACGCATGCCATTCTCTTGCACTGGAGCCAGATCAACCTTCGCCATGCCACTCCCCTCGACGTCGGCTTCTGGCGCGCCCCTCGCCTTCCATGGTCAGTTTGAAGCTGACCAGAGCCCCAAATTATGATCGAAAATCGTGCCCTTCCAAGACAATTTCCGATCAAAGCGTACCCCTAAAACCGATCACTTCCGAAACCAGGGCTATATTTCGAGAGCAACTATTCTAAATTTTCAACTGGACATAACTTTTTATTCCCTCTATGAAATTTCAATTTTTCAGATTTGTTGGAAAGATATTTTAAAATAGACTCTAATATTTTTGGTTTCACTAAAATCCGGTTTATTTTGAATCCTGTACATTCATTTGAAATTTGAAATCGAATTTTCAAACTACCGCGCCATTACCAATTCCTTTTATAATTAAAATAAATATTTATATTCTAACTTCAATTTAAATAAATTTATATATTCTAATTTTGTTCAGAATAAATTACTCGTCGTTATTATTTAAAATAATTCATTTTAAATATTCAAAATTCATTAAAATCGCCCAAATAATTTTTTTTAATTGATTCTGGTTTTCCGGGTTGTTACACATGCCCTCTTTCTTCAACGGTGAACCAAAGTTATAGATATCGATAATAACCTCTTTGCACACGTCCCGCAGCAAAGTCCAACTCTAGAAGTTAACTCGTTGGTTCCTATCTGGATCCTGAGTAATAACTACCTACTTGGACTTACTTTGCATCTTGGGTTTTTAGTCTCCTCCGGTTCGGTTCTTCCATCTTACTTCGTTTCGGTTCGATGATCTTCCTGAAGCGGTTCTGTTCGTGACCATCTCTAGTGGGTCGGGTCGGTTTGTGGTGGATGCACCAGCTTGTTTGCATGAGCCAGTTCATGGTGCTCCATTTGGTTCGGGTTCGGATGCATTCTTGGTCAGGAGAAGGTGGTTCGTGGTCCTCATATGGGTCTGGTTCGTGACTTCATGTCGTGGCACTCCGATTTGGTTCGTGGTCTTCCTGTTTATCTCATGGGTGCATCGGTTCGCGTTTGGAGCAACGAGTCGGTTCATGAGTCCTGGCATCGGCTCATGTTTGCTTCCACCGATCCGGGTCGCACCACCTATCACGAGCCGGTCCGACCCGAGTTTATGCGCAACTTCCAGCAAGCTATTCGTGCAACACGACGGCATTTTCCACCATTTTAACTTTCCTATCAACCATAAAACATTCCAAACAGTAGTAGTAACATGTGTAATCAATCACAACCATCAAAACATAAAGCCTATAGGTTATTTTAGATCAAACATGCCCAAAACTATGATTTTCCCCTTAATCCCCTTAAACATGTTTTAACTATAGGATTAACAAACTTAATCCAAATTAACCCAAAATTTCAATAGAGGCATAAAATAATATTTTAGAATTTTTACGTATTTTTCTAGATTTTTATGATGCACAATTTCGCTAATTATCACTAATCATCCCTAATTAGCTGTAATTAGTGAATAAATGTGCAAATCACTCACCTTAGCCACAAATGAGTCTTAGATATGAAACTATGACTGATATGGCATGAGTTCCAATGTCTAGCAGCAGCTCTATCTTTGATGTGATGCTAATTTCTTTTGATTTGATGTAGTTTTGCTTAATTTGTGATTAGGAAGCGATTAGAATGAGATTTAGGAGATGGAGGCCATTGCTAGGGTCAAAGAATGTAAGTGGCTGCTAGAAAACTAAAATGAAATGTTTTTCCAAACCCTTTCAGCCCTCCGATAACCCTAGTACCGAAAAGGGTTGTGGGCCTAACCACTAATCACCTAATTAATCCCAGTTAAGTTGTTTTTCAATCTTCAATCCTTATTTTAGCCATATCTCCCAAACGGTAAGTCTGTTCGATTAGTGTAACCACTCTACGGAAAGCTAAACCATTATCTGAATCCAATGGAAGTGGTTTCAGTTAAAAACTCCTTACCAATCAAAAGTTATAGGTGAAACAAGATTCGTCGGGGGCAAGACAGTCATATAAAATCCGGAAAAAATCGTGAACATGGGAAATGACCCCAATAGTCGTTCCCTAAAGTTACATGACCATATGACTTTATATGTGAATAAAATAAATATTCTACGATCCTGCGATGCATAGAATGCAGGTCGTTACAAAAACAGTGAGTAAAACCTAAGGAAAGGATGCAAAACCTTGAAGCAAGGACCTGGAGATTCAATGGAAAAAAGGGAGTGAACAATTTCAAGCAGCAGTAGAATATTTGTGAGTAAACATCTCACTTTTCTCTACTGATTATCTATTTAAATTATGAGGATTTAAGCTATTGATATGCTTATATGTATCCAACATACTAAATGCAAATATTAAAGTTGTTTAAGATAGTTAGATTTGAATTAAGAGTTAAATAAAAACAGAGAATAAATAGAACAGTAAAGACAGTAAACATAAATATAAACTAGAAGTATTATATATATTTGTGAGTAAACTCCTTTGATCTCTTCAATTATTTATGATTTATCCTAGTAGATCCTAACTGTGTATTGGATTCTAATGTTTGAGTTGTTTAAGGGGTTATTTCTCGGAATCTGAAATAGTTGAGAACCTAGGAACAAAATACAATAATAAACAGTGAGGAAAATATATGAGAGTAAACACAAAATTTCATATTGTTTCATACATCATCTACTGTTGATCCAATCTATATATGTGTTTAGGTACATCTGGAGTTATGATACCATATATGAGTCAAAAATTAGGACAATTGTTTTAAACTATGATCACTGAAATAAATTATAGTTAGTAAATGCTAGAAAGCAAATATAAACAGTAGCAGCACGGGAAGGTATCCTGGATTATTTGGGCAAAGATATCTTGGATTTAACATTAATGTTCAATCTCTGGAAATCAAATAAACAGAGCACACAAAACCTGAAGAGACAACGGAAAAAGAGAGTGAATCAAGTTGTGAGCGGACACCTAAATTTCTCTCCACTATTTTATTCATGTTCAAGCTATAGTTATACTGACATGAATCCATCAATTTGAATGCAAATACTGAAGGGTTAAAAGTAGTTAGGTTAGGAGTCGAGGGTTTAATAACATGAGACAGTTACAAGAAAGAAAGAAGGGAGAAAACTGTAGTAACTAATATAGGTGAGTAAACAACTACACTCTTGTATGCAAAATCTATTGCATAGCAGTATGGCTTTCTGATTCAACATCTGCATTCATGTTGTGCTACTAATTGATATAACACCATATACATGGTCATTCTTGTCGAGCCACAGTAAGGAAAATTAAAATGCCACGGCTATTTTGGGGTGTTTGGTTCGGCGGCAAACTGCAAGAAGGTCAGGGCAGTACCTGGGGGCGCACTAGTGGTAATCTGATGGGAAGAACGTTGGCAAGCTTAAGGGGAAGTATGGTCTTGATCGGTATGGGCATAGCGGTGGTACGAGGCATTTTCGGTAGCGGTTGTCGTTTCATGAGGGTCAGGATTGAACACTAAATTTTGTAGTGGTGAAAATGTGATTTCAAGTGATGGAGCAGAGCTCCGGTAGGAGGATGGGACATGTGAGATGATCAGAATGGCGGCGCAGTGATGGAGGGATGTGTTCATGTGCATGGTGTAGGCCAGTGTACAGAAATGGTAGAAGAATAGGGACGGGGGAAAATAATAAGGAGATGGGATCAGAAGAAAAGGTGAGCCAAACATGCAGATCCGTGTTTTTTCCAATGCCAGGCTCATGTTTGGCAAGACAAAGGGAGAAAAACAAAATATAAAAATAACCATATGTTTATATTTAAACACGGGAAGGTGTTTACTTATTTATTCCAAGACGAGGATTAATTCTAATACATCATCTCCGGCTTTGACTTCTGTTTTAATTTGCTCAACTTTTCTCTCTTGTTCGGTTTTCTGGCCTTTGAAATATTTTCCTTTGTCGGTTTTATTTCATGTTAGTTGATTTTTCAAGGATGGTAGACTGAAAAAAACATGTTTATGTAAACGACATAAAAAGTGCTAGAGTAATTGGTAAACTGTTGGCGTTACAACTCTGTTTTGATTTCAACGCTGAAGCATCAAGATCATCTCGTAAACAACTATCATAATAATGATGATCCTTTGGCATCTAAATTTTCAATTATCAACCCCATGTATTTGTATAATACAAATATATAGAGAGAGAATGGTGTAGATGGAAGTCAGTAGGCATCTGGATCATTTCGTTTCCAGACTTGTGTTTACGTGGGTTTTGTTCAAACATTTGGCATGGCAAGAAGAAAGAAAATCGGATAGGAGGGAAATTTGTGAGCACAACATGATGATCTACATTTTCAGCACACCAGGACCATAATTTTTCATATGTTCAAACATTTGGTATGGCAGGAAAATAATGTGTAGGTGGGCAAAGATTTTTGGTGATCAAAGCGGTGTGATCACTATGTTTTTAAGCCACTTGACTGGAAGAGAAATAGGATAGAAGCATTGGTGTTGGGCTGATTTCGGGAAATGGGCTTTGGGCCTGACTATATTAAAATTAATAAATGTTCGTTTTAAAAGTTTAAGCATTCTTTTTATCATTTTTTAATACAAAAAGGAGTGAATTCACTTAATTATTTTACAGTGAACGACAATTTAAATTAGGATAGGTTCATGAAGTAGTAGACCGTCCTGGCTTAAGGAATTCTTGTTATTTAAGTTAATCAAATTTTAAATATAATTGACTTTTTAATAGGAGAAAATGAGAAATAGATAAGGAAATAAAAGAAGGAGGAATGGGAATATACCGGAATATTTCAAAATTACAGAATTAAACGTTGGGTTGTACGTTAAGTTTAGTGAAGTCAAAATAAATGTTTAAATAAAATTAATTTATTTATTATCAAAGAATTATGATAATATATTATCCAAGATCAAATAGGTTCGAACTATTATTAGTTCGAGATTAATGGTCGAATCCTCAATGATTTATTATTATTATGACGAATGATTATTGTTAAATTACTTGCTATGCTATGAAGTGATAAATCGAGATTAAACTAGTTAAAATACAACATCGACATGTTATATTTGATTCTAATCATCTTGTGCCAATTAGTGTTCTAAAACCGAATTTATATTTATATAAGATAACTAATTTGAATAGGCAAGTCATGAATTACATTAAATATTTAATAATTGTATAGATGTTTTACTCATCTGCACTTTTTAAATTTGATAATTAAAACACCGACTAACAAATAAATATTCCTTACATGTTAATACGAAGAAAACGGGTGTTTAAATTTGATAGTTAAAACACCGACTATCAAATAAATATTCCTTACATGTTACTACAAAGAGACCGGGATGGAAACTAGACCCAAAACCACTTCGAATCGACTTTACATAAACTAACCTACAGGGACGTCTTAAAGAATTGAAGACCGTAGATCTTCGTGAGTGGAAGAAATACTTGGCGAAATTCTCTAATTAGCTCCCAAAGATATTTCAGCAATGATTCTATCGTGTTTGAAATCTTCGGATTGCAACGACTATTCGTTACTGATCCATGGGGTGATTCTAATATTGGATGTAGTAGGAGAGTGCCTTCGGTTCATCCTGTTCCTGGATGACTTGTATGGACGAATGTCTGACATAGTATTTCCTAAAAATCACGTATGTTTATTTTTACAAATATATCGAGTTAATGGCAAAGAAGGATTCTTCTTTTACACCCAGAGTATATTTGTGGACGTCATCTAGTGATTCAACAGATCTGATAATGTGGCGTTCAAAGTGAATAGTGGTCAGATATTCTAAAGGTAAATTCTAACCTCAAGCCTCACCAACCGAAAAATGACAAAAATCGGGCAGGCAGCATGGCTATGTGCGTCGCTCCCATTAGGGTGTATAATCGGCTATCTAGAGAAATTTCATTTGTTTCTTTACTTTTTTCAATGTTGTCCCTTTTTCGGGAAACGGTTTCCATACACAACCATTGGTGATACACATTCAATACACTCAAGTGAAATGAGTGGTCGATCATGTGTGGGCCGGGTTGCAAGACGTTCTTGTTGAACCCAGTGTATTCCCCTCTAGATATACACTATCGGCAGGTGGTTCCATACCTGATCATAGTCGGAATTCAATCTCCAATAAGCTCCCGCGGTTTTGTTTGTTTACTATATATGTGGAGCGTGAGATGCAAGCGTTCCGCTAGATTGCTACTTATTTGTATTTAGACATTATTATAATATCAGAAAAAGATATGATTTCAAAAATATTTTTGTCTATCGTAAGGTAAAAGCCATCCATATTTATGTGTGAATTGGTCTTACAATTATCATTTATTTCAAAAGGATTTTATAATGTTAAATCAATCGTTTTAAAATCGTTTACTCACGGTAGTCCCATGACTGACCCATAGTTTGTTTTTTCTGTGTTTCCTAAACTTTTGGGTGCCCAAATTTGTACGGACAGTCAAGTAGTAAAGTATTTTACAGATATCTTCAAGGATCTTGGAGCAAGAGCTTCAATAGATATAGAGTTTATTTTCATTGTATTGTATATGTGTTGTACTCTGATGATGTGTGTAAGTACAGATACTAGTTTTGTATTTCTAGTATTGTTATATAATATATTTTATTCAGTTCCGCTTGTGATTCGTAATATTCTAAGTATGTGGTGTTCTTCTTTTTCTTCTGTTCTAACATTCTATCTCTCTACATCTCACCCTCAAACTTCTTTCTATTAACGATCTGTTAATTTCTAGTGTTTGATTAGTCGGTATGTGATATAGGATATGTATTTGTATCGATGATCGGGATATGTATTTGCAATGAACCTCTAAAACACCTCTCTTCGAGTTAGCCATCCAAAAAATTCGAACGGTGATGTTCCATCTCGAATGTCGTGATCAAGGGTTAATTTAATCTCGAAGTATAGGGATTTATAAGCGAATTGGTGAGTGGAATGAAGATTAGTGAAGCGAGCCGCACATAGTGAAATTTTTGTCAATTCTGGAATTTAAAAATACAGCGCTTGGCACCTTTTGAACCAACGTCGGTCGGCGGCAGAGGCTGTCGGAGAGGAGCTTAGGGCGTCGACGAGTTGGCGCTGACTAGAGGAGTTCGTCGGTGTTATTCTAATGGTGGTTAGGGTTAGATTTGAGGTATCATACAAGATGGTGCACGGTGCATGTACACAAGTGGTTTCAAAAGGAGGAATAGTTTGGTGGAGAAGGCATCTGTAGCGTTGGGTTTAGGGGCTGACTTGCGGCCTTGTTTTTTTTAAAAAAAAGGAAACAACAGAAGTAAGTAAATAAGTAGGGAAGGAGACAAACTGGGGAGGGGACGTTTAAACGTGGAAGCATGGTTTGGGTCAAGGCTTGCAGACTTGAGGATAACAACGTAGAAGGAAATATGGGCCATGCAACGAATACGAAAATAATAATGGGGTGATGGGCCAGTGGCTTGGGCCGTTATTATTATATAAAAAATTGGAGACGGAAGGTTAAAAAAAAAGGGAAGATGGGTTTATTTTCATTTTTCTGGATGAAGAAATAATGTTGAATTGCGGGTTTTTCTACCGGGTAAATGAGTGATGATGTGGCCAAGAATTGGGAAGGTATTAGCAGTTTAACATATTGATTATAATAACTTTTAATCTATTCAATTAGATTTTATAGTTTAAATGTTGGTAACTTTTTATTGTATTATCAGAATCAAACCAAACAAGATGCGCTGGAATCGTATTGATGAGTAGAACGTTATGGAGCTGGTCTGATCAACACTGGAAGCTACCAAAATTTTGAATAAAATTAAACGTCTGTTTAATTTTATTAAAACGACTCGTTAAAATAATGAATTCAACCAAGGTGAGTTAAAATCACTCAGTTGTCCCACTTATAATTATTATAAGTCGGGTTTATATATTTATGTGCCGTGTTCTCTATTTACTGACTGATCAGTGATTGTTTGACTGGCTGTTGAATATTGTTATGTATTATTTAAATTAAACATTTGTTTTATTTAAATGAAATGAAATCGTTATTTTTAACGATTATTTTCAGTTAAGGTAACATACCTTGTTGGTTAAATTTATAATAATATAAAACGTAATTAATTTAATAATTGAATGTTTAAATTATTGTTGTTAGTTGACCGTTAATGATATTATAGTGTATGTTGAATATTGAATCCGTGATATAGGAAAATTCCTCACTGATATTGATAATGTTTATCAATATGATTTATTATGTTTGATTTGATGTGAAATTGAGTTATATTTCATGGGTTGGGTACTTAAGTAACATTGCCTCTTTAAGTACCGTCTACATCAAATAAAGATTTATAGAATCGATTTTACATCAATTCCGAAATGTTTTCAAAACTGAATTTGAATACGAAGTGTGTTTTCAAAATTTAACAAATGTTTATTTAATATTACAAATGACTATAAAATGTATTTTTAAAGCAAATTATGATGTTTTATAAGAAGATGTGTAGAAAATTACCAAACAATGGATAACTGGGATTGATTGTTTTTAAGAACAAGTAAATGAGATTGTAACGACCCGCATTCTACGCATCGAAGGATCGTAGAATATTTATTTCTCTCACATACGAAGTCGTATTGTCATGTAACTTTGGGAGATGACTATTGGGGTCATTTCCCATGTTCATGATTTTTGCCGATTTCTAAATGACCGTTTTGCCGCTAGCTGATCTTGTTTTGGCCATAACTTTTGATTGGTAAGGAGTTTTGACCTGAAACCACTCCCATTAGATGCGGATGATGGTTTATCTTTCCGTAGAGTGGTCACATTAGCCAAACGGACTCACCGTTTGGGAGATATGGCTAAAACAAGGTTTAGAAGGTGAAAAACAGCTTAACCGGGCCTAATTAGAGTGATTAACAGCTAAGCCCATTACCCATTTCGGGATTAGGGTTATGGGAGGACTGAAATGAGTTAGAAAATAGTTCCTATTCATTTTTCCAGCCGCCGCAAACATCCCTTGAGCTCTAGCAATGGCCTACATCTCCTAAATCGCTCCCAAAACACCATTTTTATCATTCCTAATCACTAATTAAGCAAATCAACACCAAATCAAGGCGGATTAGCATCAAATCAGAGATAGGGCTGCTGGAATACATTGGGATCCATGTCATAACAGTAGAGTTTCAGATCTAAGATTTTAATTGTGGCTAAGGTGAGTGATTTGCATCGTTTTTCACTAATTATGGCTAATTTGGTTAATTAGCGAAGATTAGCGAAATTATAAATCAGAAAAATCTTGAAAACTTTTTAAAATTCCAGACTATTATTTTATACCTCTGATATGAATTTGGGTTAATTTAGACTAATTTTGCTAATCTCGGAATTTAGGGGATTAAGGGGTGATTAGTGATAATTAGCGAAATTTTGCATCATAAAAATCTGGAAAAATTTGTAAAATTCTAAAATATTATTTTATTTCTCTGATAGAAATTTGGGTTGATTTGGTTAAGTTTTACTAATCTTATCATTAGTTGTTATTAAACATGCTTAAGGGGAAAATAAGGGTTTTTGGGTCTGTTTGATCCGTTTTGACATATCATATTGTTGTTTTGCTGTTTGTGGATGTTTCTACATGTTGTTATGACTGTATGGTATGCTTTATGATTGATTAGAAAAGTTAGATTGGTTGAAAACGTCGTCGAATGGCGTAAAATAGTCGTTGGAAAGAAGTGCAGGAAATTAGCCGAATCGGATCGGAGGAGGGGAGCACGACCCGACCCTATCGTGGAGCACTACCCGATCCGAACTGCTCGTGGATGATGCCACTGATCCGACCCGAGTAGAGTATGCCGAGCTGATCCGCTTGAGAGGAGGATCCACAAACTGGTCCATGTGCCACGACTCGATCCGACAGAGGAAGCACAAACCGATCCGATGTGATGATCACGAGTCGACTTAGAGCTCACGAACGGAAGGAAGGTGACCACGACCGATCCACAGCCCATCACGAACCGATCGCAATCCGAACCGGACCAATTTGGATGGAGAAATCTGACCCAACCCGATGTGGATGATCACAGATAGGACTATTTCGAGGAGAACGATCCGAAGCATAGTGAAGAGGAGCATATCCAAACCGATCCGGAGAAGACCAAAACCCGAGATGCAAAGGTAGTCCAAGCGGGAAGTTTGTACTCAGGATCCAGTTGGGAACCAATGAGTCAACTACATGAGTTGGACTTTGCTGCGGGACGTGTGCAAAGGGGTTGTCAGTATTCATAACTTTGATTCACCACTGAGAGACGGATAGTGGGCTTTTAGTGATAGTTGTACGGGGTTGGACTCCGCTAGGACCCAAAGGATTAGGTGACCAAATAGTGGATATTGTATGCTTTACGCACTGAGTGAGAGATGTGAGGATGGTTGCTAAGTTTGATTGTTTGCTTTCACTATGACATGCACACCCCCACCTCCGTATTCTTTACACCATATGTTAGTGGCACCTTAGAGTATTGAGGGCTATGTTGTGCTAACTCTTTGGTTGCAGGTTTAGGTATGGTTGGATTATACCTGTTATTGTTCTGTTTTGTTGCTTATCGCTCATACCAGACTTTTGTCTGGCCCATAGTTTTATGTCTCTTCTTATTACTATGGTTGCTCCTAAACGAGCAGACTAGAGACAGGTTAGGTGGTATGCACGAGTAGCTGTACCGGAGACAAGCAGGAGGCTCCCACGTATGATATATAGATATTCTCCCTGTGTTGTTGAAGGTCACTGCTTGGGCATTAGTAGTGTAGCTCCTTCTTTTACTTTCTTTTGCTTTAGAGACATTTTTAAAGTTGAAATAATGATGTTGGATCATGAGCTGTATTTTGGATTTCCGCTGCTATGATGATGACGGTTTTAGTTTTTAGCTTATGCATTGTCTCGCTAGTTTTTTGTCAAGTATGTTACTATTATATTTTATTCCATGCACTGTAAGACATTCTACAGGTTTCTTTGTTCGTTCTTTCATCTTCTTTCCTTTCTTTGACGACCGTCCCATGCTAGCGGACATGTGTACAACGACTTTCGGAGGAAATGTCGGTTAATGCGGGGCGGGCCGTCACACTTGGTATCAAAGCTCTAGGTTGCATAGTTAACCTAGGGAAGTCATCAGGGAGAGATAGTATACATATATGAGAGCGCGTATTTGTTATATTTTGGTTTTCAAAAGCTAGCTATATATATACTATTAGTATATCTAGGGATGAGGTTGCATTGCACTGACACCACAAAGAAGATGGTTAATCGTTTTCTGTGTACAGATTGAACGATGAGCCGATATACGAGGGGTACTGGTAGAGGAGCCAATAATTGGAATGCTCCTCATATGAGGACTATGTTCACTGACTTCATGAGAGAAATGCTTAGGGATGCTCGGGGAGCGGTTCCTAATGCTGCTAACGGTGGTGGTGCAGTATTGCAGGCGCCTAGGGCCGATTTCGCCAAGCTATGCAAGGATTACACCAGTCTTTGTGGGAAGCCGTTCCACGGAACGGAGTCGGGTACAGATGTTCAAGATTGGCAAGATAGTTGTGAGTGCATCGTCGAAGATTTGGGAATCGAAGACGCAATAAAGAGGAAGCTAGCATCGCGTCAACTACAAGGACAAGCTATGAATTGGTGGAATGCTATTAAGGCAGCTACTCCTGAGGATCAAGTTACATGGAATCAGTTTAAGACTCGCTTTTGTGATAAGTTTATTCCAGCCGCTCATAAATCAGAATTGTTCAGGAAGTGCTTGGAGCTTAAGCAGAATGGTAGAGCAGTCTCGGAGTATATCGCTGAATTCGACACTTTATCGAAATATGGATTGTACCTTATCGATACAGTTGAAAAGAAGAACGAAAAGTTCATAACTGGTTTAGATGGGTACTTGGGGGAAAGACTTATAAAGCATATCGATTAGACGTTCGAGTCTATTGTAGGAAAGGCATTAAGGTCAGAGAGCCTTTCCCTAAGTTGAAGACCGAAGTTGCTATTACATCTATAGAGGAACCAAAGCCGCAAGCAGACAGTGAAGGCAAGAAGAATTCTCAGAACAAGTGGAAGCAGAACCCGACCAAGGATGGTGAGAATAAGAAGAATAAGAATGGTGGCGAGTGCTTTAGTTGTGGCAAGAAGGGCCACTATGCCAGAGATTGTCAAGAAAAGTCTGGGGAAAGGAAGTGCTTTAACTGCGGCCAAGCGGGACACCACAAGGATGATTGTCCATAACCTCCTAGGGAGAAGAAAATTGTGAAAGCGTATGCTATCAACGCTGTTCCTTCTTCGTCGAATGCTCCAACTGCGGCGTAGAAGGGAAAAGGCATCGTTATCAAAGGTATGCTTTTCTATTTAAGATGTTTCTGTTCGAGTACTGTTTGATAAACCCGAGGTAGTCGATAGACCTTTAGTAGTGACGAACCCGGTTGGTGGTTCGACTAGCCTTAGTATGATTTGTCGTAACGTGGTCTTATCGAGTCATGGATGTATGTTTGTTTGTGATTGCTTTGTTTTGGGCTTTACTGGGTTTAGCATTATTTTGGGGAGTCGATCTACGCTAAAGGAATAAGGTGGTATTAGGTACCTACCTAGTGATGGCGATAGTAACTGGAGTTAAGGAATCTAAGAGGTTATCATTGTAATAAGTTCTAGTTGTCTCTAGAAGGCAAATGAGTGCTCTAGTGCTTAGTTGTTTTGCTAGTATCACATCACGTGGATTGTCTGAATTCGGAGATGTTCCTTGGGTGCTTGTCTGATATTGGTTTAGGCCTTTGGGGCTTGTGCTTGGGGAATGTCGAGTTCGACTAGGATGGTTTGCGTAAGAGATAAATAGTTGCTGCAATTCTTCACTTGATGATATCTTGGGTTACTCGAGGAGTAATGGGCAGTCGTGTCGTGATGAGACTGTTCATTGTTATAGACTGCTCCGAGTTAGACTTGATAGGGTTATGAGATGGCTCGACTGAGACTCAAGAAAGATGCAAAGTAATGGATTGTTTAGGACCCTATGTTGATGTCCTCTTTGGATAGTAGAACTTTGAAGAATTAGGATGTGTTCATTGATCATGGAAGATGCAACGAAGATTAGGACGATTCAAGTTGGACTTGAACTCGTAAAAGAAAATGGGTGTTCGTTGATCTTGGAGATGCAACGAATAGGGAGACGACTCACGTTGGACTAGAGTTTGTTGGTAATGAATACTCAAGACTGGGTCTGACTTATAGACTGACTCGAGTTGGACTCGAGAAGGCTGCAAGGAATTGGATTTGGCTCGAGTTGGACTCGAGAGGGCAGCAAGATAATGGATAGACTTGGGTTGGACTCAAGTGTTTTAGGCGGACTTAAAGCAGGGGTATTTGGGGACGCCCATTACCTTGGATCCGTTGGACGTGATCTAGTTATCTTAGAGGATAAAACGTACGTTGGGCGTACGGTAGTCCGTTTGGAGGCTGGGCTTCCATTTGATCTTGATGTTGGTTGGACCAGACATACAAGAATCGACATATTGGGATTGGTTAGACCAGTCATGTAGGTGTCGACATGTTCATGGCTTTAGCAGTGATAGGTAGGACTTGTTTGATGGATGTTATGGTTGCTATGTTTGTCCCTATCTTTCTTCTCTTGAGTAGACTATCACCTGTAGGGTCCTAGCGATGGGGAACAAAGAGATGGTAGTATAGACGGACATTAGGCTACGTATCAGTGTAGTGGGGTAGTCATTACTCCATAGGGCAGAGTGATCGTAGCAAGGCTATGAGCCAGTACAGCGAAGTTTTCATGACTTTATGGGGCAGAGTGGACATAGCGAAGGATTTAGGTGCGGTAACAGTTGCATTGAGTAGGAGGCATTCCAGTCTAGAGGTTATGTTTCTGGGTTGGAAGCAACTAGATTATATCACAGGATATGATTTCAGACCCAAGAGTGAATTGGATTCAGAAATGCTAGTAAGCTTGACTATTAGATCGATTTTGATTGAGTGGATTGGTTCCAGTTTGTAATAACCCGGAAATCTGGGCCAATTTAATTTTTTTTTATTTTGGCAATTTTAGCAAAGTTTGAATATTTAAAATGAATTATTTTAAATAAAACTGACGAGAAATTTATTTTGAATATAATTCGAACGTATATATTCGTTTGAATCAACGATAGAATATAAATAATTATTTATAAATATAAAAGGAATTGAAAATGGCGCGGTAGTTCGATAATTCGATTTCAAATGGATGTGCAGGATTCAAAATAAACCGAATTTTAGTGAAACCAAAAATATTAGAATCTAATTGTGACTATCTTTCCAACGAACCCGAAAAATCGATATTTCATAGCGGGAATCAAAAGATATGTCCAGTTGAAAGTTCTGAATAGTCGCTATGGAATTCAGGCCCTTAAAAATGGAAATTTTGCAAATGACCTCGGATTTCGACGAAACCACTTTTGTTGGATCCGTGATGTCAAGTTATTGCTACGTTTCAAATTTCATAATTTTTCGAATCAATATGTGAGTGTGGCAAAGGAAAACGTGTTTGACCAGTTTCAGTTGATTTTAATCGACTGGAAAATGGCCATTTTTCAAACGATCTCAGAATTCGATGAAACTAGTTTTGTTACGACCGTATCATCAATATGAAGCTAGAAAAAAAAATTCGGGAATTTTCCGAGTTCGTATGTGGCCCCAGTAAATTGAAATATACGTTTAAAATAGAATATATAGATCCATATTTTAAATTCAACGGAAACTGATCGTAACGATCAAATTGGCCTACATAACATATCCCATGGTGCTCGGAATGGGGGTAATTAGCTAGGGGCGACAGTCGTTGGGTCTCGTTTGGCGTTCGTATACGAAATCACAATTATGGAGAAAATAAATTAATTAATTAATTAAATAAACTACCCCTCCTCTCTCTCCTCTAAGTCAACTACCCCCCACCCTCTCTCCTCTTCGTTATTCAAACCAAAAAGAAAAAAGAAAAAAAAAAGAATCGCGGAGGATCCGCGATCCCTCCCCGCCGCCTGGCCAGCGCCGATCGACGGCGTGCCTCACCCAACCACCCTCCCTCCTCCCATGAGCCCCTCCTCAGTCACGAAACCCCAAAAAAAGCCGCCCCCTTTGTCCAGTTCAAGGAAAACCCTCCCCCCCACGCAATCCCTAGTCGCCGCTGCCCAGGGAGGCTACGCCAACCCCCTCACCTCCGCTCCGACCCCCAGTCACCCAACGCCGCTCCTCCGACGATCCTTCACCCCCGATTGCGCTGTAAGTGTTTATTTCGAATTATTTCAAAATAATTAGTATAGATCAATTAAAAAGGATGGATTAAAGCTTAACAGTGAGCATTTTTACTTTTGGTTCTAATTTAATTTAAGGAGCCTAGTTTAAAATCAGTTTTAAATATATATATATATATATTTATATAAAGCATTGTATTTAAAATGTAAATTCTTAAATAGATAATTTTGTTTTGAAAGGTATGAATATACCTTGTTTAGAAAAGCATGATTTTTACTATGAAATTCGCACAATAAAGATATGATTTTTATATTGTAGAAAAAATAAAGATACGATTTTTAAATTGTAGAAACAATAAAGATATGATTTTTATCTAATATAGATAATTAAAATATGATATTTATATTATGGAAATAATAAAGATGTGATTTTTATATTGTAGAATTATTAAAAATACGATTTTTATATTATATAGATGATAAAAATTCGATCCTTATATATGTAGTAGAAATAAAAATATAATTTTTACGTGGAAAGAAGCGTTGTAAAAATATATGAAGTAGAAGTAAAAATTCGATTTTTATATATTGAATAGCGAAGTAAAAATGCGATTTTTATATATTGAATAGCGAAGTAAAAATGCGATTTTTATATATTGAATAGCGAAGTAAAAATTCAATTTTAAAAATTCGATTTTTATATATTGAATAGCGAAGTAAAAATGCGATTTTTATATATTGAATAGCGAAGTAAAAATTCGATTTTTATATACTGAATAGCGAAGTAAAAATTCGATTTTTATATATTGAATAGCGAAGTAAAAATTCGATTTTTATATATTGAATAGCGAAGTAAAAATGCGATTTTTATATATTGAATAGCGAAGTGAAAATTCAAAGCACCGCCTGTGTGGCGTAGCTTTGTGTATAACGTGAATTCGCGAGCCTCACACCCCGGTATGAACCAGAAACGGGAGAGGACCTCAGGGAGGACCTACGTTTCTTCCTAGCTAGAATTGGCGTCAGTGGTTTTACACGCCCTGACGAGTTTGACTTATGTGGTTGTTGCTGTTGCGAGGCGCCTCGGTTAGATCGTACGATCCGGGTCCGATGGAGCCATTCGTTGGCTCATTTACGCCCAAAAGGGCGGGGAAACGTAGTGTTCAGGCATAATATTCCACATCGGTGGACCGGCCCTGACGATCCAAAGGGTTGACGCGTTCTGATCCTGAGGCTCGGGCTAGGCAGTCTTGAATTCGGTAAGGACTATCTTTTGCCTTGGTTCATGACGGAAATCCAATTTCCCAATACGTGACTGTGCGGTTTTGATTGTATATATATATATGGCGACATGATATATGGTACCCATGTCGTCTATGATTGATAGTTATGATTTAAATTGTTTTTGAAACATATAAACACTAGTAATAATATAAAATGCTTTTGTTTTATTCGTATCAAGCATATTTTGGCCATTATAAGGTAAAACTTTATCCTCCGGTTTGCGTTGCATTGTGTGATGGGAACCGAGTCTTATAATGGCTTCATTTTGATAAAAAAGCAATGCGATGTTTAAAGGAATGATTTGTTTTAAAGCACTGGCAATCCAATGGAGTAAACCCGTTCCACGAAAGTGGCGTGGTCCTGTGATTAGCCATATTATAAATGTGTTGAGTAGATTTCTCATACCAGTCCCATGACTGACTCGTAGTTTGTTTCACTTTCAAACTCGGGTGCCCCTTTTTCTATACGGGCAGCCTTGTGTTCAGGTTTAGCAGGCTTTATCTGGATAGCTGGAGCTGAAGATGGATTCTATCATTTATCTCTTTTATGTTGTTCAGCTCCTGTTGTACATTATGTTTGTTTTTCCGCTGTAGACATATATGCATAGTTGAACTGTATTTGTACTAAGTAAGATCCTATATACTGTCCCATTCCTAACACCTTAAATTTTTGTAACGACCCGAAAAATCTGAACCAATTTAAAATTTTTAAATTGGCTAAAATAATGCATTTTAAATATTTAAAATAAATATTTTAAATAATAGCACTGAAAACTGAGTTTGAATCGACAATTGAAAACGAATATAATTAATTCTAATTATAAACAAGGCCTGAGGTGGCGCGGTAGTTTCAAAAATTGAATTCTAACTTTGTCGGACTGTACCGGGTGCAAAACAAAACGGATTTGAGTGAAACCAAAAATGTTTAAATCTGTTAGTGAATACCTTTCTAACGAATCTGAAAAATCGAATTTTCATAGCGGAAAGCAAAAGTTATGGCCAAATGAATTTTCAGAAAGGTCGCTATGGAATTTATATAGCCCGCGAAATTGGCCATTTTGCATACGACCTCGGAATTCGACGAAACCACTTTTGTTGGATCCGGGATGTGAAGTTATTGCTAGGTTTCAAATTTCATAATTTTTGAAGCTAGCATGTGAGCGTGGCAAATGAAAATGTGTTTTGATAAATTACAGTTAAATTGGATTGACCAGAAATGGGCCTTTTTGCAAACGGTCTCAGAATTCGACGAAACTAGTTTTGTTGGGACCGCATCGTCGAAACATAGCCAGATTTATTTTTCTGGAATTTTTCGTCTCAGAAATCTTCCCCCTCTTTTTCCGATCAATCCACGCCGAATTAGCTCATGCCACAGCTGAACTTTTCGAAGATCTTCTCGAGATCTTCAAATCCATATAAAGTTTTGAATTTTTCGTGACCTGTGGAGGGAGAATCGACGTCCTGAAGTCGACGACTTCAACTCGCCGCCGCCACCGCCTGGGACCACCGAACTGGCCCCACCTTCTGGCGCACGTGCGCCTCTCCTTCCCCTTCGACGCTGCGAAGGCCGATCGACGAATAGCTACATTGATTTCGAGATAAATCCAAACCTAGTTTTGAACATTTCAACTGAGGTACGACTTGTTTTATTTTCAACTGTTTTAACACCTTTAAACCGTTGCAAACTTTGAAAAATCATATCTTTTTGCTATGTGGTCGAAATTCAGTGAAACAAGAGACAGTGGACTCATGTGGACGTCTTCTACCTTCTAGAAGAGACCGCATATTTTTCTGAGCCTTCTGCTATTTTTGGTGGAGTGGAACCCAATGTGAGATTTCTAATTTATGAACGATATGGAAAATGACGATGTATAAATTATATGGTCGATGTATGGGTTATATAAGCGTTGTACACCTCATGTATAAGCGTTGTATAAGTTGTACGTTCGATGTATAAGTTATATGTGTGTTGTAAAAATTATATATGTGTTGAAATATAAGTGAATATATATATATATAGGCCCCTCGTCCACAAACCATGGACGATATTTATTGGTTGTGAATGGTGTGAAAATTGATTGATAGCGAATGGTTGATTGGAATTGTTTGTGGTTGATATTGATTGATTGTGGTTGAAAAATACCCATTTGTGGTTGAGAAATATTTGGTTGAAACCACATAGGATTAGTTTGTGGAAATGAAATAAATATACATGCCGCCTGCGTGCGAACTAGATGCATGATTCCCCATTGTAAAAAACCGCGAGGTTTTAAGGTAGAGCGAGGAGCCGTACTAGGGACGGTCCCGGTTTTAACTACCCTGTCGTTATGCTGCCGAAATTTTGAATAATATTCATGTGTTTGAATTATTTTCATTTGTTGAAACTATATTTATTCGTTGAATAGAAAACCTCTATGTGTGGAAACGATATTCATTTGTTGAGTTGAAGTTCATGTGTTGAATGGTATTCATATTTTGAAATAAATTGTTTTATGATAAAAATCCTTTTTCTATTACCTATATAAACTATATAAAATGATAGTGTTTTGAAACAAATTGTTTTACAATAAAAATCACATTTTTATTATATACATGAGTTGTCAAATATAGTGAAGTGTTGAAATAGAAGACAGTTTGATAAAAATATCATTTTTACCAAAAGTATGAAATTCATATGGTTTTAAAATCAAAGAATCGATATATATATTTAAATAGAATTGAAATATATCGAATAACGACGCTGCAGTTCGTATTTTGAAACCGTGATTTCAAACGATTAGTACGGGAGATCCGACCATCGGATTTCCCTGAAATCGCAACCGTTGGGTTCGCTTTGGAAAAATCTTTCCAACGGCACCAACTTCGTAAAAATCCAACGGTTGGATTGTCTGGAATGTTTAATTCAAATCTGAAGAAAAACAGCGCCAGAATCGATTATATTTATATATATATAAATATAATTATAATTTATCGAATAACGACGCTGCAGTTCGTATTTTGAAATCGAAACTTCAAACGATTATACCGGGAGATCCGACCGTCGGATTTTCCCGAAATTGGAACCGTTGGATTCGTTTTGAAAAGATCTTTCTAATGATGTAATTTTTGTGAAGATCCAACGATTAGATTTTCAGATATGTGTAAATCAAATCTGAAGAAAAACAGTGCCACGGCCGCGTTATGGCCCGAAGCGTCGTTTTGAATAAATTGGCTATTTTAAAATAAATAAAAATAGCGATAAATCGTTATAAAATATCATAGACGATATGGAATGGAAATAAACTGAATTTGCTAGATTTATGTGGTATTTGATGGTTGAATGTGTTTGGTGTGAAAATTAAATTAAAGAACAAAATTGGTGTTGTCGAATGATTTAACCACTGAAATAAATTGATTTGAAATTCTAAATATACGTGAATTATTTGAAAAGGCCGAGTTAATTCTCATTTCAAATAATTGACCGACGATTGAAAGTCGAAGATGAAGGCGGTGGTCGAAGACCGGAGATCTTCACCTCGTTTGGATGGTAACCGAGGTCCTGATTGGGAGGCATCCGAAATATGGATAATGAGTGGTGATCGTCTAGACGTACGTGGTGATCGATGGGTTTGCGAGGCATATAGTGCCTCCGGTTTCGTTCAGACCCAGAACGGACTTGTAAATGGACTGTGTGTCTGACATTGGATTTTATTCTGTGTTGATTGATCGCTATTAAATATACATCTGTTTGGCGGTGGAGAATTTATTCTTTTGCTTAACGCCCTTCTCTGAAACGCACGAGCTCAGAGGTTGTATATCGATGGACATCAGTCGCATGGCATGAATTGCTAGTGTGGCATGCCTAACTGGCAAATGATCAGGGCTTCTGTTGAAAAGCAAAGTCTTGTGGTGATTTTCAAAGCACCGCCAGTGTGGCGTAGCTTTGTGTATAACGTGAATTCGCGAGCCTCACACCCCGGTATGAACCAGAAACGGGAGAGGACCTCAGGGAGGACCTGCGTTTCTTCCTAGCTAGAAGTGGCATTAGTGGTTTTACACGCCCTGACGAGTTTGACTTATGTGGTTGTTGCTGTTGCGAGGCGACTCGGTTAGATTGGACGATCCGGGTCCGATGGAGCCATTCGTTGGCTCATTTACGCCCCAAAGGGCGGGGAAACGTAGTGTTCAGGCATAATAATCCACATCGGTGGACTGGCCCTGACGATCCAAAGGGTTGATGCGTTCTGATCCTGAGGCTAAGGCTAGGCAGTCTCGAATTCGGTAGGGACTATCTTTTGCCTTGGTTCATGACGGAAATCCAATTTCCAAATACGTGACTGTGCGGTTTTGATTGTATATATATATGGCGACATGATATATGGTACCCATGCCGTCTATGATTGATAGTTATGATTGAAATTGTTTTTGAAACATATAAACACTAGTAATAATATCAAATGCTTTTGTTTTATTCGTATCAAGCATATTTTGGCCATTATAAGGTAAAACTCTATCCTTCGGTTTGCGTTGCATTGTGTGATGGGAACCGAGTCTTATAATGGCTTCATTTTGATAAAAAGCATTGCGATGTTTAAAGGAATGATTTGTTTTAAAGCACTGGCAATCCAATGGAGTAAATCCGTTCCACGAAAGTGGCGTGGTCCTGTGATTAGCCATATTATAAATGTGTTGAGTAGATTTCTCATACCAGTCCCATGACTGACTCGTAGTTTGTTTCACTTTCAAACTCGGGTGCCCCTTTTTCTACATGGGCAGCCTTGTGTTCAGGTTTAGTAGGCTTTATCTGGATAGCTGGAGCTGAAGATGGATTCTATCATTTATCTCTTTTATGTTGTTCAGCTCCTGTTGTACATTATGTTTGTTTTTCCGCTGCAGACATATATGTATAGTTGAACTGTACTTGTACTAAGTAAGATCCTGTATACTGTGTAACTCTGATGATTACTTTTATCCAGTATATTCTATTTTGTTCATTATCTGGTGTATTTATTTAATTCTGTTCTGCTATTATCTGTTTCTGTGTTATATTCCAAAGATTACCCTTGCCACCGTCTGTACGGGGTTTGGGGTCGTCTCAACGTGGTATCAGAGCTTTGGTTAAATTTTTCGTCCCCGAAAAGGAACAAAGTCGAAAGTGGTTTGATTAATCAACTCTACATTCGTTCTGGCTTCCATTCTCCAACTTTTCAGTTTCTGAGAATTTTCAAATTCTTTAAAAATTTGGCTAACACCCTGAATTTTTGAAAAATTTCGCTATAACCTCCTTTGTACGGGGAGAGGTTTGGAAATTTATTGGGCCGTGTTAGATACCCAATAAATCCTAATAAGCATACACATATTTATAATGATATATTCTTGTGTTTACAGGGGAGCGTGTATTGATAATAACTCCAGAGAATAAATTCTCGTCACCCAGTCAAAGCCTGAGGGAGTGTGTATTTTAAATGCTCTAGAGGATAAATCCTCGCCACTTCGTCCCGTGTGGGAAATAAATAGTCCATGTGCCGTATCTAATAACTAGAGAGACGTGATTATTGTCAACTCCAGACCCGTGTGGGGTTTTTATTAATATGGCAATTTTATCGTTACAGTTTAAATAGTCCATATCAGTCATCAGTTCAACCTGTAAAATATAGTCATCACCATACAAGCCTCTCGCTCGTATGGTAAATCTTCCACCTCGTCACACAAGCTCCAAATGCTTATGTGGTATATGATGAAGTATGCCTATCTTCAGAAGTATGCCATGTAATGTAGTTCAAAATTAATTGTTACTATCCTATGACGACATTTATTTTTACACACAGAATAACCAGCACTCCGCATCCAATGGCATTCACAGGAGTTGATATAGTAATATTTCGCGTCCAACTCATTAAGGTTTACCTATTTGTCGGGCACGCGAATAAAATCTTTACTCAACAGCTAATCCATTTACCTGTTCAAACATATATAATGCACAAGTATATATTTCTATCTATTTTCTAATCAGTTCAATGTGTGATATAATCGAATAAATTCTACCATTATTCTATTGTTGATTAAATTAACTACTGTTTTAATAACTTTAATTAATCAAATCTACAATCACACAACACAACCAACAATCAAATTGTTTTTAACTTTTCAAAACCATACAAATCAATTTATATATTCTTCTAAAATCATTCAGACTATAGAATTAAAAGTGCACATCCATGGAAAGAAAATAACAACAGAGTAGAGAACTAACTAGTGATGCAAAGCATGGTAAATATACCTTGCACCGGAGTCAATCAGAGATATCCACTTGACATCTAGGATAGGCTTTCTGAATGCTCTCCTCGGTTTCCCAAGTACAATCTCGTGGATCTCCACTCCATTGCACTTTGACTAAGTGAACCTTCTTGTTCCTCAGCTCCTTGGTTTCTTTGCCGATGATCTTTAGCGGCTCTCGTCTCACAGCTAATTCTGGAGTAATTTCAATATCCTGTTGAGCGGCTTCTTCCACGATCAAGTCTGGATCATTAACGTGCTTTCGAAGTTGAGATATATGAAATACATCATGAACTCCAGGCAACCAATCTGGCAATTTAACCATATAAGCGAGAGTTCCGATCCGTTCCAGAATAGGAAACGGAACAATGAATTTGGGCGCCAACTATCCAGTTTTACCGAACCGGATCACCCCTCTCATCGGCGATACTTTCAAATATACGTAGTCGCCAACAGCAAATGATATATCTCTTCTTCTCCTATCGGCGTGGCTCTTTTGTCGGATTTGAGCGGCGAGTAATCGTTTCTTGATAAAATCGACTTTGTCGGCAGCTTCTCGGATCATATCGGGCCCTAACACAAGTCTATTTCCAGGTTCAACCCAACAAGCAGGAGATCGGCACAATCTACCATATAATGCTTCGAATGGCGACATTGTCAGGCTCGCCTGGTAGCTGTTGTTATAAGAGAATTCAGCCAAATGTAGATGGTCTTCCCATGATCCACCGAAATCTACAACACAAGCCCGCAATAGATCTTCTGGTATACGATTCACCCTCTCAGTTTGACCATCTGTCTGAGGATGATAGGCGGTGCTCAAGTTCAACTTCGTTCCCAGTTCGACTTGAAATGCCTCCCAGAATTTACTAGTGAATATTGTATCTCTATCACTAACTATACTGAGCGGCACTCCATGTAGTCTAACTATTTCCTTGAAGTAAATCTGCGCCAGACTCTGAGCAGTTCTGTTTGATCTGATAGGTATGAAATGGGCGGTCTTCAAGAAGCGATCTACAATCACCCAAATACTGTCATTCCCTTTTCTGGTTCTGGGCAGACCATCAATGAAGTCCATGGAAATATGTTCCCACTTCCAACCAGGAACGTCTAGCGGTTGTAATAATCTAGCTAGTTTCTGTTGGTCGCTTTTGACTAGCTGGCAAGTAGGGTAGCGGCTAACATATAAAGAAATGTCCCTCTTCATCGACCTCCACCAGAAAGTGCGTTTGATGTCATTATACATTTTGCTTACTCCCGGATGGATACTAAGTTTTGACTTGTGGCATTCATCCAGAACTTCCTTTCGGAGCTCAGCAATGTTAGGAACACAGATTCGACCTTTCAGCCTTAGAATCCCCTCATTATCAACCTGAAAACTCGAGGGTTCGCCCTTCTGAATTATCTCTCTGATCTTCTGAATGAAGTGATCATCCTTCTGGAGAGCAGATATTTTATTTATCAGTGAAGTCGTGATAATAAAACTGCGATCATTTCATTCTTTCGGCTCAGTGCATCGGCCACGGCATTGGCTTTCCCTGGAGTGTATAGAATTTCAAAATCATATGCTGCAAGAAACTCCAGCAAACGTTGCTGCCTTAGATTTAGGTATTTCTGGGTGAACAGATACTTTAACGACTGGTGATCTGTAAACAGCTCAAATCTCTCACCCAGAAGATTGTGCCTCTAGATTTTCAAAGCGAATACTATCGCCAACAACTCAAGATCATGAGTGACGTAGTTTTTCTCGTGCGGCTTCAGCTGATGGCTAGCATAAGCAATCACTTGACCCCTTTGCATTAACACTGCGCCAAGGCCTTCTCTAGAAGCATCAGTCCAGATTTTCAAATCCTGATTGCCATCGATGATGGTTAACACTGGAGCTGTCGTTAATCTCAACTTTAGCTCTTCAAAAGCCTCTTCACTTTCTGGAGTCCATTTGAATTTAGAGTGCTTCTTTGTAAGCTTCGTTAAGTGGCCAGATATCTTCGAAAAGTTTTTAACGAACTTCCGGTAATAGCTAGCCAATCCGAGAAAACTACGGACTTCTGTAGGGGTACTGGGCTGTTTCCAGTTTTGAATAGCTGTGATTTTACTTGGATCCACAACAATTCCTTTTCATACGACATGGCCCAGAAATTTCACTTCATCTTGCTAGAATATACATTTGGAAAACTTTGCTTTCAAAACATTCTTCCTGAGGATTTCTAACACCTGTTCCAAATGCTTTTCATGTTCGGCCTTTGATTTAGAGAAGATTAGGATATCATCAATGAAAACCAGAACAAATTTATTCAATACTCCTCTGAATACTCTGTTCATTAGATCGACGAAATAGGCTGGAGCGTTACATAATCTGAACTGCATTACTAACCATTCGTAGAATAGGCCGGGACCTCTGAATGCTGTCAAAGGAACGCATTCCTCGGCGATACGAAGTTGATGGAAGCCTGTAGCTAGGTCCATTCATGAAAATACTTGTGCTCCATTCAGACGATCCAATAAATCATTGATCCGCGGCAATGGATATTTGTTCTTTATCGTTTGCTTGTTCAAATCACGATAATCCACACATAGACGTAGAGTACCGTCAGATTTCGGGACAAACACCACTACTGCACCCCAATCAGAGAAACTAGGCCTGATCAGACCCTTCCATACTAGCTGTCGTGTTTGATTGTCTAATTCCTCTTTCTCTTTCAAGGACATTCTTCGAATAGCGTGAACTACCGGTCTTGCATTCGGAATCAAAGCAATTTTGAAATCTATTTCTCTCTGCAGGGGTAAGCGAACAACTTCCTCGAACACATCCGCATAGTTCTAGACGATAGGAATGTCTTTGATGAGGTCAGGAATATTCTCCGTAACTTCAGGGATATTTTCTATTTGGGCTGGAGAAACATTCAAAGCTGCCCAGAAGTCTTTTCTATTAGCATTCTGACCTTAACAGGGAATGGTTATATAATCACCTGATTTTATCTTCGCCTTAACGACTCTGTCGGCGCATTTAACCTCAGCTTCATTCTTGGTCAGCCAGTCTAACCCCAGGATAAGATCAAACTCTGTAAAATTCATGACGACCGCGATGGTAGGAAACCGATAACGAGAAAAAGAAACCGGCACTCCACAAACCCAACTGAGATTGATGGAACCCCCAACTGGATTCTGGACAGTCATTGGTTCCTTGAGCTTCTTCAAATTCAAATCCAGCTTCTTAGCTGCATTCATGGCAATGAAGCTTCGTGACGCACCTGTGCCAAATAGTACTTTAACTGGAATATCTTTGACAGTTAGCGTGCCTTCTAAAACATCTGGCCTTTCCTGAATAGACGAGGAGACAGGCACTTCTGCCACTTCATTTACATGTACTGTTTCAGGTTTCTTCAAGAGCCAGCAATCCTTTGCAAGATGACCAGTCTGATGGCACTTGCTGAAACCTCGTTTCTCTGGAAAATCATTCTTAGATTTAGACTCACCCTTCTTCGGCCTTTTGAAAGACTTACATTTCCTGGACAGGTGACCCTTTTGATTGCAGTTCTTGCACATGACAGTCGTTGCTGGTTCTTTTTCAGATCTGGCCCTTTTTCTCTTGGCACTGGGCTTCTTACTGACCTCTGACCTCGTACTAGCTTCAGGAATATCAGTTTCCGACTCTTCTTTGTTACTAGAACCGACTTCCTCTTCGTCGCGTAACATACCTTTCTTATGGAGATCTTCATATTGATAAGCCATATAAATCATTTTAGCAAAAGGGAGCTTCACACTCCCCATTACACTATTCTGATATCTCCTTTGCAGGCCATGAATAAATCTCAAATTCCTCCTCTTTGGATCTTGAATCAGATGAGGAGCAAAGTGAGAAAGTTCGTTGAATTTCTTATGATATTCTGGGATGGTCATATCACCTTGTATCAGATAAGAAAATTCATCACATAATCGCTCCGTCGCTTTAGGAGGAGTAAATCTTTCTAGGAAAATCTCTTTGAATCTGTCCCAGGTGATATCACCTTCTGGATTATCTTTGATGATTGTTTCCCACCAGATTAAAGCTTCTTCTTTGAGCGCCCAAGATGCTACTAACCGTTTCTGGTCATCTCTCAGCTGGATACGCTTAAAAATTCTTTCGACAGAACTCATCCAAGCTTGAGTCTGAATTACAGATTCATTGCCCAAGAACTGTGCTCCGTTCAGATTTCGATATCTCTTTAATAGAGCCTCTAGATCGAGTTCTGCATTTCTTCTGTTTCGGACACTCATTTTTCTAGTACTTCTGCAAATGGCAGATCAAGTGTCAGGTCACGGAAAAGATAATTTAAAATATAGAAACACATACTTCAATGTAAATGTGTCTATCGAGATGTAATTTCATTCTGCTTTACTCATACTAGGATATTACTGATCCTATCTGTATAGAGTTACCCGTCCTAGAACACTACTGGTTCTATTTCTGACGAGTTCGTTAATATGTTATATTCCAAAACTAAGCTTAAACAAAGCTTTGATACCACGTTGAGACGACCCCAAACCCCGTACAGACGGTGGCAAGGGTAATCTTTGGAATATAACACAGAAATAGATAATAGCAGAACAGAATTAAATAAATACACCAGATAATGAACAAAATAGAATATACTGGATAAAAGTAATCATCAGAGTTACATAGTATACAGGATCTTACTTAGTACTAATACAGTTCAACTATACATATATGTCTACAGCGGAAAAACAAACATAATGTACAACAGGAGCTGAACAGCATAAAATAGATAAATGATAGAATCCATCTCCAGCTCCAGCTATCCAGATAAAGCCTGCTAAACCTGAACACAAGGCTGCCCGTGTAGAAAAAGGGGCACCCGAGTTTGAAAGTGAAACAAACTACGAGTCAGTCATGGGAATATTATGAGAAATCTACTCAACACATTTATAATATGGCTAATCACAGGACCAAGCCACTTTCGTGGAACGGGTTTACTCCATTGGATTGCCAGTGCTTTAAAACAAATCATTCCTTTAAACATCGCAATGCTTTTTATCAAAATAAAGCCATTATAAGACTCAGTTCCCATCACACAATGCAATGCAAACCGGAGGATAGAGTTTTACCTTATAATGGCCAAAATATGCTTGATACGAATAAAACAAAAGCATTTGATATTATTACTAGTGTTTATATGTTTCAAAAACAATTTCAATCATAACTATCAATCATAGACGGCATGGGTACCATATATCATGTCGCCATATATATATACAATCAAAACCGCACAGTCACGTATTTGGAAATTGGATTTCCGTCATGAACCAAGGAAAAAGATAGTCCTTACCGAATTTGAGACTGCCTAGTCCGAGCCTCAGGATCAGAACGCATCAACCCTTTGGATCGTCAGGGCCGGTCCACCGATGTGGATTATTATGCCTGAACACTACGTTTCCCCGCCCTTTGGGGCGTAAATGAGCCAACGAATGGCTCCATCGGACCCGGATCGTCCGATCTAACCGAGGCGCCTCGCAACAGCAACAACCACATAAGTCAAACTCGTCAGGGACTGTAAAACCACTGACGCCACTTCTAGCTAGGAAGAAACGCAGGTCCTCCCTGAGGTCCTCTCCCGTTTCTGGTTCATACCGGGGTATGAGGCTCGTGAATTCACGTTATACACAAAGCTACGCCACACAAGCGGTTCTTTGATCATCACCACAAGACTTTGCTTTTCAACATAAGCCCTGATCATTTTCCACTTAGGCATACCACACTAGCAATTCATGCCATGAGATTGATGTCCATCGATATACAACCTCTGAGCTCGTGCGTTTCAGAGACGGGCGTTAAGCAAAAGAATAAATTCTCCGCCGCCAAACAGATGTATATTTAATAGAGATCAATCAACACAGAATAAAATCCAATGTCAGACACACAGTCCATTTACAAGTCCGTTCTGGGTATGAACGAAACCGGAGGCACTATATACCTCGCAAACCCATCGATCACCACGTACGTCTGGACAATCACCACTCATTATCCATATTTCGGGATGCCTCCCAATCAGGACCTCGGTTACCATCCAAACGAGGTGAAGATCTCCGGTCTTCGACCACCGTCTTCATCTTCGACTTTCAATCGTCGGTCAATTATTTGAAATGAGAATTAACTCGGCCTTTTCAACTAATTCACGTATATTTAGAATTTCAAATCAATTTATTTCAATGGTTAAATCATTCGACAACACCAATTTTGTTCTTTAATGTAATTTTCACACCAAACACATTCAACCATCAAATACCACATAAATCGAGCAAATTCAGTTTATTTCCATTCCATGTCGTCTATGATATTTTATAACGACTTATCTCTATTTTTATTTATTTTAAAATAGCCAATTTATTCAAAACAACGCTTCGGGCCATAACGCGGCCGTGGCGCTGTTTTTCTTCAGATTTGATTTACACATATCTGAAAATCTAACTGTTGGATCTTCACAAAAATTAAATCATTAGAAAGATCTTTTCAAAACGAATCCAAGGTTCCAGTTTTGGGAAAATCCGACGGTCGGATCTCCCGGTATAATCGTTTGAAGTTTCGATTTCAAAATACGAACTATAGCGTCGTTATTCGATTAATTATAATTATATTTATATATATATATTAATATAATCGATCTTGACGCTGTTTTTCTTCAGATTTGAATTAAACATTTCAGACAATCCAACCGTTGGATTTTTACGAAGTTGGTGCCGTTGGAAAGATGTTTCCAAAGAGAACCCAACGATTGCGGTTTCAAGAAAATCCGATGGTCGGATCTCCCATACTAATCGTTTGAAATCACGATTTCAAAATACGAACTGCAGCGTCATTTTGCAATATATTTCAATTCTATTTACATATATATATCGATTCTTCGATTTCAAAACCATATGAATTTCATACTTTCGATAAAAATGATATTCTTATCAAACTGTCTTCTATTTCAACACTTCACTGTATTTGACAACTCATGTATATAATAAAAATGTGATTTTTATTGTAAAACAATTCATTTCAAAACCAGATTATTTTATATAGTTCGTATTGGTGATAAAAATGGGATTTCTATTATAAAACAATTTATTTCAAAACTTGACTATTTTATATAGTTCATATAGATGATAAACATGGGATTTTTATATTTAAAACACGAACACCATTCAACACATGAATTTCAATTCAATTTATAAATATAGTTTCAACAAATGAAAATAATTCAAACACATGAATATTATTCAAAATTTCGGCAGCATAACGGTAGGGTAGTTAAAACCGGGACCGTCCCTAGTACGGGTCCTCGCTCTCCCTTAAAACCTCGCAGTTTTTGACAATGGGGAATCATGCATCTAGTTCGCACGTAGGCGGCATGTATATTTTTATTTCATTTCCACAAACTAATCCTATGTGGTTTCAACCAAATATTTCTCAACCACAAATGGGTATTTTTTAACCACAATCAATCAATATCAACCACAAACAATTCCTATCAACCATTCGCTATCAATCAATTTTCACACCAATCACAACCAATAAATATCGTCCATGGTTTGTGGACGAGGGGTGTATATATATATATATATATATATATATATATATATATATATATATATATATATATATATAGCAATTCACTTATATTTCAACACATATATAATTTTTACAACGCACATATAACTTATACATCAAACGTACAACTTATACAACGCTTATACATGAGGTGTACAACGCTTATATAACCCATACATCGACCATATAATTTACACATCGTCGTTTTCCATATCATTTAAAATTAGAATTCTCACATTCAGGTTCCACTCCACCAAAAATAGCAAAGGCTCAGAAAAATATGCGGTCTCTTCTAGAAGGTAGAAGACGTCCACACGAGTCCACTGTCTCTTGTTTCACTGAATTTTGACCACATTGCAAAAAGATATGATTTTTCAAAGTTTGCAACGGTTTAAAGGTGTTAAAACAGTTGAAAATAAAACAAGCCGTACCTCAGCTGAAAGGTTCAAAACTAGGTTTGGGTTTATCTTGAAATCCGTGTAGCTATTCGTTGATCATCCTTCGCAGCGTCGAAGGGGAAGGAGAGGCGCACGTGCACCAGGAGGTGGGGCCAGTTCGGTGGTCCTAGGAGGCGGCAGCGAGTTGAAGTCGTCGACTTTAGGACGTCGATTCTCCCTCCATAGGCCACCAAAAATTCCAAACTTTATATGGATTTCAAGATCTCGAGAAGATCTTCAAAAAGTTCAACTGTGGCACGAGCTAATTCAGCGTGGATTGATCGGAAAATGAGGGGGAAGATTTCAAAGGGTTTCCGTCGTTCATCGGGGAGAGAGAAAAGGATTTTTTTTTTAAAAAAAATTATGATTGGTCGGGGGAGTTTTAAAGGGGTTTTCTGACACGGCCACCAATCTAAACCCAACGAATGTCGTCCCCAGCGTTTTACCCCCATTCCGAAAACAATGGGATATGTTTCGTAGGCCCATTCGACTGTTTTAGTCCGTTTCCATACAATTTAAAATATATAACATTCAATATTCGATTTGAACGTACATTTCAATTTGCCAGGGCCACAAAATGATTCAAAAAATTCCAGAAAAATAAATCTGGCTATGTTTCGACGATGCGGTCCCAACAAAACTAGTTTCATCGAATTCTGAGACCGTTTGCAAAAAGGCCCATTTCTGGTCGATCCAATTTAACTTTAATTGATCAAAACACATTTCCATTTTCCACGCTCACATACTAGCTTCAAAAATTATGAAATTTGAAATTTAGCAATAAATTCACATCCCGGATCCAACAAAAGTGGTTTCGTCGAATTCTGAGGTCGTATGCAAAATGGCCAATTTCACGGGCTATATAAATTCCATAGCTACCTTTTTGAAAATTCATTTGGCCATAACTTTTGCTTTCCGTTATGAAAATTCGATTTTTCAGATTCGTTAGAAAGGTATTCACTAACAGATTTAAACATTTTTGGTTTCATTCAAATCCGTTTTGTTTTGCGCCCGGTACAGTCCGACAAAGTTTGAATTCAATTTTTGAAACTACCGCGCCATCTCAGGCCTTGTTTATAATTAGAATTAATTATATTCGTTTTCAATTGTCGATTCAAACTCAGTTTTCATGGCTTTTATTTAAAATATTTATTTTAAATATTTAAAATCCATTATTTTAGCCAATTTAAAAATTTTAAATTGGTTCAGATTTTCAGGGTCGTATATGAAAAAAGTATAGCTTTGAAATCGAAGAATCGATATATATATTTAAATAGAATTGAAATATATCAAAAAACGACGCTACAGTTCGTATTTTGAAATGGTGATTTCAAATGATTAGTGCGGGAGATCCGACCATCGGATTTTCCCGAAACCGCAACCATTGGGTTCGCTTTGGAAATATCTTTCCAACGGCACCAACTTTGTAAAAATCCAACGGTTGGATTGTCTGGAATGTTTAATTCAAATCTGAAGAAAAAACAGCGCCAGAATCGATTTTATATATATATATATATAAGTATATTTAATCGAATAACGACGCTGCAGTTCGTATTTTGAAATCGAAACTTCAAAAAATTATACCGGGAGATCCGACCGTCGGATTTTCCCGAAACTGAAACCTTTGGATTCGTTTTGAAAAGATCTTTCTAATGATGTAAATTTGGTGAAGATCCAACGGTTAGATTTTCAGATTTGTGTAAATCAAATCTGAAGAAAAACAACGCCACGGCCGCGTTATGGCCCGAAGCGTCATTTTGAATAAATTGGCTATTTTAAAATAAATAAAAATAGCGATAAATCGTTATAAAATATCATAAACGATATGGAATGGAAATAAACTGAATTTGCTCGATTTATGGGGTATTTGATGGTTGAATGTGTCTGGTGTGAAAATTACATTAAAGAACAAAATTGGTGTTGTCGAATGATTTAACCATTGAAATAAATTGATTTGAAATTCTAAAAATACGTGAATTATTTGAAAAGGCCGAGTTAATTCTCATTTCAAATAATTGACCGACGATTGAAAGTCGAAGATAAAGACGGTGGTCGAAAACCGGAGATCTTCACCTCGTTTGGATGGTAACCCAGGTCCTGATTGGGAGGCATCCCGAAATATGGATAATGAGTGGTGATCGTCCAGACGTATGTGGTGATCGATGGGTTTGCGAGGTATATAATGCCTCCGGTTTCGTTCAGACCTAGAACGGACTTGTAAATGGACTGTTTGTCTGACATTGGATTTTATTCTGTGTTGATTGATCTCTATTAAATATACATCTGTTTGGCGGCGGAGAATTTATTCTTTTGCTTAACGCCCTTCTCTGAAACGCACGAGCTCAGAGGTTGTATATCGATGGACATCAGTCGCATGACATGAATTGCTAGTGTGGCATGCCTAAGTGGCAAATGATCAAGGCTTCTGTTGAAAAGTAAAGTCTTGTGGTGATGATCAAAGCCCCGCCTGTGTGGCGTAGCTTTGTGTATAACGTGAATTCGCGAGCCTCACACCCCGGTATGGACCAGAAACGGGAGAGGACCTCAGGGAGGGCATGCGTTTCTTTTTAGCTAGGAGTTGTGTCAGTGTTTTTACATGGCCTGACATTTTACTTATGTGGTTGTTGCTGTTGCGAGGCGCCTCGGATATATCGGTCGATCCGGGATCGATGGAGTCATTCGTTGGCTCATTTACGCCCCATAGGGCGGGGAGACGTAGTGTTCAGGCATAATAATCCACATCGGTGGACCGGCCCTGACGATCCAGGGGGCAGTTGCGGCTGTTACTGAGACACGGGCTAGATTGTCTCGAATTCAGTAAGGACTATCTTTTGCCTTGGTTCATGACAGAAATCCAATTTCCAAATACGACATCGTGCGGTTTTGATTGTATATATATGGCGACATGATATATGGTACCCATGCTGTCTATGACTGATAGTTATGATTCGAAATTGTTTTTGAAACAAATAAACACTAGTAATAATATCAATTGCTTTTGTTTTATTCGTACCAAGCATATTTTGGCCATTATAAGGTAAAACTCTATCCTCCGGTTTGCGTTGCATTGTGTGATGGGAACTGAGTCTTATAATGGCTTCATTTTTATAAAAAGCATTACAATGTTTAAAAGAAAGATTTGTTTTTAAAGCACTGGCAATCCAATGGAGTAAACCCGTTCCGCGAAAGTGGCGTGATCCTGTGATTAGCCATATTATAAATGTGATGAGTAGATTTCTCATACCAGTCCCATGACTGACTCGTAGTTTGTTTCACTTTCAAACTCGGGTGCCCCTTTTTCTACACGGGCAGCCTTGTATTCAGGTTTAGCTGTTTCTTTCTCTGGATAGCTGGAGCTGAAGATGGATTCTATCATTTATCTCTTTTTATGTTGTTCTTCTCCTATTGTACATTATGTTTGTTTTCCGCTGCAGACACATATGTATAGAAGAACTGTATTTGTGCTAAGTATGATCCTGTATACTGTGTAACTCTGATGATTACTTTTGTCCAGTGTATTCTACTGTACATTATCTGGTGTATTTATTTAATTCTGTTCTGCTATTATCTGTGTAACAACCCGGAAAATCTGGGCCAGTTTAAAATTTTTATTTTGGCAATTTTAGCGAATTTTGATTATTTAAAATGAATTATTTTAAATAATATCGACGTGAAATTTATTTTGAATATAATTCGAACGTATATATTATATACGTCGTCGTTGGAATATATAATAATTATATATAATTATAAAAGGAATAGAAAATGGCGCGGTAGTTCGATAATTCGATTTCAAACTTCAATTGAATGTACCGGGTGCAAAACAATCCGGATTTTAGTGAAACCAAAAATAATGGAATCTAATAGTGAATATCTTTCCAACGAATGCGAATGATCAAAATTTCTTAGCGGGAATCAAAAGATATGTCCAGTTGAAAATTCTGAATAGTCGCTATGGAATTCAGGCCCTTAAAAATGGACATTTTGCAAACGACCTCGGATTTCGACGAAACCAGTTTTGTTGGGTCCGGGATGTCAAGTTATCGCTAGGTTTCAAATTTCATAATTTTTCGAATCAATATGTGAGCGTGGCAAAGGAAAACGCGTTTGACCATTTCAGTTGAATTTAATCGACTGGAAATTGGCTATTTTTCAAACGGTCTCAGAATTCGACGAAACTAGTTTTGTTAGGACCGTATCGTCAATACGAAGCTAGAAAATATTTTTCGAGAATTTTTAGAGTTAATATGTGACCCCGGTAATTTGAAATGTACGTTTAAAATTCAATATAGTGATTTAAATGTAAATTTAACGAAAACTGATTGTAACAGCCGAATAAGCTTACGAGGCATACCCCATTGTGTTCGAAATGGGGGTGAAACGCTATGGACGACAGTCGGTGGGCCTCGTTTCGAAGTCGAATAAAAAGTCAACTCTAAGGAGAAAATAAATTAAAATAAAATTTAATATTAATAACTTTTTTTCATTTAGACCCCCCCCCTTTCGTTTCATTTCAAAACGAATCAGAGAAAAAAAAAATAACCTACGCCCTAAATCGCCTCGCAACCCCCCCTCCTCCATCGCCTTCCCTCCGCACCTCCTCCACCGATCTCGAGACTGAGGCCAACCCACCTCCCCCTTTTTCGAATGCGTCCAGACCCCGTTGCCCCGCCCGCCACCACCGCAGGCTGCCAGAGGCTGGCGCACCCTTCTCCCTCCCCTCCTCCAAGCATCGTCGACCCCCCTGTAAGTCTTTTCTTTTATTTATTTATTTATTTATTTTATTTTGTTTTATATATAAACTGAAAATGAAAAAGAAAAAAAGATAAAATACTGTTCTGATTTTATAAAATGATTAAAACTGATTTTATAAAATGATTAAAACTGATTTTATAAAATGATTAAAACTGTTTTTATAAAATGATTAAAACTGATTTTATAAAATGATTAAAACTGATTTTATAAAATGATTAAAACTGTTTTTATAAAATGATTAAAACTGTTTTTATAAAATGATTAAAACTGATTTTATAAAATGATTAAAACTGATTTTATAAAATGATTAAAACTGATTTTTATTTTAAATTTAAAAACTGATTTTTATTTTAAAGGTTTGAAATAGAAAAAAAAAATTCGATTTTTATATATTGAACTTTGAAATAAAAATTCGATTTTTATATATTGAACTTTGAAATAAAAATTCGATTTTTTATATATTGAACTTTGAAATAAAAATTCGATTTTTATATATTGAACTTTGAAATAAAAATTCGATTTTTATATATTGAACTTTGAAGTAAAAATTCGATTTTTATATATTGAACTTTGAAATAAAAATTCGATTTTTATATATTGAACTTTGAAATAAAAATTCGATTTTTATATATTGAACTTTGAAATAAAAATTCGATTTTTATATATTGAACTTTGAAGTAAAAATTCGATTTTTATATATTGAACTTTGAAATAAAAATTCGATTTTTATATATTGAACTTTGAAATAAAAATTCGATTTTTATATATTGAACTTTGAAATAAAAATTCGATTTTTATATATTGAACTTTGAAGTAAAAATTCGATTTTTATATATTGAATAGCGAAGTAAAAATTCGATTTTTATATAAAGTATAACGAAGGGAAAATTCTATTTTCACCATATGAAGTTAGCGATAAAAATATGATTTTTATATAATGGAGAATATAAAAATGGGATTTTTATATATACAGCGTATACGGGCGACGAAGATGCGATGGCGATGAAGATTTCTATCAAAGAAGTGCCGTGGAGCTAGGATAGCTATATGTGAGAACTTCTCACCTTTCAAATTTCTTTTCTAGTTATATATATATATACTAGGATGCAGACGGTGCTTAGTAGCACCCGACACAATCGTCCACAGACCATGGACTTGTTTGTTTGGTTGCATAGATTAGTTATATGATTTGATTTGAATTTGAATTGTTTGGTGAAATTGAATGGTTTGATTGATGTGTGAATGGCGTGGGCCTTCACTAGACCGGGGATAAGGCTAGGCCTTGTCCCGTTTCTAGTATCGTGCCGTTATGCCGCCGAAATTTTCTAAAATATGTTAGAAAAATAAAAACATCATTTTATAGAATAAATGAATTGAATAGAAATTCATATGTCGAAATAAATGTTTTGTCGTTAAAAATATAATTTTTAACGTGAATGTAAATAAATAAATATTCATTTACAGACCGGACGGTTTGTTTATGTACACCTATTTGAAGGACGTTGATTGGGTCGATAAATTTTACACATCGCCCAACAGCACAAATAAAATATGTGTTTGATTGTTTGAAACCCCACACGGGTGTTGGGATGAAATTTGAAGTTCACTCATCCTGATTTATTAAATATGTCGATCGGTTGATTGACAGGCTGTTTTAAGCGTTAGATATCTATATTTGATGCTTATACAGTGTAGTGCACTTTGGTTGATGGTTGATTATTTTTCCATGCTATTATATACATGTGTTGTATGAAAATCCATATAATTAACTTTATATGGTAATTGATCGGGCCTCATTCCGATTTGAAAAATAAAGAATATTATAAAATAAAAGTTCATGTGTTGACAGTACTCATTCATTGAGATTGGTCATGAGTTGAACGAAATATTTTGATAATAACAACTATTTTGAAAAAGAAATATTTGAAATGGAATATTTGAAAATATCAATATATGAAGCCGTGTTGATTAGATTGACGCCATTTTGACGTGAACGATATTTATATCGATTTTATTCATTTTAAAATGAATATTGAAAAGTGATTTCGAAATCGAATATTTCGAAATGAAGTGATTTCGAAATCGAAGATTTCGAAATGAATTGAATTGAAAACGATTTCGAAATGAATTGAATTGAAAACGATTTCGAAATGAATTGAATTGAAAACGATTTCGAAATGAATTGAATTGAAAACGATTTCGAAATGAATTGAATTGAAAACGATTTCGAAATGAATTGAATTGAAAACGATTTCGAAATGAATTGAATTGAAAACGATTTCGAAATGAATTGAATTGAAAACGATTTCGAAATGAATTGAATTGAAAACGATTTCGAAATGAATTGAATTGAAAACGATTTCGAAATGAATTGAATTGAAAACGATTTCGAAATAAATTGAATTGAAAACGATTTCGAAATGAATTGAATTGAAAACGATTTCGAAATGAATTGAATTGAAAACGAATTCAAATTGAATTGAAAACGAATTCAAATTGAATTGAAATGAATTCAAATTGAATTGAAATTTGAATTGAATAGAAATGAATTTTAAAACGAATTTATAAAGAAGAATTCAATTTTGATTTGAATTGAAAAGGAAGTTGAAATTGCTTTTGAAACGAATTTAAAACTATTTATATAATTCGTTTTAAATAGAAATCGACGAAATATATATTATATATATAATATAATGGCCTGAATAGAACGCGCCGCGCCGCGGCAGTTCGCGAATTTCGACCATTTATTTCAAACGGACATTACGGGAGATCCGACCGTCGGATTCTCCTAAAACCGGAACCGTTGGGTTCGTATCGAAAAGAGCTTTCTAAAGAATATTAGAAATTAGAAATCTAACGGTTGGATTTGGAATTATGTCCAAATCAAATTCGAAAAAGGTCGCTGTAAGTGCAGTTCGATGGCTATTGATGGAAATCGACTGTACGGGCCTTGATAAAATTATTAAAAATAGTAATAATTTGTGTAAAATCATAAGAAATGATTTAGGAAGAATTGGGATGAAAAACTCCATATTTGAAAAGATAAAAATAGATTTTTATCGAAATGAACTAGTTTTGAACTAGAATTATAATTCTATTTATTTTTAAACAAATAAATTGAATTTGAAAAGGGTTTTGAAAATAACCAAAATTTCCAATGATTGCATTGGAGTGGGTTTGAATCGAAATTGTCTTCGGAATATTTCGATGTTGGAACTCGTGATTATACAGGTGTTGTTATGGAAATTTGAAAGATATATTTATATCGTTATTTCCAATACGACATTTGTTAGTCGTAGAATTTGATATTGAATATAAGCCGGGATATTTTCTATTCAGAGCCTTGTGTTGAATATCAAATGTGATTTGGGTTTGTCGTGAATGGTGTCTTCACTAACACTGTTCTTGAACCTAGTTGGGAAAAGATTAAATCTTTTTATTTAGATTTAATGAAGTGTACCAATTAAATAATATTTAATTGGAATTGAATTGATATTGATTTTTGGGTTTATCGTGAATAGTGTTTTAAATAACACTCGTTCTTTAACCCGATAATTAATGAAGGTGATTTTGGGTTTATTGTGAACTGTGTTTTTAAATGACACGGATTCTTTAACCCAGTCACAGATTAAAACTAAGTGGAGTTTTAATGAATCTTTAATTAGATTGAAATAATCGAAGTGGAGTATCACCAGTTTTGCTCCAGGCGATAGTTAAATCTTTAATTAGATTTGAACGTGAAATGGTAATTGAATTTACCGATAACACCGTGGTGTTAGATATGAAGTATAACCAGTTTTACTTCATGGGATGAATAGGTTGGGATTGGGAAATTAAAACAAATGATTACTTCGGTAAGGTTCGTTAATCCCGACTAGTTTGAATTGATATTCAAAAGTAGATTAAAGAATAAATTCAAGGAATTTATCTTTGATAAAATTAACGGGAACCTTTCCCTATGAATGTGAAATTTAGAAATTGACTGTCGGTTGGCCAAGCAGAATGGTTTTCTGGGTATTGATCTGATGTTGGTTTCGGCCTTCGGGGTTAATATTTGGGAAATTATTCTCTTGATTAATTTACGGTTAGTGACTAATGAATTGGAATGAGGCGTATGTTGTGTTTGTGTAACACTTATTTAAAATATACGCGAGTTATTCGGAAAGACCGGGTTTATCCCATTCTGAATAACTGATACGACGATAAGTCGAAGATGAAGACGATGGTCGAAGACCGGAGGTCTTCACGTCGTTTGGGTGGTTCATGATGATCTTGATTGGGCTGTACACCCAAGAAGATGGAAACAGTTAGTGATCGTCCAGACGTACTTGGAGATCGATGGATATGCGGGGTACTAGGTGCCTCCGGTTTCGTTCAGACCCAGAACGGACTTGTAAATGGACTGTGTGTCTGACATTGGATTTTAGTCCGTGTGATTGATCTCTATTAAATATATATCTGTTTGGCGGCGGAGAATTTATTCTCTTGCTTAACGCCCTTCTCTGAGACGTACGAGCTCAGGGGTTATATATTGATGGATATCAAACGCATGGAGTGAATTGCCTGTGTGGCATGCCTAAGTGGCAATTGATCGAGGCTTCTGTTGAAAAGCAAAGTCTTGTGGTGATGATCAAAGCACGGCCTTTGTGGCATAGCTTTGTGTAATGTTTACCTCGCGTGTTTCACACCCGGTATGAACCAAAAACGGGAGACGGACGTCAGGGAGGGCATGCGTTTCTTTCTAGCTAGAAGTGGCGTCAGTGGTTTTACGCGCCCTGACGAGTTTGACTTATGTGGTTGTTGCTGTTGCGAGGCGCCTCGGTTATATCGGTTTCGGCCGAATGCATTCTGGTCGGCTGACGGACCAGACTTACACCCCATAGGGTGGGGAGACGTAGTGTTCAGGCATAATAATCCACTCCGTGTGGACCGGCCCTGAGGATCCAAGGGGCAGTTGCGGCTGTTCCTGAGGGGCGGGCTAGAGCGTCTCGAATCGGTTGAGGACTATCTTTTGCCTCGGTTCATAGATGGAAACCCAATTTCCAAATACGTGACTTTGCGATTTTGATTGTATAACCTATATATGGCGACATAGTGGTATGGGGCATTCATGCCGCCTATGATTGCTACTTATGATTTGAAGTGTTTTATACACTATGCACTTATAATAGTCTCAAATGATTTGTTTTAAACGTATCAAGCATTCTTTGGCTGTTATAAGGGAAAACCCTATCCTCGACTGCGTTGCATTGTGTGATGGGACCTGGGTCTTATAACAGCTTCATTTTTCTTTATTTAGCATTGCGCTGTTTGTTTTATGCACTGATAATTCTTGGGAGGAAACCCGTTCCGTGTTATACGGCGTGGTCCCTTGATTTACCTAATGATTTAAAATAAAGATTAATAACTGTTTTAGTTCTCACACCAGTCCCATGACTGACCTGGAGTTTATTGTTTTAACCTAAACTCTGGGTGCCCCTATTTTCGACACGGGCAGCTAGTAGTTTTGGTTTTGCAGATTTATATTCACAGGATCCTGGTTTACAGCTGGAACGATATCCGAAAAGCTTTGTATCCGTATATCTCTTCTAGTTGTGTATTGTATTATTTTCCGCTGCTATGTATTTAAATGTAATTTAAACCTCTGATATTTCTGTGTAATATTCATTTATACTCTGTATATTCTTGTAATCTGATGCATTGTTGTAATATACAATGAAATGTTCTTCTGTATGCGTTCTGTTGTGGTTTGTTCTCGAACTATCCGACACTTTCCTTTATGGGGAAGTTACGGGTTTTCACAATCTGTTTCTGTTTTATATTCCAAAGATAACCCTTGTCTCCGTCAGTACGGGAATTGGGGTCGTCTCAACGTGGTATCAGAGCTAGTATAAGACCAGGTAATTTGAAATATAAATTTTTGTAAACTATATAAAATGATAGTGTTTTTAAATTTTTGTAACGACCCTAAATTTAATAACCTTAAATTTAAATAGATTGTAATAACCTTAAAACCTTAAAAGTTTTAAGTGGGGGAGATTGTAATAACTCGGAAATCTGGGCCAATTTAAATAGAATATACATGCGTTAAGACCTTATATCTGGGCCAATATTTAAATCTGGGCCAATTTAAATAGATTGTAATAACCTTAAAACCTTGCAGTTTTTGACAATGGGGAATCATGCATCTAGTTCGCACGCAGGCGGCATGTATATTTATTTCATTTCCACAAACTAATTTAATAACCATATAATTTATATAACCAATAAATCTAATTTCACCGACCAAGACCGTTCGAAACCCCTGATCGTTTTGAGAACAGGACAAATCGGAACGCATACAGAAGAACATTTCATTGTTATTACAACAATTCCATCAGATACAAGAATATATAGAGTATAAATGAATATTACACAGAAATATCAGAGATTTAAATTACATTTAAATACATCGCAGAGGAAAATAATGCAATACACAACTAGAAGAGATATACGGATACAAAGCTTTCCGGATATCATTCCAGCTGTAAACCAGGATCATGTGAACATAAATCTGCAAAACCAAAACTACTAGCTGCCCGTGTCAAAATAAAGGCACCCAGAGTTTAGGTTAAAACAATAAACTCCAGGTCAGTCATGGGACTGGTGTGAGAACTAAAACAGTTATTAATCTTTATTTTATATCAGATATATCAAGGGACCACACCGTATATCACAGAACGGGTTTCCTCCCAAGAATACCAGTGCATATAACCAAACAGCGCAATGCTTTTTGGAAAAATGAAGCTATTATAAGACCCAGGTCCTATCACACAATGCAACGCAAGCCGTGGGTTAGGGTTTTCCCTTGTAATAGCCAAACATGCTTAGTACGTTTTAAAACAAATCATTTGATACTATTATAAGTGCATAGTATATAAAACAACTTCAAATCATAAGTATCAGTCATAGGCGGCATGGGTACCATATATCATGTCGCCAATACTAGGCTCTACAAACAAAATCGCAAATGTCACGTATTTGGAAATTGGGTTATCATTTATGGCATGAACCGAGGCAAAAGATAGTCCTCTACCGATTCGAGACTGTCTAGTCCGAGTCTCAGGATTAGAGCTCGAGTGACCCTTGGATCGTCAGGGCCGGTCCACACGGAGTGGATTAAAATGCTTGAACATGCGTTTCTCCGCCCTATGGGGCGTGAATGAGCCAACTAAATGACTCCGTCAGTTCGAGAACGACCGATAAATCCGAGGCGCCTCGCAACAGCAACAACCACATGAGTCAAACTCGTCAGGGCATGTAAAACCACTGACGCCACTTCTAACTAGAAAGAAACGCATGCCCTCCCTGAGGTCCTCTCCCGTTTCTGGTTCACACCGGGTGTGAAACTCGCGAAGTAAACGTTACACAAAGCTACGCCACAAAGGTCGTGCTTCGATCATCAACCACAAGACTTTGCTTTTCAACAGAAGCCTTGATCATTCGCCACTTAGGCTTGCTACACAGGCAATTCACTCTATGCGTTTGATATCCATCAGTATATAACCCCTGAGCTCGTACGTCTCAGAGACGGGCGTTAAGCAAGAGAATAAATTCTCCGCTGCCAAACAGATATATATTTAATAGAGATCAATCACACAGACTGAAATCCAATGTCAAACACACAGTCCATTTACAAGTCCGTTCTGGGTCTGAACGAAACCGGAGGCAGCTAGTAACCCGCATATCCATCGATCTCCAAGTACGTCTGGACGATCACCAACTGTTTCCATCTTCTTGGGTGTACATCCCAATCAAGATCATCAGTAATCACCCAAACGACGTGAAGACCTCCGGTCTTCGACCACCGTCTTCATCTTCGACTTATCGTCGTATCAGTTATTCAGAATGGGATAAACCCGGTCTTTCCGAATATCTCGCGTATATTTTAAATAAGTGTTACACAAACACAACATACGCCTCATTCCAATTCATCAGTCACTAACCGTAAATTAATCAAGAGAATAATTCCCCAAATATTAACCCCGAAGGCCGAAACCAACATCAGATCAATACTCAGGAAATCACTCTGCTTAGCCAAACTACAGCTAGTTTCTAAATTTCAAATTCTTAGGGAAAGGTTCCCATTAATCTTATCAAAGATAAATCCTTTAAATTTATTCTTTAATCTACTTTTGAATATCAATTCAACTAGTCGGGATTAACGAACCTTAACGAAGTAATCATTTGTTTTAATTTCCCAATCCCAATCTATTCATCCCATAAAGTAAAACTGGTAATACTTCATATCTAACACCACGATGTTATCAGTAAATTCAATTACCATTTCACGTTCAAATCTAATTAAAGATTTAACTATCGCCTGGAGCAAAACTGGTGATACTCCATTCTCGATCATTTCAATCTAATTAAAGATTCATTAAAACTCCACTTAGTTTTAATCTGTGACTGGGTTAAAGAATCAGTGTCATTTAAAACACGATTCACGATAAACCCCAAAATCACATCACATTTCAATCAGTCCCTAATCGTAAATTAGCAAGTGAGCAATTCCCTAGGTATTAACCCCGGAGGCCGAAACCAACATCAGATCAATACCCCAGAAACCATTCAACTAAACTAATCTCCAGTTAGTTTCTTATTTTCTTAACTCCTTTGGGTCTAAGAATGGTATTATTGAAGATACCGTTCACGACGACTCAAAATCACATTCTATTGATTACCGGGTTAAAGAACGAGTGTTATTTAAAACACCGTTCACGATAAACCCAAGAATCAATTCGAATTCAATTCCAATTAAATATTATTTAATTGGTACACTTCGTTAAATCTAAATAAAAAGATTTTATCTTTTCTCAACTGGGTTCAAGAACAGGGTCAATGAAGACACCATTCACGACAAACCCAAATCACATTTGATATTAAATACAAGGCTCTGAATAGAAAATATATCGGCTTATATTCAATATCTAATTCTACGACCAACAAATATCGTACTGGAAATAACGATATAAATATATCTTTCAAATTTCCATAACAACATCTGTATAATCACTAAATCCAACATCGAAATCTTCCAAAGACAATTTCGATTCAAATCCATTCCAATTCAATTATTGGAAATTCTGGTTACTTTTAAAACCCTTTTCAAATTCAATTTATTTATTTAAAAAAAAATAGAATTATAATTCTAGTTCGAAACTAGTTTATTTCGATAAAAATCTATTTTTATCTTTTCAAACATGGAGTTTTTCATCCCAAATTTTCACAAATCATTTCTTATGATTTTACACAAATTATTACTATTTTTAATAATTTTATCAAGGCCCGTACAGTCGATTTCCATCAATGGCCATCGAACTGCATTTACAGCGACCTTTTCCAAATTTGATTTGGACATAATTCCAAATCCTACCGTTAGATTTCAAATTTCTAATATTCGTTAGAAAGCTCGATACGAACCCAATGGTTCTTGTTTCAGGAGAATCCGACGGTCGGATCTCCCGTAATATCCGTTCGAAGTCAATGGTCGAAATTCGCGAACTGCCGCGGCGCGGCGCGTTCTATTCAGGCCATTATATTATATATATATATATATATATATATATATATATAATATACTTCGTCGATTTCAATTCAAAACGTGCTTTATAAATCGTTTTTAAATTCATTTTCAAAACGGTTTCAACTTCATATCCAATTTCAAATCAAAATTGAATATTCCAATATAAATTCGTTTTAAATTCATTTCAAATCAATTTAAATTCAAATTGATTTCTAATTCAATTTCAGTTCATTTTCAATTCAATTTAATTTCAATTCTAATTCATTTATATTCAATTTCAATTCGAATTCATTTATATTCAATTTCAATTCGAATTCATTTATATTCAATTTCAATTCGAATTCATTTATATTCAATTTAATTCGAATTTCAATTCTTTTCAAAATATCAGATTTTGAAATCACTTTCGATATTCATTATAAAATGAATAAAATCGATATAAATATCGTTCACGTCAAAATGGCTTCATTCTAATCAACACGGCTTCATATATTTCTTTTTTCAAATATTCTATTTCAAATATTTCTATTTCAAATATTTCTTTTTCAAATATTTCTATTTCAAAACTTTCTTTTTCAAAACTGGAACGAGGCCCAATCAATTACCATATAATGTTAATTATATGGATTTTCTACAACGCATGTATACAATAACAACGATGAATAATCAACCATCATCCAAAGTGCATTCTACACTGTACAAGCATCAAATATAAATATTTAGCGCTCATAACAGTCTGTCCATCAATCGATCGACATACAGCTAATTATTGGGACTAGTGTATGTCATATATCATCCTAATACCCGTGTGGGGTTTCAAACAATCAAACACAGATTTTATTTGTGCAGTTGGGCGATGTGTAAAATTTATCGTCCCAATCAATATCAGTCAAATGTGTGTATATAAACAAATCGTCTGATTTGTTTATTTTTATTTCATTTCATATACACGTAAAAAAATTCTATTTTTAACTATAAAATATTTTCCACTATCTAAATATTTTATTTTCATTTCACATCACATCACACAATCAACTACACAGCAAAATCAAGCAAACAAGCATACAAGCCGTCCATGGTCTGTGGACGACGGGTGTTGGGTGCTACTAAACACCGTCTGCATCCTAGTATATATTTTAACTAGAAAATCAAATTAAAAGGTGAGAAGTTCTCACCTTGGGGTTCCACTCCGCCATTTTTAACTGTCGCTCAGATCTGTTGTTTTGATTCCAATGCAATCTGTTTCACGAAATTTTATGTTAAAAATCACATTTTTATTCTGCTATTTCTATTTTAAAAACAATGTATATTTTATTTTTAAAAACAATGCGATATATTTTTTTATAACAAGGCGATATATACTTTTATAACAAGGCGATATATACTTTTATAACAAGGCGATATATATTTTTATAACAAGGCGATATATACTTTTATAACAAGGCGATATATACTTTTATAACAAGGCGATATATACTTTTATAATAAGGCGATATATATTTTTATAACAAGGCGATACATACTTTTATAACAAGGCGATATATATTTTTATAACAAGGCGATATATACTTTTATAACAAGGCGATATATACTTTTATAACAAGGCGATATATATTTTTAGAACAAGGCGATATATACTTTTATAATAAGGCGATATATATTTTTATAACAAGGCGATATATACTTTTATAATAAGGTGATATATATTTTTATAACATTCCTTATTCACCAAATTCAAAGTATATTTACATAACAAAACTGAATTTTTTTCTATGTATTTATATGTAACAAAGACTGAGTTTTTCTATGTATTTATATATAACAAAACTGAATTTTTTCTATGTATTTATATATAACAAAACTGAATTTTTTCTATGTATTTATATATTTCAAAACTGAATTTTTTCTATGTATTTATATATTTCAAAACTGAATTTTTTTCTATGTATTTATATATTTCAAAACTGAATTTTTTTCTATGTATTTATATATTTCAAAACTGAATTTTTTTTCTATGTATTTATATATAACAAAACTGATTTTTTTTCTATGTATTTATATATTTCAAAACTGATTTTTTTTTCTATGTATTTATATATTTCAAAATTGAATTTTTTTCTATGTATTTATATATTACAAAACTGAATTTTTTCTATGTATTTATATATAACAAAACTGAATTTTTTCTGTGTATTTATATATTTCAAAACTGAATTTTTTTCTATGTATTTATATATTTCAAAACTGAATTTTTTTTCTATGTATTTATATATTTCAAAACTGTATTTTTTTCTATGTATTTATATATTTAAAAATTGAATTTTTTTTCTATGTATTTATATATAACAAAACTTAATTTTTTTCTATGTATTTATATATTTCAAAACTGAACGTTTTTTCTATGTATTTATATATTTCAAAACTGAATTTTTTTCTATGTATTTATATATTTCAAAACTGAATTTTTTCATGTATTTATATATTTCAAAACTGAATTTTTTATATGTATTTATATATTTCAAAACTGAATTTTTTTCTATGTATTTATATATAACCAAACTGAATTTTTAAATAAGGTTAATTACCTTATAATCGTTCCAAGAATCTGGAGCTCGATCGAAACCTGGTTCCCGGCCTAGGGTTGAACTTCCGGCGGCCTACGGTGACTTCGGCGACGATCTGGAGCTTCCGCGCGTTGCGCCTCCACACCCCCGTCCTCCACCGTGAGTAGCGTTCATCTCGATGGGCCCCTCCTCCATGAAGACGAGCTCTAACGTAGCTCCTTGCTGCTCGAAATCCACCTGATTCACGCAACCCACGCCTATCCCACCTGTATAGAATTGTAGATCTTGGAATGCTCCTTGATTTTTGTATTTGATTTGTGGATTAATACCGAGCGGATCGAAAATGGTTTGAGGAGGAAGGGTTGAAGAATACCCGTCGCTCACGTTGAGAGAGGCGGCTTCAGTTGGGTTTGACCGCGATGAACAAAAAAATAGGGTTTGACCCTTTTGACCTTTTATAACCTTTATATTTTTAATCATTTTAATTTCTGAAATACCCGTTTATCAATACCAGTTTCAAATTAAACCCAACGACTATCGCCCCTAGCTAATTACCCCCTTTCCGAACGCAATGGGATATGTATCGTGACCCAATTCGGCTATTACGATAGGTTTTCCTCCAAATTAATATATATATATATATATATTCAATTTGAACGCACATTTCAATTCACTGGGGTCACATACTAACCCGAAAAATCCTCGAAAAATATTTTCTAGCTTCGTATTGATGATACGGTCCTAAAAAAACTAATTTCGTCAAATTCTGAGACCATTTGAAAAATGGCCATTTTCCAGTTCATTAAAATCAACTAAAACTGGTTAAACGCGTTTTCCTTCACCACGCTCACATATTGATTCGAAAAATTATGAAAATTGGAATCTAGCAATAACTTGACACCACGGATCCAACAAAAGTGGTTTCGTCGAAATCCGAGGTCGTTTGTAAAATTTCAATTTTTAAGGGCGAGAATTCCATAGCGACTATTCTGAATTTTCAACTAGACATATCTTTTGATTTCCACTATGAAATTTCGATTTTTCGGATTCGTTGGAAAGATATTCTCAAATAGATTCAAATATTTTTGGTTTCACTAGAATCCGGTTTATTTTTGAATCCTGTACATTCATTTGAAATTTGAAATCGAATTATCGAACTACCGCGCCATTTTCAATTCCTTTTATATATATATAAATAAATATTTATATTCTAACGACGATCTATATAAATATATACGTTCGAATTCTATTCAAAATAAATTTCTCGTCGATATTATTTAAAATAATTCATTTTAAATAATCAAAAATCGCTAAAATTGCCAAAATAAAAATGTGATTTTATTAGAAATATGGATAATGAGTTGTGATCGTCCAGACGTACGTGGTGATCGATGAGTTTGCGAGGTATATAGTGCCTCTGGTTTCGTTCAGACCCTGAACGGACTTGTAAATGGACTGTGTGTCTGACATTGGATTTTATTCTGTGTTGATTGATCTCTATTAAATATACATCTGTTTGGCGGTGGAGAATTTATTTTTTTGCTTAACGCCCTTCTCTGAAACGCACGAGCTCAGAGGTTGTATATCAATGGACATCAGTCGCCTGGCATGAATTGCTAGTGTGGCATGCCTTAGTGGCAAATGATCAGGGCTTCTATTGAAAAGCAAAGCCTTGTGGTGATGATCAAACACCGCCTGTGTGGCGTAGCTTTGTGTATAACGTGAATTCGCGAGCCTCACACCCCGGTATGAACCAGAAACGGGAGAGGACCTCAGGGAGGACCTGCGTTTCTTCCTAGCTAGAAGTGGCGTCAGTGGTTTTTCACGCCCTGACGAGTTTGACTTATGTGGTGGTTGCTGTTGTGAGGCGCCTCGGTTAGATCGGACGATCCGGGTCTGATGGAGCCATTCGTTGGCTCATTTACGCCCCCAAAGGGCGGGGAAACGTAGTGTTCAGGCATAATAATCCACATCGGTGGACCGGCCCTGACGATCCAAAGGGTTGATGCGTTCTGATCCTGAGGCTTGGGCTAGGCAGTCTCTAATTCGGTAAGGACTATCTTTTGCCTTGGTTCATGACGGAAATCAAATTTCTAAATACGTGACTGTGCGGTTTTGATTGTATATATATGGCAACATGATATATGGTACCCATGCCGTCTATGATTGATAGTTATGATTGAAATTGCTTTTGAAACATATAAACACTAGTAATAATATCAAATGCTTTTGTTTTATTCGTATCAAGCATATTTTGGCCATTATAACGTAAAACTCTATCCTATGGTTTGCGTTGCATTATGTGATGGGAACTGAGTCTTATAATGGCTTCATTTTGATAAAAAGCATTGCGATGTTTAAAGGAACGATTTGTTTTAAAGTACCGGCAATCCAATGGAGTAAACCCATTCCACGAAAGTGGCGTGGTCCTGTGATTAGCTATATTATAAATGTGTTGAGTAGATTTCTCATACCAGTCCCATGACTAACTCGTAGTTTGTTTCACTTTCGAACTCGGGTGCCCCTTTTCCTACACGGGTAGCCTTGTGTTCCGGTTTAGCAGGCTTTATCTGTATAGCTGGAGCTGAAGATGGATTCTATCATTTATCTCTTTTATGCTGCTCAGCTCCTGTTGTACATTATGTTTGTTTTTCCGCTGTAGACATATATGTATAGTTGAACTGTATTTGTACTAAGTAAGATCCTGTATACTGTGTAACTCTGATGATTACTTTTATCCAGTATATTCTATTTTGTTCATTATCTGGTGTATTTATTTAATTCTGTTCTGCTATTATCTGTTTCTGTGTTATATTCCAAAGATTACCCTTGCCACCGTCTGTACGGGGTTTGGGGTCGTCTTCTCAACGTGGTTTCAGAGCTTTGGTTAAGCTTAGTTCTGGAATATAACATATTAACGAACCCGTTAGAAATAGAACCAGTAGTGTTCTAGGACGGGTAACTCTATACAGATAGGATCAGTAATATCCTAGTATGAGTAAAGCAGAATGAAATTACACCTCGATAGAAACATTTACATTGAAGTATGTGTTTCTATATTTTAAATTATCTTTTCCGTGACATGACACTTGATCTGCCATTTGCAGAAGTACTAGAAAAATGAGTGTCCGAAACAGAAGAAATGCAGAACCCGATCTAGAAGCTCTATTAAAGACATATCGAAATCTGAACGGAGCACAGTTCTCGGGCAATGAATCTATAATTCAGACTCAAGCTTGGATGAGTTCTGTCGAAAGAATTTTTGAGCGTATCCAGCTGAGAGATGACCAGAAATGGTTAGTAGCATCTTGGACGCTCAAAGAAGAAGCTTTAATCTGGTGGGAAACAATCATAAAAGATAATCCAGAAGGTGATATCACCTGGGACAGATTCAAAGAGATTTTCCTAGAAAGATTTACTCCTCCTGAAGCAACGGAGCGATTATGTGATGAATTTTCTTATCTGATACAAGGTGATATGACCATCCCAGAATATCATAAGGAATTCAACGAACTTTCTCACTTTGCTCCTCATCTGATTCAAGATCCAAAGAGGAGGAATTTGAGATTTATTCATGGCCTGCAAAGGAGATATCAGAATAGTGTAATGGGGAGTGTGAAGCTCCCTTTTGCTAAAATGATTTATATGGCTTATCAATATGAAGATCTCCATAAGAAAGGTATGTTGCGCGACGAAGAGGAAGTCAGTTCTAGTAACAAAGAAGAGTCGGAAACTGATATTCCTGAAGCTAGTACGAGGTCAGAGGTCAGTAAGAAGCCCAGTGCCAAGAGAAAAAGGGCCAGATCTGAAAAAGAACCAGCAACGACTTTCATGTGCAAGAACTGCAATCAAAAGGGTCACCTGTCCAGGAAATGTAAGTCTTTGAAAAGGCCGAAGAAGGGTGAGTCTAAATCTAAGAAGGATTTTCAAGAGAAACGAGGTTGCAGCAAGTGCCATCAGACTGGTCATCTTGCAAAGGATTGCTGGCTCTTAATGAAACCTGAAACAGTACATGTAAATGAAGTGGCAGAAGTGCCTGTCTCCTCGTCTATTCAGGAAAGGCCAGATGTTTTAGAAGGCACGCTAACTGTCAAAGATATTCTTGTTAAAGTACTGTTTGACACAGGCGCGTCACGAAGCTTCATTGCCAAGAATGCAGCTAAGAAGCTGGATTTGAATTTGAAGAAGCTCAAAGAACCAATGACTGTCCAGAATCCGGTTGGGGGTTCCATCGATCTCAGTTGGGTTTGTGGAGTGCCGGTTTCTTTTTCTCGTTATCGGTTTCCTACCATCGCGGTCGTCATGAATTTTACAGAGTTTGATCTTATCCTGGGGTTAGACTGGCTGACCAAGTATGAAGCTGAGGTTAAATGCGCCGACAGAGTCGTTAAGGCGAAGATAAAATCAGGTGATTATATAACCATTCCCTGTGAAGGTCAGAATGCTAATAGAAAAGACTTCTGGGCAGCTTTGAATGTTTCTCCAGCCCAAATAGAAAATATCCTTGAAGTTATAGAAAATATTCCTGACCTCATCAAAGACATTCCTGTCGTGAAGAACTATGCGGATGTGTTCGATGAAGTTGTTCGCTTACCCCCACAGAGAGAAATAGATTTCAAAATTGCTTTGATTCCGAATGCAAGGCCGGTAATTCACGCTATTCGAAGAATGTCCTTGAAAGAGAAAGAGGAATTAGACAATCAAACACGACAGCTAGTATGGAAGGGTCTGATCAGGCCTAGTTTCTCTGATTGGGGTGCAGCAGTGGTGTTTGTCCCGAAATCTGACGGTACTCTACGTCTATGTGTGGATTATCATGATTTGAACAAGCAGACGATAAAGAACAAATATCCATTGCCGCGGATCGATGATTTATTGGATCATCTGAATGGAGCACAAGTATTTTCACGAATGGACCTAGCTACAGGCTTCCATCAACTTCGTATCGCCGAGGAGTGCGTTCTATTGACAACATTCAAAGGTCCCGACCTATTCTACGAATGGTTAGTAATGCCGTTCGGCTTATGTAACGCTCCAGCCTAATTCGCCGATCTAATGAACAGAGTATTCAGAGGAGTATTGAATAAATTTGTTCTGGTTTTCATTGATGATATCCTAATCTTCTCTAAATCAAAGGCCGAACATGAAAAGCATTTGGAACAGGTGTTAGAAATCCTCAGGAAGAATGTGTTGAAAGAAAAGTTTTCCAAATGTATATTCTGGCAAGATGATGTGAAATTTCTGGGCTATGTCATATCAAAAGAAGGAATTGCTGTGGATCCAAGTAAAATCACAGCTATTCAAAACTGGAAACAACCCAGTACCCCTACAGAAGTCCGCAGTTTTCTCAGATTGTCTAGCTATTACCGGAAGTTCATTAAAAACTTTTCGAAGATATCTGGCCACTTAACGAAGCTTACAAAGAAGCACTCTCTAAATTCAAATGGACTACAGAAAGTGAAGAGGCTTTTGAAGAGCTAAAGTTGAGATTAATGACAGCTTCAGTATTAACCATCATCGATGGCAATCAGGATTTGAAAGTCTGGACTGACGCTTCTAGAGAAGGCCTTGGCGCAGTGTTAATGCAAAGGGGTCAAGTGATTGCTTATGCTGGCCGTCAGCTGAAGCCGCACGAGAAAAACTACGTCACTCATGATCTTGAGTTGTTGGCGATAGTATTAGCTTTGAAATTCTGGAGGCACTATCTTCTGGGTGAGAGATTTGAGCTGTTTACAGATCACCAGTCGTTAAAGTATCTGTTCACCCAGAAAGACCTAAATCTTAGGCAGCAACGTTGGCTGGAGTTTCTTGCAGCATATGATTTTGAAATTCTATACACTCCAGGGAAAGCCAATGTCGTGGCCGATTCACTGAGCCGAAAGAATGAAATGATCGCCAGTTTTATTATCACGACTTCACTGATAGATAAAATATCTGCTCTCCAGAAGGATGATCGCTTCATTCAGAAGATCAGAGAGATAATTCAGAAGGGCGAACCCTCGAGTTTTCAGGTTGATAATGAGGGGATTCTAAGGCTGAAAGGTCGAATCTGTGTTCCTAACATTGCTGAGCCCCGAAAGGAAGTTCTGGATGAATGCCACAAGTCAATACTTAGTATCCATCCGGAAGTAATCAAAATGTATAATGACATCAAATGCACTTTCTGGTGGAGGTCGATGAAGAGGGACATTTCTTTATATGTTAGTCGATGCCCTACTTGCCAGCTAGTCGAAAGCGACCAACAGAAACTAGCTGGATTATTACAACCGCTGGACGTTCCTGGTTGGAAGTGGGGACATATTTCCATGGACTTCATTGATGGTCTGCCCAGAACCATAAAAGAGAATGACAGTATTTGGGTGATCGTAGATCGCTTCACGAGGACCGCCCATTTCATACCTGTCGGATCAAACAGAACTGCTCAGAGTCTGGCGCAGATTTACTTCAAGGAAATAGTTAGGCTACATGGAGTGCCGCTCAGTATAGTTAGTGATAGAGATACAATATTCACTATTAAATTCTGGGAGGCATTTCAAGTCGAACTGGGAATGAAGTTGAACTTGAGCACCGCCTATCATCCTCAAACAGATGGTCAAACTGAGAGGGTGAATCGTATACTAGAAGATCTATTGCGGGCTTGTGTTCTAGATTTCGATGGATCATGGGAAGACCATCTACATTTGGCTGAATTCTCTTATAACAACAGCTACCAAGTGAGCCTGACAATGTCGCCATTCGAAGCATTATATGGTAGACCGTGCCGATCTCCTGCTTGTTGGGTTGAACCTGGAAGTAGACTTGTGTTAGGGCCCGATATGATCCGAGAAGTTACCGACAATGTCGATTTTATCAAGAAACGATTACTCGCCGCTCAAAGCCGATAAAAGAGCTACGCCGATAGGAGAAGAAGAGATATATCATTTGTTGTTGGCGACTACGTATATTTGAAAGTATCGCCGATGAGAGGGGTGATCCGGTTCGGTAAAACTGGAAAGTTGGCGCCCAAATTCATTGATCCGTTTCCTATTCTGGAACGGATAGGAACTCTCACTTATAGGGTTAAATTGCCAGATTGGTTGCCTGGAGTGCATGATGTATTTCACGTATCTCAACTTTGAAAGCACGTTCATGATCCAGACTTGATCGTGGAAGAAGCAGCTCAACAGGATATTGAAATTACTCCAGAATTAGCTGTGAGAAGAGAACCGCTCAAGATCATCAGCAAAGAAACCAAAGAGCTGAGGAACAAGAAGGTTCACTTAGTCAAAGTGCAATGGAGTGGAGATCCGCGAGATTGTACTTGGGAAACTGCGGAGAGCATTCAGAAAGCCTATCCTAAGTGTTGAGTGGATATCTCTGATTGACTCCGGTGCAAGGTACACTTACCATACTTTGCATTACCAATTAGTTCTCTATTCTGTTGTTATTTTCTTTCCATGGATGTGCACTTTTAATTTTACAGTCTGAATGATTTTAAAGGAATATAGAAATTGATTTGTATGATTTTGAAAAGTTAAAAACAATTTGATTGTTGTTTGTGTGGTCTGATAGTAAATTTGATTAATTGAATTATTGAAACAATAGTTAATTTAATCAACAATAGAATAATGGTAGAATTTATTCATTTAAATCACACATTGAACTGAGTAGAAAATAGATAGAAAATATATACATGTGCATTATATATGTTTGAACAGGTAAATGGATTAGCTGTTGAGTAAAGATTTTATTTGCGTGCTCGACAAATAGGTAAACCTTAATGAGTTGGATGCGAAATATTATTATATCAACTCCTGTGAATGCCATTGGATGCGGAGTGCTGGTTGTTCTGTGTGAAATAATAAACGTCGCCATAAGATAGCAACAATTAATTTTGAACTACACTGCATGGCATACTTCTGAAGATAGGCATACTTCATCATATACCACATAAGCATTTGGAGCGTGTGTGACGAGGTGGAAGATTTACCATATGAGCGAGAGGCTTGTATGGCGATGACTATATTTTATAGGTTGAACTAATGACTGATATGGACTATTTAAACTGTAACGATAAAATTGCTAGATTAATAAAAACCCCACACGGGTCTGGAGTTGACAATAATCACGTCTCTCTAGTTATTAGATACGTCACATGGACTATTTATTTCCCACACGGGACGAGGTGACGAGGATTTATCCTCTGGAGCATTTGAAATACACACTCCCTCAGGCTTTGACAGGGTGACGAGAATTTTTTCTCTGGAGTTATTATCAATACACGCTCCCTTGTAAACACCAGAATATATCACTATAAATATGTGTATGCTTATTAGGATTTGTTGGGTACTAATATGGCCCAATAAATTTCCAAACCTCTCCCCGTACAAAGGAGGTTATGGCGAATTTTTTCGAAAATACTGGGTGTTAGCCAAATTTTTGAAGAATTTGAAAATTCTCAGAAACTGAAAAGTTGGAGAATGGAAGCCAGATCGAATGTAGAGTTGATTAATCAAACCACTTTCGACTTTGTTCCTTTTCGGGGACGAAAAGTTTTAAGTGGGGGAGATTGTAACGACCCGGAAAATCTGAACCAATTTAAAAATTTTAAATTGGCTAAAATAATGGATTTTAAATATCTAAAATAAATATTTTAAATAATAGCAATGAAAACTGATTTTGAATCAACAATTGAAAACGAATATAATTAATTCTAATTATAAACAAGGCTTGAGATGGCGCGGTAGTTTCAAAAATTGAATTCAAACTTTGTCGGACTGTACCGGGTGCAAAACAAAACGAATTTGAGTGAAACCAAAAATGTTTAAATCTGTTAGTGAATACCTTTCTAACGAATCTGAAAAATCGAATTTTCATAGCGGAAAGCAAAAGTTATGGCCAAATGAATTTTCAGAAAGGTCGCTATGGAATTTATATAGCTCGTGAATTGGCCATTTTGCATACGACCTCGGAATTCGACGAAACCACTTTTTGTTGGATCCGGGATGTGAAGTTATTGCTAGGTTTCAAATTTCATAATTTTTGATGCTAGTATGTGAGCGTGGCAAATGAAAATGTGTTTTGATAAATTACAGTTAAATTGGATCGACCAGAAATAGGCCTTTTTGCAAACGGTCTCAGAATTCGACGAAACTAGTTTTGTTGGGACTGCATCGTCGAAACATAGCCAGATTTATTTTTCTGGAATTTTTTGAATCAGTTTGTGGCCCTGGCAAATTGAAATGTACGTTTAAATCGAATATTGAATATTATATATTTTAAATTGAACGGAAACGGACTAAAACAGTCGAATGAGCCTACGAAACATATCCCATTGTGTTCGGAATGGGGGTAAAACACTAGGGACGACAGTCGTTGGGTCTAGGTTGGTGGTCATGTCAGAAAACCCCTTTAAAACTCCCCCGACCAATCATAATTTTTATTTAAAAAAATTCCTTTTCTCTCTCCCCGACGAACGACGGAAACCCTTTGAAATCTTCCCCCTCTTTTTCCGATCAATCCACGCCGAATTAGCTCATGCCACAGCTGAACTTTTCGAAGATCTTCTCGAGATCATCAAATCCATATAAAGTTTTGAATTTTTCGTGACCTATGGAGGGAGAATCGACGTCCTGAAGTCGACGACTTCAACTCGCCGCCGCCACCGCCTGGGACCACCGAACTGGCCCCACCTCCTGGCGCACGTGCGCCTCTCCTTCCCCTTCGACGCTGCGAAGGCCGATCGACGAATAGCTACATTGATTTCGAGATAAATCCAAACCTAGTTTTGAACATTTCAACTGAGGTACGACCTGTTTTATTTTCAACTGTTTTAACACCTTTAAACCGTTGCAAACTTTGAAAAATCATATCTTTTTGCTATGTGGTCGAAATTCAGTGAAACAAGAGACAGTGGACTCGTGTGGACGTCTTCTACCTTCTAGAAGAGACCGCATATTTTTCCGAGCCTTCTGCTATTTTTGGTGGAGTAGAACCCAATGTGAGATTTCTAATTTATAAACGATATGGAAAACGACAATGTATAAATCATATGGTTGATGTATGGGTTATATAAGCGTTGTACACCTCATGTATAAGCGTTGTATAAGTTGTACGTTCGATGTATAAGTTATATGTGCGTTGTAAAAATTATATATTTGTTGAAATATAAGTGAATTGCTATATATAAATATATATATATACGCCCCTCGTCCACAAACCATGGACGATATTTATTGGTTGTGATTGGTGTGAAAATTGATTGATAGCGAATGGTTGATTGGAATTGTTTGTGGTTGATATTGATTGATTGTGGTTGAAAAATACCCATTTCTGGTTGAGAAATATTTGGTTGAAACCACATAGGATTAGATTGTGGAAATGAAATAAATATACATGCCTCATGCGTGCGAACTAGATGCATGATTCCCCATTGTCAAAAACCGCGAGGTTTTAATGTAGAGCGAGGAGCCGTACTAGGGACGGTCCCTGTTTTAACTACCCTGTCGTTATGCTGCCGAAATTTTGAATAATATTCATGTGTTTGAATTATTTTCATTTGCTGAAACTATATTTATTCGTTGAATAGAAAACCTCCATGTGTGGAAACGATATTCATTTGTTGAGTTGAAGTTCATGTGTTGAATGGTATTCATATTTTGAAATAAATTGTTTTATGATAAAAATCCTATTTCTATTACCTATATAAACTATATAAAATGATAGTGTTTTGAAAAAAATTGTTTTACAATAAAAATCACATTTTTATTATATACATGAGTTGTCAAATATAGTGAAGTGTTGAAAAAGAAGACAGTTTAATAAAAATATTATTTTTATCAAAAGTATGAAATTCATATGGTTTTGAAATCAAAGAATCGATATATATATATTTAAATAGAATTGAAATATATCGAATAACGACGCTGCAGTTCATATTTTGAAACCGTGATTTCAAACGATTAGTACGGGAGATCCGACCATCGGATTTTCCTGCAATCGCAACCGTTGGGTTCGCTTTGGAATAAACTTTCCAACGGCACCAACTTCGTAAAAATCCAACGGTTGGATTGTCTGGAATGTTTAATTCAATCTGAAGAAAAACAGCACCATAATCGATTATATTTATATATATATAATTATAATTATAATTAATCGAATAACGACGCTGTAGTTCGTATTTTGAAATCGAAACTTCAAACGATTATACCGGGAGATCCGACCGTCGGATTTTCCCGAAACTGGAACCGTTGGATTCGTTTTGAAAAGATCTTTCTAATGATGTAATTTTTGTGAAGATCCAATAGTTAGATTTTCAGATATGTGTAAATCAAATCTGAAGAAAAACAGCGCCACGGCGGCGTTATGGCCCGAAGCGTCGTTTTGAATAAATTGGCTATTTTAAAATAAATAAAAATAGTGATAAATCGTAATAAAATATCATAGACGGTATGGAATGGAAATAAACTGAATTTGCTCGATTTATGTGGTATTTGATGGTTGAATGTGTTTGGTGTGAAAATTACATTAAAGGACAAAATTGGTGTTGTCGAATGATTTAACCATTGAAATAAATTGATTTGAAATTCTAAATATACGTGAATTATTTGAAAACGCCGAGTTAATTCTCATTTCAAATAATTGACCGACGATTGAAAGTCGAAGATGAAGACGGTGGTCGAAGACCGGAGATCTTCACCGCGTTTGGATGGTAACCGAGGTCCTGATTGGGAGGCGTCCCGAAATATGGATAATGAGTGGTGATCGTCCAGACGTATGTGGTGATCGATGGGTTTGCGAGGTATATAGTGCCTCTGGTTTCGTTCAGACCCAGAACGGACTTGTAAATGGACTGTGTGTCTGACATTGGATTTTAAACTATGTTGATTGATCACTATTAAATATACATCTGTTTGGCGGTGGAGAATTTATTCTTTTGCTTAACGCCCTTCTCTGAAATGCACGAGCTCAGAGGTTGTATATCGATGGACATCCGTCGCATGGCATGAATTGCTAGTGTGGCATGCCTAAGTTGCAAATGATCAGGGCTTCTGTTGAAAAGCAAAGTCTTGTGGTGATGATCAAAGCACCGCCTGTGTGGCGTAGCTTTGTGTATAACGTGAATTCGCGAGCCTCACACCCCGGTATGAACCAGAAACGGGAGAGGACCTCAGGGAGGACCTGCGTTTCTTCCTAGCTAGAAGTGACGTCAGTGGTTTTACACGCCCTGACGAGTTTGACTTATGTGGTTGTTGCTGTTGCGAGGCGCCTCGGTTAGATCGGACGATCCGGGTCCGATGGAGCCATTCGTTGGCTCATTTACGCCCCAAAGGGCGGGGAAACGTAGTGTTCAGGCATAATAATCCACATCGGTGGACCGGCCCTGACGATCCAAAGGGTTGATGCGTTCTGATCCTGAGGCTCGGGCTAGGCAGTCTCGAATTCGGTAAGGACTATCTTTTGCCTTGGTTCATGACGGAAATCCAATTTCCAAATACGTGACTGTGCGGTTTTGATTGTATATATATATATATATATATATATATATATATATATATATATATATATATATATATATGGCGACATGATATATGGTACCCATGCCGTCTATGATTGATAGTTATGATTGAAATTGTTTTTGAAACATATAAACACTAGTAATAATATCAAATGCTTTTGTTTTATTCGTATCAAGCATATTTTGGCCATTATAAGGTGAAACTCTATCCTCCGGTTTGCGTTGCATTGTGTGATGGGAACTGAGTCTTATAATGGTTTCATTTTGATAAAAAGCATTGCGATGTTTAAAGGAATGATTTGTTTTAAAGCACTGGCAATCCAATGGAGTAAACCCGTTCTACGAAAGTGGCGTGGTCCTGTGATTAGCCATATTATAAATGTGTTGAGTAGATTTCTCATACCAGTCCCATGACTGACTCGTAGTTTGTTTCACTTTCAAACTCGGGTGCCCCTTTTTCTACACGGGCAGCCTTATGTTCAGGTTTAGCAGGCTTTATCTGGATAGCTGGAGCTGAAGATGGATTCTATCATTTATCTCTTTTATGTTGTTTAGCTCTTGTTGTACATTATGTTTTTTTCCACTGTAGACATATATGTATAGTTGAAATGTATTTGTACTAAGTAAGATCCTGTATACTATGTAACTCTGATGATTACTTTTATCCAGTATATTCTATTTTGTTCATTATCTGGTGTATTTATTTAATTCTGTTCCGCTATTATCTGTTTCTGTGTTATATTCCAAAGATTACCCTTGCCACCGTCTGTACGGGGTTTGGGGTCGTCTCAACTATAACAAAAAGGAATTTCGCTCGATCCGAATCAGTCGCTAAACCGACCCAGACCGTTCGAAACACCTGATTGTTTTGAGAACACGACAAAATAGAACGTGGAGGGAAGAACATTTCATTGTACATTACAACAATTCCATCAGAATACAAGAATATACAGAGTATAAATGAATATTACACAGAAATATCAGAGATTACAATAAATTACATAGCAGCGGAAAATAATACAATACACAACTGAAGGAGATATACGGATACAAAGCTTTCCGGATATCGTTCCAGCTGTAAACCAGGATCCTGTGAATATAAATCTGCAAAACCAAAACTACTAGCTGCCCGTGTCAAAATAAGGGTACCCAGAGTTTAGGTTAAAACAATAAACTCCAGGTCAGTCATGAGACTGGTGTGAGAACTAAAACAGTTACTTAAAACTTTACTTTAAAGTTAGGTAAATCAAGGGACCACGCCGTATAACACGGAACGGGTTTCCTCCCAAGAATACCAGTGCATAAACAAACAGCGCAATGCTAAATAAAGAAGAATGAAGCTATTATAAGACCCAGTTCCCATCACACAATGCAACGCAAGCCGGAGGATAGGGCTTTTACCTTATAATAGCCAAGAATGCTTGATACGTTTAAAAAAATTCATTTATTATTACTATAAGTGTATAGTGTATAAAACAACTTCAAATCATAAGTATCAATCATAGGCGGCATGGGTACCATATATCAAGTCGCCATACTAGGCTCTACAATCAAAACCGCAAATGTCACGTATTTAGAAGTTGGATTTCCATCTATGAACCGAGGCAAAAGATAGTCCTCAATCGATTCGAGACGCTCTAGCCCGTGTCTCAGGAACAGCCTCAACTGCCCCTTGGATCGTCAGGGCCGGTCCACCAATGTGGATTATTATGCCTGAACAATACGTCTCCCCGCCCTTTGGGGCGTCAATGAGCCAACAAATGACTCCATCGGACCCGGATCGTCCGATCAAACCGAGGCGCCTCGCAACAACAACAACCACATAAGTCAAACTCGTCAGGGCGTGTAAAACCACTAACGCCACATTTAACTAGAAAGAAACGCATGCCCTCCCTGAGGTCCTCTCCCGTTTTTGGTTCACCACCGGGTGTGAGGCTCGCGAATTCACGTTACACAAAGCTATGCCACACAAGCCGTGCTTTGATCATCACCACAAAACTTTGCTTTTCAACAGAAGCCTTGATCAATTGCCACTTAGGCATGCCACACAGGCAATTCACTCCATGCGTTTGATATCCATCAATATATAACCCCTGAGCGCGTACGTCTCAGAGAGGGGCGTTAAGCAAGATAATAAATTCTCCGCCGCCAAACAGATATATATTTAATAGAAATCAATCACACAGAATTAAAATCCAATGTCAGACACACAGTCCATTTACAAGTTCGTTCTGGGTCTGAACGAAACCGGAGGCACCTAGTACCCCGCATATCCATCGATCTCCAAGTACGTCTGGACGATCACCAACTGTTTCCATCTTCTTGGGTGTACGGCCCAATCAAGATCATCAGTAATTATCCAAACGACGTGAAGACCTCCGGTCTTCAACCACCGTCTTCATCTTCGACTTATCGTCGTATCAGTTATTCAGAATGGGATAAACCCGGTCTTTCCGAATAACTCGCGTATATAATAATAAACACGTGTTACACAAACACAACATACGCCTCATTACAATTCGGAATATTCTTTTATTCAAATATTCTTATATTTTGGGAAAGGTCCCCATTAATTTTATCAAAGATAAATTTTTTTGAATTTATTCTTTAATCTCCTTTGAATATCAATTCAAACTAGTCAGGATTAGCGAACCAAACCGAAGTAATCATTTATTTTATTTCCCAATCCCAACCTATTCATCCCATGAAGTAAAACTGGTAATACTTCATATCTAACACCACGGTGTTATCGGTAAATTCAATTACCATTTCACGTTCAAATCTAATTAAAGATTTAACTATCGCCTGGAGTAAAACTGGTGATACTCTATTCTAACACCTTTTCAATCTAATTAAAGATTCATTAAAACTACACTTAGTTTTAATCTTTAACTGGGTTAAAGAATCGGTGTCATTTAAAACACGGTTAACGATAAACCCAAAATCACATTACATTAATTATCGGGTTAAAGAACAAGTGTCATTTAAAACACTGTTCACGACAAACCCAAATCACATTTGATATTAAATACAAGGCTCTGAATAGAAAATATATCGGCTTATATTGAACATCAAATTCTACGACCAACAAATATCGTATTGGAAATAACGATATATATATATATATATATATATATATATATATATATATATATATCTTTCAAATTTCCATAACAACATCTGTATAATCACGAAATCCAACATCGAAATATCCAAAGACATTTTCGATTCAAATCCATTCCAATTCAATTATTGGAAATTCTGGTTATATTTCGAAACCATTTCAAACTCACTTTATTTATTTTAAAAATAAATAAATTACTATTCTAGTTCAAAAGTAGTTCATTTCGATAAAAATCTATTTTTATCTTTTCAAATATGGAGTTTTTCATCCCAATTCTTCACAAATCATTTCTTATGATTTTACACAATTATTACTATTTTTAATAATTTTATCAAGGCCCGTACAGTCGATTTCCATCAACGGCCATCGAACTACACTTATAGCGACCTTTTCCAAATTTGATTTGGACATAATTCCAAATCCAACCGTTAGATTTCAAATTTCTAATATTCGTTAGAAAGCTCTTTTCGATACGAACCCAACGGTTCCGGTTTTAGGAGAATACGACGGTCGGATCTCCCGAAATATCCGTTCGAAGTCAATGGTCGAAATTCGCGAACTACCGCGGTGCGGCGCGTTCTATTCAGGAGATTATATTATATATATAATATATATATAAAATATATACTTAGTCGATTCCAATTCAAAACGTGTTTTATAAATCGTTTTAAATTCATTTTCATAACAGTTTCAACTTCATATTCAATTTCAAATCAAAATTGAATATTCCAATATAAATTCGTTTTAAATTCATTTCAAATCGATTTCAATTCAGTTTCAATTTAATTCGAATTTCTTTTCAATTTCAATTTGAATTCAATTCCTTTCGATTCGTATTAAATTCTATTCAATTTCAATTCGAATTCATTTCTATTCAATTTCAATTCGAATTCATTTCAAAACGATTTCAATTTAATTCGAATTTCAATTTTTTTTTTAAAATATCAGATTTTGAAATCACTTTCGATATTCATTATAAAATGAATGATAAATATCATTTACGTCAAAATGGCGTCAATCTAATCAACACGGCTTCATATATTTCTATTTTCAAATATTTCTATTTCAAATATTTCTATTTCAAATATTACCTTTTCAAATATTTCTATTTCAAATATGGAATGAGGCCCAATCAATTACCATATAATGTTAATTATATGGATTTTCTACAACACGTGTATGCAATAACAACGATGAATAATCAACCATCATCCAAAGTGCATTCTACAATGTATAAGCATCAAATATAAATGTTCAACGCTTATAACAGTCTGTCAATCAATCGATCGACATACAACTAAACAATCGGGATTAGTGTACGTCAACTATCATCCCAATACCCGTGTGGGGTTTCAAACAATCAAACACAGATTTTATTTGTGCAGTTGGGCGATGTGTAAAATTTATCGTCCCAATCAATATCAGTCAAATGTGTGTATATAAACAAATCGTCCGATTTGTTTATTTTTATTTCCTTTCATATACACGTTAAAAATTCTATTTTTAACAATAAAATATTTTTAACTATATAAATATTTTATTTCATTTCACATCACATCACACAATCAACTACACATCACAATCAAACAAACAAGCATACAAGCCGTCCATGGTCTGCGGACGACGGGTGTCGGGTGCTACTAAACACCGTCTGCATCCTAGTATATATTTATATAACTAGAATTAAATTAAAAGTGAGAAGTTCTCACAGATAGCTATCCCAACTCCACGACACTTCAAATGTAGGAAATCTTCACCTTTTCGCCTTTTGTCACTTTCTTTGCCCGTACGTCGTATTTGGAAATTGGATTTCCGTCATGAACCAAGGCAAAAGATAGTCCTTACCGAATTCGAGACAATCTAGCCCATGTCTCAGGAACAGCCGCAACTGCCCCCTGGATTGTCAGGGCCGGTCCACCGATGTGGATTATTATGCTTGAACATTACGTCTCCCCTCCCTATGGGGCGTAAATGAGCCAACGAATGTCTCCATCGGTCCCGGATCGACCGATATATCCGAGGCGCCTCGCAACAGCAACAACCACATAAGTAAAATGTCAGGCCGTGTAAAAACACTGACACAACTCCTAGCTAGAAAGAAACGCATGCCCTCCCTGAGGTCCTTCCCCCGTTTCTAGTCCATACCGGGGTGTGGGGCTCGCGAATTCACGTTATACACAAAGCTACGCCACATAGGCGGGGCTTTGATCATCACCACAAGACATTGCTTTTCAACAGAAGCCTTGATCATTTGCCACTTAGGCATGCCACACTAGCAATTCATGCCATGCGACTGATGTCCATCGATATACAACCTCTGAGCGCGTGCGTTTCAGAGAAGGGCGTTAAGCAAAAGAATAAATTCTCCGCCGCCAAACAGATGTATATTTAATATAGATCAATCAACACAGAATAAAATCCAATGTCAGACACACAGTCCATTTACAATTCCGTTCTGGGTCTGAACGAAACCGGAGGCACTATATACCTCGCAAACCCATCGATCACCACATACGTCTAGACGATCACCACTCATTATCCATATTTTGGGATGCCTCCCAATCAGGACCTCGGTTACCATCCAAACGAGGTGAAGATCTCCAGTCTTCGACCACCATCTTCATCTTCAACTTTCAATCGTCGGTCAATTATTTGAAATGAGAATTAACTCGGCCTTTTCAAATAATTCACGTATTTTTAGAATTTCAAATCAATTTATTTCAATGGTTAAATCATTCGACAACACCAATTTTGTTCTTTAATGTAATTTTCACACCAGACACATTCAACCATCAAATACCACATAAATCGAGCAAATTCAGTTTATTTCCATTCCATATCGTTTATGATATTTTATAATGAATTATCGCTATTTTTATTTATTTTAAAATAGCCAATTTATTCAAAACGACGCTTCGGGCCATAACGCGGCCGTGGCGCTGTTTTTCTTCATATTTGATTTACACAAATATGAAAATCTAACCGTTGGATCTTCACCAAATTTACATCATTAGAAAGATCTTTTCAAAACGAATCCAACGGTTTTAGTTTCAGGAAAATCCGCCGGTCGGATCTCCCGGTATAATCTTTTGAAGTTTCGATTTCAAAATACGAACTGCAGCGTCGTTATTCGATTAAATATAATTATATTTATATATATATATATATATAAATATAATCGATTATGGCGCTGTTTTTTCTTCAGATTTGAATTAAACATTCCAGACAATCCAACCGTTGGATTTTTACAAAGTTGGTGCCGTTGGAAAGATATTTCCAAAGCGAACCCAACGGTTGCGGTTTCGGGAAAATCCGATGGTCGGATCTTCCGCACTAATCATTTGAAATCACGATTTCAAAATACGAACTGCAGCGTCGTTTTTCGATATATTTCAATTCTATTTAAATATATATATCGATTCTTCGATTTCAAAGCTATACTCTTTTCATACATTTGATAAAAATGATATTTTTATCTAACTGTCTTCTATTTCAACACTTCACTATATTTAACAATTCATGTATATAATAAAAATGTAATTTTTATTGTAAAACAATTCCTTTCAAAACACTATTATTTTATATAGTTCATATAGGTAATAATAATAGGATTTTTATTATAAAACAATTTCTTTCAAAACAAATTTTTTTTTATGTAGTTCGTACAGATAATAAAAATAGGATTTTATATTTAAAACCCGAACACCATTCAACACATGAATTTCAATTCAACGAATGAAAATAATTCAAACACATGAATATTATTCAAAATTTCGGCAGCATAACGGCAGGGTAGTTAAAACCGGGACCGTCCCTAGTACCGCTCCTCGCTCTACCTTAAAGCCTCGCAGCTTTTGACAATGGGGAATCATGCATCTAGTTCGCACGCACGCAGCATGTATATTTATTTCATTTCCACAAACTAATCCTATGTGGTTTCAACCAAATTTCCCTCAACCACAAATGGGTATTTTTCAACCACAATCAACCAATATCAACCACAAACAATTACAATCAACCATTCGCCATCAATCAATTTTCACACCAATCACAACTACTAAATATCGTCCATGGTTTGTGGACTAGGGGCGTGTATATATATATATATATATTTATATATAGCAATTCACTTCTATTTCAACACATATATAATTTTTACAATGCATATACAACTTATACATCGAACGTACAACTTATACAGCACTTATATAAGAGGTGTACAACGCTTATATAACTCATACATCGACTATATAACTTATACGTCATCGTTTTACATTTCGTTTATAAATTAGAAATCTCACATTGGGTTCCACTCCACCAAAAATAGCAGAAGGCTCAGAAAAATATGCGGTCTCTTCTAGAATGTAGAAGACGTCCACACGAGTCCACTGTCTCTTGTTTCACTGAATTTCGTCAAGAAACGAAAAAGATATGATTTTTACAGTGAAATCAAAAACCATAGCGCTTTAAACTGCTATAATATAGTTAAATATTAAATCAGCCGTACCTCTCTAAACCTGTTCAGAACTAGGTTTTGATTTTTCTCGACAACCGTTGCACTATAGGACAATCGGCCACTGCCACCTGGAAGAGGAAGGAGAGGCGCGCAGAACGAGGGCAACCTCGTCGAACTCAGTGGTCGGAGGTGGCGGCGGCGGCGATTTGAAACGCTCGACTTTCGAGCATGATATCTCCCCAAATACTGCATGAAAAAAATCAACCACTATATGGATTTGAAGATCTCGCGAAGCTCTACAAAATCTTCAACTGGAGGAGGGGCTAATTTTGCGTGGATTGATCGGAAAATGAATGGGAAGATCTCGAGCGGTTTCCGCCTTCGATCGGGGAGAGAGAAAAAAGGAATTTTTTTTTATAAAAATTATGATTGGCCGATGGGTTTTTAAAGGGGTTTTCTGACACGACCACCAATCTAAACCCAACGACTACCGTCCCTAACGTTTTACCCCCATTCCGAACACAACGGGATAGGTTTCGTAGGCCCATTCGACTGTCTTAGTCAGTTTTCATTCAATTTAAAATATATAACATTCAATATTTGATTTGAACGTACATTTCAATTTGCCTGGGCCACAAACTGATTCGAAAAATTTTAGAAAAATAAATCTGGCTATGTTTTGACAATACGGTCTCAACAAAACTAGTTTCGTCGAATTCTGAGACCGTTTGCAAAAAGGCCCATTTCTGGTCGATCCAAATTAATTGTAATTGACCAAAACACATTTTCCTTTGCCGCTCTCACATACTAGCTTCAAAAATTATGAAATTTGAAACCTAGCAATAACTTCACATCCCGGATCCAACAAAAAGTGGTTTCGTCGAATTCCGAGGTCGTATGCAAAATGGCCAATTTCACGGGCTATATAAATTCCATATCGACCTTTCTGAAAATTCATTCGGCCATAACTTTTTCTTTCCGCTATGAAAATTCGATTTTTCAGATTCGTTAGAAAGGTATTCACTAACAGATTTAAATATTTTTGGTTTCACTCAAATCCGTTTTGTTTTGCACCCGGTATAGTCCGACAAAGTTTGAATTCAATTTTTGAAACTGCAGCGCCATTTCAGGCCTTGTTTATAATTAGAATTAATTATATTCATTTTAAAACGTCGATTCAAACTCACTTTTCATTGCTATCATTTAAAATATTTATTTTAAATATTTAAAATCCGTTATTTTAGCCAATTTAAATTTTTTAAATTGGTTCAGATTTTCTGGGTCGTTACAATCTCCCCCACTTAAAACTTTTCGTCCCCAAAAAGGAACAAAGTCGAAAGTGGTTTGATTAATCAACTCTACGTTCGATCTGGCTTCAATTCTCCAACTTTTTAGTTTTTGAGAATTTTCAAATTCTTCAAAAATTTGGCTAACACCCGGAATTTTCGAAAAATTTCGCCATAACCTCCTTTGTACTGGGAGAGGTTTGGAAATTTATTGGGCCGTATTAGGTACCCAATAAATCCTAATAAGCATACACATATTTATAGTGATATATTCTGGTGTTTACAGGGGAGCGTGTATTGATAATAACTCCAGAGAATAAATTCTCGTCACCCTGTCAAAGCCTGAGGGAGTGTGTATTTTAAATGCTCCAGAGGATAAATCCTCTTCACCTCATCCCGTGTGGGAAATAAATAGTCCATGTGCCGTATCTAATAACTAGAGAGATGTGATTATTGTCAACTCCAGACCCGTGTGGGGTTTTTATTAATCTGGCAATTTTATCGTTACAATTTAAATAGTCCATATCAGTCATCAGTTCAACCTGTAAAATATAGTCATCGCCATACAAGCCTCTCGCTCGTATGGTAAATCTTCCACCTCGTCACACAAGCTCCAAATGCTTATGTGGTATATGATGAAGTATGCCTATCTTTTGAAGTATGCCATGTAATGTAGTTCAAAATTAATTGTTACTATCCTATGGCGACATTTATTTTTACACACAAAATAACCAGCACGCCGCATCAAATGGCATTCACAGGAGTTGATATAATAATATTTCGCATCCAACTCATTAAGGTTTACCTATTTGTCGGGCACGCAAATAAAATCTTTACTCAGCAGCTAATCCATTTACTTGTTCAAACATATATAATGCACAAGTATATATATTTATATCTATTTTTAAATCTGTTCAATGTGTGATTTAAATGAATAAATTCTACCATTATTCTCTTATTAATTAAATTAACTATCGTTTCAATAATTTAATTAATCTAATTTACTATCACACAACACAAACAGCAATCAAATGGTTTTTAACTTTTCAAAATCATACAAATTAATTTCTATATTCTTTTAAAATCATTCAGACTATAGAATTAAAAGTGCACATCCCTGGAAAGAAAATAATAACATAATAGAGAACTAATTGGTAATGCAAAGTATGGTAAATATACCTTGCATCGGAGTCAATCAGAGATATCCACTTAGCATCTAGGATAGGCTTTCTGAATGCTCTCCTCAGTTTCCCAAGTACAATCTCGCGGATCTCCACTCCATTGCACTTTGACTAAGTGAACCCTCTTGTTCCTCAGCTCTTTGGTTTCTTTGCCAATGAACTTTAGCGGCTCTCTTCTTATAGCTAATCCTAGAGTAATTTCAATATCCTGCTGAGCTGCTTCTTCCACGATCAAGTCTGGATCATGAACTTGCTTTCAAAGTTGAGATATACGAAATACATCGCGCACTCCAGGCAACCAATCAGGCAATTTAACCCTATAAGCGAGAGTTCCGATCCGTTCCAGAATAGGAAACGGACCAATGAATTTGGGTGCCAACTTTCCAGTTTTACCGAACCGGATAACTCCTCTCATCGACGATACTTTCAAATATACATAGTCGCCAACAGCAAACGATATATCTCTTCTTCTCCTATCGGCATAGCTCTTTTGTCGGCTTTGAGCGGCGAGTAATCGCTTCTTAATAAAATCGACTTTGTCAGCAGCTTCTCGGATCATATCAGGCCCTAACACAAGTCTATTACCAGGCTCGACCCAACAAGCAGGAGATCGGCACGGTCTACCAAATAATGCTTCGAATGGTGACATTGTCAGACTCGCCTGGTAGCTGTTGTTATAAGAGAATTCAGCTAAATGCAGATGGTCTTCCCATGATCCACCGAAATCAAGAACACAAGCCCGCAATAGATCTTCTAGTATACGATTCACCCTCTCAGTCTAACCGTCTGTCTGAGGATGATAAGCGGTGCTCAAGTTCAACTTTGTTCCAAATTCTACTTGAAATGCCTCCCAGAATTTACTAGTAAATATTGTATCTCTATCACTGACTATACTGAGTGGCACTCCATGTAGTCTAACTATTTCCTTGAAATATATCTGCGCCAGACTCTGAGCAGTTCTGTTTGATCTGACAGGTATGAAATAGGCGGTCTTCGTGAAGCGATCTACGATCACCCAAATACTGTCATTTCCTTTTCTGGTTCTGGGCAGACCATCAATGAAATCCATAGAAATATGTTCCCACTTCCAGCCAGGAACGTCCAGCGGTTGTAACAATCCAGCCAGTTTCTGTTGGTCGCTTTTGACTAGCTGGCAAGTAGGTCATCGGCTAACATATAAAGAAATGTCCCTTTTCATCGACTTCCACCAGAAAGTGCGTTTGATGTCATTGTACATTTTGCTTACTCCCGGATGGATACTAAGCTTTGACTTGTGGCATTCATCTAGTACTTCCTTTCGAAGATCAGGAATGTTAGGAACACAGATTCGACCTTTCAGCCTTAGAAACCTATCATCATCAACTTGAAAAATCAAGGGTTCGCCTTCCTGAATTATCTCTTTGATCTTCTGAATGAAGTGATCATCCTTCTGAAGAGCAGATATTTTATCCGTCAATGAAGTCGTGATGATAAAACTGGCGATCATTTCATTCTTTCGGCTCAGCGCATCTGCCACGACATTTTCTTTCCCTGGAGTGTATATAATCTCAAAATCGTATGCTGCAAGGAACTCTAGCCAACGTTACTGCCTCAGATTCAGGTCTTTCTGGGTGAACAGATACTTCAGCGATTGATGATCTATAAACAGTTCGAATCTCTCACCCAGAAGATAATGCCTCCAGATTTTCAAAGCGAATACTATAGCCAATAACTCAAGATCATGAGTTACGTAGTTGTTTTCGTGCGGCTTCAGTTGACGGCTAGCATAAGCAATCACTTGGCCCCTTTGCATTAACACGGCGCCAAGGCCTTCTCTAGAAGCATCAGTCCAGACTTTCAAATCCTGATTGTCGTCAATGATGGTTAATACTGGAGCAGACGTTAATCTTAACTTTAGTTCTTCAAAAGCCTCCTCACTTTCTGAAGTCCATTTGAATTTAGAGTGCTTCTTTGTAAGCTTCGTTAAGTGACCAGATATCTTCGAAAAGTTTTTAACGAACTTCCGGTAATAACTATCCAATTCGAGAAAACTACGGACTTCTGTAGGAGTACTGGGCTGTTTCCAGCTTTGAATAGCCGTGATTTTACTTGGATCCACAGCAATTCCTTCTTTCGATACGACGTGGCCCAGAAATTTCACTTCATCTTGCCAGAATATACATTTGGATAGTTTGGCTTTTAATACATCCCTTCTGAGGATTTCCAGAACCTGTTCCAAATGGTTTTCATGTTCGGCCTTTGATTTAGAGAAGATTAGAATATCGTCAATAAAAACCAGAACAAATTAATTTAAAACCCCTCTGAACACTCTATTCATCAAATCGACGAAGTATGCTGGAGCATTACAAAAGCCGAACGACATTACTAACCATTCGTAGAATAAGTCGGGACCTCTGAATGTTGTCATTGGAACACACTCTTCGGCAATTCGAAGTTGATGGAAGCCTGTAGCTAGATCCATCCTTGAGAATACTTGTGCTCCATTCAGACGATCCAATAAATCATCTATTCGCGGCAATGGATATTTGTTCTTTATTGTCTGTTTGTTCAAATCCCGATAATCCACACATAGTCGTAGAATACCGTCTGATTTTGGGACAAACACCACTGCTGCACCCCAATCAGAGAAACTAGGCCTGATCAGACCTTTCCATGCTAGCTGTCGTGTTTGATTGTCTAATTCCTCTTTCTCTTTCAAGGACATTCTTCGAATAGCGTGAACTACCGGCCTTGCATTCGGAATCAAAGAAATCTTGAAATCTATTTCTCTCTACGGAGGTAAGCGAACAACTTCTTCAAACACATCCACATAATTTTTGACGATAGGAATGTCTTTGATGAGGTTAGGAATATTCTCTGCGACTTTAGAGATATTTTCCATTTGGGCTGGAGAGACATCCGAAGCTACCCAGAAGTCTTTTCTATTAGCATTCTGACCTTCACAGGGGATCGTTATATAATCACCTGATTTAATCTTCGCCTTAACGACTCTGTCGGCGCATTTAACCTCAGCTTCATATTTGGTCAACCAGTCCAACCCCAAGATAAGATCAAACTCTGTAAAATTCATGACGGCCGCGATGGTAGGGAACCGATAACGAGAAAAGGAAACCGGCACTATACAAACCCAACTGAGATCAATGGAACCCCCAATCGTATTCTGGATAGTCGTTGGTTCCTTCAGCTTCTTCATATTTAAATCCAGTTTCTTAGCTGCATTCTTTGCAACAAAGCTTCGCGATGCGCCGGTGTCAAACAGTACTTTAACTGGAATATCTTTGACAGTTAGCGTGCCTTCTAAAACATTTGGCCTTTCCTATCTAGCTGAGGGTGAGGGTGTTTCTGCCACTTCATTCACTTGAACTATTTCAGTCTTTTTCAACTGCCAGCAATCTTACTTTACATGACCAACCTGTTGGCAGAGATTGCATTCTCTTCCTGAAGCTTTTCGCCGGATTTAAATCCATCATTCTTTCGTTTCTTCGAGGATTTACAATTTCCTTGCAAATGTCCTTGCTTATGGCAGTTATTGCATATGGCAGTCGTTGCTGGTTCTTTTTCGGATCTGGCCCTTTTTCAATTGACTTTGGGCTCCTTACAGACCTCACACATTGTACTGGCCTCAGGACGATCAGTTTCAGACTCAATTCTATTACTAGAGCTGACTTCTTCTTCGTACTGTAACATTCCTTTCCTGTCGAGATCCTCATACTGTTAAGCCATGTATATCATTTCAGAAAAAGGAAGCTTCACACTCCTCATTACACTGTTCTGATATTTTCTTTGAAGCCCGTTGATAAATCTCAAATTCTTCCTCTTCGGATTTTGAATTAGATGAGGGGAAAAGTGAGAAAGTTCATTGAATTTCTTATGATATTATGGAATGGTCATATCTCCCTGTATCAAATAAGAAAATTCATCCCATAATCGCTCAGTCGTCTCGGGAGGAGTAAATCTTCCCAGGAAAATCACTTTGAATCTGTCCCAGGTGATATCACCTTCTGGATTATCCTTGATAACCGAATCCCACCAGAACAAAGCTGCATCTTTGAGTGCCCAGGATGTCAGTAATCTTTTCTGGTCATCCCTCAGCTTTAATGCTTTGAAGATTTTCTCAGCAGAACGGATCCAAGCTTGTGTTTTCATAATTGATTCTTCACCCGAGAAGGGTTTTCCACCCAGATTTCTATATTTCATAAATAGAGCTTCTATATCCGGGTCAGTATTACTTCTTCTTTTTCTGGCACTCATTTTCTAGTACTTCTGCAAACAGCAGATCAAGCGTCAGGTCACAGAAAAGATATTTCAAAATATAGAGACAATTACTTGAATGTAAATGTGTCTATCCAGGTGTTATTTCATTCTGCTACTCATACTTGGATATTACTGATCCTATCTGTATTGAGTTACCCGTCCTGGAACACTACTGGTTCTATTTCTGACGAGTTCATTAATATGTTATATTCCAGAACTAAGCTTAACCAAAGCTCCGATACCACGTTGAGACGACCCAAATTCCCGTTCTGACGGAGACAAGGGTTATCTTTGGAATATAACACAGAAACAGATAATAGCATAACAGAATTAAATAAATACACCAGATAATATACAATAGAATACACTGGACAAAAGTAATCATCAGAGTTACACAGTATACAGGATCATACTTAGCACAAATACAGTTCTTCTATACATATGTGTCTACAGCGGAAAAACAAACATAATGTACAATAGGAGCTGAACAGCATAAAAAGAGATAAATGATAGAATCCATCTTTAGCTCCAGCTATCCAGAGAAAGAGCCAGCTAAACTTGAATACAAGGCTGCCCATGTAGAAAAAGGGGCACCCGAGTTTGAAAGTGAAACAAACTATGAGTCAGTCATGGGACTGGTATGAGAAATCTACTCAACACATTTATAATATGGCTAATCACAGGACCACGCCACTTTCGTGGAACGGGTTTACTCCATTGGATTGCCAGTGCTTTAAAAACAAATCTTTCTTTTAAACATCGCAATGCTTTTTATAAAAATGAAGCCATTATAAGACTGAGTTCCCATCACACAATGCAACGCAAACCCGAGGATAGAGTTTTACCTTATAATGGCCAAAATATGCTTGGTGCGAATAAAACAAAAGCAATTGATATTATTACTAGTGTTTATATGTTTCAAAAACAATTTCGAATCATAACTATCAATCATAGATGGCATGGGTACCATATATCATGTCGCCATATATATATACAATCAAAACCGCACGATGTCGTATTTGGAAATTGAATTTCCGTCATGAACCAAGGAAAAAGATAGTCCTTACCGAATTCGAGACAATCTAGCCCATGTCTCAGGAACAGCCGCAACTTCCCTCTGGGTCGTCAGGATCGGTCCACCGATGTGGATTATTATGCCTGAACACTACGTCTCCCCGCCATATGGGGCGTAAATGAGCCAACGAATGACTCCATCGGTCCCGGATCGACCGATATATCTGAGGCGCCTCGCAACAGCAACAACCACATAAGTAAAATGTCAGGCCGTTTAAAAACACTGACACAACTCCTAGCAAGAAAGAAATGCATGCCCTCCCTGAGGTCCTTCTCCCGTTTCTGGTCCATACCGGGGTGTGAGGCTCGTGAATTCACGTTATACACAAAGCTACGCCACACAGGCGGGGCTTTGATTATCACCACAATACTTTGCTTTTCAACAGAAACCTTGATCATTTGCCACTTAGGCATGCCACACTAGCAATTCATTCCATGCGACTGATGTCCATCTATATACAACCTCTGAGCTCGTGCGTTTCAGAAAAGGGCGTAAAGCAAAAGAATAAATTCTCCGCCGCCAAACAGATGTATATTTAATAGAGATCAATCAACACAAAATAAAATCCAATGTCAGACACATAGTCCATTTACAAGTCCGTTTTGGGTCTGAACGAAACCGGAGGCACAATATACCTCGCAAACCCATCGATCACCACGTACGTCTGGACGATCACCACTCATTATCCATATTTCGGGATGCCTCCCAATCAGGACCTCGGTTACCATCCAAACGAGGTGAAGATCTCCGGTCTTCGACCACCATCTTCATCTTCGACTTTCAATCGTCGGTCAATTATTTGAAATGAGAATTAACTCGGCCTTTTCAAATAATTCACGTATTTTTAGAATTTCAAATCAATTTATTTCAATGGTTAAATCATTCGACAACACCAATTTTTTTTCTTTAATGTAATTTTCACATCAGACACATTCAACCATCAAATACCACATAAATTGAGTAAATTCAGTTTATTTCCATTCCACATCATTTATGATAATTTATAACGATTTATCGCTATTTTTATTTATTTTAAAATAGCCAATTTATTCAAAACGACGCTTCGGGCCATAATGCGGCCGTGGCGCTGTTTTTCTTCAGATTTGATTTACACAAATCTAAAAATCTAACCGTTGGATCTTCACCAAATTTACATCATTAGAAAGATCTTTTCAAAACGAATCCAACGGTTTCAGTTTCGGGAAAATATGACGGTCGGATCTCCCGGTATAATCTTTTGAAGTTTCGATTTCAAAATACGAACTGCAGCATCGTTATTCAATTAAATATAATTATATTTATATATATATAAATATAATCGATTCTGGCGCTGTTTTTTCTTCAGATTTGAATTAAACATTCCAGACAATCCAACTGTTGGATTTTTACAAAGTTGGTGCCATTGGAAAGATATTTCCAAAGCGAACCCAACGGTTGCGGTTTCGGGAAAATCCGATGGTCGGATCTCCCGCACTAATCATTTGAAATCACGATTTCAAAATACGAACTGCAGCGTCGTTATTCGATTAAATATAATTATATATATATAAATATAATCGATTCTGGCGCTGTTTTTTCTTCAGATTTGAATTAAACATTCCAGACAATCCAACCGTTGGATTTTTACAAAGTTGGTGCCGTTGGAAAGATATTTCCAAAGCGAACCCAACGGTTACGGTTTCGGGAAAATCCGATGGTCGGATCTCCCGCACTAATCATTTGAAATCATGATTTCAAAATACGAACTACCGCGTCGTTTTTCGATATATTTCAATTCTATTTAAATATATATATATCGATTCTTCGATTTCAAAGCTATACTCTTTTCATACATTTCATAAAAAATGATATTTTTATCTAACTGTCTTCTATTTCAACACTTCACTATATTTAACAATTCATGTATATAATAAAAATGTAATTTTTATTGTAAAACAATTCCTTTCAAAACACTATTATTTTATATAGTTCATATAGGTAATAAAAATAGGATTTTTATTATAAAACAATTTCTTTCAAAACAAAATTATTTTATATAGTTCAAATAGATAATAAAAATAGGATTTTTATATTTAAAACCCGAACACCATTCAACGCATGAATTTCAATTCAACGAATGAAAATAATTCAAACACATGAATATTATTCAAAATTTCGGCAGCATAACGGCAGGGTAGTTAAAACCGGGACCGTCCCTAGTACGGCTCCTCGCTCTACCTTAAAAACTCGAGGTTTTTGACAATGGAGAATCATGCATCTAGTTCGCACGCAGGCGGCATGTATATTTATTTCATTTCCACAAACTAATCCTATGTGGTTTCAACCAAATTTCTCTCAACCACAAATGGTTATATTTCAACCACAATCAACCAATATCAACCACAAACAATTACAATCAACCATTCGCTATCAATCAATTTTCACACCAATCACAACTACTAAATATCGTCCATGGTTTGTGGACGAGGGGCGTATATATATATATATATATATATATATATATATATATATATATAGCAATTCACTTCTATTTCAACACATATATAATTTTTACAACGCATATACAACTTATACATCGAACGTACAACTTATACAATGTTTATACAAGAGGTGTACAACACTTATATAACTCATACATCGACTATATAACTTATACATCGTCGTTTTCCATTTCGTTTATAAATTAGAAATCTCACATTGGGTTCCACTCCACCAAAAATAGCAGAAGGCTCAGAAAAATATGCGGTCTCTTCTAGAATGTAGAAGACGTCCACACGAGTCCACTATCTCTTGTTTCACTGAATTTCGTCAAGAAACGAAAAAGATATGATTTTTACAGTGAAATCAAAAAACCGTAGCGCTTTAAACCTCTATAATATAGTTAAATATTAAATCAGCCGTACCTCTCTAAACCTGTTCAGAACTAGGTTTTGATTTTTCTCGACAACCGTTGCACTATAGGACAATCGTCCACTGCCACCTGGAAGAGGAAGGAGAGGCGCGCAGAACGAGGGCAACCTCGTCGAACTCGGTGGTCGGAGGTAGTGGCGGCGGCGATTTGAAACGCTCGACTTTCGAGCACGATATCCCCCCAAATACTGCACGAAAAAATCAACCCCTATATGGATTTGAAGATCTCGCGAAGCTCTACAAAATCTTCAACTGGAGGAGGGGCTAATTTTGCGTGGATTGATCGGAAAATGAATGGGAAGACCCGAGCGGTTTCCACCTTCGATCGGGGAGAGAGAAAAAAGGAATTTTTTTTTATAAAAATTATGATTGGCCGATGGGTTTTTAAAGGGGTTTTCTGACACGACCACCAATCTAAACCCAACGACTGTCGTCCCTAGCATTTTACCCCCATACCGAACACAATGGGATATGTTTCGTAGGCCCATTCGACTGTTTCAGTCAGTTTTCATTCAATTTAAAACATATAACATTCAATATTTGATTTGAACGTACATTTCAATTTGCCTGGGCCACAAACTGATTCGAAAAATTCCAGAAAAATAAATCTAGCCATGTTTTGGCGATACGGTCTCAACAAAACTAGTTTCGTATCTCCCCCACTTAAAACTTTTCGTCCCTGAAAAGGAACAAAGTCGAAAGTGGTTTGATTAATCAACTCTACAGTCGATCTGGCTTCCATTCTCCAACTTTTCAGTTTCTGAGAATTTTCAAATTCTTCAAAAATTTGGCCAACACCCGGAATTTTCGAAAAATTTCGCCATAACCTCCTTTGTACGGGGAGAGGTTTGGAAATTTATTGGGCCGTATTAGGTACCCAATAAATCCTAATAAGCATACACATATTTATAGTGATATATTCTGGTGTTTACAGGGGAGCGTGTATTGATAATAACTCCAGAGAATAAATTCTCGTTACCTTGTCAAAGCCTGAGGGAGTGTGTATTTTAAATGCTCCAGAGGATAAATCCTCGTCACCTCGTCCCATGTGGGAAATAAATAGTCCATGTTCCGTATCTAATAACTAGAGAGACGTGATTATTGTCAACTCCAGACCCATGTGGGGTTTTTATTAATCTGGCAATTTTAACGTTACAGTTTAAATAGTCCATATCAGTCATCAGTTCAACCTGTAAAATATAGTCATCGTCATACAAGCCTCTCGCTCGTATGGTAAATCATCCACCTCGTCAGACAAGCTCCAAATGCTTATGTGGTATATGATGAAGTATGCCTATCTTCAGAAGTATGCCATGTAGTGTAGTTCAAAATTAATTGTTGCTATCTTATGGCGACGTTTATTATTTCACACAGAAAAACCAGCACTCCGCATCCAATGGCATTCACAGGAGTTTATATAATAATATTTCGCATCCAACTCATTAAGGTTTACCTATTTTTTGGGCACGCAAATAAAATCTTTACTCAACAACTAATCCATTTACCTGTTCAAACATATATAATGCACATCTATATATTTTCTATCTATTTTCTACTCAATTCAATGTGTGATTTAAATGAATAAATTCTACCATTATTCTATTGTTGATTAAATTAACTATTGTTTCAATAATTCAATTAATCAAATTTACTATCACACCACACAAACAACAATCAAATTGTTTTTAACTTTTCAAAATTATACAAATCAATTTCTATATTCCTTTAAAATCATTCAGACTGTAGAATAAAAAGTGCACATCCATGGAAAGAAAATAACAACAGAATAGAGAACTAATTGGTAATGCAAAGTATGGTAAGTGTACCTTGCACCGGAGTCAATCAGAGATATCCACTCGACACTTAGGATAGGCTTTCTGAATGCTCTCCTCAGTTTCCCAAGTACAATCTCGCGGATCTCCACTCCATTGCACATTGACTAAGTGAACCTTCTTGTTCCTCAGCTCTTTGGTTTCTTTGCCGATGATCTTGAGCGGTTCTCTTCTCACAACTAATTCTGGAGTAATTTCAATATCCTGTTGAGCTGCTTCTTCCACGATCAAGTCTGGATCATGAACGTGCTTTCGAAGTTGAGATACGTGAAATACATCATGCACTCCAGGCAACCAATCTGGCAATTTAACCCTATAAGCGAGAGTTCCTATCCGTTCCAGAATAGGAACAGACCAATAAATTGGGGCGCCAACTTTCCAGTTTTACTGAACCGGATCACCCCTCTCATCGGCGATACTTTCAAATATACGTAGTCGCCAACAACAAATGATATATCTCTTCTTCTCCTATCGGCGTAGCTCTTTTGTCGGCTTTGAGCGGCGAGTAATCGTTTCTTGATAAAATCGACTTTGTCGGTAGCTTCCCGGATCATATCGGGCTCTAACACAAGTCTATTTCTAGGTTCAACCCAACAAGCAGGAGATCGGCACGGTCTACCATATAATGCTTCGAATGGCGACATTGTCAGGATCGCCTGGTAGCTGTTGTTATAAGAGAATTCAGCCAAATGTAGATGGTCTTCCCATGATCCATCGAAATCTAGAACACAATCCCGCAATAGATCTTCTAGTATACGATTTATCCTCTCAGTTTGACCATCTGTCTGAGGATGATAGGCGGTGCTCAAGTTCAACTTCGTTCCCAGTTCGACTTGAAATGCCTCCCAGAATTTACTAGTGAATATTGTATCTCTATCACTAACTATACTGAGCGGCACTCCATCTAGTCTAACTATTTCCTTGAAGTAAATCTGCGCCAGACTCTGAGCAGTTCTGTTTGATCTGACAGGTACGAAATGGGCGGTCTTCGTGAAGCGATCTACGATCACCCAAATATTGTCATTCCCTTTTCTGGTTCTGGGCAGACCATCAATGAAGTCCATGAAAATATGTTCCCACTTCCAACCAGGAACGTCTAGCGGTTGTAATAATCCAGCTAGTTTCTATTGGTCGCTTTTGACTAGCTGGCAAGTAGGGCATCGGGTAGCATATAAAGAAATGTCCCTCTTCGTCGACCTCCACCAGAAAGTGCGTTTGATGTCATTATACGGTTTGCTTACTCCCGGATGGATACTAAGTTTTGACTTGTGGCATTCATCCAGAACTTCCTTTCGGAGCTCAGCAATGTTAGGAACACAGATTCGACCTTTCAGCCTAAGAATCCCCTCATTATCAACCTGAAAACTCGAGGGTTTGCCCTTCTGAATTATCTCTCTGATCTTCTGAATGAAATGATCATCCTTCTGGAGAGCAGATATTTAATCTATCAGTGAAGTTGTGATAATAAAACTGGCGATCATTTCATTCTTTCGGCTCAGTGCATCGGCCACGACATTGGCTTTCCCTGGAGTGTATAGAATTTCAAAATCATATGCCGAAAGAAACTCCAGCCAACATTGCTGCCTTAGATTTAGGTCTTTCTGGGTGAACAGATACTTTAACGACTGGTGATCTGTAAACAGCTCAAATCTCTCACCCAGAAGATAGTGCCTCCAGATTTTCAAAGCGAATATTGTCGCCAACAACTCAAGATCATGAGTGACGTAGTTTTTCTTGTGCGGCTTCAGCTAACGGCTAGCATAAGCAATCACTTGACCCCTTTGCATTAACACTGCGCCAAGGCCTTCTCTATAAGCGTCAGTCCAGACTTTCAAATCCTGATTGCCATCGATGATGGTTAACACTAGAGCTGTCGTTAATCTCAACTTTAGCTCTTCAAAAGACTCTTCACTTTCTGGAGTCCATTTGAATTTAGAGTGCTTCTTTGTAAGCTTCGTTAAGTGGCCAGATATCTTCGAAAAGTTTTTAACGAACTTCCGGTAATAGCTAGCCAATCCGAGAAAACTGCGGACTTCTGTAGGGGTACTGGGCTGTTTCCAGTTTTGAATAGCTGTGATTTTACTTGCATCCATAGCAATTCCTTCTTTTGATACGACATGGCCCAGAAATTTCACTTTATCTTGCCAGAATATATATTTGGAAAACTTTGCTTTCAACACATTCTTCCTGAGGATATCTAACACCTGTTCCAAATGCTTTTCATGTTCGGCCTTTGATTTAGAGAAGATTAGGATATCATCAATGAAAACCAGAACAAATTTATTCAATACTCCTCTGAATACTCTGTTCATTAGATCGACGAAATAGGCTGGAGCGTTACATAAGCCGAACGACATTACTAACCATTCGTAGAATAGGTCGGGACCTCTAAATGCTGTCAAAGGAACGCACTCCTCGGCGATACGAAGTTGATGGAAGCCTGTAGCAAGGTCCATTCGTGAAAATACTTGTGCTCCATTCAGACGATCCAATAAATCATCGATCCGCGACAATGGATATTTTTTCTTTATCGTCTGCTTGTTCAAGTCACGATAATCCACACATAGACGTAGAGTACCGTCAGATTTCGGGACAAACACCACTGCTGCACCCCAATCAGAGAAACTAGGCCTGATCAGACCCTTCCATACTAGCTGTCATGTTTGATTGTCTAATTCCTCTTTCTCTTTCAAGGACATTCTTCGAATAGCGTGAACTACCGGCCTTGCATTCGGAATCAAAGCAATTTTGAAATCTATTTCTCTCTGCGGGGGTAAGTGAACAACTTCCTCGAACACATCCGCATAGTTCTTGACGACAGGAATGTCCTTGATGAGGTCAGGAATATTCTCTGTAACTTCAGGGATATTTTCTATTTGGGCTGGAGAAACATTCAAAGCTGCCCAGAAGTCTTTTCTATTAGCATTCTGACCTTCACAGGTAATGGTTATATAATCACCTGATTTTATCTTCTCCTTAACGACTCTGTCGGCGCATTTAACCTCAACTTCATACTTGGTCAGCCAGTCTAACCCCAGGATAAGATCAAACTCTGTAAAATTCATGACGACCGCGATGGTAGGAAACCGATAACGAGAAAAGGAAACCGGCACTCCACAAACCCAACTGAGATCGATGGAACCCCCAACCGGATTACGGACAGTCATTGGTTCCTTGAGCTTCTTCAAATTCAAATCCAGCTTCTTAGCTGCATTCTTGGCAATGAAGCTTCGTGACGCGCCTGTGTCAAACAGTACTTTAACTGGAATATCTTTGACAGTTAGCGTGCCTTCTAAAACATCTGGCCTTTCCTGAATAGACGAGGAGACAGGCACTTCTGCCACTTCATTTACATGTACTGTTTCAGGTTTCTTTAAGAGCCAGCAATCCTTTGCAAGATGACCAGTCTGATGGCACTTGCTGCAACCTCGTTTCTCTTGAAAATCCTTCTTAGATATAGACTCACCCTTCTTCGGCCTTTTCAAAGACTTACATTTCCTGGACATGTGACCCTTTTGATTGCAGTTCTTGCACATGACAGTCGTTGCTGGTTCTTTTTCGGATCTGGCCCTTTTTCTCTTGGCACTGGGCTTCTTACTGACCTCTGACCTCGTACTAGCTTCAGGAATATCAGTTTCCGACTCTTCTTTGTTACTAGAACTGACTTCCTCTTCATCGCGCAACATACCTTTCTTATGGAGATCTTCATATTGATAAGCCATATAAATCATTTCAGCAAAAGGGAGCTTCACACTCCCCATTACACTATTCTGATATCTCCTTTGCAGGCCATGAATAAATCTCAAATTCCTCCTCTTTGGATCTTGAATCAGATGAGGAGCAAAGTGAGAAAGTTCGTTGAATTTCTTATGATATTCTGGGATGGTCATATCACCTTGTATCAGATAAGAAAATTCATCACATAATCGCTCCGTCGCTTCAGGAGGAGTAAATCTTTCTAGGAAAATCTCTTTGAATCTGTCCCAGGTGATATCACCTTCTGGATTATCTTTGATGATTGTTTCCCACTAGATTAAAGCTTCTTCTTTGAGCGCCCAAGATGCTACTAACCGTTTCTGGTCATCTCTCAGCTGGATACGCTCAAAAATTCTTTCGACAGAACTCATCCAAGCTTGAGTCTGAATTATAGATTCATTGCCCGAGAACTGTGCTCCGTTCAGAATTCGATATCTCTTTAATAGAGCCTCTAGATCGGGTTCTGCATTTCTTCTGTTTCGAACACTCATTTTTCTAGTACTTCTGCAAATGGCAGATCAAGTGTTAGGTCACGGAAAAGATAATTTAAAATATAGAAACACATACTTCAATGTAAATGTGTCTATCGAGGTGTAATTTCATTCTGCTTTACTCATACTAGGATATTACTGATCCTATCTATATAGAGTTACCCGTCCTAGAACACTACTGGTTCTATTTCTGACGAGTTCGTTAATATGTTATATTCCAGAACTAAGCTTAACCAAAGCTCTGATACCACGTTGAGACAACCCCAAACCCCGTACAGACGGTGGCAAGGGTAATCTTTGGAATATAACACAGAAACAGATATTAGCAGAACAGAATTAAATAAATACACCAGATAATGAACAAAATAAAATATACTGGATAAAAGTAATCATCAGAGTTACACAGTATACAGGATCTTACTTAGTACAAATACAGTTCAACTATACATATATGTCTACAGCGGAAAAACAAACATAATGTACAACAGGAGCTGAACAGCATAAAAGAGATAAATGATAAAGCCTGCTAAACCTGAACACAAGGTTGCCCATGTAGAAAAAGGGGCACCCGAGTTTGAAAGTGAAAAAACTACGAGTCATTCATGGGACTGGTATGAGAAATCTACTCAACACATTTATAATATGGCTAATCACAGGACCACGCCACTTTCGTGGAACGGGTTTACTCCATTGGAATGCCAGTGCTTTAAAACAAATCATTCCTTTAAACATCGCAATGCTTTTTATCAAAATGAAGCCATTATAAGACTCAGTTCCCATCACACAATGCAACGCAAACCGGAGGATAGAGTTTTACCTTATAATGGCCAAAATATGCTTGATACGAATAAAACAAAAGCATTTGATATTATTACTAGTGTTTATATGTTTCAAAAACAATTTCAATCATAACTATCAATCATAGACGGCATGGGTACCATATATCTTGTCGCCATATATATATACAATCAAAACCGCACAGTCACGTATTTGGAAATTGGATTTCCGTCATGAACCAAGACAAAAGATAGTCCTTACCGAATTCGAGACTGCCTAACCCGAGCCTTAGGATCAGAACGCATCAACCCTTTGGATCGTCAGGGCCGGTCCACCGATGTGGATTATTATGCCTGAACACTACGTTTCCCCGCACTTTGGGGCGTAAATGAGCCAACGAATGGCTCCATCAGACCCGGATCATCCGATCTAACCGAGGCGCCTCGCAACAGCAACAACCACATAAGTCAAACTCGTAAGGGCGTGTAAAACCACTGACGCCACTTCCAGCTAGGAAGAAACGCAGGTCCTCCCTGAGGTCCTCTCTCGTTTCTGGTTTATACCGGGGTGTGAGGCTCGCGAATTCACGTTATACACAAAGCTACGCCACACAGGCGGTGCTTTGATCATCACCACAAGACTTTGCTTTTCAACAGAAGCCCTGATCATTTGCCACTGAGGCATGCCACACTAGCAATTCATGCCATGCGACTGATGTCCATCGATATACAACCTCTGAGCTCGTGCGTTTCAGAGAAGGGCGTTAAGCAAAAGAATAAATTCTCCACCGCCAAACAGATGTATATTTAATAGAGATCAATCAACAAAGAATAAAATCCAATGTCAGACACACAGTCCATTTACAAGTCCGTTCTGGGTCTGAACGAAACCGGAGGCACTATATACCTCGCAAACCCATCGATCACCACGTACATCTGGACGATCACCAATCATTACCCATATTTCGGGATGCCTCCCAATCAGGACCTCGGTTACCATCTAAACGAGGTGAAGATCTCCGATCTTCGACCACCGTCTTCATCTTCGACTTTCAATCGTCGGTCGGTTATTTGAAATGAGAATTAACTCGGCCTTTTCAAATAATTCACGTATATTTAGAATTTCAAATCAATTTATTTCAATGGTTAAATCATTCGACAACACCAATTTTGTTCTTTAATGTAATTTTCACACCAAACACATTCAACCATCAAATACCACCTAAATCGAGCAAATTCAGTTTATTTCCATTCCATATCGTCTATGATATTTTATAACGATTTATCGCTATTTTTATTTGTTTTAAAATAGCCAATTTATTCAAAACGACGCTTCGGGCCATAACGCGGCCGTGGCGCTGTTTTTCTTCAGATTTGATTTACACATATCTTAAAATCTATCTGTTGGATCTTCACAAAAATTAAATCATTAGAAAGATCTTTTCAAAACGAATCCAACGGTTCCAGTTTCGGGAAAATCCGACGGTCGGATCTCCCGGTATAATCGTTTGAAGTTTTGATTTCAAAATACGAACTACAGCATCGTTATTCAATTAATTATATATATATATATAATCGATTCTGGCGCTGTTTTTCTTCAGATTTGAATTAAACATTCCAGACAATCCAACCGTTGGATTTTTACGAAGTTGGTGCCGTTGGAAAGATTTTTCCAAAGCGAACCCAACGGTTGCGATTTCAGGAAAATCCGATTGTCGGATCTCCCATACTAATCGTTTGAAATCACAGTTTCAAAATACGAACTGCAGCATCGTTATTCGATATATTTCAATTCTATTTAAATATATATATCGATTCTTTGATTTCAAAACCATATGAATTTCATACTTTTGATAAAAATGATATTTTTATCAAACTGTCTTCTATTTCAACACTTCACTATATTTGACAACTCATGTATATAATAAAAATGTGATTTTTATTGTAAAACAATTTGTTTCAAAACACTATCATTTTATATAGTTTATATAGGTAATAGAAATAGGATTTTTATCATAAAACAATTTATTTCAAAATATGAATACCATTCCACACATGAACTTCAACTCAACAAATGAATATCGTTTCCACACATGGAGGTTTTCTATTCAACGAATAAATATAGTTTCAACAAATGAAAATAATTCAAACACATGAATATTATTTAAAATTTCGGCAGCATAACGACAGGGTAGTTAAAACCGGGACCGTCCCTAGTACGGCTCCTCGCTCTACCTTAAAACCTCGCGGTTTTTGACAATGGGGAATCATGCATCTAGTTCGCACGCAGGCAGCATGTATATTTATTTCATTTCCACAAACTAATCCTATGTGGTTTCAACCAAATATTTCTTAACCACAAATTGGTATTTTTCAACCACAATCAATCAATATCAACCACACACAATTCCAATCAACCATTCGCTATCAATCAATTTTCACACCAATCACAACCAATAAATACCGTCCATGGTTTGTGGACGAGGGGCGTATATATATATATATATTTATATATAGAAATTCACTTATATTTCAACACATATATAATTTTTACAACGCACATATAACTTATACATCGAACGTACAACTTATACGACGCTTATACATGAGGTGTACAACGCTTATATAACCCATATATCGACCATATAATTTATACATCGTCGTTTTCCATATCATTCGAAACCCCTGATCTTAACGCATGTATATTCTATTTAAATTGGCCCAAATTTTCGGGTTATTACAATCTCCCCCACTTAAAACTTTTCGTCCCCGAAAAGGAACAAAGCCGAAAGTTGTTTCACAAATCAACTCAACTTCCAGTGTTTTCACTACGGCTTAAGTTCTTCAACTTTTCAGATTCTAAGAACTTTTCAAAATTTTCAAAAATTTGGCTAACACCCTAAATTTTCGCCATAACCTCCCCTGCACCGGGAGCAACGGGAAAATCCCGAAATTGCCGTACAGGCCTTCTGATCTCAAAAAGAAAAAGAAAAAGCCAATCGGCTCATAAAATCATCATCGGCCAAACAAAACAGTAAATTATGATAAACATCTAACTATTTGTCGGGCAAACAATTTTATTCTTCTGCTCTAGCCTCTTTGCTATGACCTGTTCAATGTAAGTACATGTATATGCAAGCAAATGCGACCAAAATTTCAATACAGTTCAATATTTGACCAATTTTGTTAAAGGTTCAACATTTAATTATTCGAACAATAATCAAACAACACAACCATCAATCAATTAGTGAATTATCATTTCAAATTCATAATTTTGATATATATACAAAAATCACATCTTTGATGTCAATTCACAACAATAAGCCCTATCTAATTTTGGTTCTCACACCATTCAATAGGAAATATATAGATAGCCCACTTTCGTCACTCGAACATAAATCCTAATGATGGAGCTCCATCATCAAAATCATCTCCGGGCGATTAGAGTGTCATTCTATATCTATCCAGTATATTAAAATTTCAAATACACGTGGATCAGACGTATACGCAAAATCTTTATATACTGGACTGTCCAAATCAATATAAATAAATAATCAAATACGAATAATTGATTTAAATTTCAAACAAAATTTGTTTTCACTTTCAAAAATATACTCTTCACACTCGTTCTAGGATACTACTGATCCCATCTCTAACAAGTCATTCCCATTGGATATTACTAATCCAATATCTTATGAATTCCTTTCGTATGGTTCTAAGGTGCCTTATTTTCTGAGCTGTGTAAACCAAAGCTCTGATACCAAATGTAACGAAAAGGAATTTCGCTCGATCCTAATCAGTTGCTAAACCGACCCAGACCGTTCGAAACGCATGATCGCTTTGAGAACACGACAAATCAGAACGCAGACGGAAGAACATTTCATTGTATATTACAACAATCCATCAGAATACAAGAATATGCAGAGTATAAATGAATAAATATTACACAGAAATATCAGAGATTTAAATTACATTTAAATACATCGCAGCAGAAATAATACAAAACACAACTAGAAGGAGATATACGGATACAAAGCTTTCCGGATATTGTTCCAGCTGTAAACCAGGATCCTGTGAATATAAATCTGCAAAACCAAAACTACTAGCTGCCCGTGTCAAAATAAGGGAACCCAGAGTTTAGGTCAAAATAATAAACTCCAGGTCAGTCATGGGACTGGTGTGAGAACTAAAACAGTTATTAATCTTTATTTTCAAAGTTAGGTAAATCAAGGGACCACACCGTATAACACGGAACGGATTTCCTCCCAAGAACACCAGTGCATAAAACAACGGCGCAATGCTAAATAAAGAAAAATGAAGCTATTATAAGACCCAGGTCCCATCACACAATGCAACGCAAGGCGGAGGATAGGGTTTTTACCTTATAATAGCCAAGAATGCTTGATACGTTTAAAACAAATCATTTATTATTACTATAAGTGTATAGTGTATAAAACAAGTTCAAATCATAAGTATCAATCATAGACGGCATAAGCGCCCCATCCCACTATGTCGCCATACTAGGCTCTACAAATAAAACCGCAAATGTCATGTATTTGGAAATTGGATTTCCATCTATGAACCGAGGCAAAAGATAGTCCTCAACCGATTCGAGACTGCCTAGCCCGAGCCTCAGGATCAGAACGCATCAACCCTTTGGATCGTCAGGGCCGGTCCACCGATGTGGATTATTATGCCTGAACACTACGTTTCCCCACCATTTGGGGCGTAAATGAGCCAACGAATGGCTCCATCAGACCTGGATCGTCCGATCTAACCGAGGCGCCTCGCAATAGCAACAAGCACATAAGTCAAACTCGTCAGGGCGTGTAAAACCACTGACGCCACTTCTAGCTAGGAAGAAACGCAGGCCCTCCCTGAGGTCCTTCTCCCGTTTTTGGTTCATACCGGGTGTGAAACTCGCGAAGTAAACGTTACACAAAGCTACGCCACAAAGGTCGTGCTTCGATCATCAACCACAAGACTTTGCTTTTCAACAGAAGCCTTGATCATTCTCCACTTAGGCATGCCACACAGGCAATTCAATCTATGCGTTTGATATCCATCAGTATATAACCCCTGAGCTCATACGTCTCAGAAAAGGGCGTTAAGCAAGAGAATAAATTCTCCGCCGCCAAACAGATGTATATTTAATAGAAATCAATCACACAGACTAAAATCCAATGTCAGACACACAGTCCATTTACAAGTCCGTTCTGGGTCTGAACGAAACCGGAGGCACCTAGTACCCCGCATATCCATCGATCTCCAAGTTCGTCTGGACAATCACCAACTGTTTCCATCTTCTTGGGTGTACAGCCCAATCAAGATCATCAGTAATTACCTAAACAACGTGAAGATCTCCGGTCTTCAACCACCGTCTTCATCTTCGACACCACGTCGAATTAGTTATTCAGAATGGGATAAACCCGGTCTTTCTGAACAACTCGCGTATATATATAATAAACATGTGTTACACAAACACAATATACGCCTCATTCCAATTCAGAATATTCTTCTATTCAAATATTCTTATATTTTGGGAAAGGTTCCCATTAATTTTATCAAAGATAAACTCTTTAAATTTATTCTTTAATCTTCTTTGAATATCAATTCAAACTAGATGGGATTAGCGAACCACACCGAAGTAATCATTTATTTTATTTCCCAATCCCAACCTATTTATCCCATGAAGTAAAACTGGTAATACTTCATATTTAACACCACGGTGTTATCGGTAAATTCAATTACCTTTTCACGTTTAAATCTAATTAAAGATTTAACTATCGCTTGGAGCAAAACTGGTGATACTCCATTCTCGATCTTTTCAATCTAATTAAAGATTCATTAAAACTCTACTTAGTTTTAATCTTTAACTGGGTTAAAGGATCAGTGTCATTTTAAAACACGGTTCACGATAAAACCAAAATCACATTCCATTAATTATCGGGTTAAAGAACAAGTGTTATTTAAAACATTTTTCACAATAAACCCAAAAATCAATACCAGTTCAATTCCAATTAAATATTATTTAATTGGTACACTTCCTTAAATCTAAATAAAAAGATTTAATCTTTTCTCAACCGGGTTCAAGAACAGTGTTAACAAAGACACCATTCACGACAAACCCAAATCACATTTGATATTAAATACAAGGCTCTGAATAGAAAATATATCGGCTTATATTCAACATCAAATTCTACGACTAACAAATGTCGTATTGGGAATAACGATATAAATATATATCTTTCAAATATCCATAACATCTGTATAATCCTGAAATCCAACATCGAAATAATTCAAAGACAATTTCGATTCAAATCCATTCCAATTCAATTATTGGAAATTCTAGTTACCTTTAAAACCCTTTTCAAATTCAATTTATTTATCTAAAAATAAAGAGAATTATAATTCTAGTTCAAAACTAGTTTATTTCGATAAAAATCTATTCTTATCTTTTCAAATATGGAGTTTTTCATCCTAATTTTTCACGAATCATTTCTTATGATTTTACACAAATTATTACTATTTTTAATAATTTTATCAAGGCCCGTACAGTTGATTTCCATCAACGGCCATCGAACTGCACTTATAGCGACCTTTTCCAAATTTGATTTGGACATAACTCCAAATCCAACCATTAGATTTCTAACTTCTAATATTCGTTAGAAAGCTCTTTTCGATACGAACCCAACGGTTCCTGTTTTAGGAGAATCCGACGGTCGGATCTCCCGAAATATCCGTTCGAAGTCAATGGTCGAAATTCTCGAACTGCCGCGGCGCAGTGCATTCTATTCAGGCCATTATATTATATATATAATATATATAATATATACTTCGTCCATTCCCTTTTTAAAACGTATTTTATAAATCGTTTTAAATTAATTTTCAAAACGGTTTCAACTTCATATTCAATTTCAAATCAAAATTGAATATTCCAATATAAATTCGTTTTAAATTCATTTCAATTCGAATTCATTTATATTCAATTTCAATTCGAATTCCTTTATATTCAATTTCAATTCGAATTCATTTCTATTCAATTTCAATTCCAATTCATTTCTATTCAATTTCAATTCGAATTCATTTCTATTCAATTTCAATTCGAATTCATTTCTATTCGATTTCAATTCGAATTCATTTCTATTCAATTTCAATTCGAATTTCAATTCTATTCAATTTCAATTCGAATTTCAATTCTTTTCGAAAAATCAGATTTTGAAATCACTTTCGATATTCATTATAAAATGAATAAAATCGATATAAATATCGTTCACGTCAAAATGGCGTCAATCTAATCAGTACGGCTTCATATATTCTTTTTTTCAAATATTCTATTTCAAATATTTCTTTTTCAAATATTTCTATTTTAAAACTGGAATGAGGCCCAATCAATTACCATATAATGTTAATTATATGGATTTTCTGCAACACATGTATACAATAACAACGATGAATAATCAACCATCATCCAAAGTGCATTCTACACTGTATAAGCATCAAATATAAATATTCAACGCTTATAACAGTCCGTCAATCAATCGATCGACATACAACTAAACAACCGGGATTAGTGTACGTCAAATATCATCCCAATACCCATGTGGGGTTTCAAACAATCAAACACAGATTTTATTTGTGCAGTTGGGCGATGTGTAAAATTTATCGTCCCAATCAATATCAGTCAAATGTGTGTATATAAACAAATCGTCCGATCTGTTTATTTTTATTTCATTTTGTATACACGTTAAAAATTCTATTTTTAACTATAAAATAATTTCCACTATAAAATATTTTATTTCATCTATATAAATTTTTTATTCCATTTCACATCACATCACACAATCAACTACACATCAAAATCTAACAAATAAGCATACAAGCCGTCCGTGGTCTGTGGACGACGGGTGTCGGGTGCTACTAAACACCGTCTGCATCCTAGTATATATTTCGACTAGAAAATTAAATTAAAAGTGAGAAGTTCTCACGGATTAGCTAATCCAAACATCTCGGCTCTTCAAATGCAGAAGTCTTTGCCGTTCTTGCCTCTTGTCACTTTCGTTGCCCGTATTCACTACATATATAAAAATCACATTTTTACTTCCCTATTCAATATATAAAAATTGAATTTTTACTTCGCTATTCAATATATAAAAATCGCATTTTTACTTCGCTATTCAATATATAAAAATCGCATTTTTACTTCGCTATTCAATATATAAAGATCAAAATTTTACTTTGCTATTCAATATATAAAAATTGAATTTTTACTTCGCTATTCAATATACAAAAATCGCATTTTTACTTCGCTATTCAATATATAAAAATCGAATTTTTACTTCGCTATTCAATATATAAAAATCGAATTTTAACTTCGCTATTCAATATATAATAATCGAATTTTTACTTCGCTATTCAATATATAAAAATCGCATTTTTACTTCGCTATTCAATATATAAAAATCGAATTTTTACTTCGCTATTCAATATATAAAAATCGAATTTTTTATTTCGCTATTCAATATTTAAAAATCGCATTTTTACTTCGCTATTCAATATATAAAAATCGCATTTTTACTTCGCTATTCAATATATAAAAATCGCATTTTTACTTCGCTATTCAATATATAAAAATCGAATTTTTACTTCGCTATTCAATATATAAAAATCTAATTTTTATATATTGAATAGCGAAGTAAAAATGCGATTTTTATATATTGAATAGCGAAGTAAAAATTCGATTTTTATATATTGAATAGCGAAGTAAAAATGCGATTTTTATATATTGAATAGCGAAGTAAAAATTCGATTTTTATATATTGAATAGCGAAGTAAAAATTCGATAATTCGATTTTTATATATTGAATAGCGAAGTAGAAATTCGATTTTTATATATTGAATAGCGAAGTAAAAATGCGATTTTTATATATTGAATAGCGAAGTAAAAATTCGATTTTTATATACTGAATAGCGAAGTAAAAATTCGATTTTTATATACTGAATAGTGAAGTAAAAATTCGATTTTTATATATTGAATAGCGAAGTAAAAATGCGATTTTTATATATTGAATAGCGAAGTAAAAATGCGATTTTTATATATTGAATAGCGAAGTAAAAATTCGATTTTTATATATTGAATAGGGAAGTAAAAATGTGATTTTTATTTATGTAGTGAATACGGGCAACGAAAGTGACAAGAGGCAAGAACGGCGAAGACTTCTGCATTTGAAGAGTCGAGATGTTTGGATTAGCTAATCTGTGAGAACTTCTCACTTTTAATTTAATTTTCTAGTTGAAATATATACTAGGATGTAGACGGTGTTTAGTAGCACCCGACACCCGTCGTCCACAGACCAAAGACGGCTTGTATGCTTGTTTGTTTGATTTTGATGTGTAGTTGATTGTGTGATGTGATGTGAAATGGAATAGAATATTTATATAGATGAAATAAAATATTTTATAGTGGAAAATATTTTATAGTTAAAAATAGAATTTTTAACGTGTATACGAAATGAAATAAAAATAAACAGATCGGACGATTTGTTTATATACACACATTTGACTGATATTGATTGGGACGATAAATTTTACACATCACCCAACCGCACAAATAAAATCTGTGTTTGATTGTTTGAAACCCCACACGGGTATTGGGATGATATTTGACGTACACTAATCCCGGTTGTTTAGTTGTATGTCGATCGATTGATTGACGGACTGTTATAAGCGTTGAATATTTATATTTGATGCTTATACAGTGTAGAATGCACTTTGGATGATGGTTGATTATTCATCGTTGTTATTGTATACATGTGTTGCAGAAAATCCATATAATTAACATTATATGGTAATTGATTGGGCCTCATTCCAGTTTTAAAATAGAAATATTTGAAAAATAAATATTTGAAATAGAATATTTGAAAATAGGAATATATGTAGCCGTATTGATTAGATTGACGCCATTTTGACGTGAACGATATTTATATCGATTTTATTCATTTTATAATGAATATCGAAAGTGATTTCAAAATCTGATTTTTCGAAAAGAATTGAAATTCGAATTGAAATTGAATAGAATTGAAATTCGAATTGAAATTGAATAGAAATGAATTCGAATTGAAATTGAATAGAAATGAATTCGAATTGAAATTGAACAGAAATGAATTTGAATTGAAATTGAATAGAAATGAATTCGAATTGAAATTGAATAGAAATGAATTCGAATTGAAATTGAATATAAAGGAATTCGAATTGAAATTGAATATAAATGAATTCGAATTGAAATCGATTTGAAATGAATTTAAAACGAAATTATATTAGAATATTCAATTTTGATTTGAAATTGAATATGAAGTTGAAATCGTTTTGAAAATGAATTTAAAACGATTAATAAAATACATTTTAAAAAGGGAATCGACGAAGTATATATTATACATATTATATATATAATATAATGGCCTGAATAGAATGCGCCGCGCCGCGGCAGTTCGCGAATTTCGACCATTGACTTCGAACGGATATTTCGGGAGATCCGACCGTCGTACTCTCCTAAAACCGGAACCGTTGGTTCGTATCGAAAAGAATTTCTAATGAATATTAGAAATTAGAAATCTAACGGTTGGATTTGGAGTTATGTCCAAATCAAATTTGGAAAAGGTCGCTATAAGTGTAGTTCGATGGCCGTTGATGGAAATCGACTGTACGGGCCTTGATAAAATTATTAAAAATAGTAATAATTTGTGTAAAATCATAATAAATGATTTGTGAAAAATTGGGATGAAAAACTCCATATTTGAAAAGATAAGAATAGATTTTTATCGAAATAAACTAGTTTTGAACTAGAATTATAATTCTATTTATTTTTAAATAAATAAATTGAATTTGAAAAGGGTTTTAAAGGTAACTAGAATTTCCAATAATTGAATTGGAATGGATTTGAATCGAAATTGTCTTTGGATTATTTCGATGTTGGATTTCAGGATTATACAAATGTTATGGAAATTTGAAAGATATATATTTATATCGTTATTCCCAATACGACATTTGTTAATCGTAGAATTTGATGTTGAATATAAGCCGATATATTTTCTATTCAGAGCCTTGTATTTAATATCAAATGTGATTTGGGATTGTCGTGAATGGTATCTTTATTAACACTGTTCTTGAACCCAGTTGAGAAAAGATTAAATCTTTTTATTTAGATTTAAGGAAGTGTACCAATTAAATAATATTTAATTGGAATTGAACTGGTATTGATTTTTGGGTTTATTGTGAATAGTGTTTTAAATAACACTTGTTCTTTAACCCGATAATTAATGGAATGTGATTTTGGGTTATCGTGAACCGTGTTTTAAAATGACACTGATCCTTTAACCCAGTTAAAGATTAAAATTAAGTGGAGTTTTAATGAATCTTTAATTAGATTGAAAAGATCGAGAATGGAGTATCACCAGTTTTGCTCCAGCCGATAGTTAAATCTTTAATTAGATTTGAACGTGAAAAGGTAATTGAATTTACCGATAACACCGTGGTGTTAAATTTGAAGTATTACCAGTTTTACTTCATGGGATAGATAGGTTGGGATTGGGAAATAAAATAAATGATTACTTCGGTGTGGTTCACTAATCCCATCTAGTTTGAATTGATATTCAAAGAAGATTAAAGAATAAATTTAAAGAGTTTATCTTTGATAAAATTAATGGGAACCTTTCCCAAAATATAAGAATATTTGAATAAAAGAATATTCTGAATTTGAATGAGGCGTATGTTGTGTTTGTGTAACACGTGTTTATTATATATATACGCGAGTTGTTCAGAAAGACCGGGTTTATCCCATTCTGAATAACTGATTCGACGTGGTGTCGAAGATGAAGACGGTGGTTGAAGACCGGAGGTCTTCACGTCATTTGGGTAATTACTGATGATCTTGATTGGGTTGTACACCCAAGAAGATGGAAACAGTTGGTGATCGTCCAGACGCACTTGGAGATCGATAGATATGCGGGGTACTAGGTGCCTCCGGTTTCGTTCAGACCTAGAACGGACTTGTAAATGGACTGTGTGTCTGACATTGGATTTTAGTCTGTCTGGTTGATTTCTATTAAATATATATCTGTTTGGTGGTGGAGAATTTATTCTCTTGCTTAACGCACTTCTCTGAGACGTACGAGCTCAGGGGTTATATACTGATGGATATCAAACGCATAGAGTGAATTGCCTGTGTGGCATGCCTAAGTGGCGAATGATCAAGGCTTCTGTTGAAAAGCAAAGTCTTGTGATTGATGATCAAAGCACGGCCTTTGTGGCGTAGCTTTGTGTAACGTTTACTTCGCGAGTTTCACACCCAGTATGAACCAAAAACGGGAGAAGGACCTCATGGAGGGCCTGCGTTTCTTCCTAGCTAGAAGTGGCGTCAGTGGTTTTACACGCCCTGACGAGTTTGACTTATGTGGTTGTTGCTGTTGCGAGGCGCCTCGGTTAGATCGGACGATCCGGGTCCGATGGAGCCATTCGTTGGCTCATTTACGCCCCAAAGGGTGGGGAAACGTAGTGTTCAGCCATAATAATCCACATCGGTGGACCAGCCCTGACGATCCAAAGGGTTGATGCGTTCTGATCCTGAGGCTCTAGCTAGGCAGTCTCGAATCGGTTGAGGACTATCTTTTGCCTCGGTTCATAGATGGAAATCCAATTTCCAAATACGTGACATTTGTGGTTTTATTTGTAGAGCCTAGTATGGTGACATAGTGGGATGTGGCGCTTATGCCGTCTATGATTGATACTTATGATTTGAAGTTGTTTTATATACTATACACTTATAGTAATAATAAATGATTTGTTTTAAACGTATCAAGCATTCTTGGCTATTATAAGGTAAAAACCCTATCCTCCGGCTTGCGTTGCATTGTGTGATGGGACCTGGGTCTTATAATAGCTTCATTTTTCTTTATTTAGCATTGCGCCGCTGTTTTATGCACTGGTGTTCTTGGGAGGAAACCCGTTCCGTGTTATACGGCGTGGTCCCTTGATTTACCTAACTTTGAAAATAAAGATTAATAACTGTTTTAGTTCTCACACCAGTCCCATGACTGACCTAGAGTTTATTGTTTTGACCTAAACTCTGGGTGCCCTTATTTTGACACGGGCAGCTAGTAGTTTTGGTTTTGCAGATTTATATTCACAGGATCCTGGTTTACAGCTAGAACAATATCCGGAAAGCTTTGTATCCGTATATCTCCTTCTAGTTGTGTTTTGTATTATTTCTGCTGCGATGTATTTAAATGAAATTTAAATCTCTGATATTTCTGTGTAATATTTATTCATTTATACTCTGCATATTCTAGTATTCTGATGGATTGTTGTAATATACAATGAAATGTTCTTCCGTCTGCGTTCTGATTTGTCGTGTTCTCAAAGCGATCATGCATTTCGAATGGTCTGGGTCGGTTTAGCGACTGATTAGGATCGAGAGAAATTCCTTTTCGTTACATAGTTAGAAGGACGATCCTAACCTATTGGAAATCATCTCTAGGGTAGAGATGGGTATCGATGGAAAGAGAATGATCAAGCAAGGATTTGATCGAGAAGGATGACTTCGAAAGAATGGGGGGCTAGTTGTACCCAACGTAGACGGACTGAGAGATGAAGTGCTTAGAGCATATCATCACTCGAAACTGACTATACATCCCAGTGGTAACAAAATGTGTTGAGACATGGATCAGATCTACCACTAGGAAAGGATAAATAAGGACATTGGGAAGTTTATGTCCAAATGCATGAATTGCCAGTTAGTTAAAGATGAGCAAAAGAAGCCTAGTGGGTTGTTAAACCATTAGAAATTCCTAAATGGAAATGGGAACAAGTCTTAATGGATTATATTGATGGTTTACCAAGGACTAGGTCAGGTCATGATGGTATTTGAGTGAATCGTATACTAGAGGATCTTTTGAGAACTTATTTATTGGATTTTGGAGGGTCATGGGATGGCCATTTGTATCTGGTTGAGTTATAGTTATTAGCCCAGTATTGGTATGGTTCCGATTGAAACTTTGTACGGAAGACCATGCAAGGCACCATCATGTTGGTTGGAGAATGGTGAGAAATTTGAGCTTAGACCAGAAATAGTAAGAGGGACTTCAGGCAAGATCAAGGTTATCCAACAGATAATGAAGACTACCTAAGATAGGCAGAAGACTTATGTCAATAAGAGACGAAGGGATTCAGAATTCTTCGTTGATGACTTGGTGTTCGTCAAGGTCTCTCCATTGATGAATGTGATTCGTTTAGGTGGGAAAGGTAAGTTAGAACCAAGGTTTGTTGGTCCATTTTCAGTTCTCGAGCAAGATGGGAATTTGGCATATAAAGTTGAATTACCAGAGAAGATGGTAGGAGTTGATAACGTATTTCATGTTTCCCAGTTAAGGAAAATCGCGCACAACCCCGATATGATTATTTGACCTGATCAGTTGGTTGCTATCGAAGTAGAACCCAAGGCGGTTGGGAAACGCAAGCCGATTCGTATTGTCGAGCACGATACAAAGAAACTTCGAAGGAAGCGGTGAATCTAGTCAAGGTTCAGCGGGGCGAGGATGAGAATGACTGTACTTGGGAGACAGAGGAGAGCATTAGGAAGACGTATCCAGAATTCTTTGCCTGGTAAGATTTTAAATGTGACTTAGTTTTCCGCATGCTAGGATAGACTTGTTTGTTGTTTTGTATGTTTGATTGTTGTGAATGGTTGGTAGGCATGCAGAATCCTTTGCTTGTTTCTTAGTTAAGGAATTTCGGGGGCGAAATTTCTTAAGGGGGGGGGGGGGGGAGAATGTAACGACCCGCATGCTACGCTTCGAAGGATCGTAGAATATTTATTTCTCTTACATACGAAGTCGTATGGTCATGTAACTTTGGGAGATGACTATTGGGGTCATTTCCCATGTTCATGATTTTTGCCGATTTTTAAATACCGTTTTTGCCCCTAGCTAATCTTGTTTTGGCAATAACTTTTGATTCTAAGGAGTTTTGACCTAAAAGCACTTCCATTAGATCCGGATGATGGTTTATCTTTCCATAAAGTGGTCAGATTAGCCAAACAGACTCACCGTTTGGGAGATATGGCTGAAACAAGGTTTCGAAGGTTAAAAACAGCTTAACCAGGCCTAATTAGAGTGATTAACAGCTAAGCCCATAACCCATTTCGGGTTTAGGGTTATGGGAGGACTGATATGAGTTAGTGAATAGTTCCTATTCATTTTTCCAGCTGCCACAAACATCCCTTGAGCTCTAGTAATGGAATCCATCTTCTAAATCGCTCCCAAAACACCATTTTTACCATTCCTAATCACTAATTAAGCAAATAAACACCAAATCAAGGCGGATTAGCATCAAACCAGAGATAGGGTTGTTGAAATACATTGGGATCCATGTCATACCAGTAGAGTTTCAGATCTAAGAATTTAATTGTGCCTAAGGTGAGTGATTTGCATTGTTTTTCACTAATTATGGCTAATTAGGGTAATTAGCGAAGATTAGCGAAATTATAACTCAGAAAAATCTAGAAAAATTTGTAAAATTCCATAATATTATTTTATGCCTCTGATATGAATTTGGGTTAATTTGGACTAATTTTACTAATCCCGGAATTTAGGGGATTAAGGGGTTATTAGTGATAATTAGCGAAATTTTGCATCATAAAAATCTAGAAAATTTTGTAAAATTCTAAAATATTATTTTAGGGCTCTGATAGAAATTTGGATTGATTTGGTTAAGTTTTACTAATCTTATCATTAGTTGTTGTTAAACATGCTTAAGGGGAAAATAAGGGTTTTTGGGTATGTTTGATCCGTTTTGACATATCATATTGTTGTTTTGCTGTTTGTGGATGTTTCTACATGTTACTATGGTTGTATGGTATGCTTTTTGATTGATTAGAAAAGTTAGATTGGTCGAAAATGTCGTCGAATGGCGTAAAACAGCTGCTGGAAAGAAGTGCAGGAAATTAGCCGAATCGGATCGGATCGAAGGAGGGGAGCATGACCCGACCCTATCGTGGAGCACCACCCGATCTGAACCGCTCGTGGATGATGGCACCGATCCGAACCGAGTAGAGTACGCCGAGCCGATCCTCTTGAGAGGAGGAGCCACGAACTGGTCCATGTGCCATGACCCGATCCGACAGAGGAAGCACGAACTGATCCGATGTGATGATCACGAGTCGACTTAGAGATCACGAATGAAAGGAAGGTGACCACGACCGATCTGCAGCCCATCACGAACCGATCGCGATCCGAACCGAACCAATTTGGATTGAGAAATCCGACCCAACCCGATGTGGATGATCACAGACAGGACTACTTCGAGGAGAACGATATGAAGCATAGTGAAGAGGAGCATATCCGAACCGATCCAGAGAAGACCAAAACCCGAGATGCAAAGGTAGTCCAAGTGGGAAGTTTGTACTCAGGATCCAGTTGGGAACCAACGAGTCAACTACATGAGTTGGGCTTTGCTGCGGGATGTGTGCAAAGGGGTTGTCGGTATTCATAACTTTGGTTCACCACTGAGAGACAGATAGTGGGCTTGTAGTGATAGTTGTACGGGGTTGGACTCCGTCAGGGCCCAAAGGATTAGGTGACCAAATAGTGGATATTGTATGCTTTACGCACTAAGTGAGAGATGTGAAGATGGTTGCTATGTTTGATTGTTTTCCTTCACTATGACATGCACACCCCTACCTCCGTATTCTTTACACCATATGTTAGTGCCACCTTAGAGTATTGAGCGGTATGTTGTGCTAACTCTTTGGTTGCAGGTCCAGGTTCAGTTGTGATTGGATTATACCTATTATTGTTCTGTTTTGTTTTTTATCGCTCATACTAGACTTTTTTCTGACCTAGAGTTTTATGTCTCTTCTTATTACTCTGGGTGCTCCTAAACGAGCAGACTAGAGACAGGTTAGGTGGTATGCATGAGTAGCTGTACCGGAGATGAGCAGGAGGCTCCCACATATGATATAGAGATATTCTCCCTGTGTTGTTGAAGGTCACTGCTTGGGCATTAGTAGTGTACCTCCTACTTTTACTTTATTTTGCTTTAGAGAAAGTTTTAAAGTTGTAATAATGATGTTGGATCATGAGCTGTATTTTGGATTCCCGCTGCTATGATGATGATGGTTTTAGTTTTTAGCTTATGCACTGTCTCGCCTGTTTTATATCAAGTATGTTACTATTATATTTTATTCCATGCGCTATGAGACATTCTACAGGTTTCTTTGTTAGTTCTTTCATCTTCTTTCCTTTCTTTGACGACCGTCCCGTGCTAGCAGACATGTGTACAATGCACTTTCGGAGGAAATGTCGGTTAATGCGGGGCGGGCCGTCAAAGAGAATATCTAAATTAATTAAATTATTAATTAATTTAAATTAAAGAGACTGGTTGGAACTGATTAACAAGTTAATCATGTTTAAAGTTGAAGAAGTCAATTGTGTTAATTGAAAGTGATTATTAAATTAATTTAATAATTTAATGGAGGTGGTTAATGATGAAGGAAACCATTTTCATTAATTATTGAAAATGAATTATTATTTAATTATTAATAATCAAAGTAAATTGGATTATTTAAATTAATTATAGTATTAATTAATTAATTTAAATAGAAGGACTAATTGGTATTGGAGTATCAAGTAATCCATTTTGGGTTGGCTAAGTTAATGGGTTTAACTAAATTTGATTATTAAATTAGTTTGATATATGTGAATTTAATGGAGATTTTTAGTTATAAAGTAAAACCATTTTTATTCTAAAAATGTTGAAATTGATTAATATTTAATAATAATCAAGTGATGAAATAAAATTCAAATTAATAGTGGTTGGTAAAACCATAAGGTCCTGTTTATTTTTAAAAGAAATCTTAAGCGAATTGATATTAATATTAAAATAAGTCAAGTTTTAAATTGAAATTTAAAGTGAATACTTACTGGAATTCTATTGAATTGGATTTATAAAAACCCAAGATTTGACGAAGCGTTAGAACCCAAGTTTATTGGCTATTACAGTCATTGAAATAAATTAATAAAGTTATAAACTTTAAATAGTTCATGAAATGAATGAAAGCTTAGAAGTATGAAATATGAAATGGAAATCGGGATAGAATTCCAAATTTAAGTGAAATGGTTAGACAAGTTAAGAAGTCAATCTAAAGTCGCAAATCTAAAGAAGTGATGAAGTTTTTATTAAGATGAAACTAAAAATAGATTTGAAATAAGTTTAAAGGATTTTAAAAGGTTGAAATGAACTAATGGAATTAAAGGTATATGGGGATTGATTTTAAAAGGAATTGAAAAGTGATTTTTCGTAATTAATGAATGTTTTTGCAACGTTATTTATAAATATACGAAATGTAGAAAATGGGTTTACGTGAGTGAGATTAGAGAATAAATGGAATTGGAAATAGAATATGAGTATTTTTGCGTAAATTGGGGAATGAGACGAATACCTAATAAATGGGATTTTGTGGCAACATTGCCAAAAGGAGTTATAAACTGAGTTATATAGAGAGAGTGGTGGAATTATTTTATATGAATAGAGGAATTTTTCGAACTGAGTTAAATATTAATAAATGGTTAAGGATTTTATAAATGGAAGATTAAGGATTTTATAAATGAAATGTTAACGATTTTGTAAGTGAAAGGATGAATGGTTTTGTAAATGGAATCTGTAATATTTATTTACAGAGATTGAGTTGAATTATTTTAATTAATTTTATGAAATGATATTTAAATAAACGTGGAAATGATTTGTGAGATTATAAAGGAATATAATCGTTTTAAATGGTAAATAGGGATGATGTTTTTTGCTAAGAAATTGGAACTTGTCGTACATTGGTTAAGTTGAGTTACTATCGAGGTGTCAATCTGATGTTGGTTTCGGCCTTCTGGTTCGATATTGAGAGATTTATTCACTTACCAATTTACAATGTGGTGCTAATGGAGGAGAAGTGAAATAATGATCGAATATTCTTGTATTATATAAGAAAAGTGAAATGCTTTTGAAATATTGAATGATATAGAAGTTTAATTAACTACAAGTTAATTAAAGAGGCTAAATGATACTGGGTATTGAATTGGTGAATTCATTTTATTTTTCAGCATGAATGTTTGTTTATTTGATAGTTAAATAACCGACTATCAAATTTGGCCTATACGATTGTTGGTATGGAAACGCCGAGATTGAATTTATATTCAAAAACCATTTCGACCAATAAATACAAATATGTGGAGGATGCTAATCGAGATGGAGAAATTGAAGACCGTAAATCTTCTTGAGCGGAAGAATTATTGTTAAATATCTCTGGCTTAACAATGATTCTGCCGTGATTGAAATCTACCAATTGCAAGGACTACTCGCTACTGATCTATAGGGTGATTCCTAGGATGTAATATGAGAGTGCTTTCGGTTCATCCTGTTCCTGCATCACTTGTATGGACGAAAGTCCGACTGAGTATTTCCTAAAAACCATGTACATTGATTTTTCAAATATACCAAGTTGATGAAAAAGAATGGCCCTTCTTTGACATCCAGAGTATATTTGTGGACGTTAATTAGTGATTTGACGGATCTAATATGGTGGCATTCAAAGTGAATGGTAGTTGGATGTTCTAAAAGGTAACTTCTAGCCTCAAACCTCATCAACCGGGAAATGGTATAAAATTGGGTAGGTCGCATAGCTATGTGGGTCGCATGGGTATGTGGCTAGCCCTAACCGTGGTGATGATATATTTGGTACTCTCAAGAGAAGTGAGGGGCCGGTCATATTTAGCATGGCTTGCAAGATGTTCTTATTGAACCCCAATGTATTCATCTCCAGAGGTACATTGTCGGAAAGGTGGTTGCCTATACCTTGCCATGGAAATCCATTCTCCAATAAGAGCCCGCGGTTATGATTGTATACTATGTATGTAGACCGTGAGAAGCAAGCATTCTACTCGATTGGTATTTATTTGTATTTAGACACTATTATAATATCAGAAGAGATATGGTTTTTAAAAATGTTTTGGGTTATCGTAAGGTAAAAATCGTCCGTATTTATGTGTGGATTTTGTCTTATGGTTATCTTTTTCTTTCGGAAAAGATTTGTTAACTTTAAAATCTAGTGTAATGTTGTTTATAACTTAGTTGCTTTTTCACTCCGGTTCACCAGACTGATCAGATGTTTGTTATGCTCGGGTTAGACTGGGTTTTACAGGTTCAGTTTTGGATGCTACAAATTTCAGAAGACACGCTGGAGGAGTTAAGACGTATTTAATACTATTCCGATGTGTATTGTATATGAGGACAGATTATTATAGCTGTCCAGATGTGTTGATTGTGAGTTTTACTCTGAAAATTTGTGAGTTTTCAAGATCTCAATAAAGATTATTTCTAGATTATATTTTGTTCTGCTGCGATATGAGACCCTAATCTCTGTTGTTTCTTCATATTCTCTTATTCTAACATTTCTTTATTTCTTATCTCACCCTCTAACTTCTTTCTTTTAGCTTTCTAGGTTTTCGACACTTGTGTTTTGGAAAATAATATGGGTTTTATGTATTATTGTCGTAATTCGATAGTCAAATTTTCTGGGATGCTACATAAGTTGAAATCGTTTTAAATGAAGTTATAAACGTTTATAAAAAAGGTTTTGAATAGAAATGAACAAAAGCTATTATATATAGTATAATGGCCAAGTTTGAAGATATTTGATTTTGAAAGTAAAAGGACTGAAATAATATTTCAAATGATAGTTATGAATAATTTATAATATTTATAAGTTATTTTGAAAATGTTTTCAGTTTTATTTTAATTATATAAACCGAATTTGGGCTTGAATAGAACGCGCCACATAGCAGCAGTTCACGAACGTTAACCCGTAACTTTGAATTGACGCAATAGGAGATCCGACCGTCGGTTTCTCCTAAAACCGGAACCGTTGGGTTTGTATTGAAATGAGCTTTCGAATGATAATAAGAGATTTGAAATCCAACAGTTAAAATTTAAAATATACCCAAATTAGTTTTGGAAAAGGTGGCTATGGATGTAGATTGGTAGTCGATATTAGAAACTGACTGAAAGGGCCTTAATAAAATTATTAAAAATATTAATAAATTATGCAAAGTCATAATAATTGATTTGAAATGATTTTGAATGAAATATTCCATACTCCTAAAGATAAAATATATTTTTATCTAATTAAGTAGTTTATCAACTTGAGGAAAGAACTGAAAGAAATTATAATGGTTTTAATATAACCGGAATTTTCCAATGTATAATTGGATTGGATCTAAATGGAAATTATCTTCGAAATATTCGATACTGGATTCCGTGGTTATACGAATATTTTTGAGGAATTTGGAAGATATAGATATCGTTATTCCCAATACGATATCTGTTGGTTTCAGGATTTGATATTGAATATAAGCCGATATGATTTCTATTCAAAGCCTAGTATTTAATATCAAATTGGATTTTGGGTTTGTCGTGAATGGTGTCTTCAATAACACAGTTATTAGACCAAGTTCAGAATGGAATAAGTCTTTTAATTAATATTTAGCGAAGTTTTCCCATATACTCAATCCAATTAGAATTGAATTGAAACTGATTTTTGGTTTATTGTGAACGAAGTTTTAAATAACATTAGTTCTTTAACCCAATTAACAGTGAAGTTATGATTTGGAATTTATAAATCTTTTAATTAAGATTTAATGGAATTTTCCAAAGTAAAGATTTCAATTTAATATTTTAAAATTGGAATTGAATGGAATTCGATTTAATAATAGTCGAGATGAGCTTTTGTGAAGGAAAACCATTATATTTATGGAATTTAAGAGGCTTTTTCATTATTCCATTTTTAGTATTAGTCTTGTATGGAAATTTAAATCGATTATATGCAGATCAAATTTTCCTAAAGATTCCAAATTTAATGGAAGTTGATTTTGGGTTTATTGTGAACTGTATTTTAAATGACATTGATTCTTTAACCCAGTTAAAGACATGATTTATTTCCTAAGTGTGAATAATCATTAAATAATGATTTTTGTAAATTAGAACTAAAATGAAGTTTTAATGAATCTTTAATTAGATTGAAATGTGAATGTGGTAATTAAATTTACCAAATTCAAGAAATGTTTGAAATGGAGTACCACCAGTTTTACTCCATGCGGTGGTTAAATCTTTAATTATATTTGAACGTTAAACGGTAATTAAATTTACTGATATCACAATGAATATTAGATAAGGAGCACCACGATTTTTGCTCCATGGGATGAATAGGTTGGGATTGGGATAATAAAATGAATGATTACTTCAGTAAGGCTCGATGATCCCGAATAGTTTTATAAACCTTAATCTGGTTTATATTGTGAAAAGATAATATAAAATCTTCTGAAATGATTTCCAAGAATATATGAATAAAATAATATTTTGGATTGGAATGAGGTGCATGATGTGTTTATATTTCACATGAATATAAGATACGCGAGTTATTAGGAAAGACCGGGTTTAACCCATTCTGAATAACTGATACGAAAATTAAAAGTCGAAGATTTGAAAACGGCGGATGAAGACCGGAGATCTTCACATCATTTGGATGATTACTGATGTCTTGATTGGGATGTACACCCAAGATGAGGTAATAAGTGGTGATCGTCCAGACGTACTTGGAGATCGACTGGATATACGAGGGCCTCTCTCATGTATTGGATATATAAGACGAGGAATAAGGTGCCTCCAGTTTCGTTTAGACCCAAAATGGACTTGCATACGGATTGTATGTCCAACATTGTATTTCAAGCTGTATTCGTTGATCTCTGCGAAATATATATCTGTTTGGTGGTGAAGAATTTATTTTCTTGCTTAACACCCTTCTTTGAGACGTACGAGCTTAGAGGTTATATATTAGTAGAAATCAATGGTATGGTATGGATTGACAATGTGTCATATTATGATGCAATGATCAAGGACTTTTTTTGAAAAGAAGGGCTTTGTGGTTGATATTCAAAGCACCGCTTTAATATAGCATTGATTTGTTTAGCGTTAATTCGCGAGCTTCGCACCTCGGTATAAACCAAAATTGGGATGAGAACACCAGGGAAATGGACATATGTTTGTTTCTAGCTAGAAGTGATGTCATATTATAGAGCCCAAACATTTTACTTATGTGGAAGTTGGATTATGATGGAAAGAGAGGTACCTCGAATATAGCCGACTAGAAGGCCCTTGATGGTCGACGTACTGACTAGGTTATAGGTCCGATAGGACCGACTAACGTATAGTTTATGGTATTGCCAATCAGTGACGACTGATCGGCCCTGCCGCTAACCTAGGGTTGCCCAGAGGTGTGATCCTGAGGCATTGCTAGTGTGTCTCGAATCAGAAAGGAAGATCGGTTGCCCTTGTTCATAGATGGAATCCAATTTCCAAAACACGAGTTATGATTTAAGTTGTAAACCTATATGGCGACCAAGTAGGATGGGGTACTATGTCATCTATGATTGATACATTTATATTTGAAGTTGATTTTTTTCACTATGCACTAATAATAATAAAAGTTAAATTTCGCGTATCAAGCATGTTTGGCAATTATAAGGTAAAACTCTGTCCTTCGACTTGCGTTGCATTGTGTGATGGGACTTGAATCTTATAATAGCTTCATTTTTCCTTTTAGCATTGCATTGCTTGTTTTATGGTATTCTTGGGAGGAAACCCGTTTCATGTTATACGGCGGGGTCCCTTGATTTACCAAACATTAAAGTAAAGTTAATAACAATTTTAGTTCTCACAACAGTCCCATGACTGACTCGGAGTTCATTGTTTCCCACCTAAACTCTAGATACCCATATTTCCCACATGGGAAGCTAATAGTTTTGGTTTCATAGATATTTCTTTTCACATGATCCTGGATTACGGCTAGATCTATATTCGGAAAGCTTTGTATCCGTGTATTTCTTTCAGTTGTGGTAGTTGATGTTTCCTCTACACATTATATTTATTTATTTTATTTCTGCTACTATGTAATTTATATCTCTGATATTTTTCCGCTATATATTATTTATGTTTATACTATGATATCTTGTAATCTGATGTATATTGTTGTAATAGCAATGAAATGTTCTCATGCTTGTGTTCTGATGAATCGCGTTCTCATACAATCTGCGTTCTCGAATGGTCTTGGTCGGTTTAGCGATCGATTCGGACCGGGCGAAATGTGGTCCATAACATTTCCTATTTGATATGCAAGCCAATCCAGTCCAAGGGAGGCTGAAGAACTGAGGGAATATGGTGTAAACTGCTTCCAGACAGGAATCAAAAGAACCTCCTCACAAACCCGTTCAATCGAACCACTCCGTGAAGTCATAATGAAATGTCTACCACCTATCATGGACGAAGCGGCTTCTAGAACACGTAATCTCTCTTCAGTTGAGGAAAACTTAAGATAATACTCAAGGAAGATCGGATTTGTCAGGAGTTGCGACAAGAAGTGTGCATTTTATAGAATAAGGTTTAGAATCTAGAAAAAATCCTACAAGCTGATCATTCCAAAAAAAAATCCGCTTCAATGTGAATTTTTGGGAGGGATGGAGCCGAAGTCAGTATTTGGAATGAAAAAATCCACTGGCGAGTAATCCTCTGCTACATTGGGCTGAGAGGCAAATAAAGAAGTCCATTTCTTAGGAGGCAAAGAAGTAGGGTTCTTTGCAGCATTATCACAAACAAGAGTCGGGCATTGTTTTGGGGTAGGGGAATTGACAACTGTGGTATTGCACTCCCTCATACAAACTTCCTCAGCCTCATATGCTAATACATTAGCCACGCCAAGTGTAACGGCCCGTAAATCCGTACCAATTTGAGCTGACTAATGTCGTACACATTCAACTCAAAGTGCACGAAAATACAGATCTTTAATTGAAATAAATAAGAGGATGATAAAGATAAGATAGAACTAATAGTATAGAAGAAGAAAAAGATCACAACTGCTATTAAATCAGAGTAAACATGAAACTCATAGCGGAACGAATAAAATTTATTATACAACATATCTTTAAAATACAAAACTGAATTTGTATATACGTACCATATCAGAGTCTAACTCATATACATCACAGCGGAAATAATCTCTAAGTAATTAACAGTGAAGTCTCCTGCTTTGAGCTCCTCCAAGTGTATCTGTAAAAGCCCGAAACACTTGATGGCCCGTACAAATTTGGGCACCCAAGAGTTTAGGGGAAACAAACAAAATAAACTCTGGGTCTGTAGTGACCCGTAACTTTTGATTCCCTCTATGAAATTTCAATTTTTCGGATTCGTTGGAAAGATGGTCTCAATTAGATTCTAATATTTTTGCTTTCGCAAAAATCCGGTTTATTTTGAATCCTGTACATTCAATTGAAATTTGAAATCGAATTTTCGAACTTCCGCGCCATTTTCAATTCCTTTTATAATTAAAATAAAATATTTATATTCTAACGACGATTCAAATAAATATATACGTTCTAATCCTATTCAAAATAAATTTCTCGTCGTTATTATTTAAAATAATCATTTTAAATAATCAAAATTCATTAGAATTGCCAAAATAAAAAATTTAAATTGGCTTGGATTTTCCGGGTTATTACAGGGTTAGTCATGGGACTGGGGTGAGTAAATTCCAACCATATTGTTTAACTTTGAAAATCCTTTTAAAAGAAAAGGATAATAGTAAGACCAACCCACACATAAACATGGACGGTTTTTACCTTACTATAACCCAAATATTTTTGATATCAAAATCCCATGATATTATAATAATGTCGAATCAAATAAATAACCAAATAGCGGAATGCTTGCATCTCACGCTTCACATACATAGTATAAAATCAAAAACCGCAGGGCGCTTATTGGAGATTGGATTCCAGATATGACAAGGTATGGGACCACCTCCCTATTAGTGTACTCTAGAGGGGATACATTGGGATTCAACAAGAACATCCTGCAACTCGGCCCATACATGACCGACCACTCATTTCTCTTGAGTGTATCGAATATATTGCCACCTACAGTTGGGCCCATATAACCGTTATCCAAAGATACAAAAAAGAAAGAAGAACAAATATGAATTTTCTCTAGATGGTGACAATACACCCAAATGGGAATGACCCACATAGCCATGTTGCATGCCCGATTTTTGTCATTTCCTGGTTGTGAGGCAAGAGGCTATGTCTATCTTTTCAGAACATCTGTCCACCGTTCACTTTAAATGGCACATCGTCAAACCCATCAATTCACTAATCGATTTCCATAAATATCACGGGTATAAAAAGCTAAGAGGAACGAATTCCCCCGCCACTAGAAGTAATACCTTTAAGAGATCAATCGTACGTGATTTGATAGGAATACTCTGTCATACATTCGTCCATACAAGTGGTCCTCGGACTGGACAAACAGAAAGCAAAATTCTGGAGCAGAACGACCCCTGCATTTCACTCCATTTTCAATTGTCTTCAGCATAATCTAATTCGCGGTGCTTATGCCTATACAGAGTGGTTTTCAGATAATATATCTAACCGGTCTCGCTGTATTGACAACGATGGTCAAAACACTTTGATAGTCGGTTATTTAACTATTGAAGTAAAAACAAACATCCATTCTAATGTATAACTAACATCATACAATCAAAGACACTTTTTATTTAACATTCGTTTTATTATTCAAATTCCCATATCTTACCAAATATTTTCCAAACCCTGTTTTAGCCTTTTCACACTTCTTGGAAAACATTCCCAGTTATTATAAACTCTTATTCTTCCATGTTCCAGAAAATATACGTTATTAACGTTCGAAACATTTCCATTCTTTTCACATTCTTTATTTTCTACACTTGGGTAATATACCCTATCTACATTGGAAAATATTCCCAATCTCATTATAACATTTTAATCTGCCAAACATTCACTTTTAAAACATTATTCACTTTAAAATGTGAATATCCTCTCTATTATAGAAATCTAAACCCCTTTATCAGATAACTCCATATTCACGTAATACATACCCTTAACTTGTTTACCGAATCTCTTTCATAATCTTATATTCCCATTCCACTTTATAAACTCTGTTTCTAAGTCAACTTCTTGTTAAATCAATATCAAGTGTATAACTAATTATTTATTTCATATCCTATTATAATTTGTTGGTTCAAACTAGATATTAACTATCCTATCAGATTATAATTCCTAAAAATAATTTACTTTAATACATTTGACATCATCGAAATATAGTTCCAATTCCTAATAATGTAATTTAATTCTAATAATATTCCAAACATCAAAATGATGTCATCATTTTCTGAACCGATTCTCCAATTTCTATTTCTAAACTTATGCTTATAAAACAATTACGCTTAAGCTTGGTCAACAATGCTAATTTATCGTTATAGTTCAAAAACATGCAATGCGCTGCTATATTCCGCTTCATAACTAATCTCAACATCTCTTTACGTTACGAACTAACATCATCCCTCGATAATAGTGAAGCCGTTCAAGTTGGGGTATTTTATTTACCTCTTAGACCTTGATCGACAACATTCTTACCTTAGAATAGATATTAGTCTGTAATGCTAACTCCTTATTATTTCTAATCTTAAACAAACTGTATTTCTTGTTTCCTTTTTTAATATAGTTTTATAACGCATATAATTACTTCGAAATCTCTATTGTTTATGGCTATTTTTATTAAATATTAACCCTTCACTTCAAGCTCATTATACAACTCCATTTATAACTCCTTCCCCAAAACTCTTTAACACCCTTTGTCTTCTGTTAATTCTCTTTCATTCGAATTATTTAATTCAGGTAAAACGTCTCATTACCAACTTAATACCATCTTAAATGAATTCCATTTAAGAAATAATTGCTTTAATTAAAATAATTAAATAGTAATTAACTTCATCATTACTAAAATAGCATTTTACTTCATACAGATTGGTTGCTTAAATAAGTAATAACTATTTGTACTCAGTTCCATAATCATTTAGACTTCATTAATTGAAAGGTAATTAATAAAAAAATCATATTAATTTTGATCAATTTCTCGCTAAGTCATTAGCATAAGATTAATTGAAAATCAATTTATCAAATAATCAATTTTCAAATCAACTTAAAACCATCACTTAATTGGTTAACTGATTTTAATTACTTCTTACCATTAGATTAATATAATTAATCTAATTATTTCTAAATTGTTTTTTTAAAACCGATTATCCAAAATATTAACTCGCAGGATAATTATAGCTTTATAAACTTTATTTAAAAGTCAAACAATCATTTACATTTTCTTTATAAAACGAACTATAAATGTTCATAATAGAACTTCTATTATAATTTTAAACATCGTTTAAATTATAAAAATCAATTTTTATAATTTTAACTTCATTGATTTTTCCTGACGGCCAATTAACTTCTTAATAAAAGATGGGTTTGTGGTCGACTGTTGCCACTTTCTTAATCTATATTGTTTATCAAAATAACGTTGAATTTCCGTTCAACATCAATATTCATACAGGGTTTCAATGTCATTTGGGTTCAAACAGTGCATATAAAACAAAAAGTTCATATAAATATTGACGAATCCGGCTGGATTCCTCCAACCGGTTTCCTGCATCCACCGATATTAGTCAACACAATTAACATTAATTCCATACTAGGGAATATTTTAATTGATGGAATCAGTATCCAACCCATGATATGTACAAATGCAATGATATATATATATATATTTCAACCAATTTTATTGTAATCTATCTAAACGACCATCACACAACATTCAACCAGTATTAAAATATAATTATAATATTTTAAAATAGATCAGAGTTAGTGAGTTTACTCACCTTGCACGTTAACCGTTAAATAACGATTTGCGTCAGTTGATTATAGCCGGCGTTCAATTCTGCCATAAATTCAAACGTGCTTCAAAAGAGTCTGAAACAGCTCCAGAACGTAGCCTGCCTTCATATGGGTCCAACAAATCTGACCGTTCACAATTCAAATTACCCCAGCCCAATAACCCAACTTCTACACCGACCCGTTCATGCTGTAGCTTCTTCCGTCGACTATGAAGATAATTTCACCGCTCCATAATAATACCGCAAGCTGCTTTTATTCTTTTCTCTCTTCTTTTATTTTTTTCCCTTTTATTTCTTTTTCTTATTTGGGTGTACCATATATTCACGACCCATTAACTTAAAACCCGATCTGCCGTTTGTTCCTTCGTCCCTTAATTTGAAAAAGCGTAGCCTCCTGTACATGAATCTGATTCTCCAGTTAAACGTTTTCTTCTCTTTTCACTTATGCATGTCACCAAAAATAAACACTACATTGCTCCTTCGCAACTATTTCACTCGTGCATGTCCATCACCTTCTGTCCTCGTTTTCATTAACCTCAACGTCTGTTTCTGTACTGTGAAGACCCGCTGCTGTGAAGACCCAACCATACAAAGCACCTCGCACTCCCTATAGTATTCAACACAACATGCCAGTGATGTTCCCAAGAAATACCGCATCGTTTACATCCAGTATTCGCGTATAACACACCCTTACCTTAAAACGTACCCTGCTGGCCTTCTACTGCCATAAAAAACTCTCCTCTTCGTTTAGCATATTTATTCTTCATTCCTATACCAACCGTGCGCCCTTCTCATCCTTTCCTCAACTCATCTTCCTTCACCTTGTTAAACACTCAGCCATTCTTACCACACAAGACTCTCACATGCGCCAAACTCCATTGTTTCCTCGAGATCTCCACGCATGCTACAGTCCGTGCATCAGTTCACATCTCCACCATTCAGTGTTTTAAACTGCACGTCTTCCAACATATTTCGGTTCCCTTTAACCCACCCTTCTCCTCACCGCACATGAACAACTCGCATGGCCATACTCCTTTACATTGTCTAATATTTTTCTCCTTATCATTTAATACATGCTGCAATAACATGTCAGCTTCCACTTTCAAGTTATTTGTTAACCTTTCTTCTTATTCAAAACACTGCTCCAAACCCTTTCGCTATTAACCCAGAGTTTAAAGGCCTCGTCACCCTTTTACTCACCACTGAATTGAACGAAAACACCACCAAAGTTCTTCTCTTAAACCATTCTACAACTTCATACCAATATGACACGACTCGAGCTCCTCGTTGCAAATCTGACCTCACGTGTGTACATCGCCTTACCGGAGAGCACGCGCAACTTTTCCTCACCGAAAGCCAACGAAAAATTATTAACACAAACTACTCTTCACTGTGAACAAAGCTAAAACCTCCAAAATTAGCATTGATGCTCCAACTCCTGGCATCCTTTAATCCTAGCTATGCTAGAAATACCCTCTGAATAATAACATTTCGAACACATGAAAATGGGTGTTATGTTGAAGAGAAAACAAGAGGAGTTTAGCCATACAGCTTTCGTGATTTATAAGAGGACGGCATATATTTGCTTTGAATTTTCCTTTTGGTTTGATCTCCATAGAAGTTCTTGAACCCGAAAAGTAACAGAAGGAAGAAGCTGCGTTTATATAGGAGTAGAGGCCTTGGCATGCACGAAAGAGATGGATTAGTACCCACGTTTTAGCATATAGGGTAGCTGCAGCCATATACGAGTTTTCACTTCAATATGTGATGTGATTTAGCTTAGGGTACAGTGGTTTGCTAAGACTTTGAAATGAAGTTATAGGGTAAATAGGTACGAAGCTTCCTATTGGCAAATAGGATAGGAACAAAACATGGGTACAGTAAATCTTTGAAAGGAAATAACATAGCAGGAAAGGGTACGGGAAGAAAGTCACTTATTTATTTTATGTTTTATAATTATTTAAATGTCTGAAACTTTGGTCTGAAGTCTTGGTTTGGGTCACGTTTCATTAAATGAGAGGCATGGCGAATAGGAAATAGTATAAGTAGCTTAGCCAATGCATTAGATTAGGGTATGGCTACCTTAATTATGAAAAGAAAAGTCAGTGAGGCTTACCCTCGAAGTAATGCAAACATATTATGTGTTTGATATTGTGAGAACCCGTTACTTCCCCGTGAAGGAAAGAGCGGATACTTTGAGAACAACACACAAATGAACGCAGATGGAAGAACATTTCATTGTTTATTACAACAATTCCATCAGAATACAAGAATATACAGAGTATAAATGAATAAATTACATTCGATAAATATCAGAGATTACAATAAATTACATAGCAGCGGAAAATAATACAAAGCACAACTGAAGGTGATATACGGATACAGAGCTTTCCGGATATCATTCCAGCTGTAAATCAGGATCCTGTGAATATAAATCTGCAAAACCAAAACTACTAGCTGCCCGTGTCGAAAATAAGGGCACCCAGAGTTTAGGTTAAAACAATAAACTCCAGGTCAGTCATGTGACTGGTGTGAGAACTAAAACAGTTATTTAAAACTTTACTTAAAAAGAGAGTAATTCAAGGGACCACGCCGTATAACACGGAACGGGTTTCCTCCCAAGAATACCAGTGCTTAGAATAAACAACGCAATGCTTTTTCGAAAAATGAAGCTATTATAAGACCCAGGTCCCATCACACAATGCAACGCAAGCCGGAGTATAGGGTTTTACCTTATAACAGCCAAACATGCTTGGTACGTTTAAAACAAATCATTTGATACTATAATAAGTGTATAGTGTCAAAACATTTTCAATCATAAATATAAATCATAGACGGCATAAGTGCCCCATACCACTATGTCGCCATACTAGGCTCTACAAATAAAACCGAAATACACGTATCGGAAATTGGATTTCCATCATGAGTCGAGGCAAGGGGCAAGCTCCTCTCCGCTTTCGAGACACTCTAGCAAATGTCTCAGGACTACACACTCTGGGCAATCCTTGGATCTTCAGGGCCAGTCCACACTTACGTTAGTGGATTAGTATTCCTGAACACACGTTTCCCGGTCCTTACAGACCTAAAATCGAGGCGCCTCATCCAACAACCACATAGGTGAAAAGTATATAAATGTCAGGGCTGGTAAGTCACTGACACCACCAAAGCTAGAAAGAAACGTTGTGCTCTCCCCGCAGTCCTTATCCCGTTTTTAACTCATACCGAGGTGTGAAGCTCGCGAATTCACGTTATACACAAAGCTACGCCACAAAGGCCGTGCTTTGATCATCAACCACAAGACTTTGTTTTTCAACAGAAGCCTTGATCCATGCAACTCAGCGTGCCACACAGGCAATTCATGCCATGCGATTGATATCTATCGATATATAACCTCTAAGCTCGTATGTCTCAGAGAAGGGCGTTAAGCAAGAGAATAAATTCTCCACTGCCAAACAGATATATATTTTATAGAAATCAATCAACACAGAATAAAATCCAATGTCAGACACACAATCCTTTTACTAGTTCGTTCTGGGTCTGAACGAAACTGGAGGCACTTTCCTCACATATCCATCGATCTCCAAGTACGTCTGGACGACCACCAACTATTTCCATCCTCTTGGGTGTACGGCCCAATCAGGATCATCAGTAATTATCCAAATGATGTGAAGACTTCCGGTCTTCGACCACCGTCTTCATCTTCGACATATCGTCGAATCGGTTATTCAGAATGTGTATAAACCCGGACTTTCTGAACAACCCGCGTATATAGTAAACAAATGTTACACAAACACAACATACGCCTCATTCCAATTCAGCAGCCACTAACCATAAATCAGCAAGAGAACGATTTCCCAAATATTAACCCCGAAGGTCGAAACCAACATCAGATCAATATCCAGGAAACCATTCTTCTTAACTAACCTACAACTAGTTTCTAAATTTTCTATTCTTAGGGAAAGGTTCCCATTAATTTTATCCAAGATAAATTCTTTAAATTTATTCTTTAATCTTCCTTTGGATGTCATTTCAAACCAAATTATGGTTTTCCAAACTAGTCGGGATTAGCGAACCACACCGAAGTAATTATTTATTTTATTTCCCAATCCCAACCTATTCATCCCATGAAGCAAAACTGGTAATACTCCATATCTAACACCACGGTGTTATCGGTAAAATTAATTACCATTTCACGTTCAAATCTAATTAAAGATTTAACTATCGCTTGGAGCAAAACTGGTGATGCTCCATTCTCGCTCATTTTCCAAATTTGATAATTTAAATTATCAATTTACGTTTCAATCTAATTGCAGATTCATTAAAACTCCTTTTACTGGGTTAAAGAACTAATGTCATTTAAAACACAGTTCAGGATAAACCCAAATCAGATTCTATTTCTTATCGGGTTAAAGAACCAGTGTTATTTAAATCACCGTTCACGATAAACCCAAATCACATTCTATTTCTTATCGGGTTAAAGAACCAGTGTTATTTAAAACACCGTTCACGATAAACCCACAAATCAATTCTATTTAAAACCCATTTCAAATCCAATTTATTTATTTAAAAATAAATGGGTTTTAATTTCAGTTCAAAACTAGTTCATTTCGATAAAAATATATTTTTATCTTTTCAAATGTGGAGTTTTTCATCCCAATTTTTTCCAAATCATTTCTTATGATTTTACACAAATTATTACTATTTTTAATAATTTTATCGAGGCCCGTACAGTCGATTTCCAACAACGGCCATCGAACTGCGCTTACAGCGACATGTTCCAAATTTGATTTGGACGTATCTCCAAATCCAACCGTTAGATTTCAAATTTCTAATATTCGTTAGAAAGCTCTTTACGATACGAACCCAACGGTTCAGGTTTCAGGAGAATCCGACGGTCGGATCTCCTGTAATATCCGTTCGAAGTCAATGGTCGAAATTCACGAACTGCCGCGGCGCGGCACGTTCTATTCAGGCCATTATATTAAATATATAATATATATAATATATATTTCGTCAATTACTATTTAAAACGAACTTTATAAATAGTTTTAAATTTGTTTCAAAAACAATTTCTACTTCCATTTCAAATTCAAATCAAAATTGAATTTTTCCTTATAAATTCGTTTTAAATTCATTTCAATTCAAATTCCAATTCAATTTGAATTCATTATATATTCAATTCAATTATAAAAAACGAATATAATCGATATAAATATCGTTCGCGTCAAAATAGTGCATCTCTAATCAACACGGCTTTATATATTTCAATAATTCTGTTATTCTACTCAACAAATGAATATTTATCCTATTCAATACATGAATCTATATTTTTGTCAACACATGACTAATCTCAACGAATGAGTACTGTCCACGTGTGACTATTTTTGTTATTCAATATATTTTTGTCAAGACATGACTAATCTCAACGAATGAGTACTGTCCACGTGTGACTATTTTTGTTATTCAATATATTTTATAAAATTATGATATCTATCGTTTGATTTCTAATTTGACTCCAACCGTAAATTAGTAAGAGAATGATTCCCTAAATATTAACCCCGAAGGCCGAAACCAACATCAGATCAATATCCCGGAGACCACTCATCTTATCTATTTTCCAATTAGTTTCTAATTTTATATATGATAAAGATATAAATTTTATTGTTAAAATATTTCGTTCAACACATGACTAATCTCAACGGATGAGTACGGTCAACACATGAACCTTTATTTTATAATGATAAAGATGTAAATTTTATTGTTAAAATATTTCGTTCAACACATGACTAATCTCAACGGATGAGTACGGTCAACACATGAACCTTTATTTTATAATGATAAAGATATAAATTTTATTGTTAAAATATTTCGTTCAACACATGACTAATCTCAACGGATGAGTACGGTCAACACATGAACCTTTATTTTACAATATTCTTTTTTTTCTAAATTGGAATGAGGCCCAATCAATTACCATACAAAGTTAATTATATGGATTCCATACAACACATGTATATAATAGCAACGATAAACAATCAACCATCATCCAAAGTGCACTACACTGTATAAGCATCAAATATAGATATCTAACACTTATAACAGCCTGTCAATCAATCGATCGACATACAACTAACTATTGGGGTTAGTGTATGTCATATATTATCCCAATACCCGTGTGGGGTTTCAAATCAACAAACACATATTTTTATTTGTGCAGTTGGGCGATGTGTAAAATTTATCGTCCCAATCAATGTCCTTCAAATCGGTGTACATAAACAAACCGTTCGATTTGTAAATGAATATTTATTTGTTCACGTTCACGTTAAAAATTACATTTTTAACGACCAAATTATTCTATTTGGTTCATTTATTAAATAAAACGATATCTTTATTTTTCTAACTTATTTTAGAAAATTTCGTCGGCATAACGGCACGATACTAGAATCGGGACAAGGCCTAGCCTTATACCCGGTCTAATAATGGCCCACGCCATACACTTATCAATCAAACCAATTTCAATTCACCAAACAACCAAATTTAGATCAAATAATCTAACCAACTACACAACCAAACAAACAAGTCCATGGTCTGTGGACAATGGTGTCGGGTGCTACTAAACACCGTCTGCATCCTAGTATATATTTATAACTAGAAAAAGAAATTTAAAGTGAGAAGTTCTCACCGACTAGCTAAACCAAACACCATGACTCTTCTTATGTAGAAATCTTCGTCGTGCTCGCCTTTTTGCCAATTTCACTGCCCGTAGTCACTACATATATAAAATCACATTTTTATATTGTTGCTATGTATATAAAAATCACATTTTTATTCTACTACTATATAGATAAAAAATCTATTATTATACCGCTGTTCATATAGTAAAGATCAAATCTTTACTATCTATATAATATAAAAATTGTATTTTTATTATCTCTACTACATAAAAATCATATTTTTATTCTTCCTATAATATAAAAATCATATTTTTATTCTACTTCATTCGTCAAAAACCATAGAAGCTTTAAAGCGGAGAAAACTCACTTTTTTTCTAAGGCCCGGATTCACTGTTCGGGTTCCAGAATTTGCAAACGAGCTTCAATCTTCACACCATCTTTTTTCTAGCTTAAACGCGCCATTCCGGACAACTTTCGCCTAAGGGTCTTTTTGCCGGAAATGCTCCAATTCGCCAGAATTCGCAAAAGTACACGAATTTTACCGCTTTTGAACAGCAGACTTCGAACGCGTTTTCCGAGCAGCTCCGAACTCCAAAACACGACTTCCATATAGTCAAATCAAAGAGAATTTCGTGCTCTACAACTTTGGTCTAGAGCGACTTTGGCCAGAAACGCACCGTTTGAGAGATATAGGCCAAAAAAGTCCGGGGTGTTTTGTGCAAAATAGGAATTTTGGTGAAAATGAGTTTTTGATTGTAGCGGGGCCCACGGCCGGAGTTTGGTGGCCAGCGGGCGGTGGCGGGCCTGATGGACGTGGGGGAGGGTGCTAAGGGCGGCGGTGGGGGTGGTGATGGCCGTGGTGGTGGTGGTTGGTGGTTTGGGGCTTAGGGTTTGCAAATGGAGAGAGGAGAGAGAGGAGGAGGAAGAGGAGGAGGAGTGGAAGAGGAGGAGGGGGTGCGGCGGCCTGAGGTGGTGCGGTGGTGGCGGTGGGAGGAGGGGCAGCGGCTGTTTGGGAGCGGTGGCCATTAAAGAGGAAAAATGCAAAAAGAGAAAGAGGAAGAAAGTGAAGAAGAAAAGGAAGTAAAAGTGCTTATATGATAGTTTCTCGCGTATCGCCTGAACGCTAACGATTTCCAATCGCCGTGGATTTCGGACACAAGATAGTAGACGTGAAGACGAGTCCAACGAAACAAGTTTCGTCGAATTCCGATTTCGTTTGACCATCCAAAAAAAATCATAAAAATGCTCAGATAAGCTCTAAAAATGCTATTTTGGCGCACCATTTCTTCTTGCACGCTCACATGCTAACTTCAAAAATCATGCCCTTTTGGATTTAACCATTTTTAGACGATACGAATCCATAAAAAAAACGAAATCGAATTCTGAGGTCGTATCAATAATGTTCCTTTGTAAAATGACTGCTCGTTTTACCCTGAACTGTTTCAGCTCGCACGGCCACATACTAACTCCGTTCGACGCGCTCTTCGGAACTCAACAATGATTTTTCATTGTGAATCCATAAAAATTTATCTCGTCGAATTCTGAGCTCGTATGCAAGATTTCACTTTTTAAGGGCTATGTATTGTTAACCGAACAACTCCAGCCCATAGCCACTATTCCGGATATCGGAATATATCGAAGCTTATACTTTTAGGAGTTCTAAATGGCATTTTGAACTCAATGGAAGTGGTTTCAAGTCCAAATTCATCCATATGCAAAATTTGACTTTTTGGGCCATGTATAATTTGCATAGCGACTATTCTGAATTTTCAATTGGGCATAACTTTTGATTCCCGCTATGAAATTTTGATTTTTCAGATTCGTTGGAAAGATATTTTCAAATAGATTCTAATATTTTTGGTTTCGCCAAAATCCGGTTTATTTTGCACCCGGTATGTTCAATTGAAATTTGAAATCGAATTATCGAACTACCGCGCCATTTTCGATTCCTTTTATAATTTAAAATAAATATTTATACTAACGACGATGTATATAAATATATACGTTCGAATTATATTCAAAATAAATTTCTCGTTGTTATTATTTAAAATAATTCATTTTAAATATTCAAAATTCATTAAAATTGCAAAATAAAATTTTTAAACTGGCTCAGAATTTCCGGGTTGTTACAGATATATTGCAATGTATATAATATATTGCAGTCCAGGTTTTCACATCCTAAGCTTGTTATCTATGTACGTTTCTAGGTCGGCTCATGTTTTATCTTAAATCAAACAGAAACAGTGACTAGGATTGGCGTACGATACTTCAAAATGAATACTTAGATGGTAAGGTCTCTTTTCACTGATGGGAAATAGTATGTTTTATAGTTAGCAAATAACGGTATCTTGCTATGTAACGATTTTGTGCTAGTCTGAGCAGCTACAGACAGAAATTAGAATACGGTTGTGTCGAGCAAGGCACCACGATCCCAAAAATATAATAATATCGGTAGGTTAACTCATATTGTGAAATCCCAAAATGTTGTTACAGGGTGCAAAATATTCCAAATAAAAAGACGCTTATTTTAGGAAATAAAAATTACAGTAAAATTCTAAAAATTAAATTATCACTACGTCTCAAAAGAATCTTGTCTAAATTCGAAACTGATATCTAGTTATATCGAATAAACCATTACGGTCGATATATGATTTCATAGCGACTTTCTGAACATTTGATTTGGATATAATTCAAAATTTATAACGCGAAATCTTTATTTTTCACTTCTGTTAGAAAGATGTAGTTTAACAAATTCCAACATTTCTTGTTTTGAAGAAATCCGACTAATAACGGGTCCTGTACACTCAGTTGAAGTTCAGAACGTTAAATTACGAACTGCCGCGATATTACGGGCTCTATATATGTTTAATATATATTTTTATATGTTCAACTTCGTTTTAATTAATATATAAATCCACTTATATTACAAATTCAATATTTAAACTGATTTAAATATTTAAATACAAACCGGTAAAAATGTGGGATGTTACACCAAGCCTAAGGCCAAGGCCATAACGTTCACAACCATCACTAATATTACCCAAATCAACATTACCCATATTTTGTAACATCCCGCATATTTATCTATTATTATTTGAATATTTAAACTAGTCTAAATATTCAATTCGTAATATAAATAGAATTTTATACCAATTTAATCGAAGTTGAACGTATAAATTTATATATTAAATTTAAATGAGCTCGAAATGGCGTGGTAGTTCGTAATTTACGATTTGAAATTCAGTTGAGTGTACGGGATTCGTTATAAACCTATATTCGCTGAACAAGAAATATTTGAATTTGTTTAACTGTAATTTTGTAATAAAAGAGAAAAATTAGAATTTCCTATTTTATATTAAGTGTTATGGCCAAATCAAATTTTAAAATAGTCGCTATATAATCGTTTATAAACAATAACGATTTATTTAAAATAATAAATCGATTTTAAATAAATAGAATATTGGTTTAACGTGAAAATAAAATATTGAGTTCAAAATTTCAAGTTAGTTTTATTTTGGAAATTATATGAATTTGGTTTATATATGTATAATAATAATAATAATTTATTTGAATGTTTATAATCAATTGAATTTAATATTAATTATCAATTTAAAATTTAGATCTTCTGTATATGGTCGAATTAAACCGTGTAAATTATTCCAGTGTGTGCAGAATGGGGACAGGACCGTAGGAATGTCTTTTGTCGCATTCAAATAGGGGTTCAATATCGTAGGATATTTTAGTTTAAGGCATCGTGGTAAATAAATTGAAATATAAATAAAATTATAATATAAAAATAAGAGACGACCTATATATCTTAACACAACTATGCTGTAAGCTATTTCCGTCCTCTCTTTTCACCTTTACATCCGATTTCTTTTCATTCTCCCCGAAATCTCAAAGACGGTATGCTGTAAACCTCTCTTCAATTGCAAGCCTATTCTTCTATTGGAAATATCGTCTGAAATCTATCCGTAGGCTCAGCATCATCTCCTGCCATTCAAGTAGAATGTAGTTCCTTCCACGCCAAGCTTCATAGCCACGGTACGCTATGATTTAAACCTATCTATACCAATCGATAATGACGTTGTCCCTACCATTCTCCTGTTCGCTTCTATAAAGTGAGTGTTGCCTTCCATTTTTCTTCAAAAATGAAACCAACAAGAAACAGTTCCACTCATTACTTCGCTCTCTTTCTTCTCCACTCAATGAAATCCCTATTCGAAACCAATTCAAACTATTTCCTCTTTTCTTCTTTTTACATTCATTCACGAAATCATTTCCGACAAATAAACAAAATAAATTGTAAATAGAAATCGTAAGTCACTTTCAGCATCATGATAAAACCACCATGTTCGATGAAGCTCGATAAGGTGCTAAAATTGTTTGGAAGGGTGCGATAGTCGTTTGAATGGAAAGCTATACAAAGAATTGGACGTTGTATTCACCGCGATTGAGTAACGCATTCGAATGAGAGGGTTTCAATACTGAGTTGAACTGGGGATCCGATTGGAACGGTGCTCGTACTCGAGTGATTTGGGGACAAGGGACATGAGCATACGATGTTCTGGTGATTGAACAGTGGAGATTTGGAAGCTCGAACCGTGAATTGGAGGAAGGCCATTTTGATTTCGGAAAGGTGGAATACCTGTGCGATAATGGTTTCGGTGGTATTCAATAGGGTTGTTGAGCGATGGATGTTGGAAGTATGGAGCGAGCGTTGGATGTAAAACTGGGATATGTGAAGTGACTGGGAGGATTGGGTTTGGCAAAAGGAGTTTGATCTGTTTTTGTGTGCGCAATAAGGATTTTGGATCTGCAGTTGAATGAGATGGGGAAGTTTGGGTTTGTTCCTCTTTTGGGAAGATGATGCGCGCTTAACTGGTAATCGAACTGTCAATGGAGAGTATTCGGGGCCGTTGAAACTGTGATGTTTGCAGTAATGTGCAGGGGTTGATCCGACGAAATTGATGAAGGGATGATGGCAGTTTTTGGAGTCAGTCGGAGGTTTGTTTTGTGAATTGGTCGAACATAAGGCATACAGTTATTTTTAATTTAATCTAAAAATGCATAGAATAATTTATTTATGTTGTAATTATATTCAAATAAATTAATAGTTAATCATTAATTAAAAATAAATTGTTGGTGCTAGATAAATTAATTTGAGTCAATTCAAGTAGACGCGACGATACAGAATTTAATCAAATATTCGATAACGAGAAATCGAGGTGAGTTAAACTCACTCAGTTAATTGTTGGGAACTATTTTTAATAGTTCAAATTTATTTTATTGCTTGCTGGCTGCTAAATTGATTGATATAAAGTGATAATATTATATGATAATATTACATAAAAATAATATTGGTGATTGGTGATTGGATAATTCCCGCATGACCATTAGCGGATGCCCGCAGTACCATTAGCGGATGATTTCCCTATGCGCCCCATAATATATATAGTGGATGACCTTCTATACCGCGATATCTTGCCACGAAGCAGGATGGGTATTATTATTGTTGACTGACATCTGTAGATGCAGGAAAAACAGGTTGGAGGGATCCCACTGGATTCCTCACATTTAAATTATTGTTTTCACATATATACTAATATATGATGTGTTTTATAACCTGTGATAGCTTATGATATGTTTGAATGTGTTAGTAATGCCGAATGTTGATTTTGGATATTTTAAATATCCTAAATAATAATAATATATAGATTTCAAAACAAAAATTGGAATATAAGAAGAGTTTTAGAATATTTATTTCAAATGAAAATGGTTACGTAGAATCCAAATTAAATAGAATTTAAAAACAAATATTTGTGTAAATAAATATCGTGAAGAAGTGAATTTATAAACGACATTATAAGAAGTGAAAATTTTGATTTAGGAATTTAAGAAAATTGCGGAGTATGTATGAAGTTGAAAAGAAATGGGAATCGAGAAAAAAAATCTATTGTTTTAAAATAGATTGAAATTTTCCCATTCGCAAGGGAAAATATTTATTTGTAAATAGATATGTTCATTGGAATTCGAATTATAAATAATATTTAAAAGGAAAGTTTATTTTAAAGCAAATGTGTTAATGAGGCGATTTTGTAAACAAACATTTATATAGTAATGAAATGATTACCATTTGAAGATTTGGGGAAAATATGGTTTGGAGAAGAATTTGGAGGAAAGGTGGAAGTCGAATTTATATTTAAATGGATTGGAATTTTCCAATGGCAAGGAAAATTATAGAAGAGATTATTGAAATAAATCTACAATTAGAAGTTATAATTGGGATTTGGGACTTGAAGTTTCAGATATGAAATCAGGATCACTAAATAAGTCGAGAATGGATATTGTTTTCAGGTAAGGTAAATAGGGGCTAATGCAACCGTTACAAATGTAATTTTGTTGGAAGTAAATATTTTTAAATTTCTAATTTCTAATTGAATTTAAGTCGAACTGATTTGTAACAACCCGGAAATTTTGAGCCAATTTAAAATTTTATTTTGGCAATTTTGATGAATTTTGAATATTTAAAATGAATTATTTTAAATAATAACGACGAGAAATTTATTTTGAATAGAACTAGAATGTATATATTTATTTGAATCGTCGTTAGAATATAAATATTTATTTTTAATTATAAAAGGAATTGAAAATGGCGCGGTAGTTTGATATTTCGATTTTGAATTTCAAATGAATGTACAAGATTCAGAAAAAACTGAATTTTAGTGAAACCAAAAATATTTGAATCTACATGAAAATATCTTTCCAAAGAATCCGAAAAATTGAAATTTCATAGCGGGAATCAAATGTTACGTCCAGTTGAAAATTTAGAATAGTCGCTATGGAATTCTGGCCCTTAAAAATGGAAATTCTGTAAACGACCTCGGTTTTCGATGAAACCACTATTGTTGGATCCGGGATGTCAAATTATTGCTAGGTTTCAAAATTCATAATTTTTTGAATCAATATGTGAGCGTGGCGAAGTAAAACATGTTTTAATAGTTTCAATCAATTTCGATCGACCAGAAAATGGCCATTTTTCAAACGGTCTCAGAATTTGACGAAATTAGCATTGTTAGGACCGTATCGTCAATACGAAGCTAGAAATATTTTTTTGGAATTTTTAGAATCAGTATGTGGCCACTGTGAATTGAAATGTACGTTCAAATTGAATATATACTGATATATATTTCAAATTTAATGAAAACTGGTCATAACGGCCGAACTGGCTCACGATACATATACCATTGTGTTCGGAATAGGGGTAATTAGCTATGGACGACAGTCGATGGGTTCAATTTTGAGTTCGAATTAAAAGGGTGCTTTTAGGAGAGAATTAAAATAAATTAATTAAATATTATATATATATATATATCCCTCGCCTAAACCCGTCTCTCCCTCACCTGTTGAACAGAAATTAAAGAAAAATGACGAGGATTTCCCGTCGTTCTCCCTCCACCGCTGCTGACAGGCATCGCCGCCCCCCTGCGCCGCCTCCCCATGTCAGCCACCGCCTCATAGTCCTCCATTACACCCCCTCTGTCCTCTTCCCCGTTTCTACCCACCACCGACCCAAATCGTCCCAAACCTCACCGCCACCGCCATCTCCGGCCAGAGCCGCCGCCTAAAAGGATCTCCGAGCCTCTACCGCCAACTACAGCCTCCGGCGCCGCCCTATACCCCTTCTCTCTCCGTTAAAGCCCAAAAACCCCTTTCTTCGTCGCTCTCCATCACTCGAGACAGCAGCGCCGTGCCACCGGAGTCCGCACCCACCAAAGCGCCTCCTCCTCCTTCGATCAAAGCCCTAAGACGAGTGAGTTTTTTTTAACTTCATTTATTTATATGGAATAAAGACATGATTTTGATACGGTAAACGTTGAATTAAAGATACGATTTTTATATGAATGAAATCATTTTAAAGAAACGATTTTTATATGAATTAAATTAGTTTGAAAGACATGATTTTATCAAGTAGAAAGAAGTATAAAAACATAATCCTTATATTGAAAGTAGAGTTATAAAAATGTGATTTTTATCTATATAGTAGCGGTATAAAAATGTGATTTTTATCTATAAAGTAGCGGTACAAAAATGTGATTTTTATCTATATAGTAGCGGTATAAATATATGATTTTTATCGTATAATGAAAATATTTTTAGTAAGTTAAAAATATGATTTTTAACTAGAGTACGACATGAAAATATTTTGAGAAAGGTAAAAATAGGATTTTTAGCCTATGTACACTATTAATAAAATAGTCATATTATGAAATGTCTTTTAATTCAATAAAAATATGATTATCAGATTATATAGGCGAGCACGGCAAGATTTTCTACATATGAAGAGTCATGGCGTTTGGTTTAGCTTCTCGGTGAGAACTTCTCACTTTAATTCTTGTTTTCTAGTTAAAATTATATACTAGGATGTAGACGTTGCTTAGCAGCACCCGACACTCGTTGTCCACAGACCATGGACGACTTGTTTGATTTTGTGTGTGATGAAAATTGATTGTGATGTGGAATAGATGAAAAAATATTCATGTGTTGAATAAAATAAATATTCATGAGTTGAAATAAATTATTTATCGTTAAAAATATAAATTTAAAGTGAATGTAAATAAATAAATATTCATTTACAAATCAGACGATTTGTTTATGTACACCCATTTGACTGATATTGATTGGGACGATAAATTTTACACATCGCCCAACTGCACAAATAAAATTATGTGTTTGTTGATTTGAAACCCCACACGGGTGTTGGGATGATATTTGGCGTACACGAATACCAATTATTTAGTTGTATGTCGATCGATGGGTTGACAGACAGTTGTGTGGTGCACCCTGGATGATGGTTGATTGTTTATTGTTGCTATTGTATACATGTGTTGTATGGAATTCATATAAATAACATTATATGGTAATTGATTGGGTCTCATTCCAATTTAGAAAATAAAGAATATTTTAAAATAATATTCAGAACAGGAAACTAAACATTCATGTGTTGAATAGCAAAAATAATCATGTGTTGACAGTACTCATGTGTTGAGAACATTCATGTGTTGAAACTATTCATGTGTTGAACGAAATATTTTATACAATAAAATTAACATTTTTATTGTAAGTAAGAATAAATAAATATTCATGTGTTGAATAAAATATACATTGATGTGTTGAAGAAGATATTCATTTGTTGAATAAAATAACGAAGTTATTGAAACATATAAAGCCGTGTTGATTAGATTTGCGCCATTTTGATGCGAACGATATTTATATCGATTTTATTCGAAAATCGAAAAAGAAGTGATGTCAAAATATAACGTTTTGAATATATTATCATTTATATATTAATGATAAGGAATCTTCATTTTTGATTTAAAATTGAATATGAAGTTGAAATCGTTTTTAAAACGAAGTTAAAACGGTTTATAAAATACGTTTTGAACGGAAATCGATGAAATATATATATTATATATATTAATAGCCAGAATAGAACACGCCGCACTGCGACAGTTCGCAAATTTCGACCATCGAGTTCAAACAGACATTACGGGAGATCCGACTGCCGGATTCTCCTAAAACCGGAACCGTTGGGTTCGTATCGAAAAGAGCTTTCCAATGAATATAATAGATTTGAAATCTAATGGTTGGATTTAGAATTATATCCGAATCAAATTTGGAAAAGGTCGCTGCAAGTGTAGTTCGATGATCGCTTAGGGAAATCGACTGTACGGGCCTTGGTAAAATTATTAAAAGTATCCATAATTTGTCAAAAATCATAATATATGAATTGGAAAGAACTGGGATGAAAAATTCCACATTTGAAAGGATAAAAATATATTTTTATCGAAATGAACTAGTTATGAACTAGAATTATAATCCAATGTATTTGAATAAATAAATTGGATTTGAAGTGGTTTAAAAATAATCAGAATTTCCAGTATACGTTGGAATGGATTTGAATTGAAATTATCTTCGGAATATTTCGATGTTGGATTTCATGATTGTACAGACATTGTGGTGGAAATTTGAAAGATATGTTTATATCGTTATTTCCAATACAATATTTGTTGGTTTCTGAATTTGATATTGAATATAAGACGATATATTTTCTATTTAGAGCCTTGTTTTTAATATCAAATGGGATTTTGGGTTCGTCGTGAATGGTGTCTTAAATAACACTATTTTTAACCCGGTTTAGAAAAGAATAAATCTTTTAATTAAGATTTAGTGAAATTGTCCAGTTAATTGGTATTTAATTGGAATTGAATTTAAATTGGTTTTTGGGTTTATCGTGAGTGATGTTTTGAATAACACCTGTTCTTTAACCCGATTAACAATGGAATGTGATTTTAGTTTTATCGTGAACCGTGTTTTAGATGATATTGGTTTTTTTAACCCAGTTAAAGACAAGATATTGATTTTTGGGAAGATTAAAACTAAGTGGGGTTTTAATGAATCTTTAATTAGATTGAAATGATCGAGAATGGAATATCACCTGTTTTGCTCTAAGCGATAGTTAAATATTTAATTAGATTTGAACGTGAAATGGTAATTAATTTTACCATAACACTGTGGTGTTAGAAATGGAGTATTACCAGTTTTGCTCCATGGGACGAATAGGTTGGGATTGGGAAATAAAATAAATAATTACTTCAGTGTGGTTCGCTAATCCCGACTAGTTTGGAAAACCTTAACATGGTTTGAAATGATATCTAAAGGAAGATTAAAGAATAAATTTAGAAGAATTTATCTTTGATAATAATGGGAACCTTTCCCTAATAATGTGAATATTTGAATAAAAGAATATTCTGAATTGGAATGAGGCGTACGTTGTGTTTGTGTAACACTTGTTTATTGTATACGCGGGCTATTCGGAAAGGCCAGGTTTATACACATTCTGAATAACGGATTCGACGATAAGTCGAAGAAGAAGACGGTGGTTGACGACCGTAGGTCTTCAAATCGTTTGGATGATTATTGATGATCTTGATTGGGCTATACACCTAAGAGGAGGAAATCAGTTGGTGATCGTCCAGACGTACTTGGAGATCGATGGATATGCGAGGAATAAGGTTCCTCCAGTTTCGTTCAGACCCAGAACGAACTTGTAAATGGACTGTGTGTCTGACATTGGATTATATTCTGTGTGATTGATTTCTATTAAATATATTAATATTTGGCGGCGGAGAATTTATTCACTTGCTTAACGCCCTTCTCTGAGACGTACGAGCATAGAGGTTATATATCGATAGATAACAATTGCATGGCATGAATTGCCTGTGTGGCATGCCTAAGTGGCAGATGATCAAGGCTTTTGTAGAAAAACAAAGTCTTGTGGTTGATGATCAAAGCACAGCCTATGTGGAATAGTTTTGTGTACAGTGTTAGACCAAAAATTGGCTCTAACACCCAAATTAGATATGAATTCAATGAAATAGAATCAAAAAGCAATAAAGAACACGCAATTTATAGTGGTTCGGCGTTAACAAGCTTACATCCACTTTGTTTCCTTTTAATTAATGATTTGAATACAAATACAGCAATGATTCTCACTCAACCTCACAATTACAATGCATAAACTCACTCAAATCTCTCAAAAATGGGCTTTAAGAGATGATTTTGATCTGAATATGATTGTAGAATTCAGCTATGGAGTAAGTATGGACTGAGAATTTTCCAAAAGATCCCTTCAAATGACTCTAGGTGGTGTATTTATAGGTGAAAAATCTCCTCGAACTGGCTCCGGTTCGGAATTGCGTAGCATCCATCCCTTAAGAGTCGGGTTCGGTGACTCCAAGATGGCTACAACGCATTGATTTAGTAGGAGATCATGGGATAAATAGTCAGATCTTGTCCGTGTCCTCAGGGGATATGCGCAGCAACGATTACAAATTCAGAGGAAAACAGTGGTTCGGATCGGGGCCTCCGATCCGATCCGGTGATGCAACTTGTTGTCCTTTGATCCTGCTGACGTACTCATCCAATATGAATCGATGGGATAGCTTGCTTTCTTCTGATGCCGCTGAAGTGTTCCTCCGATCTGAACCGTCGAAGCCACATACTTTATGATGTTGCTGCCATAATCTTCCGATCCGATGTAATCTCTGCCTTCTTGATCGTTACTCACCTCCTGCGCTATCTTCCTCCGATCCTATCCGATTGGTGTCTTTTTCACTATTTTCTCATTGTGTCTAGTTCACAAAGTAGGCTAACATTTTCCCCCCTCGAAGTACACTCTTATCTGAGAAAAAGTGTGCTTCGAAGCAATTCACGAAATATCTTTTGAACTAGAATCATTCAATGATCGCCTCCATTTACTTGTAGTGTTTTGTCACTTCATAACTTCGTGGCTTTTTCTGCTTATATATATCCATAATCCATATGAATTACTTTCTTCATTTTCAAACAACTTTGAGAACTTTTATTTAACGTCTAGTGATTCTTCTAGGTAAGCTTTTTCTTTACTTTTCCTCAAATTCAGCCTTCATGATAAGTCTATGAGCATAACCTTCTTCGGTTCGGGTCCCGATCCGAACGGGTTTCTTTTCTACGCTGCTTATCAATGGGCTAAAAGGCCATAGTTCCTTTGTGGGCTTGACTTCCGGTCCGATCAGGTCAGTGGAAATTGAGGAAATCGGGAATACGAGTAGTCACCGTAGCTTTGTATAAATCTCTCCCCCATCTTCTTCTTTCATTATTCTCGTCGATCAGAATTCACACCAAAACCCTAGAATTTCAAAGGCTCCGAAACTTTTCTCGTTCTTCCTTAAATCAAACAAATTGGTAGGTTAAAAGCTCGAATTACTTTACTGTAATCGATTTACGTTTATGGCGAAACTGGATAATTCGATCATGGCGTTGCCTGATTTGAACGCCTCGGCCTCCTCTCTTCTCGCCATCGTCGTTGGTGGCTCTGTCACCACTTCGAAGCATGGAGAGAGATAATTAGGGTTCTATAGTAGGCTTGAGCACGTAAGTGCTTGGCTTCGATTGGGTTTTGTGAAATCGAATCGGGTTCAGTGTTGGTTCAACGAGGTAGAGAAGGAAGGAGATGAAGGGGAAGAGAGGAGCTGGGATCGGTTCAGATGAAGAAGCATTGAAGTGAAAGAAAAGGAGAGGTGTTCACATAAACGGATCAGGTTGGGGCAAAAGAAAAAGCTAAAAAGAGGAAACGAAACCCACTTAGCTGGATCAGATGATGTTTACAAGACCGGTTCGGGTCAGAGCAGAGAAAGGTAAAGAAGAAGGGGAAGACCAAACTCAACTGTTCGAATCGGATGGTAATAAGAGACAAAGAAAAGAAAAATTACTCAAACTGATCCGATCCGCTCCGAAAGCCTACATCTGAGCCGATTCGGTTTAATTCACTATCCGATCGAAACATGACTTTGCCCTCCGATCCGATCCCAATGCAGACGTCCGAACCGAACCGAAGCAGCCTAACTTAATGTGCAAAAAAAAAAATTCAACTCTCTTAATAAATGCTTGACATACCCTTCAACTTGATGAACAATTAGGATAGCGCCTTTTGAACATGACAAATATCAAGAATCATTCTGAACATTATTGCTTCTTTGGACCTTTACATTATGCTTTCATGTATTTACTTTGCATCTTTGTCACACGTAGTACACACTTTAGTTCACATACACACGGGGGACACGGGCAACTTTACTCTAATCCTTGCCATTGTTTCTTCTATAGTCTTGCGATCATGGCCGAGAGACGTTCTTCTAGATTAACGAAGAAGACGGAAATTGCAGAAACTTCTGAGAAATATACTCTCGATGACATATCTTCCTGTTCAGACCCTGAATGGGACGATGAGGGCCCGGATTATGAAATAGGAACGCATAACAACGAAACATCTTCGGATAGCGAAGCCTCTCTGGGCTATGAGGAGGAAGGAGGGATTGGAGATTACCAAGCCCCTGACGAATTTGAGTCTGCTATTATCTTGGAATCACCCATGGACTCTGTTGAATCAACGATCGACGATGATAGACTTGCTCGCATATGTCTAAAGCACAGTATACTCTGGTGCCGTCGAAAACTGACCGTCCTCATAGTCCTCCAGAAGGATTTATGGCAATCACCCGATTGATGTGCATGGTTGGGTCTATTCCACCGTTTTCTCCTTTTGTTGTCGACTTTCTAAGACAGATGCGAATTGCCTCCATGCAGCTGCATCCCAACTCCTATGCTTACCTATATACCTTATATGTAGCATACTGCGAGATTTTAGGTACCGAGCTCACTTTCGATGACGTTCATTTCTTTTATAACTTCAAGCATCGGACTCGAGAAACTCCTTCTTTCTCTTACTTCGAATTATTCCCAAAAAGAAAAATAATTTCAGCACCGTTCAGCAGCAAGGCCGGCGATTCCAAGCTGGAATGGTTTTACATAAGGCAACAGCCGGGATGTGCCAGGAGATGGACAAAATCAAGTAAAGCATTGGTTTTCTAAATCTCAACTCTGAATGTTCTCGCCAACACATTAATCCGTTTTCTTTTTGTTTGCAGTTGATAATCCAAAGCAAATATCGGGTCAAGTGCACTTTGATCGGATGCATCGCTCCTTAATGGAGACCGAAAATTTCTGACCATCGATGAAGTCCTTAAGGATAAATACCTTCATCATCACGGGCTATTGTCGATTACCCGTAGCATAGGTCACGGGTCGGGTCCATATGTATACATCCCTCAAGTGGTTGTAATTCCAGGAATGGGTGAGAGCTCGAAAAGCCCCACAATGCCACTTCGAGCTTCACCTTCGCCGTCTTCGACTCAAGACGATGAATTGGCCAACATAGCCGAAAAACACCGAGTAGGGTACATCGGCCCTGGGGATGCTATTTCTCCTGATAAATCACTATCTCCTAAAGAACTGCCAACAGACGCTTCACAGGGAGATGCTCCCAGTACTGATGATCCTATATTTCGTGGTTTGGAAGATCTCCCCCTACCTGAAACTATCTATACTTCTGAGGATTTTGGCACAAATCCTTTAGTTTTTACTTCTTCAGAGGAGACTACTCCTGTCAAGGCCAAAGAGCCCACTCACACTGGCTTGGCTTCGGACTCGGGTTTGTTGGGAGGCACACCACTTAGGATGCACTTAACACAATAACACCACACTTCACAGCACTTACTTCTTATGAGAATGCTGATTCTGAATTCCACATACATTGTTGTGCAGGTACAATGTATCGTGCTCATTATGACATCAGGAAACTACGTCGCAGCATGACCATACCCCCTTCTGACGTTGAGCATGATCGCCGCGAAGGAGGGGGTAGAGAGGATAGAAGGCCTCATGACTCTTATCAATCGCGGACCTCGCGTTCTCTCTCCCCGTTCGGTCGGATCCAGAACGATACAAAAGCTACCAAGGTCGTCGAGGAGGAGATGCATCGCAGTCAAAAGATCAAACTTCTCCTCAAGAAAAATGCAGTAGGGAAAGGAGCCCGCCGAAAGATACCGACTCACGAGGCAAGCATAAGGTTTCTGCTAAGCGGCCTAGGAAGGGTGAGGTGGCCATTGTGCCCGCTACACATAAGGACACCGAGCTAACATTCCCCGCACCTCCGCCATTGGATGCTGAAGCTAAACTTAAGCGAGCATACCTAGAGGAGCAGTTCCCCGAACACTATTTTGAGAACTTGACTTTCTTACCTGCTCTCGAGCCTATTTCCTCGAGGTGGGCAGACGAGGCCAAAGAGAAGATTGACGCGGTCGAAAAACAATATTCGGAGATGTTCAAGTATTCACGTAACCTCTCCAGAATCATCCGAACTCTAATTACGGATACTAACTCAATGAAAAAGACTGCGGAAGCTGACGCAAAAGCCTTGAAAAACTTGGGGAAAGACCTTGAGGATACACAGGCCCAACTTGCCATTGCTCAACGGGATGCTGCCAACTTCAAGCAGCAATTTGAAGAGCTACAAAAACGTTATCATGACTTGCTCGAGTCTCATAGTCAAGAGCGCTCGGAGTTGAAGAAGCAAGCAGAAGATGCTAAGTCGGATAACGCCAAAATGCAACTTGCTCACGCTGCTCTTGAGCGAGAAAAGGCCGAGTTAGCGAGGAAGAATGCCGAATTGGAGAAGAAAAACGCTGACTTGGCTTCCAAGTTGATGGAGGCCGAAAATAGGGCTGCCCTAGCGGAGGGTAATGTTGAAAGTGTTAATAAATCCGCCGAAGAAACCCGCAACAGTTGTCAGAGGCCCTGGAGGATGTGCAGGGTTTCGGCGAGTAAATGATCGTATTTTTTGTGCATATAATTCGTCATCGAAACATCTCTTGGATCGAAGATTTTCCGAATACCTTGGTTCACGTGTGGAGCCAAATTAATGAATGGGAGAAGGAGGAACTCACGGTAGATTCCGTCGATGAAGACAAGCTCATGGAATAATATCTAAGAGATGATGAGCCGGCACGTCTGGCTGAGGGGCGTCACCTCATCGCTGCTGCCATGGAGGAGGAAAAGAGGATGGCCAAACAAAAGCGTATCTCCGAGGCTGGTTCTTCTTCTACTGCTGCTGAAACTCCTGAAGTTGAGGGATACGATCCCGAAAACCTGGAGATCCCTCGAGCATCTCTTTTATCTCCCATTCCCGAGACGGCAGTCACTCCAGCTGAGAAGTCATCGAAAGGTATTTCTACCTTTCCACCCTAATTCGTCAAAGCTGTCTCCACTTTTCATCACATAATTGGGCAATCAATGAAGGATCCTTTATTTCCTCCTGAGTTGATAACTGTTGCTTCTCATTCTGTAGGTGTTGAACCGTCCGAGAAGACAGACGTGCCTCAGGGAACCACCACCGGAGCAAAGTCAGCGGAGAAGGCTGAAGGAGGAAAGGATAAGGCTGATGCTCCTCACGATGATGAGATGATTAAAGCCTTGAAAGATGATGGCAGTAACGAGGGGCATGAGGAAGACCCTTATGTGGCTATAGTTGGGGACCCAAAAAGCGCTGATGACATCACCTTGGCTGAAATGAAAGCCGAACAAGACTAACGTATGTAGCTAAAGGTTGAAGACTTAGATCCCGAAAGCCTTAAGCCTCTTGCAGTGGTGGACCCTGGATCAAAGTTAGTTTTTAAGCTTTCAACTAGATCTATCACAGAAGAGCTTACTAAAAAGTCTTCTCTTGATTCCAGCGTTCCATCTCCTGGGAAAAAATCAACTGATTCTAGCACTTTGGCTAGAGGGGAAAAAAAAAGTTGAAACGCATTATGACCGAAGCTGAAAAGGAAGCTAAGGTTGCTCAGAAAGCCACCAAAAAATCCAAGTCTGACCCGAAGCCTAAATGATAAAGTGCTTTGTTTTATTTTGGCATTTGATTGGTTCACAATTGTTGTAGCGAGTGCGACCCTCACATCTTCCTTTTTGCTTGTTTTTCTTGTACAAACTTGTACGTTTGTAAATAAAAATAGTCTATTTCCTACAATGTCTGACAGTCGTTAGTTCAGTACTTGAGTAAAAATACAACAGTATGTCATACTAAAGTTATGTAATGTGGTCATGGTTGAGGGGGATATGTGTGCATATGTATGCCCCCAGTCAATCTTGGATAGCTGAGCAAGAACTATTCAAGATTAAATTAAAAAGTCCAAATGTCCCCAATTCTCTGACGGGGCCATATTCCTCTTGTCACTGATGCCTGTTCTTTCTGGCATCTTTATACTCTCCTGTCTCATATCCAGGTTAGGGTTTTTGCTGAGGCGGTCTCTCATCTGGGTGCACCTTCACGCCTCAGAGGACGTCATCTTCCCGTCATTTATACTCTCTCTCGATTCTTGAGAGTTAGAGTTAAGAATGTCGTCTTCCCATTCTTCTATGTCTTATCGTACAAACAGTCGTTTTGTTTGTTCCTGCATATAGGTCATCTCCAACTTTCCAAATTTTAATTTAACATTTCATGTTCCACATTCATAACAGAATAATAGTTGAAGATATAAATAATGCAGGAAAGTAAATGACACACGATATTTTTATAGTGGTTCAGCTAAGTCGTAGCCTACATCCACTTTATAACCTTTTGTTCACATACAAAGACTTTTTAAGGCAAATCGTGCCTTTTTAAATAGCTTATGAAAACAAAAGAAATGACATTTCATATTTGGCTCAGATATCGTCGTAGGTGCTGAGCGTTCCAGACTCTGGGAATCTCCTCACCGTCCATGGTTGTTAGCTTGAACGCTCCGGTATCAAGCTTCCGTTGGATGATGTACAGCCCTTCCCATTTTGGACCCAATTGGGTTGAAGGCGGGAAGACTCGCTTCAGGACTAGGTCTCCTGGTTCAAAGGTTTTGAGGCGAACCTTTTGGTCATAATGACGTGCTACTTAATGTCGATGTCTTGAGGCACGCAAGTCGACTTCATCTCTTTTTTCTTCAATCATATCAACAGATTCTAGGAGGAGCGCTTTATTCGTCATCCGATTATAGTACGCAAATCGATGAGAAGGGACTTCCAATTCTACCAGGATCACCGCTTCAGACCCAAAGGAAAGTGAATAGGGAGTATGGCCAGTAGCCGTCTTAAAGGTTGTCCTGTAGGCCCACAAAGATAATGGTAACTCATCTACCCATCTAGCTTTGGCCTGTTTCAGATGCTTCTTTAGAATTGATTTAATGACTTTTTTTACGGCTTCGACCTGTCCATTTGACTGCGGATGAGCTACCGCAGTGTATCGATTATCAATCTTGTATTTCTGGCAAAAGTTTCTGAACTCTATGCTGTCAAACTACGTCCCATTATCAGTTATGATGGTCTTGGGTATCCTAAATCGACAAATAATGTTTCTAACCACAAAACTGATCACTTTCCTTGCCGTGATGGTTGTTATAGGTTCAGCTTCCACCCACTTTGTGAAGTAGTCCACAGCAACAATTGCGTACTTAGCTCCTCCTCTGGCAATAGGCAGCACTCCAATAATGTCAATTCCCCACAAGGAAAATGGCCACGGACTTACAATTGACTTGAGCTGAGTCGGAGGTGCTCTGGGAACTTTGGCATATATTTGACATCTATCGCAGCGTCGTGAATAAGCAGCCGCGTCTTTATTCACGGTTGGCTAGAAATATCCGTACCATAACACTTTCTTTGCCAGGGTTTGGCCCCCAGTGTGATCTCCACACTCACCTTCATGCACCTCTCGCAGTACACGCTTGATGTCGTCGTGTGCAATACACCATAGCAAGGGCATTGAAAACCCTTGACGATAAAGGACGTCGTCCTGTAAAACGTATCTTGTGGCCTTACGTCTTACAGCTCGTCTTTCGCTCTTTTCCAATGGGAGAGTTCCACTTTTGAGAAAGTTCTTAATTGGTGTCATCCAGGATTCTCTTTCTGGTTCAACTTCCAAGGCTAGCTCTGCTTCCATCAGGTCGAAACTGGGTGAATCCAACACCTCTATCGGAACCATTTCGGATACTTTAAGACTATCTGAACTTGCTAGCTTCGCCAATTGATCTGCTTTCTGATTTTCCACTCTTGGAATATGGGTTATGCTATAATGCTCCAAACGTTCCAACAACTCCTTTACTTTCTTCAGATAAGTGATGACCCGAGGTCCCTTAGCAGCAAATTTGTAACACCCTGAATTTCAATTAATACTAGTATTCACTAATTACAGAATAAATAATCTCAGATGTGAGAATTGGGGGAAACGGGCTGCGTCAGTTCGTTCGTCTCGGAAAAATACGCGAAATAGAGTCCGAGTTTTCGAGAATCGGAGTCCGTATGGCCCAGTTATGGCCCAATGAAGTTTTCAGAAAATTCAAAACTAAAAACAGATTTAAAAATTTAAATTGCAGATTTTGGAATGGAACAGGCGGGGTCAGGCGGGAAGATTCCCGCCCTACCCATGTCGACAGGGCTGTCGACAGGGATGTCGACTTGCCTGTCGACAGGGGTGCGGCGTCCAGTGAACCTGGGTGCACCAGGTTGGGTTCTAGGCTGGCTTAGAGGGCTGGTTCTAGAGACTTCCTAAATCTAAGGGTCCTAATCTAATCTAGGGTTAATCTTAGGGCCTAAAACACTACCTAATCCTATAAATAAGACCCCAACCCTACCCTAATTCATTCATAATTAAATCTTGTAATTAAACTATGGCAAAATGAAACTTGATCATGGCCTCCACAAATCAATGAAGAGGGTTGCAAACTAATCACTCTCTAATCAACCTCTAATCCATTCTAAGCATCTTAATCTTCTTCATTTGGAGTGCAAATTTGCTAGTTGTGAGTTTCTATCACTTTGATGATCTTTTGTTAAACTAAGTAGATGAGATGTGATGAGATTTATGGTTTTGTATGTGGATTAATGAGTCTTGAATCATATGATATGATGTTAACATTAATCCTATGTTTATGCATGTTGAGTATGTAAGTTTATGCAAGTTTAATATGATGTATGTTATGTTTGCATGATGCTAAATATGTAAGTTATGGGCTATGTGATCATATGCATGTTATGCAAGTTCATGGTGATATGCTATGCAAGTTACATGTATGTTAATATGCAAGATATGCTATGCAAGTTACATGTTTGTTAATATGCAAGTTACATGTATGTTAATATGCAAGATATGCTATGCAAGTTACATGTTTGTTAATATGCAAGTTCATGATGACATTATGCAAGTTTATGAGTTAATATGCAAGTATGTTATGCAAGTTAATATGTAAGTTATATGACATATTATATGCAAGTTATGTGACATGTTATACAAGATTATATGCAAGATATGTGACATGTTATGCAAGTTCACATGCAAGTTATGTGTTTGTTAATATGCAAGATGGCACCTTTGAAACATGTTCATACATATGTAAGTTGACACCTTTTATATGTGTTATGTCATGAGAACGAAATTACGTGGGAACGATGGGGTTAATTCAATGCATAAATTAATAAGATTGTGTGAAATTAACATAATTATGCATAACATAAAATAAATGAACATAGTATGGGAATTTGCCTATTAAGTTAGGTGTACCCATACTATGTGTTGGGAATTTGCCTATTAAGTTAGGTGTACCCACACTTTGGAGTTGGGAATTTACCTATTTAGTTAGGTCTACCCATATTCTTAAAAATGTGTAATTAATTAGGGATAATTAATATAAATTATGAGGGTGATTAATTAGGTGTAATTAATTGACTAAGACACGAGGTTGGACTCAGTTGTAGCGTAAAACTGCCCGGACCCAACCGGCTTAACCAGTTGCTACAAATGTTAGCCCAATGTGAGAGGTCTTAGGCACAAACTAAATACGTGATTAATGTAAAGACACGAGGTTAGACTCGGTTATGACATAAGGCTGCCCGGACCCAACCGGCTTAACCAGCGGTCATAAAAGACAGTCTAATGTGAGAGGTCTTTACAAAGGTTACGATCTTAATTAATTAATTAAGAAACACTTAACCATATTAGCATGTAGAGGGACATGAGGGGTTAAGTGGGTGCCTTGGGTGGTATAAGGAACCTAGTGGGTTGCCTTGGGTGGCAATAGAAAATACGATTAGAATACTTAACCAAAGTGGAACATGTAATTAAAACATGATTAAAGGGTTAAGTGGGAAACACTAGTATGTGGGCCAAGCTTAGGGGGATGGCTTGTGCTGGGGGCCCATTTCAACCAGTAACCCATACGTATCTTAGTGGGCTCGACCCATGTCGAGGACAGGACACGCATACTGGGCTTGACTGTAAGAGGCAAACGGGTTAGCGGTGGCAACGCAAGTCCAACGGGCTTCATATGCGTGAGTGGGCCCGGGCTGGTAGGTAAGCCGTTGTTGCATCGTGTAGATATAAGCCGTGCACCGTTAATTATATCGGGTTGCCACGTTGGGGAATGGTACACCCCACGGTGGGGCCAGCACGGGTATCTACGTTAGGGAGCCGATCGAATGGGGAGTAGTGTGTACACCTAGTGGATTGTAGGCCCCCGTGGCGTCTACTTAATCACCTAGGGGTACGCGAGAACTATTAAGTTAATTTTATAAGTCCATGGGTGGGATCAACCTTTAAGTTAGGAATGACTGGTGTGGTGCAGTTTAGTAATTTACCTTTGGAAGGGTAGATGCGTCTTTATCTTTTATCTTAGTTCAGTTGACTGCTTAGTGCAGCCATTAATCCCCATTAGTTACCGTATATCAGTTTATGTCTTCTCTGTTTACTTTAACGATTGTATTGTTAAAGTTATAGGACTCGCTCAGACTTATGTCTGACCCCGTTGTTTTTATCTTTTTTCCCAACCCTCAGGTCCTACGGTGGATCCTAGCAGTAGTGGAGCTTGATCGGATTGCTGTTCCAGTCTTTAGGAGCTTGGATAGATGTAAAGCTCCAGTTATCCAGTTATCTTTCCTTTTGTTTTGGCTATTGTATGAGAGTGGGATTATGTACTTCTTTATTTTGATGGATATTGTACTTGACTTTTATTGTGGTTTTATGATGTAACCAAACATGTTTTACTTCCGCTGTTATGAGATGATGTTTTAAATTTCAAGTACTGTTTATATCTGTCTTGTTGTAATTTTTCTGTTCTATATTCACTAAAATACTCCACCGATGCTATGGCATTCCCTTAGTGAGTGACCATAGCGGGAGTGGGGTGTTACAAAATTCTTCCCGAACTTGACATACCACTATTTTGGAATCGCAATATATATCTAGTGTCTTCACTCCCAAATCTTTGGAGAGTTTCAGCCCGGCAATCAGGGCTTCATACTCGGAATCGTTGTTAGTAGCAGTAAATTCCAACCGTAATGCATAGTAGATAGATCGTCCTTTAGGAGTTATTAGAACAACTCCGGCACCGGACTTTCTATCGTTCTTGGCTCCGCCCGTATATAATCTCCACAGAGTAAGCTCTAATTCTTGATCCAAAGCAACTACTTTGTCACCCACCGTTTCCTATTCAGGAATTGTAAATTCAGCTATGAAGTCAGCCAAGGCCTGCCCCATTATTGATCTTCACGGCTGAAAGTTCAAATCAAACTGGCTCAGCTCGATATTCCATTTGAGTAATCGCCCCTATGCTTCGGGTTTCTGTAGCACTTGTCTCAAAGGTTGATCGGTATATACAATTATCGGGTGTGCCTGGAAATAATGGCGGAGTTTGCGGGAAGCAATTAGGAGGCTATAAGCAAGCTTCTCTATCTTTGGGTAGTTACGTTCTGCAGCAACTAGTTTTTTACTTACGCAATACACATGATTCTGGACTTTATCCTCTTCACGTACTAGTGTTGCACTGACGGCGTGAGATGATACCGCCAAGTAGACGAACAAATCCTCATGTTGCACAGGCTTTGATAATATTGGAGGTTTTTCTAGGAAGTCTAATAGATTTTGGAACGCCTCCATACAGTCGGGAGTCCACTCGAAATTTCGCTTTCCCCGTTTTATGAGATCGAAGAAAGGCACACACTTGTCTGTTGCTTTGGAGATGAACCTGCCCAGCGCTGCAACCTTTCCAGCTAAGCTTTGAACATCCCTAATCTTTCGCGGCTCCTCTATATTCCGGATTGCTGCTATCTGGTCCGGATTGATTTCAATTCCTCTGGAACTCACGATAAAGCCAAGGAACTTGCCTGATGCCACGCCAAAAGAACACTTCAACGGGTTCAACTTCATCCCATACCTTCGTAATGTGCCAAACATTTCTGCTAAGTCCTTCGTATGATCGGGAGATTGCTTGGATTTCACTAGCATATTATCTACGTAAAATTCCATAGTCTTCACAATTTGATTGTAAAACATGCGGTTAACCAGGTGCTGATATGTGGCTCCCGCATTTTTTAATCCAAACGGCATTACAACATAACAATACAATCCCAAGTCTGTAATAAAGCTTGTATGCTCTTGATCTAGTACGTGCATGGGAATTTGATTGTACCCGGAATAAGCGTCCATAAAGGTTAAAAGTTCGTGCTCGGTAGTTGAATCTACTAGTTGATCAATTCTTGGGAGAGGAAAGCTATCCTTCGGGAAAGCCTTGTTCAAATCAGAAAAGTTGATGCACGTTCTCCACTTCCCATTTGACTTTTTGACCAGGACAGGATTCGATATCCAGTCGGGATATTTCGAATCCTTAATGAATCTACTACCTTTTAACTTCTCTACTTCTTCTTTCAAAGCTGATGATCGCTCTGGGCCCAACATCCATCTTTTCTGCTTGACTGGTGGGTGTTTTGGATTAATACACAAAGAGTGGCTCATGATGGTAGGCGAAATCCCACATATGTTAGCGCGAGTCCAGGCAAACACATCCAGATTTGCCTTTAAGAAACCAGCCAATTCCCTCGCTCTAACTGGATCCAGTTGCAAGCCGATCTTTAGTACTTTTATTGGATCAATTTCATCAATAGGTATGTCGATTGTTATTTCATTGGGAGTTGCCTTCATGTCCCCAGGTTCTCTATCCTCTCTAGGATCTATATCCTCGAGCACGTCTGAGAGCGACTCCCTTGGGGCGGACCCCTTAGTTGCTATGCTGAGACCCCTTTTGGAGAGGCGGAATCATCTTTAGCATCTATATTCAGCCCCTTCATTAGCATCTTTAACATTGACATGTAACAAGCTCGTCCCGTAGCTTGGTCGCCTCTCATTGTCCCAACTCCCGAGTCAGTCGGGAATTTTAGCAGCAAACACCAAGGTGCAATACATGCCCTAAATTCGGCAAGGGCTGGTCGGCCTAGGAAGGCATTATAAGGCGACTCCAAATCTAGAACTACAAACGGCAGGATCCTTACTCTCTGGCGATCCCCCTACCCTAGTGTGACTGGTAATTCCACAAAACCAATTGGAGATGTGGATACTCCGTTAAAACCACGTATCCATCCTTGACATGTCTTTAAGTCTTTTGCTTCGATCCTCATTTGTTCGAAGGCTTTCTTGAAGACGATATTGACCGAGCTTCCGTTGTCTACTAACACCTTATGGACCAGAGCGGGGCCAATTGTCGTGGTTATTAGTAGCGGATCGTCGGTTGGGGATTGAACTCCAAACTCGTCTCTATTGTGGAATACGTCATCATCAGACATTGTTTTTTGATGCTTTATGGGAGCGACGTCTTCAAGGCTGCTGCATTCTCCCACTTCATAATGCTTGGCGGCGTTGACGTACTGGTCCATTGCTTTAAAGCTACGACCAACTAAGTGAGGTCTGCTTATGATAGAGTTAATGATGATCCTATTACCTTTTTGCCGAGCTGTGGGTTTTGAAATAGGTTGTTCTTGGTTCGGGGCTTGTATCCCTTGCCCCCTGTCCCTTAGGGCGGCTTTGTACTCATCCAACTTCCCTTCTCGCAGCAATTTTTCGACGATATCCCTCAAATGACGACATTCAATGGTGGAATGACCGTGTGTACCATGAAACAAGCAAAACTTTCCTGTCTCAATCTCCTTCTCCGTAGAATCTCTGGGCGGTGGTTTTTTGTACTGCAATATGTTGTATGTGTCTAGATATATGTTCTCCAACGTGTCATTCAACAGCGTGTAATTCTCAAAAGTATGGAATCTAGGTCTTTTATTAGAGCTATTCCCTCGGTTTCTTTTCCTTCTATTGTCGTTTTCATTCCTGTTGCTATTACAAACACTCTGGCAGCCAACATTTACTTCTACCTTCCCTGAACTGTCACCAGATTGTTTCACAGCAATGTTACTCTGGACACCCTCTTTCGAGGCCCCTTTGGACTTTCTCTTTCGATTTGCCTTAGCTTCTTCTCGCCTTAAACGGACATTAGCTTTTTCATAGAACAGTTCTCTAGTAAGAGGTGGTTTTCCAACTAAGTAATCCCCAAACTCTGTGTCAGGATCTACCCCTTCTATTAAGGCCATTAGGATAGTGGGCTCATGAGGATCACTAACTTCGGTGACGACCAGGTTGAAGTGATTCAAATACGACTTCAAAGATTCTCCTGGGCCCTGTTTAATCCGTGACAACTTTATAATGGCCTTGGATTTTTGGGCATGGAGTCGAAACTGATTCATGAAACGCTCACTCAATTCTGTGAAATTTGACACCGATCGAGGAGGAAGTCGAGTGAACCACATTAATGCTACATCTTTAAGATAGATGGGAAAAGCTTTGCATTTTACGGCATTTGGAGCTACTACCGCATTCATGAACCATGCATATCTCATTAGGTGTTGTCCTGGGTCTGTTCTTACTGAATATCGATCCATTTGAGGCAAGTTGAATCGTCGGGTGAACTGGAAATTCAGGATGTCATCCGTGAAAGGGGTATGACTTCGCTCAATGCCCCAATCTTCATCAGTTTATCGCCGGCTTTCAGACAAAATCTGGCGCACCATTGCCCATACATCGGCGTTGGTTAGTGTCTGCACAGGCTCTCTAGATCTGATGTTCGGATTACCCCTAGGTTCTTGATCAGTGGATAACCTTCTGTTTCTGGCGGCAGCTGCTCTACGTTGCTCTCTGTGCTCCCGGTCAATCTCTGGAGGTAAAGGTTGGAGAAGTTGTTGCTGTGTGGGGTTAGTAATATTAGGATCCCTGGGTAAGATGTGGGATCCGCACATAGGTAGCAAAATAGGTTGTTGTAGATTTGGGTCATCATGGCCCAATACACGGGAAGCATCATCTCGGGATCCTAAAGATCCAAAAGTCAATTGATCAAGGTTCTGAGGTCGTTCAAGCGGCCTTCTCTCGCGACGACATTCCTCTTCCGAGGAAGACGAATCATCTGTAGCAATATGGCGTGGCGGGGAAGGAGTCCTCTGCCTCCGGAGCTCTTATAGTTCTCTACCCATGGTGATCATGTTTTCCTGCATGCGAAGGTTGTTACGCCTTTGGGCTTCCAATGCTTCTTTAGTGCTCTGAAGCATGTCATGAAAACGTAAAAAATCTCCCTGAGTAATGGGTGCAGAGGAATCAGGCTGAACATTAGTCATCGTGGCTGGAATCGGAGCAGTGGAGGGAGCTCGAGTAGAAATTCCAGCTTCATTCTGATTCGGATCGGATCGGCCCATAGCAGCCTGGTCGGGGCAGTTCGGATGGAGAGAGTGAGAGCCCTCAACACCATCGGTTCGGATCGGATCATCAGGTCGGATCGGTGTCAACACGATCCGGTTCATTTCTTCTCGGTTCAGATCAGCCCCTTCGATTCGATCCGGATCCTCCTGGTTGGAGTGATCTGCTCCAGAGCTTTGAGCACGTGACCTTGCTAACACGATAGCTTGCTGATTTTCTCTAGCACCATTTCCCCTAGCATCTTGCACTTCCTTTCCTTTGGTCTTAGCCATAATGCCTGATTCTTCAACGATTAGTCAACAAGTACTGAAAGATGTCAGAGAAAGGGGATTAACTTCTTCGAGCTTGAAGGTCCAAACAGTAGAATGATAATCCCAAAAAGGCTTAGAATTTGAAAGCTCTAAGTGAAAGCACCAAAATGTTAGACCAAAAATTGGCTCTAACACCCAAATTAGATATGAATTCAAAGAAATAGAATCAAAAAGCAATAAAGAACACGCAATTTATAGTGGTTTGGCGTTAACGAGCCTACGTCCAGTTTGTTTTCTTTTAATTGATGATTTGAGTACGAATACATCAATGATTCTCACTCAACCTCACAATTACAATGCATAAACTCACTCAAATCTCTCAAAAATGGGCTTTAAGAGATGATTTTGATTTGAATATGATTGTATAATTCGGCTATGGAGTAAGTATGGACTGAGAATTTGCCAAAAGATCCCTTCAAATGCCTCTAGGTGGTGTATTTATAGGTGAAAAATCTCCTCGAAGTGGCTCCGGTTTGGAATTGCGTGGCATCCATCCCTTGAGAGTCGGGTTCGGAGGCTCCAAGATTGCTACAACGCATTGATTTAGTAGGAGATCGTGGGAGAAATAGTCAGATCTTGTTTGAGTCCTCAAGTGATATGCGCAGCAACGACTACAAATTCAGAGGAAAACAGGGGTTCGAATCGGGGCCTCCGATCCGATCCGGAGATGCAACTTGCTGTCTTTTGATCCTGCTGACGTACTCATCCAATCCGAACCGATGGGATAGCTTGCTTTCTTCTGATGCCGCTGAAGTGTTCCTTCGATCTGAACCGCCGAAGCCACCTGCTTTATTATGTTGCTGCCATACTCTTCCGATCCGATCCGATGTAATCTCTGCCTTCTTGATCGTTACTCACCTCCTACGCTATCTTCCTTCGATCCGATCCGATTGGTGTCTTTTTCACTATTTGCTCTTTGTGTAGTCTAGTTCACAAAGTAGGCTAACATATAGCGTTAATTCGCAAGCCTCTCACCTCGGTATGAGTCAAAAACGGGATAGTGACTACAGGGAGAGCACGACGTTTCTTTCTAGCTATGGGTGATGTCAGTGACCTACCAGCCCTGACATTTATATACATTTTACTTGTATGGTTGTTGGATGTGAGGGACCTCCGATATTGGTCTGAATGGACCGGGAAATGTGTGTTCAGGAATTGCCAATCCTCAAAAGTAAGAGAGGACCGGCCCTAAAGATCCAGGATCGCTGTACGTGGTCCTAAGACATTTGCTAGAGTGTCTCGAACGGAGAGGAGCTTGCCCCTGGCCTCGACTCATGATGGAATCCAATTTCCAATACGTGATAATTCGGTTTTATTTGTAGAACCTAGTATGGCGACATAGTAGATGGTAGCTATGCCGCCTATGATTGATATTTATGATTGAAATTGTTTTGATACTATACACTTATAGTAATATCATAATAATTTGTTTTTAAACGTATCAAGCATTCTTTGGCTATTATGAGGTAGAACCCTATCCTCCGGCTTGCGTTGCATTGTGTGATGGGACCTGGGTCTTATAATAGCTTCATTTTTCTTTATTTAGCATTGCGTTGTTCGTTTTATGCACTGGTATTCTTGGGAGGAAACCCGTTCCGTGTTATATGGCGTGGTCCCTTGATTTACCTAACTTTAAAATAAAGATTAATAACTGTTTTAGTTCTCACACCAGTCACATGACTGACCTGGAGTTTATTGTTTTAACCTAAACTCTGGGTGCCCCTATTTTTCACAGGGGCAGCTAGTAGTTTTGTGTTGCAGATTCACATTCACAGGATCCTGGTTTATAGCTGAAGTGATATTCGGAAAGCTCTGTATCCGTGTATTTCTTTCAGTTGTGTGTTGTATTATTTTTCCGCTGCTATGTATTTAAATGTAATTTAAATCTCTGATATTTGTCAAATTTATAATATTCATTAATACTCTATATATTCTTGTATTCTGATGGAATTGTTGTGATAAACAATGAAATGTTCTTATTTTTATGTTCTGATTCGTCTTGTCCTCAAAGCAATCCGTTCTTTCCTTACCGGGGAAGTTCGGGTCGTCACATTTGGTATCAGAGCTTTGGTTTACAGGGCTCGAGAACAAGACGTATTAGAACCAAATGAAAGAATTCATCAGAGATTGGACTAGTAATGTCCAATAAGAGTGGCTCGTTGGAGATGGGATAATTAGTATCCTAGAGCGAGTCGAAAGAGTGTTATTTTTAAAATAAGAATTGAAAACAAATTTTGTTTTGAAAGTTAATTTCAAGTATACGTATTTGAATATTTTATTTGTATTGAGTTGGACAATCAAGTGTATAGAGATTTTGCATATACGCGTCATGAACGTATATTCGAAGTTTTAATATACTGGATAGATATAGAATCGCACTCTAGTAGCCCAGAGATGTTCTGATGGTGGTTCGAAACATCATCAACATTTGTGTTCGAGTTTCGGAAGTGGGATTTCTATATATTTCCATTGACTGGTGTGAGAACCAAAACTTACATAGAATTATTGTTGTGATTTGGAATCAAAAACATGATTTTCTGTATGTATCAAAGTTATGAATTTGAAACGTTAATCCACTAATTGATTGATGGTTGTGTTGTTTGATTATTGTTTTGATTAATTAAAATTTTGAACCATTTAGCCTAATGGAACCAAATTTAGAACTGAATTGAAAATTGATTACAACTGCATGCATATACATGTATATCTATTGAACATGTCATAGCAAGGAGGCTAGAGCAGAAGAATAAAATTGTTTGCCCGACAAATAGGTACATGTTTACAAATTTATTGGGTTTTGGATGATTTTATTAGCTGATTGGCTTTTTCTTTTTCTTTTGGATTGGTGAGGGCCATGAGAGGCTATTTGAAATATCCCGAAGGCCCCGGTGCAGGGGAGGTTATGGCGAATTTTTTTGAAAATTTAGGGTGTTAGCCAAATTTTTGAAAGATTTGAAAAGTTCTTAGAAACTGAAAAGTAGAAAAACTTAAGCCGCAAAGAAAATAAAGAAAGTTGACTTGATTAGTTAAACAACTTTCAACTTCGTTCCTTTTCGGGGATAAAAAGTTTTAAGTGGGCGAGATTATAACAACCCGGAAATTCTGATTCAATTTAAAATTTTATTTTGGCAATTTTGATGAATTTTGAATATTTAAAATGAAATATTTTAAATAATAACGACGAGAAATTTATTTTGAATAGAATTAGAACATATATATTTATTTGATTCGTCGTTAGAATATAAATATTTATTTTTAATTATAAAAGGAATTGAAAATGGCGCGGTAGTTTGAAATTTCGATTTTGAATTTCTGTAATAACCCGGAAATCCGAGCCAATTTAAAATTTTTATTTTGCCAATTTACCGAATATTGATTGTTTAAAATGACTTATTTTAAATTATAACAACGAGAAATCTATTTTGAATAGAATTCGAACATATATATTTATATACGTCGTCGTTAGAATATAAATATTTTATTTTAATTATATAACGAACCTAAAATGGCGCGATAGTTCGAAAATTGGATTTCAAATTTCAAATGAATGTACCGAGTGCAAAATAAATCGGATTTTAGTGAAACCAAAAATATTTGAATCTAATTGAGAATACCTTTCCAACGTATCCGAAAAATTGAAATTTCATAGCGGGGATCAAAAATTATGCCCAGTTCAAAATTCAGAATAGTCGCTATGGAATTCTGGCCATTAAAATAGCCATTTTGCAAACGACCTCGGTTATCGACGAAACCACTTTTGTTGGATCCGTGATGTCAAATTATTGCTAGGTTTCAAAAATTCGTAATTTTTCGAGTCAATATGTGAGTGTGGCAAAGGAAAACGCGTTTGACAAGTTTCAGTTGATTTTAATCGACTGGAAAATGGCCATTTTTCAAACGGTCTCAGAATTTGACAAAATCAGTTTGGTTAGGGCCGTACCGTCAATACGAAGCTAGAAAATATTTTGCGGGAATTTTTCTAGTTAGTATTTGGCCCTGGTAAATTGAAATGTGCGTTCAAATTCAATATATGGAGTTATATTTTGATCTTGACGAAAACTGATCGAAACGATCGAATCAGCTTACGGGACATATCCCATTGTGTTCGAAATGGGGGTAATTAGTTAGGGACGACAGTCGGTGGGTCTCGTTTGGAGATCGAAATTTAAAGTAACTTTTTGGAGAAATAAAATAATAAAATTGTTAAATATAAATTCCTATGCTTAGTCAACCCCTCCCCTCACTTATTCTCTCTCCCCGAATTTTAAAAAGAAAAAAAGGGAACGCTCAGATCGACGTCGACTTCCCTCCATCCGCCTTTGCCGAAGTCGCCCCGCCTCCACCATCTTCGTCGCCTTCCCCTCCTCCATTTCCTCGCCCCCGGCCTCTCCAATCTAGCTCAAGACCCTAAACCGAAGATTCCCCAAACCCCACGCCATCCCCCACCGCGAAGCCCTAGCGCCACCAACCTCTCTGACTGACGCAACCACTTGCTGTCCTCCCAGAGCTTCGATTCAGCACCCCCCGGCCTCCGAGCAGTCCGCCCACCTCCAGCGCGCCCCTCGAGCCCCAGCCCCTACTTGAAACCGACGCCTCGTCCTCCTTAACCTCCGGCGAATGTGAACTACCCCCCCACACGCTGGAAAGAAAAAAACAGTAAGTCTACTTTTTTTATATTAATTTTAATTTTCTTTTAGGTTCGATTTTTTATTATTACTAAGCCTTTGTATAAAAATATGATTTAATTTATATAGTATGAAAGAAAATATTAGATTTTTAAAAAAGAAAAGATTAGATTTTTAAAAAGAAAAGATTAGATTTTTAAAATAGAAATGATTAGATTTTTAAAATAGAAAAGATTAGATTTTTAAAATAGAAGAGATTAGATTTTTAAAATAGAAAAGATTAGATTTTTAAAATAGAAAAGATTAGATTTTTGAAATAGAAAAGATGCGATTTTTAGCGATGTAAAAATAGAATTTTATCTATAAAGTAGCAAGATAAAAATGGAATTTTTATCTACATAGTAGCGGTGTAAAAATAGAATTTTTATCTATATAGTAGTAGTATAAAAATGTGATTTTTATGTACATAGCAACAATATAAAAATGTGATTTTTATATATGTAGTGGCCATGGACGACGAATTTGACAAAAGGCGAGCACGACAAGGATTTCTACACAAGAAGAGTCGTGGCACTGGATTAGCTAGTCGGTGAGAACTCCTCACCTTTAATTTAAATTTCTAGTTAAAAATATATACTGGGATGCAGACGGTGTTTAGTAGCACCCGACACCCATCGTCCACAGACCATGGACGGCTGGTATGCTTGTTTGTTTGATTTTGATGTGTAGTTGATTGTGTGATGTGATGTGAAATGAAATAAAATATTTATATAGCTAAAAATATTTTATAGTTTAAAATAGAATTTTTAACGTGTATTTAAAATGAAATAAATATAAACAAATTGGACGATTTGTTTATATACATGCATTTGACTGATATTGATTGGGATGGTAAATTTTACACATCTCCCAACTGCACAAATAAAATATGTGATTGTTGATTTGAAACCCCACATGGGTATTGGAATGAGATTTGACGTACACAAATCCCGATTGTTTAGTTGTATGTCAATCGATGGACTGACAGACTATGTAAGCGCTAATTATTTATATTTAACGCATATGGGGTTGTGGGGTGCACTCTGGATGATGGTTGATTATTTATCGTTGCTATTTTATACATGTGTTGTAAAAAATCCATATAATTAACATTATATGGTAATTGATTAGGCCTCATTCTAGTTTTGAAATAGAAATATTTGAAATAGAAATATTTGAAATAAAATATTTGAATAGAAATATTTGAATAGGAGTATTGGAATAGAAATATTTGAATAGAAATATTTGAAAAAGAATTATTTGAAATAGAATATTTGAAAATAGAAATATATGAAGCCGTGTTGATTAGATTTGCGCCATTTTGACGTGAACGATATTTATATCGATTTTATTCATTTTTCAATAAATATTGAAAAGAATTGAAATTCGAATTAAATTGAAAAGAGTTGAAATTCGAATTAAATTGAAATGAATTGAAATTCGAATTAAATTGAAATTGAATTGAAATCGATTTGAAATGAAATTAAAACGAATTTATATTGAAAAATTCAATCTTGATTTGAATTTGAAAAGGGAGTTGAAATCGTTTTGAAAACAAATTTAAAAAGATTTATAGAATACGTTTTAAAAGGAAATCGACGAAGTATATATTATATATTTAATATAATGGCCTGAATAGAACGCGCCACGTCGCGGCAGTTCGCGAATTTCGACCATTGACTTCGAATTGATATTACGGGAGATCTGATAGTCGGATTCTCCTAAAACCAAAACCGTTGGGTTCGTATCGAAAAGAGAATTCTAACGAATATTAGAGATTTGAAAGCTAACGGTTGGATTTGGAATTATGTCCAAATACAAATTTGGGAAAAGGTCGCTGTAAGTGCAGTTCGATGGCCATTGATGGAAATCGACTGTACAGGCCTTGATAAAATTATTAAAAATAATAATAATTTGTGTAAAATCATAAGAAATGATCTGTGAAGAATTGGGATGAAAAACTGCATATTTGAAAAGATAAAAGTAGATTTTTATCGAAATGAACTAGTTTTGAACTAGATTAATAATTTATTTATTTTTAAAATAAATAAATTGGATTTGAAATGGTTTTGAAAATAACCAGAATTTCCAATAATTTAATTGGAATGGATTTGAATCGAAATTGTCTTCGGAATATTTCGATGTTGGATTTCGTGATTATACAGATATTGTTATGGAAATTTGAAAGATATATTAATATCCTTATTTCCAATACGATATTTGATAGTTTCAGAATTTGGTGTTGAATATAAGCCGATACTATTTTCTATTCAGAGCCTTGTATTTAACATCAAATGTGATTTGGGTTTGTCGTGAATGGTGTCTTCATTAACATTGTTTTTAAGCCCAGTTGAGAAAAAGATTAAATCTTTTATTTTGATTTAATGAAGTGTACCTATTAAATAGTATTTAATTGGAATTGAATTTGAGTTGATTCTTGGGTTTATCGCGAACGGTGTTTTAAATAACACTTGTTCTTGAACCCGATAATTAATGGAATGTGATTTTGGGTTGTCGTGAACGGTATCTTCAATAATACTGTTCTTAGACCCAACCGAGTTAAGAAAATCAGAAACTAACTGGAGATTAGTTAAGTTGAATGGTTTCCTGGGTATTGATCCGATGTTGGTTTCGGCTTTCGAGGTTAATATTTAGGGAATTGCTCACTTGCTATTTTACGGTTAAAAGCTGATATAATGGAATGTGATTTTGGGTTTATCGTGAACCGTGTTTTAAATGACACTGATACTTTAACCCAGTTAAAGATTAAAACTAAGTGGAGTTTTGATGAATCTTTAATTAGATTGAAAAGTTCCAGAATGGAGTATCACCAGTTTTACTCCAGGCGATAGTTAAACCTTTAATTAGATTTGAACGTGAAATGGTAATTGAATTTACCAATAACACCGTGGTGTTAGATATGAAGTATGACCGGTTTTACTTCATGGGATAAATAGGTTGGGATTGGGAAATAAAATAAATAAATTTAAAAGAATTTATCTTTGATAAAATTAATGGGAACCTTTCCCTAAGAATGTAAAATTTAGAAACTAACTGTAGGTTAGCTAACCAGAATGGTTTCCTGGGTATTGATCTGATGTTGGTTTCGGCATTCGGGGTTAATATTTGGGGGATTATTCTCTTGTTAATTTATGGTTAGTGACTGATGAATTGGAATGAGGCGTATGTTGTGTTTGTGTAACACTTGTTTATTATATACGCGAGTTATTCAGAAAGACCGGGTTTATCCCATTCTGAATAGCTGATTCGACGTGGTGTCGAAGAAGAAGACAGTGGTTGAAGACTGGAGGTCTTCACGTCGTTTGGATAATTACTGATGAACTTGATTGGGCCGTACACCTAAAAGGAGGGAATCAGTTAGTGATCGTCCAGACGTACTTGGAGATCGATGGATATGCGGGGTACTAGGTGCCTCAGGTTTCGTTTAGACCCAGAACGGACTTGTAAATGGACTGTGTGTCTGACATTGGATATCATCCTGTGTGATTGATGGATATTGTTTGCATGGAGTGGTTTGCCTGTGTGGCATGCTAAGATGCAAATGATCAAGGCTTCTGTTGAAAAGCAGAGTCTTGTGGTTGATGATCAAAGCACAGCCTTTGTGGCACAGCTTTGTGTAGCGTTGATTCGCGAGCTTCACACCCCGGTTGTGAACCAGAAACGGGAGAGGACATCAGGGAAGGCATGCGTTTCTTTCTAGCTAGAAGTGGCGTCAGTGGTTTTACAAGCCCTGACAAGTTTGACTTATGTGGTTGTTGCTGTTGCAAGGCGCCTCGGATATATCGGTGACTACGTGAAGCCGATGGAGTCATTCGTTGGCTCATTTGCGCCCCATAGGGCGGGAAAACTTATTGTCCAGTGTTTAAGTTTAACCCACATCGAGTGGACCGGCCCTGACGATCCAAGGCTTGACTGAGAACTTGCCTGAGACATGGTAGGCTAGATTGTCTCGAATCGGTAGAGGACGATCCCTGGCCTCGATTCACAGACGGAAATCCAATTTCCAATACGTGATAATTCGGTTTTGATTGTAGAGCCTAGTATGGCGACATAGTGGGATGAGGGCACACATGCCGTCTATGATTGATATTTATGATTGTATATAAAACCAGAAACTAACTGGGAACGAGCTAAGATGGGTGGTTTCCTGGGTATTAGTCTGATGTTGGTTTCGGCCTTCGGGGTTAATACTTAGGGAATCGTTCTCTTACTAATTTACGGTTGGAGTCTGATTAAGAATTAAAACATGAAATTTAGCATATCAAGCATTCTTTGGCTATTATAAGGTAAAACCCTATCCTCCGGTTTGTGTTTCATTGTGTGAGGGACCTGGGTCTTATAACAGCTTCATTGTTCTTTATTTAGCATTGCGTTGTTGTTTTATGCACTGGTATTATTGGGAGGAAACCCGTTCCGTGTTATACGGCGTGGTCCCTTGATTTACCTAACTTGAAAATAAAGATTAATAACTTTTTTAGTTCTCACACCAGTCCCATGACTGACCTGGAGTTTATTGTTATAACCTAAACTCTGGGTGCCTTTATTTTGACACGGGCAGCTAGTAGTTTTGGTTTTACAGATTGATATTCACAGGATCCTGATTTACAGCTGGAACGATACTTGGAAAGCTCTGTATCCGTGTATTACTTCTAGTTGTGTATTGTATTATTTTTCCGCTGCAGTAATGTATTTAAATCTTTGACATTTCCTGATGTATAATATTCATTCATGCTCTGTATATTCTTGTATTCTGATGGGATTGTTGTAATATACAATGAAATGTTCTTTTGTCTGCGTTCTGTTGTGGCTTGTTCTCAACTCAACCCGGGATTTCCCGTAAGGGGGATTTTGGGTCCTTTCAATTTCAAATGAATGTACAGGATTCAAAATAAACCGGCTTTTAGCGAAGCCAAAAGTATTTGAATCTATTTGAAAATATATTTCCAACAAATCCGAAAAATTGAAATTTCATAGTGGGAATCAAAAGTTACGTCCAGTTGAAAATTCAGAATAGTCGCTATGGAATTCTGGCCCTTAAAAATGGAAATTTTGCAAACGACCTCGGTTTTCGACGAAACCACTTTTGTTGGATCCGGGATGTCAAATTATTGCTAGGTTTCAAAATTCATAATTTTCTGAATCAATATGTGAGCGTGGCGAAGTAAAACGTGTTTTAATAGTTTCAGTCAATTTCGATCGACCAGAAAATGACCATTTTCTAGCAGTCTCAGAATTTGACGAAATTAGTTTTGTTAGGACCGTATCGTCAATACGAAGCTAGAAATAATTTTTTTGGAATTTTTAGAATCAGTATGTGGCCCCAGTGAATTGAAATGTGCATTCAGATTGAATATATATTGATTTATATTTAAAATTTAATGAAAACTGACCATAACGGCCGAATTGACTCACGATACATATCCCATTGTGTTCGGAATAGGGGTAATTAGCTATGGACGACAGCCGATGGGTTCAATTTTGAGTTCGAATTAAAAGGGTGCTTTGAAGAGAAAATTAAAATAAATTAATTAAATATTATATATATTTCCCTCACCTCACCCCCTCTCTCCCTCACCGTTGACCAGAAATTAAAAAAACGACGAGGGTTTCCCGTCGTTCTCCCTCCAACCCGCCGACAGGCATCGGCCCCCCTGTGCCGCCTCCCCACGTCAGGCACCGCCTCCCAGTCCTCCATCGCCCCCCCCCCCAGTCCTCTTCCCCATTTCTACCCACCACCGCCCCAAATCGACCCAAACCTCACCGCCACCACCATTTCCGGCCAGCGCCGCCACCTGCAAGGATCCCCGAGCCTCCACCGCCAACTACAGCCTTCGGCGCCGCCTTATACCCCTTCTCTCTCCATTAAAGCCCAAAAACTCCATTCTTCGTTGCTCTCCATCACTCGAGACAGCAACGCCGTGCCACTGGAGTCCGCACCCACCAAAGCGCCTCCTCCTCCTTCGATCAAAGCCCTAAGACGAGTGAGTTTTTGTTTTTAACTTCATTTATTTATATGGAATAAAGGCATGATTTTATACGGTAAACGTTGAATTAAAGATACGGTTTTTATATGAATGAAATCATTTTAAAGATACGATTTTTATATGAATGAAATTAGGTTGAAAGACATGATTTTATCAAGTAGAAAGAAGTATAAAAACATAATCTTTATATTGAAAGTGGAGTTATAAAAATGTGATTTTTATCTCTATAGTAGCGGTACAAAAATGTGACTTTTATATATATAGTAGCGGTATAAAAATATGATTTTTATCGTATAAAGAAAATATTTTTAGTAAGTTAAAAATATGATTTTAACTAGAGTATGACATGAAAATATTTTGGAAAAGGTAAAAATAGGATTTTTAGCCTATGTACACTATTAATAAAATAGTCATATTATGAAATGACTTTTAGTTCAATAAAAATATGATTTTCAGAATATACAGGCGAGCACGGCAAGATTTTCTGCATATGAAGATTCGTGGCGTTTGGTTCAGCTTCTCGGTGAGAACTTCTCACTTTAATTCTTGTTTTCTGTTAAAAATTATATACTAGGATACAGACGGTGCTTAGCAGCACCCGACACCCGTTGTCCAAAGACCATGGACGACTTGTTTGATTTTGTGTGTGGTGAAAATTGATTGTGATGTGGAATAGATGGAAAAATATTCATGTGTTGAATAAAATAAATATTCATGAGTTGAAATAAATTATTTATCGTTAAAAATATAAATTTAACGTGAATGTAAATAAATAAATATTCATTTACAAATCAGACGATTTGTTTATGTGCACCCATTTGACTGATATTGATTGGGGCGATAAATTTTACACATCGCCCAACTACACAAATAAAAATATGTGTTTGTTGATTGAAACCCCACACGGGTGTTGGGATGATATTTGGCATACATGAATCCCAATTATTTAGTTGTATGTCGATCGATAGGTTGACAGACAGTTGTGTGGTGCACCCTGGATGATGGTTGATTATTTATCGTTGCTATTATATACATGTGTTGTATGGAATCCATATAAATAACAATATACGGTAATTGATTGGGTCTCATTCTAATTTAGAAAATGAAGAATATTTTAAAATAATATTCGAAACAGGAAACTAAATATTCATGTGTTGAATAACAAAAATAATCATTTGTTGATGGTACTCATGTGTTGAGAATATTCATGTGTTGAAACTATTCATGTATTGAACGAAATATTTTATACAATAAAATTCACATTTTTATTGTAAGTAAGAATAAATAAATATTCATGTGTTGAATAAAATATATATTCATGTGTTGAAGAAGATATTCATTTGTTGAATAGAATAACGAAATTATTGAAATATATAAAGCCATGTTGATTAAATTTGTGCCATTTTGACGCGAACGATATTTATATCGGTTTTATTCGAAAATTGAAAAAGAAGAGATTTCAAAATATAACGTTTTGAACATATTATCATTTATATATTAATGATATGGAATATTCAATTTTGATTTAAAATTGAATGTGAAGTTTAAATCATTTTTAAAATGAAGTTAAAATGGTTTATAAAATACGTTTTGAATAAAAATCGAAGAAATATATATATTATATATATTAATGGCCTGAATAGAACGCGCCGCGCTGCGGAAGTTCGCAAATTTTGACCATCGACTTCGAATGGACATTACGGGAGATCCGACCATCGGATTCTCCTAAAACCGGAACCTTGGGTTTGTATCGAAAAGTGCTTTCCAATGAATATAAGAGATTTGAAATCTCACGGTTAGATTTGGAATTATGTCCAAATGAAATTTGGAAAAGGTCGCTGTAAGTGTAGTTCGATGGCCGTTTAGGGAAATCGACTGTACGGGCCTTGGTAAAATTATTAAAAGTACCCATAATTTGTCAAAAATCATAATATATGAATTGGAAAGAACTAGGAAGAAAAATTCCACATTTGAAAGGATAAAAATATATTTTAGTCAAAATGAACTAGTTATAAACTAGAATTATAATCCAATGTATTTGAATAAATAAATTGGATTTGAAATGGTTTTAAAAATAATAAGAATTTCCAATATACGAATTGGAATGGATTTGAATCGAAACTATCTTCAGAATATTTCGATGTTGGATTTCGTGATTGTACAGATATGGTGGTGGAAATTTGAAAGATATATTTATATCGTTATTTCCAATACAATATTTGTTGGTTTCAGAATTTGAGATTGAATATAAGACGATATATTTTCTATTCAGAGCCTTATATTTAATATCAAATGGGATTTTGGGTTTTTCGCGAATGGTGTCTTAAATAACACTATTCTTGAACCCGGTTTAGAAAAGAATAAATCTTTTAATTAAGATTTAGTGAAATTGTCTAGTTAATTAGTATTTAATTGGAATTGAATTTAAATTGGTTTTTGGGTTTATCGTGAGCGGTGTTTTGAATAACACCTGTTCTTTAACCCGATAAACAATGGAATGTGATTTTGGGTTTATCGTGGATCGTGTTTTAGATGACATTGGTTTTTTTAACCCAGTTAAAGATAGGATATTGATTTTTGGGAAGATTAAAACTAAGTGGAGTTTTAATGAATCTTTAATTAGATTGAAATGATCGAGAATGGAGTATCACCATTTTTGCTCCAAGCGATAGTTAAATCTTTAATTTGATTTGAACGTGAAACGATAATTAATTTTACCGATAACACCGTGGTGTAAGAAATGGAGTATTACCAGTTTTTCTCCATAGGATGAATAGGTTGGGATTGGGAAATAAAATAAATAATTACTTCGGTGTGGTTTGCTAATCACGACTAGTTTGCAAAACCTTAACATGGTTTGAATTGATATCCAAAGGAAGATTAAAGAATAAATTTAGAAGAATTTATCTTTGATAAAATAAATGGGAACCTTTCCCTAAGAATGTGAATATTTGAATAAAAGAATATTTTGAATTGGAATGAGGCGTATGTTGTGTTTTTGTACACTTGTTTATTATATATGCGGGTTATTCGGAAAGGCCGGGTTTATACCCATTCTGAATAACGGATTCGACGACAAGTCGAAGATGGAGACGGTGGTTGAAGACCATAGGTCTTCACATCGTTTGGATGATTATTGATTATCTTGATTGGGCTGTACACCCAAGCAGAGGGAATCAGTTGGTGATCGTCCAGACGTACTTGAAGATCGATGGATATGCGAGGAATAAGGTTCCTCTGGTATCGTTCAGACTAGAATGAACTTGTAAATGGACTGTGTGTTTGATATTGGATTTTATTCTGTGTGATTGATTTCTATTAAATATATATCTGTTTGGCGGCAGAGAATTTATTCTCTTACTTAACGCCCTTCTCTGAGATGTACAAGCTTAGAGGTTATATATCGATAGATATCAATTGCATGGCATGAATTGCCTGTGTGGCATGCCTAAGTGGCAGATGATCAAGGCTTTTGTTAAAAAGAAAAGTCTGGTGGTTGATGGTCAAAGCATGACCTATGTGGCATAGCTTTGTGTATAGCGTTAATTCACGAGCCTCACACCTCGGTATGAGTCAAAAACGGGATAGTGACTGCCGGTAGAGCACGACGTTTCTTTCTAGCTATGGGTGATGTCAGTGACCTACCAGCCCTGACATTTATATACTTTTTACTTGTGTGGTTGTTGAATGTGAGGCGCCTCGGATATAGGTCTGAAAGGACCGGGAAACGTGTGTTCAGGAGTTGCCAATCCTCAAAAGTAAGAGAGGACCGGCCCTGAAGATCCAGTATCGTTGTGTGTGGTCCTGAGACATTTGCTAGAGTGTCTCGAACGGAGAGGAGCTTGTCCCTTGCCTCGACTTATGATGGAATCCAATTTCCAATACATGATAATTCAGTTTTATTTGTAGAACCTAGTATGGCGACATAGTAGATGGTAGCTATGCCGCCTATGATTGATACTTATGATTGAAATTGTTTTGATAATATACACTTATAGTAATATCAAAATAATGTGTTTTTAAACGTATCAAGCATTCTTTGGCTATTATAATGTAAAACCCTATCCTCGGGCTTGCGTTGCATTGTGTGATGGGACCTGGGTCTTATAATAGCTTCATTTTTCTTTATTTAGCACTGCGCTGTTTGTTTTATGCACTGGTATTCTTGGGAGGAAATCTGTTTCATGTTATACGGCGTGGTCCCTTGATTTACCTAACTTTAAAATAAAAATTAATAACTGTTTTAGTTCTCACACCAGTCACATGACTGACCTGGAGTTTATTGTTTTAACCTAAACTCTGGGTGCCCCTATTTTTCACATGGGCAACTAGTATTTTTGGTTTTGCAGATTTACATTCACAGGATCTTGGTTTATAGCTGAAGTGATATTCAGAAAGCTCTGTATCCGTGTATTTCTTTCAGTTGTGTGTTGTATTATTTTTCCGCTGCTATGTAGTTAAATGTAATTTAAATCTCTGATATTTGTCAAATGTATAATATTCATTCATACTCTGTATATTCTTGTATTCTGATGGAATTGTAGTCATAAACAATGAAATGTTCTCTGTTTGTGTTCTGATTCGTCTTGTCCTCAAAGCAATCTGTGCTTTCCTTACCGGGGAAGTTCGGGTCATCACATGATTTGAACAATATAGTATAAATTATGTTAAAGAATTTATATACGATTTTAGATAATAAATCTTAATCATAAGGAATTTGCAAATGGTATTTATATAGATATGAAGTGCAATTTAGTTGAGATGAATAAACATATAAAGATGGGTATGAAGATTATTTATATAAAATCTTGTTCTACAATGGCTAAACCAAAATTTGAAATGATTAATGAGAGGATATCGTTATAAGAAATATTGTCCCAGTTTTAGAAGTAAATAAATATTTAGCAACACATTTTGCAAACTATATCTTTAAATGAAATATTAAATACTGGTAGTAGTAAATGGTTTGGAAATCATACTTGTAAAAAAAAAAAATTTAAACGATGATAAGTTTGAGATAAATATATCGATTAAAGTAATAATGAAAAATTGGGATTTTTATTCATTAGAAGTTAAGAAATGGAGTAAAAAAATTAGAATGGACTGGAGATTAGTGAGTTTGAATGATTTTCTGAATATCGATCTGATTTTGGCTTCGGCCCTCGGGGTTGATATTTAGGGAATTATTCTCTTACTAGTTTAAGGTTAGGAGCTAATAACCGGGATGAGGAATTTGTGCATAAAAGTATTTTATAATGAAAGGGTTTTGAATATTCTTATATATTAATATAACAAGAGAAAATAGGTATTCCAATTATTGGAAAATAGAAAAGTTTAAATTAATGAATGGTTAATCAAAAGAGACTAAAATGTTGGTGAATATTTAATCAATGAATTCAATTTTCTTTTATGGATGAATGGTTGTTTTTAATTGATAATTAAATAATCGACTATCAAATCTGGCCTAATACGATTGTTGGTATGGAAAAACCGGGATCGAATTTATTCGAAAACCATTCCGAACCAACTAATACATGAACATGGAAGATGTTGGGGGCAGTGAAGACTGTAGATCTTCATAAGCAGAAGGACTACTTGTCGAATTCTCTGGAGTCGCGCCTAGAGATATTTTGATGGTGATCCTGTCGTGGTTGAAATCGATGGATTGCAAGGACTACTCGCTAATGATCCATATGGTGATTCCTATGATGCAGTAGGAGAGTGCCTTCGGTTTGTCTAGTCCTAGGACAACTTGTATGGACGAATGTCTGACAGAGTATTTCCAAAGGACCACATACGTTGATTTCCATAAACGTATTTCGGTTGATGGCGGAGAAGGGCACTTCTCTTAGCTTAATACTAGAATATTTTTTGTGGACGTCAGTTAGTGATATCAGGCAGATTTGATGATGTGGCATTCAAAGTGAATGATGGCCAGATGACCTGAAAACGAAATTGTAGACCTCAAGCCCCACAATCAGAATATGACAAAAATCGGGCAGGCAACTTTGCTATGTGGGTCGCCCCATTAGGGTGTACTGTCACCATCTAGAGAATATTCAAATGTGTTACTTCTTTTCGCTTCTGTATCTCCCGGGAACGGTTATGTTGCTAGCAACAGTAGGTGACAGTATTCGATACACTCAAGAGAAATGAGTGGTCAGTCACGTGTGGGCCGGGTTGCAAGTCGTTCTTGTTGAACCCAATGTATTCCTCTCTAGAGATACATTATCAGCAGGTGGTCCCATACCTTGTCATAGTTGGAAATTCAATCTCCAATAAGCGCCCATGGTTTTGATTGTATACTCTATATGTATAGCTTGAGATGCAAGCGTTCTGTTAGATTCTATTTATCTGTATTTAGACATTATTATAATATCAGAAAAGATATTGATTTCAAAAATGGGTTGGGTTATCGTAAGGTAAAAACCATCTGTATTTATGTATGGATTGGTCTTACGATTATGCTTTTCTTTCGAAATGATTTTTTTACTTTAAAATCAAGTTGGATGATACCAATAATTTAGTGGGTTTTTCTCACGCTGGTTAACCAGACTGACCTTGGCGTTTGTAATGCTCGGGTCAGACCCAGTTGGGTTAGACCGAGTTGTACGAGTTCAAGGCAAAATGGTACAAATTTCAGGGGAGACGATCTGGAGGAGATCAGACGTATTATATATTATTCCGCTGTATGTTGAAAATGAGGACAGACTGTTATAACTGTCCAGATGAATTGAATGACCGTTGTACTCTGATGAATTGTAAGCATTATTTCAAGTTTTACATAAAGATTTATTTCTGTATTATATTTTTTCCGTTGCGATGTGAGACTCTGAGTATTGTGGTTTGTGGTTCTTCTTCTTTTTCTTCTATTCTAATATTTCTTTGTTTCTTATCTCACCCTCTAACTTCTTTCTTGATGTTCTGGATTTTCGGTACTCGAGTTTTGGACATCGGTGTATTTATGTCAAAAATTCGAGCATCGAATTTCCCGGTTCGTTACAGTGGTATCAGAGCAATGGTTTAGGAATAACCTTGGCTTTGTTGCGTAACTCAATAGAGATGGGGTTAGTAATACCCTTTTGTATATTTTATAAAAATTGTTTTGTATTGTGTCACTTGATCGGTTCAATTTTGAACTGCAAACTGATGCAATATTATTTTTTAAAATGGGTAAATGAAATAATTTTGCCTAAATTTATTTTTGGTATATTAAAGAAATAGTTTTCTTAAATATTATTGGTATTTGGTTGCTTGATTATTTGAATATAATTCAAATGGAATTATGGAATTGAACTGGTTTAGTATAACCAGAAGATGAAAGGATTCTTGAAATAAAAATCAAAATTCAAAAATAAAATAAAATTCGAAGCTAAGAAACAAATTCCAATATAATGAATTGAATGGATTGAAACTTGACTGAATAGTAAGTTAAGTAGATTTGGATTGAATTTAAAACTATATTGGACTAAAAAGAATTGTTGAATCAATATGGAATAAAAATTCGTGAATTCAAGTTGAAATATAAATAAATTGAATAGAGATAATCTAAATAAAGCTCGATTATTGTTTGAATGTGTTGGTTAAAATAAGAAGTGGATTGAAATAAATCCTATTTAAGTAGTAATAACTGGATGTGACTTAAAATATCATCCAATTGAGCTAGACTATGAAATCGAGTCTTGAAATAAAAATGAATGTGTGTATATATATTGAATAGTGAATATAAACATGGATTATATAAACTTGAGTTGAATAGAAATTGATTGGAGAGTAAATCAAATTAAGTTTGATTGAGATTGAGATTGAATTTTGAACTCAAAATTTACATGGACTCGTAAATTAAAAATAAAACTTGGAACTCAAGTGTAAATTTGGACGAACTTGTAAATTGGAAACTTAATCTGGAACTTGAGTTATAAATAGAACTGAACTTGAAAATTTGAAATTGGATCACAAATTAAACCTAGACTTGTTTATAAGCAAATATATACATATTTGAATATGCTTATGTTTAATTGTCATAAGTTAAGCAAGAAAACCAATTTATGGGTGAATTGGCAAATTGAAGGTAAGAAGTTCAATTGGTTGTAACCGAATAGAAATTTAAGTGTATGTGATTGAACAGGTTTAGTGGATGGAAGCAAGTGAAGAATAAATATGAGATGCCTGACAAAAAGGTACATGTTTAATTTAATATGGGATTTCCTAAGCCTAATTGGCAAGCCACTTGGCTTTTTTGATTTTCTTTTTGATTGGGGAAGGCCCAGAGAGGCATTTTGTAGTTGTACTAATCAACCCGTACAAAGGAGGTTATGGCGAAATTTTTCAAAAATTTAGGCAGTTAAAAAAAATTCAACAGTTTTGAAAATTTTTGTTAACAAAAAGTTAATTGGTGTTAAGGATTTTTGCAATGAAATTGGAACTAGTGAGTTGGTTGAGTAGTAACGATGTTGAAGTGAGCGTTGAGTTACATGAGTGGATTGGGAGAAGTGAATAAGGTATAGCTACATTTCTTAATTAATAATTTCGGGGACGAAATTTTTTTAAGGGGGAAGAAATGTAACGTCCCGCATATTTATCTATTTTTATTTGAATATTTAAATTAGTTTAAATATTCAATTCATAATATAAATAGAATTTTATATTAATTTAAACGAAGTTGAATGTACAAATTTACATATTAAATTAAAAATGAGCTTGAAATGGCGCGATAGTTCGTAATTTACGATTTGAAATTCAGTTGAATGTACGAGATTCGTTATAAATCGAAATTCGCTGAAACAAGAAATATTTGAATCTATTGCACTATAATTTTGTAATAAAAGAGAAAATTCAGAATTTCATATTTTATATTAAGAGTTATGGCCAAATCAAATTTTAAAATAGTCGCTATAGAATCGTTAATAAACATTAACAATTTATTTAAAATAATAAATAAATTTTAAATAAATAGAATATTGGTTTAACGTGAAAATAAAATATCGAGTTTAAAATTTCAAGTTAGTTTTCTTTTGGAAATTATATGAATTTAGTTTATAATAAGAATAATAATTAATTTGAATCAGTTTATAATCAATTGAATTTAATTTTAATTGTTAGTTTAAAATTTATATCTTCTTTATATGGTTGAATTAAACCGTGTAAATTATTCTAGTGTGTGCAGAATGGGGATAGGACCCTAGGAATGTCTTTTGATTGTGTTCAAATAGGGATTCAATATCGTAGGATATTTTACTTTAAGGCACTTTGGTAAATAAATTAATATATGAATAAATTTATAATAAAAAAATAGGAGACGACCTATATATCTTAACATAGCTATGCTGTAAGCTATATCTCGTCCTCTCTTTTCACCTTCACATCCAATTTCTTTTTATTCTCCCCGAAGTCTCAAAGATGGTACGCTGTAAACCTCTCTTCAGCTACAAGCCTATTCTTCTATTGGAAATATCATCTGAAATCTATCCGTAAGCTCAACGTCTTCTCCTTTCATTCAAGTACGAATGTAGTTCCTTCCATGCCAAGCTTCATAGCCATGGTACGCTATGACCTAAAACTATCTGTACCAATCGATACTGACGTTGTTCCTACCCTTCTCTTGTTCACTTCTATAAAGTGAGTGTTGCCTTCCAATTTTCTTCAAAAACAAAACCAACGAGAAATAGTTCCACTCATTACTTCGCTTTCTTTCTTTTCCAGTCACTGAAATCCCTATTCGAAAACCAATTCAAACTATTTCCTCTTTTCTTCTTTTTACAGTTATTCACGAAATCATTTCCGATAACTAAACAAAATAAATTGTAAACAGAAATCGCAAGTCACTTTCGGCAATGTGATAAAACCCACCATGTTTGGTGAAGCTCGATAAGGTGCTAAAATTGTTCGGAAGGGTGCGATAGTCATTTGAATGGAATGATATGCAAAGAATTGGATGTTGTATTCACTGCGATTAAGTAACGCATTCGAATGAGAGGGTTTCAGTACTGAGTTGAACTGGGGATCCGATTGGAACGGTGCTCGTACTCGAGTGATTTGGGGATAAGGGACACGAGTGTACGATATTCTGGTGATTGAACAGTGGAGATTTGGAAGCTCGAAATTGAAGGAAGGGAAAACCACGAATTGGAAGAAGGCCATTTTGATTTTGGGAAGGTGGAATACCAGTGCGATAATGGTTCTGATGGTATTCAATAGGTTTGTTGATCGATGGATGTTGGAAGTATGGAGCGAGCGTTGGATGTAAAACTGGGATATGTGAGGCGACTGGGAGGATTGGCTTTCGCAAAAGGAGTTTGATCTGTTTTTGCGTGCGCACTAAGGATTTTGGATCTGCAGTTGAATGAGATGGGGAAGTTTGGGTCTGTTCTTCTTTTGGGAAGATGATGCGCGCTTAACTGGTAATGGAACTGTCAATGGAGAGTATTCTGGGCAGTTGAACTTGTGATGTTTGCAGTAATGATCAGGGGTTGATCCGGCGAAATTGATAAAGGGATGATGGAAGTTTTCGGAGTCAGTTGGAGGTTTGTTTCGTGAATTGGTCGAGCATAAGGTGTACAGTTATTTTTAATTTAATTTAGAAATACATATAATAATTTATTTATGTTGTAGTTAGATATATATAAATTAGTAGTTAATCGTTAATTAAAAATAAATTGTAGGTGCTGGATAAATTAATTCGAGACAATTCAAGTAGACGCGACGATACTGAATTTAATCAGATATTCGACAACGAGAAATCGAGGTGAGTTAAACTCACTCGGTTGATTATTGGGAACTATTTTTAATAGCTCAAATTTATTTTATTGCTTTCTGGATGCTTAATTGATTGATATAAAGTTATAATATTATATGATAACATTACATAAAAATAATATTGGTGATTGGATAATTCCAGCAGTACCATTAGCGGATGCCCGTAGTGCCATTAGCGGATGATTTCCCTATGCTCCCCACAATATATTTAGTGGATGACCTTCTATACCGCGATATCTTGCCTCGAAGCAGGATGGGTATTATTATTGTTGACTGACATCTGTGGATGCAGGAAAAACAGGTTGGAGGGATCCAACTAGATTTCTCACATTCAAATTATATATGATGTGTTTTATAACCTGTGATAGCTTATGATATTTTAGAATGTGTTAGTAACGCCAAATGTTGATTTTGGATATTTTAAATATCCTAAATAGTAATAAATAATATATAGATTTCAAAAAAAAATTGGAATATAAGAAGAGTTTTAGAATATTTATTTCAAATGGAAATGGTTACGTAGAATCCAAATTAAATAGAATTTAAAAACAAATATTTGTGTAAATAAATATCGTGAAGAAGGGAATTTATAAACGACATTATAAGAAATGAAAATTTTGATTTGGGGATTTAAGAAAATTGCGGAGTATGTATGAAATTGAAAAGAAATGGGAATCGAGAAAAAAAATCTGTTATTCTAAAATAGATTGAAATTTTCCCATTCGCAGGGGAAAATATTTATTTGTAAATGGATATGTTCACTGGAATTCGAATTATAAATAAAATTTAAAAGGAAAGTTTTTTTGAAAACAAATGTGAGGCGATTTTGTAAACAAACATTTATATAGTAATGAAACGATTACCATTTGAGGATTTGAGGAAAATATGGTTTGGAGAAGAATTTGGAGGAAAGGTGGAAGTCGAGTTTATATTTAAATGGATTGGAATTTTCCAATGGCAAGGAAAATTATAGAAGAGATTATTGAAATAAATCTACAATTAGAAGTTATAATTGGGATTTAGGACTTGAAGTTTCAGATATGAAATCAGGATCACTAAATAAGTCGAGAATGGATATTGCTTTCGGGTAAGGTAAATAGGGGCTAATGCAACTATTACAAATGTAATTTTGTTGGAAGTAAATTTTTTTAAATTTAAAATTTCTAATTGAATTTAAGTCTAACTGATTTGAATAATATAATATACTAAAGAATTTATATAAGATTTTAGATAATAAATCTTAATCGTAAGGAATTTACCAATGGTATTTATATATATATGAAGTGCAATTTAGTTGAGATGAATAAACATATAAAGATGAGTATGAAGATTATTTATATAAAATCTTGTTTAACAAAGGCTAAACCAAAAATTGAATTTATTAATGAAAGGATATCGTTAAATATTGTCCCAGTTTTAGAAGTAAATAAATATTTAGCAATACATTTTGCAAACTATATCTTTAAATGAAATATTGAATACCGGTAGTAGTAAACGGTTTGGAAATCATACTTGTGAAGAAAATATTTGAAACAATGATAAGTTTGAGATAAATATTTCTGTTGACACACTTTTTGTTAAAAGCTGTCACACATGGAATATCTGGATAGCATCGCGCTCGGATATAGAGAATATCATTAGAAGACAGAAAGCGATTTAGTTGAAGTCGCATCACAAACAAAGAATGGCCCGAGACTTCTATCAAACGACCTATTTTGGGCCCAAAAATAGCAATTACGGAGCTTTGCTCCCTAACTCTTGTAGCCCTCCGAATTAGCTTCAGGTAGAGCTTTCATTTGGGCAAAACGGACTTACGGTTGGAAGTTACACATGTTTCTGTGAACGGGAGTAATCTGGCATCGACTGGCAGTCACTTGGATGAAGTGACGACACGTCATTAGCTCCGATCATGGACCGGCTCGTGGGACACACCTTGGCTCGTGGGATCCCCCTTGGACCATGAACGAACCCGGCTCCTCTCTTTTGAGCTCGACCACCCTCGGCTCGTGGACTAGCCTGGCTCGCCCCCCTAGATCACGACCTGGTCGTGATGCACTAGGGGTCCCGACCCCAAGACCACGACCCGACTCGCCTTGGAATCCAGCACCAGCTTCTCTCCATTCCAGATCGTCATCCTGGTTCGCCCACCATGGTCACGAACCGCCTGGGACTTACGCTCCTACACATGATCTTGACCTATTTTTAAGGTTATTGCTATTCCTATGGACTCGGATCTCATTCCACATGGCATATAACTACTTGGAGAGGATTTTTGGACTTTTTCCACCATATTTCAAGATTCTTTGCATGCGTGCCACGTGTCTCACGATCCGCTTTCAGGAAACGCCTATAAATACACTCTTTGAAGGCAAATTGAAGGATCTTTTGGCTCTAACTTCTCATGGCTTCCACCATTTCTCTCTGCAAAGCATTTTCGGCAGCAAAAAAGCCAAATTCCACAATATAACATGAGGATATCGTGTATAATCTTATGATTTCCTACCTCTTTTCATTGTAAACATGAGGACTTCGTGTATAAACCAAGAGAATTGTACTTGTAACTTCTGAGGACTTAAGAGAGATAAAGTGGACGTAAGCTTGGTTTGAGCCGAACCACTATAAAAACTTCGTGTGTCCTTTGTTTTTGTTTTTTCTGCATTTTTGTGATCTGTGATCTGCATTTGGGTGTTAGGCCCAGATTTTGGTCTAACATTTTGACGCGCCAGGAAGGGCGCGCACGACAACCTCAACTTCTAGCTTGGATAAATGGCAATCAAAAGGAAGAAAACTGGAACTTCCTTTCATGCTGAGGATGCTGACGCTGAAGGCGCAAGGAACAAGGCGAGCAAGGAGGCTTCGTCTCATGGAGATCCTTCGCAATACTTAACTAGAGACGAGATGGACGGCGTTCTCGTTGAATTGAGATATCAAATGGCAAGGCAGGACGATCTCCTCATGAAGTAGCAGGAGATGATCGATGGATTCCTCGCTCGGATGGATGGCAGACCGAACTTCAACGATCAACGCACCGGAAATGAAGCCACAGAAGCGGCTCGTGCATCACTAGGACTCGGGGGCAACCTGCTCACTTAGCAACAGAACACGGCTCGTGACGCAGAACCTGGAGCGGCTCGTGATGCAGAACCTGGAGTGGCTCGTGATGCAGAGCGAGGAGCTGCTCGTGATGTAGAGCCAGGAGCGGCTCGTGATGGGGACATACGACTGAGTCGGGTCGCCCCCTCGAACCACGAGCTGGACCCCGCAACCGTGACTCACGAGCTGCAGACCTCCACGACCCGACTCGTGATGCACCCCCTGGCTCATGAACTGGTCCCAACGACTCACTCCTAGCAGCTCACTGGCAGCTTCCTTCTCTCACATTCAACGCCAAGGGCACTAGCTCTGACCTTGGCAATTTACAACAACTTTTTGTGGGTGATCGGCTTGCTAATCTCATTCAACGCCTCACGAAAGGCCGTACTTATCATGGCGACGTGGATGACGTCAAACACAATCCATTTACATAGGAAATCAGGAATTCTCGCAATCCCCCAGATTTCAAACTTCCATAACTGGAGCCCTACAACGGCAGGACAGATCCTTCCGTGCACCTGATGCGCTACAAACAACATATGGAAGTTCAATCGGCATCTGAAAACGTCATGGCTAAATGTTTTCCCCTCTTTCTAACAGATATAGTAGTCATGTGGATTCGGCAGCTAGAAGCGGAATCGATCAACTACTGGAATATTTTGGTCGCTTGCTTCCTTGAACAATTTCGGGTTCACATAGCATGACCCAAGAACGTCATGTCACTCACTACAATCAGGCAGAGGCCCAAAGAAACTCTACGCTCATTTCTGGAAAGATTCAATGTTGCAGCAGCATCAGTTGATCGCCTTGAACCATCGATGGTACTGATGGCAGCAGTATCCGATGTCTTGGATAACTCGGAGTTCAAGAAGTCTTTGTGTCGATTTCCACCGCACAATCTCAGAGAATTATACCTCGAAGCAGACAGATTTTTGCAGGAAGAAAATGCAACTTCTGAGAAATGCATTCTCGATGTCAACATGGTTAAAGACGGTGAGACAACCCCAAACCCCGTACTGACGGTGGCAAGGGTATTCCGTGGAATATAACACAGAAACAGATAATAGCAGAACAGGAATAAATAAATACACCAGATAATGAACAATAGAATATACTGGATAAAAGTAATCATCAGAGTTACACAGTATACAGGATCATACTTAGTACAAATACAGTTCAACTATACATATATGTCTACAGCGGAAAACAAACATAATGTACAATGGGAGCTGAACAACATAAAAAAAAGAGATAAATGATAGAATCCATCTTCAGCTCCAGCTACCCAGAAAGAATCAGCTAAACCTGAATACAAGGCTGCCCATGTAGAAAAAGGGGCACCCGAGTTTGAAAGTGAAACAAACTACGAGTCAGTCATGGGACTGGTATGAGAAATCTACTCAACACATTTATAATATGGCTAATCACAAGACCACGCCACTTTCGTGGAACGGGTTTACTCCATTGGATTGCCAGTGCTTTAAAACAAATCTTTCTTTTAAACATCGCAATGCTTTTTATAAAAATGAGGCCATTATAAGACTCAGTTCCCATCACACAATGCAACGCAAACCGGAGGATAGATTTTTTACCTTATAACGGCCAAAATATGCTTGATACGAATAAAACAAAGGCATTTTATATTATTGCTAGTGTTTATATGTTTCAAAACAATTTCAAATCATAACTATCAACCATAGACGGCATTAATGCCCCATACCACTATGTCGTCATATATAGGTATACAATCAAAACCGCACAGTCACGTATTTGGAAATTGGATTTCCGTCCTGAACCAAGGCAAAAGATAGTCCTTACCGAATTCGAGACGCTCTAGCCCGTGTCTCAGGAACAGCCGCAACTGCCCCTTGGATCGTCAGGGCCGGTCCACCGATGTGGATTATTATTCCTGAACACTACGTCTCCCCGCCCTTTGGGGCGTAAACGAGCCAACGAATGACTCCATCGGACCCGGATCGTCTGATCAAACCGAGGCGCCTCGCAACAGCAACAACCACACAGGTGAAAAGTATATAAATGTCAGGGCTGGTAGGTCACTGACACCACCCTGGCTAGAAAGAAACGCAGGCCCTCCCTAATGTCCTCTCCCGTTTCTGGTTCATACCAGGGTGTGAGGCTCGCGATTTTACGTTATACACAAAGCTACGCCACACCGGCAGTGCTTTTATCATCACCACAAGACTTTGCTTTTCAACAGAAGCCCTGATCATTTGCCACTTAGGCATGCCACACTAGCAATTCATGCCATGTGACTGATGTCCATCGATATACAACCTCTGAGCTCGTGCGTTTCAGAGAAGGGCGTTAAGCAAAAGAATAAATTCTCCGCCGCCAAACAGATGTATATTTAACAGAGATGAATCAACACAGAATAAAATCCAATGTCAGACACACAGTCCATTTACAAGTCCGTTCTGGGTCTAAACGAAACCGTAGGCACTAAATACCTCGCAAACCCATCGATCACCACGTACGTCTGGACGATCACCACTCATTATCCATATTTCGGGATGCCTCCCAATCAGGACCTCGGTTACCATCCAAACGAGGTGAAGATCTCCGGTCTTCGACCACCGTCTTCATCTTCGATTAATTACCGTCGATTCAGTTATTCAGAATGGGATAAACCCGGTCTTTCTGAGCAACTCGCATATATAATAAACAAATGCAACACTAACATACACACACATCATTTCAATTCATTAGCCACTAACCGTCAATCAGTAAGAGAACGATTTCCCAAATATTAACCCCGAAGGCCGAAACCAACATCAGATCGATACCCAAGAAACCATTCGACTTAGCCAACCTTCAGTTAATTTCTAATTTGCATCCATATCGTTTATAATATTTTATAACGATTTATCGCTAATTTTATTTATTTTTAAAATAGCCATTTTATTTCAAACGACGCTTCGGGCCATAACGCGGCCGTGGCGCTGTTTTTCTTCAGATTTGATTTACACATATCTTAAAATCTAACCGTTAGATCTTTACAAAATTTACATCATTAGAAAGATCTTTTCAAAACGAATCCAACGGTTCCAGTTTCGGGAAATTCCGACGGTCGGATCTCCCAATACAATCGTTTGAAGTTTCGATTTCAAAATACGAACTGCAGCGTCGTTATTCGATTAAATATAATTATATTTTTATATATATATATATAATCGATTCTGGCGCTGTTTTTCTTCAGATTTGAATTAAACATTCCAGACAATCCAACCGTTGGATTTTTACAAAGTTGGTGCCGTTGGAATGATTTTTTCAAACCGAACCCAACGGTTGCGATTTCAGGAAAATCCGATGGTCGGATCTCCCGGTATAATCGTTTCAATTCACGGTTTCAAAACACGAACTGCACGGCCACGTTTCGTTTTAATTTTATTTATATTTATATATTTATATAAATATAGTTCATTCAAAAAATTCCTACATTGATTCCACTTCAAATATTTCACTAACGCCTTTAAATTTTGGAAAATTTCGCCATAACCTCCTTTGTACGGGAGGGGCTGGGAAAATTCCCAAATAGCCACACGGGCGTCTCATGTCAAAAAGAAAAAGGAAAAGCCAAGCGGCTAGCCAACAGGCTCATAAAATCATCACCCAAACAAAACAGTAAATGTGTACCTATTTGTCGGGCACAAAAAATTTATTCCTCTTCTCTAGCCCCTTTGCTATAACCTGTTCGAATAAATATGCATGTACAGATATACAGTTCTTATCACTTATCATTTTCCATTCAACTTCATATTTGATTCCATTTGGTTTAAAAACACCATTCATTCTAATGTTGCATGCATAGGCAAAAATCATATCATTAGCTAATTAATGAATATTTCAACTCATGCATATTTATTTGAACGGGTGGCTATTTTTAACACTTCACATTTCAACAATTCAGGTATATAATAAGAATGTGATTTTTATTATAAAACAATTTCTTTCAAAATATGAATACCATTCAACACATGAATTTCAATTCAACGAATGAATATCGATTCAACACATGAAGATTTTCTATAGTTTATATATATAGATAAAAATGTGATTTTTATATTTAAAACACGAATACCATTCAACACATGAATTTCAATTCAACGAATGAATATCGATTCAACACATGAAGGTTTTCTATAGTTTATATATATATATATAAAAATGTGATTTTTATATTTAAAACACGAATACCATTCAACACATGAATTTTAATTCAACGAATGAATATCGATTCAACACATAAAGGTTTTCTATTCAACGAATAAATATAGTTTCAGCAAATGAAAATAATTCAAACAAATGAACATTATTCAAAATTTCGGCAGCATAACGGCAGGGTAGTTAAAACCGGGACCGTCCCTAGTACGGCTCCTCGCTCTACCTTAAAACCTTGCGGTTTTTGACAATGGGGATCATGCATCTAGTTCGCACGCAGGCGGCATGTATATATTTATTTCATTTCCACAAACTAATCCTATGTGGTTTCAACCAAATATTTCTCAACCACAAATGGGTATTTTTCAACCACAATCAATCAATATCAACCACAAACAATCCCAAACAACCATTCGCTATCAATCAATTTTCACACCAATCACAACCAATAAATATCGTCCATGGTTTGTGGACGAGGGGCGTATATATATATTTATATATATAGCAATTCACTTCTATTTCAACACATATATAATTTTTACAACGCATATATAACTTATACATCGAACATACAACTTATACAACGCTTATACAAGAAGTGTACAACGCTTATATAACTCATACATCGACTATATAATTTATACATCGTCGTTTTCCATATTGTTTATAAATTAGAAATCTCACATTGGGTTCCACTCCACCAAAAATAGCAGGAGGCTCAGAAAAATATGCGGACTCTTCTAGAATGTAGAAGACGTCCACACGGTCACGATGTTTCATGTTTCATCGAATTTCGTTAAGAAACGAAAAAGATATGATTTTTCAAAGTTTGCAACGGTTTAAAGGTGTTAAAACTGTTGAAAATAATTCTGGTCGTATACCTTTCAATATGGTTCAAAACTAGGTTTTATCTTTTCTCTCAATCCGAAGCACGATATGCAGATCAGCCTATGCCACATCGACGAGCTTGGAGGGGCTCATCATCGCGCCGAACGCCGTTGAACTCTGTGGCGGATCTCGGCCAGGATTCGGGTGCGAACGGCGTGACTTCAGCGCTCTGGATCTCCCAATATAATCGACGATAAACCCTGAAACTTAGATTGATTTAAAGCTTGGAGAAATCCCTATGAAATCCTCTAAAGAAGGGTCGAATTTTATTAAGCGTGGAAGGAGATAAGGAGGAGTGAAGCGGGGAGCTTCTGTCGCCGTTAATCGTGAGGGGAGAGAGAGAAAGACGGTTTTTCTCTTTTTTTATTTAAATTTTGATTGGTTGGTAAATTTTATAAGGGGTTTTCTGACGCGACCACCAATCTAAACCCAACGATTGTCCTCCCTAGCGTTTTACCCCCATTACGAACACAATGGGATATGTTTCGTAGGCCCATTCGACTGTTTCAGTCAGTTTTCATTCAATTTAAAATATATAATATTCAATATTCGATTTGAACGTACATTTCAATTTGCCAGGGCCACAAACTGATTCGAAAAATTCCAGAAAAATAAATCTAGCTATGTTTTGACGATACGGTCCCAACAAAACTAGTTTCGTCGAATTCTGAGACCGTTTGTAAAATGGCCCCTTTCTGGTCGATCCAATTTAACTATAATTGACCAAAACACATTTTCCTTTGCCACGCTCACATACTAGCTTCAAAAATTATGAAATTCAAAACCTAGCAATAACTTCACATCCCGGATCCAACAAAAGTTGTTTTGTCGAATTCCGAGGTCGTATGCAAAATGGCCAATTTCACGGGCTATATAAATTCCATAGCGACCTTTTCGAAAATTCATTTGGCCATAACTTTTGCTTTCCGCTATGAAAATTTGATTTTTCAGATTCGTTGGAAAGGTATTCACTAACAGATTTAAATATTTTTGGTTTCACTAAAATTCGTTTTGTTTTGCACCCGGTACAGTCCGACAAATTTTGAATTCAATTTTTGAAACTACAGCGCCATTTTAGGCCTTGTTTATAATTATAATTAATTATATTCGTTTTCAATTGTCGATTCAAACTCACTTTTCATTGCCATTATTTAAAATATTTATTTTAAATATTTAAAATCCATTATTTTAGCCAATTTAAAGATTTTAAATTGGTTCAGATTTTCTGGGTCGTTACAGACGGAGAACCATCTGATTCTGGAAATGGCAAAGGAAAAGCCACCGTCAAGAATGATTGCAACACTCAGCCCCAGAGAGGGCCCAGATACGAAAAATACACTGAACTCAATGCTTCATTATCTGACATCTACATCGACACAAACAGTGTTGTCTCCTACCCAAAGCCTCCCAGGTGGGAGCCATCGCAAAGAGAACGCGATTCTGGAAAGCACTGCATATTCCACGATATGGACGGTCATGACACGAAAGAATGCAGGCATCTACGTGATTTGATTGAGAAACAGGTTAGACGTGGAGAGCTATCCGAGTATGTGAAACTACCAACAGCGCCTGCACCTCCGCTGCCACCTCCTGCTCCCCGGAGAGGGAATGACCCTGGATCGAGCTCTCGTGGGCTCATCATCAACTGATCTGGATGAGATCAACTTTCATTTTCTGCATTTCTTAGGCTTTAAGATTTGTCTTTGCTTTCATTAGGATTTCCGATTGGTTGAGTAGGAGTACACACGTATAGGGTTAGGATGTAGCCCCAAAGCATGCTCTGGACTCGGTGTCAAACCAATTAGGATTTACTTTGGTTTTGCATTTTGAATTGAATAAGGAAGGGTTATCCAAGCATGGATTATGTTTGGTGAATTTAAGTATCTTGTCAGGATGTGGCAAGATCCTTGATCTCGGTTAAAGTATGGCTTATACTTATTTTGAAACACTAGGTGCGAATTACGCCTAGGGTCGGACTATCTTGCCAGGTTGTGGCAAGTATAGCTTTCTATAACACCCCGTAATTTTATAACATTAAAATTCACAAATTAAAGTATACTTAATTTTTAGAAAAGAATTAAGTGAAATGGGTTGCGCAGAGAAATATATATATATTGATATATATATATATATATTTATAAATTAAAAATTAAATAAATAAATATGCGAAAAAGTTCAAAACAACGAATTAGGAGGGGAAATAACCGAACCGGCCCATTTTTGAGGTCGACCCAAGCCCCGCTGGGTCGACTAGGGGTTAATCCAGGGTGTTTGGCTGTCAACCCGTGTGTCGATTCGCTCAAATGCAGATTTTTCATTTGATTGGTTCTCATGGTTCAGGGTTAATCTAATGATCCTAAATAACTTCCTACACCTATAAATACATCCTAATGCTAACCCTAAACCTAATTAAAATAGAATAGTTACCGTCGCCATGGGAATCAATGGAGCTGCCGCCAACTAAGAAAGAAGAAAAGCAAATTTAATTCTAATTCTCTCAACCCTAAAGCAAAGCAAAACTCTCTCTTTTCTTCTCTAAATTGTGAGTATGATGATCTTAACAAGATTATTATCATTTTAATTAGGTTGAGTTATGAATGGATTATGAGTAGATGATGTGAAATATCATATATGTTGTTGTAAACCCCTTTTTCTATCATGTATATTGTAAATCCAATGTTATGTGATGATGAAATCTTATATGTTGTAAATCATGCTATGATGATGTTATGTATGTTGAAAGTTTCTATGCTAAGTTGTGATGAATCATACATGTTAAAAAGGCCATGATGTTACCATCTATGCTAGTTAGTTCATATTAATTAAATCATCATGTTTGGGTTATGTTGATCTATATGACAAGTCACATATGCAAGTTAGATTGATTAGAAAAGTTATGAATATATGCCATGACATCTATTATGACATCTAGAATTATGCTATGGCATATGTAATATCCTATGCTAGTTCACACCATCATTATGTTGCCTAAAAACCCCATATGCAAGTTTATGTATAGATTTGGGCTATGATCATATCATATAAATTGAGACATTTAACAAGTTGACACCTTTTGATCCTTAACATGTGTAGTTTATGCAAGTTTCACCCCTATTATGATTAGATTTATTTTAATTGTCTATACGTTGTGATAATTTATCTTTATGCTAGGTGTTATACTATACAAGTCTAGCCTATATTATGCGTTGAATAAGCGAACGTATAAACATGGGGTAGGGGTAATATTAAGGATTTAATATTAAAAAGTTGGGGTGCAATTGATATGATTTTGCATGTCATAAGTGGATGGCCATAATTGAGTCAATTTTGGACATCATTAAAAGTTGACTTAATTAATAATTTGAATAGGGAATTATTAAAACTGGGGTAAAAGATTTTAAGTGTTAATCAATGCTTAGGACACGAGGTTGGACTCGTTTGTGACGTAAACCTGCCCGGACCCGCCCGGCAAATCCAGTGGTCACAAATGTCAGCCCAATGTGAGAGGTCCTAGGCCTAAACTAAAGCATAATGGTTGTAAAGACACGAGGTTAGACTCTTTTATGGTGTAAGACTGCCCGGACCCGCCCGACAAATCCAGCTGCCATAAATGCCAGTCTAATGTGAGAGGACTTTATGAGGTTATGGCCTGAATGAATTAAGAAATACTTAACCAGATAAACATGTAAGGTGGGACATGGGGGTTAAGTAGGTGCCTTGGGTGGCATGAGGAATCTAGGGGGTGCCCTTAGTGGCATGTGAAATACGATTAGTAAGACTTAACCAAACACACATGTAAATGAACATGACTAAGAGGGTTAAGTGGGATATACTAGTGACAAGCTTAGGTGGGTAGCTTGTGGGGGCCCATTTCGACCAGTATCCCAAACGTATCTTTGTGGGCTCGACCCAAGTCGAGGACGGGACATGCATGATGGGTTCGACTGTAAGAGGCCAAAACGGGGAGCGGTGGCAACGCAAGTCCAACGGGTTTCGTATGCGTGTGTGGACCCGGGCTGGTAGGTAAGACGTTGTTGCATCGTGTAGGTATAAGCCGTGCATTCTCAAGTTGTATCGGGTTGCCACTTTAGGGGAGTGATACACCCCACTGTGGGGCCCGCACGGGTATCTACGAGTAGGGAGCCGATCGAAAGTGGGTAGTGGGGTACACCTAGTGGAGATAGGGGCAGACGGCACCTATGTAGTCAGCTAGGGGTACGCAAGGCTATTTATAAAGTTTCTGTGTGAAGCAAGTGGGATCAACCTTTAGGGTGACTGGTGCGGTGCAGTGTAGTAATGTGCGGTGCAGTGTAGTAATGTGCGGTGCGGTGTAGTAATCATTCGTTAGTAATTAGGTGTGCCTTTACCGTTATCTTTAACGTTATCTTAAACGCTATCTTTATCTTCCTAAGAGTTCATAGACATTTACTTGTCTTCCAGCTTATGCGTTAGTCAAGTTATTTTGATAATAGTATTGTTAGAATTATCATACTCGCCAGACTTTATGTCTGACCCCCTCTATTTCTATCCTTTTCCCCCTCCAGGTCCTCAGGTTGGGCCCAGCTCTAGTGGAGTTTGATTGAATTGCTTCATCTCTCTTTGGAAAACTTGGACCGTTGAAGTAAAGTCCAGATTGTTATCTTTTTAATGGCTATTTATGTAATGGGATTATGTATTTCGTTTTTATGAAGATGGATATTGTACTTGGTTATGATCTATGGTTTTATGATGTAACAAACATGTTTAATTTCCGCTGCAATAAAATGAAGTTTTAGATTTCCAAGTACTATTTATTATTTGTCTTGTTGTAATTTTTCTGTTCTATATTCACTTATAACCTCCATGGAAGTTAATGCATTCCCTTTGTGAGTGACATTAATGGACGTGGGGTGTTACACTTTCTCTGGATAAGAATATGGATGATACTCAAATTGGTAACTCGTGTATGGTTTATACTCACTTTGGACTTCTTGGTATGGATTATGCCTAGAAAGTTTGGCCCTTGCCAGGATTTGGCAGGATGACTTGGACGTTCCTCGAGTATGGTTTATGCTCGGGAAAGTTTGAATAATACCATTAGGATTTGGTACATTTGTTTTACTTCTATCTCTATACAGATATGGATTTCTCGGATTATCCAGAACACATCTTCTTTCAACTAGCAAGATATGTTATGGGGGGCAAACTTTTTGAAACAGTTTTTGGTAAAGCTGTCACACATGGAATATCTTGACAGCATTGCGCTCGGATATAGAGAATATCACCAGAAGACGGAAAGCGATTTGGTTGAAGTAGCATCACAAACAAAGAATGGCCTGAAACTCCTATCAGATGACCAATTTTGGGTCCAAAAACATCAATTACAATATTTGCTCTATAACTCTTGTAGCCCTCTGAATTAGCTTCAGGTAGAGATTTCGTATGGGCAAAACGGACTTACGGTTTGGAAGTTACGCCTGTTTCTGTGAACGAGTGTAATCTGGCATCGACTGGTAGTCACTTGGATGAAGTGACGAAGCGTCATTAGCTTGGATCATGGACCGGCTCGTGGGACCCACCTTGGCTTATGGAATCCCCCTCGGATCGTGAACGAACCCGGCTCGCCTCCTTTGAGCTCGACCCCCCTCGGCTCGTGGACTAGCCTGGCTCGCCCCCCTAGATCACAACCTGGTCGTGATGCACTAGGGGTCACGACCCCAAGACCACGACCCGACCCGCCTTGGAATCAAGCACCAGCTTCTCTCCACTCTAGCTCGTCATCCCGGTTCGCCCACCATGGTCACGAACCGCTTGGGACTTACGCTCCTGCACATGATCTTGACCTATTCTTAAGGCTATTTCTATTCCTATAGACTCAGATCTCATTCCACATGGCATATAACGACTTGGAGAGGATTTCTGGACATTTTCCACCACATTTCGAGATTCTTGGGATGCGTGCCATGTGTCTCACGAACCGCTTTCAGGAAACGCCTATAAATACAACCTTTGAAGGCAAATTAAAGGATCATTTGGCTCAAACTTCTCACGACTTCCACCATTTGTCTCTGCAAAGCATTTTCAGCAGCAAATAAGCCAAATTCCACAATATAACAGAAGGATTTCGTGTATAATCTTATGATTTCCTACCTCTTTTCATTGTAAACATGAGGATTTAGGGTATAAACCAAGAGAATTGTATTTGTAACTTCTGGGGACTTAAGAGAGATAAAGTGGACGTAGGCTTGGTTTGAGCCGAACCAATATAAAAACTTCATGTGTCCTTTGTTTTTGCTTTTTTCTGCATTTTTGTTATCTGTGATCTGCACTTGGGTGTTAGGCCCAGATTTTGGTCTAACAATATCGATTAGAGTAATAATGAAAAATTGGGATAGTTATTCGTTAGAAGTTAAGAAATGGAGTAAAAAATTTAGAACGGACTGGAGATTAGTGAGTTTGAATGATTTTCTGAATATCGATCTGATGTTGGCTTCGGCCTTCGGGGTCGATATTTAGAGAATTATTCTCTTACTAGTTTAAGGTTAGGAGCTAATGATCGGGGTGAGGAATATGTGCTTAAAAGTGTTTTATAATGAAAGGGTTTTGAATATTCTTATATATTAATATCAAAAGAGAAAATGGGTATTCGAATTATTGGAAAATAGAAAAGTTTAAATTAATGAGTGGTTAATCAAAAGAGACTAAAATGATGGTGAATATTAAGTCAATGAATTCTATTTTCTTTTATGGATGAATGGTTGTTTTTAATTGATAGTTAAATAACCGACTATGAAATATGGGCTAAAACGATTATTGGTATGGAAAGACTGGGGTCGAATTTATTAGAAAACCATTCTGAATCAACTAATACATAAACGTGGAAGATGCTGGAGCAGTGAAGACCGTAGATCTTCATAAGAGGAAGGACTACTTGTCGAATTCTTTAGAGTCACACCTAGAGATATTTTTATGGTGATCCTGTCGTGGTTGAAATCGACGGATTGCAAGGACTACTCGCTACTGACCCATAGGGTGATTCCTATTATGCAGTAGGAGAGTGCCTTCGGTTTGTCCAGTCCCAGGACAACTTTAATGGATGAATGTCTAACAGAGTATTTCCAAAGGACCATGTACGTTGATTTCCTCAAACATATTTCGATTGATGGCGGAGAGGGGCACTTCTCTTAGCTTAATATTGGAATATTTTTTGCGGATATCAATTTGTGATATCTGGTGGATTTGATGTTGTGGCATTCAAAGTGAATGATGGCCAGATGATCTAAAAACAAAATTGTAGACCTCAAGCCTCACAACCGGAATATGACATAAATCGGGCAGGTAGCATGGCTATGTGGGTCACCCCCATCAGGGTGTATTGTCATCATCTAGAGAATATTCATATTTGTTACTTCTTTTCGCTTTTGTATCTCCCGGGAACGATTATGTAATGACCCGCATTGGCAGAGGTATTATAATAAATTTATTTAATTATATAAATAGTGATATAGTGAATTAAATGGTCTTGGAATTAAATAATGGTGAATATTTAATTAAAATAATAAATTTTATAATATATTTAATTCTGAAATAATCAGAATTGGCTGAAATGACGATATAGTGTGAACTGGATCATCTGTAACATTTAATTCAGTTTAGAATTGAATTAGAATAACGAATATATAATATAAATGACAGTTTGAACGTAGAGTTATAATATAATTTAAAATCGAGCTCGAAATGGCGCTGCAGTTCGTAAATTGGCGATTTGAACTTCAACTAAATGTACTGGATTCGTTTTAAGCCGGATTTCGGTGAAACAAGAAATGTGTGGAGCTGGTGGGGTATATCTTTCTAGTGGAAGAGAAAAATCGGGATTTCGTCGTGTAGATTTTGATTCACGTACAAATCAAATTTCAGAAAAAGTCGTTGTGTAGTTCCTTTATAATTTATAAAGGAATTATTTATATTTTAAAAAGGAATTTCAATATAAATCGAATATCGGGTTGATCCAGATTTGAATTATCGAATAGAAATTCATATATGAATATTCTAGAGCTGTATGGTATTCCACTGTGAATATAGAGGATAATATTTATTTTTAAAATATTTAACTTAATTATATTTAAATATATTTATATATTTAAATAGGCTATTAAGAGCTTTAAAAATACGCTGTGTTTGCAAATGGAGTCGGACTTCGACGAAACCAGTTTCGTTGGGACCGTAATGTCGAACTGAAGGTGTATGTCCATTTCCGTGATTTTTGGGTATAATATGTGACCGTAGGAATTTTTAGAAGGATAAATACAAGAGCGTATGATAATAAATAAATATAAAATTATTATAATCCAACTACAAATACCACACCCCACCCCTTAACCTAATTCATTTCTCCCATAAGTCAACAGACATCCAGCCGCCACTTGAAAGCAAAAAGAACGAGAGAAATTCGATCCTCATAAATCAAAATAAAATCAGATAAAATCGTATAAATTAGGATACATGTATATTTGGATTCCTACTTAGGCTCTCTTCATTTTGGTATGAGGAACATTGGGCTCGAACTATCCTAGTTCGATGGTTGTCTGACAGCGGAAATCCTAGAGTTTGGGATCGTTCGAATTTGGTGCATCGATGTTGAGATTCGAGGTTTTATTTGAATCGGTGGTGGAAAGGAGAACCATTTTTGAGATTTTGGTGATTTCTGGTGTATATTCTTGACGCGAGCTCCTGGACCTACCGTGCTTGAAGGTAGGAGACGAAATTGGAGAAGTGAGTGCGAGTTCTTCCTTTTTGATATGAGGGTGACGATGGTTTTTGAAATAGTGGAGGGTCATCCGGTGATTGCCAAGAAGGAGCATTGGTGATTTTGAGGAAAGTCTGGTGGGTTTTTCCAGGACCGAAAGCAACGCAAGTTACTTGTGTTGGTGGTGGTAAGGAAGAGGTTAAGGAACGGAGCTTGTATACTGTTTTTGTGGAGTATGTTAATTTAAAACGTTGAAGATTTTGAATGGCATGCGCAGCCATGTTAACCACATGGAGCAGTTGAGTTTCGAGTATTGAATTATGTGGTAGTGAGGAGCAGCTTTCAATACTTGCTGCGTGTGAAGAAGAACTTGGATTATTTGCTGTTGTTCTGTCCGGAGCAATTTTGTATTCCAGAGTAGAGTGAGACCAGTGGAGGTGTACTAAGCCTGGAAAGGTGTCCAAATTGGTAAGGTAGAGTCTGGATAATTTTAGGCTAGTGAAGGGGCTTGTGTAGAGTTTTCGGAGAAGAGAACGGTGATGGCTTTTGTTGGCATTTCCATGAAGCAACCGTGAGGAGTAGAACTTGCAAAGTAGTGGAAATGGTGCGTTACTGGAACGAGAGGAAGGAATCGGAAATGAGGAATTTGAGGAGCAGAAATAATGATGGATTAATGGGGATACTTGATTCTCTGCTCGCAAACTTACATGGAAAAACGTTATGGTTGGATCCAATTTTCGGTGGAATTCCTGAAGCGTAGTAGTAACGGGGAAAATATCAGAATGAGTTTGGGTGAACCTGAACATGAAAGGAGGGATGGTCGAAGTAATCAACAGAGGGATTAATTTATTTAAAATGGTAATTAACCCTAATGATCGTCATTAAATTAGATAGTTATCTTAATTTAAATACAAACTTGTGAATGTCTTATATTATACACCCATGAACAGAATCTGACGTATCAAAAGCCGTTGGAATCGTAACGATGAGTGTTACGTTGTGGAACTGACTGGAAGTCCATCGGAGCTCGTTACAATTTATAGCAAAATAAATTGTCCGTCTGAAGCAAGCGATGGTTATCGTTATTAACGATGATCGTCCAATGTGAGTAAATCTCACTAACTCTGAACAGTTTATAATTTCATGTTGTATTTTTAGAACTGTTAAATATTGGCTGATTGACTGTGTGTTGACTGTTTGATTGAACTGCTAGTCAGTTAGTTGAATTTCTATATTTATTCTGCTTAACAGAATATTTCATATTGAACTGAAAGTGATGTTGATTATATTGTGTAACATATGTGATGCAAGGAAATAGGTTGGAGGAATCCGACTGGATTCCTCAACATTTATTTTACTATTTTTCATATATTGTGATATATGATGTGATATATAATCTATTGTCGATTATATGTGTTTGGACGATACTGATCATCGTGATTTGATATGTTGAATACCATAACATACCGAAATGTTTATAAGGGAATATTTTCAAAGTGATATTTGAAAATAAAATATTTATAAATGGAATATTTATAAATAAGAAATATTTATAAATTGGAATATTTATAAATAAGAGATATTTAGAAAAAGGGAAAAACGTTATAAAAAGGAAACTGTTATAAGAAGGAAATCATTTTAAAGTGGAGAACCGTTACTAAAAGTAAATCTTTAAAAATGAATAAACGTTGTTAAAAGGGAAATCTTTATAAAGCGAATAAAGGAGTTAAATCGAATATGGTATTCAAAAGGAGTTAAATTGAATATGGTATTCGAAAGTTAGTAAATCAAATTAGTTAGTCGAGTCGAGTTAGTTGAATAGAGTTAATCGAATATTTGATATTCGAATTTGTTTTAACCAGTTACAGTTAAACCAGTTAGAGTTAAACAGGTTAGAGTTAATCAGTTAGAGTAAATCGAACTAGAGTTATTCAAATGGAGTTATCGAATATTAGTGATTTGAATAGAAAGTAAAAGGAGTTAATCGAATATAGTTTATTCGGATAGTGTAAAAGGAGTTAATCGAATATATAGTTTATTCGAATAGAATTAAAAGATTTATAGTATATAGTTTATTCGATAGGAGTTAAGTGAATAGAGTTAGAGTTAAATCAAAAGAGTTAAGTGAATAGAATAAATTGAATAGAGTTATCGAATATACCTTATCGAAGGAAAGAATTATCGAATAGAAAAGATTTGAAAGAGGGTTACGTAAGGAAGTTTGTTAAAGAATTAGAAGGATGAACTTTGTCTATTTCATGGTTAGAAACGTTGTTCAGTTAAGGTCTGAGAGGTAGTATTACCCCAACTTGATTGACTTCATTTTTAACTAAGGAATGGTTAAGGTTCGATAGTAAAGGATGGTTAAGTGAATTTAGTAATTAAAGGAAATAGTTGGAGTTGGCATCGCGATGGTTTGTTTAAACATCTGTCTAAGTCCAATGAAGAAGCTTTGGAAATGTTTTCCAAATAAGAAACCAGAAATGTTTTCTAATAAAGAAAACAAGAAATGGAAATGTTTTCCATTGTTAATAACATATATTTTCCAAATTTAGAAAATTAGAAATATTGAATATATGGAAACAGGAGATGGAAAAAAGAATAAGTTAAATAAAGAGATAAATGTTCAATGATGTGTGTTCGATATAATTTCCATCTGGAAATAATATCGTTGTTTGCACACTCATTTTCTTTGATAGTTAAATCACAGACTATCGAAGTTTTGACCATTTTAACGTTGTTAATATGGAGAGACCGGTTGGATTGTTATCCAAAGAACCACTCTGCATTGGCATAAGCGTTGCGAATCATATATGCCAAAGAAAATTGAAGACGGAGTAAAGAGCAAGGGCTATTGTATAAGTCTTAGATAACAGCGCCTAAGATGGGTGTATTGAATAGTGCCTTCGGTTCATCCTGTTCCTGGATGACTTGTATGGATGAATGTCTGATAGAGTATTTCCAGACGATCACGTATATTGGTTTCTCCAACCATACCAAGAGTGGAAGCGGAGAAGGAAACTTCTTTTAGCTTACACATAATGTATGGTTGAGGACGTCAATCGGTGATTTGATGGATTTGACGATGTGGCATTCAAAGTGAATCTGATGTGATGAAGCATAACCTCAAGCCTTATCAACCGGTAAATGACAGAAATCAAGCAGGCAGCATGGCTAAGTCGGTCGCACCGAAGTAGGGTGTATAATCACCTGATCTAGAGTTTCATTTACTTCTAAAAATCTATTGTTGATGCTGTCCCATTCGGGAAACAGTTGCTGATCCCAACCGTTGGTGATATACATTCGATACACTCAAGCGAAATGAGTGGTCGGTCATGTGTGGCCGGGTTGCAAGATGTTCTTGTTGAACCCAGTGTATTCCTCTCTAGAGGTACACTAACGAAAGGTGGTTCCATAACTTTTCATAGTCGGAAATCCATTACCCAATACGTGCTTGCGGTTTTGATTGTATACTATATATGTAGAACGTGAGATGAAAGCGTTTCTGCTAGATGATTATTATATTGTGGTTGATAGACATTATTATAATATCAAAAGGTTTTTGATATAAAGATAATTTGGATTCTCATAAGGGAAAAAACCCGTTCCGTTATACGGCGTGGTCTTCTGAGATATCGTTTACTTGTTCAGCCTGTTTTGAGACTGTTTTACTCATACCAGTCCCATGATTGACACGGAGTTTATTTTGTTTTGTTTTCCCTAAACTCTTGGGTGCCCAATTGTAACAACCCGCAAAATCAGAACCAATTTAAAAATTTTATTTTAGGAAATTTTAATGAATTTTGACAATATAAAATAATTTATTTAAATAATAATGATCACAAATTTGATTTAAATCGAAGTTAGAATGAATGATTTAATTTTAATTAAACAAAAAAGTTAGAAATAACGTGGTAGTTTGAAAAGTCAAACTTGAACTTTGACTGACCGTACATGATGCAAAATTTAACGGATTTTAGTGAAACCAAAAATATTAGAATCTATTTAAAAATATCTTTCCAACGAATCTGAAAAATTGAAATTTCATAGCAGAAATCAAAAGTTATGGCCAATTCAATATTTAGAAAGGTCGCTATGAAATTTATAAGGGTCAAAATGCTACTTTTTGCATACGAAGGAATTTGAACTCGAAACCACTTCCATTGAGTTCAGAATGATGTTTCTACATTGAAAAATAGTAAACACTTATATATTTTGAGTTTCGGGATTTATTTGATTAAAAATGTATTTTTAATATTAAATATTTTGGCCTTAAAAATAGTTATTTTTTCAAATAACCTCTGTTTTCGACGAAACCACTTTTGTTGGATCCGGGATGTCAAAATATTGTTAAGTTTAATTTTTCATAATTTTTAGAATTAATTTGTGGCCGTGGCAAAAAGATTTCTGTTTTGTCAATTATAGTAAATTTTAAACGACTTGAAAATAGCCATTTTTCAAACAGTCTCAGAATTCGACGAAATAAATTTTGTTAGGACCGTATCGTCATAAGAAAGCTAAAAATATTTTTTTTAGAATTTTTAGAGGTCATATGTGGCCCCGGCGTATTTAAATGTACGGTAGAAATTAAATAATTAATTTAATATTGTATTTTCAAGTAAAACCGAAAAAAACATATAGACATCAGAATTGGACCTTGGGACATAGCCCATCGCGTTCTGAAGGCCTCAAAACGTTAAGATCGACAGTAAGCAGGCCCAAATCCGAGAAAGTCCAAAATTCCACTTTATTTCACGAAATTCGGAATTAAACATTAAAATAATATAAAAAATCCGAAACCCTAATTCTCTTATGGCCAGCCGCCGCCCAGGATTCGATGGCCAGAATTGCTCCAACTTCAAATGCTTAGATCTGTCAATCCGTTCGACGAAAATTGACGTATGACCTACCAAATCGAAGAGAATTCAGAGACCTTTCAATCTATACGGTTAAGATCGGGTTTTGGTGCACGGATTTTGCGGATTTTGGCTGAGAAGGTGCTGCGTTTATGGGTTATTTGTGGGTCCTAGGGGGTGCGAGTGGGGCCCGGGTCTCGGCGCGGGTGTGTCTCGAGGTGGCCGACGAGGTGGTGGCTTCTGATCGTGGTCCGGGTGCTTGTGGTGGCGTGCGTGTAGAAGGAAGAAGGGGCGGCTATGGGTAGTTCGGCTGTGAGAAGAACGACGTGGAGGAAGAAGGTTGCGTTTTCTTTATTTTTAATATTATTTAATTATTTAATTTGTCCGATCTTTAAAAATCCATATCTTCTTCATACGAGAGCCGATTGACGAACCGTAAATTGCGTTGGAATCACAAAATTAAGAGATTCGCGATGGCGCAGACAGCAGCTGAAAAGGAGACAGTAAAATTTTGGCCAAAAATTCAATGTGAGGATTCTAATTTTATTTGTTTAATTAATTATAAATTATTTTCTTGCATTAAAAATAATTGTTTGATCATTTAATTATGACCTGAAATGTTGGGTGTTGTTTGGAATGATAATTGTTGCTTGTTGAATGATTGTTGTACATGATTTGCAAATCCGCTTGGAATTATATATATCTTATTTGCGGTTGGAGAATTGGATCTAAAATGAGATCATAACATATTTTATTCATTATATGTATATATATGTTAAGATTGGATTAGAACTTGTAAAACAAATAAAATCCTCTTTTATTTTTAGAACATGTACACAAATGAATTTCTTTTTGTCCTTATAAAAAAAACAAGTTTTTATTTTTATTTTTATTTACATTTCTATTATTAATAAAAGAACAAGTTTTTATTTACATTTCTTTGTAAATAAAAGAACACATTTAGAAAGCAAGTTTTTATTTACATTTCTTTTGTAAATAAAAGAAAATTCAGAAAATACGTTTTTACTTACATTTTCTATGGTAGATGAAAAGAATAAAATTATGTTAATCATTTTATTTTCATTTTCTATTGTAAGCAAAAAGAATAAAATATGCTAATCATTTTATTTACATTTCCTAATGTAAAATAAAAAGAACAAAATTTATGAATCATTTTTATTTTCATTTTCTATTGTAAATGAAAAGGATAAATGTGTGAATCATCATATTTACATTCTCAGATGTAAAATCAAAAGAACAAAATATATGAATCATTTTATTTACATTTTTTTTTTGTAAATGAGAAGAACAAAATATGTGAATTATTTATTTACCTTTTCTATTGTAAATAAAAAGAATAGAATTTAGAGATACATTTATTTACATTTTCTTATATAAATAAAAAGAATAGAATTTAGAAATATATTTATATACATTTTCTATAGTAGGAAAAATAGAATTGTTAATGTTGAATATTTTATCGTCATTTTGAATGCGGTAAAAATAGAATTGTTAATGTTGAATATTTTATCGTCATTTTGAATGCGGCAAAAATAGAATTGTTAATGTTGAATATTTTATCGTCATTTTGAATGCGGTAAAAATAGAATGGTTAATGTTGTCATTTTTATCGACATTTTTGGTGCGATAAAAATAGACAATGTTAGTGATACATTTTTATCGACATTTTTGGTGCGATAAAGATAGACAATGTTAGTGATTCATTTTATTCGACATTTTTGATGCGATAAAAATAGCGATGTTAATGGTACATTTCTATCGTCATTTAGATGTGATAAAAAGAACAGGAACATGAGAATCATTTATTTACAACTCCTATTGTAAATGAAAAGAGTAAAAATATGAGGACCACTTTATTTACAACTTCTTTTGTAAATGAATAGACCAAAATATGTTGATCATTTTATTGGTATTTCTATGGTAAATAAAAAGAACAAGACATGTGAATCCTTTTTGTTTTCATTTTCTGTCGTAAATGAAAAAGAACAAAATAATGTCAATCCTTTTATTTACATTTTCTATTGTAAAGAATAAGAACAAAATTGTGTGAACCATTTTATTTACATTTTCTATTGCAAAGATAAAGTAAAAAGAGAGTTATATTTCTTATTTGCATTTTTAGATGCAAATAAAGCATAGAAAGAAAATTATACTTTTATTTGTCATTGTTTTGTTAAATAAAAGTAAAAGAGTTAAAAAGACATTTTATTTACCATTGTTTTGTTAAATAAAAGTACAAGAGATAAAAGAACATTTTTATTAACATTGTTTTGTCAAATAAAAAGACAAATACATGAGATACACTTTTATTTGTGTTTTATGTACAAATAAAAGTACAAGATTAGAAACACACTTTTATTTACACTGTATTTGTTGAAATAGAATTGTTAACAAAATGAGTGTATTACTTTACTCATCTTTGTTGGAAACAGAAATTATGTGAAAATATAAGAATCACTTTTAGTTGCATAGTATACAGTAGAATTTATACGCAGATATAAAATCCAATTTTTATTTGCAAAACTTGCATTAGAATTTATATTCTAATATACAATTGTATTGTTGGTCAAAATATACACTGAAAAGTATTGTTAAGAAACTTCATACAAATAAAGAATAATGGAAATTATATCCCATCTGTCATCCACAATAAAGCTATATAAATAAATTGCCCTTTATGTAACTTTAGGAATATATAGTGAGATCATACGAGTAAAATACATTCTTACTCGATATAAGTGACATGTGTAGTGATATTGAAATTGGTTAAACCTATTAACCAATCATGTATTTACTTATTTATATGAACTGTTGTTGGCTAAAAAACCCACACGGGTATTGGGACGATACTTGACTGACACAAATCCCAATGTTTAATTATATGTCTATTGATTGATCGACAGGCTGCGATGAGCGTTATTGTTTTATTTTAATGCTCACACAGTTGACATTGTCACTCTGGTCGTTAATGGATGGATTGAGGATTATTTCCTGTTATTACCCTATACATGAAATGTATGAAACCCATATGACCCAAATTATATGGTACATGGCTGAGTCGCATTCCAATGCAGAATTTCTTTTTTTTAATAAAGAATTTTTATATAATAAAAGGATTTTTGTAAAATAAAAGATTTTGTATTATAAAGAATATTTTACATTCAGAATCTTTTATATATAGAATATTTTATTGATTATTTTAAAATATGTTTTTTTTATATAGTAATGAATTAATATCTTTAGGATAAACCTTTTATTTAAGATCATTAGATCTTAACATTTATGTTTGGTGATTGATATGTAGATTGGATTTGTAGTGGACGATGTTTTAAATAACATTTATCCTTTAATCCAATTTACGTTGAAATTACTATTTGAAATTTATAAATCTATTTTATAAATTAAATCAAAATTGGAATATTAATAAATCTTTTTAGAAAGATTAAAAATTTAATTTATTTTATCTTTGATAAAATTAATGAGAATCTTTTAATATAAATAATTTTTATTTAAAAGGATATCCAAAGTTGGAATGTGGCGTATGGTTGGTTTTAATTACAAATACGCGAGTTATTTAGAAAGATCGGGTCTAACCCATTCTGAATAATCATCACGACGATCAAGAGTCGAAGATGAAGACGGTGACTGAAGACCGGAGAGCTTCACATCGTTTGGTTGATGGTGACTGATATCTTGAATTGGGACTGATCCCCCAAGGCAAGGTAAAAAGTGATGATCTTCCAGACGTACTAGAGATCGACGGATACGTTGTTTCGTTCAGACCCAGAACGGACTTGTAAATGGATAGCATGCCTGACATTGAAATTTATTTCATGTAATTAAATTGGTTTTTATTTAATATATAAATGTATGGTGGCGGAGGATTTATTCTCTTGCTTAACACCCTTTTGTATGTTAAATAATTACCGATCGCATGATATGAGTTGTTGATGTGGTATGCCAAGTTACACTTGATCAAGGTTTATTGTTGCAAAGCAGAGCCTTGTGGGATGATAAAAGCATAGTCTATTTAGGCATAGCTTTGTGTATATCATGACTTCGCGAGCCTCACAGCCCGGTAGAGTCTAAAACGGGAGAAGGGAACGCAGGGAGTGCACACGTTTCTTTCTAGCTAGAGTGATGTCAGGGACCTACCAACGCTGGCATTTATTCATTGTGGTTGTTGGATTTTTCGAGGTCTCGGTTTATGCGGTCGCCACTGGCCGTATTATAGGTCCAAAAGGACCGGGGAGCGTGTGTTCAGGAATTGCCAATCCATTAAGCGTTAACGTATGGACCTGCCCTGCAGGATCCAAGGGTTGGACAGAGTACCAATCCTGGGGCATTTGCTAGAGTGTCTCGAATCGGTAAGGATCTCCTCCCTAGCCTTGACTCAGATGGAAACCCAAATTTCCAATACGACATCACGCGGTTTTGATTGTATACCTATATATATGGCGACATAGCGGGATGGGGCACTCATGCCGTCTAGGATTAATACATTTACTTTGATGTATTTCAAATTGGTTGCACACTATTATTATATAATACCTTGTTTATCGTATCAAGCATCTTTTGATCATTATAAGGTAAAACCATATCCTCCGGTTTGCGTTGCATTGTGTGATGGGACTTGGGTCTTATAATGGTTTAATTTTTCTAAAAAAGCATTGCGTTATTTTGACGATTTACTTTAGTCATGCACTGGCAATCCATAGGAGAAAACCCGTTCCGCGAAAGTGGCATGGTCCTGTGATTAGCCTTATTATATTATATATGTTAAGTAGAATTCTCACACCAGTCCCATGACTGACCTGTAGTTTGTCCACTGGCAAACTCGGGTGCCCATATTTTCCACACGGGCAGTCGAGTAGCTATTTTTGCAGATATATTAAGCAGGATTCTGGGTTTAAGCTTAAAGTTGTGTCCAGAGATAGAGAGTCTTCCGCTGTGTTCTTCCGTTGCAGTATATTACATTTTTTTTGTATTTATCTTCCGCTGTAATTATATTCCAATGTACTCTGATATGTATATTCTGTACTCTGATGTAACATTATATGATATGTTATAAAAGTCTTCTGTTGTTGTTTTAATATGTTGTATTCCCAAAGTTAAAGTATTCGTAGATTTTCACTTTTTGGGTCAGACCTGTGTGGTCTATGGTCGATTCAAAGGGTGGGATTTGCGGGTCTTTACAGTTGGTATCAGAGCTCTGGTTAGCTCAAATCTTTGGGGTACAACTCATTAGAACTGAGCAAAAGACTCATCAAAGATTGGATTAGTAATGTCCAATAAGAATACTCATTAGAGATAGGATCAGCAGTATCCTAGAATGAGTAAACTCGTTAGAAATGGGGTTAGTAATGCCCTAGAACGAGTTCAGAGTTACGAATTTATAATTAACGTATTTTTGATATTTATAATCTATTCTTTGAAATATGATTTTTATATATATAAAGTTATATATATTTTGAAAAGATAATTAACCATTAAAATTTAAAATTAAGATAGTTAATTTTACAATTTTTAGCTATGTTCCTTTTCGAGGACGAAAAGTTTTTAAGTGGGGGCGATTGTAACAACCCGCAAAATCAGAACCAATTTAAAATTTTTATTTTAGGAAATTTTAATGAATTTTGACAATATAAAATAATTTATTTAAATAATAATGATCACAAATTTGATTTAAATCGAAGTTAGAATGAATGATTTAATTTTAATTAAACAAAAAAGTTAGAAATAACGTGGTAGTTTGAAAAGTCAAACTTGAACTTTGACTGACCGTACATGATGCAAAATTTAACGGATTTTAGTGAAACCAAAAATATTAGAATCTATTTAAAAATATCTTTCCAACGAATCCGAAAAATTGAAATTTTATATCGGAAATCAAAAGTTATGGCGAATTCAATATTTAGAAAGGTCGCTATGAATTATAAGGGTCAAAATGCTACTTTTTTGCATACGAAGGAATTTGAACTCGAACCCACTTCCATTGAGTTCAGAATGATGTTTCTACATTGAAAAACAGTAAACACTTATATATTTTGAGTTTCGGGATTTATTTGATTAAAAATGTATTTTTAATATTAAATATATTGGCCTTAAAAATAGTCATTTTTTCAAACGACCTCTGTTTTCGACGAAACCACTTTTGTTGGATCCGGGATGTCAAAATATTGTTAAGTTTAATTTTTCATAATTTTTAGAATTAATTTGTGACCGTGGCAAAAAGATTTCTGTTTTGTCAATTATAGTAAATTTTAAACGACTTGAAAATAGCCATTTTTCAAACAGTCTCAGAATTCGACGAAATAAATTTTGTTAGGACCGTATCGTCATAAGAAAGCTAAAAATATTTTTTTTAGAATTTTTAGAGGTCGTATGTGGCCCCGGCGTATTTAAATGTACGGTAGAAATTAAATAATTAATTTAATATTGTATTTTCAAGTAAAACCGAAAAAAACATATAGACATCAGAATTGGACCTTGGGACATAGCCCATCGCGTTCAGAAGGCCTCAAAACGTTAAGATCGACAGTAAGCAGGCCCAAATCCGAGAAAGTCCAAAATTCCACTTTATTTCACGAAATTCGGAATTAAACATTAAAATAATATAAAAAATCCGAAACCCTAATTCTCTAATGGCCAGCCGCCGCCCAGGATTCGATGGCCAGAATTGCTCCAACTTCAAATGCTTAGATCTCTCAATCCGTTCGACGAAAATTGACGTATGACCTACCAAATCGAAGAGAATTCAGAGACATTTCAATCTATACGGTTAAGATCAGGTTTTGGTGCACGGATTTTGCGGATTTTGGCTGAGAAGGTGTTGCGTTTATGGGTTATTTGTGGGTCCTTGGGGGGTGCGAGTGGGGCCCGGGTCTCGGCGCGGGTGTGTCTCGAGGTGGCCGACGAGGTGGTGGCTTCTGATCGTGGTCCGGGTGCTTGTGGTGGCGTGCGTGTAGAAGGAAGAAGGGGCGGATATGGGTAGTTCGGCCGTGAGAAGAACGACGTGGAGGAAGAAGGTTGCGTTTTTTTTAATATTATTTAATTATTTAATTATTTAATTTGTCCGATCTTTAAAAATCCATAACTTCTTCATACGAGAGCCGATTGACGAACCGTAAATTGCGTTGGAATCACAAAATTAAGAGCTTCGCGATGGCGCAGACCGCAGCTGAAAAGGAGACAGTAAAATTTTGGCCAAAAATTCAATGTGAGGATTCTAATTTTATTTGTTTAATTAATTATAAATTATTTTCTTGCATTAAAAATAATTGTTTGATCATTTAATTCTGACCTGAAATGTTGGGTGTTGTTTGTAATGATAATTGTTGCTTGTTGAATGATTGTTGTACATGATTTGCAAATCCGCTTGGAATTATATATATCTTATTTGCGGTTGGAGAATTGGATCTAAAATGAGATCATAACATATTTTATTCATAATATGTATATATATGTTAAGATTGGATTAGAACTTGTAAAACAAATAAAATCCTCTTTTATTTTCAGAACATGTACACAAATGAATTTCTTTTTGTCCTTATAAAAAAAACAAGTTTTTATTTTTATTTTTATTTACATTTCTGTTATTAATAAAAGAACAAGTTTTTATTTACATTTCTTTGTAAATAAAAGAACACATTTAGAAAGCAAGTTTTTATTTACATTTCTTTTGTAAATAAAAGGACAAATTCAGAAAATACGTTTTTACTTACATTTTCTATGGTAGATGAAAAGAATAAAATTATGTTAATCATTTTATTTTCATTTTCTATTGTAAGCAAAAAGAATAAAATATGCTAATCATTTTATTTACATTTCCTAATGTAAAATAAAAAGAACAAAATTTGTGAATCATTTTTATTTTCATTTTCTATTGTAAATGAAAAGGATAAATGTGTGAATCATCATATTTACATTCTCAGATGTAAAATCAAAAGAACAAAATATATGAATCATTTTATTTACATTTTTTTTTTGTAAATGAGAAGAACAAAATATGTGAATTATTTATTTACCTTTTCTATTGTAAATAAAAAGAATAGAATTTAGAGATACATTTATTTACATTTTCTTATATAAATAAAAAGAATAGATTTTAGAAATATATTTATTTACATTTTCTAAAGTAGGAAAAATAGAATTGTTAATGTTGAATATTTTATCGTCATTTTGAATGCGGTAAAAATAGAGTTGTTAATGTTGAATATTTTATCGTCATTTTGAATGCGGCAAAAATAGAATTGTTAATGTTGAATATTTTATCGTCATTTTGAATGCGGTAAAAATAGAATGGTTAATGTTGTCATTTTTATCGACAATTTTGGTGCGATAAAAATAGACAATGTTAGTGATTCATTTTTATCGACATTTTTGGTGCGATAAAAATAGACAATGTTAGTGATTCATTTTATTCGACATTTTTGATGCGATAAAAATAGCGATGTTAATGGTACATTTCTATCGTCATTTAGATGTGATAAAAAGAACAGTAACATGAGAATCATTTATTTACAACTCCTATTGTAAATGAAAAGAGTAAAAATATGAGGACCACTTTATTTACAACTTCTTTTGTAAATGAAAAGACCAAAATATGTTGATCATTTTATTGGTATTTCTATGGTAAATAAAAAGAACAAGACATGTGAATCCTTTTTATTTTCATTTTCTATGGTAAATGAAAAAGAACAAAATAATGTGAATCCTTTTATTTACATTTTCTATTGTAAAGAAAAAGAACAAAATTGTGTGAACCATTTTATTTACATTTTCTATTGCAAAGAAAAAGTAAAAAGAGAGTTATATTTCTTATTTGCATTTTTAGATGCAAATAAAGCATAGAAAGAAAATTATACTTTTATTTGTCATTGTTTTGTTAAATAAAAGTAAAAGAGTTAAAAAGACATTGTATTTACCATTGTTTTGTTAAATAAAAGTACAAGAGATAAAAGAACATTTTTATTAACATTGTTTTGTCAAATAAAAAGACAAACACATGAGATACACTTTTATTTGTGTTTTATGTACAAATAAAAGTACATGATTAGAAACACACTTTTATTTACACTGTATTTGTTGAAATAGAATTGTTAACAAAATGAGTGTATCACTTTACTCATCTTTGTTGAAAACAGAAATTATGTGAAAATATAAGAATCACTTTTAGTTGCATAGTATACAGTAGAATTTATACGCAGATATAAAATCCAATTTTTATTTGCAAAACTTGCATTAGAATTTATATTCTAATATACAATTGTATTGTTGGTCAAAATATACACTGAAAAGTATTGTTAAGAAACTTCATACAAATAAAGAATAATGGAAATTATATCCCATCTGTCATCCACAATAAAGCTATATAAATAAATTGCCCTTTATGTAACTTTAGGAATATATAGTGAGATCATACGAGTAAAATACATTCTTACTCGATATAAGTGACATGTGTAGTGATATTGAAATTGGTTAAACCTATTAACCAATCATGTATTTACTTATTTATATGAACTGTTGTTGGCTGAAAACCCTACACGGGTATTGGGACGATACTTGACTGACACAAATCCCAATGTTTAATTATATGTCTATCGATTGATCGACAGGCTGCGATGAGCGTTATTGTTTTATTTTAATGCTCACACTGTTGACATTGTCACTCTGGTCGTTAATGGATGGATTGAGGATTATTTCCTGTTATTACCCTATACATGAAATGTATGAAACCCATATGACCCAAATTATACGGTACATGGTTGAGTCGCATTCCAATGCAGAATTTCTTTTTTTTAATAAAGAATTTTTATATAATAAAAGGATTTTTGTAAAATAAAAGATTTTGTATTATAAAGAATATTTTACATTCAGAATCTTTTATATATAGAATATTTTATTGATTATTTTAAAATATGTTTTTTTATATAGTAATGAATTAATATCTTTAGGATAAACCTTTTATTTAAGATCATTAGATCTTAACATTTATGTTTGGTGATTGATATGTAGATTGGATTTGTAGTGGACGATGTTTTAAATAACATTTATCCTTTAATCCAATTTACATTGAAATTACTATTTGAAATTTATAAATCTATTTTATAAATTAAATCAAAATTGGAATATTATTAAATCTTTTTAGAAAGATTACAAATTTAATTTATTTTATCTTTGATAAAATTAATGAGAATCTTTTAATATAAATAATTTTTATTTAAAAGGATATCCAAAGTTGGAATGTGGCGTATGGTTGGTTTTAATTACAAATACGCGAGTTATTCAGAAAGACCGGGTCTAACCCATTCTGAATAATCATCACGACGATCAAGAGTCGAAGATGAAGACGGTGACTGAAGACCGGAGAGCTTCACATCGTTTGGTTGATGGTGACTGATATCTTGAATTGGGACTGATCCCCCAAGGCAAGGTAAAAAGTGATGATCTTCCAGACGTACTAGAGATCGACGGATACGTTGTTTCGTTCAGACCCAGAACGGACTTGTAAATGGATAGCATGCCTGACATTGAAATTTATTTCATGTAATTAAATTGGTTTTTATTTAATATATAAATGTATGGTGGCGGAGGATTTATTCTCTTGCTTAACACCCTTTTGTATGTTAAATAATTACCGATCGCATGATATGAGTTGTTGATGTGGTATGCCAAGTTACACTTGATCAAGGCTTATTGTTGCAAAGCAGAGCCTTGTGGGATGATCAAAGCACAGTCTATTTAGGCATAGCTTTGTGTATATCGTGACTTCGCGAGCCTCACAGCCCGGTAGAGTCTAAAACGGGAGAAGGGAACGCAGGGAGTGCACACGTTTCTTTCTAGCTAGAGTGATGTCAGAGACCTACCAGCGCTGGCATTTATTCATTGTGGTTGTTGGATTTTTCGAGGCCTCGGTTTATGTGGTCGCCACTGGCCGTATTATAGGTCCAAAAGGACCGGGGAGCGTGTGTTCCGGAATTGCCAATCCATTAAGCGTTAACGTATGGACCGGCCCTGCAGGATCCAAGGGTTGGACAGAGTACCAATCCTGGGGCATTTGCTAGAGTGTCTCGAATCGGTAAGGATCTCCTCCCTAGCCTTGACTCAGATGGAAACCCAAATTTCCAATACGACATCACGCGGTTTTGATTGTATACCTATATATATGGCGACATAGTGGGATGGGGCACTCACGCCGTCTAGGATTAATACATTTACTTTGATGTATTTCAAATTGGTTGCACACTATTATTATATAATACCGTGTTTATCGTATCAAGCATCTTTTGATCATTATAAGGTAAAACCCTATCCTCCGGTTTGCGTTGCATTGTGTGATGGGACTTGGGTCTTATAATGGTTTCATTTTTCTAAAAAAGCATTGCGTTATTTTGACGATTTACTTTAGTCATGCACTGGCAATCCATAGGAGAAAACCCGTTCCGCGAAAGTGGCGTGGTCCTGTAATTAGCCTTATTATATTATATAGGTTAAGTAGAATTCTCACACCAGTCCCATGACTGACCTGTAGTTTGTCCACTGGCAAACTCGGGTGCCCATATTTTCCACACGGGCAGTCGAGTAGCTATTTTTGCAGATATATTAAACATGATTCTGGGTTGAAGCTTAAAGTTGTGCCCAGAGATAGAGAGTCTTCCGCTGTGTTCTTCCGTTGCAGTATATTACATTTTTTTTGTATTTATCTTCCGCTGTAATTATATTCCAATGTACTATGATATGTATATTCTGTACTCTGATGTAACATTATATGATATGTTATAAAAGTCTTCTGTTGTTGTTTTAATATGTTGTATTCCCAAAGTTAAAGTATTCGTAGATTTTCACTTTTTGGGTCAGACCTGTGTGGTTTATGGTCGATTCAAAGGGTGGGATTTGCGGGTCTTTACACCAATTTTGTACGGGCAGTCAAGTAGTCAGGATTTACAGATATACTGGAAGAGCTTGGAGCAGGAGGCTTCAGGACCATATAGCTATAGATTATTTCCGCTGTGTTGTAAGTGTTGTACTTTGATAATGATGTATATTCAAATACAAATGTATATTTCAAAGTTATGTTACATATAATATATTTATTCATTCCGCTGTGAGATTCGTGTTACTCTGATGTTGTGTTCTTCTTCTTCTTCTATTCTAAGTTTCTATCTTATCTTTCCTCACCCTCTGTTTTCTTTCTATTAATTTCGTGATTTTCAGTTTAATTTGCGGTTGGACTTGTGTTTTTAGTCAGCTCAAATTGGATCGGATTTTCGGGTCATTACAGTTGGTATCAGAGCTTAAGTTAAGTGAATTACCTTGGCTCTGTGGTGTGACTCAGTATAGATGGGGTTAGTAATACCCTAGATTGAGTTGAGTGTATATATACGAGTGAACGTATTTGTTATTGATATAAAAATTGTATTATATTGTGGTGATTTATCGGTTGAGTTGTTTATGAGTTCTGGTCGATCAGTTTGATCCACTGTATCGGTAGGAGTTTATAAACACTCGAATACGATGGGTTGACACGATATGTTTTGAAAAGAGGGTAAATTAAAATAGGTTTACCCAAGGTATATCTTGATATAGAGAAGATATATATATCAAAATTTTAATATATTGGATATATTGGTTGTTATTATAATCGAGTAAGATTATAAATTAAATGGTCATGTAAATAACCAATCAGAATTCATATAAGTGAAATACACGAAATCAGATGAGTTAAATCTGAAATTTAAACCAGAAATTGAATTAAAATTCTGGAAAAAAATTGGGTAAGTGTTTGTAAATAGATTTGGATTAAAAATAAGGAAAATTTAAGATCCTGGGAGATTTTAAATTGTTTTACAAGCAGTGTGAATTATATTTTGAAATGAATTTCAAAGCGGAAATATTTAGAAATGGTTTTATAGTATTGAACTCACTTCGATCGCTGGAAAATAGATTCTGATGATGACAGCTGCATCATCAGTATTCGTTTTCGAGTTGTAAGTGACGAATTACTACCACAGATACTGTTTTGAATTTGTTTTGGGAAAGACAAGTTGTGTTGAATTTCAAAATGGGATTTATAATAAAGAAATAAAAAAAGTTTGAAATAGAAATTGAATATAGAAATTCAAAGGGAGTTTGAATACATGAAATTCAATGGAATTGAAATAGAAATTGAATATAGAAATTCACAGGGAGTTTGAATATATGAAATTCAATGGAATTGAAATAGAAACTGAATATAGAAATTCAAAGGGAGTTTGAATATATGAAATTCAATGGAAAGTGAAATGAAATTTGAATATAGAGATTCTAATGGAATTTGAATATAGAATTCAAATGGAATTTAAACTATAGAATTTGAATAATAGAATTTGATATATAGAATTTGAATAATAGAATTTTATATATAGATTTGAATAATAGAAGTGATATAAAATTTGAATAGAAATTGAATAGAATTAACTAAGTCGAAGAGGAATTTGTTAATCGAGTTTTGAATTTGAAGTTGAACTTTGAAAGGTGAATTGGATTTGTAAATGGATATTCGAAATCGAATATAGAACTTAAATTTGAAATTTGGATTCGAATTTGTTAATAAGCAAGTTAAAATATATTTGAACATGTCATGTTCAAATATAAAAGTGAAATAGACTAAAGAGTTAATTAACAAATTGATTAACGAATTGAGTTAAAACGATCAGGTATAGTAAAATAGATTGGGCAGGTATAAATATACATGAGATAGGTATAGATAAGGTATGAAGGTATATAAATAGAATGCTCGACGAAAGGTATGTATTTAATTCATATATGAGATTTTATGCGCCGTATCGTCTAGCCGCTTGGCTTTTTCTTTTTCTTTTGGATTGGTGAGGGCCATGGGAGGCTATTTGAAATATCCCGATGCTCCTGGTACAAAGGAGGTTATGGCGAATTTTTCCGGGAATTTAAGGAGTTAGAATATTTTTAAGATAATTTGATAGTTTGAAATCAACGTATCGATATATATATATATATATATATATATATATATATATATAGAAGTCGATAAAGAAATGAGCTTAGAAATAGAATAGTAAAATCAAAAAGGAAGTCTAGAATAAAATCTAGTAAGAATAAAAAGAGGAAGCGTATACGTGTTTAAAAGTGAATAAGTAGTTGTATGGTATTGATTATTCGAGTAAGTAGTCATATCTGTTTTGACGTTATAAATGTTATTCACTCAAGGTCTGAGAGCTAATTATACCCCTACTTGATTGATTTAATTATTAACAAATAAATAGTAAGATTTCAGGCTCGAAGATCAATGTTGAATAAGAGTTAGTTGAATATAGTATTTGGGTTGTCGTAATGATGTTTTACACAACATCCGTTTTAACCCGAATAAGTGTAAGCTCGGCAATATAATAAAGAATATTTCCTAAGTATAGAAATAAACGAGATCGAAAAAGAGATAAGTAATTGGAATATTTTCCAATTATAAATAGCATATATTTCTAAAGTTTAGAAAATAAAGGAAGGCGATATTCGGAAATGTTTTCCAAATAACATAAAAGGCCAATATGGTTACTGAAAATATTTGGTTAACAAATATTGATAAAGAAATAGAGAAGTGATTTAACTAATGGAATATTAATTAAGGGCTCAGTGACATGTTCAAAAAGGAAAATTTGATTTTTAAAAAGAGTAAACTATTTGAAAACTCCCAGGGAAAGACTGTTTGAATTAAAAACAAATTTAACAGAAATTTGTGAAAGCAAATTTGAATTAAAGTAAAGCCAGTAAAGTGGTAACTCAGGTTGAATTAGAATGATATCAAGACAAATTGGATTGTGAGATTCAAATTTGAAGTGTAATGGGATAATCAAGTTAAGAGTTGGGAATCGAGAAGAAACTCGAGTTGAAATGATATTTGGCTCGGATATAAGCGAATGGTTGTATTGGAGATAAAACTAATTTGGAGTTTGATTGGCATGACATTGGTATATGCTGAATTGATAGCAGATGTGAGGGATATAACGATATGCCCGACAAAAAGGTACCAGTTTATAATATATATTGGGTATGAGATTTTGATGAGCCGAACTGGCAAGCCGCTTGACTGTTTGATTTTCTTTTGGGATGGAGATGACCCAGAGAGGCGAGTGGTGGTTTGACCTATCGACCAGTACAAAGGAGGTGCGGGCGAAATTTTTCGAAAAGTTAAGGTGTTAGAAATTTTTCAGGATTTTTGAAATTTTTTGTTGATAAGAATAAATCAATAATTTAATTGAAATTAAATAGGTTCAGTTGAAACTGAAGTTAAGAAGTGAACAAATATGTTCTAACCAGTCGATAGGGTCGTTCTCTACCTTAGCAATTTCGAGGACGAAATTATTTTAAGTGGGGAAGATTGTAATGACCCGCGTTGGCAGAGGTATTATAATAAATTTATTTAATTATATAAATAGTAATATAGTGAATTAAATGGTCGTGGAATTAAATAATGGTGAATATTTAATTAAAATAATAAATTTAATAATAAATTTAATTCTGAAATAATCAGAATTGGCTGAAATGACGATATAGTGTGAACTGGATCATCTGTAATATTTAATTCAGTTTAGAATTGAATTAGAATAACAAATATATTATATAAACGACAGTTTGAACGTAGAGTTATAATATAATTTAAAATCGAGCTCGAAATAGCGCTACAGTTCGTAAACTGGCGATTTGAACATCAACTAAATGTACAGGATTCGTTTTAAGCCGGATTTCTGTGAAACAAGAAACGTGTGGAGCTGGTGGAGTATATCTTTCTAGTGGAAGAGAAAAATCGGGATTTCGTCGTGTAGATTTTGATTCACGTCCAAATCAAATTTCAGAAAAGTCGCTGTGGAATTCCTTTATAATTTATAAAGGAATTATTTATATTTTAAAAAGGAATTTCAATATAAATCGAATATCGGGTTGATCCAGATTTGAAATATCGAATAGAAATTCATATAGGAATATTCTAGAGCTGTATGGTATTCCACTGTGAATATAGACGATAATATTTATTTTTAAAATATTTAATTTTATTATATTTAAATATATTTATATATTTAAATATATTTATATATTTAAATAGGCTATTAAGAGCTTTAAAAATACGCTGTGTTTGCAAATGGAGTGGAATTCGACGAAACCAGTTTCATTGGGACCGTAATGTCGAACTGAAGGTGTATGTCCATTTCCGTGATTTTTGGGTATAATACGTGACCATAGGAATTTTTAGAAGGATAAATATAAGACCGTATGATAATAAATAAATATAAAATTATTATAATCCAACTATAAATACCACACCCCATCCCTTAACCTAATTCATTTCTCCCATAAGTCAACAGACATCCAGCCGCCACTTGAAAGCAAAAAAAACAAGAGAAATTCGATCCTCATAAATCAAAATAAAATCAGATAAAATCGTATAAATTAGGATACATGTATATTTGGATTCCTACTTAGGCTCTCTTCATTTTGGTATGAGGAACATTGGGCTCGAACTATCCTAGTTCGATGGTTGTCTGACAGCGAAAATCCTAGGGTTTGGAATCGTTCGGATTTGGTGCATCGATGTTGAGATTCGAGGTTTTATTCGAATCGGTGGTGGAAAGGAGAACCATTTTTGAGATTTTGGTGATTTCTGGTGTATATTCTTGACGTGAGCTCCTGGACCCAGCGTGCTTTAAGGCAGGAGTCGAAATTGGAGAAGTGAGTGCGAGTTCTTCCTTTTTGATATGAGCGTGACGATGGTTTTTGAAATGGTGGAGGGTCATCCGGTGATTGTCAAGAAGGAGCATTGGTGATTTTGAGGAAAGTCTGGTGGGTTTTTCCGGGACCGAAATCAACGCGAGTTACTTGTGCTGGTGGTGGTAAGGAAGAGGTTAAGGAACAGAGCTTGCATACTGTTTTTGTGGAGTATGTTAATTTAAAACATTGAAGCTTTTGAATGGCATGCGCAGCCATGTTAACTGCATGGAGCAGTTGAGTTTTGAGTATTGAATTATGTGGTAGTGAGGAGCAGCTTTCAATACTTGATGCGTGTGAAGAAGAACTTGCTGTTGTTCTGTCCGGAGCAATTTTGTATTCCAGAGTAGAGTGAGACCAGTGGAGGTGTACTAAGCCTGGAAAGGCGTCAAAATTGGTAAGGTAGAGTCTGGAAAATTTTAGGCTAGTGAAGGGGCTTGTGTAGAGTTTTCGGAGAAGAGAACGGTGATGGCTTTTGTTGGCATTTCCATGAAGCAACCGTGAGGAGTAGAACTTGCAAACTAGTGGAAATGGTGCATTACTGGAACGAGAGGAAGGAATTGGAAATGAGGAATTTGAGGAGCAGAAATAATGATGGATTAAAGGGGATACTTGATTCTCAGCTCGCAAATTTACATGGAAAAACGTTGTGGTTGGATCCAATTTTCGGTAGAATTCCTGAAGCGTAGTAGTAAAGGGGAAAATATCAGAATGAGTTTGGGAGGACCTGAAAAGGAAAGGAGGAATGGTCGAAGTAATCAACAGAGGGATTAATTTATTTAAAAATGGTAATTAACCCTAATGATCGTCCTTAAATTAGATAGTTATCTTAATTTAAATACCAACTTGTGAATGTCTTATATTATACACCCATGAACAAAATCTGACGTATCAAAAGCCGTTGGAATCGTAACAATGAGTGTTATGTTGTGGAACTGACTGGAAGTCCATCGGAGCTCGTTACAATTTATAGCGAAATAAATTGTCCGTCTGAAGCAAGCGATGGTTATCATTATTAACGATGATCGTCCAATGTGAATAAATCTCACTAACTCTGAACAGTTTATAATTTCATGTTGTATTTTTAGAACTGTTAAATATTGGTTGATTGACTGTGTGTTGACTGTTTGATTGAACTGCTAGTCATTTAGTTGAATTTCTATATTTATTCTGCTTAACAGAATATTTCATATTGAACTGAAAGTGATGTTGATTATATTGTGTAACATCTGTGATGCAGGGAAACAGGTTAGAGGAATCCGACTGGATTCCTCAACATTTATTTTACTGTTTTTAATATATTGTGATATATGATGTGATGTATAATCTGTTGTCGATTATATGTGTTTGGACGATACTGATCATCGTGATTTGATATGTTGAATACCATAACATACCGAAATGTTGATAAGGGAATATTTTCAAAGTGATATTTGAAAATAAAATATTTATAAATGGAATATTTATAAATAAGAAATATTTATAAATTGGAATATTTATAAATAGGAGATATTTAGAAAAAGGGAAAAAACGTTATAAAAAGGAAACTGTTATAAGAAAGAAATCATTTTAAAGTGGAGAACCGTTACTAAAAGTAAATCTTTAAAAATGAATAAACGTTGTCAAAAGGAAAATCTTTATAAAGCGAATAAAGGAGTTAAATCGAATATGGTATTCGAAAGGAGTTAAATCGAACATGGTATTCGAAAGTTAGTAAATCAAATTAGTTAGTCGAGTCGAGTTAGTTGAATAGAGTTAATCGAATATTTGTTATTCGAATTTGAGTTAACCAGTTAGAGTTAAACCAGTTAGAGATAATCAGTTAGAGTAAATCAAACTAGATTTATTCAAATGGATTTATCGAATATTAGTGATTTGAATAGAAAGTAAAAGGAGTTAATCGAATATAGTTTATAAGAATAGAGTAAAAGGAGTTAATCGAATATATAGTTTATTCAAATAGAATTAAAAGAGTTATCGTATATAGTTTATTTGATAGGAGTTAAGTGAATAGAGTTAGAGTTAAATCAAAAGAGTTAAGTGAATCGAATAAATTGAATAGAGTTATCGAATATACCTTATCGAATGAAAGAATTATCGAATAGAAAAGATTTGAAAAAGAGTAACGTAAGGAAGTTTGTTAAAGAATTAGTGAGACAACCCCAAACCCCGTAACGACAGTGGCAAGGGTAATCTTTGGAATATAACACAGAAACAGATAATAGCAGAACAAAATTAAATAAATACACCAGATAATGAACAATAGAATATACTGGATAAAAGTAATCATCAGAGTTACACAGTATACAGGATCTTACTTAGTACAAATACAGTTCAGCTATTCATAAATGTCTACAGCGGAAAACAAACAAAATATGTACAATAGGAGATGAACAGCATAAAAAGAGATAAATGATAGAATCCATCTTCACCTCTAGCTATCCAGAAAGAACCAGCTAAACCTGAATACAAGGCTGCCCATGTAGAAAAAGGGGCACCCGAGTTTGAAAGTGAAACAAACTACGAGTCATTCATGGGACTGGTATGAGAAATCTACTCAACACATATATAATATGGCCAATCACAGGACCACGCCACTTTCATGGAACGGGTTTACTCCATTGGATTGCCAGTGCTTTAAAACAAATCTTTCTTTTAAACATCGCAATGCTCTTTATAAAAATGAAGCCATTATAAGACTCAGTTCCCATCACACAATGCAACGCAAACCGGAGGATATAGTTTTACCTTATAATGGCCAAAGTATGAATGATACGAATAAAACAAAAGCATTTGATATTATTACTAGTGTTTATATGTTTCAAAAACGATTTCAATCATAACTATCAATCATAGACGGCATGGGTACCATATATCATGTCGCCATATATATATACAATCCAAACTGCACGATGTCGTATTTGGAAATTGGATTTCCATCAAGAACCAAGGCAAAAGATAGTCCTTACCGAATTCGAGACAATCTAGCCTACCATGTCTCAGGATCAGAACGCATCAACCCTTGGAGCGACAGGGCCGGTCCACCGATGTGAATTAAAATGCCTGAGCAATACGTTTCCCCGCCCTTTGGGGCGCAAACGAGCCAACGAATGACTCCATCGGACCCGGATCGTCCGATCAAACCGAGGCGCCTCGTAACAGCAACAACCACATAGGTGAAAAGTATATAAATGTCAGGGCTGGTAGGTCACTGACACCACCCTAGCTAGAAAGAAACGCATGCCCTCCCTGAGGTCCTTCTCCCGTTTCTGGTTCATACCGGGGTGTGAGGCTCGCGATTTTACGTTATACACAAAGCTACGCCACACCGGCGGTGCTTTGATCATCACCACAAGACTTTGCTTTTCAACAGAAGCCCTGATCACTACATCTTAGCATGCCACACGGGCAATTCATGCCATGCGACTGATGTCCATCGATATACAACCTCTGAGCTCGTGCGTCTCAGAGAAGGGCGTTAAGCAAAAGAATAAATTCTCCACCGCCAAACAGATGTATATTTAATAGAGATCAATCAACACAGAATAAAATCCAATGTCAGACACACAGTCCATTTACAAGTCCGTTCTGGGTCTGAACGAAACCGGAGGCACTAAATACCTCGCAAACCCATCGATCACCACGTACGTCTGGACGATCACCACTCATTATCCATATTTCGGGATGCCTCCCAATCAGGACCTCGGTTACCATCCAAACGAGGTGAAGATCTCCGGTCTTCGACCATCGTCTTCATCTTCGATTTGCTATCGTCGATTCAGTTATTTAGAATGGGAAAAACCCCGGTCTTTCTGAGCAACTCGCGTATATAATAAACAAGTGCAACACTAACATATACACACATCATTTCAATTCATTAGTCACTAACCGTCAATCAGTAAGAGAACGATTTCCCAAATATTAACCCCGAAGGCCGAAACCAACATCAGATCAACACCCAGAAAATTATTCGACTTAGCCAACCTTCAGTTAATTTCTAAATCACATCCACATTGTTTATAATATTTTATAATGATTTATCGCTATTTTTATTTATTTTAAAATAGCCAATATATTCAAAACGACGCTTTGGGCCATAACGCGACCGTGGCGCTGTTTTTCTTCAGATTTGATTTACACATATCTGAAAATCTAACCGTTGGATCTTCATAAAATTTACATCATTAGAAAGATCTTTTCAAAACGAATCCAACGGTTCCAGTTTCGAGCAAATCCGACGGTCGGATCTCCCGGTACAATCGTTTGAAGTTTCGATTTCAAAATACGAACTGCAGCGTCGTTATTCGATTAAATATATATATATATATATATATAATCAATTCTGGCGCTGTTTTTCTTCAGATTTGAATTAAACATTTCAGACAATCCAACCGTTGGATTTTTAAAAAGTTGGTGCCGTTGGAAAGATTTTTCCAAAGCGAACCCAACGGTTGCGATTTCAGGAAAATCCGATGGTCGGATCTCCCGTACTAATCGTTTGAAATCACGGTTTCAAAACACGAACTGCACGGCCAAATTTCGTTTTAATTTTATTTATATTTATATAATTATATAAATATAGTTCATTCAGCAATTTCAATATCGTTTTCACTTCAAATATTTCACTAACGCCTTTAAATTTTGGAAAATTTCGCCATAACCTCCTTTGTACGGGAGGGGCTGGGAAATTTCCCAAATAGCCACACGGACGTCTAATATCAAAAAGAAAAAGAAAAAGCCAAGCGGCTAGCCAACAGGCTCATAAAATCATCACCCAAACAAAACGGTAAATGTGTACCTATTTGCCGGGCACAAAATTTTATTCCTCTTCTCTAGCCCCTTTGCTATAACCTGTTCAATAAATATGCATGTACATATATATAGTTCTTATCACTTATCATTTTCCATTCAACTTCATATTTGATTCAATTTGACTTAAAAACACCATTCATTCTAATGTTGCATGCATAGGCAAAAATATATCATTAGCTAATTAATGAATATTTCAACTCATGCATATTTATTTGAACGAGTGGCTATTTTTAATACTTCACATTTCAACAATTCATGTATAAAATAAAAAAGGTGATTTTTTATTGTAAAGCAATTCTTTTCAAAACACTATTATTTTATATAGTTTATATGGGTAAAAAAATAGTATTATTATTATAAAACAATTTATTTTAAAACGAAATTATTTTACATAGTTCATATAGATGATAAAAAGGTGATTTTTATTATAAACAATTTATTTCAAAATATGAATACCATTCAACACATGAATTCCTATTCAACGAATGAATATCGATTCAACACATGAAGGTTTTCTATAGTTCATATACATAGATAAAAATGTGATTTTTATATTTAAAACACGAAGACCATTCAACACATGAATTTCTAATCCAACGAATGAATATCGATTCAACACATGAAGGTTTTCTATTCAACGAATAAATATAGTTTCAGCAAATGAAAATAATTCAAACACATGAATATTATTCAAAATTTCGGCAGCATAACGGCAGGGTAGTTAAAACCGGGACCGTCCCTAGTACGGCTCCTCGCTCTACCTTAAAACCTCGCGGTTTTTGACAATGGGGATCATGCATCTAGTTCGCACGCAGGCGGCATGTTTTATTTATTTCATTTCCACAAACTAATCCTATGTGGTTTCAACCAAATATTTCTCAACCACAAACGGGTATTTTTCAACCACAATCAATCAATATCAACCACAAACAATCCCAAACAACCATTCGCTATCAATCAATTTTCACACCAATCACAATCAATAAATATCGTCCATGGTTTGTGGACGAGGGGCGAATATATATATATATATAGCAATTCACTTCTATTTCAACACATATATAATTTTTACAACGCATATATAACTTATACATCGAACGTACAACTTATACAACGCTTATACAAGAGGTGTACAACGCTTATATAACTCGTACATCGACTATATAATTTATACATCGTCGTTTTCCATATTGTTTATAAATTACAAATCTCACATTGGGTTTCACTCCACCAAAAATAGCAGAAGGCTCAAAAAATATGCGGTCTCTTCTAGAAGGTAGAAGACATCCACACGAGTCCACTGTCCCCTATTTCACTGAATTTCGTCAACACAGCAAAAAGATATGATTTTTCAAAGTTTGCAACGGTTTAAAGGTGTTAAAACAGCTGAAAATAAAACAAGCCGTATACCTTTCTGAAATGTTCAAAACTAGGTCACGCAATTTCGTGAAATCCGTGAATCGATAGCTCGATCGGCCTACGCAGTGTCGAAGGGGAAGGAGAGAGCTTTCAGTGCAGGGGGGTGCGGTGGAGTTCGATCGTCTGAGGCGGCGGCGGCGGCGGCTTGAACGCGCCAACTTCTCGACGTCCGTTCTCTCAAACCACGCAATGAAAAAATCCAAACCTTATATGGATTTGAAGATCTCTCCTAGCTCTACAAAATCTTTAACTGGAGGAGGGACTGATTTTTCTTGTAGAGGGAGAAAATGAAGAGAGAAGGAATCGAACGTTTTCCGCCTTCGGTCGAACTACGGGGAGAGAGAAAATAGAATTTCTGACCAATGATTTTTTTTGTTTATTTATATATTTTTAAAAATCCGAAAATACCCTCTTTCACACACGAGCACCAATTCAAACCCAATGACTGTCGTCCCTAGCGTTTTACCCCCATCTCGAACACAATGGGATATGTTTCGAAGGCCCATTCGACTGTTTCAGTCAGTTTCCATTCAAATTAAAACATAAAACATTCAATATTTAATTTGAACGTACATTTCAATTTGCCAGGGCCACAAGCTGATTCGAAAAATTCCAGAAAAATAAATCTAGCTATGTTTTGACGATAAGGTCCCAACAAAACTAGTTTCGTCGAATTCTGAGACCGTTTGAAAAAAGGCCCATTTCTGGTCGATCCAATTTAACTGTAATTGACCAAAACACGTTTTCCTTTGCCACGCTCACATATTAGCTTCAAAAATTATGAAATTTGAAACCTAGCAATAACTTCACATCCCGGATCCAACAAAAGTGGTTTCGTCGAATTCCAAGGTCGTATGCAAAATGGCCAATTTCACGGGCTATATAAATTCCATAGCGACCTTTCTGAAAATTCATTCGGCCATAACTTTTGCTTTCCGCTATGAAAATTCGGTTTTTCAGATTCATTAGAAAGGTATTCACTAACAAATTTAAATATTTTTGGTTTCAATAAAATCCGTTTTGTTTTGCGCCTGGTACAGTCCGACAAAGTTTGAATTCAAAATTTGAAACTGCAGCGCCTTTTCAAGCCTTGTTTATAATTAGAATTAATTATATTCATTTTCAATTGTCGATTCAAACTCACTTTTCATCGCCATTATTTAAAATATTTATTTTAAATATTTAAAATCCTTATTTTAGCCAATTTAAAATTTTTAAATTGATTCAGATTTTCTGGGTCGTTACAATTAGAAGGGTGAACTTTGTCTATTTCAAGGTTTGAAACATTGTTCAGTTAAGGTCTGAGAGTTAGTATTACTCCAACTTGATTGACTTCATTTTTAACTAAGGAATGGTTAAGGTTCGATAGTAAAGGATGGTTAAGTGAATTTAGTAATTAAAGGAAATGGTTTGAGTTGGCATCGCGATGGTTTGTTTAAACATCTGTCTAAGTCCAATGAAGAAGCTTTGGAAATGTTTTCCAAATAAGAAACCAGAAATGTTTTCAAATAAAGAAAACAAGAAATGGAAATGTTTTCCATTGTTAATAACGTATATTTTCCAAATTTATAAAATAAGAAATATTGAATATATGGAAACAGGAGATGGAAAACTAAATAAGTTAAATAAAGAGATAAATGTTCAATGATGTTTGTTCAATATAATTTCCATCTGGAAATAATATCGTTGTTTGCACACTTGTTTTCTTCGATAGTTAAATCACAGACTATTGAAGTTTTGACCATTTTAACGTTGTTAATATCGAGAGACCGGTTGGATTATTATCCAAAGAACCACTCTGTATTGGCATAAGCGTTGCGAATCATATATGCCAAAGAAAATTGAAGACGGAGTAAAGAGCAAGGGCTATTGTATAAGTCTTAGATAACAGCGCCTAAGATGGATGTATTGAATAGTGCCTTCGGTTCATCCTATTCTTGGATGACTTGTATGGATGAATGTCTGATAGAGTATTTCCAGACGATCACGTATATTGGTTTCTCCAACCGTACCAAGAGTGGAAGCGGAGAAGGAAACTTCTTTTAGCTAACACATAATGTATTGTTGAGGACATCAATCGGTGATTTGATTGATTTGACGATGTGGCATTCAAAGTGAATCTGATGTGATGATGAAGCGTAACCTCAAGCCTCATCAACCGATAAATGACAGAATTCGGGCAGGCATCATGGCTAAGTCGGTCGCACCAAAGTAGGGTGTATAATCACCTGATCTAGAGTTTCATTTACTTCTGAAAATCTATGTTGATGTTGTCCCATTCGGGAAACAGTTGCTGATCCCAACCGTTGGTGATATACATTCGATACACTCAAGCGAAATAAGTGGTCGGTCATGTGTGGCCGGGTTGCAAGATGTTCTTGTTGGACCCAGTGTATTCCTCTCTAGAGGTACACTAGCGAAAGGTGGTTCCATACCTTGTCATAGTTGGAAATCCATAACCCAATACGTGCTTGCGGTTTTGATTGTATACTATATATGTAGAATGTGAGATGAAAGCATTTCTGCTAGATGATTATTATATTGTGATTGATAGACATTATTGTAATATCAAAAGGTTTTTGATCTAAAGATAATTTGGATTCTCATAAGGGAAAAAACCCGTTCCGTTATACGGCGTGGTCTTATGAGATATCATTTACTTGTTCAGCCTGTTTTGAAACTGTTTTACTCATACCAGTCCCATGACTGACCCGAAGTTTATTTTGTTTTGTTTTCCCTAAACTCTTGGGTGCCTAATTTTGTACGAGCAGTCAGGTAGTCAGGATTTACAGATATACTGGAAGAGCTTGGAACAGGTGGCTTCAGGATCATATAGCTATAGATTATTTTCGCTGTGTTGTAAGTGTTGTACTTTGATAATGATGTATATTCAAATACAAATGTATATTTCAGAGTTATGTTACATATAATATATTTATTCGTTCCGCTGTGATATTCGTGTTACTCTGATGTTGTGTTCTTCTTCTTCTTCTTCTATTCTAAGTTTCTATCTTATCTTTCCTCACCCTCTGTTTTCTTTCTATTAATTTCCTGATTTTCAGTTTAATTTGGGGTTGGACTTGTGTTTTTAGTCAGCTCAAATTGGACCGGATTTTTGGGTCATTACAAATTATGTTGCTAGCAACCATAGGTGACAATCTATTCGATACACTCAAGAGAAATAAGTGGTCGGTCATGTGTGGGCCGGGTTGGAAGGAGTTCTTGTTGAACCCAGTTTATTCTTCTCTAGAGATACATTATCAGCAGGTAGTCCATACCTTGTCATAGTTGGAAATTCAATCTCCAATAAGCGACCGCGGTTTTGATTATATACTATATATGTAGAGTGTGAGATGCAAACGTTCTGCTAGATTCTATTTATCTGTATTTAGACATTATTATAATATTAGTAAAGATATTGATTTCAAAAATGGTTTGGGTTGTCGTAAGGTAAATACTGTCCGTGTTTATGTGTGGATTGGTCTTACAATTATCTTTTTCTTTCGAAATGATTTTTTTACTTTAAAATCAAGTTCGATGATACCAATAATTTAGTGGGTTTTTCTCGTGCTGGTTCACTGGACTGACCTTGGCGTTTGTAATGCTCGGGTCAGACCCAGTTGGGTAAGACCGAGTTGTACGGGTTCAAGGCAAAATGGTACAAATTTCAGGGGAGACGGGTTGGAGAAGATCAGACGTATAGTATATTATTCCGTTGTGTGTTGAAAATGAGGACAGACTGTTATAACTGTCCAGATGTATTGAATGACCATTATATTCTGATGAATTGTAAGCATTATTTCAAGTTTTAAATAAAGATTTATTTCTATGTTATATTTTTTCCGCTGCGATGTGAGACTCTGAGTATTGTGGTTAGGTGTTCTTCTTCTTTTACTTCTATTCTAATATTTCGTTCTTTCTTATCTCACCCTCTAACTTTTTTCTTTGACGTTCTGGATTTTCGGTACTTGAGTTTTGGACATTGGTGTATTTGTGTCGAAAATTCGAGCATCGAATTTTCCATTTTGTTACATATTTGCAGAAGAAGTACCCAAAATTACATAGCTCGTCAGATTAGAACCAGCAAGCATGTAATAACCCGGAAATCTGAGCCAATTTAAAAATTTTATTTTGGTAATTTTAATGAAGTTTGAACATTTAAAATGATTATTTTAAATAGTAACGACGAAAAATTTATTTTGAATAGAATTCGAACGTATATATTTATATAGATCGTCATTAGAATATAATTATTTATTTATAATTATAAAAGGAATTGAAAATGGCACGGTAGTTCGATAATTCGATTTCAAAATTCAAATGAATGTACATGATTCAAAATAATCCGGATTTTAGTGAAACCAAAAATATTTGAATCTATTTGAGAATACCTTTCCAACAAATTTGAAGAATCGAAATTTATTAGCGGGGATAAAAAGTTATGCCCAGTTGAAAATTCAGAATAGTCGTTATGGAATTCTGGCCCCTAGGAATGGCCATTTTGCAAACGACGTCGATTTTCGAAGAAACCACTTTTATTGGATCCGTGATTTCAAGTTATTGCTAGGTTTCAAATTTCGTAATTTTTTGAATCAATATGTGAGCGTGGTGAAGGAAAACGCATTTGACCAGTTTTAGTTGATTTTAATCGACTGGAAAATGGCCATTTTTCAAATGGTCTTAGAATTTGACGAAATTAGTTTTGTTAGGACCGTATCGTCAATACGAAGCTAAAAAATATTTTTCGGAAATTTTTAGAGTCTATATGTGGGCCCGGTAAATTGAAATGTGCGTTCAAATTCAATATATAGAGTTATATTTTGATTTTGATGAAAACAGATCGAAACAGTCGAATCAGCCTGCGATACATATCCCATTGTGTTTGAAATGGGGGTAATTATCTATGGATGACAGTCGGTGTGTAATGACCCGCATTGGCAGAGGTATTATAATTAATTTATTTAATTATTGAAATGGTGGTTTAGAGAATTAGATGGTCGTGGAATAAATAATGGTGAATATTTAATTAAAATAATAAATTGAATAATATATTTAATTCTGAAATAATCAGAATTGGCTGAAATGGCGATATGGTGTGAACTGGATCATCTATGATATTTAATTCAGCTTGGAATTGAATTTGAATAACGAATATATTATATAAAGGACAGTTTGAACGTAGAGTTATAATATAATTAAAATCGAGCTTGAAATGGCGCTGCAGTTCGCAAATTGGCAATTTGAACTTCGACTGAATGTACAGGATTCGTTTTAAGCCGGATTTCTGTGAAACAAGAAACGTGTGGAGCTGGTGGAGTATATCTTTCTAGTGGAAGAGAAAAATCGGGATATCGTCGTGTAGATTTTGAGATATGTCCAAATCAAATTTTAAAATAGTCGCCATAGAATCGTTTATCGACCGTAATGGTTTATTCGATATAACTAGTTATCGGATTCGAATTTGAACAAGGTTCATTTGAGAAGTAGTGATAATTTAATTTTTAGGATTTTTTGGAAATTTTTAATTAATTTAATAAGCGACTTTTTATTTGAAGTATTTCGCACCCTGAAATCAACATTTTGAAGTTTCAAAATATGAGTCCATCTACCGATATTATTATATTTCTGGGATCGTGACACCTCACTGAGCATGAGTGTACTCTTACTTCTGTCCATAGCATCCCGACATGAACGAAGATTTAAGTAACGCAGCACACATATTTTGTAACGTATGATAGTTAAATAATATTAAGTTTTCTTGGACCTTAAGTGTGCACGCCTTCTTTTTCTATCCACCAACTTTTGTGTCACTTACCAATCCACGTTCCCTTTGTTTTCAGCCACATAAACTATATGAACCTCATATATAATCTCTTTTGGTACCGCCACAATTTTTTTCATCACAGCAAGAAAAGAATCGAGAGAAAGAAATCAAAAACAATTCAAATAAAATTCAATAAAACAAAATACATATGTATTCGGAGTCCTGAAGGCATCTTCTACGTTCTGGTACTCGCGCTGATGGGTTCGAACATTTTTCCATTGCAAGTAGGAACAGCGAAAACTAGGGTTGGATGTTTTTGCAAATGGGAGCATCGATTGAAGTTGTAAGCACTTGTTTCGGATTGAGGATGGAATCTCGAGCTTGTGGGCGGGGTTTTGGGCAGAATGGTGATATTTCCGTTCGATGTAAGTACTATAGCTAGGCGAGGCGGATTCGACGCAATGCCAGGAACCAAATCGAGTTGCACGAGTAGTATATCAGTTGGAAGAGGAGAGTATAACGAGAATTATAGTATTTTTAGTGGGATTTTTAGATGAGAAATGTCCGAACATTGAAATGGTGAAAAATCAGAAAGGTGCGTATGTTCTTCCTGGAGCTGGGAAAATCAATTGAGGAAGAAAGGGGTTTTGAACGGGTCGGGTAAGGTTGGAGTATGGGCCGCAAGGTTTAAATGGGGTAAGGGCCCGTTTAGTTAATTAAATGTTTAGATTTAATTCAATTTAAAGTGTATTAACTTGTACGGTACATATCTTGGCCATACTGTATTAGAAATTCGAACGATCAGTTGCGTTAGGATCGTATGAACGGTGGCTACACCATGGAGCTGACCGGGAGTGAATCCGAACTCGTTACAATTTATGGCGAAATAAATTGTCTGACTGAATCCAATAACGCAAACCGTTATTTAACGGCTAACGCGCCAATGTGAGTAAATCTCACTAACTCTGAACAGTTTATAATTTCATGTTGTATTTTTAGAACTGTTAGATATTGGCTGATTGACTGTGTGTTGACTGTTTGATTGAACTGCTAGTCAGTTAGTTAAATTTCTATATTGATTCTGTTTAACAGAATGTATCATATGGAACTGAAAGTGATGTTATCTATATTGTTTAACATCTGTGATGCAGGGAAACAGGTTGGAGGAATCCAACTGGATTCCTCAACATTTATTTTACTATTTTTCATATATTGTGATATATGATGTGATATATAATCTGTTGTCGATTATATGTGTTTGGACGATACTGATCATCGTGATTTGATATGTTGAATACCATAACAAACCGAATGTTGATAAAGGAATATTTTCAAAGTGTATTTTGAAAATGAATTATTTATATAAAATCGATGGATTTTATATAGAAAAGGAAAGGAATTTTTATAAAAGAAATATTTATAAAATCAAAGGACAAGTTAGAATAAAAGGGAAATCATTTGTAAAGTGAAGAACCGTTACTAAAAGTAAATCTTTATAAATGAATAGTTTATTCAAAAAGGAGTTAATCGATGTTAGTTTAATCGATTAGAGTTAAAGTAAAAGGGAACTAATCGATGTTAGTTTAATCGATTAGAGTTAAAGAAAAAGGGAACTAATCGATGTTAGTTTAATCGATTAGAGTTAAAGTAAAAGGGAACTAATCGATGTTAGTTTAATCGATTAGAGTTAAAGTAAAAAGGAACTAATCGATGTTAGTTTAATCGATTAGAGTTAAAGTGAAAGGAGTTAATCGATGTTAGTTTAATCGATTAGTGTTAAAGCAAAGGAGTTAATCGATGTTAGTTTAATCGATTAGAGTTAAAGCAAAGGAGTTAATCGATGTTAGTTTAATCGATTAGAGTTAAAGCAAAGGAGTTAATCGATGTTAGTTAAACGATTAAAGTTAAAGCAAAAAAGTTAATCGAATATAGTTTATTCGAATAGAAGCAAACGAGTTAATCGAATATAGTTTATTCGAATAGAAAGTAAAAGGAGTTAATCGAATATAGTTTATTCGAATAGAAGCAAACGAGTTAATCGAATATAGTTTATTCGAATAGAAAGTAAAAGGAGTTAATCAAATATATTTTATTCGAATAGAAGCAAACAAGTTAATCGAATATAGTTTATTCGAAGAAAGAAAAAGGAGTTATCGAATATAGTTTACTCGAAAGGAGTTAAGTGAAATGAGTAAATCAATAGCGTTAGTCAAATGGAGTTAATCCAATAGTGTTAGTCCAATAGAGTTAACTGATAAGGGTTAATCGAATAGAGTTAAGTGAAAAGAGTCAATCGAATATAGCTATTCGAAGGAGGGTTAAGTAAGGAAGTTAGTAAAAGGGATATAAAGTGAAATTTGACTATTTCAAAGTTAGAAATGTTGTTCAGTTAAGGTCTGAGAGGTAGTTCTACCCCAACTTGATTGGCTTCGTTTTTAACTAAGGAATAGTTAATGTTCGGCAGTAAAGGAAATGGTTTGAATTGGCATAGCGATGTTTGTTTTAAACATCTGTCTAAGTCCAATGAAGAAGCTTTGGAAATGTTTTCCAATATAAGAAACCAGAAATGTTTTCTAATAAAGAAAACAAGAAATGGAAATGTTTTCCATTGTTAATAACGTATATTTTCCAAATTTAGAAAATAAGAAATACTGAATATAGGGAAACAGGAGATGAAAAATGAACTAAGGATATAAATGTTAAATGATGTTTGATCGATATAAATTTCCATTTGGAAATAATATCGTTGTTTGCACACCTGTTTTTATTCGATAGTTAAATCACAGACTATCGAAGTTTTGACCATTTTAACGTTGTTAATATGGAGAGACCGGTTGGAATATTATCCAAAGAACCACTCTGTATTGGCATAAGCGTTGCGAATCATATATGCCAAAGGAAATTGAAGACGGAGTTATGCAAGGGCTATCCTGTTTACATATTAGTGCCTTCGGTTCATCCTGTTCCTGGATGGCTTGTATGGACGGATGTCTGACGGAGTATTTCCAGACGATCACGTATATTGATTTCTCCAACCGTACCAAGAGTGGAAGCGGAGAAGGAAACTTCTTTTAGCTAACACATAATGTATTGTTGAGGACGTCAATCGGTGATTGGATGGATTTGATGATGTGGCATTCAAAGTGAATCTGGTGTTATGATAAAGCGTAGCTTCTAGCCTCACATTCGGTAAATGACAGAAATCGGGCAGGCAGCATGGCTAAGTCGGTCGCACCGAAGTAGGGTGTATAATCACCTGATCTAGAGTTTCATTTACTTCTAAAAATCTATTGTTGATGCTGTCCCATTCGGGAAATGGTTGCTGATCCCAACTGTTGGTGATATACATTCGATACACTCAAGCGAAATGAGTGGTCGGTCATGTGTGGCCGCGTTGCAAGATGTTCTTGTTGAACCCAGTGTATTCCTCTCTAGAGGTACATGAGCGGAAGGTGGTTCCATACCTTGTCATAGTTGGAAATCCATTACCCAATACGTTCTTGCGGTTGTGATTGTATACTATATATGTAGAACGTTAGATGAAAGCGTTTCTGCTAGATGATTATATATACTGTGGTTGATAGACATTATTATAATATCAAAAGGTTTTTGATATAAAGTTATTTTGGATTCTCATAAGGGAAAAACCCGTTCCGTTATGCGGCGTGGTCTTATGAGATATCGGTTACTTATTCGAACTGTTTTTAAAACTGTTTTACTCATACCAGTCCCATGACTGACCCGGAGTTTATTTTGTTGTTTCCCTAAACTCTTGGGTGCCTAAATTTGTACGGGCAGTCAAGTAGTCGGGATTTTACAGATATAGTTGAAGAGCTGGAGCAGGAGGCTTCAGGATCATATAGCTATAGTTATTTCCGCTGTGTTGTAAGTGCTGTACTTTGATAATGTATTGTATACATATAATGATTTATTTCAAGGATATGTTATCTATTATATGTTATTCGTTCCGCTGTGAGATTCGTGTTACTCTGATGTTGTGTTCTTCTTCTTCTTCTATTCTAAGTTTCTATCTTATCTATTCTCTCCCTCTAATTTCTTTCACTAATTACCAGGATTTTTCGATGTTTTGGTTATCGACATCGTGTTTATGTCAATAACCAAAGTCGCTAAAAATCCGGGTCGTTACAGTTGGTATCAGAGCTTAAGTTAAGTGAATTACCTTGGCTCTGTGGCGTGACTCGGTAGAGATAGGGTTAGTAATACCCTAGATTGAGTTTGAGTGTATATATACGAGTGAACGTATTTGTATATGATATAAAAATAATTTTATATTGTGAAGATTTATTGGTTGAGTTGTTTATGAGTTCTGGTCGATCAGTTTGATCCACTGTATCGGTAGTAGTTACTAAACACTTGAATACGATGAACCGTCATGGTATGTTTTGAAAAGGGGGTAAATTAAAATAAGTTTACCCAAGGTAAATCTTGATATAGAGAAGATATATATATCAAAATTATAATATATTGGATACATTGGTTGTTATTATAATCGAGTAAGATTATAAATTAAATGGTTATGTAAATAGCCAATCAGAATTCATATAAGTGAAATACGTGAAATTGAGATGAGTCAAATCTGAAATGTAAACCAGAGATTGAATTAAAATTCTGGAGAATTTGATAAGTGTTTGTAAATGGATTTGGATTAAAAATAAGGAAAATTTAAGATCCTGGGAGATTTTAAATTGTTTTACAAGTAGTGTGAATTATATTTTGAAATAAATTTCAAAGTGGAAAAGGTTAAAAATGGTTTTATAGTATTGAACTCACTTCGATCGCTGGAAAATAGATTCTGATGATGACAGCTGCATCATCAGTATTCATTTTTGAGTTGTAAGTGACGAATTACTACCAGAGATACTGTTTTGAATATATTTTGGGAAAGACAAGTTGTGTTGAATTTCAAAATGGGATTTAAAATATAGAATTTGGATAATAGAATTTGAATTTTTAAATAGATTTGAAATATTAACTTGTTTAAAAAGAAATAAAACGAGAAGTTCCTGTATAAACGAAGTTTATGAATAGTTCTTTTATAAACAAAGTTTATAAATGAAGTGAAAAGAATTATCATTGGATAATTCAGAAATAAAAATACAAGTGTGAAATTGAAAGGGAAATCTATTTCAAAAGGTAGAAATATCGATTTCAAAAGGAATTGAAATCGAGACTTATGTAAAGAATGAATAAAGAAAGTTTGAAAAGGAATTTGAATAAAGGAAGTTCAAACATAGAATTTAAATAAGAAAATTCAAAGGGGATTTGAACATAGAAAATTCAAAGGGAATTTGAATATAGAAATTCAAATGAGATTTGAGTAAAGAGGATTTAAATAAGGGAAAATTGAATACAGAATTCATATAGAGTAATAATAGGATTTGAATATAGAAATTCAAAGGGAGTTTGAATATATGAAATTCAATGGAATTGAAATAGAGTTTGAATATAGAAATTCAAATGGAATTCAAATATAGAATTTGAATAGAGAAATAGAAAGAGATTTCAAATATAGGATTTGAATATCGAAAGTGAAATGAAATTTGAATATAGAATTCAAATAGATTGAAATGGAATTTGAAAATAGAATTTCAAAATAGAATTTGAAATAGGAATTCGAATATAGATTTCAAATAGAGTTGAAATGGGATTTGGAATATATAATTCAATGGAGTTTGAAAATATAGGATTTGAATATCAAAGGTGAAATGGAATTTGAATAAAGAATTCAAATGGAATTCAAATATGGGATTTGAATATATAGGATTTGAATAATAGAAGTGATATAAAATTTGAATAGAAATTGAATAGAATTAACTAAGTCGAAGAGGAATTAGTTAATCGAGTTTTGAATTTGAAGTTGAACTTTGAAAGGTGAATTGGATTTGTAAATGGATATTCGAAATCGAATATAGGACTTAAATTTGAAATTACGATTCAAATTAGTTAATAAGCAAGTTAAGATATATTTGAACATGTCATGTTCAAATATAAAAGTGAAATAGATTAAAGAGTTAATTAACAAATTAATTAACGAATTGAGTTAAAACGATCAGGTAAAGTTAAAATAGATTGGGCAGGTATAAATATACATGAGATAGGTATGGATAAGGTATGAAGGTATATAAATAGAATGCTCGTCGAAAAGGTATGTATTTAATTCATATATGAGATTTTATGCGCCGTATCGGCTAGCCGCTTGGCTTTTTCTTTTTCTTTTGGATCGGTGAGGGCCATGGGAGGCTATTTGAAATATCCCGATGCTCTCAGTACAAAGGAGGTTATGGCGAATTTTTCCGGGAATTTAAGGAGTTAGAATGTTTTTAAAATAATTTGATAATTGGAAATCAACGTATCGATATATATATAGAAGTCGATAAGGAAACGAACTTAGAAATAGAATAGTAAAATCAAAAAGGAAGACTAAGAATAAAATCTAGTAAGATTAGAAAGAGGAAGCGTATACGTGTTTGAAAGTGAATAAGTAGTTGTATGGTATTGATTATTTGAGTAAGTAGTCATATCTGTTTTGACGTTATAAATGTTATTCAGTCAAGGTCTTAGAGGTAGTTATACCCCAACTTGATTGATTTCATTATTAACAAATAAATAGTAAGATTTCAGGCTCAAAGATCAATGTTGAATAAGAGTTAGTTGAATATAGTAATTGGATTGTCGTAACGATGTTTTACACAACATCCGTTTTAACCCAAATAAGTGTAAACTTGGAAATAGAAAAATAAATATTTCCTAAGTATAGAAATAAACGAGATCGGAAAAGAGATAAGTAATTGGAATATTTTCCAATTATAAATAGCCTATATTTTCTGAAGTTTAGAAAATAAAGGAAGGCGATGTTCGGAAATGTTTTCCAAATAACATAAAAGGCCAATATGGTTATTGAAAATATTTGGTTAACAAATATTGATAAAGAAATAGAGAAGTGATTTAACTAATGGAATATTGATTATGGGCTCAGTTGAATTTCAAAAAGGAAAATTTGATTTTTTGAAAAAGAGTAAACTGTTTAAGAACTCCCAGGGAAAGACTGTTTGAATTAAAAACAAATTTAACAGAAATTTGTGAAAGCAGATTTGAATAAAAGTAAAGTCAGTAAAGTGGTAACTAAGATTGAATTAGAATGATATCAAGACAAATTGGATTGTGAGATTCAATTTGAAGTGTAATGTGATAATCAAGTTAAGAGTTGGAAATTGAGAAGAAACTCGAGTTGAAATGGAAATTTGGCTCGGATATAAGCAAATGGTGGGTGTTGTGGATAAAAGCTGATTGGAATTTGATTGGGATGACCCTTGTATCCGCTGAATTGATAACAGGTGGAAAGGATATAATGATATGCCGACAAAAAGGTACAAGTTTATATTTCGATTGGATATAAGATTTTTGGCAAGCCGCTTGGCTGTTTGATTTTCTTTTGGCTTGGAGATGGCCCAGAGGGGCGAGTTGGAGTTTGACCTATCGACCAGTACAAAGGAGGTGCAGGCGAAATTTTTCGAAAGGTTATGGCGTTAGAAAATTTTCAGGATTATCGAAATTTTTTGTTGATAAGAATTAATTAATAATTTAATTGAAATTAAATTGGTTCAGTTGAAACTGAAGTTAAGAAGTGAAGAAATATGTTCTAACCAGTGAATAGGGTCGTTCTATGCCTTTTAGCAATTTCGAGGACGAAATTATTTTAAGTGGGGAAGATTGTAATGACCCGCATTGGCAGAGGTATTATAATTAATTTATTTAATTATTAAAATGGTGGTTTAGAGAATTAGATGGTCGTGGAATAAATAATGGTGAATATTTAATTAAAATAATAAATTGAATAATATATTTAATTCTGAAATAATCAGAATTGGCTGAAATGGCGATATGGTGTGAACTGGATCATCTGTGATATTTAATTCAGCTTGGAATTGAATTTGAATAACGAATATATTATATAAAGGACAGTTTGAATGTAGAGTTATAATATAATTAAAATCGAGCTTGAAATGGCGCTGCAGTTCGCAAATTGGCAATTCGAACTTCGACTGAATGTACAGGATTCGTTTTAAGCCGGATTTCTGTGAAACAAGAAACGTGTGGAGCTGGTGGAGTATATCTTTCTAGTGGAAGAGAAAAATCGGGATTTCGTCGTGTAGATTTTGAGATATGTCCAAATCAAATTTTAAAATAGTCGCCATAGAATCGTTTATCGACCGTAACGGTTTATTCGATATAACTAGTTATCGGATTCGAATTTGAACAAGGTTCTTTTGAGAAGTAGTGATAATTTAATTTTTAGGATTTTTTGGAAATTTTTAATTAATTTAATAAGTGACTTTTTATTTGAAGTATTTCGCACCCTGAAATCAACATTTTGAAGTTTCAAAATATGAGTCCATCTACCGATATTATTATATTTCTGGGATCGTGACACCTCACTGAGCACGACTGTACTCTTACTTCTGTCCGTAGCATCCCGACATGAACGAAGTTTTAAGTAACGAAGCACACATATTTTGTAACGTATGATAGTTAAATAATATTAAGTTTTCTTGGACCTTAAGTGTGCACGCCTTCTTTTTCTATCCATCAACTTTTGTGTCACTTACCAATCCACGTTCACTTTGTTTTCAGCCACATAAACTATATGAACCTCATATATAATCTCTTTTGGTACCGCCACAATTTTTTTCATCACAGCAAGAAAAGAATCGAGAGAAAGAAATCAAAAACAATTCAAATAAAATTCAATAAAACAAAATACATATGTATTCGGAGTCCTGAAGGCATCTTCTACGTTCTGTACTCGCGCTGATGGGTCCGAACATTTTTCCGTTGCAAGTAGGAACAGCGAAAACTAGGGTTGGATGTTTGTAACACCCCACTCCCGCTATGGTCACTCACTAAGGGAATGCCATAGCATCGGTGGAGTATTTTAGTGAATATAGAACAGAAAAATTACAACAAGACGGATATAAATAGTACTTGAAATTTAAAACATCATCTCATAACAGCGGAAGTAAAACATGTCTGGTTACATCATAAAACCACAATAAAAGTCAAGTACAATATCTATCAAAATAAAGAAGTACATAATCCCACTCTCATACAATAGCCATGACAAAAGAAAAGATAACTGGGTAACTGGAGCTTTACATCAATCCAAGCTCCTAAAGACTGGAACAGCAATCCGATCAAGCTCCACTACTGCTAGGATCCACCGTAGGACCTGAGGGTTGGGAAAAAGATAAAAACAACGGGGTCAGACATAAGTCTGAGCGAGTCCTATAACTTTAACAATACAATCGTTAAAGTAACCAGAGAAGACATAAACTGATATACGGTAACTAATGGGGATGAATGGCTACACTAAGCAGTCAACTAAACTAAGATAAAAGATAAAGACGCATCTACCCTTCCAAAGGTAAATTACTAAACTGCACCACACCAGTCATTCCTAACTTAAAGGTTGATCCCACCCATGGACTTATAAAATTAACTTAATAGTTCTCGCGTACCCCTAGGTGACCAAGTAGACGCCACGGGGCCCTACAATCCACTAGGTGTACACACTACTCCCCATTCGATCGGCTCCCTAACGTAGATACCCGTGCTGGCCCCACCGTGGGGTGTACCATTCCCCAACGTGGCAACCTGATAAAACTAACGGTGCACGGCTTATATCTACACGATGCAACAATGTCTTATTTACCAGCCCGGGTCCACACACGCATATGAAACCCGTTGGTCATGCGTTGCCACCGCTAACCCATTTTGGCCTCTTATAGTCAAGCCCAGTATGCGTGTCCCGTCCTCGACATGGGTCGAGCCCACTAAGATACGTATGGGTTACTGGTTGAAATGGGCCCCCAGCACAAGCCATCCCCCTAAGCTTGGCCCACACACTATTGTTTCCCACTTAACCCTTTAATCATGTTTAATTACATGTTTCATCTTGGTTAAGTATTTTATCATATTTTCTATTGGCAACCACTAGCAATTTCCACATACCACCCAAGGTACCCACTTAACCCCCATGCCCCACTACATGCTTATCTGGTTAAGTGTTTCTTAATTGATTAACACCGTAACCGTGTAAAGGACCCTTCACATTGGACCGTCATTTGTAGATGCCTGGTTAAGCCGGTAGGTTCCGGGCAGTCTTACACTACAAACGGGTCCAACCTCGTGTCATTTACCCTTGTTACGTATTTAATTTATGATTAAGACCCCTCACATTGGACCGTCATTTGTAGATGCCTGGTTAAGCCGGTAAACTCCGGGCAGTCTTACACTACAAACGGGTCCAACCTCGTGTCTTAATTGATTAATTACTCCTAATTAATCACCCCCATAATTTGTGTTAATTATCATGTTTATTTTAGAAATATGGGTGCACCTAACTTAATAGGCAAATTCCCAACTCCAAAGTGTGGGTACACCTAACTTAATAGGCAAATTCCCAACACATAGTATGGGTACACCTAACTTAATAGGCAAATTCCCATACTATGTTCATTTATTTTATGTTATGCATAATTATATTAATTTCACACAATCTTATTAACATATGCATTTAATTAACCCCATCGTTCCCACGTAATTTCGTTCTCATGACATAACACATATAAAAGGTGTCAACTTGCATATGCATGAACATGTTTCAAAGGTGCCATCTTGCATATTAACAAACACAAAACTTGCATATGAACTTGCATAACATGTCACATAACTTGCATATAATCTTGTATAACATGTCACATAACTTGCATATTAACTTGTATAACATGTCACATAACTTGCATATTAACTTGCATAACATGTTACATAAACTTACATATTAACAAATACATAACTTGCATATGAACTTGCATAATATGTCACATAACTTGCATATAATCTTGTATAACATGTCACATAACTTGCATATTAACTTGTATAACATGTCACATAACTTGCATATTAACTTGCATAACATGTTACATAAACTTACATATTAACAAATACATAACTTGCATATGAACTTGCATAATATGTCACATAACTTGCATATAATCTTGTATAACATGTCACATAACTTGCATATGAACTTGCATAACATGCTACATAACTTGCATATGAACTCATAAACTTGCATATGAACTTGCATAACATGTTACATACTTGCATATGAACTCATAAACTTGCATATGAAGAAACATACAACTTGCATAATATCATACATGTAACTTGCATATTATCATACATGTAACTTGCATATTATCATATGATCACAAAGCACAAAACTTGCATAACCCACATACATTAGCAAACTAACATCATGTCATATGACTTAAAACCCATTAATCCCCAAACAAAACCATATGATCTCATCATATCTCATCTACTTAGTTTAGCAATTGATCATTAGAGTGATAGAAACTCACCCTAAACTCCCATAAGCAAACCCTTGCCAAAAATCACCCAAAAACTCTAGCCTTGAACATAAAGCTTGCAACTTGATGATGAATGCAAGCTAATGATCACTCATACAACTCAAAGATGCTTGTATGAACATGAAAGCCTTCATAGAATAGTTTTATAAGAGGATGGAGGCTAGGGTTTTGAGTGGAGGCCATGAGAGGTAAAATTTTGCCATAGTTTAGTTGTAGGATAGATTAATGATGATTTAGGGCTAGGTTAGGGTCTTATTTATAGATTAGGCAAGTGTTTTAGGCCATAGGATTAACCCTAGATTAGATTAGGACCCTTAGATTTCGGAACCTTCCAGAAACCAGCCCTAAGACCAAGCCCAAACCCCAAACTGGTGCACCCAACCACAGAACTCTCTAGAAACTGTGCAGGTTTCCTGTCCCGACATGGGCGCACTTCCCAAGTGCGCCAGTGTATTTTTGTGCTGGCGCACTTCACAAGTGCGCCAGTGCATTTTTGTGCTGGCGCACTTCACAAGTGCGCCAGTGCATTTCTGGCCTGTTTCGGGTTTTTCTGCCTAACTTCGCTCGTCCATATCTCTTTCATACGGTACCCGTTTTACGCAAACTCGGACTCTATTTCGCGTATTTTTCCGAGACGAACGCAATGACGCAGCCCGTTTCCCCTGATTCTCACATCTGAAATTAATTATACTTTAATTACTAACCATTAGTGTTAATTGAAATTCGGGGTGTTACATTCTCCCCTACTTAAAGGATTTCGTCCTCGAAATCTCTAAGTCAAGAAGAACGTATCCTACCAACCAAACAACCATCTACTAAACCATCAACCACAAGCAACCATTATCCTTAGAAACTTCTAATGATGTATGAACATATGCAGAAAGTGTGTGTGTATATGTCCGTATACTAATGCAAAATCAGGCGGTCTACTGATTCAGTCGACCTCCTTAATGCAAACCATGATAGTGCCATGCATCCAATATGTATGCGAAACCCTATTGACACATACAATTTCTATATGCGTGCACAACCATACACAAAAATGCATCATCCACATGATAACACAGCCATGATACATCCATCAATCTAACTACCACATCCATTTATGCGATATGCAACATGAAGTGACTGAGCCGATCTAGTGCCTAATGTGTGTATATATGCATCCACGAGCAACCACTAGCAAACAATTGCATCCACATGCATCCATCAACCATAACATGTTTCAAACACATGTTTCAACCATAGGTTTTACCCTATCTAAAGGTCATAGGTACTAGCGAGAGGATATACTAAAGATAAGATAAGTACTAGACAAGCGATAAAGGAGAAGTTAAAAGACATACTCTCAAAAAGAAATGGGTACAAAGAACGCATCTTCGCTTCCGTCTCCCAAGTAGCATTACTTTCGTCATCTTCCCATTGCACTTTAACTAGCTGAACTTCTCTGTTCCTCAACTTCCTAGTTTCTGACCCAAGGATGCGAGTAGGAGCTCGTCGAATCGTCGCATCACGCTCTACCTCTACATCTCTAAGCAAGCTCGGCTCTACCACCTTTGCGGTCTCATGTAAGCACTTCCTCAAATGTGATACATGGAATACATCATGAACACCACTAAGTCTGTCGGGCAACTCCACCCTATATGCCATCCGTCCAATCCTTTCCTTAATAGGAAACGGCCCAACAAACCTCGGTGCTAACTTCCCAACGGACCCAAAGCGAACAACATTTCTCAACGGAGATACTTTGACAAAAACCATGTCCCCAACCTCAAACTCAAGATCAGTCCTTCTCCGATCCGCATAAGATTTCTGTCTATCTTGCGCTGCCTTCATCCTTCTTCGAATCAAATCAATCTTCTCTGAAGTCTCTCTAACCATATCTGGCCCAAGCAAGATCTTATCCGTAGATTCCCACCAACATGTAGGAGATCGACAAGGCCTTCCATAAAGAGCTTCGAAAGGTGCCATGCCAATACTAGACTGAAAGCTGTTATTGTATGCGAACTCCACCAAAGGAAGATGTTCTTCCCATGTACCTCCAAAATCCAAGATACAAAGCCTCAAGAGATCTTCTAAGATACGGTTCACCCTCTCGGTCTGACCGTCCGTCTGAGGATGATATGCGGTGCTCAAACACAACTGAGTCCCTACTGCCTCTTGCAAACTTCTCCAAAACTCACTAGTGAAGATAGGATCTCGATCACTCACAATGCTGGATGGTACACCATGCAATCTAACAATCTCTCTAACATAGACTGAAGCAAGCCATGGAGCGGTCCTCTTACTCTTCACGGGTATAAAATGGGCACTCTTGGTAAGTCTGTCTACCACAACCCAAATTCCCGTATTGCCCTTCCTCGATCTCAGTAACCCATCGATGAAATCCATCGAGACACTATCCCACTTCCATTGCGGAACTTCCAATGGGTGTAGCAACCCACTGGGTTTCCTTTGCTCCGCTTTAACTTGTTGGCACACTAAGCATCTAGCCACATACTCGGCCACATCTTTCTTCATACCGGCCCAGAAGAAAACTCTCTTCATGTCTTGGTACATTTTGTCTCCACCGGGATGAATAGTCATCCTTGAACGATGTGCATCATCCAAAATAGCCTTCTTCAAACCCTCATCTTGCGGTACACAAAGTCTACCGTCTCTATGCAACCATCCCCTATCATCTATGGTGTATCTACCCAAATGGCTGGACGACTCCCCCCTTATAAGCTTCTCTACCAACTCAACCAACTGTGGGTCGTCTCGCTGAGCCTCGCCAATCCGTCCCAAAAGAGTAGGTCTAACCTCCAAGGATGCTAACAAACCAGGTACAAAGTCAACAGAAGGTCTGAAGTCGAACAAAGAAAGAAACTCCAAGCTTCGCCGTTCCACGAACAATGGACTCAAAGATAGCCTTTTTCTACTCAAGGCGTCCGCCACCACGTTACCCTTGCCAGGGGTATACGCTATCTCGAAATCATAGGATGCTAAGAACTCCATCCACCTTTGCTGTCTTAAGTTTAAATCCTTCTGAGAGAATAAGTACTTCAATGATTTATGGTCAGTGAACAACTCGAATCTCTCACCAAGAAGATAATGGCGCCAAGACTTAAGTGCGAAAACAATCGCGGCCAACTCTAGATCATGGGTAGGGTAATTCTTCTCATGCACTCTCAATTGCCTCCCTCCATAGGCTATTACCCTTCCCTCCTGCATCAAGACTGCGCCTAATCCTGTCCCACAAGCATCGGTATAAACAACAAACGGCTTACTCCCATCTAGAAGCACTAAAACTGGAGCGGTGGTCAAAGCTCTCTTTAACCGTCGGAAAGCATCATCACAATCTACGTCCCATGAGAAAACCAGATTCTTCTTCGTCAAGCGGGTTAATGGGGCTGATATCTTAGCGAAGTCTTTGATGAACTTCCTATAATATCCTGCCAACCCCAAGAAACTTCTTACTTCGGTAGCATTTCTAGGAACTTTCCAATCCTGGATAGATACTATCTTTGCGGGATCCACAGCTATCCCTTCCTTAGAGACCACATGCCCTAAGAATCGCACTTCTCTTCTCCAAAAATGACATTTAGAGAATTTAGCTTTAAGACTATGTGCTCGAAGAGTCTCCAACACTTCTCTGAGATGTAAGGCATGCTCTTCTTCACTCTTGGAAAAGACCAAGATGTCATCCACAAAGACCACTACAAACTTATTCAGATACTCTCTGAACACTCTACTCATCAGATCAACAAAGTATGCAGGGGCGTTTGTCAACCCAAATGGCATCACAAGCCACTCATAAAAACCATCTGGAGTCCGGAATGCAGTCTTCTCTATACTGTCCTCCGCCACTCTCAACTGATGAAACCCTGTAGCTAAGTCCATCTGCGAAAACACTGAGGCGCCAACCAACTGATCAAAGAGATCATCTATCCTCAGTAATGGGTGGCTATTCTTCTTCGTGAGCTTATTAAGTTCTCTATAATCCACACAAAGTCTGAGGGACCCATCCGCCTTCGTGGCAAACACTACTGGAGCTCCCCACTCCGATATACTTCGCCTTATGAACCCCTTCTCAAGCAACTCCCCTACTTGCTTATGAAGTTCTCTTCTCTCACGAGGAGCCATGTGGCGCACTGGCAAAGACACTGGTTTGGCATTATCCACCAAATAAATTCGGAAATCTATCTCCCACTTCGGAGGCAAACCCTTCACCTCTTCAAACACATCCGGATATTCCCGGACCACTCTGACAGAACGCAAACTCTCGACCGAAGCATCGAGCGATTCAAGATAACTTAGCAAAACAGATTCCATGGGATTACAAGAGATCTCGAAAGTATTACCCAAGCGGGTCATAAGCCTGACAACTCTCCTTTCACAATCAAGAACGGCACCATTACTGGATAACCAGTCCATGCCCAAAATCAACCCATAGCCCGTGAAGCCCAATACAAAAGCATCACATCCAAACTCAACGCTAAGTATAGAAATCTTCAAACCCAAACATATCATAGACAGATATATGGAGCCCCCAATTGGGTTTGAAACAACCAAGGGATCATCAACTAGACTGGTGTCTAAGTGCAGTGACTCAACTAACGATGATGAGATAAAAGAATGCGATGCGCCAGAGTCAAACAAAGTACGAACTGGATGATCAAACAGAAAAACCAGACTTTCAACGGAAATAGTTCTACCTCTCTGCTGAATCGGTGGAACTGAGAGAGCCTGAACTTGCCCCCCTGCCTGAGCTGGTGCCATAAGAGCTTGCACCTGACCTCCTGAGGTAGAGCCCGTCTTCTGCCCCTTCTTTGGGCAGTCCTTCATTAACCAAACAACTATTTGAGCCTTCCTCCCATCGTCTATCCAATAGGTACCTACCAGTCCTCCTCCTTCTTGAACCAACTTCTAATCTGACTAACGTCTAAGTCCCTTGAAGTGGTTTTCCATTCTTATCTATCTTAGAAAGATCATCTATACACGGAGGGGAAACTCAAAACGAGAGAGGAAGAGATTCAAAACGGGGAATTCGAAAGATATAGATATGGCTATTGGGGATTATGCTCTTTTTTTTCAAGAACTTTTCTCTTAAAAGACATGTTTTTGAAAATACTCCTTTCAAAAATATTCTTAGAAAATAGTTTTTCTAAAAATTTTATCTGTTCTGGTAACCTTAAGCTCTGATACCACGTGTAACACCCCACTCCCGCTATGGTCACTCACTAAGGGAATGCCATAGCATCGGTGGAGTATTTTAGTGAATATAGAACAGAAAAATTACAACAAGACAGATATAAATAGTACTTGAAATTTAAAACATCATCTCATAACAGCGGAAGTAAAACATGTCTGGTTACATCATAAAACCACAATAAAAGTCAAGTACAATATCTATCAAAATAAAGAAGTACATAATCCCACTCTCATACAATAGCCATGACAAAAGAAAAGATAACTGAGTAACTGGAGCTTTACATCAATCCAAGCTCCTAAAGACTGGAACAGCAATCCGATCAAGCTCCACTACTGCTAGGATCCACCGTAGGACCTGAGGGTTGGGAAAAAGATAAAAACAACGGGGTCAGACATAAGTCTGAGCGAGTCCTATAACTTTAACAATACAATCGTTAAAGTAACCAGAGAAGACATAAACTGATATACGGTAACTAATGGGGATGAATGGCTACACTAAGCAGTCAACTAAACTAAGATAAAAGATAAAGACGCATCTACCCTTCCAAAGGTAAATTACTAAACTGCACCACACCAGTCATTCCTAACTTAAAGGTTGATCCCACCCATGGACTTATAAAATTAACTTAATAGTTCTCGCGTACCCCTAGGTGACCAAGTAGACGCCACGGGGCCCTACAATCCACTAGGTGTACACACTACTCCCCATTCGATCGGCTCCCTAACGTAGATACCCGTGCTGGCCCCACCGTGGGGTGTACCATTCCCCAACGTGGCAACCTGATAAAACTAACGGTGCACGGCTTATATCTACACGATGCAACAATGTCTTATTTACCAGCCCGGGTCCACACACGCATATGAAACCCGTTGGTCATGCGTTGCCACCGCTAACCCATTTTGGCCTCTTATAGTCAAGCCCAGTATGCGTGTCCCGTCCTCGACATGGGTCGAGCCCACTAAGATACGTATGGGTTACTGGTTGAAATGGGCCCCCAGCACAAGCCATCCCCCTAAGCTTGGCCCACACACTAGTGTTTCCCACTTAACCCTTTAATCATGTTTAATTACATGTTTCATCTTGGTTAAGTATTTTATCATATTTTCTATTGGCAACCACTAGCAATTTCCACATACCACCCAAGGTACCCACTTAACCCCCATGCCCCACTACATGCTTATCTGGTTAAGTGTTTCTTAATTGATTAACACCGTAACCGTGTAAAGGACCCTTCACATTGGACCGTCATTTGTAGATGCCTGGTTAAGCCGGTAGGTTCCGGGCAGTCTTACACTACAAACGGGTCCAACCTCGTGTCATTTACCCTTGTTACGTATTTAATTTATGATTAAGACCCCTCACATTGGACCGTCATTTGTAGATGCCTGGTTAAGCCGGTAAACTCCGGGCAGTCTTACACTACAAACGGGTCCAACCTCGTGTCTTAATTGATTAATTACTCCTAATTAATCACCCCCATAATTTGTGTTAATTATCATGTTTATTTTAGAAATATGGGTGCACCTAACTTAATAGGCAAATTCCCAACTCCAAAGTGTGGGTACACCTAACTTAATAGGCAAATTCCCAACACATAGTATGGGTACACCTAACTTAATAGGCAAATTCCCATACTATGTTCATTTATTTTATGTTATGCATAATTATATTAATTTCACACAATCTTATTAACATATGCATTTAATTAACCCCATCGTTCCCACGTAATTTCGTTCTCATGACATAACACATATAAAAGGTGTCAACTTGCATATGTATGAACATGTTTCAAAGGTGCCATCTTGCATATTAACAAACACAAAACTTGCATATGAACTTGCATAACATGTCACATAACTTGCATATAATCTTGTATAACATGTCACATAACTTGCATATTAACTTGTATAACATGTCACATAACTTGCATATTAACTTGCATAACATGTTACATAAACTTACATATTAACAAATACATAACTTGCATATGAACTTGCATAATATGTCACATAACTTGCATATAATCTTGTATAACATGTCACATAACTTGCATATTAACTTGTATAACATGTCACATAACTTGCATATTAACTTGCATAACATGTTACATAAACTTACATATTAACAAATACATAACTTGCATATGAACTTGCATAATATGTCACATAACTTGCATATAATCTTGTATAACATGTCACATAACTTGCATATGAACTTGCATAACATGCTACATAACTTGCATATGAACTCATAAACTTGCATATGAACTTGCATAACATGTTACATACTTGCATATGAACTCATAAACTTGCATATGAAGAAACATACAACTTGCATAATATCATACATGTAACTTGCATATTATCATACATGTAACTTGCATATTATCATATGATCACAAAGCACAAAACTTGCATAACCCACATACATTAGCAAACTAACATCATGTCATATGACTTAAAACCCATTAATCCCCAAACAAAACCATATGATCTCATCATATCTCATCTACTTAGTTTAGCAATTGATCATTAGAGTGATAGAAACTCACCCTAAACTCCCATAAGCAAACCCTTGCCAAAAATCACCCAAAAACTCTAGCCTTGAACATAAAGCTTGCAACTTGATGATGAATGCAAGCTAATGATCACTCATACAACTCAAAGATGCTTGTATGAACATGAAAGCCTTCATAGAATAGTTTTATAAGAGGATGGAGGCTAGGGTTTTGAGTGGAGGCCATGAGAGGTAAAATTTTGCCATAGTTTAGTTGTAGGATAGATTAATGATGATTTAGGGCTAGGTTAGGGTCTTATTTATAGATTAGGCAAGTGTTTTAGGCCATAGGATTAACCCTAGATTAGATTAGGACCCTTAGATTTCGGAACCTTCCAGAAACCAGCCCTAAGACCAAGCCCAAACCCCAAACTGGTGCACCCAACCACAGAACTCTCTAGAAACTGTGCAGGTTTCCTGTCCCGACATGGGCGCACTTCCCAAGTGCGCCAGTGTATTTTTGTGCTGGCGCACTTCACAAGTGCGCCAGTGCATTTTTGTGCTGGCGCACTTCACAAGTGCGCCAGTGCATTTCTGGCCTGTTTCGGTTTTTTCTGCCTAACTTCGCTCGTCCATATCTCTTTCATACGGTACCCGTTTTACGCAAACTCGGACTCTATTTCGCGTATTTTTCCGAGACGAACGCAATGACGCAGCCCGTTTCCCCTGATTCTCACATCTGAAATTAATTATACTTTAATCACTAACCATTAGTGTTAATTGAAATTCGGGGTGTTACAATGTTTTTGCAAATGGGAGCATCGATTGAAGTTGTAAGCACTTGTTTTGGATTGAGGATGGAATCTCGAGCTTGTGGGCGGGGTTTTGTGCAGAACGGGGATATTTCCGTTCGATGTAAGTACTGTAGCTAGGCGAGGCAGATTCGACGCAATGCCAGGAACCAAATCGAGTTGCACGAGTAGTATATCAGTTGGAAGAGAAGAGTATAACGAGAATTATAGTATTTTTAGTGGGATTTTTAGATGAGAAATGGCCGAACATTGAAATGGTGAAAAATCAGAAAGGTGCGTATGTTCTTCCTGGAGCTGGGAAAATCAATTGAGGAAGAAAGGGGTTTTGAACGGGTCGGGGAAGGTTGGAGTATGGGCCGCAAGGTTTAAATGGGGTAAGGGCCCGTTTAGTTAATTAAATGTTTAGATTTAATTCAATTTAAAGTGTATTAACTTGTACGGTACATATCTTGGCCATACTGTATTAGAAATTCGAACGGTCAGTTGCGTTAGGATCGTATGAACGGTGGCTACACCATGGAGCTGACCGGGAGTGAATCCGAGCTCGTTACAATTTATGGCGAAATAAATTGTCTGACTGAATCAAATAACACAAACCGTTATTTAACGACTAACGCGCCAATGTGAGTAAATCTCACTAACTCTGAACAGTTTATAATTTCATGTTGTATTTTTAGAACTGTTAGATATTGGCTGATTGACTGTGTGTTGACTGTTTGATTGAGCTGCTAGTCAGTTAGTTAAATTTCTATATTGATTCTGTTTAACAGAATGTATCATATGGAACTGAAAGTGATGTTATCTATATTGTTTAACATCTGTGATGCAGGGAAACAGGTTAGAGGAATCCGACTGGATTCCTCAACATTTATTTTACCGTTTTTCATATATTGTGATATATGATGTGATATATAATCTGTTGTCGATTATATGTGTTTGGACGATACTGATCATCGTGATTTGATATGTTAAATACCATAACATACCGAATGTTGATAAAGGAATATTTTCAAAGTGTATTTTGAAAATGAATTATTTATATAAAATCGATGGATTTTATATAGAATAGGAAAGGAATTTTTATAAAAGAAATATTTATAAAATCAAAGGACAAGTTAGAATAAAAGGGAAATCATTTGTAAAGTGAAGAACCGTTACTAAAAGTAAATCTTTATAAATGAATAGTTTATTCAAAAAGGAGTTAATCGATGTTAGTTTAATCGATTAGAGTTAAAGTAAAAGGGAACTAATCGATGTTAGTTTAATCGATTAGAGTTAAAGTAAAAGGGAACTAATCGATGTTAGTTTAATCGATTAGAGTTAAAGAAAAAGGGAACTAATCGATGTTAGTTTAATCGATTAGAGTTAAAGTAAAAGGGAACTAATCGATGTTAGTTTAATCGATTAGAGTTAAAGTAAAAAGGAACTAATCGATGTTAGTTTAATCGATTAGAGTTAAAGTGAAAGGAGTTAATCGATGTTAGTTTAATCGATTAGTGTTAAAGCAAAGGAGTTAATCGATGTTAGTTTAATCGATTAGAGTTAAAGCAAAGGAGTTAATCGATGTTAGTTTAATCGATTAGAGTTAAAGAAAAGGAGTTAATCGATGTTAGTTAAACGATTAGAGTTAAAGCAAAGGAGTTAATCGAATATAGTTTATTCGAATAGAAGCAAACGAGTTAATCAAATATAGTTTATTCGAATTGAAAGTAAAAGGAGTTAATCGAATATAGTTTATTCGAATAGAAGCAAACTAGTTAATCGAATATAGTTTATTCGAATAGAAAGTAAAAGGAGTTAATCAAATATAGTTTATTCGAATAGAAGCAAACGAGTTAATCGAATATAGTTTATTCGAAGAAAGAAAAAGGAGTTATCGAATATAGTTTACTCGAAAGGAGTTAAGTGAAATGAGTAAATCAATAGCGTTAGTCAAATGGAGTTAATCCAATAGTGTTAGTCCAATAGAGTTAACTGATAAGGGTTAATCGAATAGAGTTAAGTGAAAAGAGTCAATCGAATATAGCTATTCGAAGGAGGGTTAAGTAAGGAAGTTAGTAAAAGGGATATAAAGCGAACTTTGACTATTTCAAAGTTAGAAATGTTGTTCAGTTAAGGTCTGAGAGGTAGTTCTACCCCAACCTGATTGGCTTCGTTTTTAACTAAGGAATAGTTAATGTTCGGCAGTAAAGGAAATGGTTTGAATTGGCATAGCGATGTTTGTTTTAAACATCTTTCTAAGTCCAATGAAGAAGCTTTGGAAATGTTTTCCAATATAAGAAACCAGAAATGTTTTCTAATAAAGAAAACAAGAAATGGAAATGTTTTCCATTGTTAATAACGTATATTTTCCAAATTTAGAAAATAAGAAATACTGAATATAGGGAAACAGGAGATGAAAAATGAACTAAGGATATAAATGTTAAATGATGCTTGATCGATATAAATTTCCATTTGGAAATAATATCGTTGTTTGCACACCTGTTTTTATTCGATAGTTAAATCACAGACTATCGATGTTTTGACCATTTTAACGTTGTTAATATGGAGAGACCGGTTGGATTATTATCCAAAGAACCACTCTGTATTGGCATAAGCGTTGCGAATAATATATGCCAAAGGAAATGTAAGACGGAGTTATGCAAGCGCTATCCTGTTTACAGATTAGTGCCTTCGGTTCATCCTGTTCCTGGATGACTTGTATGGACGGATGTTTGACAGAGTATTTCCAGACGATCACGTATATTGATTTCTCCAACCGTACCAAGAGTGGAAGCGGAGAAGGAAACTTCTTTTAGCTAACACATAATGTATTGTTGAGGACGTCAATCGGTGATTGGATGGATTTGATGATGTGGCATTCAAAGTGAATCTGGTGTTATGATAAAGCGTAGCTTCTAGCCTCACATTCGGTAAATTACAGAAATCGGGCAGTCAGCATGGCTAAGTCGGTCGAACCGAAGTAGGGTGTATAATCACCTGATCTAGAGTTTCATTTACTTCTAAAAATCTATTGTTGATGCTGTCCCATTCGGGAAACGGTTGCTGATCCCAACTGTTGGTGATATACATTCGATACACTCAAGCGAAATGAGTGGTCGGTCATGTGTGGCCGGGTTGCAAGATGTTCTTGTTGAACCCAGTGTATTCCTCTCTAGAGGTACACGAGCGAAAGGTGGTTCCATACCTTGTCATAGTTGGAAATCCATTACCCAATACGTGCTTGCGGTTGTGATTGTATACTATATATGTAGAACGTGAGATGAAAGCGTTTCTGCTAGATGATTATATATACTGTGGTTGATAGACATTATTATAATATCAAAAGGTTTTTGATATAAAGTTATTTTGGATTCTCATAAGGGAAAAACCCGTTCCGTTATGCGGCGTGGTCTTATGAGATATCGGTTACTTGTTCGAACTGTTTTTAAAACTGTTTTACTCATACCAGTCCCATGACTGACCCGGAGTTTATTTTGTTGTTTCCCTAAACCCTTGGGTGCCTAAATTTGTACGGGCAGTCAAGTAGTCGGGATTTTACAGATATAGTTGAAGAGCTGGAGCAGGAGGCTTCAGGATCATATAGCTATAGTTATTTCCGCTGTGTTGTAAGTGCTGTACTTTGATAATGTATTGTATACATATAATTATTTATTTCAAGGATATGTTATCTATTATATGTTATTCGTTCCACTATGAGATTCGTGTTACTCTGATGTTGTGTTCTTCTTCTTCTTCTATTCTAAGTTTCTATCTTATCTATTCTCTCTCTCTAATTTCTTTCACTAATTACCAGGATTTTTCGATGTTTTGGTTATCGACATCGTGTTTATGTCGATAACCAATGTCGCTAAAAATCCGGGTCGTTACACGGTGAGTTCGATTTCGAAGTCGAAATAAAAAGTTACTTTTTGAAAATTTAAATAAAAAATTAAATAAAAAATTCAACCTCCCTTTCTCCTTTACCCCCCCTCCCCGTCTATTTTCAAAACAGAAAAATAAAGGGAAATAAACCCTAGACGAATCGATCGCGCGCCCCCCATCAGCCGCTGACGACGAACTCCGCCCCCACTGCCTCCTCCTCCACCTCGAAGACGACGAGCCCCTCCCCCTCTCTCCCTCCTCCTCCTCGCAATAGCGAAAACGCCCCTTTCTCTCCTCCTTTCCCCCATCGACCCGACGCAAGCGAGCCCGAAACCCCCTCTGGCGAACGACGGCGAACCGCCCCGTGCTCCTCCCTCCTTCCCCGTCCTACTCCTTCTCTCTCCACCACCAGTAGTGCCGCAAAACCCTCTCCTCCCCTCTGCGAACAAAAACAAAGCAAAGTAAGTTTCTTTTCTTTGTTTATTTTAGTACAGTATTTTTCATTTGCATTAAGAATTGTTTTTTTTAAGCTGAAAAGAATTGATTTTTAAACTGGAAGGTATTGATTTTTAACTTTGAAAAGATCGTATTTTTATAATTAAAGCTATGATTTTTGTATAGTTAATCGAATAGAAAAGGTCGGATTTTTATATAGTTAAGCGAACAGAAAAGGTCGGATTTTAATATAGTGAATCGAACAGAAAAGTTTGGATTTTTATATTAGAAAAGTTTGAATCTTTACATAGTTGAAATGGTGAAGTAAAAATGAGATTTTTATATATGAAAACATAGAGAATAAAAATATAATTTTTATATAGTGAGAAGAATAAAAATAGAATTTTAATCAATATAGTAGCTATGTAAAAATAGAATTTTTATCGATACAGTAGCTATGTAAAAATAGAATTTTTATCGATATAGTAGCTATGAAAAAAATAGATTTTTTATCGATATAGTAGCTATATAAAAATAGATTTTTTATTTGTATAGTAGCGGTGTAAAAATGTGATTTTATCTACATAGCAACAATATAAAAATGTGATTTTGATATATGTAGTGGCTACGGACAGTGAAATTGGCAAAAGGCGAACACGACGAAGATTTCTATATAAGAAGAGTCGTGGCGTTTGGTTTAGCTAGTCGGTGAGAACTCCTCACTTTTAATTTATTTCTAGTTGAAATATATACTAGGATGTAGACGGTGTTTAGTAGCACCCGACACCCGTCGTCCATAGACCATGGATGACTTGTTTGTTTGGTTGCTATGTTATGAAATTTGATTGTGTGATGCGAAATGAAATAAAATATTTATGTAGTTAAAAATATTTTATAGTTAAAAATATAATTTTTAACGTATATATAAAATAAATATTTATAAACAAATCGGACGATTTGTTTATATGCACTGATTTGACTGATATTGATTGGGACTATAAATTTTACACATCGCCCAACTACACAAATAAAATCTATGTTTGATTGTTTGAAAACCCCACACGGGTGTTGGAATGAAATTGGACATACACTAATCCCAATAATTAGTTGTATGTCGATCGATTGATTGACAGGCTGTTATAAGCGTTGAATATTTATATTTGATGCTTATACAGTGTAGAATGCACTCTGGATGATGGTTGATGATATATCATTGCTATTATATACATGTGTTGTAGGGAATCCATATAATTAACGTTATATGGTAATTGATTTGGCCTCATTCCAATTTGGAAAATATAAAAAAAAAATCATTTGTTGAATAGTAAAGAAAAATCATGTGTTGAATTGAAAATATATATTCATGTGTTGAAAAGAGAATAAATATTCATGTGTTGAATAAAAGCCGTGTTGATTAGATTGACGCCATTTTGACGTGAACGATATTTATATCGATTTTATTCATTTTATAATGAATATCGAAAGTGATTTCAAAATCTGATATATTGAAAAGAATTGAAATTCGAATTAAATTGAAAAGAATTGAAATTCGAATTAAATTGAAAAGAATTGAAATTCGAATTAAATTGAAAAGAATTGAAATTCGAATTAGATTGAAATGGAATTGAAATCGTTTTGAATTGAATTTAAAACGTATTGAAATTGAACTGGAATTGAATTAAATAGAAAATGAATTCAAATTGAATTGAATAGAAATTGAATTCGAACTAAATTGAATAGAAATGAATTCGAATTGAAATTGAATTAATTTGAAATTCAAATTGAATTGGAAACGAACTGAAATTGAATTAAAAATCGATTTGAATTGAAATCAATTTGAAAGGAATTTAAAACGAATTTATAAGGAAAAATTCAATTTTGATTTGAATTTGAAAAGGAAGATGAAATCGTTTTGAAAACAAATTTAAAACGATTTATATAATAGGGTTTAAAAAGGAAATCGACGAAGTATATATTATATATATATATAATATAATGGCCTGAATAGAACGCGCCGCGCCGCGGCAGTTCGTGAATTTCGACTATTGACTTCGAATGGATATTGCGGGAGATCCGACCGTCGGATTCTCCTAAAACCGGAACCGTTGGGTTCGTATCGAAAAGAGCTTTCTGACGAATATTAGAAATTAGAATTCTAATGGTTGGATTTGGAATTATGTCCAAATAAAATTTGGAAAACGTCGTTGTAAGTGCAGTTCGATGGCCGTTGATGGAAATCGACTGTACGGGCCTTGATAAAATTATTAAAAATAATAATAATTTGTGTAAAATCATAAGAAATGATTTGTGAAGAATTGGGATGAAAAACTCCATATTTGAAGAGATAAAAATAGATTTTTATCGGAATGAGCTAATTTGGAAATAAATAAAGTGGATTTGAAATGGTTTTGAAAGATAACCAGAATTTCCAATATATGAATTGGAATGGATTTAATCGAAATTGTCTTTGGAATATTTCGATGTTGGATTTCGTGATTATAAAGATACTGTTATGGAAATTTGATAGCTATATTTATATCGTTATTTCCAATACGATATTTGTTGGTCATAGAATTTGATGTTGAATATAAGCCGATATATTTTCTATTCAGAGCCTTGTATTTAATATCAAATGGGATTTGGGTTTATCGTGAACCGTGTTTTAAATGACATCGATTCTTTAACCCAGTTAAAGATTAAAACTAAGTGGAGTTTTAATGAATCTTTAATTAGATTGAAAAGATCGAGAATGGAGTATCTCCAGTACTTGTTGCAGTCATGATGGGGGGTTCTCGCTTCGCGGTTTAGTGGCGAACGTGAGACTCTTACCCCCACATGTCCCTTGCAGGGGTTGGTTAGGCAGTGGTCGGGAGGCTCGAGAGGGTCGTCGTAAAACAAATGTACTGGGGGACCACTGGGAGCCACGGTGGGTTTTACCTGCTGCTTTGGGGGATGAAGGGATGGTTGCAAAGCCTACCGGATTTCGTCGGGTCATTTCAGCTGGTATCAGAGCTTTGGTTTACAGAGCTCGGAGAACAAGACACATTAGAACCATACGAAAGAATTCATCAGAGATTAGATTAGTAATATCCAATGAGAATGACTCGTTAGAGATCGGATCAGTAGTATCCTAGAACGAGTGTGAAGAGTATATTTTGAAAATGAAAACATTTTTTGTTTTGAAAATTTAAATCAATTATTCGTATTTGATTATTTATTTTATATTGAATTTGGGCAATCTAGTATATAAAGATTTTGCATATACGCCTTGCAAACTTGTATTCGAAGTTTTAATATACTAGATAGATATAGAATCACATTCTAGTCACCCGGAGATGGTTCTGATGATGGCATGTCATCATCAGCACTTGTGTTCGAGTTTCGAAAGTGGGATTTCTATATATTTCCAATTGACTGGTGTGAGAACCAAAACTAGATGGGTTATTGTTGTGATTTGGCATCAAAAATGTGATTTTTTGTCTATGTACCAAAGTTATGAATTTGAAATGATAATCAACTAATTGATTGCTGGTTGTGTTGTTTGATTAGTGGTTGATTAATTAAAATTTGAACCTTTAACCAAATTGAATCAAATAGTGAGTGTATTGAAAATGATCGCATTTGCATACATATACATGTACTTACATTGAACAGGTCATAGCAAGAAGGCTAGAGCAGAAGAATAAAATTGTTTGCCCGACAAATAGGTACATGTTTACCATATTTACTGTTTTGTTTGGGTGATGATGATTTTATGAGCCGATTGGCTAGCTGCTTGGCTTTTTCGTTTTCTTTTGGATTGAAGAAGGCCATGGGAGGCTATATGAAATATCCTGAAGTCCCCGGGGCAGGGGAGGCTATGGCGAAATTTTTCGAAAATTTAGGGTGTTAGCCAAATTTTTGAAAAATTTGAAAAGTTCTTAGAAACTGAAAAGTTGAAGGACTTAAGCCGTAATGAAAATAATGGAAGTTGAGTTGATTAGTTAAACAACTTTCGTTTTCGCTCCTTTTCGGGGATGAAAAGTTTTAAGTGGGGGAGATTGTAATAACCCGGAAATCTGAGCCAATTTAAAAATTTTATTTTGGCAATTTTAATGAAGTTTGAATATTTAAAATGATTATTTTAAATAATAACGACGAAAAATTTATTTTGAATAGAATTCGAACATATATATTTACATAGATCGTTGTTAGAATATAATTATCTATTTATAATTATAAAAGGAATTGAAAATGGCATGGTAGTTCGATAATTCGATTTCAAAATTCAAATGAATGTACAGAATTCAAAATAAACCAGATTTTAGTGAAACCAAAAATATTTGAATCTATTTGAGAATAAATTTCTAATGAATATGAAGAATCGAAATTTCATAGCGGGGATAAAAAGTTATGCCCAGTTGAAAATTCAGAATAGTCGCTATGGAATTCTGGCCCTTAAAAATGGCCATTTTGCAAATGACGTCGGTTTCCAATGAAACAACTTTTTTTGGATCTGTGATGTCAAGTTATTGCTAGGTTTCAAATTTCGTAATTTTCTGAATCAATATGTGAGCATGGCGAAGGAAAACGCGTTTGACCGGTTTTAGTTGATTTTAATCGACTGGAAAATGACCAATTTTCAAACGGTCTCAGAATTTGACGAAATTAGTTTTGTTAGGACCGTATGGTCAATACGAAGCTAGAAAATATTTTTCAGGAATTTTTAGAGTCTTTATGTGGGACCGGTAAATTGAAATGTGCGTTCAAATTCAATATATAGAGTTATATTTTGATTTTGACGAAAACTGATCGAAACAGTCGAATCAGCCTGCGATACATATCCCATTGTGTTCGGAATGGGGTTAATTAGCTGTGGACGACAATCGGTGAGTTCGATTTCGAAGTCAAAATAAAACGTTACTTTTTGAAAATAAAAATAAAAAATTGAATAAAAATTTCCACATCCCTTTCTCCTTTACCCTCCCCCCCCCCCCCCCCCCGCCCCTCGGGGTATTTTCAAAATAGAAAAATAAAAGAAAAAAAACCATAGACGAATCGATCGCGCGCCCCCCATCAACCGTCGACGACGAACTCCGGCCCCACCGCCTCCTCCTCCACCTCGAAGACGATGAGCCCCTCCCCCTCTGTGACGATCCCAAAACCCCATTACACGGTGTTAAGGATAATCATTGGAATATAACACATTAATCATCATTAGCAGATCACAGATAATAGCATTAACAGAAAATAGAATAATTTACACACACATGACAGCGGAATCATATAGATATCATCACATCAGAGAAGCACAGTACAGGATACAACTTAGTGCATAATGATACATAATCAGTCACCATCACCTGAGGCGGAATCATACATAAAGAGTACTCAAAATAAATATCAGTCTACATCGCCAATGGCGGAATCATAATATAGATACAATAATGGCGGAGAAAATCCAAGTCAGCACGGTGTAGTCAAGCCTCGCCATGAGCCAAAAGGTGCGTCAGAAACCTGTAACTAGGCTGCCCGTGTGAAAATGAGGGCACCCGAGTTTGCAAGGTGAAACAAACTACGAGTCAGTCATGGGACTGGTATGAGAAATCTACTTAACTTATTAACAACAATAATAAGGCAAATCAAAGGACCACGCCACTTTCGCGGAACGGGTTTACTCCAATGAGTGCTAGTGCATGAAATAAAATAAATGATTAAATCATCGCAATGCTTTTTATAAAATGAAACCATTATAAGACTCAGGTCCCATCACACAATGCAACGCAAGCCGGAGGATAGAGTTTTTACCTTATAATGGCCAAAAATGCTTCATACGAATAAAACAAAAGTGTTTGATATTATTACTAGTGCATATATGTTTCAAAAGTGATTCCAATCATAAATATCAATCCTAGGCGGCATAGCTACCATCTACTATGTCGCCATACTAGTAATACAATCACGTCCGCATATTTCGTATTGGAAATTGGGTTCCTTCATGAGTCGAGGCAAGGGGCAAGCTCCTCTCCGATTCGAGACACTCTAGCAAATGTCCCAGGACCCCACTATGATCCTTGGATCTTCAGGGCCGGTCCTCTCTTACTTTTGAGGATTGGCAATTCCTGAACACACGTTTCCCGGTCCTTACAGACCTATATCGAGGCGCCTCGCATTCCAACAACCACACAGGTGAAAAGTATATATAATGTCAGGGCTGGTAGGTCACTGACACCACCTTAGCTAGAAAGAAACGTCGTTCTCTCCCTGCAGACACTCTCCCGTTTTTGACTCATACCGAGGTGTGAGGCTCGCGAATTCATGTTATACACAAAGCTACGTCACACAGACCATGCTTTGATCATCAACCACAAGACTTTGCTTTGCAACAGAAGCCTTGATCATATGCCACTTAGGCGTGCCACACAGGCAATCCACTCCATGCGACTGATTTATGTCAATACATAACCTCTGAGCTCGTACGTCTTAGAGAAGGGCGTTAAGCAAGAGAATAAATTCTCCGCCGCCAAACAGATATATATTTAACAGAGATCAATCAACACAGAACAAAATCCAATGTCAGACACACAGTCCATTTACAAGTCCGTTCTGGGTCTGAACGAAACCGGAGGCACCAATTCCTCGCATATTCGAACAATCAGCAGTATGTTTGGACGGCTACTACTTCAATTCCTTTATGGTAGCTACTCCAATCACGAGCATCAGTAGCGCCCATCCATCCAATGTGGAGATCGTCGGTCTTCAGCCGTCTTCGACTCTTCGACTTCTCAACGTCGATCGATTATTTGAAATGAGATAAACTCGGCCTTTTCAAATAACCCACGTATATTTAGATTTTCAAATCAATTAATCACATGGTTGGACTATTCAACATTCACATTTCAGTTATTTAGGTATAATTTACATGTCAAATACATTCAACCATCACATCTCAAGCAAACACAACAAAATTGGTTTATTTCCACTCTATATCGTCTATGGTATTTTATAACGATATATCGCCATTTTTATTTAATTTAAAACGGCCATATTTAATTAAACGACGTTTCAGGTCGTGTCGATGCACTGGCGCTGCTTTTCACTAATTTTGTTTTACACATATCTGAAAATCTAACCGTTGGATCTTCACAAATTTTATATCATTAGGAAGGTCTTTTCAAAACGAATCCAACGGTTTCAGTTTTGGGAAAATCCGACGGTCGGATCTTCCACACTAGTCATTTGAAGTTACTATTTCAATTTATGAACTGCAGCGTCGTTATTCGATTTAATTATATTTATATATATATAAAAATATAATCGTTTCTGGCGTTGTTTTTCTTCAGTTTTGAATTAAACATTCCAGACAATCCAACCGTCGGATCTTTACAAAGTTGGTGCCGTTGGAAAGATATTTCCAAGGCGAACCCAACGGTTGCGGTTTCGGGAAAATCCAATGGTCGGATTTCCCGTACTAGTCGTTTGAAATCACGGTTTCAAAACAAGAACTGCACGGCCACGTTTCGTTTTAATTTTATTTATATTTATATATTTATATAAATATAGTTCATTCAAAAATTCCTATATCGTTTCCACTTCAATTATTTCACTAACGCCTTTAAATTTCGGAAATTTTCGCCATAACCTCCTTTGTACGGGAGGGTCTGGGAAAATTCCCAAATAGCCACACGGGCGTCTCATATCAAAAAGAAAAAGAAAAAGCCAAGCGGCTAGCCAACAGGCTCATAAAATCATCACCCAAACAAAGCAGTAAATGTGTACCTATTTGTCGGGCAAAAAATTTTATTTCTCTTCTCTAGCCCCTTTTTCTTTAACCTGTTCAATAGATATGCATGTACATATATACAATTCCTATCACTTATCATTTTCCATTCAATTTCATATTTGATTTACTTTGGTTTAAAAACACCATTCACTCTAATGTTGCATGCATAGGCTAAAATCATATCATTAGCTAATTAATGTATATTTCAACTCATGCACATTTATTTGAACAAGTGGCTATTTTTAACACTTCACATTTCAAAGATGATAATTTTGGCGAACTAAAATAAATTTCAACACATGACTATTTTATTTGGTTCCTATGCATGTTAAAAATAATATTTCATTCACAAATATTTATTTCAACGTCCGCATATCTTTAGCATATCACATATATGATAAAAATGATATTTTTACCATTTATTATATTTATTCGACAAATGGATGTTTTCAACACTTCATAGTTTCAATAAAAATGTAATTTTTATTGTTCGATCTTTTTATTCAACACGTGGACTTTTCCACTACACATACTTCTCAACAAATGAGCATTTCCACACATGGACATTTTATTTATGTTGTTCATATTAGAAAGATGGAATTTTTATTGTTGAAACTATTTATATCAGGCGAATATTTTTCATACTTCATATATATATAAAAATGTGATTTTTATTGTTTAAACACTTCATTCATTCACAAATGAATTTAATTTTCACATGACACTTTTCAACACACAAACATTTCCACACATGAATATAGTTTCAACATATGGCTTTAATTTCAACGCATGAAAATAATTTCAACATATGAAAATAATTCTAACACACAAAGATTATTCAAAATTTCGGCAGCATAACGGCAGGGTAGTTAAAACCGGCACCGTCCCTAGTACGGCTCCTCGCTCTACCTTAAAACCTCGCGGTTTTTGACAATGGGGATTCATGCATCTAATTCGCACGCAGGCGGCATGTTTATTTTTATTTCCACAAATATTTCCAATTCATTTCAATCACCAATGGGTATTTTTCAACCACAACCAAACAATATCAACCACAAACAATTATTCAACCATTCGTATTTTTCATCCAATATTTCACACCAATTCACTACAATAAATATCGTCCATGGTTTGTGGACGAGGGGAGTATATATATATATATATATATATATATATATAATTGCTATATTTCACTTGCATTTCAACACATATATCAATTATTCTATGCATGTAAAATTCATACTTCGCTCATATAGCTTACACTACGCATGTACCTGAGGTATACAACACGTATGTAATTTATATTTCGCTAATATAAATTATACACGACATTTTCCATTCAATTTCACATTAATTTAGATTTCTCACATTGGTTTTCGGAGCGCTAAAAATCGATACGATGTCAGAAAAATTCGCGGCTTCTTCTATTGGGTAGAGAGCTTCCTTACGGTCCCGATGTTTCCTGTTTCATCGAATTTCGTCAACACACCAAAAAGATATGATTTTTCAAAGTGTAAAGATAAAAAAGAACTCACCTTTCACGATGGTTCAAAACTAGGTTTGCGGTTTTCGCGAGAACCGGGGCACGAGGGGATGATCGGCGAGTTGGACGTGGAAGAGCTTCGAGAGGGCTACAGGCGCGCGGCGGTTTGGTGGCGTTCGGTGGTCCAGATCGGCGGCGGCGGCGGTTTAAAGGTCGGAACTTTGGAGGGGGATATCTCGACGTAGAAGCAACGATAGGTGGAGCTCCTTATATGGATTTAAAGAGGGGAAGGAGAACTACAAAAAGTTGAACAGGGGGAGGAGCTAATTCGGGCTGTGGCGATCGGAAATCGCCAGGGAAGGGGGGGAGCTTTTCCGTCGTCGATGTCGGGGTCGGGGGGGTGTTTTCTGATATTTTTTTTATTTATGTATGGAGAATTATGATTGGTCGATGGCTTTATTAAATTTTTAAATAGTGTTTTCTCAAACGAACTCCTTTTCAAACCCAACGACTGTCACTCCTAGCTAAATACCCCCATTCCGGACACAATGGGATATGTTTCGTAGGCCAATTCAACTGTTACAGTCAATTAATTTTCAAATTAAAGTGTAAAACATTTAATTTTTCACTTTGAACGTACATTTCAATTTGCCAGGGCCACAAACTGATTCGAAAAATTCCAGAAAAATAAATCTAGCTATGTTTTGACGCTACGGTCCCAACAAAACTAGTTTCATCGAATTCTGAGGTTGTTTGAAAAATGGCCATTTTCTGGTCGATCCAATTTAACAGAAATTGACCAATCACATTTTCTTTTGCCACGCTCACATACTAGCTTCAAAAATTATGAAATTTGAAACCTAGCAATAGTTTGACATCCCGGACCCAACAAAAGTGGTTTCATCGAATTCCGAGGTCGTATGTAAAATATCAATTTTCCAGGGCTATATATTCTATATCGCGACCATTCTGAAAATTCATTCGGCCATAACTTTTGATTCCCGTTATGAAACTTCGATTTTTCAGATTCGTTAGAAAGGTATTGACTTACAGATTTAAATATCTTTGGTTTCGCTAAAATCCGTTATATTTTCCACCCTACACAGTCAGTCAAAGTTTGAATTCAAATTTTCAAACTGACTCACTATTTCTAATTCACTATTTTATTGAAATATTCTATTGCAATTGTTCAAATCCTTTTGAAATCACCAAATTAAAAATTTTAAATTGGCTCGTATTTTCCGGGTTATCACAATCTCCCCCACTTAAAACTTTTCGTCCTCGAAAAGGAAACAACAGTAAAGTAGGAAATAAAATGTAAATGCAAAGTATTGTAAAGGTACCTTGCACCGGAGTTAGTCAGAGATATCCACTCTGCATTTGGGGTAAGCTTGCTTAATGCTTTCCTCAGTCTCCCAAGTACAGTCTCTAGGATCACTGCTCCACTGCACTTTAACTAAATGAACCTTTTTGCTTCTGAGTTCTCTAGTTTCTTTGCCAACAATATTTAATGGCTCTCTTCTAAGTGATAATTCTGGAGTTATCTCCACATCCTGTTGCGCTGCTTCTTCTACAACAAGATCCGGATAATGCACATGTCTTCTAAGTTGAGATACGTGAAATACATCGTGCACTCCAGGCAACCAATCTGGTAATTGAACCCTATAAGCAAGAGTTCCAATACGTTCGAGTATAGGAAAGGGACCAATAAATCTCGGTGCCAACTTCCCAGTCCTGCCAAATCTGATTACTCCTCTCATCGGAGAAACCTTCAAATAGACATGATCACCAACAACAAATGTCAAATCTCTCCTTCTAGAGTCTGCATTACTTTTCTGTCGGCTTTGGGCGGTTTTCAATCGCTTCTTGATGAAGTCGACTTTATCAGATGCTTCTCTAATCATATTGGGTCCTAACACAAGTCTGTTGCCAGGTTCTACCCAACATGCTGGAGATCTGCACGGTCTGCCATATAATGCTTCAAATGGCGACATTCCCAAACTTGCTTGATAGCAATTGTTATATGAGAATTCTGCCAAATGCAAATGATCTTCCCATGACCCACCAAAATCAATTATACAAGCCCGCAATAAATCTTCTAGAATTCTATTCACCCGCTCAGTTTGGCCATCTGTTTGAGGGTGATAAGCGGTGCTCATATTCAGTTTCGTTCCCAATTCTATCTGGAAAGCCTCCCAGAACTTTCTAGTAAATAGGGGATCTCTATCACTGACTATGCTGATGGGAATTCAATGCAGCTTAACAATTTCTTTGAAGTATATCTGCGCTAGACTTTGGGCAGTTCTATTTGATCTGACAGGTATAAAATTGGCAGTCTTCGTGAAGCGATCTACGATTACCCAAATGCTGTCATTACCTTTCCTGGTTCGTGGTAAACCATCTATGAAATCCATGGAAATCTGTTCCCATTTCCAACTTGGGACTTCCAACGGTTGCAACAGTCCAGCTAGCTTCTGTTGGTCACTCTTGACCAATTGACAAGTAGGGCATCTACTAACATACAAAGAAATATCCCTTTTCATTGCCTTCCACCAAAAAGTGCGTTTGATATCGTTGTACATTTTACTCACCCTAGGATGGATGCAAAATTTGGATTTATGGCATTCGTCTAACACTTCTCTTCAAAGGCCTGGAATATTTGGAATGCAAATCCTATTATTTAACCTGAGAACCCCCTTATTGTCAATACGAAAACTCGTGGTTTCGCCTTCCTCGATCCTCTGACTGATTCTCTAAATGAACTCATCGTCTTTTTGAAGGGCTGAAATCCTATCAATCAATCCAGGTGTAATTATAAGATTGGCAATGATTGCGGTTTTTCTACTAAGCGCATCCGCTACTACGTTAGCTTTCCCCGGCATATACAGGATATCAAGATCATACGCTGCAAGAAATTCTAGCCAACGCTGCTGTCTCAAATTCAGATCTTTCTGGGTATATAAATACTTCAACGATTAATGATCTGTGTACAGTATAAATTTATCGCCCAATAAATAATGCCTCCAGATTTTCAACGCAAAAACGATGGCTAGCAACTCAAGATCATGAGTCACATAATTCTTCTCATGCGGTTTCAGTTGGCGTCTTGCATAAGCGACTACTTGGCCTCTCTGCATTAACACTGCACCAAGACCTCTAATAGAAGCATCTGTCCAAACCGTTAAATCCTGATTGCCATCAATAATAGTTAACACTGGAGCGGTGGTCAGCTTCGATTTCAATTCCTGGAAAGCTTCTTCACAGTCGTAAGTCCACTTAAACTTCTCATGTTTCTTAGTGAGCTTCGTTAACGGACCGGATATCTTCGAAAAATCCTTAACGAACTTTCGATAATAACTAGCCAACCCCATTAAACTTCTAACTTCCGTGGGAGTAGCGGGTTGTTTCCAGTCTTGAATCGCTGTTATTTTGCTTGGGTCAACAAAAATTCCTTTCTCTGACACGACATGGCCGAGAAATTTGACTTCTTCTTGCCAGAAGACACATTTAGAGAATTTGGCTTTGAAGACGTTCTTCCTTAGAATCTCCAATACTTGTTCTAAGTGTTTTTCATGCTCGGGTTTTGATTTGGAGTAGATTAAAATATCATCGATGAATACGAGGACAAATTTATTCAGAACTCCCCTGAACACTCTATTCATTAGATCGACAAAGTATGCTGGAGCGTTGCATAGGCCAAACGGCATTACTAACCATTCATAAAATATGTCTGGACCTCTGAAAGCTGTCAAAGGAACACACTCTTCTGCTATTCTCAATTGATGAAAACCTGTAGCTAGGTCCATTCGGGAAAATACTTTCGCCCCATTCAATTGGTCTAGCAAATCATCGATGCGGGGTAATGAATATTTGTTTTTAAGCGTCTGTTTGTTGAGGTCTCGGTAATCAACACATAATCTAAGAGTACCGTCTGACTTTGGGACAAACACAACAGCTGCACCCCAATTAGAAAAACTAGGTTCGATTAGACCCTTCCACAACAGTTGACGAGTTTGATCGTCTAATTCTTCTTTTTCTTTCGGAGTCATTCTGCGAATTGGATGCACCACTGGTCTGGCATTGGGAATTAGATCGATTCGGAATTCTATTTCTCTTTGCGTAGGTAAGTTTTCAACTTCTTCAAACACATCCGCATAGTTTCTTACAATAGGAATCCTTTCTTTGGAAGTGGGGATAAGTTCTAATGCCGACCAAAATTCTTCTCTATTCAGATTCGAACCATGACAGGGAACCGTAATATATCCAAGCTTTGTTCGAATTTTAACGATTCTTTCTACACAATTCACTTCGGCTTCGTATTTCGTTAACCAATCCAGCCCGAGAATAATATCGAATTCGGGAAAATCCATAACGATTAAATCAAAAGGAAACTTGTAGGAAGAATAAGAGACCGACACTCTACAATATGAACTGAGAGTAACAGGACCCCCTATCGGGTTATGAACTTCAACCTATTCTTTGAGCTTTCGCTGTTTTAACTTTAATTTGTGCACTGTGTTCTTAGCAATAAAACTACGCGATGCACCTGTGTCAAACAATACAAAAACAAGAATATTTTTAATGGTAAGGGTACCTCCCAAAACATCAGGTTTACATGCTCCGTCGAAAGCAGCTGGCGGGCTCGACCCGTCATAGACGTGAGCTACTGTAGCTTTATTCAGCAAAGGACAGTCTTTGACCAGATGATCGGTCTTTCGACAATTGAAGCACGAGCGAGGGTTCTGGGAGCCTTGGCTCGAGCCTTGAGAATTTGTCCTCTGCCTCTTCGGAGCTGTGCAGACGTTTGAGTAGTGCCCCGGCTTACCACAGTTAAAGCAATTTCCTCTTGGCGGCTTGTCAGTCTGAGGTTTTGAAGATGCTGCTTGGCTTGACTCGCCTTGATTTACAGTAGGCTTGCGCTTGTTTCCGGCTTGGCTTCTAGCGCGATCCTGATCCAGATGCCTTTGATCAAGGTCTTCATAGTTGCATGTCATTTCCACCAGCTCGTTGAATTCCAGCTTGACATGGGCCATGGCTCTATCATGATATTGTCATCTTAGCCCAAGGATAAACCTCTTATTTTTGGATTTTGCAGTGGCGACGAGCTCCGGAGCATAGGGCGACAACAGTGTAAATTTATTCAGATAATCTTGCATGGAAAGATCTCCCTGCTGGAGATTGGCGAAGTCATCGTGCATTCTTTCTAGAGCTTGTTCGGGGACATATTTCTCCTTGAAGAGTTCTTTAAATCCATCCCATGTTCTTCCAGCTTCCCTATTCCCGACGGTGAGAGATTCCCACCATAGTTCAGCTTGTTCCTGCATAAGCCAGGCGCCCATAATAGCTTTGTCTTCGTCTCCAAGCCTTAGGCCTTCAAGAATTTTTTCGCATGTTTTGAGCCATGCAAGGGCCTCTATTACGGTGCCAGTTCCCGAGAAGGTCTTGCCTCCTAAGTTTTTATACCTCTTAGCTACACGGTCTAGCTCGAAGTATTGAGCTGCCGGAGGTTGTATCAAAGGTCCTTCTTGAGCTGGGACTTCTCCTCTTCCTCGGCCTCGGCCGGCACGGCCTCCTCTAGCGGCGGCTGCTCTGGTAGCCATTTTTCAAATTCTGTATAAGCAACGAAAAAGTCAGCTAACAGAAATGATAGTCTATTGCATAGTTAAGCAGAAAATTTACGGAAAGATAACGATGGATTGATCAAATTGTTTTTGCTATTCTGCTCGGCTCATTCTAGGATTTACTAGTCCTATCTCTAATGAGCTACTCGCCTTAGAATACTACTGATTCTATGTTGACGAAGTGTTTAATGTGTTAGACTCCAGAACTAAGGTTAACCAAAGCTATGATACCAGCTGTGACGATCCCAAAACCCCATTACACGGTGTTAAGGATAATCATTGGAATATAACACATTAATCATCATTAGCAGATCACAGATAATAGCATAAACAGAAAATAGAATAATTTACACACATATGACAGCGGAATCATATAGATATCATCACATCAGAGAAGCACAGTACAGGATACAACTTAGTGCATAATGATACATAATCAGTCACCATCGCCTGAGGCGGAATCATACATAAAGAGTACTCAAAATAAATATCAGTCTACATCGCCAATGGCGGAATCATAATATAGATACAATAATGGCGGAGAAAATCCAAGTCAGCACGGTGTAGTCAAGCCTCGTCATGAGCCAAAAGGTGCGTCAGAAACCTGTAACTAGGCTGCCCGTGTGAAAATGAGGGCACCCGAGTTTGCAAGGTGAAACAAACTACGAGTCAGTCATGGGACTGGTATGAGAAATCTACTTAACTTATTAACAACAATAATAAGGCAAATCAAAGGACCATGCCACTTTCGCGGAATGGGTTTACTCCAATGAGTGATAGTGCATGAAATAAAATAAATGATTAAATCATCGCAATGCTTTTTATAAAATGAAACCATTATAAAACTCAGGTCCCATCACACAATGCAACGCAAGCCGGAGGATAGAGTTTTTACCTTATAAGGACCAAAAATGCTTCATACGAATAAAACAAAAGTGTTTGATATTATTACTAGTGCATATATGTTTCAAAAGTGAATCCAATCTTAAATATCAATCCTAGGCGGCATAGCTACCATCTACTATTTCGCCATACAAGTAATACAATCACGTCCGCATATTTCGTATTGGAAATTGGGTTCCTTCATGAGTCGAGTCAAGGGGCAAGCTCCTCTCCGATTCGAGACACTCTAGCAAATGTCCCAGGACCCCACTATGATCCTTGGATCTTCAGGGCCGGTCCTCTCTTACTTTTGAGGATTGGCAATTCCTGAACACACGTTTCTCGTTCCTTACAGACCTATATCGAGGCGCCTCGCATTCCAACAACCACACAGGTGAAAAGTATATATAATGTCAGGGCTGGTAGGTCATTGACACCACCTTAGCTAGAAAGAAACGTCGTGCTCTCCCTGCAGTCACTCTCCCGTTTTGACTCATACCGAGGTGTGAGGCTCGCGAATTCACGTTATACACAAAGCTACATCACACAGACCATGCTTTGATCATCAACCACAAGACTTTGCTTTGCAACAGAAGCCTTGATCATATGCCACTTAGGCGTGCCACACAGGCAATCCACTCCATGCGACTGATTTATATCAATACATAACCTCTGAGCTCGTACGTCTCAGAGAAGGGCGTTAAGCAAGAGAATAAATTCTCCGCCGCCAAACAGATATATATTTAACAGAGATCAATCAACACAGAACAAAATCCAATGTCAGACACACAGTCCATTTACAAGTCCGTTCTGAGTCTGAACGAAACCGGAGGCATCAATTCCTCGCATATCCGTACAATCAACAGTATGTTTGGACGGCTACTACTTCAATTCCTTCAGGTAGCTACTCCAATCACGAGCATCAGTAGCGCTGATATACACGTAAATGTGTATATTTTATCCGCTTATTTATCTTATTTTCCCTTTAAAATAATTGATACTTTGTATTTATAGCTGTATTTTCAGATTGTTGACAAGAAGCATGGTTTAGAGCATTTGAGGGATAAAGCATGAAGAATTTGCTTAAAAAGAGTGAAGTTTAAAATTGCTAAAGCTTGAAGAGTCTAAAGCTTGAAGAACGGTTGCAATTATATTTCAGTTAAGGAGATTTGGCTCAATAAAGACTCAAACTGCATTCACATTAGCTCATTTGGAAGGCCTCTTACTCATGTTGCGTTCACACTAGCCTATTTGCTAGACCACTCACTCTAAAGCTGCGTTCACACTGGCTTATGTGTTATTTGGGTTATTTCTTTAGTCCCACATTATGTAATTAGCTAGCTAGCCTTTGTCATATCAGTTATAAATACATTGTATCTTAGTCTTATAAGGAATACATTGGGTTTTATTCTGTAATTCTCTTTTTGGAATAAAATCATTCTTCTTCCTCTTTTCTATTTAGTTTTAGTTTTATTTATGTTCTTGTTATTTAATTTCTTTTTCTCTTCTTCTTTAGCTATGTCTAGCTAATCCCCTTTGATTAGGGGGTGATGACGCTGATAGTATGATTCAATATGAATCACATAGCGAAAGGATGAGGAATTCATGTATATAGATCTAGATCTGAACCAAGGGTTAGATCTGAACCTTAATATCCTGTGTCGTTTAAGAGCTATGCTCCTTCACAGGGTATATTCGTGTTCGGTCTAACAATTATCAGATTTAGATCTAATTTTAGGGTTTTAGAAATTAATTAGTAAATCTGTCCTGATAGTCTATGGTTGTAGAGCTGAGCTCCTGCATAGGCTATGCTTGTCGTTATTTACATATTTGTTTCTAAAAACTTATTATCGTTGATTCATGTTTGTGACAGAAACATGTATTAGATCTGGTTAACCTTTTGGCTATTGATGATTATGAATCTGATCTATGTCATTATCCCCTAATTGCTTTCACTTATTGTTAAAACTCTCTTTTATTTAATTTCTGCTATTTTCTTTGTTTTCAACCAATCAAAAGTTAGGGATAACTTGATTGGATTTATTAATAAAATACTTTGGTCCCAGAGTTCGACACCCTCTACAACGATCCTTGTTGTTTAGGAAAGACGAACGAATTTTACAGTTGTTTACAATTGTATAATTTGTTCGCAAACAAATTTTGGCGCCGTTGCCGGGGACCAAAATAATTTTTAATTAATAAATCCTTCGGGTTATATTTTTATTTTCTTCTTTTTTTTCCATTAAAAAAACACAAAAATATTTTATTTTCCAATTTGTGTTAGTTTGTGTTAGTTTTATTTTTATTTTTTTATTTTATTCCTTTTGTTGTCTTTTATATATAACACAGAAAATTCTTGATTGGTTTGATTTGGTGTTAATCAATGATACTGTAATCTTCCTACCAAAAGAAAAAAAAATCACTGTCTAGATTTTTCTCATTTCTTTCCAGTTTCTAATATTTCTTTTCTGTCGCAGAATCTTTTCTGTCCTCTCTTTTACAAATTTCCTTTCAAAAAAAAAAAAAAAAAACTTTCTGAAATTCGTCTTTGAATTCTGCTGCAAATACCAAAATCACCATATTCTTCCACACCCATCCACGGATACCCATAACCACGAAATACCAACCCCTTCGAACAAGCAAACTCTTCAGTCCACCTCCCTCCATTCTTATGATTGCAAACTCAATCACCAACCTTCCATTTTCCACCATCTCTTAACAAAACTGCTGCTCTGTGTTCCATCATCTTCTCCTTACAATTACCCAAAACCTGACGTCAATCACTCCACAACAAGCCAATACCTTTCAAAAAATCACGCCCCCAGTTCATCACGTTCTATCACATACCTCGTTGCTCCACTATTCCCACATCGCAACCCCTCCTTGTCGACCAATTCCGATACACTAAGCCACCACCTCCAAGTCCGAACAACAAGCAATCACCCCTCACAAAACCACAATCTGCTTCGCCAATTTGAACACGCACCACCATCAAATTAGATCTGAAACCCACCTTCGAACTTCACGTACCAATCACCAATACCCCCTCGTCAAACGCCAGTCCTCACCCTACAATAGCAAGCACCCGAATCCACATATTACCAGTACACCACAACTGAACTCGACCATTCACCGCAGCATTCAAATCACCTGCACCGAACCCTAAACACCATCAACTGTCTCTTACTATCCAACCCTTTCCAACACTCACAAACGCCCTTCAAATTCAAGCCAAAAGCCTCAAATCGAACGCCTCCTCTACCACTTCCGAACTAGATCCACCATCCCTCAATCGAAACCCAATTCACGAACTTCCACCAGCCACAAAATTCAACTCCCTCGAACCACCCCTGTAGCCTTTGCCGAACCCAAATTCGCGACTTTCAATTTCTTTTTTTTAAAGCCTACGCCGATTTTGGTTTGACTTGTGAATTGGTAATTTGTGAATTGTGCCAGTGTAGAGGAAGTGACTTTAGACTCCTTTTAATTTGTGCCAGAGTTTAACATCCTGGGCTTGCATTTATATGGGTCGTGTTCTAGGCATTTAGACTTGTGAGCTATAGCATTTGTTCTGTTTTAGGCCTAGCTATTTGATTTTGTTTTGCATTAGAATTTGTGAGGGTGTTTTGTTAAAAAGGGGTTTGGTTTCCATTTTCCTGGTTGTTGGAACAAGCTTTTGTTGGATCTTGTTTTGAATTTTTTTTTTATTCTATTTTTTTTTTAGTTTAGAGTACATTGCTTTTAGTTCTTGTTTGTGTTAAATTGTTATTATTATTATTTGTTTTTTTAAAAAGGCCTTCTTAGACAGTTTCTTTTGTTAAAAAAAAAAGGGAGAAAATTTTTCGAAACAGGTACAGCGGAAATTTGAAAGAGGCCTTAAAAAAATTTTTTTCGGGCTCCTAACCCGAACCCGTGCCGCAGCGCAGTCAAACATATAATAGGAAGCGACAACAACAAAAAGCAGCGGACTATTCAGTGTTCGAGCGGTTGCACACCAAGTGGGGTGTGAACGCGCTAGCTCGACTCAACTGCACTGGACGGACTGCCGATCAAGGTGAGTATTTTCTAACTCTACAGGGATTGTTGTTGCAAAGAAAAGTATATAGAAATAGCTTGTAAAAATCTTCTGCAGGAGATTGGCTTGCTTGTAATTTTTTATTTATTTATTTCTGCAATTGACTGTTCTGAGACTGTTCATTCTGTGACTGAATATTTTGCCTGTTGATGTGTGGTTTAAAAATTTAAAACGAACGTGGGATTAATTGAAAAGTTTATTTTTGAAATCGAATCGAGGATTCCCCAAAGCTCAAAGGACAAAATATTCGTTAAATTGACAATTAGGATTGATACTCTCTGAGGTGTCTAAGGAACGGTAGAGTCTCGAACTCAAACAGGTTCTTAAACCTTCAGTTGTGTTTCTACGGTGATTCGTGGCACACTGATAACCCCTGTCCGGACCTAGCCTAGACTTGTATTCATATAATCCGAAGTTGTTAATTTTAACATATTTTTTTTAAAAGAGCTTTCTTGAAAATGTCTCAATTCCCTTATTCCTACGGATTTTACGATAGTTGTGAAAATCAATATAATCCATATAATTTTACACCAAATTCATATGGATATTTTAATAACAACTATTGTACAAGTAATTTGGACTGTACACCACCAACTTTTCAAAATTTTCAGGATAATCCCGATTGTACATCACCAAATTTTCAAAATGATGATCAGCCCTCAACTCTTGAAACACATGTTGAATCTTTACTTGAAATGAGCATACAACAAAATAAAGAAATAAATGAATTGTGTAAGTTATACATGTGCAACAATTCAAGTGAAAGCTTTCAAAATAATCAAAATTCGATTTCACATCCAAATTCAAATGATTCTGATTATAACACTTGTCAATTCAATTTTGAACTCCAAAATGAATTTCAAATTCAAAATGGAAATGTAAATCACTTTTCAAATGATTTTGGCAACAGGAATAATTTCAATTGTGGTGCTACTGAAAACTTTTGTTCTCAACAATTTCAAAGTGAAAATTCTCATGTAAATAATTATAAATTTGATTTTGTTGAGCAAACGAACATACTTGACGATTACTTGAAGTTTCGTGAGAAACAAAATCGGATCCAAACTTGTGACGATTCGAATAAAAATCCACCTTTGCCCACAATCGACGATTTTCAACTAACAACTTTTGAAATTGATGAAAATCTTAATAAAGTTGTTGAAAGCCCTGTGCCTGATTTGAATTTAAATTCTCTTGAAAACGAAGACGTTAATCTTCAATTTGATCTTCCTCTATCGGATTCTGAAAATTTTGAAAATTTAGCAACTTTAGATTGTCAACTTGACAAAAATGATGAAGTTGTTAACAACTGTTCAAGTGAGGACGACTTTGATGAGCTAAAAATTCTTGAATTGATTGACGATAATGTTGTTGGGTATGAAACTGAAAATGAAATATTTGAAAACTTTGAAACTCTTGAGGTTGATAATAACGAAACTGCTGAATGTGATCTTGAACAGAATGACAATTTTTCCAAAACTGTTGAAACTCCTTGCGATTTAATCGTTTCAACTGAACCTCACTATGATCACTTGTTTTTCACTGATAAATTTCTGCAGTATATGAACTCCTTTTGGAATATCACTGTTTTTGAGAAAACACGATTTCGAAATTTACTGAAAATTCATTTGTTTGGTTTAAACTTTAGGTCTACGAATGAACCTTTAGTTAACAAAATTTCAAATATCAAAGCAAAACCAAACAATATTTCTCAGAACAAGTGTGGGGGTGAGAGTGATGCCCACGTCTCTCAATTTATACATCATCTGAACAAATCAAATTTTGTTTATGAAACTTTTACTGAACCCCAGCTCGATGATCTCTCTTTAGTTGCTACAGAAATTCAATTCGATTTTAGGATCAATTGTAAGCTAAAAATTTTAAAATTAGCAACTCAAACTTCTGAAAAAACAAGATTTGTTTTTCCAAATCAGACACGTAATATAAAATCCTTTATGATTTGGTTTTCTGTGCTTCAGCTGTGTCTCATAATCTTGATGAGGCTGATCCATTGGTCCATTGTGGACCGGTTCATCTATTCGATGACTGCGTATTTTCTGCATGTGTACTCGGTAAGCCGTGCTGACCCTCTTATTTTATTTCCCTTTCACTAAGATATGTCTGATTAACGACTGTGAGGACACAGTCACACTCAAGTGTGGGGGGGAATTTACATTACATCAGCAATCAAATTTTATGAACTAGGTCATTCATTGAACAAGGATTAACTTAAACTCATAAATAACACCTTGGTTCTTGTTTGATAAGTTGAATTTTTAGGTGATGAGAATGAACATTATTTATTCATTGAGTCGTAATGTGTCTTTTTAAGATGCTAGCTTGAGACTGTGCAGACGTTAGTCGTGTTCTGGAGTAAGCGTGTCAACCCTTGTTATACGTGTTAGAATGTGCAAGTAAAAATAATCAAAAAAAAAATCAAAAAAAAATCATGAAATAAAAGGATTTTGCACCTACATTTGTTGGATTTTCTGAGTTTGTTTTCATGCATAATATTTTCTTTTCCACTCAAATTTTAAAAATCGTAAGTTCTAAAATCCACTTGGCCCAGTTAAGGAGAAATGACTCCGTGTAGCGTTCTTCTTCGATACCCCACATTATTCAAACCCAAGTTTAAGTCGATTTACATCCATGTTTCGACAAGTTTATCTTATATTGGTATACTCAAGAACCTTTGTTTAAAGGTCAAAAACGTCACTTTTTATACCAATGTTACACCACCCACTCCGTACTTGTTTTAAGGTAGGATAACCATATACCACATCTTATTTTATATGGGTTATCTATCTTACGAAACTTTGCTTATCATTCCTTTCAGCTTTTTGTATAACATCAATCCAGACTTGTGTGTTGAATTAAGGTTATAGAAGTGTAGTAACTAGGGCACAAAACTTTCCTTTCATGAAGTGTTGGTAGTAGAGGGGGAATCAAATGAAATCAAGTACGTCATCATTCCATCTCCACTCATCATTCATCATGCAAAAGAAAAAAAAAGAAAAAAAAAAGAGAAAAAAGAAAAAAAAGAAGAAAAAAAAGAATAGAAAAAAAATGAAATAAAGAGAGAGTCTCTCTGAATAAAATAGTCTTCATCATTCCTGACTATGAAGCATCCATTTCCATTCCATCCACAACCATCATACCGTACTTAGAAGCAAGGATTGTAGTTGAGGAGATGAAAGGAAACAAAATGTCCATATGTGCCTTAGTATTACTTTATCTTTTGTAGCTTGAAATTCAACTAATACACTTGCCCTCTTATCTAGAATATTTTTAGAACTTACAAAATTTTCCTTCATCTATGCATAACTCATATCCAATACATTACAGTTACATTGGTGCAAAATCATTCAAAAAAAAAAAGAATAAAGAAATGATTGGGTGCACATTGTCGATGTGTAGAACTTTGGTTGACACCACGCTCTTAACCTTCAAGACAATTACAGTGTTATCAAGGAATTACGATTCAGCTTGAAAAATTTTGTTCATTTTTGCACTAATTATGGGATGGACAATTTGGGGCTGAACCGTTATTATTGAAGTTAGGTGAAATCCTTGGAATGTGAAAGACCTTAAATATATTGTTTGATTTATCCGCGTACATAAGACGCTTTGGATTTTGTGGGTAGTATCCGCTGAAAACCCTCACGAGACAACACTCGTCCTACTGGGGACACCCAGAGGTTTAACGGCTTGTTGCATACGCTAAATGCAATCGTGTTTCCTACGAAAGTGTGACATATCTTAGTTTAGTTTATTCGAGGACGAATAAAAAGATAAGTGTGGGGGTATTTGATATACACGTAAATGTGTATATTTTATCCGCTTATTTATCTTATTTTCCCTTTAAAATAATTGATACTTTGTATTTATAGCTGTATTTTCAGATTGTTGACAAGAAGCATGGTTTAGAGCATTTGAGGGATAAAGCATGAAGAATTTGCTTAAAAAGAGTGAAGTTTAAAATTGCTAAAGCTTGAAGAGTCTAAAGCTTGAAGAACGGTTGCAATTATATTTCAGTTAAGGAGATTTGGCTCAATAAAGACTCAAACTGCATTCACATTAGCTCATTTGGAAGGCCTCTTACTCATGTTGCGTTCACACTAGCCTATTTGCTAGACCACTCACTCTAAAGCTGCGTTCACACTGGCTTATGTGTTATTTGGGTTATTTCTTTAGTCCCACATTATGTAATTAGCTAGCTAGCCTTTGTCATATCAGTTATAAATACATTGTATCTTAGTCTTGTAAGGAATACATTGGGTTTTATTCTGTAATTCTCTTCTTGGAATAAAATCATTCTTCTTCCTCTTTTCTATTTAGTTTTAGTTTTATTTATGTTCTTGTTATTTAATTTCTTTTTCTCTTCTTCTTTAGCTATGTCTAGCTAATCCCCTTTGATTAGGGGGTGATGACGCTGATAGTATGATTCAATATGAATCACATAGCCAAAGGATGAGGAATTCATGTATATAGATCTAGATCTGAACCAAGGGTTAGATCTGAACCTTAATATCCTGTGTCGTTTAAGAGCTATGCTCCTTCACAGGGTGTATTCGTGTTCGGTCTAACAATTATCAGATTTAGATCTAATTTTAGGGTTTTAGAAATTAATTAGTAAATCTGTCCTGATAGTCTATGGTTGTAGAGCTGAGCTCCTACATAGGCTATGCTTGTCGTTATTTACATATTTGTTTCTAAAAACTTATTATCGTTGATTCATGTTTGTGACAGAAACATGTATTAGATCCGGTTAACCTTTTGGCTATTGATGATTATGAATCTGATCTATGTCATTATCCCCTAATTGCTTTCACTTATTGTTAAAACTCTCTTTTATTTAATTTCTGCTATTTTCTTTGTTTTCAACCAATCAAAAGTTAGGGATAACTTGATTGGATTTATTAATAAAATACTTTGGTCCCAGAGTTCGACACCCTCTACAACGATCCTTGTTGTTTAGGAAAGACGAACGAATTTTACAGTTGTTTACAATTGTATAATTTGTTCGCAAACAAGCGCCCATCCATCCAATGTGGAGATCGTCGGTCTTCAGCCGTCTTCGACCCATCGACTTCTCAACGTCGATCGATTATTTGAAATGAGATAAACTCGGCCTTTTCAAATAACCCACGTATATTTAGATTTTCAAATCAATTAATCACATGGTTGGACTATTCAACATTCATATTTCAGTTATTTAGGTATAATTTTCATGTCAAATACATTCAACCATCACATCTCAAGCAAACACAACAAAATTGGTTTATTTCCACTCTATATCGTCTATAGTATTTTATAACGATATATCGCCATTTTTATTTAATTTAAAACAGCCATATTTAATTAAACGACGTTTCAGGTCGTGTCGATGCACTGGCACTGCTTTTCACTAATTTTGTTTTACACATATCTGAAAATCTAACCGTTGGATCTTCACAAATTTTATATCATTAGGAAGGTCTTTTCAAAACGAATCCAACGGTTTCAGTTTTGGGAAAATCCGACGGTCGGATCTTCCATACTAGTCATTTGAAGTTACGATTTCAATTTACGAACTGCAGCGTCGTTATTCGATTTAATTTAATTATATTTATATATATATATATATATAATCGTTTCTGGCGCTGTTTTTCTTCAGTTTTGAATTAAACATTCCAGACAATCCAACCGTCGGATCTTTACAAAGTTGGTGCCGTTGGAAAGATATTTCCAAGGCGAACCCAACGGTTGCGGTTTCGGGAAAATCCAATGGTCGGATTTCCCGTACTAGTCGTTTGAAATCACGGTTTCAAAGCACGAACTGCACGACCACGTTTCGTTTTAATTTTATTTATATTTATATATTTATATAAATATAGTTCATTCAAAAATTCCTATATCGTTTCCACTTCAATTATTTCACTAACGCCTTTAAATTTCGGAAAATTTCGCCATAACCTCCTTTGTACGGGAGGGTCTGGGAAAATTCCCAAATAGCCACACGGGCGTCTCATATCAAAAAGAAAAAGAAAAAGCCAAGCGGCTAGCCAACAGGCTCATAAAATCATCACCCAAACAAAGCAGTAAATGTGTACCTATTTGTCGAGCACAAAATTTTATTTCTCTTCTCTAGCCCCTTTTTCTTTAACCTGTTCAATAGATATGCATGTACATATATACAATTCCTATCACTTATCATTTTCCATTCAATTTCATATTTGATTTACTTTGGTTTAAAAACACCATTCACTCTAATGTTGCATGCATAGGCTAAAATCATATCATTAGCTAATTAATGTATATTTCAACTCATGCACATTTATTTGAACAAGTGGCTATTTTTAACACTTCACATTTCAAAGATGATAATTTTGGCGAACTAAAATAGATTTCAACACATGACTATTTTATTTGGTTCCTATGCATGTTAAAAATAATATTTCATTCACAAATATTTATTTCAACGTCCGCATATCTTTAGCCTATCACATATATGATAAAAATGATATTTTTACCATTTAAAATATTTATTCGACAAATGGATGTTTTCAACACTTCATAGTTTCAATAAAAATGTAATTTTTATTGTTCGATCTTTTTATTCAACACATGGACTTTTCCACTACACACACTTCTCAACAAATGAGCATTTCCACACATGGACATTTTATTTATGTTGTTCATATTAGAAAGATGGAATTTTTATTGTTGAAACTATTTATATCAGGCGAATATTTTTCATACTTCATATATATATAAAAATGTGATTTTTATTGTTTAAACACTTCATTCATTCACAAATGAATTTAATTTTCACATGACACTTTTCAACACACAAACATTTCCACACATGGATATAGTTTCAACATATGGCTTTAATTTCAACGCATGAAAATAATTTCAACATATGAAAATAATTCTAACACACAAAGATTATTCAAAATTTCGGCAGCATAACGGCAGGGTAGTTAAAACCGGCACCGTCCCTAGTACGGCTCCTCGCTCTACCTTAAAACCTCACGGTTTTTGACAATGGGGATTCATGCATCTAATTCGCACGCAGGCGGCATGTTTATTTTTATTTCCACAAATATTTCCAATTCATTTCAATCACCAATGGGTATTTTTCAACCACAACCAAACAATATCAACCACAAACAATTATTCAACCATTCGTATTTTTCATCCAATATTTCACACCAATTCACTACAATAAATATCGTCCATGGTTTGTGGACGAGGGGAGTATATATATATATATATATATATATATATATATATATATATATAACTGCTATATTTCACTTGCATTTCAACACATATATAATTTATTCTATGCATGTAAAATTCATACTTCGCTCATATAGCTTACACTACGCATGTACCTGAGGTATACAACACGTATGTAATTTATATTTCGCTAATATAAATTATACACGACATTTTCCATTCAATTTCACGTTAATTTAGATTTCTCACATTGGTTTACGGAGCGCTAAAAATCGATACGATGTCAGAAAAATCCGCAGCTTCTTCTATTGGGTAGAGAGCTTCCTTACGGTCCCGATGTTTCCTGTTTCATCGAATTTCGTCAACACACCAAAAAGATATGATTTTTCAAAGTGTAAAGATCAAAAAGAACTCACCTTTCACGATGGTTCAATACTAGGTTTGCGGTTTTCGCGAGAACCGGGGCACGAGGGGATGATCGGCGAGTTGGACGTGGAAGAGCTTCGAGAGGGCTATAGGCGCACGGCGGTTTGGTGGCGTTCGGTGGTCCAGATCGGCGGCGGAGGCGGTTTAAAGGTCGGAACTTTGGAGGGGGATATCTCGACGTAGAAGCAACGATAGGTGGAGCTCCTTATATGGATTTGAAGAGGGGAAGGAGAACTACAAAAAGTTGAACTGGGGGAGGAGCTAATTCGGGCTGTGGCGATCGGAAATCGCCAGGGAAGGGGGGGGAGCTTTTCCGTCGTCGATGTCGGGGTCGGGGGGGTGTTTTCTGATATATTTTTTTTATTTATGTATGGAGAATTATGATTGGTCAATGGCTTTATTAAATTTTTAAATAGTGTTTTCTCAAACGAACTCCTTTTCAAACCCAACAACTGTCGCTCCTAGCTAAATACCCCCATTCCGGACACAATGGAATATGTTTTGTAGGCCAATTCGACTGTTACAGTCAGTTATTTTTCAAATTAAAGTATAAAACATTTAATTTTTCACTCTGAACGTACATTTCAATTTGCCAGGGCCACAAACTGATTCGAAAAATTGCAGAAAAATAAATCTAGCTATGTTTTGACGCTACGGTCCCAACAAAACTAGTTTCGTCGAATTCTGAGGTTGTTTGAAAAATGGCCATTTTCTGGTCGATCCAATTTAACAGAAATTGACCAATCACATTTTCTTTTTCCACGCTCACATACTAGCGTCAAAAATTATGAAATTTGAAACCTAGCAATAGTTTGACATCCCGGACCCAACAAAAGTGGTTTCGTCGAATTCCGAGGTCGTATGTAAAATATCAATTTTCCAGGGCTATATATTCTATATGGCGACCATTCTGAAAATTCATTCGGCCATAACTTTTGATTCCCGTTATGAAACTTCGATTTTTCAGATTCGTTAAAAAGGTATTGACTAACAGATTTAAATATTTTTGGTTTTGCTAAAATCCGTTATATTTTCCACCCTACACAGTCAGTCAAAGTTTGAATTCAAATTTTCAAACTGACTCACTATTTCTAATTCACTATTTTATTGAAATATTCTATTGCAATTGTTCAAATCCTTTTGAAATCACCAATTTAAAAATTTTAAATTGGCTCGTATTTTTCGGGTTATCACACCCTCTCTCCCTCCTCCTCCTCGCGACAGCGAAAACCCCCTTCTCTCCTCCTTTCCCCCATCGACCCGACGCAAGCGAGCCCGAAACCCCCTCTGGCGAATGACGGCGAACCGCCCCCTGCTCCTCCCTCCTTCCCCGTCCAACTCCTTCTCTCTCCGCCACCAGCAGTGCCGCAAAACCCTCTCCTCCCCTCTGCGAACCAAAACAAAGCAAAGTAAGTTTCTTTACTTTGTTTATTTTAGCACAGTATTTTTCATTTGCGTTAAGAATTGTTTTCTTTAAGCTGAAAAGAATTGATTTTTAAACTGAAAGGTATTGATTTTTAACTTTGAAAAGATCGTATTTTTATAATTAAAGCTATGATTTTTATATAGTTAATCGAATAGAAAAGGTCGGATTTTTATATAGTTAATCGAATAGAAAAGGTCGGATTTTTATATTAGAAAAGTTTGAATCTTTATATAGTTGAAATGGTGAAGTAAAAATGAGATTTTTATATATGAAGACATAGAGAATAAAAATATAACTTTTATATAGTGAGAAGAATAAAAATAGAATTTTTATCGATACAGTAGCTATGTAAAAATAGAATTTTTATCGATATAGTAGCTATGTAAAAATAGAATTTTTATCGATATAGTAGCTATGAAAAAAAATTATCGATATAGTAGCTATATAAAAATAGAATTTTTATCTATATAGTAGCGATGTAAAAATGTGATTTTTATCTACATAGCAACAATATAAAATTGTGATTTTTATATATGTAGTGGCTACGGACAGTGAAATTGGCAAAAGGCGAACACGGCGAAGATTTCTACATAAGAAGAGTCGTGGCGTTTGGTTTAGCTGGTCGGTGAGAACTCCTCAATTTTAATTTATTTCTAGTTGAAATATATACTAGGATGCAGACGGTGTTTAGTAGCACCCGACACCCGTCGTCCACAGAACATGGATGACTTGTTTGTTTGGTTGCTATGTTATGAAATTTGAATGTGTGATGTGAAATGAAATAAAATATTTATGTGGTTAAAAATATTTTATAGTTAAAAATATAATTTTTAACGTGTATATAAAATAAATATTTATAAACAAAGTGGACGATTTGTTTATATGCACTGATTTGACTGATATTGATTGGGACGATAAATTGTACACATCGCCCAACTGCACAAATAAAATCTGTGTTTGATTGTTTGAAAACCCCACACGGGTGTTGGGATGAAATTGGACATACACTAATCCCAATAATTAGTTGTATGTCGATCGATTGATTGACAGGCTGTTATTAGCATTGAATATTTATATTTGATGCTTATACAGTGCAGAATGCACTCTAGATGATGGTTGATGATTTATCGTTGCTATTATATACATGTGTCATAAGGAATCCATATAATTAATGTTATATGGTAATTGATTGGGCCTCATTCCAATTTGGAAAATATAAATAAAATTCATTTGTTGAATAGTAAAGAAAATTCATGTGTTGAACTGAAAATATATATTCATGTGTTGAATAGAGAATAAATATTCACGCGTTGAATAAAAGTCGTGTTGATTAGATTGACGCCATTTTGACGTGAACGATATTTATATCGATTTTATTCATTTTATAATGAATATCGAAAGTGATTTCAAAATCTGATATATTGAAAAGAATTGAAATTCGAATTAAATTGAAAAGAATTGAAATTCAAATTAAATTGAAAAGAATTGAAATTCGAATTAAATTGAAAAGAATTGAAATTCGAATTAGATTGAAATAGAATTGAAATTGTTTTGAATTGAATTTAAAACGTATTGAAATTGAACTGGAATTGAATTAAATAGAAAATGAATTCGAATTGAATTGAATAGAAAATGAATTCGAATTGAATTGAATAGAAATGAATTCGAATTGAAATTGAATTAATTTGAAATTAAAATTGAATTGGAAACGAACTGAAATTGTATTAAAAATCGATTTGAATTGAAATCAATTTGAAAGGAATTTAAAACGAATTTATAAGGAAAAATTCAATTTTGATTTGTATTTGAAAAGGAAGATGAAATCGTTTAGAAAACGAATTTAAAACGATTTATATAATACGTTTTAAAAAGGAAATCGACAATGTATATATATTATATATTATATATATATATAATGTAATGGCCTGAATAGAACGCGCCGCGCCGCGGCAGTTCGTGAATTTCGACCATTGACTTCGAATGGATATTGCAGGAGATCCGACCGTCGGATTCTCTTAAAACCGCAACCTTGGGTTCGTATCAAAAAGAGCTTTCTAACGAATATTAGAAATTAGAATTCTAACAGTTGGATTTGGAATTATGTCCAAATAAAATTTGGAAAAGGTCGTTGTAAGTGCAGTTTGATGGCCGTTGATGGAAATCGACTGTACAGGCCTTGATAAAATTATTAAAAATAGTAATAATTTGTGTAAAATCATAAGAAATGATTTGTGAAGAATTGGGATGAAAACTCCTTATTTGAAAAGATAAAAATAGATTTTTATCGGAATGAGCTAATTTGGAAATAAATAAAGTGGATTTGAAATGGTTTTGAAAGATAACCAGAATTTCCAATATATGAATTGGAATGGATTTGAATCGAAATTGTCTTTGGAATATTTCGATGTTGGATTTCGTTATTATACAAATATTGTTATGGAAATTTGAAAGCTATATTTATATCGTTATTTCCAATACGACATTTGTTGGTCGTATAATTTGATACTGAATATAAGCCGATATATTTTCTATTCAGAGCCTTGTATTCAATATCAAATGGGATTTGGGTTTATCGTGAATCGTGTTTTAAATGACATCGGTTCTTTAACCCAGTTAAAGATTAAAACTAAGTAGAGTTTTAATGAGTCTTTAATTAGATTGAAAAGATCGAGAATGGAGTATCACCAGTTTTGCTCCAGGCGATAGTTAAATCTTTAATTAGATTTGAACATGAAATGGTAATTGAATTTACAGATAACACTATGGTGTTAGAGATGAAGTATTACCAGTTTTACTTCATGGGATGAATAGGTTGGGGTTGGGAAATGTAACAATTGATTACTTCGGTAAGGTTTTGTTAATCCCAACTAGTTTGAAGTGATATTCAAAGGAAGATTAAGAATAAATTTAAAAGAATTTATCTTTGATAAAATTAATGGGAACCTTTCCCTAAGAATGTGAAATTTAGAAACTAACTGTAGGTTGGTTAATATGAATGGTTACCTGGGTATTGATCTGATGTTGGATTCGGCCTTCGGGGTTAATATTTGGGGAATTATTCTCTTGCTAATTTACGATTAGTGACTGATGAATTGGAATGAGGCGTACGTTATGTTTGTGTAACACTTGTTTATTATATACGCGGGTTATTCAGAAGGACCGGGTATATCCCATTCTGAATAACTGATTCGACGATTAGTCGAAGATGAAGACGGTGGTTGAAGACTGGAGGTCTTCACGTCGTTTGGGTGATTACTGATGATCTTGATTGGGCTGTACACCCAAGAGGAGGGAATCAGTTAGTGGTCGTCCAGACGTACTTGGAGATCGATGGATATGCGGGGTAATAAGTGCCTCCGGTTTCGTTCAGACCCAGAATGGACTTGTAAATGGACTGTGTGTCTGACATTGGATATCATTCTGTGTGATTGATGGATATTCGTTGCATAGAGTGGTTTTCCTGTGTGGCATGCTAAGATGCAAATGATCAAGGCTTCTGTTGAAAAGCAGAGTCTTGTGGTGGATGATCAAAGCACAGCCTATGGGGCATGGCTTTGTGTAGCGTTGATTCGCGAGCCTCACACCCCAGTGGTGAACCAAAAACGGGAGAGGACCTCAGGGAGGACATGCGTTTCCTTCTAGTTAGAAGTGGCGTCAGTGGTTTGACACGCCCTGACGAGTTTGACTTATGTGGTTGTTGGTTTGCGAGGTGCCTCGAATATATCGGTGACTATGTGAAGCCGATGGAGTCATTCGTTGAATCATTTACGCCCCAAAGGGCAGGGAAACGCAGTGTTCAGGCATTTTAATCCACATCGGTGGACCGGCCCTGTCGCTCCAAGGGTCGATGCGCTCTGACCCTGAGACATGGGCTAGATTGTCTCGAATCGGTAGAGGACGATCCCTGTCCTCGGTTCACAGATGGAAATCCAACTTCCAATACATGACGTTTCGATTTTAGTTGTAATCCTATATATGGCGACATAGTGGGATGGGGCGATTATGCCGTTTATGATTGATACTTATGATTTGAAGTTTTTTTATACACTATGCACTTATAATAGTATCAAATGATTTGTTTTAAACGTATCAAGCATTTTTGGCTACTATAAGGTAAAAACCCTATCCTCCGGCTTGCATTGCATTGTGTGATGGGACCTGGGTCTTATAATAGCTTCATTTTTCTTTATTTAGCATTGCGCTATTTGTTTTATGCACTGGCATTCTTGGGAGGAAACCCATTCGGTGTTATACGGCGTGGTCCCTTGATTTACCTAACTTTAAAATAAATATTAATAACTGTTTTAGTTCTCACACCAGTCCAATGACTGACCTGGAGTTTATTGTTTTAACCTAAACTCTGGGTGCCCTTATTTTGACACGCGCAGCTAGTAGTTTTGGTTTTGCAGATTTATATTCACAGGATCCTGATTTACAGCTGGAACAATGCTCGCAAAGCTCTGTATCCGTGTATTACTTTCAGTCGTGTTTTTTATTATTTTTCTGCTACAGTACTGTATTTAAATATCTGATATTTTCTATGTAATATTTATTCATACTCTGTATATTCTTGTATTCTGATGGAATTGTTGTAATATACAATGAAATGTTCTTCTGTCTGAGTTCTGTTGTGGCTTGTTCTCAACTCAATCCGCGATTTCCCGTGAGGGGGATTTCGGGTCATTTCAAAGCAAAGGCCAAGTAGATGTCGCCTTAGCTAGCATGGAAGATAGAGGTGACTTACCAGCATTTGAAGGAGGTGTCTCCACTGCCGGAGCAGCACCAAATATATCCGAAATTAGGGCATTTAGTGGGTGCGAAGGGGGGAATTCATATGTAGGTGCAGGTGTAATTACGGCAAAGGCATCACGATCACTTTTCGGATATGAAATCGACTGAATAACTTTAGAGCGGCTACTAGATCTCGTAACAATAAATGAGGAGAAAACAGGCTTTGACTTGCGTTTCATGGCTATGGGCGTGGAAGATAGAAGAGGTGAAGAATTAAGAAATTGAGCAGGAACGACAGCGCAAGAAAAATGAGATCGATGTCGCCATTAAAATTTAGTTCATTTTGAATTAAGAAATGTGGAGTGTATTTGATTTTTGAACATAAGTCTAAAATACGTATCTCTTATTTGAATAGTAAAATTTGAAATGATCGTTTACTTAGAACTTAATTACTTTGAAACTGACGTGAAATCAGTTAAATGTAAAATACTCAAATATAGATTTCTAAATTGAAATATTTTCATATAAATTTTATCTAAAGAATTTTATAATGAAAATATAACAACCTGAATTTCGATTGACCCGAATTCTTTTCAAAAATCCAAATCTACCGAAACTCGAATCGGTTTGTCTGGTATTCTATAGAAAAGAAAAGATAAATATATCAAAGATCACGATAAAATATCTCATAGCGAAATGAATAAAATATAATAGTAAATACATACTTACCAATATAATGACACTAACTAGCAAGTGTTTCTAAGCTACAGAATCTCGTCCACCTGTCCAACCTGTGGATTTGTTATGGGGAGGAGTCAGAACAAAGTTCTAGTGCATGGACAAATTATACTTTCTGTAATAACACTACATATACTGTTCTATAATAGATTCTTTATTTATTAAGTTGTTCCGGTCTATTTCTCATTTTATTGTCGATCTTTTCTCAATACATATGTAGCTATATGCCTAATATACCAAGGTACTCCCCTTATTACCCTCCTCGAGTGGTCCTTATCGTCGTACTACGAAAAATGTACTAGTGTAACGACCCGAACTTCCCCGGTAAGGAAAGCCCGGATTGCCTTGAGAACAACACACATCGGAACGCAAACAGAAGAACATTTCACTATTATTACAACAATTCCATCAGATACAAGAATATACAGAGTATGAATAAATATTATACAACAAAGAATATCAGAGATTTAAATACAGTACTGCAGCGGAAAAATAATACAAAACACAACTGAAAAGATATACGGATACAGAGCTTTCCGGATATCATTCCAGTTGTAAACCAGGTTCCTGTGAATATAAATCTGCAAAACCAAAACTACTAGTTGCCCATGTAGAAAATAGGGGCACCCAAAGTTTAGGTTAAAACAATAAACTCCAGGTCAGTCATGTGACTGGTGTGAGAACTAAAACAGTTATTTAAAACTTTACTTTAAAAGCGAGTAATTCAAGGGACCACGCCGTATAACACGGAACGGGTTTCCTCCCAAGAATACTAGTGCATATAACAAAACAGCACAATGCTTTTTCGAAAAATGAAGCTATTATAAGACCCAGGTCCCATCACACAATGCAACGCAAGCCGGAGGATAGGGTTTTCCCATATAATAGCCAAGCATGCTTGGTACGTTCAAAACAAATCATTTGATACTATTATAAGTGTATACAAAACAATTTTCAATCATAAATATCAATCCTAGGCGGCATGGGTACCATTTATCATGTCGCCATACTAGGTTCTACAAATAAAACCGAATTATCACGTATTGGAAATTGGATTCCATCATGAGTCGAGGCAAGGGGCAAGCTCCTCTCCGATTCGAGACACTCTAGCAAATGTCTCAGGACCCCACTATGATCCTTGGATCTTCAGGGCCGGTCCTCTCTTACTTTTGAGGATTAGTTATTCCGGAACACACGTTTCCCGGTCCTAACAGACCTATATCCGAGGCGCCTCGCATTCCAACAACCACACAGGTGAAAAGTATATAAATGTCAGTCAGTTTAAGCACTGACACCACCACTAGCTAGAAAGAAATGTCGTGCTCTCCCTGTAGTCACTATCCCGTTTTTGACTCATACCGAGGTGTGAGGCTCGCGAATTCACTTTATACACAAAGCTTATGCCACACAGGCTGTGCTTTGACCATCAACCACAAGACTTTGCTTTTCAATAGAAGCCTTGATCATCTTCCACTTAGGCGTGCCATACAGGCAATTCACTCCATGCGACTGATGTCCATCGATATACAACCTCTGAGCTCGTACGTCTCAAAGATGGGCGTTAAGCAAGAAAATAAATTCTCCGCCGCCAAACAGATGTATATTTAATAGAGATCCATCAACACAGAATAAAATCCAATGTCTGACACACAGTCCATTTACAAGTTCGTTCTGAGTCTGAACGAAACCGAAGGCACTTTCCTCGCATATCCATCGATATCCAAGTACGTCTGGACGATCACCAACTGATTCCCTCCTCTTGGGTGTACAGCCCAATCAAGATCATCAGTAATCACCGAAATGATGTGAAGACTTCTGGTCTTCAACCACCGTCTTCATCTTCGACTTATTGTCGAATCAGTTATTCAGAATGGGTATAAACCCGACCTTTCCGAATAACCCGCGTATATAATAAACACGTGTTACACAAACACAACATATGCCTCGTTCCAATTCAGAATATTCTTTTATTCAATTTTCACATTCTTAGGGAAAGGATCCCAATAATTTTATCAAAGATAAATTCTTCTAAATTTATTCTTTAATCTTCCTTTGGATATCATTTCAAACCATATTATGGTTTTCCAAACTAGTCGGGATTAACGAACCACACCGATGTAATTATTTATTTAATTTCCCAATCCCAACCTATTTATCCCATGGAGAAAACTGGCCATACTCCATATCGAACACCACGGTGTTATCGGTAAAATTAATTACCATTTCACGTTCAAATCTAATTAAATATTCATTAAAACTCCACTTAGTTTTAATTTTCCCAAAAATCAATAACCTGTCTTTAACTGGGTTAAAGAACCAATGTCATCTAAAACACGATTCACGATAAACCCCAAAATCACCTTCTATTGTTATTCAGGTTAAAGAACAGGTGTTATTCAAAACACCGTTTACGATAAACCAAAAACCAATTTAAATTCAATTCCAATTAATAATATTTAATTGGTACACTTCATTAAATCTAAATAGAAAGATTTAACCTTTTTCTCAACTGGGTTTAAGAACAGTGTCAATGAAGACACCATTCACGACAAAACCCAAATCACATTTGATATTCAATACAAGGCTCTGAATAGAAAATATATCGGCTTATATTCAATATCAAATTCCATGACCAATAAATATCGTATTGGAAATAACGATATGAATATATCTTTCAAATTTCCACAACCATATCTGTATAATCACAAAATCCAACATCGAAAAATTCCGAAGATAATTTCGATTCAAATCCATTCCAATTCACGTATTGGAAATTCTGATTATTTTTAAAACCACTTTCTAATTCAATTTATTTATTTCAAAAATAAATTGATTTTAATTCTAGTTCAAAACTAGTTCATTTTGATAAAAATATATTTTTATCCTTACAAATGTGGAATTTTTCATCCCAGTTCTTTCCAATTCACATATTATGATTTTACACAAATTATTAATATTTTTAATAATTTTATCAGGGCCCGTACAGTCGATTTCCATCAACGGCCATAGAACCGCACTTACAACGACCTTTTCCAAATTTGATTTGGATATAATTCCAAATCCAACTATTAGATTTCAAATTTCTAATATTCATTGGAAAGCTCTTTTCGATACGAACCCAATGATTCCGGTTTTAGGAGAATCTGACGGTCGGATTTCCCGTAATGTCAATTCGAAGTCAATGGTCGAAATTTACGAACTACCGCGGCGCGGCACGTTCTATTCAGGCCATTATATATACAATATATATATATATATATATATACATATATATATATATTTCGTCGATTTCCTTTTTAAAACGTATTTCATAAATCGTTTTAAATTCGTTTTCAAAACCATTTCAACTCTATATTCAATTTCAAATCAAAATTGAATATTTCATATCATTAATATATAAATGATAATATTTTCAAAACGTTATATTTTGAAATCACTACCTTTTCTATATTCATTATAAAAACGAATATAATCGATATAAATATCTTTCACGTCAAAATAGCTCAACTCTAATCGACACGGCTTTATATATTTCAATAAATTCGTTATTCTATTCAACAAATGAATATTTATTCTATTAAACACATGAATCTATATTTCTTTCAACACATGACTAATCTCAACACATGAGTACTGTCAACACATGACTATTTTTCTTAAGTAATATATTTTATAAAATTATGGTATCTTTCGTTTGATTTTTAATCAGACTCCAACCGTAAAGTAGTGTCTAATCTTAAATATGATAAAGATGTAGATTTTATTGTTAAAATATTTTACTCAACACATGAATAGTTTCAACACATCAATATTCTCAACACATGAGCATCGTCAACACATGACTATATATTATATTCTAATATTCTTTATTTTCCCGATTGGAATGAGGCTCAATCAATTACCATATAATGTTAATTATATGGATTCGACCCAACAAATGTATATAATGGCACTGACAAATAATCGATCATCATCCAAAGTGCACTACTCTGTATAAGCATCAAATATAGATATATAACGCTTATAACAGCCTGTCAATCAATCGATCGACATACATCTAATTATTGGGATTAGTGTATGTCGTATTTTATCCCAATACCCATGTGGGGTTTCAAATCAACAAACACATATTTTTATTTGTGCAGTTGTGCGACGTGTAAAATTTATCGTCTGAATCAATATCCTTCAAATAGGTGTACATAACCAAACCGTCCGGTTTGTAAATGAATATTTATTTATTCACATTCACGTTAAAAATTATATTTTTAACGATAATCAATTTATTTCAACACACGAATGTTTATTTTATTCATTTCACATCAACATCACAAACCAACTTCACAACACATCAAACAAGCATACAAGCCGTCCATGGTCTGTGGACGACGGGTGTCGGGTGCTACTAAGCACCGTCTGCATCCTAGTATATATTTGCAACTAGAAACGAAAATTTAAAGTGAGAAGTTCTCACCGACTAGCTAAACCAACGCCACGACTCTTCTTAAGTAGGAAATTTTCGCTGTGCTCTCCTTTTGTGAATTTCGTTGCCCGTAGCTACTACATATATAAAAATCACATTTTTATATTGTTGCTATGTCAGTAAAAATCCTACTTTTATACCGCTACTATATAGATAAAAATTCTATTTTTTACAACGCTACTATATAGATAAAAATTCTATTTTTTACAACGCTACAATATAGATAAAAATTCTATTTTTACAAAGCTACTATATAGATAAAAATTCCATTTTTTTACACCGCTACTATATAGATAAAAATTCTATTTTTACACCAATACTATATATAGAGATTATATTTTTATCACGCTATTCTCTATATAAAAATTATATTTTTATATATATAAAGATCGTATTTTTATATCACGGCTTCATATGTAAAAATCACTCCTTTACAACGCTACTTCCATGATAAAAATTATATTTTTATCTTGCTAGAAATATAATGAAAGTTATATTTTTATTACTCTACGTGAATAAAAATCATATTTTTATATCCCCTACATAATAAAGATCGAATTTTTATTATCTATATAATATAAATATCATATTTTTACTTCGCTACTGAATATATAAAAATCATATTTTTACTTCGCTACTGAATATATAAAAATTATATTTTAAATCCTCTACATCATATGAAAATTATATTTTTAACTTCTACATTATATAAAAATTATGTTTTTAACTTCTACATTATATAAAAATTATACCTTTAACTTCTACATTATATAAAAATTATATTTTTATATAATAAAAAATCACTTTCTGCTTTGATTAAAAATCACTTCTTTTACATGCTACCAGTATAAAAATCATACCTTTATTCACTATACATATAAATAAAAATCCTATTTTTATTGAAAAAAAAAACATTTTTATCTACATATAGGAATTTAAAATAGAAATAAAACTTACATTCATTGTCGGAGTGGCGAAGAAGGCTCGGGGAGAGCTGAAACAGGCCGGGATGTTAATTACACACAATGAAGATGATAAAAATTGGATTTTTATCCAGTGGGGAGCTCACGGTCGGAGGTGGGTGGCGGGGAGGGGCGGCTACGCCTGCCGATGGCCAAGGGGAGGTGCGGTGGTCGGGTGTGGGTCCAGGGGGAGGCGGCGCAACACGTTTAAGTGGAGGGGGGGTTAGGGCTTCCTCTCTGATTCAATCGCTGGGGGAAAAAAGGAGGAGCATGCGGGGAAGAAGAAGGAAAGAGGAAAGAGGGGGGTTGCTTCGGTGGCGACGCGGAAGGCCGTCGCGCTAGGGTGCGAATTTTTTTTGTTCTGAATCGGGTTTAAGGGAGAGAGACAACGGGGGGGGGGGGGGCTATATATCATAAAATATAATTAATTAATTAATTTCAAAAGGCAACTTTTTATTTCGACTTCGAAACGAGACCCACCGACTGTCGTCCATAGCTAATTACCCCCATTCCGAACACAATGGGATATGTATCGCAGGCTGATTCGACTGTTTCGATTAGTTTTCGTCAAAATTAGAATATAACTCTATATTTTGAATTTGAACGCGCATTTCAATTTACCGGGGGCACATACTAACTCGAAAAATTCCAAAAAAATATTTTCTAGCTTCGTATTGACGATACGGTCCTAACAAAACTAGTTTCATCGAATTCTGAGACCGTTTGAAAAATGGCCAATTTCCAGTCGATTAAAATCAACTAAAACTGGTCAAACGCGTTTTCCTTTGCCACGCTCACATATTGATTCGAAAAATTACGAATTTTGGAATCTAGCAATAATTTTACATCACGGATCCAACAAAAGTGGTTTCGTCGAAATCCGAGGTCGTTTGCAAAATTTCCATTTTTAAGGGCCAGAATTCCATAGCGTCTATTCTGAATTTTCAACTGGACATAACTTTTGATCCCCGCTATAAAATTTCAATTTCTCGGATTCATTGGAAAGATATTCTCAAATATATTCAGATATTTTTAGTTTCACTAAAATCCGGTTTGTTTTGCACCCGGTATGTTCAATTGAATTTTGAAATCGAATTATCGAACTACCGCGCCATTTTCAATTCCTTTTATATATATAAATAAATATTTATATTCTAACGATGTCGTATATAAATATATACGTCCTATTCTATTCAAAATAAATTTTCGTCGATATTATTTAAAATAAATCATTTTAAATATCAAAATTCGCTAAAATTGCCAAAATAAAAAATTTAAATTGGCTCAGATTTTTCGGGTTATTACAATCTCCCCCACTTAAAACTTTTCGTCCCCGAAAAGGAACGATGCCGAAAGTTTTTTAACTAATCAACTCAAACCTTTCATTATTTTCTTTACGGCTTAATTCTTCAACTTTTCAGTTTCTAAGAACTTTTCAAATTTTTCAAAAATTTGGCTAACACCCTAAATTTTCGAAAAATTTCGCTATAAGCTCCCCGGCACCGGGGACTTCGGGATATTTCATATAGCCTCCCATGGCCTTCTTCAATCAAAAAGAAAAAGAAAATGCCAAGCGGCTAGCCAATCGACTCATAAAATCATCATCACCCAAACAAAACAGTAAATTATGGTAAACATGTACCTATTTGTCGGGCAAACAATTTTAATCTTCTACTATAGCCTCCTTTCTATGACCTGTCCAATGTAAGTACATGTATATGCAAGCAAATGCGACTAATATCCAATACAATTCAATATTCGGTTTAATTAGGCTTAATGGTTCAAAATTATCAAACAAATAAACAACAACACAACCATCAATCAATTAGTTGATTATCGTTTCAAATTCATAATTTTGATACATATACAGAAAATCATCTTTTTGATGCCAAATCACAACAAATAAACCTATCTAGTTTTGGTTCTCACACAAGTCTAATGGAAATATATAGATATTACACCTTCGTCACTCGAACACACACTCATGATGCTATATAGTCATCAGTAGAATCATCTTCGGCCACTAGAGTATGATTCTATATCTATCCAGCATATTAAAACTTCGAATATACGTTTATGACGTGTATGTGCAAAATCTTTATATACTCGATTGTCCAAATTCAATACAAATAAAATATTCAAATACGAATAAAACGGTTTAAATTTTCAAAACAATATTGTTTTCATTTGAAAAATATACTCTTCACGCTCATTCTCGGATACTACTGATCCCATCTCTAACGAGTCATTCTAATTGGATATTACTAATCCAATATCTGATGAATTCTTTCATTTGGTTCTAGTGTGTCTTGTTCTCGAGCTCTGTAAACCAAAGCTCTGATACCACTCTGTAACGACCCGAACTTCCCGGGTAAGGAAAGCCCGGATTGCCTTGAGAACAACACACATCGGAACAAAAACAGAAGAACATTTCATTGTTATTACAACAATTCCATCAGATACAAGAATATATAGAGTATGAATAAATATTATACAACAGAGAATATCAGAGATTTAAATACAGTACTATAGCGGAAAAATAATACAAAACACAACTGAAAGAGATATACGGATACAAAGCTTTCTGGATATCATTCCAGCTGTAAACCAGGTTCCTGTGAATATAAATCTGCAAAACCAAAACTACTAGCTGCCCGTGTAGAAAATAGGGGCACCTAGAGTTTAGGTTAAAACAATAAACTCCAGGTCAGTCATGTGACTGGTGTGAGAACTAAAACAGTTATTTAAAACTATACTTTAAATGAGAGTAATTCAAGGGACCACGCTGTATAACACGGAACGGGTTTCCTCCCAAGAATACTAGTGCATATAACAAAACAGCGCAACGCTTTTTCGAAAAATGAAACTATTATAAGACCCAGGTCCCATCACACAATGCAACGCAAGCCGAAGGATAGGGTTTTCCCTTATAATAGCCAAACATGCTTGGTACATTCAAAACAAATCATTTGATATTATTATAAGTGTATAGTGTCAAAACAAATTTCAATCATAAATATCAATCCTAGGCGGCATGGGTACCATCTATCATGTCGCCATACTAGGTTATACAAATAAAACCGAATTATCACGTATTGGAAATTGGATTCCATCATGAGTCGAGGCAAGGGGCAAGATCCTCTCCGATTCGAGACACTCTAGCAAATGTCTCAGGACCCCACTATGATCCTTGGATCGTCAGGGTCGGTCCTCTCTTACTTTTGAGGATTAGTTATTCCTGAACACACGTTTCCCGGTCCTAACAAACTTATATTCGAGGCGCCTCGCATTCCAACAACCACACAGGTGAAAAGTATATAAATGTCAGCCAGTTTAAGCATTGACACCACCAGAAGCTAGAAAGAAACGTCGTGCTCTCCCAGCAGTCACTATCCTGTTTTTGACTCCTACCGAGGTGTGAGGCTCGAGAATTCACGTTATACACAAAGATTATGCCACACGGCCTATGCTTTGATCATCAACCACAAGACTTTGCTTTTCAATAGAAGCCTTGATCATCTGCCACTTAGGCGTGCCACACAGGCAATTCACTCCACGCGACTGATGTCCATCGATATACAACCTATGAGCTCATACGTCTCTGAGAAGGGCGTTAAGCAAGAGAATAAATTCTCCACCGCCAAACAGATGTATATTTAATAGAGATCAATCAACACAGAATAAAATCCATTGCCAGACACACAGTCCATTTACAAGTTCATTCTGGGTCTGAACGAAACCGGAGGCACTTTCCTTGCATATCCATCGATCTCTAAGTATGTCTGGACGATCACCAACTGATTCCCTCCTCTTGGGTGTACAGCCCAATCAAGATCATCAGTAATCACCCGAGCGATGTGAAGACTTCCGGTCTTCAACCACCGTCTTCATCTTCGACTTATCGTCGAATCGGTTATTCAGAATTGGTATAAACCCGGCCTTTCCGAATAACCCGCGTATATAATAAACACGTGTTACACAAACACAACATACGCCTCATTCCAATTCAAAATATTCTTTTATTCAATTTTCACATTCTTAGGGAAAGGTTCCCATTAATTTTATCAAAGATAAATTCTTCTAAATTTATTCTTTAATCTTCCTTTGGATATCATTTCAAACCATATTATGGTTTTCCAAACTAGTCGGGATTAGCGAACCACACCGAAGTAATTATTTATTTAATTTCCCAATCCCAACCTATTTATCCCATGGAGAAAACTGATAATACTCCATATCGAACACCACGGTGTTATCGGTAAAATTAATTACCATTTCACGTTCAAATCTAATTAAAGATTCATTAAAACTCCACTTAGTTTTAATTTTCCCAAAAATCAATAACCTGTCTTTAACTGGGTTAAAGAACCAATGTCATCTAAAACACGATTCGCGATAAACCCCAAATCACCTTCTATTGTTAATCGGGTTAAGGAACAGGTGTTATTCAAAACACCACTCACGATAAACCCAAAACCAATTTAAATTCAATTCCAATTAGTATTATTTAATTGGTACACTTCATTAAATCTAAATAGAAAGATTTAACCTTTTTTTCAACTGGGTTTAAGAACAGTGTCAATGAAGACACCATTCATGACAAACCCAAATCACATTTGATATTAAATACAAGGCTCTGAATAGAAAATATATCGGCTTATATTGAATATCAAATTCCACGAACAACAAATATCGTATTGCAAATAACGATATGAATATATCTTTCAAATTTCCACAACCATATCTGTATAATCACAAAATCCAACATCGAAATATTCCGAAGATAATTTCGATTCAAATCCATTCCAATTCACGTATTGGAAATTCTGATTATTTTTAAAACCACTTTCAAATTCAATTTATTTATTTCAAAAATAAATTGATTTTAATTCTAGTTAGAAACTAGTTGAAGCGACCCGAACTTCCCCGGTCTCCGAAGAGAAGAGAAAGAACGAATTGTTTTGAGAACACGAAAAAATAGAACGCAGACGGAAGAACATTTCATTGTTTATTACAACAATTCCATCAGATACAAGAATATACATAATATAAATGAATAAGTATTACACAGAAATATCAGATATTTAAATTACATTTAAATACATAGCAGCGGAAAATAATACAATACACAACTAGAAGAGATATACCGATACAAAGCTTTCCGGATATCATTCCAGCTGTAAATCAGGATCCTGTGAATATAAATCTGCAAAACCAAAACTACTAGCTGCCCGTGTCAAAATAAGGGCACCCAGAGTTTAGGTTAAAACAATAAACTCCAGGTCAGTCATGGGACTGGTGTGAGAAATAAAACAGTTATTTAAAACTTTATATTAAATCAGATATCTCAAGGGACCACGCCGTATAACACGGAACGGGTTTCCTCCCAAGAATACTAGTGCATATAACAAAACAGCGCAATGCTTTTTGGAAAAATGAAGCTATTATAAGACCCAGGTCCTATCACACAATGGAACGCAAGCCGGGGGATAGGGTTTTCCCTTATAATAGCCAAACATGCTTGGTACGTTTAAAACAAATCATTTGATACTATTATAAGTGTATAGTGTCAAAACAATTTCAAATCATAAGTATCAATCCTAGACGGCATGGGTACCATATATCATGTCGCCATACTAGGCTCTACAATCAAAACCGCAAATGTCTCGTATTTGGAAATTGGATTTCCGTCTGTGAACCGAGGCAAAAGATAGTCCTCTACCGATTCGAGACTGTCTAGCCCGAGCCTCAGGAACAGCCGCAACTGCCCCTTGGAGCGACAGGGCTGGTCCGCCGATGTGGGTTAAAATTCCTGAACACTGCGTTTCCCCGCCCTTTGGGGTGTAAGTGAGCCAACGAATGGCTCCATCGGACCCGGATCGTCCGATCAAATTGAGTCGCCTCGTAACACCAACATCCACATAAGTCAAACTCATCAGGGCGTGTAAAACCACTGACGCCACTTCTAGCGAGAAAGAAACGCATGTCCTCCCTGAGGTCCTCTCCCGTTTTTGGTTCACCACCGGGATGTGAAGCTCGCGAATCGACGTTACACAAAGCTACGCCACACAGGCCGTGCTTTGATCATCAACCACAAGACTTTGCTTTTCAACAGAAGCCTCGATCAATTGCCACTTAGGCATGCCACACAGGCAATTCACTCCATGCGATGGATATCCATCAATATATAACCCCTGAGCTCGTACGTCTCAGAGAAGGGCGTTAAGCAAGAGAATAAATTCTCCGCCGCCAAACAGATATATATTTAATAGAAATCAATCACACAGACTGAAATTCAATGTCAGACACACAGTCCATTTACAAGTTCGTTTTGGGTCTGAACGAAACCGGAGGCACCTAGTACCCCGCATATCCATCGATCTCCAAGTATGTCTGGACGATCATTAACTGATTCCCTCCTCTTGGGTGTACGGCCCAATCAAGATCATCAGTAATCACCCAAACGACGTGAAGACCTCCGGTCTTCAACCACCGTCTTCATCTTCGACACCACGTTGAATCAGTTATTCAGAATGGGATAAACCCGGTCTTTCTGAATAACTCGCGTATATAATAAACAAGTGTCACACAAACACAACATACGCCTCATTCCAATTTAGAATATTCTTTTATTCAAATATTCTTATACTTTGGGAAAGGTTCCCATTAATTTTATCAAAGATAAATTCTTTAAGTTTATTCTTTAATCTCCTTTGAATATCAATTCAAACTAGTCGGGATTAGCGAACCACACCGAAGTAATCATTTGTTTTAATTTCCCAATCCCAACCTATTCATCCCATGAAGTAAAACTGGTAATACTTCATATCCAACACCACGGTGTTATCGGTAAATTCAATTACCATTTCACGTTAAAATCTTATTAAAGATTTAACTATCGCCTGGAGTAAAACTGGTGATACCCCATTCTCGATCATTTCAATCTAATTAAAGATTCCTTAACACTCCACTTAGTTTTAATCTTCACAGAAATCAACATCTTGTCTTTAACTGGGTTAAAGAACCAATGTCATTTAAAACACGGCCCATAATAAACCCAAAATCACATTCATTAATTATCGGGTTAAAGAACAAGTGTTATTTAAAACACTTTTCATGATAAACCCAAAAATCAATACCAGTTCAATTCCAATTAAACATCATTTAATTGGTACACTTCATTAAATCTAAATAAAAAGATTTAATCTTTTTCTCAACTGGGCTTAAGAGCAGTGTTAATGAATACACTATTCACGACAAACCCAAATCACATTTGATATTAAATACAAGGCTCTGAATAGAAAATATATCGGTTTATATTCAATATCAAACTCTACGACCAACAAATATCGTATTGGAAATAACGATACATATATATCTTTCAAATTTCCATAACAATATATGTATAATAACGAAATCCAACATCGAAATAATCCAAAGACAATTTCAATTCAAATCCATTCCAATTCAATTATTGGAAATTCCAGTTACTTTTAAAACCCTTTTCAAATTCAATTTATTTATTTAAAAATAAATAGAATTATAATTCTAGTTCATTTCGATAAAAATCTATTTTTATTATCTTTTCAAATGTGGATTTTTTCATCCTAACTCTTTCCAAATCATTTCTTATGATTTTACACAGATTATTACTATTTTTAATAATTTTATCAAGGCCCGTACAGTCGATTTCCATCAATGGCCATCGAACTGCACTTACAGCGACCTTTTTCAAATTTGATTTGGACATAATTCCAAATCCAACCATTAGATTTCAAATTTCTAATATTCGTTAGAAAGCTCTTTTCGATATGAACCTAACGGTTCCGGTTTTAGGATAATCCAACGGTCGGATCTCCCGCAATATCCGTTCGAATTCAATGGTCGAAATTCGCGAACTGCCGCGGCGCGGCGCGTTCTATTCAGGCCATTATATTATATATATATATAATATATATAATATATACTTCGCCGATTTCCTTTTAAAACGTATTTTATAAATCGTTTTAAATTCGTTTTCAAAACGATTTCAACTTCTTTTCAAATTCAAATCAAAATTGAATTTTTCCTTATAAATTCGATTTAAATTCATTTCAAATTGATTTCAATTCAAATTGATTTCTAATTCAATTTCAGTTCGTTTTCAATTCAATTCAATTTCAATTTGAATTCATTTCTATTCAATTTCAATTCGAATTCATTTCTATTCAGTTTCAGTCCGAATTTCAATTCTTTTCAAAATATCAGATTTTGAAATCACTTTCGATATTCATTATAAAATGAATAAAATCGATATAAATATCGTTCACGTCAAAATGGCGTCAATCTAATCAACACGGCTTCATATATTTCTATTTTCAAATATTCTATTTCAAATATTTCCTTTTCAAATATTTCTATTCAAATATTTCTTTTTCGAAACTGGAATGAGGCCCAATCAATTACCATATAATGTTAATTATATGGATTTTCTACAACACTTGTATACAATAACAACGATGAATAATCAACCATCATCCAAAGTGCATTCTACACTATATAAGCATCAAATATAAATATTCGACGCTTATAACAGCCTGTCAATCGATCGATCGACATGCAACTAAACAATTGGGATTAGTGTACGTCAAATATCACCCCAATACCCATGTGGGGTTTCAAACAATCAAACACAGATTTTATTTGTGTAGTTGGGCGATGTGTAAAATTTATCGTCCCAATCAATATCAGTCAAATGTGTGTATATAAACAAATCGTCCGATTTGTTTATTTTTATTTCATTTCATATACACGTTAAAGATTCTATTTTCAACTATAAAATATTTTTAACGATGTAAATTTTTTATTTCGTTTCACATCACATCACACAATCAACTACACATCAAAATCAAACAAACAAGCATACAAGCCGTCCATGGTCTGTGGACGACGGGTGTCGGGTGCTACTAAACACCGTCTGCATCCTAGTATATATTTTAACTAGAAAAATTAAATTAAAAGTGAGAAGTTCTCACCAAAGCTATCCCAACTTCACGACACTTCTATGTAGGGAATCATCACTGCTCTCGCCTTATGTCACTTTCGTTGCCCGTAGCCACTACATACATAAAAATCACATTTTTATATTCATTCCATATGGATAAAAATTCTTTTTTTACATTGCTACTATATAGATAAAAATTCTATTTTTACACCGCTACTATATAGATAAAAATTCTATTTTTACACCGCTACCATATAGATAAAAAATCTATTTTTACACCGGTGTTCATATAATAAAGATTATATTTTTATAACGCTCCTCTCTATATAAAAATCGAATTTTTACTTTGCTATTCAATATATAAAAATCGAATTTTTACTTTGCTATTCAATATATAAAAATCGATTTTTTACTTTGCTATTATATAAAAATCATATTTTTTTTCTTCTGCAACAACTATGAACAAAAATCAAGACTTGTATAAAATAAATTGAAAATCATTGATTAAAGATCTAATCTTCTTCTTACTATTTTTCTTAGCTTAAAAATCCTATTTTCCTTTTAACTTAACTAAAATTTGAAAATAAATTAAAAGAAGTAAATAATAATAATAATAAAAAAAAAAAAAAAAACTTACAGCGTCTTTACCAAATGGAGGGGGGGCCACAACTGGTGGAAGCGGTCGGAGGAGGGTATGGGGGGGCTGCAACGTCGGAGAGAGAAAGATGAAGAAGAAGAAGGAGCAGCAGCGACAGACGTTGGGGAGGGGGGTCGTGTTGTTCGAGCGTGGCGGTTATGGGTTCGTGGAAGAGGAAGAGGAGTCGAGGGGGGTGGACTGATGCGCGGTGCGAGGAGGAGGAAGAAGATGAAGGAGCGGCGGTGGCAGGTGGTGGCGATGGGCGGCGGTGAGGTCAGAACGGGGGGGGGGGGGGCGACGATAGTTTTAGGGTTTTTTCTTCTTTTTTTCTTTTTCAACTGAATCGATTTTGAAAAGGGGGGCCTGGTCAATGTAAGGAGATAAGCGCAAGGGGGGAATATTTTAATTAATTTATATTATTTAATTTGAATTCAAAAAGTTGACTTTCCGTTCGGACCCCAAATCGAACCCACCGACTATCGTCCCTAGCGTTTTACCCCCATTCCGAACACAATGGGATATGTTTCACTGGCCAATTCGATCGTTTCGATCAGTTTTCATCGAATTTACATTTAAATCATTATATTGAATTTTTAAACGCGCATTTCAATTTACTGGGGTCACATACTAACTCGAAAAATTTCCAAAAAATATTTTCTAGCTTCGTATTGACGATACGATCCTAACAAAACTAATTTCGTCGAATTCTGAGACCGTTTGAAAAATGGCCATTTTCCAGTCGATTAAAATCAACTAAAACTGGTCAAACGCGTTTTCCTTTGCCACGCTCACATATTGATTCGAAAAATTATGAAATTTGAAACCTAGCAATAATTTGACATCGCGGATCCAACAAAAGTGGTCTCGTCGAAATCCGAGGTCGTTTGCAAAATTTCCATTTTTAAGGGCCTGAATTCCATAGCGACTATTCAGAATCTTCAACTGGGCATAACTTTTTATCCCCGCTATGAAATTTTGATTTCCCAGATTCCTTGGAAAGATATTCTCAAATAGATCCTATTATTTTTGGTTTCACTAAAATCTGGTTTATTTTGCACCCGGTACATTCATTTGAAGTTTGGAATCGAATTATCGAACTACCGCGCCATTTTCAATTCCTTTTATAATTATAAATAAATATTTATATTCTAACGACGATCTATATAAATATATTCGTTCGAATTCTATTCAAAATAAATTTTTCGTCGTTATTATTTAAAATAATTCATTTTAAACATTCAAAATTCACTAAATTGGCCAAAATAAAATTTTTAAATTGGCTCGGATTTCGGGTTTATTACAATCTCCCCCACTTAAAACTTTTCGTCCCCGAAAATGAACGAAGCCGAAAGTTGTTTTAAATACCAACTCAACTTTCATTATTTTCATTACGGCTTAAGTTCTTCAACTTTTCAGTTTCTAAGAACTTTTCAAATTTTTCAAAAATTTGCCTAACACCCTAAATTTTCGAAATATTTCGCCATAACCTCCCCTGCACCGGGAGCACAGGGAAAATCCCGAAATTTCCATACAGGCCCTCTGATCTCAAAAAGAAAAAGAAAAAGCCAAGCGGCTAGCCAATCGGCTCATAAAATCATCATCACCCAAACAAAACAGTAAATTATGATAAACATGTACCTATTTGTCGGGCAAACAATTTTATTCTTCTGCTCTAGCCTCTTTGCTATAACCTGTTCAATGTAAGTACATGTATATGCAAGCAAATGCGACAAATTTTCAATACAATTCACTATTTGATTCAATTTGTCTAAATGGTTCAAAATTTCAAACAAATAGACAAACAACACAACCATCAATCAATTAGTTGATTAGCATTTCAAACACATAATTTTTCTATATAGTCAAAAATCACATTTTGGATGCCAAATCACAACAATAAGCCCTATCTAATTTTGGTCCTCACATAAGTCAATAGGAAATATATAGAAAGCCCACTTTCGTCAATCAAACATAAATTCTAATGATGGAGCTCCATCATCAAAATCATCTCCGGGCGATTAGAGTGTAATTCTATATCTATCCAGTATATTAAAATTACAAATACACGTGGATCAGACGTATACGCAAAATCTTTATATACTGGACTGTCCAAATCAGTACAAATAAATAATCAAATACGAATAATTGATTTAAATTTTCAAAGTAATTTTTTTTTCAATTTTATTTTTCAAAACAACACTCTTCACACTCGTTCTAGGATACTACTGATCCCATCTCTAACGAGTCATTCTCGTTGGATATAACTAATCCAATCTCTGATGAATTCTTTCGTATGGTTCTAATGTGTCTTGTTCTATGAGCTTTTTAAACCAAAGCTCTGATACCAAATGAAGCGACCCGAACTTCCCCGGTCTCCGAAGAGAAGAGAAAGAACAAATTGTTTTGAGAACACGACAAAATAGAACGCAGACGGAAGAACATTTCATTGTTTATTACAACAATTCCATCAGATACAAGAATATACAGAATATAAATGAATAAATATTACACAGAAATATCAGAGATTTAAATTATATTTAAATACATAGCAGCGGAAAATAATACAATACACAACTAGAAGAGATATACTGATACAAAGCTTTCCGGATATCATTCCAGCTGTAAACCAGGATCATGTGAATATAAATCTACAAAACCAAAACTACTAGCTGCCCGTGTCAAAATAAGGGAACCCAGAGTTTAGGTTAAAACAATAAACTCCAGGTCAGTCATGGGACCGGTGTGAGAACTAAAACTGTTATTTAAAACTTTATTTTAATCAGATATCTCAAGGGACCACGCCGTATAACACGGAACGGGTTTCCTCCTAAGAATACCAGTGCATATAACAAAACAACGCAATGCTTTTTGGAAAAATGAAGCTATTATAAGACCCAGGTCCTATCACACAATGCAACGCAAACCGGGGGATAGGGTTTTCCCTTGTAATAGCCAAACATGCTTGGTACGTTTAAAACAAATCATTTGATACTATTATAAGTGTATAGTGTCAAAACAATTTCAAATTATAAGTATCAATCCTAGACGGCATGGGTACCATATATCATGTCTCCATACTAGGCTCTACAATCAAAACCGCAAATGTCTCGTATTTGGAAATTGGATTTCCATCTATGAACCGAGGCAAAAGATAGTCCTCTACCGATTCGAGACTGTCTAGCCCGAGCCTCAGGAACAGCCGCAACTGCCCCTTGGAGCGACAGGGCCGGTCCACCGATGTGGATTAAAATTCCTGAACACTGCGTTTCCCCGCACTTTGGGGCGTAAGTGAGCAAACGAATGGCTCCATCGGACCCGGATCGTCCGATCAAACTGAGGCGCCTCGTAACACCAACATCCACATAAGTCAAACTCGTCAGGGCATGTAAAACCACTGACGCCACTTCTAGCTAGAAAGAAACGCATGTCCTTCCGGAGGTCCTCTCCCATTTTTGGTTCACCACCGGGATGTGAGGCTCGCGAATCGACGTTACACAAAGCTATGCCACACAGGCCGTGCTTTGATCAACAACCACAAGACTTTGCTTTTCAACAGAAGCCTCAATCAATTGCCACACAGGCATTTCACTCCATGCGATGGATATCCATCAATATATAACCCCTGAGCTCGTACGTCTTAGAGAAGGGCGTTAAGCAAGAGAATAAATTCTCTGCCGCCAAACAGATATATATTTAATAGAAATCAATCACACAGACTGAAATCCAATGTCAGACACACAGTCCATTTACAAGTTCGTTCTGGGTCTGAACGAAACCGGAGGCACCTAGTACCCCGCATATCCATCGATCTCCAAGTATGTCTGGACGATCAATAACTGATTCCCTCCTCTTGGGTGTATGGCCCAATCAAGATCATCAGTAATCACCCAAACGACGTGAAGACCTCCAGTCTTCAACCACCGTCTTCATCTTCGACACCACATCGAATTAGTTATTCAGAATGGGATAAACCCGGTCTTTCTGAATAACTCGCGTATATAATAAACAAGTGTCACACAAACACAGCATACGCCTCATTCCAATTCTGAATATTCTTTTATTCAAATATTCTTATACTTTTGGAAAGGTTCCCATTAATTTTATCAAAGACAAATTCTTTAAGTTTATTCTTTAATCTCCTTTGAATATCAATTCAAATAGTCGGGATTAGCGAACCACACCGAAGTAATCATTTGTTTTAATTTCCCAATCCCAACCTATTCATCCCATGAAGTAAAACTGGTAATACTTCATATCTAACACCACGGTGTTATAGGTAAATTCAATTACCATTTCACGTTCAAATCTAATTAAAGATTTAACTATCGCCTGGAGTAAAACTGGTGATACTCCATTCTCGATCATTTCAATCTAATTAAAGATTCCTTAACACTCCACTTAGTTTTAATCTTCACAGAAATCAACATCTTGTCTTTAACCGGGTTAAAGAACCAATGTCATTTAAAACACGGCCCATAATAAACCCAAAATCACATTCATTAATTATCGGGTTAAAGAATAAGTGTTATTTAAAACACTGTTCACGATAAACCCCAAAATCAATACCAGTTCAATTCCAATTAAATATTATTTAATTGGTACACTTCATTAAATCTAAATAAAAAGATTTAATCTTTTTCTCAACTAGGCTAAAGAGCAGTGTTAATGAAGACACTATTCACGACAAACCCAAATCACATTTGATATTAAATGCAAGGCTCTGAATAGAAAATATATCGGCTTATATTCAATATCAAATTCTACGACCAACAAATATCGTATTGGAAATAACGATACATATATATCTTTCAAATTTCCATAACAATATCTGTATAATCACGAAATCCAACATCGAAATAATCCAAAGACAATTTCGATTCAAATCCATTCCAATTCAATTATTGGAAATTCTGGTTACTTTTAAAACCCTTTTCAAATTCAATTTATTTATTTAAAAATAAATAGAATTATAATTCTAGTTCAAACTAGTTCATTTCGATAAAAATCTATTTTTTTTTATCTTTTCAAATGTGGAGTTTTTCATCCCAACTCTTTCCAAATCATTTCTTATGATTTTACACAAATTATTACTATTTTTAATAATTTTATCAAGGCCCGTACAGTCGATTTCCACCATTGGCCATCGAACTGCACTTACAGCGACCTTTTTAAAATTTGATTTGGACATAATTCCAAATCCAACCGTTAGATTTCAAATTTCTAATATTTGTTAGAAAGCTTTTTTCGATATGAACCCAACGGTTCCGGTTTTAGGAGAATCCGACGGTCGGATCTCCCGCAATATCCGTTCGAAGTCAATGGTCGAAATTTGCGAACTGCCGCGACGCGTTCTATTCAGGCCATTATATTTTATATATATAATATATACTTCGTCGATTTCCTTTTAAAACGTATTTTATAAATCGTTTTAAATTCTTTTTCAAAACGATTTCAACTTCTTTTCAAATTCAAATCAAAATTGAATTTTTCCTTATAAATTCGATTTAAATTCATTTCAAATTGATTTCAATTCAAATTTATTTCTAATTCAATTTCAGTTCGTTTTCAATTCAATTCAATTTCAATTCGAATTCATTTCTATTCAATTTCAATTCGAATTCATTTCTATTCAGTTTCAGTTTGAATTTCAATTCTTTTCAAAATATCAGATTTTGAAATCACTTTCGATATTCATTATAAAATGAATAAAATCGATATAAATATCGTTCACGTCAAAATGGTGTCAATCTAATCAACACGGCTTCATATATTTCTATTTTCAAATATTCTATTTAAAATATTTCCTTTTCAAATATTTCTATTCAAATATTTCTTTTTCGAAACTGGAATGAGGCCCAATCAATTACCATATAATGTTAATTATATGGATTTTCTACAACACATGTATACAATAACAACGATGAATAATAAACCATCATCCAAAGTGCATTCTACACTGTATAAGCATCAAATATAAATATTAGATGCTTATAACAGCCTGTCAATCGATCGATCGACATGCAACTAAACAATCGGGATTAGTGTACGTCAAATATCACCCCAATACCCGTGTGGGGTTTCAAACAATCAAACACAGATTTTATTTGTGCAGTTGGGCGATGTGTAAAATTTATCGTCCCAATCAATATCAGTCAAATGTGTGTATATAAACAAATCGTCCGATTTGTTTATTTTTATTTCATTTCATATACACGTTAAAAATTCTATTTTTAACTATAAAATATTTTTAATGATGTAAATATTTTATTTCGTTTCACATCACATCACACAATCAACTACACATCAAAATCAAACAAACACGCATACAAGCTGTCCACGGTCTGTGGACGACGGGTGTCGGGTGCTACTAAACACCGTCTGCATCCTAGTATATATTTTAACTAGAAAAATTAAATTAAAAGTGAGAAGTTCTCACCAAAGCTATCCCAACTTCACGACACTTCTATGTAGGGAATCATCACTGCTCTCGCCTTTTGTCACTTTCGTTGCCCGTAGCCACTACATATATAAAAATCACATTTTTATATTCACTCCATATGGATAAAAATTCTATTTTTACATCGCTACTATATAGATAAAAATTCTATTTTTACACCGCTACTATATAGATAAAAATTCTATTTTTACACTGCTACTATATAGATAAAAATTCTACTTTTACACCGGTGTTCATATAATAAAGATTATATTTTTATAACGCTCCTCTCTATATAAAAATCGAATTTTTACTTTGCTACTCAATATATAAAAATCGAAATTTTACTTTGCTATTCAATATATAAAGATCGAATTTTTACTTTGCTATTATATAAAAATCATATTTTTTTTCTTCTGCAACAACTATGAACAAAAATCAAGACTTGTGTAAAATAAAATGAAAATCTTTGATTAAAGATCTAATCTTCTTCTTACTATTTTTCTTAGCTTAAAAATCGTATTTTCTTTTTAACTTAACTAAAATTTGAAAATAAATTAAAAGAAGTAAATAATAATAATAATAATAACTTACAATGTCTTTACCAAATGGAGGGGCCCACAACTGGTGGAAGTGGTCGGAGGAGGGTACGGGGGGGGGGGGGGGGGGGGGCTGCAACGCCGGAGCGAGAAAGAGGAAAAAGAAGAAGGAGCGGCAGCGGCAGAAGTTGGGAAGGGGGGTCGCGTTGTTCGAGCTTGGCGGTTATGGGTTCGTGGAAGGGGAAGAGGAGTCGGGGGGTGGAATGATGCGTGGTGCGAGGAGGAGGAAGAAGATGAAGGAGCGGCGGTGACAGGTGGTGGCGATGGGCGGCGGTGAGGTCAAAACGGGGGGGGGGGGGGCGACGATAGTTTTAGTTTTTTTTTTTTCAACTTAATCGGTTTTGAAAAGGGGGGGCTGGTCAATGTAAGGAGATAAGGGCAAGGGGGGAATATTTTAATTAATTTATATTATTTATTTTGAATTCAAAAAGTTGACTTTCCGTTCAGATCCCAAATCGAACCCACCGACTATCGTCCCTAGCGTTTTACCCCCATTCCGAACACAATGGGATATGTTTCACTGGCCAATTCGATCATTTCGATCAGTTTTCATCGAATTTACATTTAAATCATTATATTGAATTTTTAAACACGCATTTCAATTTACTGGGGTCACATACTAACTCGAAAAATTCCCAAAAAATATTTTCTAGCTTCGTATTGACGATACGGTCCTAACAAAACTAATTTCGTCGAATTCTGAGACCGTTTGAAAAATGGCCATTTTCCAGTCGATTAAAATCAACTGAAACTAGTCAAATGCGTTTTCCTTTGCCACGCTCACATATTGATTCGAAAAATTATGAAATTTGAAACCTAGCAATAATTTGACATCGCGGATCCAACAAAAGTGGTCTCGTCGAAATCCAAGGTCGTTTGCAAAATTTCTGTAACACCCCGTATTTCTGTTAACACTAAAATTGCTAATGCAAAAATAATAATAAACATGTAAAGGGGAGATGTATCTAATGTGCATGCAAAAATAATAATAAACGTGTAAAGGGGAGATGTATCTAATGTGCATGCAAAAATAATAATAAACGTGTAAAGGGGAGATGTATCTAATGTACATGCAAAAATAATAATAAACGTGTAAAGGGGAGATGTATCTAATATGCACGTATTTATATGGATTGACAAATAATGGTAAATGTTGATTAAGAAAAGTAATTATGACATAATTTGAAATAGGAGTAATTTACAGCCCTTAAATTGTGAACATAATTGGCTTCTCTTTAGAACGGATGGCTTTGATTAACCCTGGCTTCATCGACGGCTCAAATTAACTTGCAATTCTATATATACACCCTAGGTCTCTAAACTAAAATTCACATAAAAATAAGAACTGGAGCCTCCATGCTGTCGGGAGAAAACTAAGGAGAGCCTCCACTTGAAGAGACGAACAACAAATCAATTCAAAGCTAATCTATTCAACTCATATCAAAGAACAAAGCTTCAACAATGGTTCAAACAATAAATCAGCAACGCCGCAACATTTCTACAACAAAACCAATTCTTAATTCATTAGCCGTGCTATGTAAGTTCTAATTATTTTCACATCTAAATACTTAATTATAATATGGCGATGAAATAAAGTGAAATTGATGTAAGTTTAGTTATATTTGTGGGATGCAAATTAATATTTATGTCATGCCTTGTATTGAAATGAAAATAGAACGATGTTGGTTATGTTATATGTGAAATTTTATAATATTAATTTATGCCTGTGATTTGATTTATCATGATGAATTGGGAATTATGAATGAGCCTATTCATATGTATAGCTTGTTATGACAAGTTGTAGTTTATTATGTTATGCAAGTATTAGGTTGTAAAACCATACCACTTATGTGACCAAATGCTAGATCTATATGTTTAACATGATTTGTATGTACTTGAGATCTCATGTATATATAATTATGTGCTAAAAACCTCTATGCCTACTTGATTATGTTTACACATATGTTCATATGTTCGCACAAATATTGCTAGTCATAAATTGGATCCATGTCACGATCCACTTTAATACATGCCTTATGTCATGATTTTAGATCTAGTTCATGTGATAAAAATTATACATGTCTCGTCATATGCTAGTTATGTCTAATTCATGAGACACTTATTTGGATTTCCCCTTTTTATGCAAGTTGGAACCCATGAATTATGCTAAGTTGCAAGTTTACACCTCTGACATTATAGTATTCATGTTGGTCATTTTGCAAGTTCACCCCTATAATGTTCATGATGGCTATTTTGCAAGTTCACCCCTATAATGTTCATGATGGCTATTTTGCAAGTTCACCCCTATTATATTCATGTTGATTATGTCATCAATGCCAAAATCATAACATGTCATGTTTATGCTAATTTATGCCAATTTGTGTACATAAATTAGGCTCCCCATTATGTTCATATTTATTATGTCATCAATGCCAAAATTATACCATGTCATGTTTATGCTAATTTATGCCAATTTGTGTACATAAATTAGGCTCCCCATTATGTTCATATTTATTATGTCATCAATGCCAAAATTATACCATGTCATGTTTATGCTAATTTATGCCAATTTGTGTACATAAATTAGGCTAAGCTTTTAGCCTAATATGTATACCAAAAACCATGCAAACGTAAATTAGGCTAAGTTGGTTAGCCTAATGTTAGACGGGGTAACGTTGGGTTAAAATGGTAATTTTAGGAAGACTGCCATAAATTAGTAATTAATCACATAAGTAATTGATGGCATAAATGGCGTTAATTATATACCTAAATTAATAAGATTGGTTGGAAATAAATTTGGCAGTAATTTGAATTTGAATAATTTACATAATTAAAATGTAAATTAGAAAATACGAATATGCTTAGCACGAGGTTGGATTTAGTCGTGATGTAAACCTGCCCGGACCCGCCCGGCTGTCCAGTTATCACGACGATACCTATCCAATGTGAGTGGCTAAGCATTGGGCCCAATAAAGACCCGAGGTTAGACTGAGTTGTGGCATAAGACTGCCCAGACCCAACCGGCATACAGGCAGCCACAACAATATCTGTCTAATCTGAGAGGTTGGTGCTCTAATAAGACAATTAGAGCTGAGTTAGGACTGATAGGGTTATGTCAATTTAATAAGTACTTGACCAAATTCAACATGTTAACTAAATTGGTGGGTAGGGTTAGGTTAATCTGGACACTTAACCAATTTAATATGTTGACTAGGGGAGTGGGTAAGGTTAAGCAAATGTTTAACCATTATAACATGATTAACTGAACTAGTGATTGAGGTTAAGTTAATTAGAACACTTAACCATAGAAACATGTTAGTTAGACAAGTGATTGAGGTTAAGTAAGTTAGAAACACTTAACCAATATAACATGAATAACTAGGGTTAAGGCCGCTTAACCAGTATAACAAGATGGGTGACTGGGGTTAGGTTAACAGGAAACACTTAACCGCTGTAACAGATTAGTTAAACAGATGGTGAGGTTAAGTTAACACCAGGAGGCAACACTTAACCAGAGTAACATGATAAGTGGGAGGGTTAAGTTAACTGGAATTTTATAATGACACTTAACCACAACAACCTGAGGAACATGTGGGGTTAAGTTAACAATTAAAAACACTTAACTAATATGATATGAGGAATGGGCGGGTTAAATTAACATGAATAAACAAACACTTAACCATAAAATAAATATGATTGAATCAGTGGAAGGGTTAAGTACATATCAGAGTTGGTGGGTAATATCAGTAAATATAGGCCCACAAACTTAACCGTTAATGAACATGCTTGAATCGGTGGGAGGGTTAAGTACATCACGGGTAGGTGGGTAATATCTGTATATATAGGCCCACAGACTTAACCAATAGGAAACCCTACTAACGGGGACCCATTTCAGCAGTAACCCAATTAGGTATCAATGATACCCTGAACTAGGCAGGGTGGGGCACGATTACTGGGCTGATTGTAAGCGGTCAAAGCGACGGCGGTTGGTGCACAGTGTGGGTTCTAACGGAGTGCGGGCGTGCACACACTCCGGAGCAGACAAGTCAGGGCACTGGGGCATCGGTAGTATATCCTATGCATTCTAGGAATTGTGTGTCGGGCTGCCACTATGGGACTTAATACACCCCATGGTGGGACCAGCATAGGTATCTACAATCGAATAGGGTCGTATGACACACGCGACACAGGTGTACAGATAGGGAGCCGATCGATAGGGTAGTAAGGGTACATCTAACATCTTCATAGCAATTGGTCTGATTGAGGTGGAATCCTCATAATAGATGTATACCTAAAGGCTACCAAAACTGTGGGGATTGGGATCGAGTTGCAATATTAGCATTTGATATAAATGACTAGTTAGGACACTAGTTAGGTGGTGCAGAGCAATTAGATATCATTTTAATGGTGTAGCCTAAGAAACCTTGCGATGTTATTCTTGATAGAAACCATGCGATGTAATACTTGATAGGAATTATGGGATGTTATACTTGATTTATCGTGCCTGTAGCTTACCTTGCCATCATGCTTATGTTTACTTTCAGTTTATTCATGCCATGTTATCTTTACCTATTTTTATGCTGAAAGTCAGTAGGACTTACTCAGTCTTTATGACTGACCCATTTTGTTTCGCCTCTTTTTCTTCCATTTCCCCCCCCCCCCCGCAAGGTTCACAGGGTGGGAATACAGCTTAGTTCAGATCTTACCGAGCCCCAAGGCTCTTTCATGTAAGGCTTGGATTCCTCTTGGCTATGGCTTGCTTTGCTTTATTGGGGAATACTACAGTTTATTTTTATGCTTCTTTGTTTTTGAGCAAGACAGATATTTTAGCTATGTATTTGGGTATTGGAAGTTGATGGGCTTTTATTGTAAACAAATCTACTTAATAAATGATTTGAAGTACTTCTACTTTACTTTCCGCTGTTTTATATATGTCTGTCTTGTAATATTTCTGTTCCAGTACCCATAATGCTCCATTGAAGTTAAGGCATTCCCTTTGTGAGTGACCTTAACGGATGTGGGGTGTTACAATTTCCATTTTTAAGGGCCTGAATTCCATAGCGACTATTCAGAATTTTCAACTGGGCATAACTTTTTATCCCCGCTATGAAATTTTGATTTCCCAGATTCGTTGGAAAGATATTCTCAAATAGATCCTATTATTTTTGGTTTCACTAAAATCCGGTTTATTTTGCACCCGGTACATTCATTTGAAGTTTGAAATCGAATTATCGAACTACCGCGCCATTTTCAATTCCTTTTATAATTATAAATAAATATTTATATTCTAACGCCGATCTATATAAATATATTCTTTCGAATTCTATTCAAAATAAATTTTTCGTCGTTATTATTTAAAATAATTCATTTTAAATATTCAAAATTCACTAAATTGGCCAAAATAAAAATTTTAAATTGGCTCGGATTTCCGGGTTATTACACTAGTTCATTTCGATAAAAATATATTCTTATCCCTTCAAATGTGGAATTTTACATCCCAGTTCTTTCCAATTCAAATATTATGATTTTACCCAAATTGTTAATATTTTTAATAATTTTATTAAGGCCCGTACAGTCGATTTCCATCAACGGCCATCGAACGGCACTTACAGCGACCTTTTACAAATTTGATTTGGACATAATTCCAAATCCAACCGTTAGATTTCAAATTTATAATATTTATTGGAAAGCTCTTTACGATACGAACCCAAAGGTTCTGGATTTAGGAGAATCCGACGGTCGGATTTCCCGTAATGTACATTCGAAGTCAATGGTCGAAATTCACGAACTGCCGCGGCGCGTTCTATTCAGGTCATTATATATATATATATATATTATATTTCATCGATTTCCTTTTTAAAACGTATTTTATAAATCGTTTTAAATTCGTTTTCAAAACCATTTCAAATCTATATTCAATTTCAAATCAAAATTGAATATTTCATATCATTACTATATAAATGATAATATTTTCAAAACGTTATATTTTGAAATCACTACCTTTTATATATTCATTATAAAAACGAATATAATCGATATAAATATCGTTCACGTCAAAATAGTGCAACTCTAATCAACACGGCTTTATTTATTTCAATAAATTAGTTATTCTATTCAACAAATGAATATTTATTCTATTCAACACATGAATCTATATTTCTTTCAACACATGACTAATCTCAACACATGACTATTTTTGTTAAGTAATATATTTTATAAAATTATGGTATCTTTCGTTTGATTTTTAATCAGACTCCAACCGTAAAGTAATGTCCAATCTTAAATATGATAAAGATGTAGATTTTATTGTTAAAATATTTTACTCAACACATGAATAGTTTCAACACATGAATATTCTCAACACATGAGCATCGTCAACACATGACTATATATTATATTCTAATATTCTTTATTTTCCCGATTGGAATGAGGCCCAATCAATTACCATATAATGTTAATTATATGGATTCCACCCAACACATGTATATAATGGCACTGACAAATAATCAATCATCATCCAAAGTGCACTACTCTGTATAAGCATCAAATATAGATATCTAACGCTTATAACAGCCTGTCAATCAATCGATCGACATACAACTAATTATTGGGATTAGTGTATGCCGTATTTTATCCCAATACTCGTATATGGTTTCAAATCAACAAACATAGATTTTTATTTGTGCAGTTGGGCGACGTGTAAAATTTTTCGTCCCAATCAATATCCTCCAAATAGGTGTACATAAACAAACTGTCTGGTTTGTAAATAAATATTTATTTATTCCCATTCACATAAAAAATTATATTTTTAACGATAATCAATTTATTTCAACACACGAGTGTTTATTTTATTCATTTCACATCAACATCACAAACCAACTTCACAACACATCAAACAAGCATACAAGCCGTCCATGGTCTGTGGACGACGGGTGTCGGGTGCTACTAAGCACCGTGTGCATCCTAGTATATGTAACTAGAAAAGAAAATTTAAAATGAGAAGTTCTCACCGACTAGCTAAACAAACGCCACGACTCTTCTTAAGTAGGAAATCTTCGCCGTGCTCTCCTTTTGTCAATTTCGTTGCCCGTAGCTACTACATATATAAAAATCACATTTTTATATTGTTGCTATGACAATAAAAATCCTATTTTTATACCGCTACTATATAGATAAAAATTCTATTTTTTACAATGCTACTATATAGATAAAAAATCTATTTTTTACAACGCTACTATATAGATAAAAATTCTACTTTTACAACACTACTATATAGATAAAAATTCTATTTTTTTACACCGCTACTATATAGATAAAAATTCTACTTTTATACCACTACTATATATAGAGATTATATTTTTATCACGCTATTCTCCGTATAAAAATTATATTTTTATATATATAAAGATCGTATTTTTATATCACGGCTTCATATGTAAAAATCACTCCTTTACAACGCTACTTCCATGATAAAAATTATATTTTTATCTTGCTAGCAATATAATAAAAATTATATTTTTATTACTCTACATGTATAAAAATCATATTTTTATATCTCCTACATGATAAAGATCGAATTTTTATTATCTATATAATATAAATATCATATTTTTACTTCGCTAATGAATATATAAAAATTATATTTTTACTTCGCTACTGAATATATAAAAATCATTTTTACTTCGCTACTGAATATATAAAAATTATTTTTTTAATCTTCTACATCATATGAAAATTATATTTTTAACTTCTACATTATATAAAAATTATATTTTTAACTTCTACATTATATAAAAATTATATCTTTAACTTCTACATTATATAAAAATTATATTTTTATATAATAAAAAATCACTTTATGCTTTGATTAAAAATCACTTCTTTTACATGTTACCAGTATAAAAATCATACCTTTATTCACTGTACATATAAATAAAAATCCTATTTTTATTGGAAAAAAACACATTTTTATCTACATATAGGAATTAAAAATAGAAACAAAACTTACATTCGCTGTCGGAGTGGCGGTGAAGTCTCGGGGAGAGCTGAAACAGGCCGGGATGTTAATTACATGCAATGAAGACGATAAAAATCGGATTTTTATCCAGTGGGGGACTCACGGTCGGAGGTGGGTGGCGGGGAGGGGCAGCTACGCCTGCTGATGGCCAAGGGGATGTGCGGTGGTCGGGTGTGGGTCCACGGGGAGGCGGCGCAACACGTTTAAATGGAGGGGGGGCTAGGGCTTCCTCTCTGATTCGATCGCTGGGGGGAAAAAGGAGGAGCAGGCGAGGAAGAAGGAGGAGAGAGGGAGGGGGTCGCTTCGGTGGCGGCGCGGAAGGCCGTCGCGCTAGGGCGTGATGTTTTTTTCTTCTTTTTATTCTGAATCGGGTTTAGGGGAGAGAGACAACGGGGGGGCTATATATTATAATATATATTTAATTAATTCCAAAAAGCAACTTTTTATTTCGACTTCGAAACGAGACCCACCGACTGTCGTCCATAGCTAATTACCCCCATTTCGAACACAATGGGATATGTATCGCAGGCTGATTCAACTGTTTCGATCAGTTTTCGTCAAAATCAAAATATAACTCTATATATTGAATTTGAACGCGCATTTCAATTTACTGGGGCCACATACTAACTCGAAAAATTCCAAAAAATATTTTCTAGCTTCGTATTGACGATACGGTCCTAACAAAACTAGTTTCGTCGAATTCTGAGACTGTTTGAAAAATGGCCAATTTTCAGTCGATTAAAATCAACTAAAACTGGTCAAACGCGTTTTCCTTTGCCACGCTCACATATTGATTTGAAAATTTTTGAACTTTGGAATCTAGAAATAATTTAACATCACGGATCCAACAAAAGTGGTTTCGTCGAAATCCGAGGTCGTTTGGAAATTTTCCATTTTTAAGGGCCAGAATTCCATAGCGACTATTCTGAATTTTCAACTGGACATATCTTTTGATCCCCGCTATGAAATTTCAATTTCTTGGATTCGTTGGAAAGATATTCTCAAATAGATTCAGATATTTTTGGTTTCACTAAAATCCGGTTTGTTTTGCACCCGGTATGTTCAATTGAATTTTGAAATCGAATTATCGAACTACCGCGCCATTTTCAATTCCTTTTATATATATAAATAAATATTTATATTCTAACGACGACGTATATAAATATATACGTCCAATTCTATTCAAAATAAATTTTCGTCGATATTACTTAAAATAAATCATTTTAAATATCATAATTCGCTAAAATTACCAAAATAAAAATTTTAAATTGGCTCAGATTTTCCGGGTTATTACAACTGGACCTCATCTTCATGCTATGAAGGCATATCGAGTCTCCAATGCTACGCCACGTAGGTGCCAAATATCTGAGTTCTTAACGGAATTCGGTCGAGGGCTTTACTATATCCGTCAAGAATGGCCTCAGGATGGCCAAACACAAATGGCTTCATTAGGCCCAAACTACAGATATTTAAGTTTGGTTTGTCTCTACTTTGGCTCTTCAAGGCACCACCAACCTACCCCCTAATGAAAAACTATTCAAAAAGCTAAGTGAATGCTCCTAAGAACCAATCTAAACAAACGTGTGGTCCCTTCATCCAATGGTCCGATAGTGAAGATCATTGGCTTGTTGGGTATAGCTCCAGTCTTTCCCGTACACGCTCTGACTAACGATGACAGTTGCCCGACGACCTGCTATCCTTTGTTGGGTCTTGACCACAAAACCTCCATGCCTACGAGTTTAGGCAGCAGTCGAACCATCCTATAAATCATCTGAATCAGTCTTTAGGCTGCAATACAACTGTGGGTGTAACAAATGCAGACAAGGCATACTCACTAAATGGTACCGTACAGACCATGGCTCTAAGGGTACAGCCCAAAGCCTACCACAAAGGACCATCATAGTATCCTCACGTCTCGTAGAAGTCTCGCACTTCCCTCCAGTCCCATTGAATAAGTTGGATATGCTCCCACCATGTCACCCGACACCTTAGATGATCTACCCCGTTGGGCTCTTAATCCTTACGAACTCGACCAAATGCATATCGTTATTTTATTAGACCCTATGTCTAATTTATTCTTATGTGTTTTTCTCACTTTTTTTTTCTGATTTACAATATTCATTAATCTATTCAATTGAATATTATCTATTTATAAATCAAGTTTGCTGATTACCAGATAATATTGCCTAATTACAAGGCCACCCTATAATATCTTAAGACTTATTAAACTTAGTTTACAATTTCATGTTTAATTTATAATAACCGTTGTTCCTTACTTTTCACTTTCCAAATTATAACCTTTATGTTATAATCATTCTTTCATATTATTGTCCTTGAACGATGCTTATTATATTTCAATTATAAGTTGACACTAAGCCTTTTTCTTTTTGTAACATCTGTTAGTTATGTTACTTTTCTTTTTCCATCTTTAACATTTACTCTTCTAAGAAGTTAGGCATATTCCAAATTGATTTGTTACCAAAACTGTAATAAAATCTATTTCCACAATTTTAGGTAATTAATATAATAGAGACCCATAATTGCAATTCCTTTTCTTATTTTTTAGGTTTTCAAATTAGTACGCAATACGGTTATCTTCCTATTACACACTAATCTTCATTTACTCATTATGTCTGTAATCATGTTTTCCAATTTTCTTGGTTTACCCTGAACTATGCAAATATGTTCCTTCTTCTTTCCTAACCAATTAACCTACGCTACTACAAACTTTCAAATATATCAATTACTGTCTCTAACTTGTTTTCTTCTTTTTGCTTTGCATAGTTAGAGTAAAGTTCTACGTTATTTGGTTTACATCTTTTTTTATAATTTTCTATACTATTTCCATTTAAATCCAAAATGTGATTTCTTACAAATAATATGTAAATTCACAAATCTTTTCATTTATTACAACACTGATACAATATGTTCTTTTAGCCTCAATCACTGATTTTTTTCCTTTTTGCTCATAATTTCAATTTATTTGTACATAACTGCAATTCAATAATTTTGCGCCTATCCATAATTAAATTATTCAATTTTCGCATAACCACAATTTTGTTCAATTTTCACGCATAACTAAAATTTGACATAAACGGTATATTCTAACGTAAAAGAGAGGAAAGAAGAAGATGAATATATTGTAAATTTCAACAGGAATCGAACGATACAAAAATGCTATTATTGAAAAATATAATTTAATCTACTCACCTGACTGCTTCCTAATTCTGGAATCTCATTCAGAACTGTCACTCATGCTCTTCCTAATCGAATCTATTACTGAAATAACCAAGGATACAAATCCGACGCTAGAAGAATGAAAAGAATCCAAATAATTTAGATTAACAGAGTTTACCTAACGGAGACAAGAAACCTGAGCACCTATAGATTAGATTTATATTCTTTGTCTCCAAATCTTGAATCAGATACCTAAAACTAATATATTCTTATTTTGGAAGAATTTAGAGTAGAAAAGAATTGGCAGAGATTTGGTGCCCTCTCAGAAAATATGAGTTGGAGACCAGGCCCTGCTAACTTATTTATATGTGCTCAGAAAAATCAGGTTCATTGGATTCATAAATATTATATTTGAGTCAATAAAACACTTCATCTTCGCCCAAAATAGGTCGAGTCATGTTCCAGGTGGGTCGACCCCTGGATCGACCCATTTGTGAAGTGTGTCGACCCCTAGGTCGTCCCACTTCAGACATGGATTGACCCATGTATACGATTTAAAATCGTATAATTCGAGTCTACTACATGATTTTGGGTTGTGATTTAGACGTTGTTTTTAACGTTATTCTCTTGCATAATTCCTTCTTCCTATAATAATACCTTCGATTTATAACGCCCGTTTTAGATTTCAAATTCAAACTTGTGCATAAAACTTTATAAACATTTATCCGTTAATAACTTCGCTTGCTTAATGTGTTAAGTTTATTTCTTTCTCATGCATATTTTCTTCCTTATCTTTATAATTTTAATGTTCTAATTTAATTCTTTCTAATTATCTAGCGTTATCCATATCAAATTTCAAATGTGAAATAAATATGCGCATATTATTTTTTCCATTTTAATTTCTGCGTGTATATTCCCTTTTTAATTCAGGGAATGTTATATTTAACGTTTATTTCCATTATGTTACACACCATTTTTAACACGCATTAATTCCATTTAAAATGTGCATATTAATGAATTAATATATGCATATCTAGTCTAAATTAAAACCCTATTTAATTAAAGTTATTTAAAGCTCCTTTTTTATTGCATAATTTTGTACCATTTATGACATGCATTTATATTGTGCATTCCTTCTGCAATTTATATCTAAATATTATTTCTTTGTTAATGTCAATTATGACATGCGTTATTAATTAATAGGAATGTTTTAATTTTTATGTTAATTACTTCCTCTTTCTGACTGTCCATTTATTTCAATTTCAAACGACTATTTTCTAGTAACTTATGTACATATATAATTTAAAAATATAAATTATATTTGCACACATTTACATACAAATATTTTCTGACGCTAAACTTCGTACATTCCTAAATTTTTCGTACGAACTCCGTTCGGAACATACTATATATGTAACATCAAAGTTTGCTAGTTCCTTTTAAACTGAATTATATGATCAATTTATGGTAGTGTAGCACCCCACACTTTTTTATGCCCAAATTTCGATAAAAAATCGAAACTCGAACACATTCACACATGGAGCGTGCAAATCTGGTACCTGCAAATAAAATGAGCATGAGTATAATGAGAGTACGATAAAATAACTCACACCGAAAACAAAATAGGATAGATTAGTATCAACTTGGGTAACTACCCTACAAGAGTGAGTCAACATGTCAATATCAAGCATGAGAGAGAACGAAAACCAAACTCAAACACCTGTGAGAACCCGACCTTCTCAAGGAAACCTAGGAGATTGTAATGAGGAGGGGTTAGAACAACAAATTCTAGTGAATAGGAAGAGTACAACCCAGTTTACAATACACAGATGTATCCTGTTTGGTTCAACCAAAGAGATGTGCCTACCAAGGTTAGTAATCCTTATCTAACCTTGTAAACATTGACGCACGATTCTAACTACCATACCCAAGGTAGCATTCCCAATAATAATGATACCGAGATAGAACGTTTATGCATATATTTATGAAGCCTTTAAACCATCAATTTAACTAATTACTGAACTAAGAGGTGAGGCTCTTAAATATTCGCTAATAATATGGAGGTTAGTTATTTATACATACATACATATATATATATATATATATATATATATATATATATATATATATACACAGTGCCACTTAAGACCTCACTATCAAATTATAGCTAAGTGCAGATCCTCTTAATCACTTAAGACCTTACGTGGACCTATTGGTCACTTAATGCCTCTCGATGATTTACTCAACGCTAATATGAACTAGAGAACATTAGTTACAGGTGCTACTAATTAAGGCTTCTTTCATTCACGCATATAAACCCATGCCCCATATAAGGCAACTTAGTCGAGAGATAGTAAGCAAGCGCTTAAGACCACTTAGTTAGATAGACGTAGCATGCCATTTAAGACCCTCCTGTGGTGGACCCCCCTTGTTACTATCTAGCTAGCCTTATTGGATAATCTCCTAGTCGCTTAATACTTCCCGTAGGATATGTAGCCCTAAGGCAATACCATACCGGACATTTTAAGACCTATTCCCAGGTGGACTCCTCAACCTAAGCCACTTAAGACCCAAAGAAGTGGACTATTCATGATATTATCGAGCTCGTACTCAATTATCCTTTAATGCTTTTATTTATGGGAGGTGGGCTACACGATCACTTAATACCTTTTTATAGGTGGATCTAACCGCTTAAGACCTTATTCCCAGAGCAAACCACATTAATGAGTTATTCCCGTTCAGTTTCTCTTTATGGAAATATTTCCACGTATGCAAACTAACTATTGTCACGGGTTCCTATGGTTAATGATATCTCACATCAATTGGACATATATTCAACTGTTGGAAAGTGCAGATGTAACAACCCGTGTTTTTATAACGTGTAATAACCATAAATCAAGGCAGAATTAATTTTTAAAATAAGAATCATGGGAAACGGGTTACGCCATTGCGTTTGTCTTGAAATTCTTCTTGGATACGAGTCCGAGCTTTCGAAAATCGGAGTCTGTATGACCAAGTTATGACCTTTTGAAGTTTTCGGGAGTTTTCAAGTTAAAACCAGCTCAGTTCGAATTCAAAATTCGAAATTCAAACCTCAGAATGGACTGGGCGGGAAAATTTCCGCCCAGGACTAGGTCGACCTGGGGGTCGACTATGTAGTCGACCTACCCAGGACCAGGTCGACCATAGTGTCGACCTGGGGGTCGACCTGGTGCCCGAGCCCATTTCTGAAGTTGGATTCACTTTGACGTATTTGGCCTCGTTTCTGTCCACATTCGTTGGCCTGACCTTATAAATACATCCCCTAACACCAGTCTCTCTACACTAAATTCCTTCTGACTTTATGCTGCTCTAATTCTGGTTGAAAAGTTTTAGAGAGGGGCTGCTTCTTCTACGTTGAGACTGCGTTAAGGGAATTGCTGATTTGGGGATTTCTATTAGGACTTGACTAAGCATATAAAGATTCAACATCGACTCTCTTTTTCTAATTCTCGAACCACGATCTGTAAGCCCCAGTTATTTTTAGATTTAAACTGTAAATGTAATATGAATATGATGTAAATTGAAATTGGACCTATGTATGATGACTGTTTTACATCCATTCTTGTTCATCTTGGATCTTGACTCTTGTATATTACTATGACATTGATTTGGGGTCAATTCATGTTGTAAATCAAAAAGAGAAACCCCTCTTATTATCATGTTGAATCTACTGTTAGTCACATGTTTATGACTATCACCTTATGTCAATCGTTAACATGATTATACTATCACCTTTTGACAGTCGTTACCATGACTATACTATCACCTTATGACAGTCGTTACCATGACTATAATATCACCTTATGACAACTATTATCTTGACTAGTACCTTATTTGGCTAGAATTGGAATCCTTATGTTTGAGGCCAATATTCCATATACCAGTAACGTTTTAATCTTTTATTTCAAGTCATACTATGCTATGCTAGTAATCACTTTTGCCACCTTATACCCGTTCCTTTTATGTTATTCTCTAATTAGATTTATTTGTATCGATTCGAGCTTACGTGCGATGGGAATACGATTTGGGTAGACTAGGTAAAACGTGAATTAGCTTTAAGCTTAAACAAGAACGTTGTTATGACTTGAACCTGAATATGGACATGAACTTGACATGATTTGACATGAAACATGACCTGAAAAACTTGACATGAATCTAGACATGAAAACTTGAATATGGGCATGACAATTAGATAAACTTGAAAATGGCCAACTCGAGGTTGGGTTGAGTTTGCAGTGTAAATCTGCCCGGAACCGCCCGGCAAATCCAGTGGCTGCAAACAATAGGATCCAATGTGGGTAGTTGGTCATATCGCACGTAAAAACCCGAGGTTAGACTATGTTGTCGTGTAAATCTGCCCGGAACCGCCCGGCAAATCCAGTAACCACAACAGTTAGTCTAATGTGAGAGGTTGGCGTGCACTAATGAATTAATGCCACATGATAGGGTTAAGTCATGAACCACTTGAATATACTTAACCAACTTGACACGATGATTTGACAGGGTTAAGTCATGAATTGGTTGAACACATTAACCAACTTGATACATGATCTGGATAAGGTTAAGTCACGAATTTGAATGACAACACTTAACCCATTAGAAACCCTAGTTACACGGTCCTTTTCAGCAGTAACCCACTTAGATGTATCACGATACCCTAGGACTAGGCAGGGTGGGGCACGATTACTGGGCTGATTGTAAGCGACCAGAATGACGGCTGAGTAGGTGCGCCATTGTAGGTTCAGGCGGACTATGGTCGTGCACGTAGTCCGGAGTTGAAAAAGAAGGCATTGAGCACCCATAGATTTACACTGTGCGTGCTTGATTCGTGTCGGTGATTGGCACCATAGGACTTGATACACCCTATGGTGGACCTATCACAGGTAACTACATTTCAGGATAGGGCCGTATGACACAGACACATGACGAGCTAGGACTTGTAGGGAGCCGATTGATTAGTAGATCGTACCGTAGGACCCCGTAATGGGTCACTTCATGATACTGGGCCAAGGGATCATTTCATGGTTAATACTTAACATGGGTTAGAACACTAGTATAGATGGTGCAGCGAACCTTGAACATGCGATGCTAGACTTGACTTATCTTGTTATCTTAATTATCCTACCAGTTCTGTTATCATCCTTATGTTTAATTCCAGTTTTCACATATCATGTTACCATTACTAGTTTTCATGCTGAAGGTCACTAGGGCTTACCAGTCTTTATGACTGACCCTTTTTCTTTCGCCTCGTTTTCTTTCGTTTCCCCTCCCCCCAGGTTCTCAGGGTGGAAACACTAGCTCTTAGCTTGGATTTGGCTTGCTTTCTGACAGCTCATGTACGGTTTGGTCTTGAGCTATGCTATGGCTGCTTCTGCTATTTATGGGGAATATTTTACTTTTGGTTATCTTAAGTTTATGCTTCTTTGAAACTTGATGTAATGGAATAATTTGTATCTTGGATATATGAGGTTTTTGACTCTTTCTTGAAAAGTAATAAAAAGTTGGTTTTTAATTTCTACCGCTGCTTTATTTATGTTCTGCCTTGTGATATCTCTGTGCATGTTTACCTAGATAATACTCCACCAAAACTAGTGCATTCCCTTTGTGAGTGACCCTAGCGGAGGTGGGGTGTTACATTTGGTATCAGAGCAGAAGGTTACCAGGCTGGGCAAAAAGTTTTTTTTTAAAAAAAAAACCTTCTGAAACTATTTTCAAAAACCATTTATAAAGAAGCATTTTTCAAGAAAAGTTTTATGTTTAGAAAGGCTATTCCCCAAAAGCCATTAGCACTACCCTTTAATTCCTCGTTTGAATCTTTTCGTTTTTCAGCATGGCTGATCTTAACCTTCCTGAGGGAATACCCGTGCCTGGATGGTTCCGAAGGTATTTGGAAGCCAGGGCCAACGACGTGGGCACAGCAGACATCCCTACTCCTCCTCCCCCAGTGGCCGCGGTTCCTCCTCCTCCTGGTACCGCCTTTGCCAAAATACGCAAAGACTTTAAAGCAATGGGTGGCAAGAACTTCGTTGGAACTGAAACCTTTGTTGAGGCACGAAACTGGCTAAAGGAGACTGAAGACTTGTTCATTCTCTTTGATATGGAGGACCAAAGGAAAGTTCAGTTGGCAACATTGTTGTTGAAAGAGGAAGCTGCATTTTGGTGGGAAGTCACCAACGCTACCAGGCCAGTTGAGACTTGGGCAGACTTTAGAGAGAGGTTTGGGCTTAAATTCTTATCGTCAGCAGAGGAGAACCTTCAGATGGAGAGGTTCCTAGCACTCAAGAAAGGGGATATGTCTGTGAGGGAGTACATGAATAAGTTTAATCAGCTTGCTCGGTTCGGTTTGGATTTGGTCAACACAGCCCAGAAAAAGGCTGTACGCTTTGCTCGAGGATTGAACGAGCCACTACACAGCCTGGCCCTAACTCATATACCCATGGGGGCGACCTTTGAAAGCTTGGTGGATATGGCTCTACTTCATGAGGAAGAAAAGAATAGCAAGAAGGAGGTTAAGCCTAACGAGACTCAGAATAAGAAAGCTGACTTCAAGAAGGGGAACAACAAGAATAATAAGAATAAAAAGGGCAACAACAAATCACGTGAGACGAGGAAGTGAAACTTCTGTGGTATTACTGGACATCTAGCTAAAGACTGTAGAAAGAAGAAGAGGAAGTTGGGTGAATGCTTTCATTGTGAAGATACTGGACACATCAGCAAGGACTGCCCTAAGAAGCAAGGGCAGGGGCAAGGGCAGACCCAACGAGCAGGACTTTCTGGAGGGCAATTGCATGCTCTCAACACCACTCCAGCTCTTGACCAAGGTAGTAATATTTCCGTAGAAAGCCTTGTTTACATTTATGACTTTCCTGTTCGAACCTTATTTGACTCTGGCGCATCGCATACTTTTATTTCCTCTGATATTGTTGAAAATCTGCACCTAAGTACTAGTCTGGTTGAGGATCCCGTTATAGTTTCAAATTCAATTGGGGGCTCCGCCCATTTATTTATGATGTGTGTGGTTGAGGATCTCTATTTTAAGCGTAGAATTCACGTGTAATGCTTGTGTTCTCGGATTCATGGGATACGGTTTGATCCTAGGGATGGATTGGCTGTCCGACTATGGAGCCATTCTTGATTGTGAACGAAGGGTAGTGAGGCTCATGACTCGCCTTGGCAATACCTTTGAAATTTCTTGTAACCCGAAGGGTCCGGTCATGTTGTGTTATCTTGAATCCTTTGACTCGTCCGACGATAATTTGCCATCTGTAAGAGTGGTCCGAGAATATCCAGATGTCTTTGATGAAGTGAGGGGATTACCTCCTAAACGCGAGATAGAGTTCCGAATTTATCTTGTTGATAATGCCAAGCCAGTTTCATTGCCTGTTAGGCACATGGCCCCGCGAGAAAGAAGAGAGCTCAGTAAACAAATTAACAAGTTGGTTGAGAAAAATTTCATAAGACGAAGCATTTCTAAATGGGGTGCTCTAATGGTATTCGCTACTAAGGCGGATGGATCGCTTCGTCTGTGCGTAGATTATCGTGAGTTAAACAAGCTGACAAAGAAGAATAGGCACCCACTACCAAGAATCGACGATTTGTTTAACAAGCTTGTAGGAGCATCTGTTTTCTCTCAACTCGGTCTAGCCACAGGATTCCATCAGCTTAGAGTGGCTGAGGACAACATTGACAAAACTGCGTTTAGGACTCCAGACGGGTTCTTCGAATGGCTCGTCATGCCGTTTGGGTTAACAAATGCACCCGCGTACTTTGTAGACTTGATGAGTAGGGTCGAGAGTTCCTTAACAAGTTTGTGGTAGTTTTCATGGATGATATTTTGATCTTCTCAAAAGATGAAGAAGAGCATGCTAGACATCTCAAGGAAGTCATGGAAACGCTTAGAGCACACCAGTTAAAGGCTAAGTTCTCTAAATGCCATTTTTGGAGGAAGGAAGTTCGGTTCCTTGGACATGTAGTTTCTAAGCAAGGCATAGCCATGGACCCCGCAAAGGTAGTTGTGGTACATGACTGGAAAATTCCTAAGAATGCAATGGAGGTGAGGAGATTTCCCGGTTTGGCGGGCTACTACAGAAAGTTCATTAAGGACTTCGCTAATATTTCAGCCCCTCTTACTAAGTTAACAAAGAAGAACCTAGCTTTTGCATGGGGCGTAGAGTGTGACGCTGCTTTTCAGAGATTTAAGAGATCCCTCACCACAGCTCCAGTTTTGGCATTACCCGATGGAGGTAAGATGTTTACCGTGTACACAGATGCGTGCGGCACGGGATTAGGCGCCGTCCTAATGCAAGAAGGAAGAATAATATGCTACGGGGGCAGACAACTTAAAGTTCATGAGAAAAACTATCCCACGCATGACTTGGAGTTGCCCGTGATTGTTTTTGCACTTAAAGCTTGGCGCCATTATCTTCTAGGGGAGAGATTCGAGCTGTATACCGACCACAAATCGCTTAAGTACCTCTTCTCACAGAAAGATTTGAATCTGAGACAACAGCGGTGGATGGAGTTCTTGGCATCATATGATTTTGATATAGCTTATACCCCTGGCAAGGGTAATGTGGTGGCGGACGCGCTAAGTAGAAAGAGGTTGACTTTGAGCCCCTTGTTTGTTGAAAGGAAAAGCCTTGAGTTTATAGCAACCTTTGATTTTACACCTGCTATTGAGTCGTTGATTGTTACGTTAGCATCTCTTGAGTTAAGACCTACACTTCTAGATCAAGTAGGGACTTCACAGAAGGAAGACCTACAGATAGTCGAAACCATGAACAAGCTGATTAGTGGTGAGACGTCAAGTCACCTCAGTAGGTATGCCATAGATGACTATACATCCTGGAGGGGATAAGATGTACAGGGATATGAAACACATTTTCTTTTGGACTGGAATGAAAAAGGATGTGGTAGAGTTCGTTTCGAAGTGCATGGTGTGCCAACAAGTAAAGGCCAAGTCGAAGAAGCCTGGTGGGCTACTACATCCCTTGGAAGTTCCATAATGGAAATGGGAGAGTATCTCGATGGATTTCGTGGATGGACTGCCTAGGTCAAGGAAGGGAAATACTAGCATATGGGTCATAGTTGATATACTCACGAAAAGTGCTCACTTCATTCCAGTGAAAAGCAAGAGGACCGCATCAGGGCTAGCATCAATTTACCTTCGAGAGATAGTATGGTTGCATGGAGTTCCTTCTAGTATAGTTAGTGATCATGACCCATTTTCACTAGCCAGTTTTGGAATAGTCTGCAAGAAGCAATGGGAACACGACTGAATTTAAGCACGGCCTATCACCCACAAATGGATGGACAAACCGAAAGGGTAAATAGGGTACTAGAAGATCTCCTGAGGCTATGCATTCTTGACTTTGGTGGTACTTGGGAAGACCATCTTCCTCTCGTGGAGTTTGCATATAATAACAGTTACCAAGCTAGCATCGGAATGGCACCATTCGAAGCCCTGTATGGAAGACCGTGCAAGTTGCCAACTTGTTGGTGGGAGACGACAGACAGGCTTATACTTGGCCCTGATATGATAAGAAACACTTCTGAGAAGATTGAGTTGATACGGAGACGGATGAAAACGACCCAAGATAGACAAAAATCCTATGCGGACCAGAGAAGGACAGACCTAGAATTCGAAGTCGGAGATATGGGCTTTATAAAGGTTTCTCCGTTACGCAATGTAGTTCGTTTTGGGGCAGTTGGAAAGCTAGCACCAAGGTTCGTAGGACCGTTCCCTGCCATTGAGAGGATTGGACGGATGGCTTACAAGGTAGACTTACCGGAGAAGTTATCTGGAGTACACAATGTCTTTCACGTCTCGCATCTCCGGAAGTGCTTGCATGAGTCAGCCGAAGTGGTTCAGCCAAGCATCCTTGAAGACGTAGAGGTAGAAAAAGAAGCAACATTGAGACGAGTTCCAATTCGTATCTTAGGAACGGAGATTAAGAAGCTAAGGAATCGAGAAGTCAAGCTAGTCAAGGTGCAGTGGAGTGAAGCCCAAGAAGACGCAACTTGGGAAACCGAAGAGAAGAAACGCGCGCTTTACCCATTTCTTTTCGAGGGTACATTCTCAACCCACTTTTTCCTATAAACTTGGAAACCTTTTCGTATCATGCTTCTAATATCTACGTTTGTCTTGTTATCTTCTCGATCTTATCTTGAGAACCTTAGGTAGAACCATATGGATGTAAACATGTGATTGAAACATGTTATGGTTGATGTTTGCAAATGGTTGCAAGTGGCTGCAAGTGGTTGCTAGTGGATGCATGACACACATTAGGCACTAGATCGGCTCAGTCACATTTTCATGTTGCATATGCATGAGTGCTTATACTTGTACATGGATGGAACTTGTTATGCTATCACTTGGATGTTGCATATGGATGAATGTTTGTACACTCATGTAGAGGTTATGAACTATGCTAGGAATTTGCATACATGTTGGATTCATGACACTAACATATTTTGCATTAAGGAGGTTTACTGAATCAGTAACCGCCTGATCTTTTGCATTAGATAAGTACATATACACACACTTTCTGCATATGTTCATACAGCACTAGAAATCTTTTAAGGACAATGGTTGCCTGTGGATGATGCTTTGAGTAGATGGATGATGGATGGTAGGACACATCCTCCCTAATTTAGAGATTTCGGGGACGAAATCCTTTAAGGGGGAGAATGTAACAACCCGTGTTTTTATAACGTGTAATAACCATAAATCAAGGCAGAATTAATTTTTAAAATAAGAATCAAGGGAAATGGGTTACGCCATTGCGTTCGTCTCGAAATTCTGTTTGGAAACGAGTCCGAGTTTTCGAAAATCGGAGTCCGTATGACCAAGTTATGACCTTTCGAAGTTTTCAGGAGTTTTCAAGTTCAAAACAGCTCAATTCGAATTCAAAATTCGAAATTCAAACCTCAGAATGGACTGGGCGGGAAAATTCCCGCCCAAAACCAGGTCGACCTGGGGGTCGACTATGTAGTCGACCTACCCAAGACCAGGTCGACCATAGTGTCGACCTGGGGGTCGACCTGGTGCCCGAGCCCATTTCTGAAGCTGGATTCACTTTGATGTATTTGGCCTCGTTTCTGTCCACATTCGTTGACCTGGCCCTATAAATACAGCTCCTAACACTAGTCTCTCTACACAAAATTCCTTCTGACTTTATGCTGCTCTAATTCTGGTTGAAAAGTTTGAGAGAAGGGCTGCTTCTTCTACGTTGAAACTGCGTTAAAGGAATTGCTGATTTGGGGATTTCTATTAGGACTTGACTAAGCATATAAAGATTCAACATCAACTCTCTTTTTCTATTTCTCGAACCACGATCTGTTAGCCCCAGTTATTTTTAGATTTAAACCGTAAATGTAATATGAATATGATGTAAATTGAAATTGGACTTATGTATAATGACTGTTTTACATCCATTCTTGTTCATCTTTGTAACAACCCGTAAAATCTGGGCCAGTTTAAAATTTTTATTTTGGCCATTTTAGCGAATTTTGATTATTTAAAATGAATTATTTTAAATAATATCGACGTGAAATTTATTTTGAATAGAATTCGAACGTATATATTATACGCGTCGTCGTTAGAATATAAATATTTATATATAATTATAAATAGAATTGAAAATGGCGCGGTAGTTCGATAATTCGATTTCAAACTTCAATTGAATGTACCGGGTGCAAAACAATCCGGATTTTAGTGAAACCAAAAATGATAGGATCTAATTGACAATATCTTTCCAACGAATCCGAATGATCAAAATTTCTTAGCGGGAATCAAAAGATATGTCCAGTTGAAAATTCTGAATAGTCGCTATGGAATTCAGGCCCTTAAAAATGGACATTTTGCAAATGACCTCGGATTTCGACCATTGATTTCAAATGGACGTTACGGGAGATCCGACCGTCGGATTCTCCTAAAACCGGAACCGTTGGGTTCGTATCGAAAAGAGCTTTCTAGCGAATGTTAGAAATTTGAAATCTAACGGTTGGATTTGGAATTATGTCCAAATCAAATTTGAAAAAGGTCGCTGTAAGTGCAGTTCGATGGCCATTGATGGAAATCGACTGTACAGGCCTTGATAAAATTATTAAAAATAGTAATAATTAGTGTAAAATCATAAGAAATGATTTGTGAAGAATTGGGATGAGAAACTCCATATTTGAAAAGATAAAAATAGATTTTTATCGAAATGGACTAGTTTTGAACTAGAATTCTAATTCTATTTATTTTTAAATAAATAAATTGAATTTGAAATGGTTTTGAAAATAACCAAAATTTCCAATGATTGCATTGGAGTGGATTTGAATCGAAATTGTCCTCGGAATATTTCGATGTTGGAATTCGTGATTATACAGGTGTGGTTATGGAAATTTGAAAGATATATATTTATATCGTTATTTCCAATACGACATTTGTTGGTCGTAGAATTCGATATTGAATATAAGCCGATATATTTTCTATTCAGAGCCTTGTATTGAATATCGAATGTGATTTGGGTTTGTCGTGAATGGTGTCTTCACTAACACTGTTCTTGAACCCAGTTGAGAAAGATTAAATCTTTTTATTTAGATTTAATGAAGTGTACCAATTAAATAATATTTAATTGGAATTGAATTGATATTGATTTTTGGGTTTATCGTGAACAGTGTTTTAAATAACACTCGCTCTTTAACCCGATAATTAATGAATGTGACTTTGGGTTTATCGTGAACCGTGTTTTAAATGACACTGATTCTTTAACCCAGTTAACGATTAAAACTAAGTGGAGTTTTAATGAATCTTTAATTAGATTGAAATAATCGAGAATGGAGTATCACCAGTTTTACTCCAGGCGATAGTTAAATCTTTAATTAGATTTGAACGTGAAATGGTAATTGAATTTACCGATAACACTGTGGTGTTAGATATGAAGTATTACCAGTTTTACTTCATGGGATAAATAGGTTGGGATTGGGAAATTAAAACAAATGATTACTTCGGTAAGTTTCGTTAATCCCGACTAGTTTGAATTGATATTCAAAAATAGAATAAAGAATAAATTCAAAGAATTTATCTTGGATAAAATTAATGGGAACATTTCCCTATGAATGTGAAATTTAGAAACTAACTGTCGGTTGGCCAAGCAGAATGGTTTTCTGGATATTGATCTGATGTTGGTTTCGGCCTTCGGGGTTAATATTTGGGAAATTATTCTCTTGATTAATTTACGGTTAGTGACTGATGAATTGGAATGAGGCGTATGTTGTGTTTGTGTAACACTTTTATAATATATACGCGAGTTATTCGGAAAGACCGGGTTTATCCCATTCTGAATAACTGATACGACGATAAGTCGAAGATGAAGACGGTGGTCGAAGACCGGAGGTCTTCACGTCGTTTGGGTAATTACTGATGATCTTGATTGGGCTGTACACCCAAGAAGATGGAAACAGTTAGTGATCGTCCAGACGTACTTGGAGATCGATGGATATGCGGGGTACTAGGTGCCTCCGGTTTCGTTCAGACCCAGAACGGACTCGTAAATGGACTGTGTGTCTGACATTGGATTTTAGTCCGTGTGATTGATCTCTATTAAATATATATCTGTTTGGCGGCGGAGAATTTATTCTCTTGCTTAACGCCCTTCTCTGAGACGTACGAGCTCAGGGGTTATATATTGATGGATATCAAACGCATGGAGTGAATTGCCTGTGTGGCATGCCTAAGTGGCAATTGATCGAGGCTTCTGTTGAAAAGCAAAGTCTTGTGGTGATGATCAAAGCAAGGCCTTTGTGGCGTAGCTTTGTGTAACGTTTACTTCGCGAGTTTCACACCCGGTATGAACCAAAAACGGGAGAGGACCTCAGGGAGGACATGCGTTTCTTTCTAGCTAGAAGTGGCGTCAGTGGTTTTACACGCCCTGACGAGTTTGACTTATGTGGTTGTTGCTGTTGCGAGGCGCCTCGGATTGATCGGTCGTTCTCGAACCGATGGAGTCATTTAGTTGGCTCATTTACGCCCCAAAGGGCGGGGAAACGCATGTTCAGACATTTTAATCCACATCGGTGGACCGGCCCTGACGATCCAAGGGCCCACCTGAGTCTGGGTCCTGAGGCTCGGGCTAGACAGTCTCGAATCGGTTGAGGACTATCTTTTGCCTCGGTTCATAGATGGAAATCCAATTTCCAAATACGTGACTTTGCGGTTTTATTTGTAAACCTATATATGGCGACATAGTGGCATGGGACGCTCATGTCGCCTATGATTGATACTTATGATTTGAAGTTGTTTTATACACTATGCACTTATTATAGTATCAAAAGATTTGTTTTAAACGTATCAAGCATTCTTTGGCTGTTATAAGGGAAAACCCTATCCTCGGCTGCGTTGCATTGTGTGATGGGACCTGGGTCTTATAACAGTTTCATTTTTCTTTATTTAGCATTGCGCTGTTTGTTTTATGCACTGGTATTCTTGGGAGGAAACCCGTTCCGTGTTATACGGCGTGGTCCCTTGATTTACCTAGCTTTAAAAATAAAGATTAATAACTGTTTTAGTTCTCACACCAGTCACATGACTGACCTGGAGTTTATTGTTTTAACCTAAACTCTGGGTGCCCTTATTTTGACACGGGCAGCTAGTAGTTTTGGTTTTGCAGATTTATATTCACAGGATCCTGGTTTACAGCTGGAACGATATCCGGAAAGCTTTGTATCCGTATATCTACTTCTAGTTGTGTATTGTATTATTTTCCGCTGCGATGTATTTAAATGTAATTTAAATCTCTGATATTTCTGTGTAATATTTATTTATACTCTGTATATTCTTGTAATCTGATGCATTGTTGTAATAACAGTGAAATGTTCCTTTATATGCGTTCTGTTATGGCTTGTTCTCGAACTATCCGTCGCTTTCCTTTACGGGGAAGTTACGGGTTTTTACAGTTGGTATCGGAGCTTTGGTTTACAAAGCAGAGAACAAGGCACATTAGAACCGTACGAAAGAATTCATCAGATATTGGATTAGTAATATCCAATGGGAATGACTCGTTAGAGATGGGATCAGTAGTATCCTAGAACGAGTGTGAAGAGTATATTTTTAAAGTGAAAACAAATTTTGTTTTGAAAATTTAAATCAATTATTCGTAGTTGATTATTTATTTATATTGATTTGGACAGTCCAGTATATAAAGAATTTGCATATACGCCTTGCAAACGTATATTCGAAGTTTTAATATACCGGGTAGATATAGAACCGCACTCTAGTAGCCCGACAATGTTCTGATGGTGGTTCGAAACATCATCAGCATTTATTTTCGAGTGACGAAGGTGTGATTTCTATATATTTCCATTAGACTGGTGTGAGAACCAAAACTAATATAGTTAGAACACATTGTTGTGAATTGGCACCAAAACATGATTTTCTGTATATATATCAAATTATCAATTTGAAACTCTAATTCACTAATTGATTGATGTTTGTGTTGTTTGTTTATTTGTTTGCTAATTTTGAACCATTATGCCTAATAACATCAAATATTGAGTTATATTGAAAATTGGTCGCGTTTGCTTGCAAATACATATATATCATTGAACAGGTCATAGCAAGGAGGCTAGAGCAGAGAATAAAATTTGTTTGCCCGACAAATAGGTACATGTTTACTACATAATTTCCTGTTTTGTTTGGGTGACGATGATTTTGTGAGCCTATTGGCTAGCCGCTTGGCTTTTTCTTTTTCTTTTTGAGATCTGAAGGACCGGGGAAGCTATTTGAAATTCCCCGATGCTCCCATTGCAGGGGAGGTTATGGCGAAATTTTTCGAAAATTTAGGGTGTTAGCCAAATTTTTGAAGTTTTGAAAATTCTCAGAAACTAAAGAGTTGGAGAATGGAAGCCAGATCGAGCGTAGGGCTGATTAATCAAACCACTTTCGACTTTGTTCCTTTTCGGGGACGAAAAGTTTTAAGTGGGGGAGATTGTAACAACCCGTAAAATCTGGGCCAGTTTAAAATTTTTATTTTGGCCATTTTAGCGAATTTTGATTATTTAAAATGAATTATTTTAAATAATATCGACGTGAAATTTATTTTGAATAGAATTCGAACGTATATATTATACGCGTCGTCGTTAGAATATAAATATTTATATATAATTATAAATAGAATTGAAAATGGCGCGGTAGTTCGATAATTCGATTTCAAACTTCAATTGAATGTACCGGGTGCAAAACAATCCGGATTTTAGTGAAACCAAAAATGATAGGATCTAATTGACAATATCTTTCCAACGAATCTGAATGATCAAAATTTCTTAGCGGGAATCAAAACATATGTCCAGTTGAAAATTCTGAATAGTCGCTATGGAATTCAGGCCCTTAAAAATGGACATTTTGCAAATGACCTCGGATTTCGACGAAACCAGTTTTGTTGGGTCCGCGGTGTCAAGTTATTGCTAGATTCCAAATTTCGTAATTTTTCGAATCGATATGTGAGCGTGGCAAAGGAAAACGCGTTTGACCAGTTTCAGTTGATTTTAATCGACTGGAAATTGGTCATTTTTCAAACGGTCTCAGAATTCGACGAAACTAGTTTTGTTAGGACCGTATCGTCAATACGAAGCTAGAAAATATTTTTCGAGAATTTATAGAGTTAGTATGTGACCCCGGTAATTTGAAATGTACGTTTAAAATTCAATATAGAGATTTAAATGTAAATTTAACGGAAACTGATTCAAACGTCCGAATCAACCTACGATACATAACCCATTGTGTTCAGAATGGGGGTGAAACGCTATGGACGACAGGCGGTGGGCCTCGTTTCGAGGTCATGGATAAAAGTCAACCTTTTTGAATAAATAAATAATTAAATAATATAAAAAAAAAAATATAACTCCCCTCCTTTTCTTCTGCTTGCCCCCCCCCCAGTATTTCATTACCGATTTCATGTATAAAAAAAAAAAAAAGAAAAGGGAAACCTAAATCGAATCATCGCCGCCGCCAGAACCCTCGAAGCCGCCCTCCGTTCAGCCTCCTCCCACCGAACGACAACCCGAAGCCGCCTCATCCCGAAGCAGCGCCACCCCGTTCGAGTCCCGAAGCCATCGCTCCACCCTCCTGCTGCTGGTATCCAAGATGCCGGCAGCAGGAGGGTGGAGCGATGGCTTCGGGGCTCGAACGGGGTGGCGCTGCTTCGGGATGAGGCGGCTTCGGGTTGTCGTTCGGTGGGAGGAGGCTGAACGGAGGGCGGCTTCGAGGGTTCTGGCGGCGGCGATGATTCGATTTAGGTTTCCCTTTTTTTTTTTTTTATACATGAAATCGGTAATGAAATACTGGGGGGGGCCAAGCAGAAGAAAAGGAGGGGAGTTATATTTTTTTTTTATATATTATTTAATTATTTATTTATTCAAAAAGGTTGACTTTTATCCATGACCTCGAAACGAGGCCCACCGCCTGTCGTCCATAGCGTTTCACCCCCATTCTGAACACAATGGGTTATGTATCGTAGGTTGATTCGGACGTTTGAATCAGTTTCCGTTAAATTTTCATTTAAATCTCTATATTGAAATTTAAACGTACATTTCAAATTACCGGGGTCACATACTAACTCTATAAATTCTCGAAAAATATTTTCTAGCTTCGTATTGACGATACGGTCCTAACAAAACTAGTTTCGTCGAATTCTGAGACCGTTTGAAAAATGACCAATTTCCAGTCGATTAAAATCAACTGAAACTGGTCAAACGCGTTTTCCTTTGCCACGCTCACATATCGATTCGAAAAATTACGAAATTTGGAATCTAGCAATAACTTGACACCGCGGACCCAACAAAACTGGTTTCGTCGAAATCCGAGGTCATTTGCAAAATGTCCATTTTTAAGGGCCTGAATTCCATAGCGACTATTCAGAATTTTCAACTGGACATATCTTTTGATTCCCGCTAAGAAATTTTGATCATTCGGATTCGTTGGAAAGATATTGTCAATTAGATCCTATCATTTTTGGTTTCACTAAAATCCGGATTGTTTTGCACCCGGTACATTCAATTGAAGTTTGAAATCGAATTATCGAACTACCGCGCCATTTTCAATTCTATTTATAATTATATATAAATATTTATATTCTAACGACGACGCGTATAATATATACGTTCGAATTCTATTCAAAATAAATTTCACGTCGATATTATTTAAAATAATTCATTTTAAATAATCAAAATTCGCTAAAATGGCCAAAATAAAAATTTTAAACTGGCCCAGATTTTACGGGTTGTTACAATCTTGGATCTTGACTCTTGGATATTACTATGACATTGATTTGGGGCCTATTCATGTTGTAAATCAAAAAGAGAAACCCCTCTTATTATCATGTTGAATCTACTAATAGTCACATGTTGTTGACTATCACCTTATGTCAATCGTTACCATGACTATACTATCACCTTATGTTAGTCGTTACCATGACTATACTATCACCTTATGACAGTCGTTACCATGACTATACTTTCACCTTATGACAACTGTTATCTTGGCTAGTACCTTATTTTGCTAAAATTGGAATCCTTATGTTTGAGGCCAATATTCCATATGCTAGTAATGTTTTAATCTTTTATTTCAAGTCATACTATGCTATGCCAGTAATCACTTTTGCCACCTTATACCCGTTCCTTTTATGTTATTCTCTAATTAGATTTATTTGTATCGATTCGAGCTTACATGCGATGGGAATACGATTTGGGCAGACTAGGTAAAACGTAAATTAGCTTTAAGCTTGAACAAGAACGTTGTTATGACTTGAACCTGAATATGGACATGAACTTGACACGATTTGACATGAAACATAACCTGAAAAACTTGACATGAATCTAGACATGAAAACTTGAATGTGGGCATGACAATTAGATAAATTGAAAATGGCCAACTCGAGGTTGGGTTGAGTTTGCAGTGTAAATCTGCCCGGAACCGCCCGGCAAATCCAGTGGCTGCAAACAATAGGATCCAATGTGGGTAGTTGGTCATATCGCACGTAAAAACCCAAGGTTAGACTATGTTGTCGTGAAAATCTTCCCGGAACCGCCCGGCAAATCCAGTAACCACAACAGTTAGTCTAATGTGAGAGGTTGGCGTGCACTAATGAATTAATGCCACATGATAGGGTTAAGTCATGAACCACTTGAATATACTTAACCAACTTGACACGATGATTTGATAGGGTTAAGTCATGAACTGCTTGAACACACTTAACCAACTTGATACATGATCTGGATAGGGTTAAGTCGCTAATTTGAATGACAACACCTAACCCATTAGAAACCCTAGTTACGTGGTCCTTTTCAGCAGTAACCCACTTAGATGTATCACGACACCCTGGGACTAGGCAGGGTGGGGCACGATTACTGGGCTGATTGTAAGCGACCAGAACGACGGTTGAGTAGGTGCCCCATTGTAGGTTCAGGCGGGCTATGGTCATGCACGTAGTCCGGAGTTGAAAAAGCAGGCATGGGCACCCATAGATTTACACTGTGCGTGCTTGATTCGTGTCGGTGGTTGGCACCATAGGACTTGATACACCATATGGTGGACCTAGCACAGGTAACTACATTTCAGGATAGGGCCGTATGACATAGACACATGACGAGCTAGGACTTGTAGGGAGCCGACCGATTAGTAGATCGTACCGTAGGACCCCGTAATGGGTTACTTCATGATACTGGGCCAAGGGATCATTTCATGGTTAATACTTGACATGGGTTAGAACACTAGTACAGATGGTGCAGCGATCCTTGAACATGTGATGCTAGACTTGACTTATCTTGTTATCTTAATTATCCTACCAGTTCTGTTATCATCCTTATGTTTAATTCTAGTTTTCACATATCATGTTACCTTTACTAGTTTTCATGCTGAAAGTCACTAGGGCTTACTAGTCTTTATGACTGACCCTTTTTCTTTCGCCTCTTTTTCTTTCGTCCCCCCCCCAAGGTTCTCAGGGAGGAAACACTAGCTCTTAGCTTGGATTTGGCTTGCTTTCTGACAGCTCATATACGGTTTGGTCTTGAGCTATGCTATGGCTGCTTCAGCTATTTATGGGGAATATTTTACTTTTGGTTATCTTAAGTTTATGCTTCTTTGAAACTTGATGTAATGGAATAATTTGTATCTTGGATATGTGAGGTTTTTGACTCTTTCTTGAAAAGTAATAAAAAGTTGGTTTTTAATTTCTACCGCTGCTTTATTTATGTTCTGCCTTGTGATATCTCTGTGCATGTTTACCTAGATAATACTCCACCAAAACTAGTGCATTCCCTTTGTGAGTGACCCTAGCAGAGGTGGGGTGTTACAGCAGACTTCTATCGAATAACAGTTGACCTCACATCATTAACCTACCAAGTCCAATGCTAACTTTTAATTATTAGTTCTAGATTAACTAGTATAAAATAAAGAAAGTTATACCCTTCTCATCCTAGGGTATTTATTTGATTGTTTCCTTATTGGACTTAGTATTTAAAACGACAACCCATACCAACTAATCCCCTTTTTATTTCATTTATTTCAAATTTAATAGGGTTATGGCCATTTATGACCTTAACAATCATATTTTCCTAAAGTGCTAATTAACCCCTTTAAATGCCATTTATTTCCGTTGACTATAATTAATTCCACTATGAGTTTTGCAGTCATAATTTCCTAAGACATTACTAACAATCAAATGTACTTATTTTATCAATTCTTTTTATTTCTGATCTAACTATTGTAACTCCTTAACATTCTATTTTAACTTTAATTTGATTTGTTTAGCACACAATATATATTATATGTCATAAGAAATATTTACTTACTTAATTGAAGTTACAATCCTTATTCCTAGTCATTTTTTTCAACTTGTAACCAATTAGGCTTAGCTTACCTAATTTTATTTGTTATCCCCAATTAACGATGGTTACAATAGTTCATATTCCTTTATGACCTTATTTATAGAAAATCAATTACATTAATTACTACGACGGTTATAATATATATTTCCATTTAATATGGATTACATTTTCATGTATAATTCCATAAAATGGATAAAATGGAAACCATTCAAACACACAAACATTCATTATAATATATGTTTCGTTGTTTGTTTTGGACGAATAATGTGTGTGTATACGCAGCTAACGTTGTTATTATTCTTTTAACTTTATTATTATTATTATTAAATTTACTGTTTTTGTTTAAGCTAATAATCAAACATTCATTTTCGAGTCCAATTTTATAATAAGATTCTAAATCTTCCAAAAAGGCTACCAACTGTAATTATTGTAAATTATGCATGGATATTTAAAAGAGGAATAAACATATTTCAAATAATAAGAAATATATACTATGCATATCTTTGAATGGTTGATGTAAAATATGCACATATATATATATATATATTTGTATTTGTACGTGAATTTACACAACCTTTTTTCCTTTTTTTGTTTCAAACATGTTTATTATTGATTTCAAATATTGTCTTTTTATTGAAAAAGATCAAAAAGGCACATTTACAATACTATGTTAAAATCCAAACAAAACTGAACACAAATAGGCTTATACCATTTTAACCAAAATTACGTAAATTACAATTCAACAACGAAACTACATATCTGGAATAAAACCACATTGTAACAGTGATTTATGGGATTGATTTCCATATCTGTGGTGTGCAATAACCACAATATTTTTATACACAACTGTAGGAAATAGTATGAACAATCAAGTAAACTTACAAAATAATAATATTATTCCAACCACAATCCTATTTTTTTAGATTTAACAATTCTCATAGAAGATTTGATATATATTATTTCAGATTTAACAAAATTATAAATAGATCTGTTAAATATTAGGCATACATTTCAGATCTGATACAAACGAAATAATCAGATTATTGTATACTTTGTATATAAATTTCTCACTCACCTAAAAGCATCCATATCTGAATCTTTTAATCCAACAATTCCTAAATTCTTATAGATCTACATTTATTATGAAAAGGGGATACTTTCAAATTTGTAGATATGCAAGAAAATAAGAAAAGAGGGGAGAAATTTGATGAAAAAGAACCTAAATGCCAATCCATATCCTTTTCTACTTGAATTTGATTACCCCTTTCAAATTGTATTGTTTTTGTTTGATTTTGATTGTATATGAACATATTTTTGTTTTAGAATTTGTTTGAAGAAAAAGGGATATGGCAGAGCTTTGTGGCTGCTCTCAGAAATAGGTGGAAACGAATAGGGCCTACCCCTATATTTTAGGTGTTAGAAAGACCTCGGACCATTATATTTAATTTAATTATCATCTGTTCGTTTAAATAAAAGATTTATATATTTAAAAACCTATATAACCTTAGCCGTTACTGGGCTGCATTTGCCCAAAGCGGTCGACCACTCTATTAAGGGTGTCGACCGCCCCCGAGCTATTTCTCCTAGTGAAGGCAGATTATACATGGTATTAAATATTTATATATTCTATTTTATTATTTCCGTTCATTTTTGGTATTTAACCCATAACTTTTTCATACGGATTCTGTTCGCGAAACTCCAAACATGAAAGTTAACCAGAATTCCGAGATGAACGTAACGGTTAATATTTCATGGTCAAATTCCATCATTTCAGAAATTCATATTTTTGAAATATAATTAAGTAACTAATTTATTTATTGTCAAAATTCCGGATTGTTACAGGTAGCGAGAATCAATATAACATAACTAACGTTTAAAATTAAAGTTTTAATTAAATTACAAAATTTAATATTTGAGATATCTCTAATTAGATAAAGAAGAGGAATAAATTCCATAGTCAAATACACAAGTTTGTTTTGTTCAAAAATTTAGTTAAATTTGAATAAATCGTTGAACAAACAAACTATTTATCAAAATTTAGAAGTTTTTTTTAAAGTGGTAGACCATTTTGTAAGAAAAAAGGTATTTTTCGTTTCGCTAAATTCAAGCACTTATTGCTCAGAATTGATGGTTTCATATATATATATATATATATATATATATATATGTATGTATGTATGTATGTATGTATGTATGTATGTATATATATGGGTATATCTTTGACCACTCTCTCTGCAACCTTTCCCTCCTTATTCTTATGACGGCATCTCAAATTCTAAATGACAGGTTTGTGTGATAATGGAATTTGGAAAATAGAAAATTATTGGTAACCCCAGTGGGAACTGGTTGGTTCACATACCCGTTCATTGTTCTACAGCTTAAACTTAGTGTGCAACTTTCCGTGCTTATCTTGCCTTTCCATTCTCAAGAAAGAAATATATCAAAATCCACCCACGTTCTAATTTCTATGCTTTCTTCTCCTATTCCATTCAAACAATACTAGTTCTCCTATTTTTTCCAATAACCTTATATTAAAAGAAGGAATGAAACCATTGTTCCTCTTCCAATAGAAAATAAGCCATACATCGAATTATGGTTATTCAAAAATCGATAACCTACCTTTCTTTTATCAGCAATAACCCGACCTCCTTGCGCCTCACCCACGGTCGACCTCCCCACCATTGCCGGGGTTGCACACGTCTCCTTCACAGCCATCCGCCTCCACCCTAAAAGCTTCGACCTGAACCAAACTCTTTAAGGAAAAAAGGGAACCACTTGAATCCTGCCGATAGCCTCCAACCATGACAACCGTCCATCACCAGCAACATTTATAGCCTTCACCTGCCTTCACCTCTGACTTCCCTGAATCCGAACTTCGCCCACTAGCAAACTGCCTCCAACTTTACTCATGGCCGAACCCATCGCGAAATGGTATGCTCCACCCTCACATCGAACCCCACGTCGTAATTATGTTTTTCCTTCCTGGAGCACTTCGCAACCTATCCTAACCCGCAGCGACCAGATTCGTCCAATGCTCTCTACTACTTGCTTCTAACACACACACACACACATATGTGTATATATACAAGCATCTATTTAAACACAAAATCTAAACCATTAGATAATTTTGTCTTTATGTAAGAGGTGGAAATCATTAGGGTAATTTGATGGTGGAGATTTTGTGTCTTCCCATTTGTGTTTTTTTTTTTGTGTTCAATTGGACTTTCCATATATATATATATATATATACACACATATAAAGAGAAAATAAAATTTGTATTTGCTTTGTCAAGTGACCACTGCATAGCTCTTGTTGCTGCCTTCCTATACCTGAATCTACTGAGTTTGTTTTGGGATTTGAGACATTATGTTGTCTACATAATTTTCATGCTTCGTATAGCGTTGTGCTTTATTTCAGTTGTGTCGTCCTCGTGTTTATCGAGCTTTTTGTCGTTGCTTGGGTTATCGTTGTCATGACAAGCTCGTGTTTTGCTCTTGTCTTTGTTTGTGCTTTTGGTCATGTCACAGTCGTCTTGCTTCCAACTCAGCATGTCATGCATGTTTGTGTCATTTAGTGTCAGCTCGTATCCATCTCAATCCATGAAAGGTGAGCAGTCACTCACGATTGATATTTTTATATTAAGTTAATTGACACCATTTGAAATGTTGATATGATCATGACGCACGTCATGTTATGTTTATATGATTTTTGACATATGTTTTCCTATGTGATGTGTCATAAGATACATGAATTAATATATTATTTTGATATGATTTGTTACCATATTTTAAGTTCTATGTAGATAGGAAAAGTCATTAGGGTTGATATGATACATACCCAAGAGATTTTATTATTTTGACACTGATTTGGAATACAAATTGAAATGATATACACCTAGAATTTAAAACACTGCAAATTGAAGTGACGTATATTTGTGCCACTTGACCGTAGGATAACAAATTTTACACAGACATCGTTGGTCAGATAAACTTTTTTCTGGAATTATACAAGTATATATCGATTTAAATAAACTAATTTTGGAATATTTTAGTTTGAATTTATGTAAATATTTAACTTGAATTTATGAATTTTAAGTTAGAATTGATTTAATGAAAGGATTTAATATGATTTTTATATTGAATTTGTAGTTTAAAATAATTTAAAATTTTCAAGTAGGATTTACAAATTTAAAAGTTAAGATTTAATTTAAACTAAGTTAATAGAATATAAACTAATTTAATATATAACTAAATTTAATATAATAGTTTAATTTAAAAGATTAAATTTATAATAAAAGATAATTAATATAATATAAGGATTTAATATAATATAATAACATTAATTAATATAATTTAAAGAAAGAATTTAATTTTGAAATTTAATTTGTTTAAAATTAAGAAATGAAAGGATTTGGAATGAAGATGTAATTGATGCATGATTTATTGTTCAATTAACGAATATTGAAATCAAAGAATTTAACTAACGAAATTAACTTTAAAATTTAACTGGGAATGTTGTTTTGGAAAAATATTGGAATGAAATGAATTCAGAATTTATGTTTTAAACTAAATTGAAGTAAAGGTTTAGAATTGTAATTTCAATTATAACTAATTTAATTTTAAATTCATACCAGCTAAATTTAGGTTGATTTAAATGAAACTTCGAAATCTGAAATGAACGATAAGTCGAATTTGAGAATATGGGTATGCAGTTTGGATTGGATTATTATTATTTTATCTTATACTATTTATCTAAAAAATTCATTTTATATTAGACTATTTTATAAGTATTTGAAATTTACTATTTTATTTATTAAGATTTTAATAACTATTTTTAATAAAGACATTATACATATTTTAACTACTATAAATTTATAAGTATTTTAATAAATATATTTTAAACATAAAAACTTTTTTAATCAATATATATATCTACTAATTTAAATTAAACTATTTTACATTCATATATATATATATATATATATATATATATATATATATATATATATTGAACTGAAGTCTACTTCCAATCCGAACTATTAAGTCTCAATTGATTTAAGATAAAAATTTCAATTAATAATGATAGTTGTGAGATAGAAATATAAAATCGAAATTTGAACTTGATAATAAACCATTTGATAGTACGAAACTGAAATTATAAACTGAATCCCATGCCTAATTGTTTTGAGTAAATGAAACTAAATTAATACTTGAAGTTTAATTTATTGATGAGGCTGAATATGATTTTAAACGTAATTGACTATGGTGTGAAATAAACAATTGTTTGTTAAAGAGACCAGAGTAAGTTTTAACATATCTTTGTCAATACTGATACCACTTTAACAACTGTGTATACGGTGGGGAATCCAAAATAAAGTAGATTAATTTTGCAAACTCTATTGGAATGAGGTAAGAGAAAGACGATAAATAGCCTTGATTTTTGGGTCATAATTGAAATGTGTGACACCCCACGTCCGTTATTATCACTCATAAGAGAATTCATTAAGTTTCGTGAAGCGCGGTAGGTAAACAGTATAGAAATTCACAAGACAGATATAAAATAAGCAGTAGAAAATTTCAACTTCGTTATTAACAATAAAATGTAGTCTCAAACAGGTTACATCAAAACCAGGTATCTCAATCATAAAAAAATAACAAAGTGCAGTGATATAAAACCATATCCCTCATAGCAAGCAATAGTAGAGTAGAAAGCAAGTCAAAATGGTACATCTCAGAAAGTCCAAATCCAGGCTAAAAGAGAAAGTACTAATCATTGAGGAGTGCTATCACTCTAAGGACCTAGGGAGAAAGGAAGAAAGAAGCGAAAACAAAAGGGTCAGACATAAAATCTTGCGAGTTCAAGTGATTTTCAAATATGCATACAATAGAAATACCAAGACAGGTAAACAAGACTGGATGGGAAAGTACAATATCATATATGGTAATAAATAAACTAAACAGAACAGCAGGATAGATAGGAATAACAGGAATGAACTATGATCAAGTAATACTTCACATTTATATCCCCAAAAAAGGTTATTTCTACACCAATACTAGTATGACAAGATTAGGCGTTAACCTAATTACTTAACAGAAACAGCAGAATTAAACAATAGGATTAGGCGTACCCAAATTACATAACTGGATTAGGTGTTACCCAAATTACATAACAGCGGGATTAGGCATACCTTAATTACTACCCATGTTATTCGCTCCCTAATACGTAAATACACTGTGTCAGCCCCGGCAGTAGAGTGAATCACTCCCTAACCCAACAACTTATATAACACAGACCTATTTAGTGGTGTTATAATGGCTTAATTTCCCTAATCGGACTCATGCACGCTCATGACTCCGTCGGATCGCGCCTGTACCCACCTACCCCATGTGAACAACTATAACGACCCGGAAAATCTGAACCAATTTAAAATTTTTAAATTGGCCATTTTAGTGGATTTTAAATATTTGAAATTAATATTTTAAATAATAACGAAGAAAAGTAAGTTTAAATCAACATTTGAAAACGAATATAATTAGTTCTAACTATAAACAAGGCCTGAAATGGCGCGGTAGTTTCAAATTTTGAATTCAAACTTAGACTGACCGTACCGGGTGCAAAACAGAACGGATTTGAGTGAAACCAAAAATATTTAAATCTGCTAGTGAATACCTTTCTAACGAATCTGAAAAATCGAAGTTTCATAGCGGGAAGCAAAAGTTATGGCCAAATGAATTTTCAAAAAGGTCGCTATAGAGTTTATATAGCCCGTGAAAATGGCCATTTTCAAACGACCTCAGAATTCGACGAAACCACTTTTGTTGGATCCGGGATGTCAAATTATTGCTAGGTTTCAAATTACATAATTTTTGAAGTTAATATGTGAGCGTGGCAAAGGAAAACGTGTTTTGGTCAATTATAGTTAAATTGGATCGACCAGAAATGGGCCATTTTTCAAACGGTCTCAGAATTCGACAAAACTAGTTTTTTTGGGACCGTATCGTCAAAACATAACTAGATTTAATTTTTTGGGAATTTTTCGAATCAGTTTGTGGCCCTGGCAAATTAAAATGTACGTTCAAATCGAATATTGAATGTTATATATTTTAAATTGAAGGAAAACTGACTGAAATTGTCGAATGGGCCTACGAAACATATCCCATTAGGTTCGGGATGGGGGTATTTTGCTAGGGGCGACAGTCGTTGGGTTTGAGTTGGTGTTCGTATAAGAAAGGGGTATTTTTTGATTTAATTGAATAAAAATTAAAATATAATTATGTGGACCAATAGGAATTGAGCGTCACTCCTTCTCTCTCCCCGTAACAGCCGAAGCGAAAGGCGGAAATGCTCCACAGCTTCCCAGCTCGATTTCTCCTCCAATTCTCAATGAAATCGCATGATTCTTGATCCATTCCAAAGCTCTCCTTCTCCTCTTTAAATCAATATAGGATTTGTAATTTTTAGTCTGGTATTCGTCGAGTTTGAAGCCTACAAAGTCGGAGACTTTCCACCGCCACCGCCATTGATTGTGGTCGTCGAACTGGGCCCCACCCTAGGCGCAGGCGCGTCTCACCCCCCTCCACGTCGTGGTGTAGTTCGATTTCAGTATCATGCAACCGTTTATTTCAGAAATCAAAACCTAGTTTTGAATCAAAAGCAGAGGTAACGGCTGTGTTTATATTTTAACTGTTTTTACACTTTTAAGTGTTGCAAACTTTGAAAAATCATATCTTTTTGCTATGTGGTCGAAATTCAGTGAAACAAGAGACAGTGGACTCGTGTGGACGTCTTCTACATTCTAGAAGAGACCGCATATTTTTCTGAGCCTTCTGCTATTTTTGGTGGAGTGGAACCCAATGTGAGATTTCTAAATTATAAACGATATGGAAAACGACGGTGTATAAATTATATAGTCGATGTATGAGTTATATAAGCATTGTACACCTCTTGTATAAGCGTTGTATAAGTTGTATGTTCGATATATAAGTTATATATGCGTTGTAAAAATTATATATGTGTTGAAATAGAAGTGAAATGCTTATATATATATATATATATATATATTGTTTGTGATTGGTGTGAAAATTGGTTGATTACGAATGGTTGATTAAAATTGTTTGTGGTTGAAATTGATTGATCGTGGTTGAAAAATACCCATTTGTGGTTGAGAATTATTTGGTTGAAACCACATAGGATTAGTTTGTGGAAATGAAAAAAAAAATACATGCTGCCTGCGTGCGAACTGGATGCATGAAATCCCCATTGTCAAAAGCTGCGAGGCTTTAAGGTAGAGCGAGGAGCCGTACTAGGGATGGCCCCGGTTTTAACTACCCTGTCGTTATGCTGCCGAAATTTTGAATAATATTCATGTGTTAGAATTATTTTCATGTGTTGAAACTATATTCGCGTGTTGAATAGAAATTCATGTGTTGAATGGTATTCGTGTTTTGAAATAAATTGTTTTATAATAAAAATCATATTTTTATCATCTATATGAACTATATAAATAGTCGTGTTTTGAAAAAAATTGTTTTATAATAAAAAACATATTTTTATCATCTATATGAACTATATAAAATAGTCGTGTTTTGAAATAAATTGTTTTATAATATAAATCATATTTTTATCATCTATATGAACTATATAAAATAGTCATGTTTTGAAATAAATCGTTTTACAATAAAAATCACATTTCTACTATAAACATGAATTGTTAAAAATAGTGAAGTGTCGAAGTGAATGTCGATTGGATAAAAATATCATTTTTATCAAATGTATGAAAAGAAAATAGTTTTGAAATCAAAGAATCAATTATATTTATATTCATATATATAAATAAAATTAAAATATATCGAATAACGAAGCTGCAGCTCGTGTTTTGAAACTGTGATTTCAAACGATTAGTGCGGGAGATCCGACCATCGGATTTTCCAGAAACCGAAACCGTTGGGTTCGCTTTGGGAATATCTTTCCAACGACACCAACTTTGTAAAGATCGAACGGTTGGATTGTCTGGAATGTTTAATTCAAATCTGAAGAAAAACAACGCCAGAATCGATTATATTTATATACATACATATATAAATATAATTAAATTAAATCGAATAACGACGTTGTAGTTCGTATTTTGAAATCGAAACTTCAAATGATTGTACCGGGAGATCCGACCGTCGGATTTTCCCAAAACTGGAACCGTTGGATTCGTTTTGAAAAGATCTTTCTAATGATATAAAATTTGTGAAGATCCAACAGTTATATTTTCAGATATGAAATCAAATCTAAAGAAAAACAGCGTTACGACCGCGTTATGGCCCGAAGCGTCGTTTGAATAAATTAGCTATTTTAAAATAAATAAAAGTAGCGATAAATCGTTATAAACTATTATAAACGATATGGAATGTGAAATTTAGAAATTAACTGAAGGTTAGCTAAGATGAATGGTTTCCTGGGTTTTGATCTGATGTTGGTTTCGGCCTTCGGGGTTAATATTTAGGAAATCGTTCTCTTACTGATTGGCGGTTAGTGACTAACGAATTGGAATGAGGCGTATGTTGTGTTTGTGTACCACTAGTTATTTAAATACGCGAGCTGCTAAGAAAGACCGGGTTTATCCCATTCTGAATAGCTGAATCGACGATAAGAAATCGAAGATGAAGAAGGTGGTCGAAGACCGGAGATCTTCACCTCGTTTGGATGGTAACTGATGTCCTGATTGGGAGGCATCCCGAAATATGGATAATGAGTGGTGATCGTCCAGACGTACGTGGAGATCGATGGGTATGCGAGGTATATAGTGCCTCCGGTTTCGTTCAGACCCAGAACGGACTTGTAAATAGACTGTGTGCCTGACATGGGAACTCTTTCTGTGTGATTGATAGCCATCAGTTGCATGGTGTGAATTGCATGTGTGGCGTGCTAAGATGCAGTGATCAAAGCTTCTGTTGAAAAGCAAAGTCTTGTGGTGATGATCAAAGCACCGCCTGTGTGGCGTAGCTTTGTGTATAATGTGAATTCGCGAACCTCACACCCCTGTATGAAACAGAAACGGGAGGAGTCCTCAGGGAGGGCGTGCATTTCTTTCTAGTTAGGGGTGGTGTCGGTGCTTGAACTGGCTGATATTTATATTATTTTCACCTATGTGGTTGTTGCTGTTGCGAGGCGCCTCAGTTATATCGGTCGATCTGGGACCGATGGAGTCATTCGTTGGCTCATTTACGCCCCAAAGGACGGGGAAACGTAGTGTTCTGGAATTTTAATCCACATCGGTGGACCGGCCCTGTCGCTCCTAGGGTTACTCGAGCTCTGACCCTGAGGCTCGGACTAGAGAGTCTCGAAGTCTGTAAGGACTATCTTTTGCCTTGGTTCATGACGGAAATCCAATTTCCAAATACGTGACTGTGCGGTTTTGATTGTATACCTATATATGGCGACATAGTGGTATGGGGCATTAATGCCGTCTATGATTGATACTTATGATTTGAAATTGGTTTTGAAACATATAAACAGTAGTAATAATATCAAATTCTTTTGTTTTATTCGTATCAAGCATATTTTGGCCATTATAAAGTAAAACTCTATCCTCCGGTTTGCGTTGCATTGTGTGATGGGAACTGTATAATGGCTTCATTTTTATAAAAAGCATTGCGATGTTTAAAAGAATGATTTGTTTTAAAGCACTAGTAATCCAATGGAGTAAACCCGTTCCGCGAAAGTGGCGTGGTCCTGTGATTAGCCAAAGTATAAAATGTGTTAAGTAGATTTCTCATACCAGTCCCATGACTGACTCGTAGTTTGTTTCACTTGCAAACTGGGGTGCCCCTTTTTCTACACGGGCAGCCTTATATTCAGGTATTAGCAGGCTCTTTCTGGATAGCAGGAGCTGAAGATGGATTCTATCATTTATCTATTTTATGCTGTTCAGCTCCTATTGTACATATTATGTTTGTTTTTCGCTGTAGACATTTATGTATAGTTGAACTTATTTGTACTAAGTATGATCCTGTATACTGTGTAACTCTGATGATTACGTTTATCTAGTGTATTATTTGTTCATTATCTGGTGTATTTATTTAATTCTGTTCTGCTGTTATCTGTTTATGTGTTATATTCCAAAGATTACCCTTGCCGCCGTCAGTACGGGGTTTGGGGTCGTCATAACAACTTACTATCCAGTTCAGTAAAGCGTGTCCTGGTCCTTACCTAGTATGATTCCCTCTAACAAAATACCAATAGGGATACTGACTGATATGGGTTCCAAACAGCAGATTGACACATACCAAAACTCTTAAGCTTGTGCCCCCAAGTAACTAGGATTTAAGAGTCCCTAAAATCAATACAATAGCAGAACGAGGGAACTCTTTAGCTTATTAATAATCATGTTTAACCTAGCAGGTTTTTGTTTACTAGTAAGCATAGTTGCAAAATTACATGTTATTATGTGTGTAAAACCCTTCCCCAAAACACCTTCCCAGATGTATACAATTTCTATAGTGGTTCAGTTTATTAACCTACATGTCGTACTTGCAATATTTAAACATGTCATTTACATAATTTTTGTATTAAGTAAAATCTATATGTTTATTCATATGCATACTATTCGTCCAACCATGTCCCCAAATTTACAACATGTACAGGTTTTTGCATATTATCCATTTTTATCAATCTACAGTAAGTATATGCACATTACCCTTTTTTATCAAATCTACTGCAAGTATAAACATGTGCATATTATCCCTTTCCCAAATTATAGTTAAACAGTCCTCAATTCAACAATATGCCTAAATTCCTCTTTTCATGCCATTTCTTATTATCCAAATTTCATTATACGCAAACTTTAATCGACAGTAGCCTAGGCTTCTAAAGACCTAGGCTCAACGTAAACAAAAAGGGAAAATTGAGGAAGGAAAATAGAACCAAATCACATAGGCATATAGGCAAGACTAGAAATAAACTATAACTGTAGAAATAGGGAAAAGGAAGACAGATACACATAACTGATTAATTACCCAATAGTAAAAGCATGTATTTTACTTATAACAGTGACATGGTGATTCATGGTGAAGAACAAGCATATTAATTATCTTATAAACACTATATATCCTAAACCCAATTTTATTTAACTATCATGATATAGTCTTGGAATCAGATCTGAAAATAACAGAGAACTCACAGCGGGTCTTGGTGAAGAAGAGAATAAATCTCTTATATATATACATATAAATATATATACCGTTGCATAAAAGTACAATCCTATCCCTTTCGTTGTTGTATGCAAATCTTGAATTTTGTGTTATCTTTGTAGATCTAGACTTCAGCAGCATTTCCCCATTATATATATTTTTATTTTAGAATAGATTCATATAGGAAGGAGGTTTGAATAAATTGTGTATATTGGAATGGGAGAAACCACCTATTTATAGATTCATAGAGTCAACCTTAGCCTTTTGATTCTAGGGTTTTAATCTAATCCATACATGTGGCGCTGAGTCAGCTATGAACCTAGTCAGAAAAACAGTCCAGATTCAGAGGAACAAACCAGCCCAGATCGTTGCTGGGTCGACCCACCGACTCATTGGGTGGACCCAAGCCGTACGTGGGTCGTTCCACAACGGTGTGGATTTTTGGTTATTTTCCCGCTTCGTCTCGTTTTTTTATAGTTTGAATATTTTTGAATTATATTTATATATAATGCTCGTATATGTATACAAACTTCTAATGTCCATAACATCTTTATACCTTATTCATTTTACGCAAACTTGGGGTTTAACTGAACCAGAATTTCGAGATGAACGCAACGGTGAAGCCGACTTTACTTAATTCTGAATATTCAGTTAAGTAATTCTCATTTTATTATCTTTAAATTATGGTTATAGTGTATTAAATTTTGGGGTGTTACATTCTCCCCTACTTAAAGGATTTCGGCCCCAAAATCTCCAAGTTAAGAAGAATGTTACTATCCTAACAAACACCTACAACCATCTACACATCCATCATCCATAGGCATCCATTGTCCTTGAGAATTTCTAATGCTTGTATGAACAAATGAAAAGGTGTTGTGTGTATATGTCCTTACACTAATGCGAAAATCAGGCGGTCGAATGATTAAGTTAACCTCCTTGATGCAATATATGTTTGTGCCATGAATCCAAAAAACGTATGCAAATAATTCTAGTATAACATATTAAACTCTATATGTGTGCGCAATCATTCATCAAAATGCAACAACCATATGATGATTCACCCATTTCCGTCCATAGAAAATTATAAGTGCACACATATCCATATGCAATACGTAAGTGCTTGAGACGATCTAGTGCCTAGTGTGTGCATATGCATCCACGAGCAACCACTGGCAAACACTTGCATCCACTTGCAACCATCAACCATAACATGTTTCAGACACATGTTTCCAACCATTGGATTCTATCTAAGTATCGAGGTTCGAACGATAGGGTAAACATACTTAAATGATAGAAGCAAATGCAAAGTAAAAGCCCGGAAAAGAAGTCAAGAATGTAATTTCAAAAAGAAAAGGATAAGAAGCGCGTATCCTATCTTCGGGTTCCCATGACACATCGTTGCGATCTTTTCCCCATTGTACCTTTACCAATCTGATTTCTTTTATTGCGTCGCTTCTTGATTTATGATCCAAGGGTATGAGTAGGAACTCTTCTCATCGATGCTTCCTTCTCAACTTCCACGTCTTCAAGAGTGCTCAGTTCCACTATCTATGTCGTATCATGTAGACATTTCCTCACATAGGAAATGTGAAACACATCGTTTACGCCTGCCAGTCTGTTCGGTAGCTTAACCTTATATGCCATCTGACCTATCCTCTCCACTATAGGGAATAACCCTACAAATCTTGGCACCAACTTCCCCACTGAACCAAAGCGAACCACATTCCTTATCGTTGATACTTTAATTAAGACCGTATCTCCAACTTTGAATTCCAAATTGGTCCTCCTTTTATTAGCATAGGATTTATGCCTGTCTTGAGCTTCTTTCATTCTTCGGCGGATAAGATCAATCTTCTTGGAAGTATCTCGAATCATCTCTGGTCCAAGCAGAAGTCTATCCATGGACTCCCACTAACAAGTCGGCGATCTACGATGTCGTCCATATAATGCTTCAAAGGGTGCCATGTTTATGCTCGATTAGTAACTGTTGTTATATTCAAACTCAACCAATGGGAGATGCACCTCCCAAGTCCCTCCAAAGTCTAGGATACACAGTCTTATAAAATCCTCAAGAACTCTATTCGCCCTCTCAATCTTTCCATCTGTCTGAGGGTGGTATGTCGTGCTCAAATGTAGCTGTGTACCTAGCGCCTCTTGTAAGCTTTTCAAAAACTCACTAGTGAAGATGGGTTCGCGGTCGCTTACAAGACTGGAAGGTACCCCATGCAGTTGGACTATCTCTCGAAGGTACACTGATGCCAGCTATGTCGTCATCCTCTTACTCTTAACAGGAATAAAATGAGCGCTCCTAAGTCTATCACTATCATCCAAATGCTCGTATTTCCCTTCCTTGATCGGGGTAATCCATCGATGAAATTCATGGATACGCTCTACCACTTCCACTGTGGGACATCCAAGACCTGAAGCAATCCACCAGGTTTCCTTTGTTCAGCCTTTGCTTGTTGGCATGTCAATCATCGAGCTATATATTCCGCCACATCCTTCTTCATGCCATTGCAAAGAAAACTCTCCTCATGTCTCGATACATCTTGTCGCCGCCCGGATGGATAGTCATCCGGGAATGATGGGCATCCTCAAGCACTGCCTTTAGCAAATCCCCAATCTTAGGGACACATAGCCTTCCATCTCGTCTTAGCCACCCTTTCTCATCCACGGTATATCTATCAAGGTGACTATAAGTCTCTCCTCTACCAAGCTTTTCCAAGATGTCTGATATCTGTGGGTCCTCCCGCTGCATAAATCCAATACTCTCTAATAGAGTAGGTCGCACCTCCAACGATGCTAACAATCCCAATGTGAAATTCATAGATGACTTAAAATCAAAGGTTGAGATGTACTCCAAGCTCTACCTTTCTACGAATAGAGGACTCAAAGTCATCCTCTCCCTACTCAATGCGTCCGCCACTACATTACCGTTGCCCGGGGTATAAGCTATCTCAAAGTCATAGAACGGTAGGAACTCCATCCACCGTTGCTGCCTTAGGTTGAGACCCTTCTGTGAGAACAAGTATTTGAGTGACTTATGATCTGTGTATAGCTCAAATTTTTCTCCATGTAGATAATGTTGCCAAGACTTCAATGTGAACACTATTGCAACCAACTCTAGATCATTGGTAGGGTAGTTCTTCTTATGAACCCTCAATTGTCTGCTAACATAGCATACTACCCTTCCCTCTTGCATCAGGACTAACACCATGCCCAATGCCACAAGCATCTGTGTAGACCGTGAACATCTTGCTTCCATCTTGGAGAGTTAGAACTAGGGTTGTTATCAAAACCCTCTTCAACCTATGAAAGGCATCCTCACAATCAATGCTCCATGAAAAAGCCAAGTTCTTCTTCGTCAATCGTGTAAGCGGGGATGATACCCTTGCAAAGTCCTTGATAAACTTTATACAATAACCCGCCAACCCTAGAAAAATTCTAAACTCCGTCGCATTCTTTGGAGCCCTCCTGCGATGACAGTGTCCATTGTTATCCCGTCCTTGGAGACTACATGCCCAAAGAACCTTACTTCCTTATCCAAAAGTGACACCTAGAAATTTTTTCCTTGAGATGATGCGATCTGAGAGTGTGTAGAACCTCTCATAAGTGTAGGTAGTACTCCTCCTCATTCTTTGAGAAGATAAATGTCATCCACAAAGACCACCACAAACTTGTTCAGAAACTCCCTAAACACCCTACTCATCGTGTCCACAAAATATGTGGGTTCATTGGTTAGCCCAAAAGGCATAACCAATCATTCAAAGAAACCGTCTGGACTTCTGAATGTAGTCTTATCAATGTTGTCCTCTATATTTCTCAATGGATGAAACCTCGTGGCCAAATCCATCTGTGAGAAAACTGATGCGCCTACTAGCTGATCAAACAGGTCGTCAATCCTCGGTAGCGGGTACCTATTCTTCTTGTTGAGCTTGTTCAGCTCCTACAATCCACACATAGACGAAGTGAGTCGTCTTCCTTAGTTACAAAGACAACTGGAGCTCCCCATTCTGATATGCTTCGTCTAATAAAACCTTTCTCAAATAGCTCCACTACTTGCTTGCTGAGCATCCTCCCCTTTCTAGGATCCAAGTGGCGCACTGGTAGAGCAACTGGCTTCGCATTCTCTACAAAGTAAATTTGGAAGTCTATCTCATGTCTTGGTGGTAATTCCTTAACTTCCTCAAACACATCCAGGTAATCTCTGACTATGGGCATATATCACAAATCATCAACAGAAGTATCAAGCGATTCCAGAAAACTGAGCATCACCCACCCCCATAGGTCGCAGGAAATTTCAAGAGTTCTAGCATGACTAGTAAGAAGCCTAACCACTCTCTTTTCACAATAAAGGATGGCACCATACATGGCTAGCAAATCAGTGCCTAGAATCAAACCATAACCCATAAATCCCAACATGTATGCGTCGCATTCAAACTCGACCCCCAAATAAAAATTCTCAAACCCCTACATATCATGGATAAGTGAGGCGTACCTCCTATGGGGTTTGAGACCACTATGGGATCAGAGACTATACTAGTATTAAGGTGTAGACTATCTACTATAGAACTGGACATAAATGAATGTGAAGCTCTAGAAACAAACAGGGTTCGAACATGATAATCAAAAAGGAAAAACAAACCTTCAACCGTGTCTTTCGTACCTCGATCAAGTCCACTAGCCTTAAGAGCATGTACTTGTCAAGAAGTTCCTACCCATTGTCCTTGCTTGCTAGGGCATCGCTTAGTGAAGTGTCCCACTTGTCCATAATTAAAGAAGGCTTTATTTGCTTTTCTGCAGTCCTTCATAAAATGACCCATAACTCCGCAACCATGACACTTGATATCTTACTTGATTCGAGCCTTGTCAGGCTTTCCTCCTTTCTTTTCCCGAGTTAACATTTCTTTTTCTTGCCCTTAGCCTGTGTATAACAACCCGTATTTTAATAACGTGTTATAAATATAAATCAAAGCAGAATTAAATTTTAAAATAAGAATCAAGGGAAACGGGTTACGCCATTACGTTCGTCTCGAAATTCTGCTTGAAAATGAGTCTGAGTTTACGAAAATCGGAGTCCGTATGACTTTAGAGAGACTGAAGACCTGTTCGTTATCTTCGATATGGAGACTGAAGACCTGTTCGTTATCTTCGATATGGAGGATCATAGGAAAGTTCAGTTGGCAGCATGGTTATTGAAAGAGGAAGCTGCATTTTGGTGGGAAGTCACCAACGCTACCAGGCCAATTGAGACTTGGGCAGACTTTAGAGAGAGGTTTGGGCTTAAATTCTTATCTTCAGCAGAAGCGAACCTTCAGATGGAGAGGTTCCTGGCACTCAAGCAAGGGGACATGTATGTTAGGGAGTACATGAATAAGTTTAATCAGCTTGCTCGGTTTGGTTTGGACTTAGTCAACACGGCTGAGAAGAAGGCTCTACGATTTGCTCGAGGATTGAGCGAGCCACTCCACACTATGGCCATGACTCATGTGCCCATGGGGGCGACCTTTGAAAGCTTGGTAAATATGGCCCCACTTCATGAGGAAGACAAGGGTGACAAAAAGGAGGTTAAGTCTAATGAGACTCAGAACAAGAAGGTTGACTTCAAGAAGGGAGGCAACAAGAATAACAAGAATAACAAGGGCAACAACAACAATGCTAACAAGCCACGTGAGACGAGGAAGTGCAACTTTTGTGGTATCATGAGACATATCGCTAAAGACTGTAGAAGGAAGAAAAGAAAGTTGGGTGAATGCTTTCACTACGGGGATACTGGACACATCAGTAAGGATTGCCCTAAGAAGCAAGGACAGGGGCTAGGGCAGACACAGCGAGCAGGACCTTATGGAGGGCAGTTGCAGGCTCTCAACACCACTCCAGCTCTTGACCGAGGTAGTAATATTTCTGTAGAAAGCCTTGTTTACATTTCTGAATTTCCTGTTCGAACCTTATTTGACTCTGGCGCATCGCATACATTTATCTCTTCTGATATTGTTGAAAATCTGCACTTAAGTACTAGTCTAGTTGATGATCCCGTTAGTGTTTCAAATCCGATTGGGGGCTCCGCCCATTTATCTATGATTTGTGTTGATTTGAGGATTTCCATCTTAAGCGTGGAATTCGCGTGTAATGCTTATGTTCTCGGATTCATGGGATATGGTTTAATTCTGGTCATGGATTGGTTGTCTAATTATGGAGCTATCCTTGATTGTGAACGAAGGGTAGTGAGGCTCATGACACGCCTTGGTAATACCCTTGAACTTTCTTGTAACCCGAAGGGTCCGGTCATGTTATCTTATCTTGAATCTCTCGACTCGTCCGTCGACAATCTGCACTCCGTGAGAGTAGTCCGAGAATATCCAGATGTCTTTGATGAGGTGAAAGGGTTACCCCCTAAACGCGAGATAGACTTCCGAATTTATCTGGTTGATAATGCCAAGCCTGTTTCATTGCCCGTTAGGCATATGGCCCCGCGAGAAAGAAGAGAGCTCAGTAAACAAGTCAAGGAGTTGCTCGAGAAAAATTTCATAAGGCGAAGCATTTCTAAATGGGGTGCTCCGGTTGTATTCGCTACTAAGGCGGATGGTTCGCTTCGTCTGTGTGTAGATTTTCGTGAGTTAAACAAGCCGACGAAGAAGAATAGGCACCCACTACCAAGGATCGATGACCTTTTTGACCAGCTTGTGGGAGCATATGTTTTCTCTCAACTCGATCAAGCCACAGGATTCCATCAACTTAGAGTGGCTGAGGATAGCATTGACAAAACTGCGTTTAGGATTCCAGATGGGTTTTTCGAATGGCTCGTCATGCCGTTTGGGTTAACGAATGCACCCGCGTACTTTGTAGACCTGATGAGTAGGGTGTTTCGGGAGTTCCTTAACAAGTTCGTGGTGGTTTTTGTGGACGATATTCTAATCTTCTCAAAGGATGAAGAAGAGCATGCTAGACACCTCAAGGAAGTCATGGATACGCTTAGAGCACACCAGTTAAAGGCTAAGTTCTCCAAATGCCATTTTTGGAGGGAGGAAGTTCGGTTTCTTGGGCATGTAGTTTCTAAGCAAGGTTTAGCCGTGGACCCCGCAAAGGTAGTTGCGGTGCAAGACTGGAAAATTCCTAAGAACGCAACAGAGGTGAGAAGCTTTCTCGGTTTGGCGGGCTTTTATAGGAAGTTCATTAAGGACTTCGCTAAGATTTCAGCCCTCTTACTAAGTTAACGAAGAAAAACCTAGCATTTGCATGGGACATAGAATGTGAGACTGCTTTCCAGAGACTCAAGAGAGCCCTCACCACAGCTCTAGTTTTAGCATTACCCGATGGAGGAAAAATGTTTACGGTGTACACAGATGCGTGCGGCACGGGATTAAGTGTTGTCCTAATGCAAGAAGGAAGAGTGATATGCTATGGGAGTAGACAACTTAAAGTTCATGAGAAGAACTATCCCACACATGACTTGGAGTTAGCCGCGATTGTTTTTGCACTTAAAGCTTGGCACCATTATCTCCTAGGGGAGAGATTCGAGCTGTACACCGACCACAAATCGCTTAAGTATCTCTTTTCGCAAAAAGATTTGAATCTGAGACAGCAGCGGTGGATGGAATTCTTGGCCTCATATGATTTCGATATGACTTATACCCCTGGCAAGGGTAACGTGGTGGCGGATGCGCTAAGTAGAAAAAGGTTGACTTTGAGCCCCTTATTTTTTGAAAGAAAAAGTCTAGAGTTTATAGCAACCTTTGATTTTACGCATGCTGTTGAGTCATTGACTGGTACGTTAGCATCTCTTGAGCTGATACCTACGCTTCTGGATCAAGTAGGGACTTCGTAGAAAGAAGACCCGCAGATAGTCGAGATCATGGACAAGTTGATTCGTGGTGAGACGTCAAGTCACCTCGCTAGATATACTATTGATGACAAGGGATGGCTAAGGCGTGATGGAAGACTATGTGTCCCACAAGTGGGAGACTTAGTAAATAAAGTTCTTGAGGAGGCGCATCACTCGAGGATGACCATACATCCCGGAGGGGATAAGATGTACCGGGATATGAAGCGCATTTTGTTTTGGGAAGGGATGAAAAAGGATGTTGCAGAGTTTGTTTCTAGATGCATTGTTTGCCAACAAGTAAAGGCCGAGTCAAAGAAGCCCGGTGGGCTACTGCATCCATTGGAGGTCCCACAATGGAAGTGGGAAAGTATCTCTATGGATTTTGTGGATGGATTGCCGAGATCAAGGAAGGGGAATACCAGCATATGGGTCATAGTGGATAGACTCACGAAGAGCGGTCATTTCATTCCAGTGAAGAGCAAGAGGACCGCATCATGGCTAGCATCTGTTTATCTTCGAGAGATATTGCAATTGCATGGAGTTCCTTCTAGCATAGTCAGTGACCGTGACCCAATTTTCACTAGCCAGTTTTGGAATAGTCTGCAAGAAGCAATGGGTACGCAACTTAATTTAAGTACAGCCTATCACCCTCAGACGGATGGACAGACCGAAAGGGTAAATAGAGTACTAGAGGATCTTTTGAGGCTATGCATTCTTTATTTTAGTGGTACTTGGGAAGACCATCTCCCTCTCGTGGAGTTTGCTTATAATAATAGCTACCAAGCTAGCATAGGGATGGCACCGTTCGAAGCCCTGTATGGAAGACCGTGCAAGTCACCAACTTGTTGGTGGGAGACGACTGACAGACTTATACTTGGGCCCGACATGATACGAGATACTTCTGAGAAGGTGGAGTTGATATGAAGACGAATGAAAGCGGCCCAAGATAGACAGAAATCTTATGTGGACAAGAGAAGGACAGACCTAGAGTTCGAAGTCGGAGATATGGTTTTCATAAAAGTCTCTCCTTTGCGCAATGTGGTTTGTTTTGGAGCAATTGGAAAGCTAGCACCGAGATTCGTAGGACCGTTCCCTATCACTGAGAGGATTGGGCAGATGGCCTATAAGGTAGAGTTACTTGAGAGGCTGGCCGGAGTACACAATGTCTTTCACGTCTCGCATCTCCAAAAGTGCCTACATGAATCAGCTGAGGTGGTTGAACCAAGCATCCTCGAAGGCGTAGAAGTGGAGAAAGAAGCAACGCTGAGGCGAGTTCCTATTGGTATCTTAGGGTCAGAGATCAAGAAGCTAAGGAATCGCGAAGTCAAGCTAGTCAAAGTACAGTGGAGTGAAGCCCAAGAAGACGCAACTTGGGAAACCGAGGAGAAGATACGCGCGCTTTACCCATTTCTTTTTGAGGGTACATTCTCGATCTCTTTTTCCTTTGAGCTTGTAAACCTTTCGTACCATGCTACCTATGTTTGTTTTGTTAATCTTGTCTTGAGAACCTTAGAACCCTCTTTGGATGTAAACATGTATTTGAAACATGTTATGGTTGATGTTTGCAAATGGTTGCAAGTGTTTGCAAGTGATTTCTAGTGGATGCATGACACACATTAGGCACTAGATCGGCTCAGACACCTTTTCATGTTGCATTTGCATGGGTGCTTATACTTGTACATGGATGAACTTGTTATGCTATCACGTGGATGTTGCATATGGATGATGTTTGTGCACTCATTTAGAAATTTTAAGTTATGTTAGGAATTTGCATACATGTTGGACTCATTACACTAACATATCTTGCATTAAGGAGGTTTACTGAATCAGTAACCGCCTGATCTTTTGCATTAGATAAGTACATATACACACACATACTGCATATGTTCATACAGCATTAGAAATCTTTTTAAGGACAATGGTTGCTCGTGAATGATGTTGTGAGTAGATGGATGTGGATGGTAGGATGCGTTCTTCCTAACTTAGAGATTTCGGGGACGAAATCCTTTAAGGAGGGGAGAATGTAACAACCCGTATTTTAATAACGTGTTATAACTATAAATCAAGGCAGAATTAAATTTTAAAATAAGAATCAAGGGAAACGGGTTACGCCATTACGTTCGTCTCGAAATTCTGCTTGAAAACGAGTCCGAGTTTACGAAAATCGGAGTCCGTATGACCAGGATATGGCTCTCCAAAGTTTCAGAAAATTCCATAGTTCAAACCAGTTCGAATTCAAGTTCAAAATTCGAATTTCAAAACCCAGACCCACTGGACGGGAAAAATCCCGCCAGCACTAGGTCAACTGGGCAGTCTACCCCCCCCCCCCCCCCCACCAAGTCGACTGGGCAGTCGACTTGGGTGTCGACCTGGTCACCTAGCCTGTTTTTGAGCCAGATGTATCTGGTCTCATTGCTTGTCCAGATTCACTCTCTAAACACTACATAAACAGCCCCTGACCCTAGCCTTTCTATCACATTCTTGTCCGACCATATGCTGCTGAAGTTCTGACTGGAAGATAGAGAACAAGGAGGCTATTCAGGACTTTGTTAGTGCTACGTTGGTTTGGGGATTTGCTAGAGATTCTGCTTTTACTCTTTTTGCTTTCTCATTCTCTAGACTACGATCTATAAGCCCTCTGTCACTCTTAGATTTAAACTGTAAATTTAACCCGAACACGATGTAAACTGAAATTATGCCTAAACATGATAATTAAGTTGGATCTACTATTGTATATCTTGGATCTATGACTATCACTTTTAAATCTGTTATTTTGAATCTAGTTTTGTACACCCCAGATCTATTCATCTTAAATGTTGGCTTGTGGAATATTAGTATGAACTTGATTTGGATATATTCATGTTTAATCTAAAACCCCTTTACGATCTTTATCTTGCCATGCCTGTGATGTTCAAACTATTATTGGGGTACTATCTTATGTCAATCCATTACCATGTCTATCACCATGTCTTGTCAAGTTGATGTTGAGACCCAATTTCATATGTCTGTAATGTTATAATCATCATGCTTAACTTGTGAACACCTTTGCCATTCTATGACTATCCTGTTTGTGTTATTCCCTGTTTTGACATGTTGTATAAATGCGATTTCACGTACGTTGGGGATACGTTTTTGGGTAGATTAGGCAAACTTGAAAATTGGCTATGGAATTGACATGATATGACATGAAAATATGACATGAAAACTTGACATGAGAATAAGCTTGAAAACATGAATTTGGGACATGACAATTAGATAACTTGAAAATGGCCAACTCGATGTTTGGTTGAATTTGCAACGTAAATCTACCCAGAACCGCCCGACAAATCCAGTAGTTGCAAATAATAGGACCCAATGTGAGTAGTTGGTCATATAGCACTTTAAACCCGAGGTTAGACAAGGTTATGGTGTAAATCTGCCCGGAACCGCCCGGCACATCCAGTAACCGTAACCAAGTCTAATGTGAGAGGTTGGGGTGCGTTAAGTGAATTAATGCCACATGATAGGGTTAAGTCAAGGACCCCTTGAATACACTTAACCAATTTGACACGTCGATTTGATAGGGTTAAGTCTTGAACTGCTTGTATATTTACTTAACCAACTAGATACATGTTTGGATAGGGTTAAGTCATGACCTTTTTAATGACAATACTTAACCCATTAGAAATCTTAGCCACGTGGTCCCTTTCAGCAGTAACCCACTTAGAAGTATCACGATACCCTGGGGACTAGGCAGGGTGGGGCACGATTACTGGGCTGATTGTAAGCGACCAAGAATAACGGCTGAGTAAGGTGCGCCAGTGTAGGTTCAGGCGGACTAGGGTCGTGCACTTAGTCCGTAGTTGAAAAGTAGGCATGGGCGCCCATAGTACTACATTGCGCGTGCTTGATTTGTGTCAGTGGTTGACACCCTAGGACCTGATACACCCTAGGGTGGACCTAGCACATGTGACTACATTTCGCGATTGGGCCGTATAACACCGACACACGACGAGTAAAGCCAATCGATTAGGATGGACTGTTGGACCCCGTATTGGGTCATTTCATGTTATTGGGTTTAAGGATCATTTCTGGATTTATACTTGACATGGATTTGGACACTAGTACAGTTAGTGCAGTAAACCTTGTATATGCGACGCCACTCTTATCTTGTTACCTTTTATTATGATGTCAGTCCAGTTATTATCTTTATGTTTAATCTCAGTTTCTCATGTCCAGTTAACTTTATTAGTTTTTATGTTGTTGATAGTCACTAGGGCTTACCAGTCTTTTTGACTGACCCGTTTTTCTTCCACCACTTTTTCTTTCCCCACCCCCCCAGGTTCTCAGGGAGGAAACTCTAGCTCTTAGCTTGGACTTTGCTTGCTTTCTGACAGCTCATGTACGGTTTGGTCTTGAGCTATGCTATGGCTGCACTCATGCTCTTTTTGGGGAATAATATTGGACTTATGTTGTTTTAAGTACTTGGCTTCTTTATAACTTGATGTAATGAAATAATGACTTGGTATTTTGATGTAAGAGGTTTTGACTCTATTTTCCACGTAATGAGATTTGGTTAAATTTATATCTGCTGCTTTATATACTCTGTTTAATTTATGTTTTGTCTTGTGTTATCTCTGTGACTGTTTACTAGATAATACCCCTCCAAACCTAGTGCATTCCCTTTGTGAGTGACCCTAGCAGAGGTGGGGTGTTACACTGTGTTTCTTCAATCATATTGTCTTTCTTCTCATCCTTGCCATCTTCAAGCATAAGAGCCATGTCAACCACCCTTTCAAACGTCGCTCCCATCAGTATATGTGATATTGCAAGTACTAGGAGAGGTTGATTCAACCCTCTTGCAAATCTAAGAGCCTTCTAGTTGGGCATATCCACCAATTTCAGACAAATTCTTGCCAGTTGATTGAACTTATTCACATAATCCTTAACAAACATGTCCCCTTGTTTTAAGGCCAAGAATCTCTCCATCTGTAATCCCTCTTCTGCCTAAGATAAAAACTTAATCTAGAATTTCTACCTGAAATCATCCCAAGTAGCAACCAGTTGTCCTTCCTGCGTTACTTCCCACTAGTAAGAATATTCGTCCTTTAGTTGCCATGCAGCCAACTGTATCTTCCTTCTATCGTCGATCACAAAAAGACCAAACACGTTCTCCATTTTTCTTAGCCAATTCCGTGCTTCAACAAAGCTCTCTGTACCTCAAAACTGTGACGACCACTCACAACCCCTTCACTATGCAAGAGAAATAATGCGTTAAAAGGTGTGCAAGGCATCTATGGACGATCATCAAGGTATGATAACACAAATGGTATCTGTCGCAAAACTCAAAGCACGAGGATATAATATAGTAGAACATATACAACAGGTAATAATAGTGAAGCATCATATAACAAACTTATGAAACTTTCACAGCATACGGAAAGGTTATCCATACATCAAAGAAAATATCAATGTCTGTACATAAAGCTTCACTACAACACTCCTAGAGCAACTCAAACAACAGAAACAGAAATATTAGATAGTAGAAAAGATAACACGCCAGCCTCCTGCTCTCCTCCGAATTACAACATCGTCCTCACTAAGCTATCACCTGTCACCTACCACCTAGTCTGCCCATCCACAATCGGATAAACAACCCAAGATAATAAAAGGTAAACATAAAACCTTGAGTCAAAAAACACTCTTAGTGAGTGATAAAATAGCTAACAACATCATCAAGAAAGTATATGAGAATAGGCAAATAACAACTAATCTACCCACAACACCAAGAACTCAACCCTGTCTTCCCCACATCGGACAGTGATAGCCTTTACACCAACCATACATCCATGGTAATCATAACAACCATTCATTCATGGAAATCAGAAGCAACCACCACTAGCACTCATAGCATTCAGACTATATATATATATATATAAATATGTATATATATATCTCACGTAGACCATCCTAATCGAATTCAACATCTCTCATGCACAAGTCCCAGAGGCCTAAACCAATATCAGACAAGCACCCAAGAAACATATCCTTTGACATTGAACAATCTACGTGAGGCGGTACGATTAGAGTAATCAATCAACCATGACAGACTATGGCTATCACCGCCAATCCTGCTTCGAAGCTATCGTAATCATATAACGACCAACCTTGCGATATGTCAACGGCTAATGGCAACCACAGTTCTAGCATAAACTCCATACGCCTTTCAATGATACGTATGTTTGTCCAACCTTAACAATTAGGGCTTTTAACGATAACGGGGGTACTCGACCAGCAACCTTTCAGTCTTTTGGGTGCCCCCATTGTACCCCTTCTTTGAGCCTGCTAGAACTTACGACAATGATAACTTATCGGCCTTCGCATCTCTAGTTATCCAACCCGACGACTTTTCATAGCTCAAGCAACCATTATCCACCAACTCATGACATTTGAGTTGCTATCTCATTCGTTGTTCCATACTGCGCTGTGGCACGGGTTGGGGGGCATCGCCCCCGAATTTTTTTTCCATGCCCTTTTGTTTAAATATGGATCGTACCCGATTTTTTCCTTTAGAAATGACCCCTTGGTGCTACCGATCCCCTTGTGCGACCGACTAGATCTTGCTGACTGACCGACCAAGCCTCAACCGATCGACGAGGACTCGACCAACCGACCAAAACTCGAACGACCGACCAGAACTTGATCGTTCATCCCTGACCGACCCGACCATGCTCGACCAGATCTCCATGTGCCGATCGACTTGACCATGCTTGACCAGATCTCCATGCGGTGCACGACCTGACCCTTGGTGCCCAACCGACCCGAATTCTTGCTCGACCGGATGCTTGTTCAAACCAACTAGAGACTCCTTCTCTTTGATTCATGACCGACCGACTGCCTAAGCCCGACCGACCTGATTCAACATTGTTTCAAACTCCAACTTGCACGATCTGATCGCATTAAGCTCGAGAGACCGGATTTCTGACAGACTACTAAAGTAGAACGACCGATCGCTAAAGTAGCACGACCGACCCAAATCTCCCCGACCGATCCGACTTCTTCCAGATCTGATCCAAACTTCTTCCAACTCGAAATTCGATCAAAACTTCATCAAACGATAATTCTGACAAAACCAACTCATTCGATACAATCATAAGCATGTTATGAAATCACTAAAAACCTCAAATCATCAGTTATCATATGAAATTTACTAAAAACATGATGAATGAGAGTATGAACTAAAACGGTGGATCTAACTTGCATAACATGTGGAATGACATAAAATTTACCAATTTTAAGTTGCTAGATTATATCCTATGGTGGTTCATATGAAAATAATCTTACCACGGTGTAGATCTATGAGAAAACACTTGGAAATGATGAAAAACTAGATCAAATACTCATATACTTGATTGAATCCTTGTGAGAGATGCATATCACTCACCAATTCTCCAAAAAAAACCAAAATGATTTAAACATGATTCCAGACAGCGAAGAATTTGATCAAAACTCTTCAATTCGGTGATCTCTCCCTTGGAATGATGTAGATCTAACTTCCAACGATGTAGATCTTTGATTCTCTAATGTAGATCTTGAATTTTAACGGTGAAAGGTGTAGGAGAATAGAGAAACGGAGGATCACAAGCTCCTCCAAATGAGAGAGTGGAGAAAGTAAACTATTCTCCATGCCTCCTACCCCCATTTATAGCCTCCCACCAGCCCACTAATGGGCCTCTCTAAACCAGCCCATTATGGCTTACAAAACCTAAACAACAAACTAAAAACCTTAAAACAGTGATTCCTCCCAAATTACTGAAACAAATCTTTAATGTGACCACTCTATGGAAAGGGAAACATAATTTCCTTTCCAATGGCACAAGTCTCAACACCTGATTCAGCCTGAGTCAATAGTTATGCCCTGTAAAAGAATGACAGGGGCAAAATGGTCACAAACAAAATTGGTAAAAATTATGGACATGTCTCACATCCCCATAAACAAAATATTAAAATATGAGAATGATCCAACCCTCAGGGAATTAAATACAAATATTTTATGATTCTTCGGTACGTAAAATACGGGTTGTTACAGGAACGGTTTTCCTCCCATAGCGCAAGTCTTTACATAGCATTGAAAAGTTATCCACCCGTGGGGGTGGAGCTACCCCGGCTACAGCTAGGGGTGGGGAATCTCCTTGACCTCTGGTAGGCGTCATAGCCTCAAGATACTTACAGGACCATGTTGGGAATGGAATGCCCTCGGGAAGATTGGATGCCCTAGACATGCTGAAAAGAGAATAAACAAAACATTCAACAATAATCGAGAGAATATCGGATATGGCTTGCGGGGATATGTTTTTTTTTCAAAAACATATTTTTATTTGAAAATACTTTGCTTTTGAAAACAATTTTGGAAACCTTTGCTCTGATCTTGTAACTGTTTGAAACTTTCCTATGAAATAGAAAATGCAAATTTATTATAAATGACTACAAGCGCATATGTGTGTAGTATGCAGGTCGAATACAAGGAGGAAATTTAAAATTTATTATTTATATATTTCGTGGGCAAGTTAGACCAAATCACTATTATCTATAAAAAAACCAAATTTAAAATGCAATTGAATTCACTGCAGATTCAAATCTAATCTGATCTATAATAAATTTAATGACTAAAATAAAACAGAATACTAGAAATAAGATTACAGAACATAAATAAACTAACAGGAAAATAAAATTAGGATTACTGTTAAATCTAATCAGACGGTCAATCACTAATGAAAATTAAAATTGCAAAGACAACTTGTGCTCTACCAAGTCTAATTATATAGATGACACTAGTTGCTTAAAAATAAAAAAATGAAGAAATAAAAGAAAAGAAAGCTTTATTAATGGAGAAAAGAAGTACAAAAAAATGAATAGAGATTTACAATGGGTATTTATAGGGGATGTAGTCTCCTTTCTATGAGAATAATTAGGCCAAGAATGAATCTTTTGAAATAATCTATTTACAAATAAAAGAGATATAAAGATAGATTTGAGAAATTCCATGTAGATTTCCTCTTCTGATTAGTGACATGTGGCAGATTGATTGGCTTTCCCTTGGCAATAATTCAATCAAGTCTTCTTCTACATCATAGTTGAAAATGAATGATTTGATTTGATCTCCTTAAGTAGAATATGCCTATTTCTTAAAATCTTTATTAGTGCATATATTATATACATACATAAGAATATATATATAATATATATACCACTATTCCATATATTTGCTGAGCAAAGGAGGTAGTGTGTGTATATCCATGCTCCTTTCTTCAGCAAGAAATAGGGCTTGACAAGGATCGAACCCAGACCACTCTATAAAATTTTCTATGCACTTACGAATGAGCTATAATATCTTTTGGGATTGAGACAGTATCGGCATAGGAAAGTAGCTTTTTTTTCTTTGTAGTTGGCCTTTAATTGAAATGAAGGAGACACTTATTGACAATTTGTAAGAACACACAAAAATAACCAAAGTGTCATTTATTTATATACAATAAAGATAAGATATGATCACAAAAATGAACACTTTTACATGTTAATCAAATACCCTCACACTTATCTTTTACTTGTCCTCGAGTAAAACAAAAAAAAACAAAAAGCTAAACTAGATAGGTCCATTTTCGTAGGAAACGTGATTGCATTGAGCGTATGCAACAAGCCGTTGAACCTCTAGGTGTCCCTAGTGGACGAGTGGTGTCACGTAAGGGTTTTCAGTGGACACAACCAACAAAATCAAAATGCAGTATGTTGTGGTTCTAATGCAACTACATAAATGCAATGGACATATGCAAATGAAAATAAAAAATGAAAACACGACTTGTTTCAAAAAAGTGGTACAACAAAGTAAGTTAACGATTTCTAGTCACTTGGTTGTATTTTTAATATCTCAACTTGTCATGAATTTTCAACGTAATTCATGTTTTCCATGTTAAACTCTAGTTTGTCCAGTTGGCTCGGTTGATAACATAGTGTAGCCATGAAATGAATTTTTAGTTTGCTTGTCACAATTTGTAAAGTGGTATTATTAATCCCTCATGTATGGCTAGCCAAATTAATAAGGTCAAGGAGTGTTTGGGCATAATTGCTTATTCCCTATCTTTATAAAAAAATAAAATTTATGATTAATTACACATACCAAACTTAAAAAACAAAGGTATACCATCCAGGCATGGGAATTGGGACAGAACTCGGTGGATTATGCAGACCGATGTTGACTTTGTCAACAACATGTCAGTAATCCTTAGGTTTCCAACTCATAAAATGAGACCAAGATATACCACCCATGCACTGCCTTGTGGACTGATGTGAGAGTTGGGACAAAGCTTGGTGGGTTTGCACACCAATGCTAGATTTACAAGCTATGTTGGATACCCTTGGATTACTATTATTATTGAATGTAAGAAGAAGAAGGAGTTACATGAATTTAGCTTAACACAACTTAGTTTTAAGGATTCAAAAAGACAATATAAGTATTTTAAGTCCTCCACTCATTAAACAAAGACTACAATTTAGAATAGACTTCATGACCATCATGTAAGAATCTCCACATGTACTAGTTACACTATTATCGCTTGTAATTCAACTTTTCATTATATTTCTTATTTGATCTTAGTTGAGAGAAAAAAATACTATCAACTGACTAAAAATTGTTAACTTATTTTGTTGTATCAATCTAAAATAAGTCGTATTTCCCAAAAAAAAATGACATGTTACTATGACCTAAAATGCATAATGGTCCTATATAAAGAGAATTGTTTTTAAAGAAAAATGAAAAGAATGCAATGCAGACTCCCCCACACTAGATCTAAATAGTGTCCACACTGTAAACGTTTCATAAATTTGAAATACTGTACCCAAAGGTGAATGAGTTGCAAAATTATTTGTAAAATGAAATAAAATTTAGCTACTATATGCGCCAATCATATACAAAATGAAATCTATAATGATGATGAATGTTCTGTGACGAATGATGCTTCATTTTCCCCTACACTTACCTCTATCGAAAATGATGCACAATGATTTCTTATTTGATTTTTGAGGTGCAACAAGCATGTCGATGAATTTTGAAATGAAAATCCTTCCTATCAAATTTTTTCCGTGCCGATGATTTAAACAATTCAGATGCAGGTAATCATAATCCCACAAAGTTGAATGTTGAACCATAATTTCCTTCGATGAAATGGAACTACGATTATCTTCAAGGCATTCCCTCGAATCATTTTCATCATAATCCTATCCTAATGCCTCTCTATTTTTGTAACAACCTGGAATTTCAGAACAAATTGAAAATTTTATTTTTGATCAATTTAATGAATTTTGGATATATAAAATGATTTATTTTAAATAATAACACCTGAAAATTTATTTTAATCGAAGTTAGAATTTATAAATTAGTATTAATTATATTACGAGCCTGAAATGGCGCAGTAGTTTGAAATTTCAATTTTAAACTTAGGATTGTATTGACGATATCTTTCTAATGAAAATAAGAAATTGAGATTTCAGTTTATAAATTGTAAGTTATGACAAAATTAAAATTTCAGAAAAATGCTATGGAATTTATATATACAATATATATGGCCCAAAAAGCCACTTTTCACATACAAATAAATTTGGACTCGAAACCACTTCCATTGAGTTCAAAATGATGTTTCTGAATTCGAAAAGTTTAAACGCTGATATATTTCGAGATTCAAAATTTATTTATATAAATATATATTTTTAATATAATATATATATATACACCTTAAAAAGTGAAATTTTGCAGATGACCTCCGAATTCAACGAAACCGCTTTCTATAAATTCGAAATATTAAATTATTGCTAGATTCCAAAATTCGTAATTTTTGGAGTCAGTATGTGTCGTAATTGATTTTACAGTGTGAAGATAGTCAATTATCTGACTTTAAAAATTAACTATTTGTTCATATGGACTCGGAATTCAATGGGACCATTTTCTTTGGATCCGTAATGTCAAGGAGTAGTTGTGTTTCAATTTTCATCGAGAATGGAATCCGTAGATGACCATGCGGATTTTTAAACCATGAAAAGGACCAAAATTGAATAAATTAATTTGCATAAGAAGGGGAAAATATTTTAATTAAACATACAAGGGGTATTAATAAAATTCCTCACCACTATAAAATATCCTAAACTCTCTCCTAACCCTAACATAAACCCTAATATCCTCCTCCTTCTTTTCCATGGTGGCAGCTCTCTTCCTCTTCAATAATATTTGCAAAAAGGACCTGAAACTAAATAATGTATATCTCTCAATCCATACACAACTAGACAAAACCATTTTTGGGTATTGTAGTTCTTCATCATCTCTACCTCCGAAAAAAATTTCACGGCATATCATCGCACGGATTCGTCGGGATCTAGCTTTTAAGGTAGAAAACTAATTTCGAAATTACGGGTTTTCCGATCAAACGAACGAGAATTAGGTCGAGCCATTTGGAGGGAAGGTAGAGTGGAAGCATACGAAGGTTTTGGCGGTGACGGCATGATCTCAGGTGGCTGGAGTTGGCCGGAATGTCAAGTTCATCGAAGGGGAGCTGGAAAACAAGGCAGTCTTGAAAATGAGCAATTTCCCGCCAATCCGTGCATTTTCAGGCAAAGTGACCATAAGAGAAGTTGTTCGGGAGGTCGAGACCAAGCTACTATAGGGTCATTTGGAGCACCGAGGCGGCCGTAGCAACCATATGAATGGAAACTGCAGATTTTCTTTTAACATCAGATCGTGGGGCCCACGTGGCGAACTAGAGGGGAACCACCAGGCCTGGAAAGAGGGAGAGAAGCTGGAGAGAATGGCGCTGGTTTCGTGCAATTCTAACTTACGGTTTGGCCGCGGCGAGCATGTTAAGTTGAGGGTGTTGTTTGGAGAAGAAGGTGAATAATGATCTTATTATATAAATAATATTTCATGTTCATATATGAAACACCCCACCTCCGTTAGGGTCACTCTCAAAGGGAATGCCCTAATTTTGGTGGAGGTTTATAAGTATAAGTCACAGATACACAAGACATATATAAATACACATATTTTTGAACAGCGGAAACAACAGCAACTTTTATTTCATCAAAATACGTGTTACACAAACCATGCCATAATTGTCTTATAATACTTCCAAAAACATTACATTTCCATAACTGTCTTGATTTCATAACTTAAAGAAGCATAAAAAAACATAAGTAAACGCATAAGTCCCCATAGTTGCTATCCAAAGCCATAGTCCAAAACGAAAGAGATCCAAGCAATACATTCTCTCTCTTCAAGCTGGATGTGAAACTGGTCAAGTTGCGGTATTCCCTCCCTGTGGACCTGGGGGGGAACGAAAGAAAAGTAGAGTCAGACATAAAGCCTGAGTAAGTCTAGGACTATTCAGTCTATGAATAAGGAAATGAGCATGATAAGTGCAAAACTGGAAATGGGAAAGCACCATAAACTAAGTTAAGTTGTCTAGAGTCGAATATACTATCGTACCCCATATTAATCTCTGCACACCTATAAACTAGTTCCCAATAGGCACCCCATAATCAGGGTGAAGTAATCCATTTCTAATCATCGGCTCCTACTCGCATAGTTACATGTGTCTTACGGCCCCCGATGTTGTAGCTACCTATGCTGGTCCCACCATGGGGTGTATCAAGTCCCATGGTGGTGGCCCGACACAGTTCTAGAATGCACAGGTATACTACTGGTGCCCAGTGCCTAATTTTTCTGCGTCGGAGTGTGAGCATGCCTGCACCCCGTTAGAACCAACACTGCTGCACCACCGCCGTCCATTTGACCTCTTACAGTCAGCCCAGTAATCGTGCCCCACCCTGCCTAGTTCAGGGTATCCTGATACACCTTGTAGGGTTACTGCTGAAAAGGGTCCCCCGCTACTAGGTTTTCTATTTCTAGCCAACATGCTAAGTTGGTTAAGTGTTCTGTATAAACCTAACCCCCAATCAGTCTGTATAGTTTAGCATGTTCAATTTGATTAAGTATTAATTCAGTTTACTTAATCCTATCAATCCTGACTCGGCCTTAATTGTCTTATTAAAGCCTCAACCACTCACATTAGACAGGTATTGTTGTGACTGCCTGTTGCCGGTTGGGTCCGGGCAGTCTTATGTCACAACTCAGTCTAACCTCGGGTCTTTATTGGGCTCAATGTTTAACCACCCACATTGGATAGGTATTGTTGTGACTACTGGACAGCCGGGCGGGTCCGGGCAGGTTTATGTCACAACGCAATTCAACCTCGGGTTAAACACGTCGTATTTTCTAAGTTTACATATTTTGTCTCTTTTCTTTTTATATGTAAATATTTGCAGCCCATTATTCAAATTCATCTTTATTGGGTAAAATTAATTTATACCACTTGAATGTTCTCAAGGTCGTTGGCATGCGTCAAACATGCCAACACATATGTTTTATATTTTTAACCCAACGTCATTACCCCCGTTTTATACGTTCGCTATATTATAACATATGTTGGGCTTAACATTTAAGCCCAACTTAGCCACATGAAAAAGGGGAGGCTTAGAACAAGGTGTTTATATATCCTAAGTAACATCAAAAGGGGTGTGTGAACGCATGAACTTGCAACATAGCGATCTAATTAACTTTAATTAGGCACTTGTGAACTTGCATTGTAATAGCATATAATCTTGACATAAAACATACCTAAACATGAATCATGGTTTTAATCTAGTCATGTAAACTTGCATTTAAAATGTGAATCTAACTTAATTATGTGTCACATATATTATCATATGATTTTGATAACAACATAGGCCTAAAAAAAATTTCAATTAGGCATAACACCAAACGTAATCTAGTCATGTTCATAGAGTCAACACAAGTTCACAAAGATGCATACTTTTGTCACTAATACAAAAGTATGATTTTCACTTGAATCATAATGCCTATTTCAACATAAATTCATATGAATCATAATACCCAAATGGATCCAACTACACTAAAAATGATAATAAAAATATACATAGAAGGATCTAAAATCATGTTGGCATAATAGTGAATCATATACTTGCATGAGTCTCAACTTGGTTGTAATAAACTACCACAAACATATAGTTGTTAACTTTCAACATGAATCATATACTTGCATGTATCCAATAGATCTGACATCATTATACCACAACATCCCAGATCTATTCATAAATAGAATCATAGCAACATACAATTATGAATTATCATCACCACAAATTAAGTACAACTCCATTTCTCATTTTACGCAGATCAAATCTCAATTATTCATTCACATCGGAATAGCACTCTACTTACAACGTATGACGAATCTTCAATTCAGGATTCTGAATTCTGAATTTGGAGATGCTATCCTTTGTTGTAGGCGTTGTTTTGGTTTAATTGTCGTTGCTTTAAGCTTTTGAATCAACTCTTGACTTGACGAGTATTCCTAGTCTTTCTTCAGCAGCATGACAACTCCATACTCATTTTCATTTGTGTGAATTAGGTGGAGTCTTAGGTCCTTTTTATAGAGTTTGTGAATTGATTAGAGCCGTCGATGGAGCTTAGATTAATATAAGCCGTTCGTTTTAAAGAAAAACCAATCAGGAGTTGACACATAAGCCCTAGTGACAAGACAAAGCCCAGAAATTCGGCCAAGCACAGACCAGGCCAGCCAGGAGGGGCTGGGTTCGACCTGGCTCAGGGGCCAGGTCGACTACCCAGTCGACCACCAGGTCGACTACCCAGTCGACCCCCAGGTCGACTACCCAGTCGACCTGGGTCTTGGGCGGGAAAATTCCCGCCCAGCCCAATCTGGGTCCGATTTTGAATTTTGAACTCGTTTCTAAACTGTTTCTGCCTGTTTGAATTTTAAACTGAATTCTGAAACTTTCGGAGGTCATATCTCCCTCATACGTAGTCCGTTTTACGCAAACTCGGACTCTATCTCAAGCAGAATTCCGAGACGACCGAAATGGCATATCCCGTTTCCCTTATTTCTTTGATTTGAGATTAATTATACTTTAATTTGTTAATCTTACAGTTAACGGAAAATTCGGGGTGTTACATTCTCCCCTCCTTAAAGGATTTCGTCCCCGAAATCTTCAAGTCTAGGAGAATGTATATCCTAACATCCAAACGTCCATCCACTCATCCATCAAACACGAGCGTCCATTGTCCTTAAAAGACTTCTAATGCTTCATGATCATATGCAAAGTGTGTGTACATGTACTTATCTAAAGCAAAATCAGGCGGTCGACTAATTCAGTTGACCTCCTTAATGCAAATTATGTAAGTGTCATGAATCCATTATGTATGCAAATTTTCCTATTCATGATTCTACATGAGTGCACAATCATTCATATAAATGCAACATCCGTATGACAACACATTAAACTTCAACCATATACGAATATAAATACATATATGCATATGCAATATGAAGTGACTGAGCCGATCTAAAACCTAGATTGTGTGTATATGCAACCACGAGCAACCACTAGCAATCACTTGCAACCACTTGCAACCATCATCCATAACATGTTTCAATTACATGTTTTCATCCAAAGGGTGTCTACCTAAAAGATAAGGTCGAGGAGATATACCCTAAAAGATAGATAAAGCATAACTTAAGGAAAAAGAGAGATCAAAGATGTACCCTCAAAAAGAAAAAGGGTAGGCTGCGCGTATTCTAGCCTCAGTTTCCCAAGTCGCGTCTTCCTCGGCGTTGCTCCACTGAACTTTGACGAGCTTGACTTCGCGGTTGCGTAGCTTTTTCACTTCCGTTCCTAATATGCGGGTTGGAACTTTCCTCATGGTTGCTTCGCGTTCCACTTCAGCTTCTTCAAGGATGTTTGGCTCTACCACTTCAGCAGATTCATGTAGACATTTTCGGAGGTGCGAAACATGAAAGACGTTGTGAACTCCAGCTAGTTTTTCAGGTAGCTCTAATCTATAGGCCATTTTCCCAATTTTCTCGATAATAGGAAACGGCCCTACGAACCTTGGTGCTAGCTTCACTGTGGTTCCAAAACGAACGACATTCCTTAAAGGAGATACCTTAAGAAAAACCCTGTCTCCAACCTCAAATTAAAGGTCGGTCCTCCTCTTGTCTGCGTAGGATTTTTGTCTGTCTTGGGTTGTCTTCATTCTTCTCCGTATTAAGTCTACTTTCTCTGAAGTCTCTCGGATCATATCTGGTCCAAGTATGAGCTTGTCAGTAGACTCCCACCAATAAGTGGGCGATCAGCACGGTCTTCCATATAAAGCTTCGAAGGGCGCCATTCCGATGGTGGCTTGGTAGCTGTTGTTGTAGGCAAATTCCACCAAAGGAAGATGGTCTTCCCACGTCCCTCCAAAGTCAAGAACGCACAATCTTAAAAGGTCCTCCAAAACTATGTTCACTCTTTCTGTATGGTCGTCGGTTTGTGGGTGATAGGCTGTACTCAAGCATAACTGTGTGCCTACCGCTTCTTGTAGACTCCGCCAAAACTCACTTGTGAAGATAGGGTCTCGGTCACTAACAATGCTGGAGGGTATTCCATGGAGTCGAACAATTTCCTTGAGATAAAGAGATGCTAGGGATGAGGCAGTCCTTTTACTCTTGACAGGTAAAAAGTGGGCGCTTTTAGTAAGCCTATCCACTATTACCTAAATGCTAGTGTTGCCTCTTCTAGACCTAGGCAGCCCATCAATGAAGTCCATTGAAATGTTATCCCACTTCCACTGCGGGACCTCTAGAGGATGGAGCAGACCGCCAGGCTTCTTCTGCTCCGCCTTAACCTGTTGGCATACCATACACTTAGAAACGAAATCTGCCACGTCCTTCTTCATGCCATTCCAAAAGAAATCTCTTTTCATGTCCTTGTACATTTTGTCTCCGCCTGGATGTATCATCATCTTGGAGTGATGTGCTTATTCGAGAACCGACTTTACTAAATCCCTTGTCCGTGGGACGCATAGTCTTCTGTCTCGCCTTAGCCAACCCTTATCGTCGATGGAGTATCTGTTGAGGTGACTTGAAGTCTCACCCCTAATTAGCCTATCAATCGTCTCCACAAGCTGAGGATCTTCGCGTTGTGTTGTCCCTATTGAGTCCACTATAGTCGGGCGTACTTCGAGAGATGCTAACAAACCGGGTACAAAATCAGAGGAGGGCCTAAAGTCAAAGCTAGCTATAAACTCTAGGCTTTGCCTTTCAACAAACAGCAGGCTTAATGTTAGCTTCTTTCTGCTCAAAGCATCTGCGACTACGTTGCCTTTGCCCGGAGTGTAGGAGATCTCGAAATCGTACGAGGCAAGAAACTCCATCCACCTCGGTTGCCTTAGGTTAAGGTCCTTCTGCGAGAAGAGATATTTCAACGATTTAAGGTCAGTGTAACGTTCGAACTTCTCACCTAGGAGATAATGTCGCCAAGACTTAAGTGCAAAGACGATGGCGGCCAACTCGAGATCATGGGTTGGGTAGTTCTTTTCGTGCACTTTCAACTGTCTCCCGCCATAAGCTACTACCCTTCCTTCTTGCATTAAGACAGCGCCTAGTCCTGTCCCGCATGCATCCGTGTATACTGTAAACATTTTGCTTCCATCCGGCAAGGTCAGAACTAGGGCTGTTGTAAGAGCCCTTTTTAAGTGTTGGAAAGCAAACTCGCAATCCAAATCCCAAGCAAACGCTAGGTTCTTCTTTGTTAACCTAGTAAGTGAAGCTGATATTTTTGCGAAGTCTCTAATGAATTTCCGATAGAAGCCTGCTAGCCCAAGAAAGCTTCGGACTTCTGTTGCGTTCCTAGGTGTCTTCCAATCCCGTGCCGTTACCACCTTAGCGGGGTCCACAGCTAACCCTTCTTTGGATACTACATGCCCAAGAAACCTTACCTCCTCTCTCGAAAAGTGGCATTTGGAGAATTTGGCTTTTAGTTGATGGACTCGCAGAGTTTCCATGATTGCCCTTAGGTGCTGAGCATGTTCTTCTTCACTCTTTGAGAGGATCAAGATATCGTCTACGAAGACCACTACGAACTTGTCGAGGAATTCTCTGAACACCCTACTCATCAGGTCCACGAAGTAAGCGGGCGCGTTTGTCAAGCCGAAAGGCATGACAAGCCATTCAAAGAAGCCGTCTGGGGTTCTGAATGCTGTCTTATCGATGCTATCTTCAGCCACCCTTAGCTGATGAAATCCGGTCGCTAAATCGAGTTGGGAGAAAACTGACGTTCCTACAAGCTGATCAAACAGATCGTCAATTCTAGGGAGAGGGTGCCTATTCTTTTTCGTTAGCTTGTTGAGCTCCCTATAGTTAACACATAGACGGAGTGAACCATCCACCTTTGTGGCGAACACCACTGGAGCACCCCATTCTGAAATGCTCCTTCTAATGAACCCCTTCTCTAGAAGTTCTTTAACCTGTTTACTGAGCTCTTTCCTTTCCCGTGGAGCCATGTGTCTAACGGGCAACGCAACGGGCTTTGCATTATCTACAAGATATATGTGGAAGTCTATCTCCCGCTTCGGAGGTAAGCTCTTCACCTCTTCGAAGACATCCGGATATTCACGGACCACTCTAACCGATTGCAAACTCTCAACAGAAGCATCTAGCGATTCAAGATAACTAAGCATAACCGCATACGAGGGATTACAAGTAATTTCCAGAGTGTTACTGAGTTAGGTCAGAATCCTAACCACCCTTTTCTCACAATCAAGGATGGCACCATTACTGGACAGCCAATCCATGCCTAAAATCAAACCATATCCCGAGAAGCCCAAAACAAAGGCACTACATCTAAATTCTACGCTTAGAATAGAAATTTTCAATCCCACACAGATCATAGACAAATGAGCTGGGCCCCCGATTGGATTTGAAACAATTAAGGGGTCCTCTACCAAACTAGTTTCTAGGTGCAGAGATTCTACTAAAGCAGATGAAATAAAGGAGTGTGACGCGCCAGAATCGAATAAAGTGCGAACTGGGTGATCATAAAGATAAACTATACTTTCTACAGAAGTATTTAAACCTCGCTGTTGCAGAGGCGGTGCTTCTAGCGCATGAACCTGTGCCCCTGAGGTGGATCCAGCCTTCTGCCCCTGCCCTCGCTTCTTTGGGCAATCCTTAGCCATGTGGCTTGTCTCACCACAAGAAAATCACCCACCATTCAACTTGGCCTTCTTCTTCCGGCAGTCTTTCACTAAGTGCCCCACTTTGCCACAGAAATTACACTTCCTCTTCTCTTGGGACTTGTTGTCTTTCCTGCCCTTCTTAAAGTCTGTCTTCTTAGGCTGTAAACCCTCTTTCTTCCCTTGAGAGCCTTCTTCCTTTGTCTCCTTCTTGCCCTTATCCTCTTCGTTCAGCAATGCCATCTGCACCAACCTTTCATACGTAGCTCCCATGGGTATATGGGTCATGGCCAAGTTGTGTAATGGCTCATTTAATCCTTTGACAAAACGAAGAGCCTTCTTGTGCGGAGTGTTGACTAGGTCCAGTCCGAACCTAGCCAGCTGATCGAACTGATTAACGTACTCTTTGACTGTCATATTTCCTTGCATAAGAAATAAGAATTTTTCCAATTGAAGGCTCCTTTCAGCTTCTGAGAGAAATTTAGCCTCAAACCTCGCCCTAAAGTCCTCCCATGTTTCCACTGGTCTTTCTGCATTGGTAACTTCCCACTAGTAGGAAGCCTCACCTTTAAGTAGCCATACTGCTAGTTGTACCTTCTGCCTATCTTCTACCTCAAAGATGATGAATAAGTCCTCGGTTTCCTTCAGCCGGTTCCTGGCTGCCACGAAGGACTCGGTTCCGTGAAAGTCCTTCCCTCCCATAGCTTTGAAATCTTTACATGTCTTAGAAAAAGCATTACCACGCGGAGGAGGTGGAGGAGGAGGTGCTGCTGCAGCTGGGGGAGGAGGAAGATTTTCTGCAGCTGGGGGAGGAGGAATAGCGGGACCTGGCTGATTGGCCTTGCTTCTAAGAATCGTCTGAACCAACCAGGTATTGGTACACCCTCTGGCAATTTAAGTTCTTCGGACATGCTAAAACAAAAAGGATAGATTCAAAACGAAGGATAAAAGATAGTACCTATGGCTTTGGGGGACTATGCCTTTTTAAAATAAAATAACATTTTATCTTTAAAAATGCTTCTTTAAATTTTCTTTTGAAAATAAATTTTCAAAACTTTTTATCTTATCTGGTAAGCCTATGCTCTGATGCCAAGTGAAACACCCCACCTCCGTTAGGGTCACTCTCAAAGGGAATGCCCTAATTTTGGTGGAGGTTTATAAGTATAAGTCACAGATACAGAAGACAGATATAAATACACATATTTTTGAACAGCGGAAACAACAGCAACTTTTATTTCATCAAAATACGTGTTACACAAACCATGCCATAATTGTCTTACAATACTTCCAAAAACATTACATTTCCATAACTGTCCTGATTTCATAACTTAAAGAAGCATAAAAAAACATAAGTAAACTGCATAAGTCCCCATAGTTGCTATCCAAAGCCATAGTCCAAAACGAAAGAGATCCAACCAATACATTCTCTCTCTTCAAGCTGGATGTGAAACTGGTCAAGCTGCGGTATTCCCTCCCTGTGGACCTGGGGGGAAACGAAAGAAAAGGAGACGAAAGAAAAGTAGAGTCAGACATAAAGCCTGAGTAAGTCTAGGACTATTCAGTCTATGAATAACGAAATGAGCATGATAAGTACAAACTGGAAATGGGGAAGCACCATAAACTAATTTAAGTTGTCTAGAGTCGAATATACTATCGCACCCTATATTAATCTCTGCACCCCTATAAACTAGTTCCCAACAGGCACCCCATAATCAGGGTGAAGTGATCCATCTCTAATGATCGGCTCCTACTCGCATTACATGTGTCTTACGTCCCCCGATGTTGTAGCTACCTATGCTGGTCCCACCATGGGGTGTACCAAGTCCCATGGTGGTGGCCCGACACAGTTCTAGAATGCACAGGTATACTACTGGTGCCCAGTGCCTAATTTTTCTGCGCCGGAGTGTGTGCACGCCCGCACCCCATTAGAACCTACACTACTGCACCACCGCCGTCGATTTGACCTCTTACAGTCAGCCCAGTAAACGTGCCTCACCCTGCCTAGTTCAGGGTATCCTGATACACCTTGTAGGGTTACTGCTGAAAAGGGTCCCCCACTACTAGGTTTTCTATTTCTTGCCAGCATGCTAAGTTGGTTAAGTGTTCTGTATAAACCTAACCCCCAATCAGTTTGTATAGTTTAGCATGTTCAATTTGATTAAGTATTAATTCAGTTTAATTAATCCTATCAATCCTGACTCAGCCTTAATTGTCTTATTAAAGCCTCAACCACTCACATTAGACAGGTATTGTTGTGACTGCCTGTTGCCGGTTGGGTCCAGGCAGTCGTACGTCACAACTCAGTCTAACCTCAGGTCTTTATTGGGCTCAATGTTGAACCACCCACATTGGATAGGTATTGTTGTGACTACTGGACAGCCGGCCGGGTCCGGGCAGGTTTATGTCACAACGCAATCCAACCTCGGGTTAAACACGTCGTATTTTCTAAGTTTACATATTTTGTCTCTTTTCTTTTTATATGTAAATATTTGCAGCCCATTATTCAAATTCATCTTTATTGGGTAAAATTAATTTATACCACTTGAATGTTCTCAAGGTCGTTAGCATGCGTCAATCATGCCAACACATATGTTTTATATTTTTAACCCAACGTCATTACCCCCGTTTTATACGTTCGCTATATTATAACATATTTTGGGCTTAACATTTAAGCCCAACTTAGCCACATGAAAAAGGGGAGGCTTAGAACATGGTGTTTATATATCCTAAGTAACATCAAAAGGGGTGTGTGAACGCATGAACTTGCAACATAGCAATCTAATTAACATAAATTAGGCACTTGTGAACTTGCATTGTAATAGCATATAATCTTGACATAAAACATACCTAAACATGAATCATGGTTTTAATCTAGTCATGTAAACTTGCATTTAAAATGTGAATCTAACTTAATTATGTGTCACATATATTATCATATGATTTTGATAACAACATAGACCTAAAACAAATTTTCAATTAGGCATAACACCAAACGTAATCTAGTCATGTTCATAGAGTCAACACAAGTTCACAAAGATGCTTACTTTTGTCACTAATACAAAAGTATGGTTTTCACTTGAATCATAATGCCTATTTCAACATAAATTCATATGAATCATAATACCCAAATGGATCCAACTACACTAAAAATGATCATAAAAATATACATAGAAGGATCTAAAATCATATTGGCATAATAGTGAATCATATACTTGCAGGAGTCTCAACTTGGTTGTAATAAACTACCACAAACATATAGTTGTTAACTTTCAACAAGAATCATATACTTGCATGTATCCAATAGATCTAACATCATTATACCACAACATCCCAAATCTATTCATAATTAGAATCATAGCAACATACAATTATGAATTATCATCACAACAAATTAAGTACAACTCCATTTCTCATTTTACACAGATCAAATCTCAATTATTCATTCACATCGGAATAACACTCTACTTACAACGTATGACGAATCTTCAATTCAGGATTCTGAATTCTGAATTTGGAGATGCTATCCTTTGTTATTGGCGTTGTTTTGGTTTAATTGTCGTTGCTTTAAGCTTTTGAATCAACTCCTGACTTGACGGCTATTCCTAGTCTTTCTTCAGCAGCATGACAACTCCATACTCATTTTTATTTGTGTGAATTAGGTGGAGTCTTAGTTCCTTTTTATAGAGTTTATGAATTGATTAGAGCCGTCGATGGAGCTTAGATTAATATAAGCCGTTCGTTTTAAAGAAAAACCAATCAGGAGTTGACACATAAGCCCTAGTGACAAGACAAAGCCCAGAAATTCGGCCAAGCACAGACCAGGCCAGCCAGGAGGGGCTGGGTTCGACCTGGCTTAGGGGCCAGGTCGACTACCCAGTCGACCCTCAGGTCGACTACCCAGTCGACCCCCAGGTCGACTACCCAGTCGACCCGGGTGCCCCAGGTCGACTACCTAGTCGACCTGGGTCTTGGGTGGGAAAATTCCCGCCCAGCCCAATCTGGGTCCGATTTTGAATTTTGAACTCATTTCTGAACTGTTTCTGCCTGTTTGAATTTTAAACTGATTCTGAAACTTCCGGAGGTCATATATCCCTTATACGGAGTCCGTTTTACGCAAACTCGGACTCTATCTCAAGCAGAATTCTGAGACGAACGAAATGGCATTTCTCGTTTCCCTTAGTTCTTTGATTTGAGATTAATTATACTTTAATTTGTTAATCTTACAATTAACGGAAAATTCGGGGTGTTACAATATATTAATATCTTTTTGTCACGAATTCCAATTTGCATGTAACTGGATCTACCGCAATCGTGGCATCAAGACCATCGTGTGAGCACCAGTTTTGTCCAATTTGATCAAGTTAGAATTTGAGGTAAAAATAACAATTTAATTAATTATTTAAATTGTTTTAAACTTCGCAAATTACTAACTTTTTGCCATGAACTCAGAATCGCATGAAACTGGATCCGCTGTGATTGTTGAGTCGAGAGCTTCGTGTGGACACCAATTTTGTCAAATTTGGAGAAAGTTGGATTTTGGAACAAAATTAGATCCGAACCGTCAATTAAAGACCAATGGGGTGAAAAACAAGGTGACAACTCTTTCTCACTTAACTCTTTTGTATAGTTATTTATTTTTATAACTAAAAGTATATGAATTGTCTATAATTGTAATATTTGTTTGGATGAATTGTTGTGTTATTATGTGATGTTATGATATGATCGAGTTTTGCAATATTTAACATGTTAAAATAATGTTATTATATTTATGATAATTTAAATATGATTACACTTCCATTTACAAGTTATCCGACTTGCTTATGTGATTGGGACGATAATTTTTACGCATCGCCCAAGTGAACAAATAATTTATTATATATGTGTTGGTTGAAACCCCACACGGGTCTTGGGATGAAATTTTGATCACACACCTCCCTTGTGATTAGTTGTAGAATGCACTTTGGTTGTTATTTGGATGTTTAGTGATTATATATTATGATTATAGAATACATGCAATGTATGAAACCCATATAACTAAAATTATATGGTAATTGATTGGGTCTCCTTCCAATTTAGAAATAAACAACTGTTTTATAATAAAAAGTTATTCTTTTTATTGTATGTAGGAACGTAAAAATTATCAGAATTTGTTTTACAATAAAAATTATCTTTTTATTTTTTTGTAAGAACATATAATCATTAAAATATGTTTTAGAATAAAAAAATATTCTATTATTTACATTTAGGAACATGTAAATTGACATATTTTGATTAATAATAAAATATATCTTTTTATTGTTATAAAAGAACATTAATAATATAAAAGGACATTTTTATATAAAAAGATTGTATTTTTATTGAAGTTTGATTTCAATAAAAAGATTAGATTAAAAAGATTGTATTTTATTGAAATTTGTTTTCAATAAAAAGATTAAATTAAATAGATTGTATTTTTATTGAAATTTGTTTTCAATAAAAAGATAAGATTAACAAGATTGTATTTTTATTGAAGTTTGTTTTCAGTAAAAATATTAGATTAAAAAGATTGTATATTTATTAAAGTTTTTTTTTCAATAAAAAGATTAGAATAGAAAGAATACATTTTTATTGTCATTTTGTTCCAATAAAAAGATTAGAATAGAAAGAATATATTTTTATTGTCATTTTGTTTTAATAAAAAGATTAGAATAGAAAGAATACATTTTTATTGTCATTTTGATACAATAAAAAGACTAGATTAGAAAGAATACATTTTTGTTATCATTTTGTTATAATAAAAAGATTAGAATAGAAAAATACGTTTTTGTTGCCATTTTGTTACAATAAAAAGATTATAATAGAAAGAATACATTTTTATTGTCATTTTGTTACAATAAAAATATTAGAATAGAAAAAATACATTTTTGTTGTCATTTTGTTAAAATAACAAGATTAGAATAGAAAGAATACATTTTTGTTGTCGTTTTGTTACAGTAAAAAGATTAGAGTAGAAAGAATACATTTTTACTGTCATTTTGTTACAGTAAAAAGTTTAGCATAGAAAGAATACATTTTTATTGTCATTTTGTTGCAATAAAAGATTAGAAAAAAAACATATTTGTGTTGTCATTTTTGTTTTAATAAAAAAGATTAGATAAGAAAAATCATTTCATTATTGTTCTGTTTTATTGGTAACATTAGAAAATAAAGGATACATCTTTCATGTAGTTTTATTTCATTGAAAAGATCAGATATAAAAAAATTACATCTTTAATATATCATGTTTCATTAAAAGGATTTGACAATAAAAATTACATTTTTATTGTATCATGTTTTCATTAAAAAGATTTGATGATAAAAATTACATTTTTATTGAATCATGTTTTTAAATAAAAGATTAGACAATGAAAAACATATTTTCATTGTATGTTTGTCGCATTAAAAAGAGATATGTTTTAAAATAAAAGATTTGACAATGGAAATTACATTTCATTGTATGTTTGTTGCATTAAAGAGAATTAGATAATAAATTATGATTTATCATCGAATTGTCACTTTTATCATGTTAGTTTGGATTAATAGAATCATATGTTAAAAAACATAATTTCTAACATGAATATGGATTGGACTAAATTTGCATGTAATTAATGGAATGGTGTCATAAATGACACTGTTCTTAAACCTATTTGAGAAAATAATAATTCTTTTAATTAAAATTTAAATGAGAATTTTCCAATTAACGATCATAATTGAAATTAAAAGGAAATTGATTTTTGGGTTGACTATGAACAATGTTTTAAATGACATTAGTTCTTAAAACCTGATTAATAGTGAAGTTGTGGTTTGTAATTTATTAATCTTTTAATAAAGATTTAATAGAATTTTCTAAAGATAAGTTTTCCAATTTAATATATTAAATTGGAATTGAACGGAATAGGATTTTGGGTTTATCGTGAACAATGTTTTAAATGACTTTAGTTATTTAACCCAGTTAAAGATAAGATTAATTTATTAAATTTGAATAACCATAAAGCAATGATTTTGATCTTAAAACCAAATTGGAGATTTTATAAATTTTAATTAGATTGAAATGAGAATGAGATAATTAAATTTATCGAATTCTTGAAATGATCAAGATTGGAGTATCACCAGTTTTATTCCAGACGATAGTAAAATCTTTAATTAGATTTGAATGTGAAATGGTAATTAAATTTACCGATAACACAATGGGTGTTAGATAAGGAGTACTGCCAGTTTTTCTCCATGGGGTGAATAGGTTGGGATTGGGTTTGATAAATAAAGGATTACTTCAGTAAGATTCGCTAATCCCGACTAGTTAATAAACCTCAATTTGGTTTAGAATTGATAAAGATAAAATAAAATCTTTTGAAATGAGATCCATAGGAAGATCAAATAATAAGTTTAAAGAATTTATTTTTAATAAAATTAATGGGAACATTTCCCAAGTAATGTGAATATTTTATCAAAATAATATTTTGAATTGGAATGAGGTGTTGATGTGTTTTTATAGCACTTATTTATAAAATACGCGGATTATTCGGAAAGTCTGGGTTTAACCCATTCTGAATAATTTCTACGACGATCAAGAGTCGATGATGAAGACGGTGGTTGAAGACTGGAGTTCTTCACATCGTTTGGGTGATTACTGATGTCTTGATTAGGTCGTACACCCAAGACAAGGTAATAAGTGGTGATCGTCCAAACGTACTTGGAGATCGACGGATATGCGAGGACCTCTCCCCTGTATTGGACATATGGGATGAGGAATAAGGTGCCTCCAGTTTCGTTCAGACCCAGAACAGACTTGTAAATGAATGGTATGTCTGACGTTGTATTCCTTTATGTTGTATTTGTTGATCTCTACTAAATATATATATATATATATGTTTGGTGGTGGAGAATTTATTCTCTGCTTAACACCCTTCTCTGAGACGTACAAGCTCAGAGGTTATACATATTGGTAGATGATCAATAATATGGCATGGATTGATAGTGTGGCATGCTAAGATGCATGGATCAAGGCTTTCGTTGGAAAGCAGAGCCTTGTGGATAATGATCAAAGCACATCTTTAATTAGCATAGCTTTGTGTACAACATTACTTCGCGAGCCTCACACCCCGATATGATGGTGAACGATTTGTTTGATTAGTAGGTTTGACCAATATACTTAATATATATATGGATTTGATCGGCCGAGTTGTGCTGGGTGTGGTCGCACCACACCTGGAGATTGGGATAGGTCATTTCAGCCGAATCTCATGGGGATAGAACATATTGATGCTCATCCAAAGTGCATAGTATATGTATTATGGTGTTTTCTCTTGCCGAGACGTAAGCCGTGGGGATACATTCGCGATAGATCTTTCGAAATAGCAGCCATCATGATGGAAACCCAATTTTCCAATACGAGCTTTACGGTTGCACACCTATATGGTGACATAATATATTATGCCGCTTACATGATATATTATGCTACCTAGGATTGATACATGTATATTCGAAATTGATTTCTACGCTGTGCACTTATAGTATAAAAGATGAATTTTGCGTATTAAGCATATTTTTGACCATTATGAGGTAAAATTCTATCCTGTTGCATATGACATAGTTGAATACACAATTATATGATTTTTGTTTGATGATAACAATCAAATAAATATTATTTTAAAATGTTTTTGTTACTATACTGGTCTATATATACATCAAAGACGGGAATATAATATTTATATTTAAATAGAATTCAACTGTACAACATTCATATATTCATACAGTATTTTTATTTAAATTAAATATTATATTTCAAACATTCAAACAGTACAACTATTTGTAACTCCACTATTTATTCAATTCACAAGAATTTGTACTTGTATATAAACTGAATACGATAGACAAATTTGTTTAAACACAACAAAATATTATTTCAACCAAATCTATTTATTACATATAATCAGTACAATACTCTCACAACTCTTCACTACAGTTCATCATATAATCAGTACAATTCTCTCACAGCTCCTTACTACAGTTCATTTATCACTTCTACAATCACTTTTATACGTTGACACTATCACTCAGTTAACATTACAAATACAGACACACACTAACACTCTTCTTGTCTTCATCTTCAGCCTTATGTCTTCACAGCTTTCAGTCAATCCTATCTTCATAACTATCACAAATAGAAAAACACACACAGTAGACTACAACAAAAATAAAATTATAAAGAAACAAATAAAAATTTATTGTTAAGTTTTATTTTTCTCAGAATTACGGTTGTTTCTCATCAACTTTCTAGACTTGGTCTGATATGCAGGGACAGAAAAACTCGTCTGGATGGCTGCATATACACATGTGTATATATATACACGTGTGCACTGCCTCGCCAATCCAGTGTGCAGCTGAGGAGTAGCCACATGGACCTTCACGACTCAGTGCACAATGCAAAACAGTGTGCAAATATTTCAGCATGGTATTTCAAAGCCAATAGTCGAGGCATGATCAAGTAAAGACAAAATACTAGCCAAACTGAAAGCATGGTCAAAACAGTGGAACATGATGGAGCAAATCATTTTCATCAAAATGAAATTGTTGATGTCAAAATTTTGGTTACCAGTGACGATCAACCCCCAATCGCGTGATCAACACATGGATAAAGATTAAAAATGCAATAAAAAGTAAAAGAGCGGTGAGCAAGCACAGAATTTTTATAGTGGTTTGGCAAAAACGATGCCTACGTCCACTTTATATATTATTTCTCTTTTTTTATTACAAGTACAATGCTTTTTCTGTTTGAAGAAGAGAAAGAAAATGATTGTCTTTTCTTCTTCTTTTTGAGAGAGATTGGAGTTATGGAGAAGCGTAAAGATGAAAAGCTTGGAGAAAGCCATCAGGCCAAAAGTCCCCAAAAGTCTTTTTTTCAGCTTAGGGGTATTTATTGGTGGAGAATGCAGCTTGGGTTGTTGCGGTATGGTCCGGCCATTCCGGGAAGGCCTGGACACGTGGAATTCATCTGTTGGCTTGAATTGCGGCTGAAGGATTGATTCCACTGTTCATAAATAGTATCCTCGGAAGTTGTGGCTTGCTTGGCATCCACGGAGAGGTTTATTAAAAGTAGAGCTTTGTCCATATATAGTTTGACTGCCTTTATTGCCTAGAAAGTCGGGATATTAGGTGGACTAACTCTGCAGATATCTTCCTCGCTGGCCCGAGATAATCGGTCCACAAGTTCTTTTCGGAAGCGAGAAACTCAGTCCTCCTGGTGAGCGATTCTTTCGGTAATGCACAGTCAATCTAACTGAGTTGGATTTGGGCCGATGTGCCATTGCTCTAAGTTGCGCCCCTGCTGGGCCTCCTGAAGCGCGACTTGTATCTGATTGTGCGTTTGGTCTTGGGCCTTGTTCGTTAAGACTCTTGCCAAAAAGAGGGTTAACACTTTGCCCCTAAGAATGCAACTTCATCGATAGAGGGAGGTGTGTTCTAAAAATCCGAACCGAAGCACAAACACTCGAACTGCTATGGTCGCGACGGATCATATTGAGGCCAGAAAACCGACGGTCCGATGTTGTATTAAGGCCGGAAACCCGACGACCACGCCAGGTCGTATTAAGGCCAGAAACCTCCAATCATCGGGAACGGTATTAAGGCCGAGATGATGATTGCCATTTGTACGAGAGTTGGGTCCTGCAAATACAAAACAAACCATCCTCGTTTTAGAGGAGGGCGACGGATCGAGCATTTTACTCCACTTGGCTTTGGAGGGTGGCGAGCATCAACCATACTCGGCTTTGTGGCGAGCATAAACCATGCTCGGCTTAGGGGCGAGCATAAACCATGCTCGGCTTAGTGGCAAACGGTAATCTGTCTAGGCTTAGAGAGGGCAAGTATTAAACATACTCGGCTTAGTGGCAAACATAAACCATGCTCGGCTTAGGGCAAGTGTTTCTTATGCTCGACTCGTGTTAGGTTAGTTAGTTTAGCGAGCATGCTCGTGGTGTAAAGAAAAGAGAGTGTAGTCCACACTCGTGTTTAGAAAATGTAACCTCACTCACTTAATGGAGTAGGTGTCTGAAATGGTGGTGGGCTTTCGCGCTGACCACACAGAACAGGGGGGCGAGCATTATCCATGTCGGCTTAGAGATTTCACAACATGATCTACATTTACAAAAAGTGAAATTCATAACTGCTAAGCAATTATTACAAAGAAAAGAAATTCTGCGGGGACAACGATTGATTACAGAGCATTCTTAAGAGAAAAATCCTATGTGCATATCAAGGCGTCCTTGTTATTAAAAAAAATACATCGAAAGAAACGATAATAAATCTAATTAATGATAATGCCGTGAGTGCTAGTCTCAGGGTCCTTTCCGTTTCTAGGAGCTCGCGGACCAGCCTAAGGAGCTTGAGTAGAAGGTCGCAGTGGCATGTCCGGGGCGCGATCTTTTACATATCCAGCGAGTTCCCTTTTTCTGACTTGTCCTTCGATGAGATCGCATAGATATCAGCAATCATTTGTATTATGTCCAGCTACGTTATGGAATATACAATGCTTGCCAAAATCGAGTTCCATCTGGGTCGGTTCTCGTCGAGGTGGTCTTGGAGTGGGCAAGGACTCGCGTATATCGAGGTAGATATCGAGCAAAGAAGAATTGAGCTCGGTATATCGATCGTACTTGTTTTCATTTCGAGGTCGCACATTGCGTTCACTCTTTTCCGAGGCCCTTCCTCTTCCTTTATCCTGGCCATCATCGTTGAGTGGACCTTGTTGTTTGGCCACTAAAACTTCAAGGCTCTCCATTTCAAGGCTGGCATCCTCTTGTTGGAGAAATCTCTCGGCCTCGAAGTAAAAATTATCTATATCTTTGGTGGGATCTCTGGTTAAGGAGTTTGAGAATTCTGATCTCTTTTAAACTCCCGCGATGGATGCCATCAGCACCATCGATGGCTCAGACCGATCGGCAGATGCTACAGCTGCGTTGAATCTTTCGAGGAAGGACCTTAGCGTCTCTCTGGATCACTGTTTGATGGCAGATAAAAACATGACACTCTTCGGTCGAGAGATATGCACTTGAAACTGTTCGATGAATCGGGTGACCAAAGTATTCCAGCTGCTGATCGACTCCATTGTTAGCTGCTGAAACCACATTCCGACTATATCTGTGAGAAAGAGAGGAAAGCACTTATCCATGAAGCTGGTCGATGCACCAAGTACTTCCATATGTCGCATGTATCGCACGAGGTGAATGGTCGGGTCAGTGCGACCGTTGTATGGCTCGATGGCTGGGAACCTAAAGTTTGGAGGATTTCGAGAATCTCTGATTTCTCCAGTGAAGGGGCTGCGATTGACATTGTCTATGTCTTGCTGCGAAGGATTGCCCCCAGTGAAGCGTCGTACGATGCTTGCAAGCTGGCTCCCATCTCCGAGGAGTCGTTGCCATGAACTCAGCTCTTCTTCCTGAGAAGTTTCTAAGCGAGGATCCGACAAAAGCATGATTGGAAGGGCGGCAGTTCAACCTCCGAGAATTGAGTGAAGGTGTGAGGGAAGGTGAGATCTAGCGGGTGGTTCTGGGCAGAATGGCCCCTCTGGAACCTGATGAGTTGTGGGTTGAGCCATGCCCGTCGCAAAGAGTCTAGGCTGATCCAGCGTAGCATGTGATGTTCGGATGCCAGGGTTGCCCCCGCTTGAAGCCAGGTTAGGAGGGTCTACGGTAGCGTCATCTTCTACTACGGTGAGGGCCGGTATTGCAGGGTGGCTTCCCTTGTTCGAAGGGAAGGTTACTCCAGCTCTTCATTGAAGTGGAAGAGTGGTTAGATTGGTCTGTGGTAAGATCCCGGGTTGTAATGGGAATGGCGTTGATTTAGAGGGACCCGGGGGTAGCTCAACCGATTCGATAGTTCGAGATGTTCCAAAGAGTGGAGTCATATTTGCCAGACGACCTAGATCTTGATCGTCCATCTCCTGATGTTCTGTGGCCACAACCGCGCTGGTTGTTGGAAGCGATACTCCTGGCTGGGCTTGATTGGTTGGTGAGGCCAAACTAGGATGAAATAAAGGTGTATCTCGATCGGTGGTCTGATTTTGAGTAAACTGATGGTCAGCTGTTGTCCCAATCTCGGCCTGTGGAGGAATTGATATTGAAGCGTTCAACCCTGTTTCCAATCGACCGAGAAGGTGATCCATCAACTGCTGCTGTCGTTCGAGGACTTTAACCTGAGATGTCATATGGTCTCTGAGTTCGACCATGATTTTATTCATGTCGTCTCGGGTAAAGAATCGAGACATGTCATCATGAGAGGAAACTTCGTGGCTTACTTCTGCAGCATCGGTGTCGGCTGCACCGGTGTTTGCGGGACGAGAGGATGTTGCATCTTTCTTTCGTTTATTTGCCATGACCCGAGATAAGCAGGAGTTCGATGACGATGTCGGTGTGTTTCCCCTTTATGGCGCGCCAAAGTGTTGGCGTCAAAAGTTTGGTTACTAGTGACGATCAACCCCCAATCGCATGATCAACACACGGATAAAGATTAAAAATGCAATAAAAAGTAAAAGAGCGGGGAGCACACACAGAATTTTTATAGTGGTTCGGCAAAGACGATGCCTATGTCCACTTTATATATTATTTCTCTTTTTTGATTACAAGTACAATGCTTTTTCTGTTTGAAGAAGAGAAAGAAAATGATTGTCCTTTCTTCTTCTTTTTGAGAGAGATTGGAGTTATGGAGAAGCGTAAAGATGAAAAGCTTGGAGAAAGATGTCTAGCCAAAAGTCCCCAAAAGTCTTTTTTTTTCAGCTTAGGGGTATTTATAGGTGGAGAATGCAGCTTGGGTTGTTGCGGTATGGTCCGGCAATTCCGCGAAGGCCTGGACACGTGGAATTCATCTATTGGCTTGAATTGCGGCTGAAGGACTGATTCCACTGTTCATAAATAGTATCTTCGGAAGTTGTGGCTGACGTGGTATCCATGGAGAGGTTTATTAAAAGTAGAGCTTTGTCCGTATATAGTTTGACCGCCTTTATTGCGTTGAAAGTCAGGATATTAGGTGGACTAACTCTGCAGATATCTTCCTTGCTGGCCTGAGATAATCAGTCGACGAGTTCTTTTTGGAATCGAGAAACTCGGTCATCCTACGAGCGATTATTCCGGTAATGCAAAGTCAATCTGACTAAGTTGGATTTGGGTCGATGTGGCATTGCTCTAAGTTGCGCCCCTGCTGGGCCTCCTGAAGCGCGACTTGTATCTGATTGTGCATTTGGGCTTGGGCCTTGTTCGTTGAGACTCTTGCCAAAAAGAGGGATAACAGAAATAATATTTTTTTAATCAAAGTGTCAAATACAACATTTCAAATTACAGTTCAACATACATGGTCGAACCAGCCCAAACAAATCAGATCTGAACAATAACAAGATGGAGCAACACAAGCCTGAAGTAGAAGTGCTAACACAAAACTCAGTCTCCAGTTCAAAGATGGTCAAGACATAAGTACATGTAGACATGACACAATTTCAAGCAATGATCAGTTTCAAGTGAATTGTGCATAAATCATGGCTTCAAATGCATGGATACACTGTATGATCAACAAATTTGAATAAAAGCATGAATTGGGTGAACAAGTCACAGTGGTCCAGCTACTCAAATATAAGGAACAATGAATAGACATGGTGCAACTACATAGTGATAAATACATGGCAACAGCAAGGTGAAAATACATACTCCAAATGTCAAGTCAGTAAACACAGAGCATGTACAAGTACATGAATGAAGCTATAGCTAAATGGTGTAGCAATATAAGTCGAGCGAGGCCGAGGCAATTCATTTTAGACTCAACACAAATCAAAGTATCAAAGAAAGTTCCGGTTCAAATCAAGTATGGTTCAGCTCAACTACAAGAAACAACATGGATGGTGCAGACTTCACTTTCAACATACATATGTATGGTCAAGACTGGGTTCATACATATAAAACAAGCAAAAAGTCGATGCAAATCAAAATCAAAATGGTGCAAGTGCAAATGGACAGTGAATTACAATGGTCAAGCAGCATTTTTAACAAGTGATAGACAAGCAAAGAAATGTAAATATGATGTACACAATATGTTTCAAGTAAAGCATCCAAGAAAAGTTTTTAAACAAGTCGAGAATAACGTCAGTCCAAGGTCAAAGAAAATTATATTATCAAGCATCAAATATGTTCAAATAAGTCAAGTCAAAATCAAGTATATCTGTACAAACTGCAATGAACAAAGTGGAGTATAGCATCAGTTTTCTAGTTTATGGCTAGTATCAGATTTCAGTGTGTTAAAGTTCGAAGGAAAGCAAGCAGATGAAAGTGGCACTTCATAAGCATGCCGAATGCAAAATTCAACTGGAGTATCACAATAAAGTAGATCATATATGCAAAATCGAGCATAGTATCTGTTCTTTTCAAACATTGTTTCTACAAGATTAAGGTTTCAAAAATTAGCAAGGATAAATACCACATCATTTTTTTAAGTCAGTATTTTCAAGCAGGAAGCCGAAAAATCAATTCAAAAAGTTACTGGTAAAGATCAATTTAGAAACGGTAAACCGAAAGTACAATCAAAGTTCCAGAATTCGAAGGATCAACATATTTATTTTTCGAAAGAGGACAGATCCAGAAATCTTGAGATAATTTTTTTTGAAGAATGGATATACACGGCAGTTTTTTATTCAAAGAAATATCCAAAATATCATGAAGAATTCAAGCCCAAAATTTTGTATATATCATGACCGTAAGCAACGAAATCAGAGCACAAATTTAGGATTGTTAATCCTATAAATACACCAATCATCACAGGCTTTCATTCATCCAAGCTCAAGCACAATTAAAAAGAAACTCGAATTGTAAAATCATACCTATATTGCTTGGATCTGAATCGAGTGAAACTGCAAACTGAAGAACATTAGAGAGAGAGGAGCGGCTCCAAATTCAAGGAGAATTGAACCCTAGATCGCTATCGCCATCGTGATTTAGACAGGAGAAAAACCCTAGCTAAATCGGGTCTGCCATTTTTTATTTCTAGAGAAAGCAAAGAGATCGGGACAAAGCAAAGAAGGGTGCATCACTTCAAAGTGGCTGGCCAGGTTAAAAGGGACAAGGATATTTTATTTATTTATTTTAGCCTAGGGTTTTAAAATTTCAAAGGGTTTTTATTTCATGTTCGTTTTTCAATTTTAATTTGTAATCGAATCTGTAGTTTTCTAGTTTGTCTCTAAAACTAGGGAGACGAATTACGGGATTTGTAATTCGGTGAAATCTGGTTTTGGGGATAGAAACCAGTGTTGGGTTTTGAGCGTAGGGTTAAGAACAGTTGGGAGCGAGTGTCGCTTATAGGGGATTGTAAGCGAAGAGATTGTTTTAACTCCTAGTAGAAACTTTGGGGAATGCAGCAGTAGGCAGGGTTTTGCCGAAGCTGGGTATATCTGTGTGTAATTTATTTTCTGCATTTTTTCTAATTATTATCTGTGCTGGTATTATTTAATTACTCTGTGAAAATCTGCAATAAACCCTATTCACCCCCCTCTAGGGTTAATTTAGATCCAACAAGTGGTATCAGAGCTGGTTTAAGGTAACAGCATGATAGGGGGTTCTCGCTGTATGATGATTTGGCGAAATATTGACTCCTGCCCCTACATGCCCGTGGGTGGTTGTCTGTGTCGAGAGGCAGGACGTGAAACCAGTGTTTGAGGTATCTTTGGTGGCTACCGAGGTGGTTAAAATTCCTTGTAAGTAGAGACACCATGTGGTATCCGAGCAGGTATTTTTTATTATATTTTAACTCCAGAGTCATGAATCTGTCTAATAATGCTTTTTCTGAGAATCAGTCTATAGCTTGGCCACCAATGTTTAATCGAACTGATTATGCATACTGGAAAACTAGGATGAAAATTTATTTGAGTTCAGTAGATTATGATGTGTGGGATATTATTGAAACATGTTATAGATTTCCCTATGTTATTGTTTGTGGTGTTGAAATTCCTAAATCAAAAGACAGGTGGGAAGCTAATGATAAAAAATTATTTTCAACTAATGCCAAAGCGATGAATGCTTTAATTTGTGCTCTTGATAAAACTGAATTTAATCGAATTTCTCATTGTGAGACTGCGCAGGAAATATGGCATACGTTGGAGGTCTTACACGAAGGTACATCTCAAGTGAAGGAGACTCGTATCGCTCTACTTAGCAACGAATATGAAAATTTCTCTACGCAAAGATACGAAGATATAAAAGAGATGTATGGACGCTTATTGTCAATAGTCTACAATGCAAAAGCTCTTGGCAAAACCTATACCAAAGTGGAATTGATCAAAAAAATATTGAAAGTGCTACCGATGAATTTTGAAGCTAAGGTGACAGCGATACAAGAATCAAAAGATCTAAATAAAGTAAGCATGGAAAAGTTGATCGGAAATCTGATTATTTATGAGATGGAGTTAAAAGCAAGAGAAGAACAAAAGGATTCTAAATCAAAGAAAAAGACGATCGCTCTAAATAATTCTGTTGAAAGTGATGATGATGATCCCGCTGAAGAGCTAGCCGTGGTTTTGAAAAAGTGGGCCAAAGGAAAATACAAGCCACAAAAGAAGAAAACTATCAAATCTAAAAGTTCAGAAAGTTTAGACGATGAAGTGTTTTGCTACAACTATAAGAAACCCGGACATATCAAACCAAATTGCTCACAGCTTAAAAATGAAAAGAAGAAGAATTTCAGAATAAAGAAGAAGGCTTTTGCTGCTAAATGGGATGACGAGGAAGGAGAAGAAGTTTTTGAAAGTGATGAAGGGGAAGCTAATTTGTGTCTTTTAGCTCAATCTGATTCGGAAGGTAGTGAAGAGGATTCTAGTGAGGTATCGAATTTTACTTATAAAGTATTAATTTTAATGTGTCACGACCTCACAAAAACCGTTGATTCTCTTGAACTAAAAGTTAAGAAATTGAAATTTGATAGGTTAAAACTAGTTCGAGAAAATAACAGTTTAGAAAGAAATTTTGAAAAAGTTAAGAATTCACCGTTTTCAGAATGCGAAAAATGTCAATTTTTAAGTAATGGTTCTTTGAAATTCAAAACCGATTTTGAGTTACTTAAAAGTGAAAATACGAATTTGAAGAACGAAAATCGTGGTTTTGAAAAGGAGATTGAAAAGCTTAGAGAATCCGAAAAACATGATTTCGAAAACCGAAAACAATTTGAAACAGAAATTTCTAAGTCCAATGCTAAAATCAAATCACTTGAAAACGAAAATTTGATTTTAAAACAAACTGATGCTGAAAAGAGGAAAATCGCTATTAATCGTTGTTCAAATTTAATGAAAGAAAAAAGCAATCTTAAATTTAAAATTCAACGACTTGAGTCAGCTTTGACTAAATTTTCTAAAGGAGAGAAATCGTTGAATATGTTGTTAAAAAATCAATTTTTTGTTTAAAATAAAAAGGGACTTGGTTTTTGGATTTGATCCAATTGAAAAACAAAATCCTAATGATTTTAAAAATCCTTTAAATGGCTTTGAAATTGATCAAATTGAAATTTTGAATCCTAATAATTTCAAAGGGTTTTCAAATCATGAACGATATGAAAACCCATTTAGAAATAATTCAATTAAACGAATTTGGATTCCAAAAAATAACAAAATGAATTTGAATAAATCTAAAAGAATTTGGGTTCCAAAGGGTATGCTAGTGGATAGTAATGGATTGTTATATAAACAGGTTTAGGTACCAAAACGTGTAAACAAAGATAAGAGTGGCAAAATAATTTTTGTTAGACCACTCGATCCTATAAACATTTAGGTACCGGGGATAGGCTAAGGAACAATTGTGTTTCAAAGACAAAAATTCAAATTGTTCCATTTTATTGAATTATTTGAAGTTCCTTGGCCATAGATTCAGAATTGGAGATTCATTGGATCACATCGATTATGGTAAGTCATGTATGATCTCCGAACTTATATTTTTATTTCAATTCCTTTTTAGTTTATTTTCCTTTTTAGTTTTTATTTCTTTTATTTTCTTTATTTTTTACTTCGCTGATTTTGAAATCATTCGTTACTGACTTTTGAAATTCTTGGATTGTAAAAATTTGAATTTTTTTAAGTGATTTTAAATAATCATCTTCAGATTTGATCGTTGAATGTTTCTTGTGCTTGTTTAAAAATTATCTGAAAAATTCACTTGTGATTCTTGCTTTGAAAATGATTTTGTGCTGCTCTGATAAGAAAAATGATTTGATTCGTTTGAATATCTTGGTGACTGGACGATAAATTGAAAAATCAGTGATTAAATATCGTTAAATTTCATAGACAACTTAAATTAAATATATAAGTGGTTTTAAAATTGTCTAGGAGCAATCAGCATTAGAAATATTAGATAATTTCATATTCTACTAATTAATTTTGAAACTGATTTTCAAACCCGCATTGATATTTTCAAAATCCCCTCTTGGAATTGATATTTTCAATTTTAAAATTATTTTTGATTATTTATTCAAAATTTGAAATTATTGACTGATTTGAACCGTTTTGTGACCCATCAAAATTATTAATAGATTTATGAATTTGTGATGGGTTGTGACTATGGTATAATTCATAAGTAGAGGAGATGTTATTTTCAATCTCATGATGATTGGACAGATTTTATAATATTTTTGAATTAGAGCTTATTTCACGATCATCTTCTATATCTACCATATTTTTGTTATTCATCATGGTTTTATTTAATTTTGGGAGTTCTAATTATTCTTGGCGTTAAAAATAAAATAAATATAAATAAATAAATAACTTGTACTTGGTATTCACTCCCATTTAAAAGTCCTCGCGGTTATGCGTGGGTGGATTACCTTAATTTCTATGTGCTTCCATTCTCACTTAAAAGACCTTTGGGTTGTGCATGGATGGAACTCATTAGAAAGGATAAAGTTAAGTCACTACTAACCCCATTTAAAAGACCTTTGGGCTATGCGTGGTTACAAAGTGCTTAACACATTTTTCAGCATATTTAAAATCTTTAAAATTCATATTCTAATATTCAATTTTTATTGAACTCTCCTCATTGTATAAAATGCATCGTAAATCCATTCATTCTGAAAGTGAAATTTGCTTCTGATTTATAGATTATTATGATTTTTGTTTGATTAAGTGGGATTTGCGATATATATTCTCTCTCTGAATATGAATATATATTTATGGTCTAAATTTGTCACTATTTCGATCTCTGTTACCCTTTTGATGATAACAAAAGGGGGAGAATTGTCAAGATTTTGATTGACGAGTATTTAATTCAAAAATATTTTAAGATTGGAAATTAAATATCTAGGGGAGATGGTCAATTGGATGTCATCATTCATATTTTCCACATATATAAGGGGATTTCAGTTGTAGGGGGAGCATACAAATAGAGGAGTAATATATTTCACGTTCAAACACATTCAAAATCTTTTATTTGTTTGTCATCATCAAAAGGGGGAGATTGTTGTATATGATGTAGTAGAATACAAAATTATATGATTTTTGTTTGATGATAATAATCAAATAAATATTACTTTAAAATGTGTTTGTTACTGTACTGTTCTATATATACATCACAAACATGAATATAATATTTATATTTAAATAGAATACGACTGTACAGACATTCATATATTCATACAGTATTTAAATTAAATATTATATTTCAAACATTCAAACAGTACAACTATTTGTAACTCCACTATTTATTCATTTCACAGGAATTTATACTTGTATATAAACTAAATACGATAGACAAATTTGTTTAAACACAATAAAATATTATTTCAACCAAATATGTTTATTACATATAATCAGTACAAATCTCTCACAACTCCTCACTACAGTTCATTATATAATCAGTACAATTCTCTCACAGCTCTTCACTACAGTTCATTCATCACTTCTACAATCACTTTTATACGTTGACACTATCACTCAGTTAACATTTCAAATACGTACACACACTAACACTCTTCTTGTCTTCATCTTCAGCCTTCTATCTTCACCGCTTTCAGTCAGTCATGTCTTCATACCTATCACAAATAGAAAACAGTAGACTACAACAAAAATAAAATTATAAACAAACAAATAAAAATTTATTGTTAAATTTTATTTGCCTCAGAATTATGGTGTGTTTCTCATCATTTTTCTAGACTTGGTCTGATATGCAGGGACAGAAAAACTCGTCTGGATGGCTGCATATACACACAAGTATATATATATATACACGTGTGCACTGCCTCGCCAATCCAGTGTGCAACTGAGGAGTAGCCATGTGGACCTTCTTGACTCCATGCACAATGCAAAACTGTGTGCAAATATTTCGGCATGGTATTTCAAAGCCAATAGTCGAGGCATGGTCAAGTAAAGACAAAATATAAGCCAAAGTGAAAGCATGGTCAAAACAGTGGAACAAGATGGAGCAAATCATTTTCAGCAAAATGAAATAATATTTTTTAATCAAAGTGTCAAATACAACATTTCAAATTACAGTTCAACATACATGGTCGAACCAGCCCAAACAAATCAGATCTGAACAATAACAAGATGGAGCAACTCAGGTTTGAAGTACAAGTGCTAACACAAAACTCAGTCTCTAGTTTGAAGATGGTCAAGACATAAGTACATGTAGACATGACACAATTTTAGCAATGATCAGTTTCAAGTGAATTATGCATAAAGTATGGGTTCAAATGCATGGATACACCACATGATCAACGAATTTGAATAAAAGCATGAACTGGGTGAACAAGTCACAGTGGTCGAGCTACTCAAATATAAGGAACAATGAATGGACATGGTGCAACTACATGGTGATAAATACATGGCAAAAGCAAGCTGAAAATACATACTCCAAATGTCAAAACAGTAAAAACAGAGCATGTACAAGTACATGAATGGAGCTATAGTTAAATAGTGTAGCAATATAAGTCGAGCAAGGCCAAGGCAATTCATTTAAGACTCTACACAAAGCAAAGTGTCAAAGATAGTTCTTGTTCAAATCAAGTATGTTTCAGCTCAACTACAAGAAACAACATGGATGGTGCAGTCTTCACTTTCTATATACATATGTATGGTCAAGACTGGGTTCATACATATAAAACAAGCTAAAAGTCGATGCAAATCAAAATCAAAATGGTGCAAGTGCAAATGGACAGTGAATTACAATGGTCAAGTGGCATTTTTAACAAGGGATAGACAAGCAAAGAAATGTAAATATGATGAACACAGTATGTTTCAAGTAAAGCATCCGAGAAAAGTTTTTAAACAAGTCGAGAATAGCGTTAGTCCAAGGTCAAGGAAAATTATATTATTAAGCATCAAATCTGTTCAAATAAGTCAAGTCAAAATCAAGTATATCTGTACAAACTGTAATGAACAAAGTGGATTATAGCATCAGTTTTCTAGTTTATGGCAAGTATCAGATTTCAGTGTGTTAAAGTTCAAAGGAAAGCAAGCAGGTGAAAGCGGCACTTCACAAGCATGCCGAATGCAAAATTCAAGTGCAGTATCACAATAATGTAGATCATATATGCAAAATCGAGCATAGTATTTGTTCTTTTCAAACATTGTTTCTATAAGATTAAGGTTTCAGAAATTAGCAAGGATAAATAACATAGCATTTTTTTAAGTCAATATTTTCAAGCAGGAAGCCGAAAAATCAATTCAAAAGTTACTGGAAAAGATCAATTTAGAAATGGTCAAACAGAAAGTATAATCAAAGTTCCAGAAATCCAAGGATCAATATATTTACTTTTTGAAAGAGGACAGATCCAGAAATCTCAAGATTTTTTTTTCTGAAGAATGAATATACACGGCAGTTTTTTATTCAAGGAAATATCCAGAATATCATGAAGAATTCAAGCCCAAAATTTTGTATATATCATGACCGAATTTAAGCAACGAAATCAGAGCACAAATTTTGGATTGTTAATCCTATAAATACACCAATCATTACAGGCTTTCATTCATCTATGTTCGAGCATAATTAAAAAGAAACTCGAATTGTAAAATCATACCAATATTGCTTGGATCTGAATCGAGTGAAACAACAAACTGAAGAACATTAGAGAGAGAGAGAGAGCAGCGGCTCCAAATTCAAGGAGAATTGAACCCTAGATCGCTATCGCCATCGTGATTTCAACATGAGAAAAACCCTAGCTAAATCGGGTCTTCCATTTTTATTTCTAGGGAAAGCAAAGACATTGGGACAAAGCAAAGAAGGGTGCATCACTTCAAAGTGGCCGGCTAAGTTAAAAGGGACCAGGATAATTTTTATTTATTTTAGCCTAGGGTTTTAAACTCTTAAAGGGTTTTTATTTCATGTTCATTTTTCAATTTCAATTTGTAATCGAATCTGTAGTTTCCTAGTTTGTCTCTAAAACTAGGGAGACAAATTACGGGATTTGTAATTCGGGGAAATCGGGTTTCGGGGATAGAAACCAGTGCAGTGTTTTGAGCGTAGGGTTAAAAACAGTTGGGAGCGAGTGTCGCGAGTTTACAAGGGATTGTAAGCGAGGAGATTGTTTTAACTCCTAGCAGAAACCTTGGGGAATGCAGCAGTAGGCAGGGTTTTGCTCAAGCTGGGTATATCTGTGTGTTATTTATTTTCCGCATTTATTCTGATTATTATATGTGCTGTTATTATTTAATTACTCTGTGATAATCTGCAATAAACCCTATTTACCCCCCCCCCCTCTAGGGTCAATTTAGAACCTACATATCCTTCGTCTTGCATTGCATGGGACTTGATGTAATAACCCGGAAATTCTGGGCCAATTTAAAATTTTTATTTGGGCAATTCTAATGAATTTTGGATTATTTAAGATGATTTATTTTAAATAATAACGACGAGAAATTATTTCGAATAGAAATAGAACGTATATATATTTGAATCGTCATTAGAATATAAATATTTATTTATATTTATAAAAGGAATTGAAAATGGCGCGGTAGTTCGATAATTCGATTTCAAATTTCAAATTTCAAATGAATGTACCGGGTGCAAAATAAACTGAGTTTTAGCGAAACTAAAAATATTAGAATCTAATTGAGAATATCTTTCTAACGAATCCGAAAAATAAAAATTTCATAGCGGGAATCAAAAGTTACGTCCAGTTGAAAATTAAGAATAGTCGCTATGGAATTCTGGCCCTTAAAAATGGAAATTTTGCAAACGACCTCGGTATTCGATGAAACCACTTTTGTTGAATCTGGGATGTCAAGTTATTGCTAGATTCCAAAATTCATAATTTTTCGAGTCAATATGAGAGCGTGGCAAAGGAAAACGCGTTTGACCAGTTTTAGTTGATTTTAATCGACTGGAAAATGGCCATTTTTCAAACGGTCTCAGAATTCGACGAAATTAGTTTTGTTAGGACCGTGTCGTCAATACGAAGCTAGAAAATATTTTTCGGGAATTTTTAGAGTTAGTATGTGGCCTCGGTAAATTGAAATGCGCATTCAAATTCAATATATAGGGTTATATTTTGATTTTGACGAAAACTGATCGAAACAGTCGAATCAGCCTACGATACATATCCCATTGTGTCCGGAATGGGGGTAATTAGCTATGGATGACAGGCTGTGGGTCTCGTTTCGAGGTCGAAATTAAAAGTTGCTTTTTGAAATTAAATGATTAAATAAATAAATAAAATAATAACTCTCTCCTCTCCCTTATTTCCTCTCATGCACCCCCCTCCCCCCGTTCCATTTGAAAATCAAAAGAAAAATAAAAAAAGAGAAAGAAAAAGGGGATCGACGGTGGGGGGAAAACCGCCGTCGCCCCATCACGGCCGCCGCCTCCAGGTGGTGCGCCCACCACCGAAGACCCCCCTCCTCCTCTCGCACCCCTCTGCCCTCCTCCCCCTTCTTCTCCGATCACCCCGAGCTCCAATCCACTCCAAACCAAAAACCTAGCCGCGCCCCCCCCATACCGCCGCCGCCGCTACCCTAGGGTGCCGCCGCCAGCCTTGTTCCCTTCCACCTCGATGCTCTCCTCTTCTTCTCCCCTTCAAGCCGCGAAAACCCACTTCCTTCCCACCTGACGACGTCAGCAACCGCCATGTCCTCCTCTTCACTTCGATTCGCAAGAAACCCCACCTCAAAAATGATGTTGTAAGCTTTGTTACTTTATTTTGTTTATTTCTTTTCATGTTTTAGTTTTTATTTAAGGAAAATAATTCAAAGGATGAAATCAGTTTTCTTTTATAATATAGTAAATGGATAAAGTTTAGATTTTTATCATTCAAAGATATGATTTTTAATTCAACAAACTATGATTTCGTTTAGCGAAAAGATTAGATTTTTTGTTAGCAAATAGATATGGTTTTTAAAATGTTAAAAATATGATTTTTATATTTTTAGAAGAATAAAAATATGATTTTATATAATGTAGAGTAATAAAGATGTGATCTTTATAGAAGTAGCAATGTAAAGATATGATTTTTATAGTATAGAAAGTATAAAAATACGATTTTTATATTATATAGAAAATAAAAATTTGATCTTTATATATGTAGCAAAATAAAATTTTGATTTTTATTATATATATGTTGAAATAAGAATGTGATTTTTATAGCGATGATATAAAAATTCGATCTTTATATTGGAAGTAGATATAAAAATATAATTTTTGTATAGGAAGGAGCGTTATAAAAATATTATCTTTATTGTATGAACACCGTTATAAGAATAGAATTTTTATCTATATAGTTGCGGTGTAAGAATAGAATTTTTATCTATATAGTAGCAGTGTAAAAATAGAATTTTTATCTATATAGTAGCAGTATAAAAATGTGATTTTTATCCATATAGAGTGATTATAAAAATGTTATTTTTATATACATAGCAACAATATAAAAATGTGATTTTTATATATGTAGTGGCTATGGACAATGAAAGTGACAAAAGGCGAGCACGACAAAGATTTCTATATAAGAAGAGTCGTGGCGTTGGTTTAGCTAGTCAGTGAGAACTTCTCACTCTAACTCTTGTTTTTCTAGTTATAATATATACTAGGATGTAGACGGTGCTTAGCAACACCTGTAACACCCCGTAATTCTGTAACGCTAAGATTCACGAATCAAGGCAGAATTAAAAGTTAAAATCTAAACTAAGGGAAACGAGCTGTGCCATTGCGTTCGTCTCGGAATTCTGCATGAAAACGAGTCCGAGTTTGCGTAAATTGAAGTTCGTATGAGGAAGATATGGCCTCGGGAAGTTTCAGCAAAGTTCAAATTTCAAAACAGACTCAGAAGCGGGCTGGGCGGGAAATTTCCCGCCTAGGACCCAGGTCGACTGGGAAGTCGACTGGGTAGTCGACCCCCCCCCCCAGGTCGACTGGGGAGTCGACTGGGTAGTCGACCCCCCCCCCCCACCCCCCCACCCCCACCCCGCTTTTTCCAGCTTTCTGAACCTGATTCGTTTCTCTATATCCGGACGCCATCTGACCAGATTCGTTGACTTCTACACTATATAAACAGCCCTAGTCTTCTTCTCTATTCACAATTCTTTTCTATCCTTATGCTGCCTCTGAGAAATAAATAAATTAGTGAGTAAAATAATATATATAAAATAAATCAAGACGAGGAAATGCTGCTAAAAGATTTTCAAGAAGAGGTTCAAGTCAAGCTAGGATTCAAGAGGAGGTTCAAACGACTTCAACGACTGTTTTTCTACGAATCATAGCAACGCCATCTTTCTGTTATAATCTAATCTCTGTAATCAGTTATTTTTAGATTTGAACGTTTTTCTCTGTTCGTGACATGAAATTAAAGGAATAAAAGAATATGCCAAATCTCTCTCTCTATTCGAATCAGTGCCTATACTCTTGGACCTAATCAAGAACCGTTATGATTCAAGGACAAATGAGACTGTGACTATGAAACTATGGACCTTAAAACCATATGCCTCTTTGACTATGAACATTGCCCATGACTATGAACATTACCTATGACTATGGACATTGCCTATGACCATGACTGTGACTATGAGAATTATTTCCCTGACTAAGCCTATGCCTTTGATTAGGAAACATAAACTATTGCCTATGACATAACAAGGACAATTGTGACTAAACACCTATGATTCATGACTAGGAAAGTGTTGCTTAAGTTTTTGACTGTGAAATTGGGTCTAAATCTGATTTTCTATTCTATCTATTCTTGGTTTTCTTTGGTTTTAGACCTTGGGAATTTACCTATTAAGTTAGGTCTACCCATGTTCTTGAACCTACGTCTCTATTCTGTCTATTCTTGGTTTTCTTTGGTTTTAGACCTTGGGAATTTTCCTATTAAGTTATGTCTACCCATGTTCTTGAACCTACGTCGTTATTCAACCCTTTTTATGCCAGTTATTATGTCTGTCTTTGGCATAGCATCTTTGGTTCATTCCCTATTTTCTTTGAATCTATATTTATCTATAATCTAGATTGAATCACGATTATACGAACGGTGGGAATACGATTTGGGCAAAATATGAAATTTACTAAAAACGTATTTTTTAACTTGGAAATTGGCATAAATTGGGAACATGCATTACGGCATGCAAATTGGATAAATTTGACATGAATTATAGGATGTGTAATTTGAATCTAGCATTGGCATGTAAATCTAGCATTTACATGAATTATGAACTAGAGTAATAAGTCTAGTTTGACATGAATTAGAATGTTAAATCAGAGTTGGATTAGCTAATTTGGCACGGTAAGTATATTAGCATAAATTTGAAATTGGCCATAATTGGGAGTAATTGGCAGGTTTAGCAAAATCATGGTTAGTGACACTTAATTTGGTATAGTTTACATACCAAAAAAGCATAAATATGATTTAGAGGGGGAAATGGGCCATAAGAATGAATGTTGACAATTTACATTAAAAGAGAAATTAAGAAATAAGTAAATTAGGAATAATTTACTTATAGGATTTGTCCTAAATGAGAAAAGGTAAATTTAGACAAAAGAAAGGTTTATTAACGACATCTCTTTTAATAACACTCCAGAAAGTTCTAGGGTGATAGAGAGGATAGTGTCTAGGCTTGGGTTTGGAAAATACAAGTTTCCTGCTCTCCCTGGCTATCCCTAACTGGTCCGACGGACGGGATGGTTACTTTCAAAACCTGATTTGAAAACTAATCAAAACCCTTTGAACTTAGAAAACACGAATATGCCTAACCCGAGGTTAGACTGAGTTGCGATGTAAACCTGCCCGGAACCAACCGGCACATCCAGTATTCACAACAATATCTGTCTAATGTGAGTGGTCGCGGCTTTAATCTATTTAATTAAAGCTAGAATAAGAATGGTAGGGTTAAGTTAACTAAGACACTTAACCAGTTCAACAAGATAACCAAACCAATGGGTGGGGTTAGGTTCATACAGACACTTAACATAGTTAAGCTAGAATGGGAGGGTTAAGTCTATAGGAACACTTAACCAACTTAATACAGTCAAGCTAGAATAGGAGGGCTAAGTCCATAGGGACACCTAACCAAACTTATGGTAACAAGACCAGATTTGTAGGGGTTAAGTAACTAAGAAAACACTTAGCCAAATTAACATGTTAACTAGACTAGAGGTTGGGGTTAAGTAAATATACTTAGCCAATTTGATATGTTAGCTGGGCTAGACCATAGGGTTAAGTAAACTTGAACACTTAACCATCAGATTGTGATAAAAGAATAGGGTTAAGTCTAAACATAAAGGGATAATACTTAACCATTAATAACATGTTAGTTGAAACAGACGGGCAAGGTTAAGTTAAAAAGGAACACTTAACCAATACATGATGAATGGGTAGGGTTAAGTAATAAGAAATACTTAACCAATATAACTTGGTTTGTGGTGGGGTTAAGTCAACATGAATTACTGATAACACTTAACCAGTATAACAGGATGAGTGAAGAGGGATAAGTTGGCTTGAATAGACTAATGACACTTAACCAATCCAAATTGACGGGAAAGAGAACTAAGTAGTAAACCTTAGTTAAGAAAACAACGATTCTGGAAACTAAGTGGTAAATCTTAGTTAGTAAAACTAAGTAGTAATTCTTAGTATAACACGGGAAGGAGCGAATATCCGTTTGAGTAGAAAGAAGGCTCCAACGAATTGGGTTACGAAGCCCGAGGCTTCGAGGGGACATGAGGGTACTCTTGGTATCCCTCTGTGAGGCTGCAGATGATCCTCCTGGGCTCACAGAGGTTAAGGTCTGCGTAGAAGAACCAGGGGTATGCCTTGGTTGCAATATATGGCAACCTAAAGACTAGGATGGACCGGCGTGATTCGGCGAGAAAACGGTAGCCCGGTGATAGCAATTCGTCGTCTACCATCCATCTTGAGTCAGTCGAGATACATGACGCGGAAAGGCGGAGAACTCCAAAAGACCATATACTTGCTATCTAGTTATAGGTGAGGATGGCCATAGGATAGTGGGGCACCGGGGGCCGGCGTATAGTTCTCATTTTTCAAGGTGTGCCTTTCATTAGTTGAGGGAGGGGTCAAGTGGGACCATAGCCACTGGAATAAAAATAGACCTTAGCATTTGCATCAGCAGATATCTGAAAGCTCCCGACCGAGTTCTGTATTCCTTGATTTGCCCTGACACAGGACTCGGGCCGCAAATTACACGACATGTGCATCTAGACAAGCGATAGAGATTCGCGATACATGCGTGGGGAAGTATAGGAACATATACCACTCTAGGTAGTGTGTCCTAGACTTGGGGGCATCGTTCGTCAGGTAGCATAATCCCTAGTTGGACTAGGTGGCATAAACCCTGAATCCAAGAAGCATTCAGCAGATAGCGTAAACTCTAATTTAGAAAGCATTTGATAGAAAACCCTAGATTAAGATCTAGGTAATAAATAATAAATCGATGCCCGAAGGCAATGAAAGATACAGGGATTGGGATCACGTTATCGTTACTAGTTGGGACACTAGTTAGGCGGTGCAGAGATATAGAAACCAGTATAACAAGGAAATAGCGAAGCGGCGAAAGTACTAGATCATATCCAGTTTATCTTATCTTAGCATATCTTATGATTATCTTGTCTAATCTTGCTGACCCTATCATCATGGTGTTATCTTGTATTCAGTTAATTCATGTCGTTTTGTTTTTCCATGTTCGCATGCTAGAAGTTACCGAACTTACTCAGGCTTTATGTCTGAGTCTGTTTAGCTCAGGTTAAGTCGGACTGTCACTCTTTCCCAGCTTGAAGATTTGTCGAAGCTTTGCTTGGATTCTCTTTTCAGATGCCAATTGCTGGCTCTTGCTAAAATTGGGGAATATAAATGTTGTTTTATGCTTCTTTATTTTGTAAGGCAGATGATACTCTGGTATTATAAAGAAATCATTGTACAAACTATTTTATCAATAAAGCAAGGTTTTATTTTCCGCTGTTGTAATTTTTGTCTGTCTTGTAATTTATCTGCATCTTTTACCCTAAATGCTCCACAGAACTTAGTGCATTCCCTTTGTGAGTGACACCAACGGATGTGGGGTGTTACAACACCCGACACCCGTCGTCCACAGACCATGGACGACTTGTATGCTTGTTTGATGTGTTGTGAAGTTTGTTTGTGATGTTGATGAGAAATGAATAATAAAACATTCATGTGTTGAAATAAATATTTTATCGCTAAAAATATAATTTTTAACGGGAATGTGAATAAATAAATATTCATTTACAAACCGGACGATTTGTTTATGCATACCTATTTGATGGATATTGATTGGGACGATAAATTTTACATGTCGCCCAACTGCACAAATAATATTCAGTATTTGTGGATTGAAACCCCACACGGGTGTTGGGATGATATTTGACGTACACTAATCCCAATTGTTTAGTGATATGTCGATCGTTTGACTGACAGACTATATGAGTGTTAATTAGTTATATTTAATGCTTATGCAGTTGTGTGGTGCACTTTGGATGATGGTTGATTATTTATCGTTGCTATTATATACATGTGTTGTATGGAATCCATATAATTAACATTATATGGTGATTGATTGGGCCTCATTCCAATCGGGAAAATAAAGAATATTATAAAATATATATTTATGTGTTGAATAGAATAAAGAAGATTCTTGTGTTGAATAGAATAAATAGTCATGTGTTGACGATGCTCATGTGTTGAGAATATTCATGTGTTGAAACTTATCATGTGTTGAGTAAAATATTTTAACAATAAAATTTACATCTTTATCATATTTAAGATTAGAAACTAGATTAGATGAGTGGTTTCCTGGGTATTGATTTGATGTTGATTTCGGCCTTCAGGGTTAATACTTAGGGAATCATTCTCTTACTACTTTGCGGTTGAGTCTGATTAAAATTCAAATGATAGATACCATAATTTTATAAAATATATTAAATAATAAAAATAGTCATGTGTTGACGATGCTCATGTGTTGAGAATATTCATGTGTTGAAAGAAATATAGATTCATGTGTTGAATAGAATAAATATTCATTTGTTGAATAAAATAACGAAGATTTTGAAATATATATAAAGTCGTGTTGATTAGAGATGCGCCATTTTGACGCGAATGATATTTATATCGTTTATATTCTTTTTTATTATGAATATAGAAAAAGAGGTGATTTCAAATTATAACATTTTGAAAATATTATCATTTATATAGTAATGATATGAAATATTCAATTTCGATTTGAAACTGAATATGAAGTTGAATTTGTTTTGAAAATGAACTTTTAACAATTTATAAAACACGTTTTGAATTAAAATGAATGAAATATGTATAATATATATTATATATAAAATGGCCTGAATAGAACGCGCCGCGCCGCAGCAGTTCGCGAATTTCGACCATTGACTTCAAATTGACGTTGCGGGAGATCCGACCGTCGGATTCTCCTGAAACTGGAACTGTTAGGTTCGTATCGAAAAGAGCTTTCCAATGAATATTAGAAATTTGAAATCTAATGGTTGGATTTGGAATTATGTCCAAATCAAATTTGGAAAAGGTCGTTGTAAGTGCAGTTCGGTGGCAGTTATTGAAAACCGACTGTACGGGCCTTGATAAAATTATTAAAAATATTAATAATTTGTGTAAAATCATAATATATGAATTGGAAAGAACTGGGATGAAAAATTCCACATTTGAAAGGATAAAAATATATTTTTATCGAAATGAACTAGTTTTGAACTAGAATTAAAATCAATTTACTTTTGAAATAAATAAATTGAACTTGAAAGTGGTTTTAAAAATAATCAGAATTTCCAATACGTGAATTGGAATGGATTAGAATCGAAATTATCTTCGGAATATTTCGATGTTGGATTTTGTGATTAAACAGATATTGTTATGGAAATTTGAAAGATATATTTATATCGTTATTTCCAATACGATATTTGTTGGTCATAGAATTTGATATTGAATATAAGCCAATATATTTTCTATTCAGAGACTTGTATTTAATATCAAACGTGATTTGGGTTTGTCGTGAATGGTGTCTTCATTAACACTGTTCTTAAGCCCAGTTGAGAAAAAGATTAAATCTTTCTATTTAGATTTAATGAAGTGTACCAATTAAATAATATTAATTGGAATTGAAATTGAATTGGTTTTTGGGTTTATCGTGAGTGGTGTTTTGAATAACACCTGTTCTTTAAACCGATTAACAATAGAAAGTGATTTTGGGTTTATCGTGAACCGTGTTTTAGATGACGTTGGTTCTTTAACCCAGTTAAAGACAGGATATTGATTTGTGGGAAAACTAAAACTAAGTGAAGTTTTAATGAATCTATAATTAGATTGAAATGTGAATTGATAATTTAAATTATCAAATTTGGAAAGTGATCGAGAATGGAGTATCACCAGTTTTGCTCCAAAGCGATAGTTAAATCTTTAATTAGATTTGAACGTGAAATGGTAATTAATTTTACCGATAACACCTGTAACACCCCACCTCCGTTAAGGACACTCACAAAGGGAATGCCTTAACTTTGGTGGAGCATTTTAGTAAACAAAACAGAAAATTTCAAGACAGATAAACAATACTTGAGAAATTATAACTTTATTACAGCAGAAAACAGAAATCAGTATGGTTACATCTTTACCAAAAACTCAAGTACATAAACATCAGTCTTATTCAGAAAGTCATCCGAGTACAAAACTTTAAAATCATAATCACCACAGAAGATGCCATAAGAAGTTAAGCCATACTTTACGCACTTTCAAGTAATTCAAGTAGAAGAAATCCGGAACAAGCAAAAGTATTCCCTCCTTGGAAAACCGTGGGGGGGAACAGAAGAAAACGGGGCGAAAACAAGCAAGGTCAGACGTAAAGTCTGGCAAGTCCAGTGACTTTCAGCATATGAACAGATAATAATAATTATGACATGAAAATAAGCTGGATAAGAGATAACAGTAACAGGAGCAGCAGATGTACTTAGGTTAAACAGAAGAAACAGAATAATATTACTTTTCATTTCTCTGCACTAATACTAGTACAACAAGATTAGGTGTTACCCTAATGTCTAAACTGAAACAGAAACGGGAACAGAATAATTTACACAGAAGAGAATGCTAGTAATGGGCCTTTACCACCCCAACAGAAACAGACAGAAACCAAATGCTAATAATGGGCCTTTACCACCCGAACAGAAACAGATAGAAACAGAATGCTAATAATGGGCCTTTACCACCCGAATAGAAACAGACAGAAACAGAATGCTAATAATGGGCCTTAACCACCCGAACAGAAACAGACAGAAACAGAATGATAATAATGGGCCTTTACCACCCGAATAGAAGGTACAGAAACAGGAACAGATTAATCCCTACGGAAACAGAATGTAGAATTAGGTGTACACTAGTAAATGGGCCTTTACCACCCGAACATACAGTACCACGCAGAAACAGACAGGTGTTGCCACCCAACAGAAACAGATGGTACCTACAGAAACAGACGGAACTAAGTGTACCCTAAAATCCTACGCCAAGCGATTGGCTCCCTAATACATAAATACCCTGTGTCGGCCCCACATTAGGGTGTATCACTCCCTAAAGTGGCAACCAATTGGCACAGACCTATTTACAGATGTAACGGCGTCTTACATCCTCAGAGGCAGACTGGGATCCATGCACGCACATGACCCAGTTGGAACGCACCATCAACACCCCTCGCCATTATCAGAATGAACCGCTTATAATTAGTTCAGTAAGCGTGCCCGGACCCTACCTACTGTTGGGTCATAGTTTTGATACCAGAAAGGGTTAATGACTAATATAGGTCCCAAACAACAGATGACACAAGTATTTTCCCTCCTAACCTTGTGTCCCCAGACTAACAGATTTCAGATTAACTTGTTTACAAGTTTTCAGACATACAGAGTTTATATCAACTAGTTCACAGATCAGACAAGTTTTCAGACTAACGGATCAGATATACGGATTTAACAGATTTACAGATTTGTCTAACTTTGTAATTGGGCCTACAGATTCACGAAACGGGTTTGTTAAATTCATTAGTCCAATTGGTTTAACCCTATCCACCCAACACAACACGTTTTAGACATCATATTTATCCCAGATTTGCATTAATTAAATATTAATGTACAGACCTCTCACATTAGGTCGGTAGCTTGTGGCCGCTGGATATGCCGGGCGGTTCCGGGCAAACTTCTGCCACAAGCCAGACCTAACCTCATGTCTAAGCATATTTTAGTTATGCCTAAGACCTCTCACATTAGACAGATAGTTTGCGGTCGCTGGTTAAGCCGGTTGGTTCCGGGCAGGCTTATACCGCAAACAGAGTCTAACCTCGTGTCATAGCCAATTCATTCCAATACAGATTTTTCAGATATCAGACTAATTTTGTTTATTTAACAGATTAAACTTATTCATAGGATATAACAGATTAATCAAATTTCCATGTTCTACTAAATCTTAGGTCGAGCCTACGGATTTCCATACCCAGATTACCATTATCTAGTTTCAACAGATCAGACAATTCAACAGGTGGCAGATCTAGCAGTTTAAGCGATTCAACAGATTTAGCAGATAACAGATTTTGCAGTTTAGGCAATTCAACAGTTTTAGCAGATAACGGATTAGGCAATTTAACAGATTTAGCAGATAACATATTTAGCAGATTATATATATCTAAAACTATTTACATATCTTGCCCAATCATAAATTTAGCCTAAACTTACATGCCTAAATCAAGGTCATAATTCACAATACAATATATGCCCCAAATTTTAGCCTTAATATTCCCATTTACATTTCATGTCAAAACTAGATTTAATATTCTAGTTCACCATTTATGTCCAAGACTAATACACATGTAAATCATTCTCTATTATAGCCAACTCAGATTATGCCAACATATTTGCTATGCCAGATTTACTTAATTAAGCTACGCCCAATCCCCATATAACATGTTTCCACAAGTTCTCTAAATACTCATGAAATGGCCCTATAGGCTCGATGTACATAACAGTGAATGGGAATAAACTAGCAAAGTTACATACTAAACATGAGATCTAACATCATTAAGGGAATAGGCATAAGAAACTAACTACAATAATTATAGGCAACTAACGACAATAGTCATGGGCGACTAATCACAATAGTTTCTAATTCAATGTCATAGGCAATAGTCTAATAGTCATGAATCATAGTCATAAGCAATAGTTTCATAGTCAATGAATCATAGTCATAGGCAATAGTCTCATAGTCATGAATCATAGTAGTAGGCAATAGTCTCATAGGCAACAGTTTCATGTCCAATTATACATTATTATTTGTCCCAAAATTTAGCCTTCGCACGTTAATCTCTTATGAGATGTGGCGCAGGCTCGTGGTAGCCTGGCTATAGAACAGAAAGAAGAAAGAGATACAGAATAAAATATATCAGAACAGAACGTACACAACCTCAAATTCAGATTTACAATCATGTCACAATTATAGTTACAGTTTATAGCGGAAAATAACTGTACTTGCCTTTCGTGGTTTTAAGAAAGGATAATAAACTGTTGTTGTAGCTCTAAACTTTGATTTGAGACTATTGCCTATGACTATGTTTCATGACTATGAGACTATTGCTTATGACTATGATTCATTGACTATGATACTATTGCCTATGACTATGATTCATGACTATGAGACTATTGCCTATGACATTGAATAAGAAACTATTGTGATTAGTCGCCCATGACTATTGTGGTTAGTTGCCTATAACTATTGTAGTTAGTTTCTTATGCCTATTCCCTTAATGATGTTAGATCTCATTTTAGTATGTAACTTTGCTAGTTTATTCCGATTCACTGTTATGTACATCGAGCCTATAGGGCCATTTCTTAAGTATTTAGAGAACTTGTGGAAACATGTTATATGGGGATTGGGCGTAGCTTAACTAAGTAAATCTAGCATAGCAAATACGTTGGCATAATCTGAGTTGGCTATAATAGAGAATGATTTACATGTGTATTAGTGCTGGACATAAATGGTGAACTAGAATATTAAATCTAGTTTTGACATGAACTGTAAATGGGAATATTAAGGCTAAAATTTGGGGCATATATTGTATTATGAATTATGACCTTGATTTAGGCATGTAAGTTTAGGCTAAATTTATGATTGGGAAAGATATGTAAATAGAGTTTTAGATATATATATAATCTGCTAAATCTGTTATCTGCTAAATCCGTTAAATTGCCTAATCCGTTATCTACTAAAACTATTGAATTGCCTAAACTGCTAAAATCTGTTATCTGCTAAATCTGTTGAATCGCTTAAACTGCTAGATCTGCCACCTGTTGAATTGTCTGATCTGTTGAAACTAGATAATGGTAATCTGAGTATGGAAATCCGTAGGCTCGACCTAAGATTTAGTAGAACATGGAAATTTGATTAATCTGTTATATCCTATGAAGAAGTTTAATCTGTTAAATAAACAGAATTAGTCTGATATCTGAAAAATCTGTATTGGAACGAATTGGCTATGACACGAGGTTAGACTCTGTTTGCGGTAGAAGCCTGCCCGGAACCAACCGACTTAACCAGCGACCGCAAACTGTCAGTCTACTGTGAGAGGTCGTAGGCATAACTAAAATATGCTTAAACACGAGATTAGGTCTGGCTTGTGGCAGAAGTCTGCCCGGAACCGCCCGGCATAACCAGCGGCCACAAGCTACCGACCTAATGTGAGAAGTCTGTGCATTAATATTTAATTAATGCAAATCTGGGATAAATATGATGTCTAAAACATGTTGGGTGGATAGGGTTAAACCAATTGGACTAATGAATTTAACAAACCCGTTTTGTGAATCTGTAGGCCCAATTAGAAAGTTAGACAAATCTGTAAATCTGTTAAATCCGTATATCTGATCCGTTAGTCTGAAAACTTGTCTGATCTGTGAATTAGTTGATCTGAACTCTGTATGTCTGAAAACTTGTAAACAAGTTAATCTGAAATCTGTTAGTCTGGGGACACAAGGTTAGGAGGGAAAATACTTGTGTCATATGTTGTTTGGGACCCATATTAGTCAGTAACCCTTTCTGGTATCAAAACTATGACCCAACAGTAGGTAGGGTCCGGGCACGCTTACTGAACTAATTATAAGCGGCTCATTCTGATAATGGCGAGGGGTGTTGTTGGTGCGTTCCAACTGGGTCATGTGCGTGCATGGATCCCAGTCTGCCTCTGAGGATGTAAGACGCCGTGACATCTGTAAATAGGTCTGTGCCAATTGGTTGTCACTTTAGGGAGTGATCCACTCTACTGTGGGGCCGACACAGGGTATTTATGTATTAGGGAGCCAATCGCTTAGGGTAGGATTTTAGGGTACACTTAGTTCTGTCTGTTTCTGTTGGTACCGTCTGTTTCTGTTGGGTGGAAACACCTGTCTGTTTCCGCGTGGTACCGTCTGTTCGGGTGGTAAAGGCCCATTTACTAGTGTACACCTAATTCTACATCCTGTTTCCGTAGGGATTAATCTGTTTCTGTTTCTGTACCTTCTGTTCGGGTGGTAAAGGCCCATTATTAGCATTTTGTTTCTGTCTGTTTCTGTTCGGGTGGTAAAGGCCCATCAGTAGCATTATGTTTCTGTCTATTTCTATTCAGCTAGTAAAGGCCCATTATTAGCATTCTTTTTCTGTCTGTTTCTGTTCGGGTGGTAAAGTTCCATTATTAGCATTCGGTTTCTGTCTGTTTCTGTTGGGGTGGTAAAGGCCCATTACTAGCATTCTCTTCTGTGGAAATTATTCTGTTCCCGTTTCTGTTTCAGTTTAGACATTAGGGTAACACCTAATCTTGTTGTACTAGTATTAGTGCAGAGAAATGAAAAGTAATATTATTCTGTTTTTTCTGTTTAACCTAAGTACATCTGCTGCTCCTGTTACTGTTATCTCTTATCCAGCTTATTTTCATGTCATAATTATTATTATCTGTTCATATGCTGAAAGTCACTAGACTTGCCTGACTTTATGTCTGACCTTACTTGTTTTCGCCCCTTTTTCTTCCAGTTCCCCCCCCCCCCACCCAGGTTTTCCAAGGAGGGAATACTTTAGCTTGATCCGGATTTCTTCTGCTTGAAGTACTTGAAGTGCGTAAAGTATGGCTTAACTTCTTATGGCATCTTCTGTGGGGATTATGATTTTAAAGTTTTGTACTCGGATGACTTTCTGAACAAGACTTATATTTATGTACTTGAGTTTTTGGTAAAGATGTAACCATACTGATTTCTGTTTTCCGCTGTAATAAAGTTATAATTTCTCAAATATTGTTTATCTATCTTGAAATTTTCTGTTTTGTTTACTAAAATGATCCACCAAAGTTAGGGCATTCCCTTTGTGACTGTCCTTAACGGAGGTGGGGTGTTACACTTGGTATCAGAGCAAAAGGTTAGTAGGCTGGGCAAAAGTTTTAAAAACCTTCTGAAACTATTTTCAAAACCATTTATATAAGACTATGTCTATGACTATGACGGTGAACATAAGACTATGCCTATGCTTAAGACTGTGAATATAAGACTATTCCCTATAACTATGACAAGGACAATTGTGGCTAATCACCTATGAGGTTATTGCCTAGGATTATGACTATGAAATTGGATCTAAGCTTGATTTTCTATTCAGACCTATTTTCTTTATTTTCTTGATTTTGGGGATTTTTCTATTTAAGTTAGATCTATCCGTGTTCTTGAATCTAGATTATTATTCAAACCTTTTCATGTTCATAATGTTATGCCTGCGATGTTTTAATCAATTTATTCGGTTAGGTCATGCCTTGGAAATAAATTGATAATAGAGCAATGTTTATTATGTTGATCTATGCCTGTTGTTCTATTTTATCATCATGTTGAATTCGGAATTAATGAATAAGTCCATTCATATGTATATGAACTTGGAGTATAACCCGTGATGACAAGTTGTGTAGTTTATCATGTTATGCAAGTTTTAGGTTGTGAAATCATATCACATATGTGACCAAATGTTAGATCGACATGTTTATGTGTATATGTTAAACCTATGTCATATTTCAAGTTCACACTTATTCATATGTTCGTGATTGATTTGCAAGTTCACATATATGTAAGTTGGTTTAGTCTATGTTGCAAATTCACATATATGTATGTTGGTTTAGTCTACGTTGTAAGTTCATACCTATGATATTCATGTTGATTGTTTTGCAAGTACACACCTATGGTGTTCATATTGACTATGCCAAGAATGCCAAGTTTACACCTATGTCATGTTAATGAATTTATTTATGCAAATTTTGTGTACGTTAAATTAGGCTAAGTTTTTAGCCTAATATTATGCCAAAAATCATGCGGACAGAAAATTAGGCTAAGATTGTTAGCCTAATATTTAGACGGGGTAACGTTGGGAAAAATTGGTAATTATAGGAAACTTGGTATGAAACCCGCCATGAAACTTGACATGAACATTGTTATAACTTGAATCTAGATGTGGTCATGAAACTTGCCTTGAAACTTGACACGAACATGACATGAAAATTGAACATGGGCATGACACTAGAATGAACTTAAAAATGGCCAACTCGAGGTTGGGTTGAGTTTGCAGTGTAATTCTGCCCGGAACCGCCCGGCAAATCCAGTTACTGCAAACAATAGGAACCAATGTGGATAGTTGGTCATATCGCGCTTGAAACCCGAGGTTAGACTGAGTTGTGGTGTAAACCTGCCCGGAACCGCCCAGCATATCCAGTGACCACAACAATAGGTCTAATGTGAGAGGTTGGGGTGCATTAATGAATTAATGCCACATGATAGGGTTAAGTCATGAACATAAAAGACAACACTTAACCAACTTGACACATGATTCGTAGGCTAAGTCATAAACTTGAACGACAACATTTAGCCAATTTGACATGACACGTAGGCGGGTTAAGTCACGAACTTGAATGACAACACTTAACCAACTTGACATGCTAGACTGATAGGGGTAAGTCACGAATTTAAATGATAACACTTAACCTATTAGACGGAAACCCTAGTTACGCGGTCCATTTCAGCAGTAACCCACTAGATGTATCATGGTACCCTGGAACTAGGCAGGGTGGGGCACGATTACTGGGCTGATTGTAAGCAACCAGAATGACGGCTGTGTTGGTGCGCCAGTGTAGGTTCAGGCGGGCTATGGTCGTGCACGTGGTACGGAGTTGAAAAAGCAGGCATTGGGAATTAGTAGGTTTATCTGTGCATGCTTGATTCGTGTCGGTGGTTGGCACCATAGGGCATGATACACCCTATGGTGGACCTAGCACAGGTGACTACATTCGTGATAGGGCCGTATGACACAGACACATGACGAGCTAGAACTTGTAGGGAGCCGATCGACTAGTGGATCGTTTCGTCGGACCTGGAAATGGTTCATTTCATGATATTGGGCCAAGGGATTATTTCATGATTTATATAAGACATGGGTTTGGGATTCTAGTACAGTTGATGCAGCGAACCTTGAATATGTGATGCTATACTTGATTTATACTTGATGTATCATGTTATCTTAGTCTATCTTGCCCATCTTGACAGCATCCTTATGTTTACTTTCAGTTTATACATGTCATGTTACCTTTATCTGTTTTTATGCTGAAAGTCACTTGGACTTACCAGTCTTTATGACTAACCCGTTTTCTTTTGCCTCTTTTTCTCCCGTCCCCCCCCCCCCCCCCCCAGGTTCTCAGGGAGGAAACTCTAGCACTTAGCTTGGATTTCACTTGCTTTCGGTTCAGCTCATGTATGGTTTGATCTTAAGCTATGCTATGCCTGCATTTCTGCTACCTTTTGGGAATTAAGCCCGTTTTGTTGTTTCAAGTTTATGCTTCTTTATTTATGCAAGACATAATTTATTGTAATGGAAAATAATGACCTTGGCTATTTGATGTAAAAGGTTTTGACTCTTTTTGAAAGTAATGAAATTTATCTTTTGATTCTTCCGCTGTTTTATCTATGTTCCGTCTTGTGATATTTCTGTGTTTGTTTACCTCGATAACGCTCCTCCAAAACTAGTGCATTCCCTTTGTGAGTGACCCTAGCGGAGGTGGGGTATTACAGTGGTTGTGCATGTGCACAGCCATGGAGGAAAGAGGAAGAAGAAGGAGGGTTGGCAGTGGAATTTCAAGATGATCGGCGAGCCAAAAACATGGTGTTTCAGGTGATTTGGCAAGGCGTACACCATGGTTTTTAACCTGGTACTTTACCCAAAGTGGCACTTTGCCATTTAAACCTTAAAATGAACATTTTTAAATATATTTTAAATTCAGACTAGTTTTAAATAAAAAGATAAAATAAATATTTAAATAAAAAAATTAGAATTTTTATTTAAAGTCGAGACAGGAAGTGAACCAGGAACTGAAATTTAAAAACTGTCATTATAAATTTATTTTACAATTAGAAAGGATTTTCAAAAGGAAGTATTCAAACTATAAACAAAAAGAAATTCGACCAAGTGTAAAAAGATCAGATATGGTTTTGACCAAAGTCGAGCAGTTGGCACAGAAGCTGTAATCTTTATTAAATTATAAATTTAGTTATAATTTGAATTTACTTATTAATGAAATATTTAAATATTAAACAAACAAGGTAAAGAGAACCCATATGTAACACATACGCTGAGTTGTCAGTTTTAAACTATAATCGAAATTTTCCGGTACTAGTAACTAATCGTGTACAGTTCTGAAATTTATAACATAAAGAACTGTAAGTCATATTTTAATCATGTTTAGATAAATAAATAAAAATAGATATTTTTATTTGTATAGATCAAGTATAAGAAATAAAAAGAGAAATTTTATTTTATTTATAGAAGAAAATGTAAAATAGATCAGGTATAGGGATCAAGAAGGGAAAATTTGACGAAAACGATACCAAGCGAAAAAGCTGCAATATAAATCCATTTGTAAATAATCAGATTAAGGAATAATGATGAGAAATATTTTTCTAAAGAAAATTAAGGTAGGTATTCATTTTAAAGGTGACGAACAAAATGGGAAGAAAAACCATGTGTGACGCACACACTAAAATTGGCCGTTTTGAAAAGATAATCAAAATAACCAGATAGAGACCCGATGATCTTATATTGTTTAGTTTGCCAGTAATTATATATGCAGATTAAATTATAATCATGTTAGATAAATAATTTAAAAATAAAAATGTTCGTTAATCATTTCAAAGAGACCGGAATTTACATTCCACTTGATTTGATTATACCCCGCGCGTCAGAGATTTTTAAATTGAAGATGATGATATACAAGGATTATTTTTGAATAGTGCCTTCGGTTTGTCCAGTCCCAGGACAACTTGTATGGACGAATGTATGACAGAGTATTTCCAAAAGAATCACATACGTTGTTTTCTTCAAACGTACCAGTTGCTGGCACAGAAGCGAAACTTTTTTAGCCTGACAACCAGAGTATTTTTGTGGAAATCAATTAGTGACTTCCAATGGATTTGACGATGTGGCATTCAAAGAAGTTAAACAGTGATGATGAAAAGGTAAGTCTAGCCTCAAGCCTCACACCCAGGAAATGACAAAAATCGGGCAGGCAGCATGGCTATGTGGGTCACTCCCATTAAGGTGTAGCGTCACCTATCTAGAGAAATTCCTTTTGTTTCTTAATCTATCGATTTTGCCCATTCGGGAATGGTTGCCGTACACAACCATCGGTGATATACACTAGATACACTCAAGAGAAATGGGTGGTCGGTCATGTGTGGGCCGGGTTGCAAGACGTTCTTGTTGAACCCAGGTGTATTTGCCTCCAGAGATACATCATCGGAAGGTGGTCTGTAACACACCACATCCTTTAGTGTCACTCACAAAGGGAATGCACTAAGTTCTGTGGAGCATTTAGGGTAAAAGATGCAGATAAATTACAAGACAGACAGAAATTAAACAGTGGAAAATAAAACTTTGCTTTATTGATAAAATAGTTTGTACAATGATTTCTTTACAATATCAGAGTATCATCTGTCTTACAAAATAAAGAAGCATAAAAACAACATTTATATTCCCCGATTTTAGCAAGAGCCAGCCATAGCATCTGGAACGAGAATCCAAGCAAACTTCGACAAATCTTCAAGCTGGGAAAGAGTGCCATTCCAACTTAACCTGAGCTATACTATTCCCTCCTATACTACTTGGGGGGGAACGGAAGACAAGAAGACGAAAGAAAAACAGAGTCAGACATAAAGCCTGAGTAAGTTCAGTAACTTCTAGCATGTGAACATGGAAAAACAAAATGACATGAATTAACTGAATACAAGATTACACCATGATGATAGGGTTGGCAAGATCAGACAAGACTAACACAAGATATGCTAAGCTAAGATAAACTGGATATGCTCTAATACTTTCGCCGCTTCGCTATTTCCTTGTTATATGGGTTTCTATATCTCTGCACCGCCTAACTAGTGTCCCAACTAGTAACGCTAACGTGATCCCAATCCCTGTAGTTTCCATTTCCTTCAGGTATACGTTTATTATTTATTACCTAGATCTAATCTAGGGTTTTCTATCAAGTGCCTTCTAGATTCAACTAGAGTTTACGCTATCTACTGAACGCTTCTCGTATTCAGGATTTATGCCACCTAGTTACACTAGGGATTGTGCTACCTGTCGAACGATGCCCCCAAGTCTAGGACACACTACCCAGAGTGGTATTTGTTCCTATACTTCCCCACACATGTATCGCGAATCGTTATCGCTTGTCTAGATGCACATGTCCTGTAATGTGCGACCCGAGTCATGTGTCAGGGCAAATCAAGGAATACAGAACTCGGTCGGGAGCTTTCAAATATCTGCCGATGCAGATGCTAAGGTCTGTTTTTGTTCCAGTGGCTATGGTCCCACTTGACCCCTCCCTCAACTAATGAAAGGCACACCTTGAAAAATGAGAACTATACGCCGGCCCCGGTGCCCCACTATCCTATAGCCATCCTCACCCATAACTAGATAGCAAGTATATGGTCTTTTGGAGTTCTCCGCCTTTCCGCTTCACGTATCTCGATTGACTCAAGATGGATGGTAGACGACGAGTTGCTATCACCGGGCTACCGTTTTCTCGCTGAATCATGCCGGTCCATCCTACTCTTTAGGTTGCCATGTATTGCAACCAAGGCATACCCCTGGTTCTTCTACGCAGACCTTAACCTCTGTGAGCCCAGGAGGATCATCCGCAGCATCACAGAGGGATACCAAGAGTACCCTCACGTCCCCTCGAAGCCTCGGGCTTCGTAACCCAATTCGTTGGAGCCTTCTTTTTACTCAAACGGACATTCGCTTCTTCCCGTGTTATACTAAGAATTACTACTTAGTTTTAATAACTAATATTTACCACTTAGTTTCCAGAATCGTTGTTTTCTTAACTAAGGTTTACTACTTAGTTCTCTTTCCCGTCAATTTGGATTGGTTAAGTGTTATTAGTCAATTCAAGCCAACTCAACCCTCTTCATTCATCCTGTTAAACTGGTTAAGTGTTATCAGTAATTCGTGATGACTTAACCCTTACCACATACCAAGTTATATTGGTTAAGTAATTCTCATTACTTAACCCTACCCATTCATCCTGTATTGGTTAAGTGTTCCTTGCCCGTCTGTTTTAACTGACATGTTATTATTAATGGTTAAGTATTATCCCTTCATGTTTTAGACTTAACCCTATTCCTTTATCACAATCCGATGGTTAAGTGTTCAAGCTTACTTAACCCTACGGTCTAGCCCAGCTAACATATCAAACTGGCTAAGTGTATTTACTTAACCCCAACCTCTAGTCTAGTTGACATGTTAATTTGGCTAAGTGTTTTCTTAGTTACTTAACCCCTACAAATCTGGTCTTGTTACCATAAGTTTGGTTAAGTGTCCCTATGGACTTAGCCCTCCCATTCTAGCTTGACTGTGTTAAGTTGATTAAGTGTTCTTATGGACTTAACCCTCCCATTCTAGCTTAACTGTGTTAAGTGTCTGTATGAACCTAACCCCACCCACCGGTCTGGTTATCATGTTGAATTGGTTAAGTGTCTTAGTTAACTTAACCCTATCATTCTTTTTCTAGCTTTAACTAAATAAATTAAAGCCACGACCACTCACATTAGACAGATATTGTTGCGATTACTGGATGTGCCGGTTGGTTCCGGGCAGGTTTACATCGCGACTCAGTCTAACCTCGGGCTAGGCATATTCGTGTTTTCTAAGTTCAAAGGGTTTTGATTAATTTTCAAATCAGGTTTTGAAAGTAACCATCCCGTCCGTCGGATCTGTTAGGGATAGCCAGGGAGAGCAGGAAACTTTTATTTTCCAAACCCAAGCCTAGACACTATCCTCTCTGTCACCCTAGAACTTTCTGGTGTGTTATTAAAAGAGATGTCGTTAATAAACCTTTAATTTGTCTAAATTTACATTTTCTAATTTAGGACAAATTCTATAAGTAAATTATTCCTAATTTACTTATTTCCCAATTACTCATTTAATGTAAATTGTCTACATTTATTTCTATGGCCCATTTTCCCCTCTATATCATATTTATGCTTTTTGGTATGTAAACTATACCAAATTAAGTGTCACTAACCATGGTTTTGCTAAACCTGACAAGTACTCCCAATTATGGCCAATTTCAAATTTATGCCAATATACTTCCATGCCAACTTAGATAGTCCAATTCTGATTTAACATTCTAATTACGGTTCATGTCATACTAGACTTATTATTCTAGTTCACAACTCATGTAAATGCTAGATTTACAAGTCAATACTAGATTCAAATTACACATCCTATAATTCATGTCAAATTTATCCAATTTGTATTTCTATGAACATGCCATAATACATGTTCCCAATTTATGCCAATTTCCAAGTTTGTAACTACGTTTTGGTAAATTTCATATTTTTCCCGAATCGTATTCCCACCGTTCGTATAATCGTGATTCAATCTAGATTCATAGAAAGTAGGGAATGAACCAAATATTGCTATGCAAAAGATAGACATAATAACTGGCATAAAAAGGGTTGAATAACGACGTAGGTTCAAGAACATGGGTAGACCTAACTTAATAGGTAAATTCCCAAGGTCTAAAACCAAAGAAAACCAAGAATAGACAGAGTAGATAATTGGGTTTAGACCCAATTTCACAGTCACAAAACTTAAACAATACTTTCCTAGTCATGAATCATAGGTGTTTAATCACCGTAGCCCTTGTTATGTCATAGGCAAAAGTTTATGTTCCCTAACCAAAGGCATGGGCTTGTGTTCATAGTCAAGGAAATAATTCTCATAGTCACAGTAACAGTCATAGGCAATGTTCAGAGTCATAGGCAATGTTCATAGTCATAGGCAATGTTCATAATCATAGGCAATGTTCATAGTCAAAGAGGCATATGGTTTTAAGGTCCATAGTTTCATACTCACAGTCTCATTTGTCCTCGAATCATAACAGTTCTTAATTAGGTCCAAGAGTATAAGCACAGATTCGAATAGAGAGAGATTTGGCATATTCTTTTATTCCTTTAATTTCATGTCACGAACAGAGAAAAACGTTCAAATCTAAAAAGTACCCGACTTACAGAGATTAGATTAGAATAGAAAGATGGAATGCTATGATTCGTGCGACGTTGCTCGAAATCGTTTGAGGTAGCCTTTGATTCTCATTCTGAAGCCTTAATCTTGATTCGAATCTCTTCTGGACAACTTGAGCAGCATAACCTTGTCTTGGATTTTCGTATTACTTTCTTATTTTTATTTATTTATATATATTCTCAGAGGCAGCATAAGGATAGAAAAGAATTTGTGAATAGAGAAGGAGTCTAGGGCTGTTTATATAGTGTAGAAGTCAGCGAATCTGGTCAGAAGGGCGTCCGGTTACAGAGAAACGAATCAAGTTCAGAAAGCTGGAAAAAGCGGGGGGGGTCAACCCCCAGGTCGACTACCCAGTCGACCTGGGTGCCTTGGGCGGGAAAATTTCCGCCCAGCCCGATCTGGGTCCGATTTTGAATTTTGAACTTGACCTGTTTTGAAATTTGAACTTCGCTGAATCTTCCGGAGTCCATATCTTCCTCATACGGACTCCGATTTACGCAAACTCGGACTCGTTTTCATGTAGAATTCCGAGACGAACACAATGGCACAGCCCGTTTCCCTTCATTTTGATTTTAGAATTTAATTCTGCCTTGATTCGTGAATCTTAGTGCTACAAATTATGGGGTGTTACATTCTCCCCCACTTAAAAGGATTTCATCCCCGAAATCTTCAAGTTAGGAAGAATGTGTCCTACCATCCAATCACATATCTACTCAACCATTTAATCACAAGCACTCATTGTCCTTAAAAGATTTCTAATGCTTTCTTGTTCATATGCATAGTGTGTGTATATGTCTTTATCTAATGCAAAATCAGGCGGTCTACTGATTCAGTTGACCTCCTTAATGCAAATCATGTCAGTGCCATGCGTCCAATCATGTATGCATGCATCCCTAGTTATGTAAATACTACATGTGTGCATAGCCATTCATCCATATGCAACATCCATATGATAACATATCAAGTTCAACTTACCAACAAATACATATATGTAAATGCAATATGAAAGCGTCTGAACTTGATCTAGTGCCTAACACGTGTGCATATGCATCCACGAGCAACCATTAGCAACCACTTGCAACCATCAACCATAACATGTTTCAAACACATGTTTACATCCATTGGCTTATACCTAAAGGATCGAAGATACGACCTAGAGGATATACTTTGGAAAGAGAGAAACAATTATGCGTAAAGCTCCTACAAAAAGAAAATCAAGGATGCACCCTTAAGGAAAAGGGTATGATGCTAGTATCTAGCCTTCTTGAGCTTTACTCCACTGTGTCTTAACTAGTTTAACTTCACGATTGTGAAGTTCCTGATCTCCATTTCCAAAATAAACCGATGTCAATCACGGTACCAAGTATATGTACTAAGATGATTAGAGGTCTCCCTCTTATCTGCCATGCCATAACTATAAGGGTCGAAAGGTTACTACGTGCTTTTTAGAGTGCCTGTCACAACTATTCATCTCTCACGCAAACCATCCTAGTCGAACTCGACATTCCTCTAGTACAAACCCCAAAGGCCTAAACCAATATCAGACAAGCACCTAAGGAATACCTTCTCCGAATTTAGACGATCTACGTGAGATGATATAAGCAAACTCGATAGCTATTCTCAAATCCCTACTAACCAAAAATAAACTGGTCGGACCACCAACTGGATTTGAGACTCTAGTGGGATCTTTCTACTATACAAGTACTATGGTGCAGAGACTCAACTATGGAAGTGGATATGAACAAATGTGAAGCGCTAAAACCAAAGGAAAGAGTACGAACAGCAAAACTAGACTCTTCCAACAGAACTTTACTACCTTTCTCCTAGGTACGCTTGGTGGTGAAAGTATGTACTTTCCCTTCAGAAAATCTTGTTCCTCGTTCTGGCCCTTGTCCTTAATTATATGCCCTATCATACCCTAGTAAAGATACTTCATTTTGTCTTAGGTTTTATAATTCCTTCCTCTTTTGTGAGCTAAATCTACATCCATGAATTCCTCATCCTAGGGTTGTGCTCCCTAGCCAAACTCCTCATCCCCCTTCCGTGTGTAGCCATGTTGACAAATATCTCGAAAGCTGCTTCCATCGTACGGAAAACCCTATAAGCTTGAAAGAAAACTGGCCGTAGGTGAAACAACTATGGCTATGGATGGAAGCCAGGCAGGACTTCGCCCATCGATGAGGTTATCTCCCAGAAAGCCAGGAGCCCCAGAGACTCAAGAAAGAAGGAGATAAGAATTCAAACAGAGGAAGAGAAGATCGTATGGCTTTGAGGAATATGCCTTTAAAACAAATCTTTTCTTTTGAAAATGCTTCTTTTAAAACCGTTTTGAAAATAATTTTTCAAATCCTTTATCTGATCTGGTAACCTTCAGCTCTGATACCACGTGTAACACCCCACATCCGTTAGTGTCACTCACAAGGGGAATGCACTAAGTTCTTTGGAGCATTTAGGGTAAAAGATGCAGATAAATTACAAGACGGACAGAAATTAAACAGCGGAAAATAAAACTTTGCTTTATTGATAAAATAGTTTGTACAATGATTTCTTTACAATATCAGAGTATCATCTATCTTACAAAATAAAGAAGCATAAAAACAACATTTATATTCCCCGATTTTAGCAAGAGCCATCCATAGCATCTGGAACGAGAATCCAAGCAAACATCGACAAATCTTCAAGCTGGGAAAGAGTGACATTCCAACTTAACCTGAGCTATACTATTCCCTCCTCTACTACCTGAGGGGGGGGGGGGGAAACGGAAGACAAGAATATGAAAGAAAAACAGAGTCAGACATAAAGCCTGAGTAAGTTCAGTAACTTCTAGCATGTGAACATGGAAAAACAAAACGACATGAATTAACTGAATACAAGATTACACCATGATGATAGGGTTGGCAAGATCAGACAAGACTAACACAAGATATGCTAAGCTAAGATAAACTGGATATCCTCTAATACTTTCGCCGCTTCGCTATTTCCTTATTATACGGGTTTCTATATCTCTGCACCGCCTAACTAGTGTCCCAACTAGTAACGCTAACGTGATCCCAATCCCTGTAGTTTCCATTGCCTTCAGGTATACGTTTATTATTCATTACCTAGATCTAATCTAGGGTTTTCTATCAAGTGCCTTCTAGATTCAACTAGAGTTTACGCTATCTGCCGAACGCTTCACGGATTCAGGATTTATACCACCTAGTTACACTAGGGATTGTGCTACCTATCGAACGATGCCCCCAAGTCTAGGACACACTACCCAGAGTGGTATATGTTCCTATACTTCCCCACGCATGTATCGCGAATCGTTATCGCTTGTCTAGATGCACATGTCCTGTAATGTGTGACCCGAGTCCTGTGTCAGGACAAATCAAGGAATACAGAACTCTGTCGGGAGCTTTCAGATATCTACCGATGCAGATGCTAAGGTCTGTTTTTGTTCCAGTGGCTATGGTCCCACTTGACCCCTCCCTCAACTAATGAAAGGCACACCTTGAAAAATGAGAACTATACGCCGGCCCCGGTGCCCAACTATCCTATGGCCATCCTCACCCATAACTAGATAGCAAGTATATGGTCTTTTGGAGTTCTCCGCCTTTCCGCTTCACGTATCTCGATTGACTCAAGATGGATGGTAGACGACGAGTTGCTATCACCGGGCTACCGTTTTCTCACCGAATCATGCCGGTCCATCCTAGTATTTAGGTTGCCATATATTGCAACTAAGGCATACCCCTGGTTCTTCTACGCAGACCTTAACCTCTGTGAGCCCAGGAGGATCATCTGCAGCCTCACAGAGGGATACCAAGAGTACCCTCACGTCCCCTCGAAGCCTCGGGCTTCGTAACCCAATTCGTTGGAGCCTTCTTTTTACTCCGACGGACATTCGCTTCTTCTCGTGTTATACTAAGAATTACTACTTAGTTTTAATAACTAAGATTTACCACTTAGTTTCCAGAATCGTTGTTTTCTTAACTAAGGTTTACTACTTAGTTCTCTTTCCCGTCAATTTGGATTGGTTAAGTGTTATTAGTCAATTCAAGCCAACTCAACCCTCTTCATTCATCCTGTTAAACTGGTTAACTGTTATCAGTAATTCGTGATGACTTAACCCTTACCACAAACCAAGTTATATTGGTTAAGTAATTCTCATTACTTAACCCTACACATTCATCCTGTATTGGTTAAGTGTTCCTTGCCCGTCTGTTTTAACTGACATGTTATTATTAATGGTTAAGTATTATCCCTTCATGTTTTAGACTTAACCCTATTCCTCTATCACAATACGATGGTTAAGTGTTCAAGCTTACTAAACCCTTTATTTATATATTTTCTCAGAGGCAGCATAAGGATAGAAAAGAATTTGTGAATAGAGAAGGAGTTTAGGGCTGTTTATATAGTGTAGAAGTCAACGAATCTGGTCAGAAGGGCGTCCGAATACAGAGAAACGAATCAGGTTCAGAAAGCTGGAAAAAGCGGGGGGGGGGTCGACCCCCAGGTCGACTACCCAGTCGACCTGGGTGCCTTGGGCGGGAAAATTCCCGCCCAGCCCGATCTGGGTCCGATTTTGAATTTTGAACTTGACCTTTTTTGAAATTTGAACTTCGCTGAATCTTCCGGAGGCCATATCTTCCTCATACGGACTCCAATTTACGCAAACTCGGACTCGTTTTCATGCAGAATTCTGAGACAAACACAATGGTTTAACCCGTTTCCCTTCATTTTGATTTTAGAATTTAATTCTGCCTTGATTCGTGAATCTTAGTGCTATTGAATTATGGGGTGTAACATGGTCCCATACCTTGTCATAGTTGGAAATCCGATTTCCATAAGCGCCAAGCGATTTTTATTTGTATACTATATGGGAGAATGTGAGATGCAAGCATTCTTCTAGATTCTAAATTATTTGTGAAAAACTTATAGACACTATGATAATATCTGATTTCAAGTATACAAAGTGTTTTTGATCTCATAAGGTAAAAACCCATTCCGTATTTACAGCGTGGTCTTATGAGTTATTTTTATTTCTTTAATCTGTTTTAAACTGTTTACTCATACCAGTCCCCTAACTGACCTAGAGTTTATTTTTCTATGTTTTCCTTAAACTCTTGTTTATTCATAACACTTGTTATGAATAAACAAGTGAATCAGGATTTGATGAAACTTGTGAAGCTGGATGAAGGTTATCTGTGTGCTGGTCTACCTACCTTATCTACTGTATAATTAAGTCTGCAACTAAGTCGTCAGTGATATGTATAATCAATGATGTACTATGAATGGCTGTATTACTAGGCCTATGATGTTCTGATGTAATATGTACTGCTGTGTAATATTATAAAGTATTATCTTTTGCCAAAAAAATCCGTTGTGAGATTCTGATGATTCTGTGATTTGTCTTCTATCTATTCATATTCTTATTAATGGCACGACTTCCGATGTGTTCAAAAGTTGGGTCATTACAGTTGGTATCAGAGCTTAGGTTACTGATTACCTAGGCTTTGGGTGAGTGTGAGAGAGCGTATTTTTATAATAAAATTTAAAATAAATTTAAAATAAATTTAAAATAAATTAAGTTGGATGGTATACCTAAGTTAGTCATATCCAATCAGGTCTGGATTGACGACCTGTAATATTCAGGTGATTAAGATGAGTAACCAAGGACGAAGAGGTCGAACTAGAGGGTCTTCCACTACTACTGGTCGTAATACTGGATCCCAAGATCAAGGAGAAACAGTGGAGGAAGTTGCACCAGTCCAACAGGACAAAAACTTTGCAACTATTTGTAAGGAATATATAACTCTGGGGGAAAAGTTTTCAAAGGGACAGAATCTTTCATTGAAGCATGGTTGAGGTCCTGTGAGAGGATTTTCAAAGGAGTGAAATTGAATGATGAGCAGAAACGTCTCTTAGCTTCATGGCAACTTCAAGAAGCAGTTGCTATTTGGTGGGATGCTCGGACCACAAATGTTCCTAAGGAAGATTTCACTTGGGAAAAATTCAAAGAAGCTTTCGAAACACAATTTCTACCTGCTGCAGGATTGACGAGAATGTATCGGGATTTCATCGATCTCAGGCAAGGGAACATGAAAGTATCTGAATATGAGAACAAATTCAATTCACTTTCTTGTTTCGGTCCAGAACTGATCAATACCCCACTCAAGAAAAATGAAATGTTTATAGCGGGATTGACGGATAGCCTGCAAGTTCAGATGATTGGACATCTTAAGATTCCATTTGTTGATCTAGTTGATATTGCAGTTCATTATGAGGCACTGGAGGGTAAGAAGCCAGTTGCAAAAGCAGCGCAGATGGGAGGACCAAGCGGTGAGAATCCAAACAAAAGTTAATTTTATCCGAACTGGAACAACAAGGGAATACCAAAGATGGGGGAGAAAGCCAAAGAGAGTTATAAATATACGCAGTGCCATAACTGCAAGGAGAAAGGACACACTGCTAGGTATTGTACAAAGCCAGCAGCAGAAAAGCCACAGCAAACTCAGCAACCGAAGCACCCTCAACCTCAACCAAAGGGAACAAGTGATGTTATTCCCCAAAAGTTTTCATGCTATAACTGTCATCAGCCTGGGCACTTGGTTAAAGGTTGTCCACTTATGATGAAGGCAAAGCAACCAAAGGTCTACGCTTTAATGGATAAGTCGTCAACTTTTGAGGATGTGAAAATGGAAGGAGCTTCAGAAGGTACTTGACTCTTTTTAGATAAAAAGGAGTTAATTAACCAGGGTCAGCCTTAAGATAAATTAAATATGGTTGGATTAAATTAGAATGATATCCAGTCATATTGATACCGGAAATCGAGTTAGAATTTTAAATCGTATTAAAATCTGGATTTCCTGAAATTAAGTCTGGACTTAAGTATTCATTGGATATGAACTCAAGAAATGTGAACTGGTCGATTGGTAAAATTAAATCATATTTGTGGGTCCCGAAATAGAGATAATTAACTAAGTGAATGAAGATTTTGAGTAATACTTAACGGAGTTAAGTAAATTGACCAATGAGTTAGAAAGGTAGTTTGGACAGTTATTGTAATAACCCGAAAATCTGGGCCAGTTTAAAATTTTTATTTTGGCAATTTTAGCGAATTTTGATTATTTAAAATGAATTATTTTAAATAATATCGATGAGAAAATTTATTTTGAATAGAATTCGAACGTATATATTATATACGTCGTCGTTAGAATATAAATAATTATATATAATTATAAATAGAATTGAAAATGGCGCGGTAGTTCGATAATTCGATTTCAAACTTCAATTGAATGTACCGGGTGCAAAACAAACCGGATTTTAGTGAAACCAGAAATAATGGGATCTAATTGTGAATATCTTTCTAACGAATCCGAAGAATCAAAATTTCGTAGCGGGAATCAAAAGATATGTCCAGTTGAAAATTCTGAATAGTCGCTATGGAATTCAGGCCCTTAAAAATGGACATTTTGCAAATGACCTCGGATTTCGACGAAACCAGTTTTGTTGGGTCCGTGATGTCGAATTATTGCTAGGTTTCAAATTTCATAATTTTCTGAATCAATATGTGAGCGTGGCAAAGGAAAACGTGTTTTGACCATTTCAGTTGATTTTAATCGACTGAAAATTGGCCATTTTTCTAACGGTCTCAGAATTCGACGAAACTAGTTTTGTTAGGACCGTATCGTCAATACGAAGCTAGAAAATATTTTTGGGAATTTTTCTAGTTAGTATGTGACCCCGGTAATTTGAGATGTACGTTTAAAATTCAATATAATGATTTAAATGTAAATTCAACGGAAACTGATTCAAACGATCGAATCAACCTGCGATACATATCCCATTGTGTTCGGAATGGGGGTAAAACGCTATGGGCGACAGGCGGTGGGCCTCGTTTAGGGGTCATTAGTAAAAGTCAACTCTTTGCAAATTAAATAATTAATAAATAAATAAATATAATAAAAAAAATTTATCTTCCCTCCTTAAAACACTCTGCCCCCCCCCCCCCCCCCGATTACATATTTCAGAATAAAGAAAAAAAAAATGGAGAATCGATCGCTCCTCCAGGCGGATCCGCCTTCGCCGCCGCCAGGTGACGCCGCTCCAGCTGCTCCGCCCTCCGGTCAACGGCGACGCTCCCCTCTCCCTCCATTCGATGTTCGAGCCCCCCCCCCCCCAAACCGTAAACCTCGCCGTGACAGCAACCTGGGCCCACTGGAACCCTGCTCCTCCCGCCGTCGTGACACCCGACCTTCCTCCTCCACCGACGCGACACCACAGTCCCCCCCTGGACCCAAAACCGATGATGAACCCCCCCTGTAAGTTTTTCTGATTTTATTTATTTTATTTACTGATTTTATTTATTTTATTTACTGATTTTATTTATTTTATTAACTGAATTTTATTTGCTTATTAAACTGTTTTTATTTTTAAGATTAAAACTGATTTTTGAAAAGTTTGAAAAACTGATTTTATTTTAAGATTTAAAATAGAAAAGGTTTGAATTTTAAATTTAAAAAGGTGAAATCGAAATCTTTAAACTTTAAAAGGTGAAGATAGGATTTTTATTTGGTAAAAAGTATGATCTTTATATTTTTAAAGTGATAAAAATATGATTTTTATATTTTTAAAGTATTAAAAATATAGTCTTTACTATATAGAAATATTAAAAATATGATTTTTATATTTTTAAAGTATTAAAAATATAATCTTTATAGGATAGAGAATATAAAAATATCATCTTTGTATATGTAGCGAAATAAAAATCTGATTTTTTATTTTATATACGTTGAAGTAAAGTGATTATTTTTATAAAGATGAAATCTATATTTTTGAAAAGGCGAGATCTTTATATGAAGAACAGCGAGATAAAAGTATAATTTTTATCCATACAGTAGCGTTGTGGAAAATTCGATTTTTTTAAACATATGAAGTGATTATAAAAATATGATTTCTAAATTGAAAACGAACAAATAAAAATGTGATTTTTATTTTAAAGACATCAAAATATAAAAATGTGATTTTTATGTATATAGTGACTACGGGCAATGAAGATGGCGAAGATAGGATAACGACGAAGATTTTCTACAAAAGAAGTGTCGTGAAGTTGGATAGCTATTTGTGAGAACTTCTCACTCAAATCCTATTTTTCTAGTTATATATATATACTAGGATGCAGACGGTGCTTATTAGAAGCACCCGACACCCGTCCACATACCATGGACTTGTTTGTTTGGATGTTTGGTGATTGATTGAGATATTGGTTTGAATGTGGTTTGTGGTGTGAAAAATCGAATCGATAAATTGGTTAGGATTAGACGTGCGCCGTTATAAGGCGAAGGAGTAAGACTAGGTTAGACTCTTACTCCAAATTTTGGGGTTTGCATAACGTAAGTGATTTGATTGATGTGTGAATGGCGTGGGCCTTCACTAGACCGGGGATAAGGCTAGGCCTTGTCCCGTTTCTAGTATCGTGCCGTTATGCCGCCGAAATTTTCTAAAATATGTTAGAAAAATAAAAATATCATTTTTATTGTGTAAATGAAATGAATAGAAATTCAAGTGTTGAAATAGAATATTTTATCGTTAAAAATATAATTTTTAACGTGAAAGTGAATAAATAAAATATTTATAAACAAATCGGCCGATTTGTTTATATACACTGATTTGACTGATATTGATTGGGTTGATAAATTTTACACATCGCCCAACTGCACAAATAAAATCTGTGTTTGATTGTTTGAAACCCAACACGGGTGTTGGGATGAAATTTGAAGTTCACTCATCCTGATTGATCAAATATGTCGATCGATTGATTGACAGGCTGTTATAAGCGTTAGATATCGATATTTGATGCTTGTACAGTGTAGTGCACTTTGGTTGATGGTTGATTATTTTTCGACGCTATTATATACATGTGTTGTATGGAATCCATATAATTAACGTTATATGGTGATTGATTGGGCCTCATTCCAATTGGGAAAATAAGGAATATTATAAAAGAAAATTCATGTGTTGAATATAAAAATAGTCATGTGTTGACGATGTGCATGTGTTGAGTGAAATATTTTATATAATCAAAATTACATCTTTATCACATTTAAAATTAGAACTACTTCCCAGTAGAAGTCTAATTGAAAATCAAATGATAGATACCATAGTTTTATAAAATATTTCACATAATAAAAATAGTCATGTGTTGACGATGTGCATGTGTTGAGTGAAATATTTTATATAATCAAAATTACATCTTTATCACATTTAAAATTAGAACTACTTCCCAGTAGAAGTCTAATTGAAAATCAAACGATAGATACCATAGTTTTATAAAATATTTCACATAATAAAAATAGTGATGTGTTGACAGTACTCATGTGTTGAGATTAGTCGTGTGTTGAAAGAAATATAGGTTCATGTGTTGAATTGAATAGAAGTTTTTGAAATATATAAAGCCGTGTGGATTAGAGACGCGCTATTTTGACGTGAACGATATTTATATCGATTTTATTCGTTTTACAACGAATATTGAAAAGTGATTTCAAAACTAAATATTTTGAAATGAAATTCAATTGAATTAGATTAAAATTCGAATTGAATAGGAAGTGAATTTGAATTTGAATAAAATAGGAATGAATTGAATTGAAAACGATTTCGAAATGAATTGAATTGAAAACGATTTCGAAATGAATTGAATTGAAAACGATTTCGAAATGAATGGGAATTGAAAACGAATTCAAATTGAATTGAAAGTGAATTGAAATGAATTCAAATTGAATTGAAATTTGAATTGAATAGAAATGAATTTTAAAACGAATTTATAGAGAAGAATTCAATTTTGATTTGAATTGAAATGGAAGCTGAAATTGCTTTTGAAACGAATTCAAAACTATTTTTAAAATTCGTTTTAAAAGGAAATCGACGAAATATATAATATATATATATTATATATATATAATGGCCTGAATAGAACGCGCCGCGCCGCGGTAGTTCGTGAATTTCGACCATTTATTTCAAACGGACATTGCGGGAGATCCGACCGTCGGATTCTCCTAAAACCGGAACCGTTGGGTTCGTATCGAAAAGAGCTTTCCAATGAATATTAGAAATTTGAAATCTAACGGTTGGATTTGGAATTATGTCCAAATCAAATTCGAAAAAGGTCGCTGTAAGTGCAGTTCGATGGCCGTTGTTGGAAATCGACTGTACGGGCCTTGATAAAATTATTAAAAATATCTATAATTTGTGTAAAATTATAATATGTGAATTGGAAAGATTTGAGCTGGAAAATTCCACATTTGAAAAGATAAAAATAGATTTTTATCAAAATGAACTAGTTTTGAACTAGAATTGAAATCAATTTATTTTTAAAATAAATAAATTGAATTTGAAAGTGATTTTGAGAATAATCGATAATTTCCAATACGTGGATTGGACTGGAGCTGAATCGAAATTATCTTCGGGATATTTCGATGTTGGATTTCGTGACTATACAAATATTGTTATGGGGATTTGAATGATATTTGATATCGTTATTTCCAATACGATATTTGTTGGTTTCAGAATTTGATATTGAATATAAGCCGATATATTTTCTATTCAGAGCCTTGTATTTAATATCAAATGTGATTTGGTTTATCGTGAATCGTGTTTTTGATGACATTGGTTCTTTAACCCAGTTAAAGGCAGGATATTGATTTTTGAAAAGATTAAAACTAAGTGGAGTTTTAATGAATCTTTAATTAGATTGAAAAGTGAATTGATAATTTAAATTATCAAATCTGAAAAGTGATCGAGAGTGGAGTACCACCAGTTTTGCTCCAAAGCGATAGTTAAATCTTTAATTAGATTTGAACGTGAAATGGTAATTAATTTTACCGATAACACCGTGGTGTTAGATATGGAGTATCACCAGTTTTGCTCCATGGGATATATAGGTTGGGATTGGGAAATAAAACAAATAATTACTTCGGTGTGGTTCGTTAATCCCGACTAGTTTGAAATGATATCCAAAGGAAGATTGTAGGATAAATTTAGAAGAATTTATCTTGGATAAAATTAATGGGAACATTTCCCTAAGAATGTGATATTGTGAATAAAAGAATATTCTGAATTGGGATGAGGCGTTTGTTGTGTTTGTGTAACATTCGTTTATTATATACGTGGGTTATTCAGAAAGGCCGGGTTTATACCCATTCTGAATAATCGATTCGACGAGATGTCGAAGATGAAGACGGTGGTTGAAGACCGGAAGTCTTCACATCGTTTGGGTGATTACTGATGATCTTGATTGGGCTGTACACCCAAGATGAGGGAAACAGTCGGTGATCATCCAGACGTACTTGAAGATCGATGGATATGCGAGGAAAGTGCCTCCGGTTTCGTTCAGACCCAGAACGGACTTGTAAATGGACTGTGTGTCTGACATTGGATTTTAGTCCGTGTGATTGATCTCTATTAAATATATATCTGTTTGGCGGCGGAGAATTTATTCTCTTGCTTAACGCCCTTCTCTGAGACGTACGAGCTCAGGGGTTATATATTGATGGATATCAAACGCATGGAGTGAATTGCCTGTGTGGCATGCGTAAGTGGCAATTGATCAAGGCTTCTGTTGAAAAGCAAAGTCTTGTGGTTGATGATCAAAGCACGGCCTGTGTGGCATAGCTTTGTGTATAACGTGAATTCGCGAGCCTCACACCTCGGTATGAGTCAAAAACGGGAGACGGACCGCTGGGAGAGCACGACGTTTCTTTCTAGCTAGGGTGGTGTCAGTGACCTACCAGCCCTGACATTTATATACTTTTCACCTGTGTGGTTGTTGGAATGCGAGGCGCCTCGGATATAGGTCTGTAAGGACCGGGAAACGTGTGTTCAGGAATTGCCAATCCTCAAAAGTAAGAGAGGACCGGCCCAGCCGATTCCAAGGATCATAGTGGGGTCCTGGGACATTTGCTAGAGTGTCTCGAACGCGGAGAGGAGCTTGCCCCTTGCCTCGGCTCATGACGGAATCCAATTTCCAATACGTGTGTTTCGGTTTTATTTGTAGAGCCTAGTATGGCGACATAGTAGATGGTAGCTATGCCGCCTATGATTGATACTTATGATTGAAATTGTTTTGACACTATACACCTATAATAGTATCAAATAATGTGTTTTAAACGTATCAAGCATGCTTTGGCTGTTATAAGGTAAAAACCCTATCCTCCGGCTTGCGTTGCATTGTGTGATGGGACCTGGGTCTTATAACAGCTTCATTTTTCTTTATTTAGCATTGCGCTGTTTATTTTATGCACTGGTATTCTTGGGAGGAAACCCGTTCCGTGTTATACGGCGTGGCCCCTTGATTTACCTAACTTTAAAATAAAGAATTATAACTGTTTTAGTTCTCACACCAGTCACATGACTGACCTGGAGTTTATTGTTTTAACCTAAACTCTGGGTGCCCCTATTTTCCGCACGGGCAGCTAGTAGTTTTGGTTTTGCAGATTTATATCTACAGGGTCCTGATTGACAGCTGGAACGATGCTCGGAAAGCTCTGTATCCGTGTATCACTTTCAGTTGTGTTTTGTATATTTTCCGCTGCTATGTAATTTATTGTAATCTCTGATATTTGTCAAATGTAATTTATTCATTTATACTCTGTATATTCTTGTATCTGATGGAATTGTTGTAATAGCAATGAAATGTTCTTCTGTATGCGCTCTATTTTGTCCTGTTCTCAATTCTATCCGTGCTCTCCTTTACGGGGAAGTTCGGGTCGTCTCAGTTATTTTTTTGGTTATGAATAGGAAATTGCTGATGTGTGTTAATTATTTATATATAAGTCGATAACTCTAAATCTACTACTTACAAATTTCGAGGACGAAATTTTTATAAGGGGGTAGAATGTAATGACCCGGTATTTACACGGATCGCTGACACAGTTGTTAATTAACCGTAAGCACGTATTTACAAATACGATGTAAAAATCTAGACTTTAAAATTTCAAAGCATGTTAATTTATGAATAATAGCATTTATAGATGCATATATTACAGCACTTGCTAAAACCCATTTTTGAAACATTCATGTATGATGGCATGAATTTGTTAGCGTTTGTTTAATTTGATTTTATATATGTATAGAATAACACTTTTTCATAACATTTTTTTAAAATGCCATTTTATATGTTTTGTTCATTTTTTCAAGGGATTTAAGAATTTTTTTTTTATGAATGTTGATGTGAAAACTTAAAACACTTGAATGTAAAGCATGTCAAAACCCTTTTGTTGTCAAAGCAAAGTTCAAAAGCAAGTATTAAACAAGTTTAAGTTGAAAAGTCGAGTGTGTAAGACTTGTGCAGGATCTATAATATGGCTATGCGGAATGTATGTGATAACTTAAGCTATTCAATAGTTATGCGAAAAAATATTCGCAAACAATATATATATCACAAATAACTATAAATGCAGTAAAGTAAAGTAAAGTAGAGTAACGACACCAGGATTTTTATACTGGTTCGGACCTCCAGTCCTACGTCCAGTCCTGAAGCTCCTCTTCGGCTTTTCACTAAACAACACCCTCGCTTCACCCGGAGGAACAGGTTCACAACTACTTGATTTACGGGCTACAAGTTTACCCACTTGATTTCACGGGCTACAAGCTTACCCACTTGATTTCACGGGCTACAAGCTTACCCACTTGATTTCACGGGCTACAAGCTTACCCACAAGACGATTACAAGAGTTTGACCTTGAATGTGTTCTTTCTTCAACACTGATTAGTCAATGATTGAGTACACCCTTCCTATAATCTTATCCTCAAATATAATATGATGTTTGCAAAGATTAGGAAGTGGATTATCGTTTTGAATCACAAGTGTATAAAATATGCTTGGAGATTCAAACGATAATATAATGATTTTGAGTGCTTTTGAATGCTAAGAATAATGCAATATAGATCAGAGAATGGAGAGAAGATTCGGTAATTTGAATGAATGAAAATCGATGTATTTATAATAATCGAGAAGATGCAATTGTTGGTGAAAAGTTGCTCTCAAAAGAAGTGATTATTCTTGAGAAGAAATGGATGTAACTCTTCATGAAAGAAGATGACTTTTCACAAAATTTCAAAAAGCTGTTGACCTATAAAAATTTATAGGTCGACAAGTTTTTAGCCATTGTAATTTAAAAACCTGTTGACCTATAAAAAAGTATAGGTCGACCTCTTTTCGACCGTTATATTTTGAAAACCTGTTGACCTATAAAAAAGTGTAGGTCGACATGTTTTTGATGATATGCATAAAAAAAGGTTTTATAAGTAATTTTTGAAAGCCAAAAAGAAGTATGATTATTTAAGGATAGATTTTAACATTTATGACTCTAAATAATCAACTTCTAACCTATGAAGGCATCTCGTCTTCTTTTTGTCGATGTAGAAGCTTCTTCTTGTCATAAATCAAAATAATCCGTGAAGCTTCGACTCAACATTCTCCCCCTTTTTGATTGATGACAACATGGATTAAAATAGTTATCTCTCCTTGTATATATGCTCCCCCTGTATATAAGCTCCCCCTGAATTATATATAATCTGCACAACAGTCGTTAGTAATATTTTCTCCCCCTTTGTCATCGACAAAAAGGGTGTCCAGAAGAATTGCATAAGGCTAGTACCATAATACAAGAATAAGTAAATTGTTCCGCATATTACAAACCAAACCAAACACACCAGAAGTACAAGATAGTGGCATAATTACATACACCAGTCATAATTAAGTTTTTGAAGATAAAGAGATAAAAACGTAAAGACTATTGTGGTGGCCAGTCCGAATCACTATCTTCTTCTTCGTCTTTGTCTCCTTCCTCCTCTTGTTCCTCATTTTTTCCGTCATCATCGTCCTTCTCAACATCGTTATGAGCTCCTTCTTCAATATGCGACATTCCACGACCACGATTATGTTGGGTACTTGCTCCAGAACTAGTACCTTCTTCCGACGAGGACCATGTAAAAGTAGGAGGCATAGGACGTTTTCCGGGATCTTGTGCAAGTGTTGCTGAAGTTGAGGCACAGGAGATTGCTTCCCAAATTGTTCCGAAGAAAGACTTTAATTTGTTGAACCGCTTATCAAGTTTAGTGTCCAAGCGGTCAAGCTTATTATTGGTTCGTTTCAGTCTTGCTTTGAGTAAAAATTGATTACGTGCAATTTTCTCAAGAGTTTCTTTAGTTGAAGAAGTAGGTGGTGGAATTGTAACGTCTTCAGGCCTTTGCCTAGGGATTTGTGAAGAAGAAGTCTCCGGAGGACCTAGTTCGACATATTGCTCAAAAGGAATAATGGTAAAACACGGATTGGGTAGCTTCATCCTCTTTTTAGACGCTTTATCAATACATTTTGGTATTGAAATTTTGGATGCGGGGGATCTTATTCCACAGTCCATGAGGCAACGCATAATATACTCGTTATAAAACAGATGTGGCCTAGAACGTTTGTTCACCATTGAAATTTCATCAAAAATCATCTCAACCCAATTTACCTTGATATTCCCAAAGATAGCGTACAATGCCTTAAAGTTTTCTCTGTAAACAACATCAAAATTTCCAGTCCTTGGAAGTAGAGAATGCGTGATACAAAGATGAAGAATTCTAGCCGAGGGTCTCAAATTGACTCCTTTGGTACTTGACTTATGGTCTTCAATGAATAAGTGACTATGTTTATCACGAATATGAATAGGGCAGAAATCAGTAGTGAATTGTATACCATCAGTGTGAGATCGAAGAATTTCTGCCATTCTATCTTTAGAAAGAAAAATGTGTTGTCCACATATCACTGACCATAAGCAATCTTCTGAGTTTTGGGGTTTAAATTTCTCTGCTCGGTTTGATATCTCTCGAACTTCGTAGTAGACAAAATCAGAGAAATTGATGAAAGATCCATGGTGAATTGTATAGTCTTTCATTTTTTTCCCACCTTTTCACCGCTAGTGGATCCATAAGCCATTGTTTGATTTGAGAATCAATGGGTTGGATTGGTGTTTGAGAGGATGAAGTTTTTGATTTCTTTTGCTTAGGAGCCATTTTAGAGTTTAGAGAAATTGAAATTCCTTTTGAGGGTAGGATTGAGAGAATAAGATTTTAACGAAAGGTTGTGAGGATTTAAAAAGTGAATCGACGTGTCTAACGGAAGGGGAACATCAATTTCCGAAAACGGTCGACAGGATTAAGTGAAGCAGTCGACAGATAAAGGTTCTGGAAGAAAAAAATGAATACAATTTTGTATTTGACCGGTCGACAAGAAATAAAGTGCGGTCGACAGATTAAAGTTCTGGAAAAAATGATAAAGACCATTTATAACGAGACCGGTCGACAGGGTATTGCGTGGAGGTCGACAGGAAATAGTTCTGGATGAAATTATAAGGCTTAAATTGCCTAAACCGGTCGACAGCGTAAAGAATGCCCGGTCGACAGGTTAATTTTCTGTTTGAAAATTAAAAACGTATTTAACCTTGACCGGTCGACAGAGAAGAAAAGGGGCGGTCGACAGGTTAATTTTCTGGTTGAAAATTAAAAACAAAAAGAACCTGATCGGTCGACAGCATATTACTAGGCGGTCGACAGGTGCTGAATTTTTTTTTTTTCTGGTTTGTTGAGATGAATAGAACAAAAAAAAAACAGATTTTATTCAAAACAATATGAATTAAAAAAAAACAAATGCATGAAGAACAAATACAAATACAAATTTATTTTCAGAAAATTTAAACGATATAAACGAAAAAATTATCTCCTTGGTTCCCAAGGATTCTTTGGTTCCCAAGGATTGTATTTTCCACTTTCCTCTTTTCTTAAGTGGGACCTGCAAAAAATAAAGTTAAGTCCATGGTACCCACTTTTTATAGGGTCCTAAGAGTTAGGTCTTAGGAGTCCAAACCCATACGGGTCCGGTATCCCCTTTATACAAATAATTTGGATTATAATGCATAGTATTCAAAAAAATTTGAATGTACTTGTTCCTAATCAAACTATTATTTGTTTTAGGAACCCACATTTTTATAGATTTGACATTCTTCTTTTGAGATTTCACAATCGGTTTTGGTTTGGAATATAATAAACTAAGATTTTTCTTAGCTTCAGTTTCTTGAACTTTCTTATTTTTTCTTTTTCTTTTACCAAGATGTTTCTTGATAACTTGTTTCTTATATCCCAATCCTTGCTTGTTTGTAGCTGATTGTGAACTCTCAATAATTTTTGTCAAATTTTCTCGACCTTTGTTAAAGTTAGAAACATTTTTAGAAATGTCGTCTAACTTTGTTCGTAAACTAGCTTTTTCAGGGTCTAGAGATTTTACTTTAGCTTTAAGCTCATAATTCTCAGCAGTAAGAGTGTCATTTTTCTCTTTTTGAATTTCAATTTCTTGACTCAAAAGAGATAGTTGAGAATTATTATTAGATGATGATTCTTGAGCATTTCAAGTTCCTCCTCTAATATTTTCTTTTCATCTTTTAACATATCTCGTTCTAATTCTGATCTATTCAACATTACCTTGACTTCTTTTAATTGATGTTTTGTACCTTTAAATTTAATCATTAATTTATCATAAATATCAAGCATATCCTCAAGAGTAGGAATTTGTACCTCATCCTCTGTTGCCATAAAACATACATTTGCTTGTTCAGTGTCTGAGTCACTTTCGTTATCAGATGAAGACGAGTCTGAATCATCCCATGTTACTGAGAATGCTCTTTTCTTTGATTTGTCCTTCTTGAATTTTTCGGATTTCTTCTTTTTATCTGGACAATCTTTTTGCATATGTCCCTTTTTGTGACAATTGAAGCATTCCATATTTGAAGATGATGGTTTATTTGATCCAAACTTCTTTTTGTCGTATCGACTAGATTTTCTTTGCTTCAAGAACTTCTTAAAACCTTTTGCAATAAGTGCTAAGTCTTCATCTTCAGAATCTGAAATGTCTTCATCTTTTTCGGCATGAAAAGCAACATTTTTCTTTTGTTCTTTTTGTTCTCTTCTAGCCTGTAAATTTGCTTCATAGGACATTAGATTTCCTATCAATTCATCTGGCTTCATGGTAGAAAGGTCATTAGCTTCTTCTATGGCTAATACTTTTCCTTCCCATTCATTAGTTAGTAAATGTAGGATTGTTGAAACTACATCAAAGTCAGAATATTTTTGTCCTAACCCAATAAGAGCATGATGAATAGTTTGAAACCTTGAATACATCTCATTGATTGTTTCATTTGGCTTCATTTTGAAATTTTGGAATTGGCTTTTCAACAAAGCTATTTTTGCTTGTTTAACCTTGTTAGTACCTTCATGAGTGGTTTTTAGCGTTTGCCAAATTTGATAAGCAGTGGTACAGATACTAACACGGTTATACTCATTTTGGTCTAATGCACAAAACAACATATTTATTGCTTTTGCATTTACTGCTGCTGCTGTTTTCTCAGCAGGAGTCCATTCTGCATACTCAGTAGTTGGATTAACTATTTCTTTCTGAGTAGCATTCCAAGCATCATAACTTGTTGATTTCATATAGAAAGCCATACGTGTTGCCCAATAACTATAGTTTAGGCCATTAAAGAAAGGAGGTCTTTGTGTTGATTGACCTTCAGTGTAAGTGTTAGTGCTGGTGCTTGCGTTATTTACCATATTACTAGAATATATCAAATAACTGTGTTACAGTTATATGATAACCGCGCTCTGATACCAATTGAAAAAAATCGAGTGTGTACGACTTGTGCAGGATCTATAATATGGCTATGCGGAATGTATGTGATAACTTAAGCTATTCAATAGTTATGCGAATAAATATTCGCAAACAATATATATATATCACAAATAACTATAAATGCAGTAAAGTAAAGTAAAGTAGAGTAACGACACCAGGATTTTTATACTGGTTCGGACCTCCAGTCCTACGTCCAGTCCCGAAGCTCCTCTTCGGCTTTTCACTAAACAACACCCTCGCTTCACCCGGAGGAACAGGTTCACAACTACTTGATTTACGGGCTACAAGTTTACCCACTTGATTTCACGGGCTACAAGCTTACCCACTTGATTTCACGGGCTACAAGCTTACCCACTTGATTTCACGGGCTACAAGCTTACCCACAAGACGATTACAAGAGTTTGACCTTGAATGTGTTCTTTCTTCAACACTGATTAGTCAATGATTGAGTACACCCTTCCTATAATCTTATCCTCAAATATAATATGATGTTTGCAAAGATTAGGAAGTGGATTATCGTTTTGAATCACAAGTGTATAAAATATGCTTGGAGATTCAAATGATAATATAATTATTTTGAGTGCTTTTGAATGCTAAGAATAATGCAATATAGATCAGAGAATGGAGAGAAGATTCGGTAATTTGAATGAATGAAAATCGATGTATTTATAATAATCGAGAAGATGCAATTGTTGGTGAAAAGTTGCTCTCAAAAGAAGTGATTATTCTTGAGAAGAAATGGATGTAACTCTTCATGAAAGAAGATGACTTTTCACAAAATTTCAAAAAGCTGTTGACCTATAAAAATTTATAGGTCGACAAGTTTTTAGCCGTTGTAATTTAAAAACCTGTTGACCTATAAAAAAGTATAGGTCGACCTCTTTTCGACCGTTATATTTTGAAAACCTGTTGACCTATAAAAAAGTGTAGGTCGACATGTTTTTGATGATATGCATAAAAAAAGGTTTTATAAGTAATTTTTGAAAGCCAAAAAGAAGTATGATTATTTGAGGATAGATTTTAACATTTATGACTCTAAATAATCAACTTCTAACCTATGAAGGCATCTCGTCTTCTTTTTGTCGATGTAGAAGCTTCTTCTTGTCATAAATCGAAATAATCCGTGAAGCTTTGACTCAACATAAGTTTGCATATACATAAACAAAGCGTGAAAATGACATTTCCTTGCGAACATGTTTTCATTTATATATGTACATATTCAAGGAAACACCTACACTATACTAGACTAATAAAAGGCAATCTAAGGAGATTTGTTCACATGGCAAGATCATTTTTGTATCATTTATTTTCAGTTTTTAATCCTTTTCTTTTTTCCATGAATTTTATGAAAATTGTCATTTCCTTTTTGCATTTTTCAAAAAGCTTGTTTTGTCAGAACCCATGTGCATAAATATTTCAAATCCTTGCATATACACCTAGGATATTGCCTACACTAGATCGTCATTTAAAAACATAGATTTTCCAAGATGTTCATGTCTATTTCACTCACATGGCCAAGATCAAAAGGCATAAGGATTTTCAGATTTTGCAGAGCCTTGGAAGGCAAGTAAATTTCTTTTTAAATTTGTTGTTAAATCAAAATATCATGAAAGATTTTGGGGTAGAAACCCAATATAAAAACTGAGCCTATATGATGCTAGAAAGGATGCTAAAGTTTGTAAAAAAACCAAATAATATTTGTGAGAAGATCATAGTTGTACCTAGAAAATATTTTGTGACATTTCATAGAACCAATGGGGAAAAAGGATGTCATGTGCAAGGTGATGTTAGGCTGAGTAAACCATGTGATCTTGGTGTTTTGCTTTGGTAAGAAAACGATTTTTCTTTTGTGTTGTCTTTCATTTGTCAAAACCAAATCTGAAAACTGATTTTGCCACCATTATTTTATGAATTTTCACCACTATAAATTGACATGAGCACACACCATTCTCTACACAAAACACAAGTCTTTAGAGTTGAGATCAATAAAAAGAGGAAAGCCTAAGGGTTTCAAGTTTTCTAAGGTGAGTAAAACTGTTTTAAACTTCCTGCATATTTCTGTTTTGAATTTGCCTGACTATAATTTGTTCTTGGTTAAGTACAACTTTGTTGAAACCATTTTATGCTAAACAACTAAGGATTGGCATTGGTACCCAATTTAGTGAGTGACTTTGGTTGTATACTTATTTTTGCTTAAGGTTTGGTGTTTTATTCTTTACTGTAAGAACAACCTGGCTGTTGTTTATTTTAAATCATCAAATGGGGCTCAAATGTTGATGGGTTGAAGGGGGTATGGCCACTAGTTTGAACTAGGATAGTATAAGTTCATATATATAACTCAAAGTATCAATTTTACCAAAGCAAAGTAATTAGTTCAAGAGAATAAGCATAGTGTCAGACAACAGGAAGCTCTCTGTTCCTCATATTCAAAGTGGATTTTAAAAACTGATTAAAACTTGTTTTGATTACATAATCAAAATAAGAAAACCAAATGATGATTTTTAAAACAAAAATCAAGATTTTTAATAGTATGGATCAAGAGAAATCAAGAGATGGCCGAAAATTTAACTTTGGTGAACTTCCGGCGCATCACTTGATGGGAGGTGATGGCATTTGGCCAGAAGGTGTAGGATAGGTGGCAGATGATAGGAAAAATGTAAGTTTAATTTTTAATTAAGTGGATTTCAAAATAAATGAGAAAATAGGGTTTAATTTGGTTTTTGGGTTCGGTTTGGGTTCACCAGAACTGCACTTCGTCGGAGGGGTTAAGGGGGTGTGGTCCAGAGGGGATAGTGGTGTCTGGGTGGTGCGATGACGTAGCCAGGAGGTGGTGGTGGCATGTGGTCGAGGGAAGGCGAGGCGAGGCATTTCCTGGGAGGTGTATTTTTGACAGAAAAGGATGCCATGGCCAAATCACTGTAGGTCCAAGGGGGAGGTGATCGGAGGATGTCGACATTGTCAGTGAGTGAAGAGTGATCGGTGTCGATGATCAGTAGTGGTGGTTAGGACCTGGCGTGGTTGTGCACGTGCACAGCCATGGATGAAAGAGGAAGAAGAAGAAGGATGGTTGGCACTGGAATTTCAAGATGATCAGATGATCGGGCGAGCCAAAAACATGGTGTTTTGGGTGATTTGGCAAGACGCACACCATGGTTTTTAACCAGGTACTTTACCAAAAGTGGCACTTTGCCATTCAAACCTTAAAATGAAGATTTTTAAATATATTTTAAATTCAAACTTGTTTTAAATTAAACAATGTTTTAAATAAAAAGAGAAAATAAATATTTAAATAAAAAAATAGGATTTTTATTTACAGTCGAGATAGGAAGTGAATCAGGAACTAAAATTTAAAAACTATCATTATAAATTTAATTTATAATTAGAAAGAATTTTCAAAAGGAAGTATTCAAACTATAAACAGAAAGAAATTCGACCAAGTGTAAAAAGATCAGATTTGGTTTTGACCAAAGTCGAGCAGTTGACACAGAAGCTGTAATCTTTATTAAATTATAAATTTAGTTATAATTTGAATTTACTTATTAATGAAATATTTAAATATTAAACAAACAAGGTAAAGAGAACCCATATGTAACACATACGCTGAGTTGTCAGTTTTAAACTGTAATCGAAATTTTTCGGTACCAGTACCTGATCGTGTACAGTTCTGAAATTTATAACATAAAGAACTGTAAGTCATATTTTAATCATGTTTAGATAAATAAATAAAAATAGATATTTTTATTTGTATAGATCAATTATAAGAAATGAAAAGAGAAATTTTATTTGATTTATAGAAGAAAATGTAAAATAGATCAGGTATAGGGATCAAGAAGGGAAAATTTGACGAAAATGATACCAAGTGAAAAAGCTGCAATATAAATCCATTTGTAAATAATCAGATTAAGGAATAATTATGAGAAATATTTTTCTAAAGAAAATTAAGGTAAGTATTCGTTTTAAAGGTAACGAACAAAATGGAAAGAAAAAAATGCACACACTAAAATTGGGCATTTTGAAAAGATAATCAAAATAACCAAATAGAGACCAGATGATCTTATACTGTTTAGTTTGCCAGTAATTATATATGCAAATTAGATTATAATCATGTTAGATAAATAATTTAAAAAGAAAAATGTTCATTAATCATTTCAAAGAGACCGGAATTTACATTCCACTTGATTTGATTATACGCCGCGCGTCAGAGATTTTTAAATTAAAGACGTTGATATACAAGGTCTATTTTTGAATAGTGCCTTCGGTTTGTCCAGTCCCAGGACACCTTGTATGGACGAATGTCTGACAGATTATTTCCAAAAGAATAATGTACGTTGTTTTCTTCAAACGTACCAGTTGCTGGCACAGAAGGGAAACTTCTTTAGCCAGACAACCGGGGTATTTTTGTGGAAATCAATTAGTGACTTTCGATGGATTTGACGATGTGGCATTCAAAGAAATTAAACAGTGATGATGTAAAGGTAAGCCTAGCATCTAGCCTCACACCCAGGAAATGACAAAAATCGTGCAGGTAGCATGGCTATGTGGGTCGCTCCCATTAGGGTGTAGCATCACCTATCTAGAGAACTTCCTTTTGTTTCTTATTCTATCGATTCTGCCCATTCGGGAATGGTTTCCGTACACAACCATTGGTGATATACACTCGATACACTCAAGAGAAATGAGTGGTCGGTCATGTGTGGGCCGGGTTGCAAGACGTTCTTGTTGAACCCAGGTGTATTTGCCTCTAGAGATACATCATCGGAAGGTGGTCCTATACCTTGTCATAGTTGAAAATCTAATTTCCATAAGCGCCAAGCGGTTTTTCTTTGTATACTATATAGGAGAATGTGAGATGCAAGCATTCTTCTCGATTCTAAATTATTTGCGAAAAACTTATAGACACTATGATAATATCTGATTTCAAGTATACAAAGTGTTTTTGATCTCATAAGATAAAACCCGTTCCGTATTTACGGCGTGGTCTTATGAGATATTTTTATTTCTTTAATCTGTTTTAAACTGTTTGCTCATACCAGTCCCCTGACTGACCCGGAGTTTATTTTTCTGTGTTTTCCTTAAACTCTTGGGTATTCATAACACTTGTTATGAATAGACAAGTGAATTAGGATGTGACGACCCCAAAACCCCGTACTGACGGTGTTAAGGGTAATCTTTGGAATATAACACATAAACAGATAATAGCAGAACAGAAATAAATAGGTACACCAAATAACGTACAATAGAATACACTGGATAAACGTAATCATCAGAGTTACACAGTATACAGGATCATACTTAGTACAAATACAGTTCAGCTATACATAAATGTCTACAGCGGAAACAAACATAATATGTACAATAGGAGCTGAACAGCATAAAAAGAGATAAATGATAGAATCCATCTTTAGCTCCAGCTATCCAGAAAAAGCCTGCTAAAACCTGAATACAAGGCCGCCCGTGTAGAAAAAGGGGCACCCGGGTTTGCAAGTGAAACAAACTACGAGTCAGTCAAGAGACTGGTATGAGAAATCTACTAAACACAATTTATAATATGGCCAATCACAGGACCACGCCACTTTCGCGGAACGGGTTTACTCCATTGGATTGCCAGTGCTTTAAAACAAGTAAATATTTTAAAACATCGCAATGCTTTTTATAAAAATGAAGCAATTAAAAGACTCAGTTCCCATCACACAATGCAATACAAACCGGAGGATAGAGTTTTACCTTATAATGGCCAAAATATGCTTGATACGAATAAAACAAAAGAATTTGATATTATTACTAGTGTTTATATGTTTCAAAAACAATTTCAAATCATAAGTATTAATCATAGGCGGCATTAATGCCCCATACCACTATGTCGCCATATATAGATATACAATCAAAACCGCACAACGTCGTATTTGGAAATTGGATTTTCGTCATGAACCAAGGTAAAAGATAGTCCTTACTGACTTCGAGACTCTCTAGCCCGAGCCTCAGGACCCAGACTCAGGTGGGCCCTTGGATCGTCAGGGTCGGTCCACCGATGTGGATTACTATTCCTAAACACTGCGTTTCCCCGCCCTTTGGGGCGTAAGTGAGCCAACGAATGACTCCATCGGTCCCGGATCGACCGATATTTCTGAGGCGCCTCGCAACAGCAACAACCACATATGTGAAAATAATATAAATGTTAGCCAGTTCAAGCACCGACACCACCTCTAACTAGAAAGAAACGCATGTCCTCCCTGAGGTCCTCTCCCGTTTCTGGTTCATACCGGGGTGTGAGGTTCGCGAATTCACGTTATACACAAAGCTATGCCACATAGGCCGTGCTTTGATCATCAACCACAAGACTTTTCTTTTCAACAGAAGCCTTGATCACTGCATCTTAAGATGCCACATAGGAAATTCACGACATGTAACTGATGGCTATCAATCACATAGAATGAATTCCAATGTCAGACACACAGTCCATTTACAAGTGCGTTCTGGGTCTGAACGAAATCGGAGGCACTATATACCTCGCATACCCATCGATCTCCACGTACGTCTGGACGATCACCACTCATTATCCATATTTCGGGATGCCTCCCAATCAGGACATCAGTTACCATCCAAACGAGGTGAAGATCTCCGGTCTTCGACCACCGTCTCATCTTCGATTTCTTATCGTCGATTCAGTTATTCAGAATGGGATAAACCCGGTCTTTCTGAGCAACTCGCGTATATAATAAACAAGTGCTACATAAGCACACATACGCCATATTCAAATTCATTAGTCACTAACCGTAAATTAGTAAGAGAACGATTTCCCAAATATTAACCCCGAAGGCCAAAACCAACATCAGACCAAAACCCAGGAAACCATTCGACTTAGCTAACCTTCAGTTAATTTCTAAATTTCACATTCCATATCATTTATAATATTTTATAACGATTTATCGCTATTTTTATTTATTTAAAAATAGCCAATTTATTCAAACGACGCTTCAGGCCATAACGCGGCCGTGGCGCTGTTTTTCTTCAGATTTGATTTACACATATTTGAAAATCTAACCATTGGATCTTCAAAAAATTTATATCATTAGAAAGGTCTTTTCAAAACGAATCCAATGGTTCCAGTTTTGGGAAAATCCGACGGTCGGATCTCCCGGTATACTCATTTGAAGTTTCGTTTTTAAAATACGAACTGCAGCATCGTTATTCGATTTAATTTAATTATATTTATATATATATAATCGATTCTGGCGCTGTTTTTCTTCAAATTTGAATTAAACATTCCAGACAATATAATCGTTTGATCTTCACAAAGTTGGTGTTGTTGGAAGGATATTTCCAAAGCGAACCCGATGGTTTCGGTTTCGGGAAAATCCGATGGTCGGATCTCCCGCACTAATCGTTTGAAATCACGGTTTCAAAATACGAACTGCAGGTTCGTTATTCGATATAATTTGATTATATTTATATTTATATATATAATATATTCTTCGATTTCAAAACCATTTTCTTTTCATACATTTGATAAAACAATTCATTTCAAAACACGATTGTTTTATATAGTTGATATAGATGATAAAAATATGATTTTTATTATAAAACATTTTATATCAAAACACGACTATTTTATATAGTTCATATAGATGATAAAAATATGATTTTTATTATAAAACAATTTATTTCAAACACGAATACCATTCAACACATGAATTTATATTCAACGAATGAATTTCTATTCAACACATGAATGGTTTCAACATATGAAAATGATTTCGACAAATGAAAATAATTCTAACACATGAATATTTTAGAAAATTTTCGGCAGTATAACGGCAGGGTAGTTAAAACCGGGGTCGTCCCTAGTACGACTCCTCGCTCTACCTTAAAGCCTCGCAGCTTTTGACAATGGGGATTTCATGCATCTAGTTCGCACGCAGGCGGCATGTATATTTTTCCATTTCCACAAACTAATCCTATGTGGTTTCAACCAAATAATTCTCAACCACAAACGGGTATTTTTCAACCACAATCAATCAATTTCAACCACAAACAATTCTAATCAACCGTTCGTAATCAACCAATTTTCACACCAATCACAACAAATAAATATCGTCCATGGTTTGTGGACGATGGGCGTATATATATATATATATATATATTTATTTATTTATATAAGCATTTCACTTCTATTTCAACACCTATTTAATTTTTACAACGCATATGTAAATTATATATCGAACGTACAACTTATACAACGCTTATACAAGAGGTGTACAACGCTTATATAACTCATACATCGACTATATAATTTATACTTCGTCGTTTTCCATATCGTTTATAATTTAGAAATCTCACTTTGGGTTCCACTCCACCAAAAATAGCAGGAGGCTCAGAAAAATATCCGGTCTCTTCTAGAATGTAGAAGACGTCCACACGAGTCCACTTTCTCTTATTTCACTGAATTTCATCAAAAAACGAAAAAGATGTGATTTTTACAGTGAAAACAAAAACTGTAGCACTTTAAACTGCTATAAAATAGTTTAATTTAATTTCAGCCGTTACCTTTCAAAGTTGTTCAAAAATAGGTTTGGATTTTTCTTCAAATCCGTGTAGCTTCGTGTTGATCGGTCGACGCCACGTGAGAGAGCTCGGAGAGGCGCACGTGTGCCAGGGAGGAGGTCCAGTTCGGTGGTCGGATCTGACGGCGGCGGCGGTTTGAACCCTCCGACTTCGTGACGTTGGTTCTCCCAAACCACTCAATGAAAAAATCCAAACTATATATGGATTTGAAGCTCGTCTCGAGCTCTTCAAAATCCTCAACTGGAGGAGGGGCTGATTTTGCGTGTAGAGGGAGAAAATGAAGAGAGAAGCATCGAAGGTTATTCGACCGTGCGATTTGAGCTGTCGGGGAGAGAGAAAAAAACATAGACCAATGATATTTTTTTATATTTATAAATTTTAAAAATCCGAAAATACCCCTTGTCACACATGAACACCAATTCAAACCCAACGACTGTCATCCCCAGCTAAATACCCCCATTCTAAACATAATGGGATATGTTTCGTAGGCCTGTTCGAGTGTTTCAGTCTGTTTTCCTTCAAATTAAAGTATAAAACATTCAATATTTAATTTGAACGTACATTTCAATTTGCCGGGGCCACAAACTGATTCGAAAAATTCCAGAAAAATAAATCTAGCTATGTTTTGACGATACGGTCCTAACAAAACAAGTTTCGCCGAATTCTGAGACCGTTTGAAAAACGGCCCTTTTCTGGTCGATCCAATTTAACAAAAATCGACCAAACACATTTTCCTTTGCCACGCTCACATACTAGCTTCAAAAATTATGAAATTTGCAACCTAGCAATAGTTTAACATCCCGGATCCAACAAAAGTGGTTTCGTCGAATTCCGAGGTCGTTTGCAAAATGGCCATTTTCACGGGCTATATAAACTCCATAGCGACCCTTCAGAAAATTCATTTGGCCATAACTTTTGCTTCCTACTATGAAACTTCGATTTTTCAGATTTGTTAGAAAGATATTCCCTAACAGATTTAAATATTTTTGGTTTCACTCAAATCCGTTTTGTTTCGCACCCGGTACAGTCAGTCAAAGTTTGAATTCAAATTTTGAAACTACCGCGCCATTTCAGGCCCTGTTTATAATTAGAATTAATTATGTTTATTTTCAAACGTCGATTCAAACTCACTTTTCATCGTTATTATTTAAAATATTTATTTTAAATATTTTAAATTCACTATTTTAGCCAATTTAAAATTTAAAACTGGTTCAGATTTTCCGGGTTGTTACACAGGATTTGATGAAACTTGTGAAGCTGGATGAAGGTTATCTGTGTGCTGGTCTACCTACCTTATCTACTGTATAATTAAGTCTGCAAGTTAGTCATTAGTGATATGTATAATCAATGATGTACTATGAATGGCTGTACTACTAGGCCTATGATGTTCTGATGTAATATGTACTGTTGTGTAATATTATAAAGTATTATCTTTTGTGAAAAAAATCCGTTGTGAGATTATGTTGATTCTGTGATTTGTCTTCTATCTATTCATATTCTTATTAATGGCACGACTTCCGATGTGTTCGAAAGTTGGGTCGTTACAACCAAAGAGATATATATTTAATAGAAATCAATCAGCACGGAATAAAGTCCAATGTCAGACATACATCCATTTACAAGTCCATTCTGGGTCTGAACGAAACCGGAGACACCTTATTCCTCGTTCCATATGTCCAATACAGAAGAGAGATTCTCGCATATCTGGACAATCAACAAGTATGTCCGGACAACTGCCACTGTAACCCTTTCAAGGTAGCAACTCCAATCAAAGGCATCAGTAGTCATCCATTCGATGTGAAGATCGCCGGTCTTCAGTCACCGTCTTCAAATCTTCGACTTCCAATCGTCGATCAATTATTTGAAATGAGAATTAACTCGGCCTTTTCAAATAATTCGTAAATATATAATTCAAATCAATTCTTTTCATTCCATATCATTTATAATACTTTATAACGATTTATTGCTATTTTTATTTATATAAAAATAGCCATTTTTAATTTAACGACGCTTTAGGTCATTATATGCCCTGGCATTGTTTTCATCAAAATTTGATTTATACATATCTCAAAATCTAACTGTTGGATCTTAGTAAATTTTATATCGTTGGAAAGATCTTTCCAAAGCGAACCCAACAGTTCCAGTTTTGGGAAAATCCGACGGTCGGATCTTTTGGTATAATTGTTTAAAGTTACGATCTCAAATCGTGAACTACAGCTGCGCTATTCATTTTATTTTAATTTATATATATATATAAATTAATTCGTTCGACGATTTCAAACCATTTTCTCTCTACCATATAATTAACATCATTTTAATGAATCATAATTTCATTAAAATGTAATTTTTAATGTTTTCAACATTTTTATCAAACTATAAATATTTTAAATGAATCATACTTTCATTTAAAATGTAATTTTTTTTAATGTTAAACACATTTTCATTTCAACAAGGATTCTTTTTATATGAAATCATATATTACATTAAAACTATAAATTTTAATGTTAAACACATTTTTATTTCAACATTGATTCTTTTATATAAAATCATATATTACATTAAAAATGTAATTTTCCTTATCTTTCTTTTATTACATTAATAATATAATCTTCCTTATGTAATCTTTTATTACATAAAAATGCAAATTCTCTTATGTAATCTCTTATTACATAAAAATGCAAATTCTCTTATGTAATCTCTTATTATATAAAAATGTAAATTCTCTTATGTAATGTCTTATTACATAAAAATGTAAATCCTCTTATGTAATCTTTTATTACATAAATATGTAAATCCTCTTATGCAATCTTTTATTACGTAAAAATGTAAATTCTCTTATGTAATCTTTTATTACATAAAAATGTAAATTCTCTTATGTAATCTTTTAATCATTCATTTAAAATAAAATGTAAATTTCAATGTTAACTCAATTCATTAAACAATGAGTCCTTTTTCTAAGGATTTATTAACATTAAAAAAATGTAAATTTCAATGTGACAACATATTTATTAAACAATGAATCTTTTTCTAAGAATCCATTTACATTAAAAATGTCAATTTCAATGTAAAAACATTTTTATCTAACAATGTTTATTTCTAATATTTCATATACATTAAAAATGTAAAATTCAATGTAAACACATTTTTATATAACAATGTTTATTTTTAATGTTTCATATACATCAAAAATGTAAAATTCAATGTAAACACAATTTTATATAACAATGTTTATTTTTAATGTTTCAAATACATTAAAAATGTAAAATTCAATTAAACACATTTTTATATAACAATGTTTATTTTAATGTTTCATAACATTAAAATTGTAAAATTCAATGTAAAAATATTTTTATATAACAATGTTTATTTTTAATGTTTCATATACATTAAAAATGTAAAATTCAATGCAAACACATTTTTGTATAACAATGTTTATTTTTAATGTTTCATATATTAAATTTGCAACAAAAATTAAGCGTCGTAAAACCTTTGAATATATTCTGCCGTGAGTTTCCAGTTTTGATTCAATTCTCGGTTTTCAATTTTTGATCAAGCCGTGAAGCTAGAGTCCGATCAGGTTGCGTGATGTGCAGGGGCTAGGGGAGGCGCGTCTTTGCCGGAAATGAGGCCCACTTAGACGGCGGATCGGTGGTGGTACGGCAGACGAGGCGCGACGACTTTGGAGGCCCGATTCTCGATGCGCAGGCGACGATTTGGGTTAAAATCAGTATGGATGCGAAGCTCTTTAAATTCTCTACGAAATCCTCTAAAGGATTGCTAAATTTCATTGAGCGGATTGAAAGTTATTTGTAGATGAAAATCTAAGCAGTTTAGGCCATTAATCGATGTATAGGTGACAGCTACGACAATGAAATTAGGTTTTGATTATTTTAATGTTTATAATATTATGTTATTAAATTTCTAATTTTCCTAAAAGCCCGTTATCCATACGAACTCCAATTCAAATCCAATGACTGACGTTCCTAGCTAAATACCCCCATTCCGGACGAAATGGAATATGTTTCGTAGGCTTATTCGACTGTTTTAGTCAGTTTTTCTTTAAATTAAAATAAAACATTCAGAATTAAATTTTAAACGTATATTTCAATTTAGGGGGCCACATACTGACTTCATAAATTCCCGAAAAATAAATCTAGCTCTGTTTTGACGATACGGTCCTAACAAAATTAATTTTATCGAATTTTGGAGACCGTTTGAAAAATGGCCATTTTCTGGTCGATCCAAATTGACTGAAATTGACAAAGTACATTTTCTTTTGCCACGCTCACATATTAATTCCAAAAATTATGAAAATTGGAATCCTGCAATAATTTGACAATTCGGATCCAACTAAGGTGGTTTCGTCGAAAACGAAGATCGTTTGCAAAATGGTTGTTTATACGGGCTATATATTATATTAAATTCCATAGCGACTATTCCAAATATTCAACTGACCATAACTTTTTATTCCCGCTATGAAATTCCAATTTTTCAGATTCGTTGGAAAGATATTTTTAAACAGATTTAAATATTTTTTGTTTTCCTAAAATCCGATTTATTTTGAATCCTGTACATTCAGTCAAAGTTCAAATTTAAATTTTCAAACTACCGCGCTATTTATAACTCCTTTTAAAATTAAAATAAATATATTCGTTCTAACTTTGATTTAAATAAATTTTTAATTGTTATTATTTAAAATAAATTATTTTAACTATTCAAAATTCATTAAAATGACGAATATAAAATTTTTAAATTGGTTCTGATTTTTCGGGTTATTATAGATAATCTTCAATACAGCAATATCTTACCTTAAAGCAGGATTGGTATTATTTATGTTGTCTAATGTCTGTGGATGCAGAAAAATAGGTTGGAGGGATCCAACTGGATTCCTCAACAATTAAATTGTTGTTTTCGTATATAGTGTTATATGATGTGATAAATGACCAGTGACCGATTATTGGTGTTTTTAATGTTTGAATAGAACTGGCCCAAAATATTGGTATTTAAATACCATGAAAATATATTCGAATGGAAGGGAAAAGAATTTGGATTAATAAAAAAGGAAAATCTATTTTTCCAAAAATAGAATTTGAAGTTCGAATGGGCTAGAAAATATAAGGGTGCGTTTGGTTCACCGTTTTTAGTTTTCGGTTTTTGCCGATACAAAATTGCAAGTGACATGTATAAATTGTTGAAAACGACCATTTTAGAAAACAAAGTTAACATATAAGACAGAAAATAACTTTTATTTTATTTTCCATGTTTTGAGAAATAATGGATAAACGAGACACAATTTGTTGTCCGTCGTCCGCCGCCCTTCCAACCTCTCCGTCGTCTACTACATTTTCCTTCCATCCCATTCGTCATTCGTTTACTCTCTCCATTTTTGTAGCTGATTTTGTAAACTCAAAATACAAAAAAAAAACACCACCTAAACTTGTTTAATAATAAAAACAAGTAGTTGAATTTATAAACGACGTTTATAAATGAAGTGAAATAAATTATCGTTGGATAATTTGGGAATGCAAATTCAAGTGTGAATGTAAAGGGAAATGGGAATCGTTTCGAAAAAAGGAAACGATGAAATTTATTTGATGTTCGGAATGTAAAATGGAATTGGAATAAATCCATATGGATTTATAATTAGAATACGACTATGTCGAATTTCTAAAGGTAAATTATTTCCATAAAGGATATTAGAATTATATTTAGTATAAGTTATAATTTAAAAACTATACATTAAAAATCTTAAGAAGCTAATAATTCAATATTTAAAATATGAAAATATATTCTATGTTTGTATATGTATATATATATAAGTTTTTGTAATAATATATAATTATTTAAAATTAGGATTATTAAGTGAGCAAGGATTTATGGAAATAAAATAAAGTCGATGTCGGAAGCTATGGGATGTATAACTTGTAAAATATATTCAGAAAGAGATATTGAACTGTTTGAATAGTTGAAAGCATTAATTGAGCAAGGACTTTATAAAAGGGGTTTATAACTGGATTTTTATAAATATATATACAAATGGAAATTGGATAGGTACATTTATATTAGTTTTTGAACCAATATCTAATAAATAGATTTGAAGTCGAGATGGGATTATTAGAAAACTACTACTCAATATAAGTCGGAATTCTTTGAAACAAGAATCGTCCGGACCTATTGAGTAGTAGTTTTCTAATAAAACAGAAAATTGTAATTTCATCTTATATATTTTGAGTTATGTCAAAATCAAATTTCCAAAAAAATGTGGTATAACCGTTTATAAACCATTACGATTTATTTAATAATTAAAAGGATTACTGAGTGGATAAAATTTGGATGTCTATTAGAAAAATCCAGATTTTTAATTATTGAATGAATAAGAATTAAACTTCAGTAAGTGGATGGATTTTTGAAACAAAAATCAGATTTTTAATTATTGAATGATGTTAACTGATTTGAGAAGTAATTAGTAATGGTGTTTTGGATCGAACTTAACTTTTGTTAAGTGAATTGAATTTATGAATTGAAATTGGAAAATTGAATATAAGACTTGAATTAAATTTTGGAATTGAACATGGAGTTTGAACATGGAGTTTGAGTTCGGCTTGAATATAAGGGAATAAAAATATATTTGAATGTGACATGTTCAAATTAAAAGTGAATTAAGCAAAAGAGCTAATTAGATAATAAATTGGCAAAGTGAATGCAGTTGAATTTAAAAGTTGAATTGATTCAAAATCAGTTGGAATTGGATGAGTGTATGCTAAGTAGGTATGGAATGAAGCGATTTGAAGTATAAAATTGAGTGCTCGACAAAAAGGTACTGTAGTGAACCCTCCTTCTCAGTCGATCCAAATCGATCGTTAAGCCGACTTAACTCGAACCAAAAAGGCGGATACGCTAACTTTGGGCGCGCAACACATCAGAACAAGCAACAAAAGACATTTATAAACATCATATAAATATGGTCGCATAGATATGAGTGTTGACGGCAAAATCCTGCCAAATGAAATAATCTACAAAACCAAAACTACTGACTGCCCGTGTGGAAATATGAGTGTTGACGGCAAAAAATGTCGTAAATGCCAAAGATTCCGAATTACTAGGTATTATAAATATGGTCGCATAGACAGGATCATAAAATAGAACATAAGCAGTAAAAAAACACAAGGAATTTATGGTGGTTCGGCATTATTGAGGGCCTACGTCCACTTTGAAGAGTCATTGGAATTTTATTGATCACTTGGAAGATTACCAGGTTGAGACTATATCATGATATTTCATTACATTCACTTTTCATAATATATGATGTCATAATCAGCATATATTGAATAAATAAGGAAAAAGACAATTTTATCCTTCTTCTTCCTCAAAGAGGAGATGCCATTGATGAAGCTCTATGGAGGTTTCCAAGCTCCAGAATCCCCCCTTTTGAAGTGTGAGGCCTTGGGGTATTTATAGTGTAAAACCCCACTTCCATTAATGTCACTCACAAAGGGAATGCATTAACTTCCATGGAGGTTAATAGTGAATATAGAACAGAAGAACTACAACAAGACAGATAATTAGCCGTACTTGGAAATCTAAAACTTCATTTTATTGCAGCGGAAATTAAATATGTTTATTACATCACAAAATCATTGAACAGGGTCAAGTACATTATCCATCTTGATAAAAACAAAATACATAATCCCATTATACAAATAGCCATGAAAAAGATAACAAGCTGGACTTTACTTCAACGATCCAAGCTTTCCAAGAGAGATAAAGCAATCCAATCAAACTCCAATAGAGCTGGGTCCAACCTGAGGACCTGGAGGGGGAAAAGGATAGAAATGGAGGGGGTCAGACATAAAGTCTGGCGAGTATGATAATTCTAACAATACTATTATCAAAATAACTGGACTAAGGCATAAGCTGGAAGACAAGTAAATGTCTATGAACTATTAGGTGTGGCATAACAGACAAAGGAAATGAGATAAACCAAGATAACGTTAAAGATAATGGTAAAGGCACACCTAATTACTAATGAATAATTACTACACTGCACCACGCCCGTCCACTAACACTAACGTTAATGGCGCTTCCTAATCAACATAGGATAATTACTATACTCTACCGTACTGTACCGTACCGTACTGTACTAGCACTAACTGCACCCCTACTAGTCATTCTTGGAATTTGATCCCCCTTGGCTAAATAGAATGATGATAGCTTCGTGTACTACTAGATGTACCCACTATCCCCCATGTTTGACTGTATATCTCTAGTTGCTATCATAGGTACCCAACGTGTACCAATCCCCACTAGACGTACCCCCTTAATAATGGTAACTCCACGTACTCCTAGCTGACGTCATAGGTGCCGTCTGCTCCTATCTCCACTAGGTGTACCCCCTTGATAACTGATTAATAATGGTAGCTTCGTTTACCCCTAGCTGACTACATAGGTGCCGTCTGCTCCTATCTCCACTAGGTGTACCTACTACCCTACCCCATTCGATCGGCTCCCTAACTCGTAGATACCCGTGCTGGCCCCACAGTGGGGTGTATCACTCCCCTAAGGTGGCAACCCGATACAACTGAGAATGCACGGCTTATACCTACACGATGCAACAACGTCTTACCTACCAACCCGGGTCCACACACGCATATGAAACCCGTTGGACTTGCGTTGCCACCGCTCCCCGTTTTGGCCTCTTATAGTCAAGCCCAGTATGCGTGTCCCGTCCTCGACTTGGGTCGAGCCCACAAAGATATGTTTTGGGATACTGGTTGAAATGGGCCCCCACTATTTACCACAAGCATTCCGCCTAAGCTTGTCCCCATTAATCCATCCCACTTAACCCACTTAGTCATGTTCATTTACATGTGTGTTTGGTTAAGTCTAATCGTATTTCAAATGCCTCTAAAGGCAACCACTAGATTCCTCATGCCACCCAAGGCACCTACTTAACCCCCATGTCCCACCTTACATGATTATCTGGTTAAGTATTTCTTAATTTATTAAGGCCATAACCTCATAAAGACCTCTCACATTAGACTGGCATTTATGGCTGCTGGATTTGCCGGGCGGGTCCGGGCAGTCTTACACCATAAAAGAGTCTAACCTCCTATCTTTACAACTGTTATGCTTTAGTTTGGGCTTAGGACCTCTCACATTGGGCCGACATTTGTGACTACTGGATTTGCCGGGCGGGTCCGGGCAGGTTTACGTCACAAACGGGTCCAACCTCGTGTCCTAAGCATTGATTATTATTAATAATCCACTTTCCCCAATTTTAATAATTCCCTATTTGAATTATTAATTAATTCCAAATTTAGCAATGTCCATAATTGACTCAATTATGGACATCCATTCAAGGCATGCAAAATCATATCAATTGCACCCCAATTTATTAATTTCCTAATATTACCCCTACCCCACGTTTGAACGTTTATTCCCAAAATGTATGCTAGACTCGATTAGTCTAACTCATAGCATAAAAGAAAATATTCACAACAACAACATATATATGTGACTAAATAAATCATAACAAGGGGTGAAACTTGCATACATCCAAAATTACAACTTGCATAAGATTATACATGTCATGGATCTAAGGGTGTCAACTTATTCATAATTCACATAATATGATCTTAATCAAATTTCATAAACTTGCATAGGAACATGTGTGAATCAACATCATCTAACTTAACAATATGGGTTTATATGGGTACACCTAACTCAATAGGCAAATTCCCATAATCAAAATTCATTTAATCATAGATTCATGTATATGGGTACACCTAACTTAATAGGCAAATTCCCATATTCAAGATCCAATTAGATTGTAGATTCATGTATATGGGTACACCTAACTCAATAGGCAAATTCCCATAATCAAGATCTATTTAATATAAAAAACATAAACTTTAAACATGATCCAATTCGCATAAATAATAACATCATGATTTTACAACTTGTATGATTCAACACAACTTAACATGACATCATTATCATATAACATAAGTATTTCAACATATGTGATAATATGAGATCTACAACATATAGATTTACAACATAGCATAGCATAATTTGCAACATAGCATGACATGATTTACAACATAGCATAGCATAATTTACAACATAGCATAGCATAATTTATAGCATGGCATGATTTACAACATAGCATAGCATAATAGCATTACAACATATGACATAGCATATCATGATTTACAACATACTTACAATCACATAACAACATGTATATATGATAACATAATGAGATCCACAACATAATTTACAAATACACAACAACTCTTATCATTTTCTTGTGATCCATTCATAACGTAATCAAATTATTTTATAATAACATTGTGAGAATCATCATACTCACAATTTAAAGAAGAGAAATAGAAAGAGCTTTTGATTTGAGTAGATTTAGTTTGTAGTTTAGGTCTTCTTCTTCTTTAGTTTGTGACGGCTACGCTGAACTCCATGGCAACGGCATGTCGGTAGCTCTCCAATTTTTCAAGTGATTTAGGGTTAGAGTCTACCCACTTATTTATAGATGTTAGGATGCATTTAGGCCATTAGATTTACCCTAAAATAGATTAGAGCCATTAGATTTCGTCCAGCCTTCAAAACACAGCCCGAAAACCCAACCAGATGCACCCAGGTCACCTGGGCTCGACCAGGGAGGTCGACACCCAGGTCGACCCTAGGGTCGACCCCCTGGGTCTGGCGGGATTTTTCCCGCCACTTCTGAAAATTGAAAATTTTGTTTTTAAATCTGAATTTAAATTTCTGAAAACTTCTTTGGGCCTTATCTGGGTCATACGGACTCCGATTTTCGAAAACTCGGACTCCATTTCGCGTATTTTTCCGAGACGAACACAATGGCGCAGCCCGTTTCCCAATATTCTTATATTTGAAATTAATTATTCTTTCATTTGTGAATATTAGTATTAACTGATTTACGGGGTGTTACATTCTCCCCTCCTTAAAGGATTTCGACCCCGAAATCTTCAAGTCAAGAAGAATGTTTAACCTAACATCAAATCAACCATCTACTCAATCATCAAACACTGGCATCCACTGTCCTTATAGACTTCTAATGCTTTTATGTTTAAATGCATAGTGTGTGTATATGTCCGTATCTAATGCAAAATCAGGCGGTCCACTGATTCAGTTGACCTCCTTGATGCAGTTCATGATAGTGCCATGCATCCATTATGTATGCAAAAGATCCTAATTGCTTACATACTACTTCTATATGCGTGCATATCCATTCAACCGAATGCAGCATCTATATGATGGTACAACCATTATACATCCATTATACTAAATACATTCATTTATGCAATATGCAATATGTAGTGACTGAGCCGATCTAGTGCCTAAAGTGTGTATATATATGCATCCACGAGAAACCACTAGCAAACACTTGCATCCATTTTGCATCCATCATACATAACATGTCTCAAACACATGTTTCAACCATAGGATTATCCTAACTAAAGGTCAAAGATACTAATGAGAGGACATACTAAAGATAAGATAAGATAAGCTAAGCGATAAAGGAGAAATTAAAAGACATACCCTCAAAAAGAAAAGGGTACAACGAACGCATCTTCTCTTCTGTCTCCCAAGTAGCGTTGCTCTCATCATCTCCCCATTGCACTTTAACTAGTCTGACCTCTCGATTCCTCAACTTTTTGATCTCCGACCCAAGAATGCATGTAGGAGCTCGTCTAATTGTTGCATCACGCTCTATTTCCACCTCTTTAAGCAAGCTCGGCTCTACCACCTCCGCGGTCTTGTGCAAACACTTCCTCAAATGTGATACATGGAATACGTCGTGTACTCCACTAAGTTTCTCAGGCAACTCCACCCTATACGCCATCTTCCCAATCCTGTTTTTTATAGGAAACGGCCCTACAAACCTTGGCGCTAATTTCCCAACGGACCCAAAGCGAACAACATTCCGTAACGGAGACACTTTGATAAAAACCATGTCCCCAATGTCAAACTCAAGATCTGTCCTCCTCTTATCAGCATACGATTTCTGTCTATCTTGTGCTGCTTTCATCCTCCTTCGAATCAAATCAATCTTCTCCGAGGTTTCCCTAACCATATCGGGCCCAAGTAGGATTTTATCGGTAGATTCCCACCAACATGTAGGCAAACGGCAAGGCCTTCCATAAAGAGCTTCGAAAGGTGCCATGCCAATACTAGACTGAAAGCTATTATTATATGCGAATTCTACCAACGGAAGGTGCTCTTCCCATGTACCCCCAAAGTCTAGGATACAAAGCCTTAAAAGATCCTCTAGAATACGATTCACCCTCTCGGTCTGGCCGTCCGTCTGAGGATGATATGCGATGCTCAAACATAGCTGAGTCCCTACCGCCTCTTGTAAACTCTTCCAAAATTCGCTAGTGAAGATGGGATCACGGTCGCTTACTATACTAGAAGGAATACCGTGCAAATGAACTATCTATTTAATGTATACAGAAGCCAACCACGGAGCAGTCCTCTTACTTTTCACGGGAATAAAATGGGCGCTCTTAGTAAGTCTACTACTATAACCCAAATCCCCGTATTACTCTTCCTTGATCTTGGTAATCCATCCACAAAATCCATTGAGACGCTTTCCCATTTCCATAGTGGAACTTCCAATGGGTGAAGCAACCCACCGGGTTTCTTTTGTTCCGCGTTTACTCGATGGAATACCAAGCATCTAGCGACATACTCGGCCACATCCTTTTTCATACCGGCCCAAAAGAAAACCCGCTTCATATCTTTGTACATCTTGTCTCCGCCGGGATGAATGGTCATCTTTGAGCGATGAGCATCATCAAGAATGGCCTTCCTTAAGTCTTCGTCTTGTGGCACACAAAGTCTATTATCCCTTCGTAACCAACCCTTATCGTCTAGGGTATACCTACGAAGATGGCTTGATGACTCCCCTCCTTTGAGCTTTTCTACCATCTCAACCAACTGTGGGTCGTCCCGCTGTGCCTCACCAACCCGTCTCAAAAGCGTAGGTCTGACCTCCAAGGATGCTAGCAAACCGGGTACAAGGTCAACGGAAGGTCTAACGTCAAAGGTAGAGATAAACTCTAAACTACTTTGCTTGACAACAAAGGGTTCCATGTCAACTTGTTCCTACTCAAAGCATCCGCCACAGCGTTTCCCTTGTCAGGGGTATATGTTATCTTGAAATCGTAGGACGCCAAGAACTCCCTTCACCCTAACATATCTCCCTTCCCTAGAGACCTCATGCCCTAAATTCCTCACTTCCTCCCTCCAAAAATGGTATCTTAGGGAACTTAGCTCTAAGCTGGTGCACTTGTAGGGTCTCCAAACTTTCCCTAAGATGTAGGGCATGCTCTTCTCTGCTTCTAGAGAAAACCAGGATATTATCCCATGTAAAATCGTCACAACTATCCATCTCTCACGCAGACCATCCTAGTCGAATTCGACATCCCCCAAGTGCAAGCCCCAAAGGCCTAAACCAATATCAGACAAACACCCAAGGGATACCTCCTTCGATTTCTGACGACCTACGTGAGATGACACTAGTAAGATGGTCAACCAATTGAGCACTTGACCGACTCTGGCCGTCCTTGCCAGTCTTGCTGCAAAACTACTGCTGATTACATAACGGCTTTGCTTAACCTATTGAGCACATACGAAAACTTATTTCACGCCCATGGGTAGACCCCGCACTTTATCAATGACATCTCCATACTCACGGACCACACAACAGATTCCTAATCATCGTTAGATGCGTCAGAAGATTCTAGGCGGCTAAGCATCACAGAACCCCTAGGGTCGCAAGAAATATGAGGGTTTTTCTACAACGAATCAAAAGTCTAACTACCCTCCTTTCACAATATAGGATGGCACCATGCCTGGCTAGCCAATCCACCTCTAGAACCAAACTATAGCCCGTGAAACCAAGGACAAAGGCGTTGCATTCAAACTCAACGCCCAAGACAAACAATCCCAAATCCCTACAAATCATAGAAAGATGAGCCGAACCACAAATAGGATTTGAGACTACTAAGGGATCAGTAACAAGACTAGTATCTAGGTGTAGTGTTTCAACTAATGATATAGAAATAAACGAATGTGATGCGCCCGAATCGAATAAGGTACGGACAGGGTGATCAAACAGAAAAACTAAGCTTTCAACAGAAATGGTTCTACCTCGTTCTTGCAGCGGTGGGACCGCGAGAGCCTGAACTTGTCCCCTTGCCTGCCCTGGTGCCATAAGATCCTGCACCTGTCCTCCCGAGGTAGCTCCTGCCCTCTGCCCCTTCTTTGGGCAGTCCTTCACTAGATGTCCCGCTTCACCACAATGAAAACAGCCAGTCTTCTTTTTCTTTCGGCAATCCTTGCTGAGATGACCTGGTGTCCCACAGTTAAAGCATTTCTTCTTTCCCTTGCCATTGTTGCCTTTGCCACCTTTATTTTGATTCCCTTTCTTCTCGGGTGCCTTAGCATTAGCGCCTTTCTCCTCGTGCATGAGTGCCATGTCTACTAGCTTCTCAAAGGTGGCCCCCATAGGGATATGGGTCATAGCCAACCCTTGCAACGGTTCATTCAATCCATTAACGAATCTCAAAGCCTTCTTCTCCACATTCTCCATTCGTGACCTCCCACCAAGATGAGGTTTCTTCCTTTGTTAACCTAACAGCTATTTGAACCTTCCTCCCGTTGTCCGTCTTAAAGGTACCAACAAGCCCACCACCTCCTTGGACTAACTTCTAGCCCAACCAACGTCTAAGTCCCTTGAAGTGGTTTTTTTCGTCCTTCGTATGGAAGTCCCTAATTATCTTAGAAAAAGAATCTATACGCGGAGGGGGAAATTCAAAAAGAGAAAGAGGAAGAGATTCAGAATGGAGAATCGAAGGAAAGATATATGGCTCTTGGGGATTATGTTTTTAAAATAAACCTTTCTTTCAAAAATACTCTCCAAAACATATTTTTGAAAGTATTCTTTATAAAAATGCTTTTTGAAAAATAATTTTTCAAAATATCTTGTATGTTCTAGTAACCTTAAGCTCTGATACCACGTGTAACACCCCACTTCCATTAATGTCACTCACAAAGGGAATGCATTAACTTCCATGGAGGTTAATAGTGAATATAGAACAGAAGAACTACAACAAGACTGATAATTAGCAGTACTTGGAAATCTAAAAACTTCATTTTATTGCAGCGGAAATTAAATATGTTTATTACATCACAAAATCATTGAACAGGGTCAAGTACATTATCCATCTTGATAAAAACAAAATACATAATCCCATTATACAAATAGCCATGAAAAAGATAACAAGCTGGACTTTACTTCAACGATCCAAGCTTTCCAAGAGAGATAAAGCAATCCAATCAAACTCCATTAGAGATGGGTCCAACCTGAGGACCTGGAGGGGGAAAAGGATAGAAATGGAGGGGGTCAAACATAAAGTCTGGCGAGTATGATAATTCTAACAATACTATTATCAAAATAACTGGACTAAGGCATAAGCTGGAAGATAAGTAAATGTCTATGAACTATTAGGTGTGGCATAACAGACAAAGGAAATGAGATAAACCAAGATAACGTTAAAGATAATGGTAAAGGCACACCTAATTACTAATGAATAATTACTACACTGCACCACGCCCGTCCACTAACACTAACGTTAATGGCGCTTCCTAATCAACATAGGATAATTACTATACTCTACCGTACTGTACCGTACCGTACCGTACTGTACCGTACCGTACCGTACTGTACTAGCACTAACTGCACCCCTACTAGTCACTCTTGGAATTTGATCCCCCTTGGCTAAATAGAATGATGATAGCTTCGTGTACTACTAGATGTACCCACTATCCCCCATGTTTGACTGTATATCTCTAGTTGCTATCATAGGTACCCAACGTGTACCTATCCCCACTAGACGTACCCCCTTAATAATGGTAACTCCACGTACTCCTAGCTGACGTCATAGGTGTCGTCTGCTCCTATCTCCACTAGGTGTACCCCCTTGATAACTGATTAATAATGGTAGCTTCGTTTACCCCTAGCTGACTACATAGGTGTCGTCTGCTCCTATCTCCACTAGGTGTACCTACTACCCTACCCCATTCGATCGGCTCCCTAGCTCGTAGATACCCGTGCTGGCCCCACAGTGGGGTGTATCACTCCCCTAAAGTGGCAACCCGATACAACTGAGAATGCACGGCTTATACCTACACGATGCAACAACGTCTTACCTACCAGCCCGGGTCCACACACGCATATGAAACCCGTTGGACTTGCGTTGCCACCGCTCCCCGTTTTGGCCTCTTATAGTCAAGCCCAGTATGTGTGTCCCGTCCTCGACTTGGGTCGAGCCCACAAAGATACGTTTTGGGATACTGGTTGAAATGGGCCCCCACTATTTACCACAAGCATTCCACCTAAGCTTGTCCCCATTAATCCATCCCACTTAACCCACTTAGTCATGTTCATTTACATGTGTGTTTGGTTAAGTCTAATCGTATTTCAAATGCCTCTAAAGGCAACCACTAGATTCCTCATGCCACCCAAGGCACCTACTTAACCCCCATGTCCCACCTTACATGATTATCTGGTTAAGTATTTCTTAATTTATTAAGGCCATAACCTCATAAAGACCTCTCACATTATACTGGCATTTATGGCTGTTGGATTTGCCGGGCGGGTCCGGACAGTCTTACATCATAAAAGAGTCTAACCTCGTGTCTTTACAACTGTTATGCTTTAGTTTGGGCTTAGGACCTCTCACATTGGGCCGACATTTGTGACTACTGGATTTGCCGAGCGGGTCCGGGCAGGTTTACGTCACAAACGGGTCCAACCTCGTGTCCTAAGCATTGATTATTATTAATAATCCACTTTCCCCAATTTTAATAATTCCCTATTTGAATTATTAATTAATTCCAAATTTAACAATGTCCATAATTGACTCAATTATGGACATCCATTCAAGGCATGCAAAATCATATCAATTGCACCCCAATTTATTAATTTCCTAATATTACCCCTACCCCACGTTTGAACGTTTATTCGCAAAATGTATGCTAGACTCGATTAGTCTAATTCATAGCATAAAAGAAAATATTCACAACAACAACATATATATGTGACTAAATAAATAATAACAAGGGGTGAAACTTGCATACATCCAAAATTACAACTTGCATAAGATTATACATGTCATGGATCTAAGGGTGTCAACTTATTCATAATTCACATAATATGATCTTAATCAAATTTCATAAACTTGCATAGGAACATGTGTGAATCAACATCATCTAACTTAACAATATGGGTTTATATGGGTACACCTAACTCAATAGGCAAATTCCCATAATCAAAATTCATTTAATCATAGATTCATGTATATGGGTACACCTAACTTAATAGGAAAATTCCCATATTCAGGATCCAATTAGATTGTAGATTCATGTATATGGGTACACCTAACTCAATAGGCAAATTCCCATAATCAAGATCTATTTAATATAAAAAAACATAAACTTTAAACATGATCCAATTCACATAAATAATAACATCATGATTTTACAACTTGTATGATTCAACACAACTTAACATGACATCATTATCATATAACATAAGTATTTCAACATATGTGATAATATGAGATCTACAACATATATAAGATTTACAACATAGCATAGCATAATTTGCAACATAGCATGACATGATTTACAACATAGCATAGCATAATTTACAACATAGCATAGCATAATTTATAGCATGGCATGATTTACAACATAGCATAGCATAATTTACAACATAGCATAGCATAATAGCATTACAACATATGACATAGCATATCATGATTTACAACATACTTACAATCACATAACAACATGTATATATGATAACATAATGAGATCCACAACATAATTTACAAATACATAACAATTCATATCACTTTCTTGTGATCCATTCATAACGTAATCAAATTATTTTATAATAACATTGTGAGAATCATCATACTCACAATTTAAAGAAGAGAAATAGAAAGAGCTTTTGATTTGATTTGAGTAGATTTAGTTTGTAGTTTAGGTCTTCTTCTTCTTTAGTTTGTGACGGCTACGCTGAACTCCATGGCAACGGCATGTCGGTAGCTCTCCAATTTTTCAAGTGATTTAGGGTTAGAGTCTACCCACTTATTTATAGATGTTAGGATGCATTTAGGCCATTAGATTTACCCTAAAATAGATTAGAGCCATTAGATTTCGTCCAGCCTTCAAAACACAGCCCGAAAACCCAACCAGATGCACCCAGGTCACCTGGGCTCGACCAGGGAGGTCGACACCCAGGTCGACCCTAGGGTCGACTCCCCAGTCGACCTGGGGGGGAGGTCGACTCCCCAGTCGACCCCCAGGTCGACCCCCTGGGTCTGGCGGGATTTTTCCCGCCACTTCTGAAAATTGAAAATTTTGTTTTTAAATCTGAATTTAAATTTCTGAAAACTTCTTTGGGCCTTATCTGGGTCATACGGACTCCGATTTTCGAAAACTCGGACTCCATTTCGCGTATTTTTCCGAGACGAACACAATGGCGCAGCCCGTTTCCCAATATTCTTATATTTGAAATTAATTATTCTTTCATTTGTGAATATTAGTATTAACTGATTTACGGGGTGTTACATATAGGAAGTGGTTAGGTAGGAGTAGGTAGAAATGGGGACTATCTACAGGAAATTCGCGCCTCCAGCTGTCGACCACTGGAAATTCGTACCTGGAAAGAGGTGCAAAATTTCACACCTGCTAGGTATGAAATTTCGCGCCTGTTAGGTGAAAATTTTCGCACCTGCTAGGTACGAAATTTCGCGCCTGCCAGGTGCGAAATTTCGCATCTGTAAGGTGCGAAATTTCACACCTGATAGGTGCGGAATTTCGCACCTACTTTAACGGCGCGATTTTCGATGCCTTGAAAGTCGTGTAATTATTGAAAGAATTTAGAAGATGAGATAGAAAAGATAGAACTAATAGAATAGAAGAATAAGAAGACATCAGAAACTCATAACGGAATTACAGAATATATTACATCATAGAGCCTGATACATTATAGTACGCATCATAATACATCATCATCATAGTTCAACAGCATAATTATACATTACCATACTATAACAACATAGATACTGAACTGGGTAATTAAAATAGATGTGCCACTAGGGTCTTGAACTTGTGCTTCATCAGGTTCCACTTGCCTACCTGAATTCATTTGTCTACTCATAACAAAATATTTTGAGTACCCAAGAGTTTAGTAAACACAGAAAATAAACTCCGGGTCAGTCAGGGGACTGGTGTGAGGAAACATAGTTATAAAGATGTAAACAGGGAAATAAGTAATAAGGTTTCATGTTGACTGATTTTTTACTTTAGAAATCATTAGGCCAAACCATAACTAGCATATGGATAATAACCCGAATATTTTATATCAAAACATTTGATATTACAATAGTTTATATCAAATAAATAGTAATCTAGTGAAACGCTTGCATCTCACGTTCACATATATAATATACAATCTGAAATCGCCGAGCGCTTATTGGAGATTGGATTCCATCAGACAGGGTATGGGAGCACCCACCGATCAGTGTACTCTAGAGAGGATACACTGGGGTTCAACAAGAACATCTTGTAACCCAGCCACACATGACCGTCCACTGATCTAGCTTGAGTGTAACGAATATATTATCACTTGTACGGTTGAGCTCGATTTACCATTTCCGAAAGCTATAGCAGCGAAATAGGTTTAAGAAGTTAAATATGGAAGTCCTCTAGATGGTGACAATATACCCTGCTTGGGTATGACCCAACTAGCCATGCTGCCTAGCCCAACTTTTGTTATTTCCGGGTTGTGAAGTTTTGATATCACGTTTCTCTTCTGACATATTTATTTCTTAAATTACTTTGATTGCCGCATCATCCTATCCGTCAGAAATACTCATTCGATTACCCAAATATATTACGGGCAATAAAGCTGAGAGAAACGAATTTCCCTGCCACCAACGTAATATACTTACGTAAATTCGATGTGTAGGATCTGACTGATATACGTTGTCAGATATTCATCCATTCGGGTTTGTCCTGGGACTGAACAGACCAAAAATCTTCTTGTATATTATCGTCTTCTGTATTCTGACATGCGTTGTATACCTCGAGTTGAAGTGGAATATTTATTCCGGACTCTTCGAAACGATGTACGAATATCTTTTATAGTCGATGAATGTTTATCGGCTTAATCATGATTATTATTCAGTTTACACATTATTTACCATCATACAAACAGTATTTGTTTAACTGGTTCATATTCAAAATGATTTAATCATCTTTTAAAAATAAACAGTTTAAGGTGTATGCGTTTCACACAGTATTTTGTTCAGTTTGGACCGTTACTTGGAAATGAGTAGATGATGCACGTGCATCGCACACGGCATTTTTGCTTCCTTTATCATCGCTGTTCAGACGATGTTGCATACCTTACTTTCCCTTTTAAATTATTCCCTTATGTTTAATTAATCATAAGTAATTTAAATTAATAATTTAAATTAATTACCCGTTTGTTTATTTTTAAAACTGATTGAACCCCTACAGTTGAACTTCTCCTTTAGATCTTCTGTTTCTTCCTTTCCACTTGCCTTCATCTAATTAAATAAAAATTCTCTTTTTATTTATTTCTAAATTTTATTTATTTTCAAATTTTAAATTTAAACTGTTTAAATTCAAAATCTCGTTCAGATTTGCCAAAGTACCAGTCCCGGCTAAAGTACCAGTGACCAGACCCCGAAAACCCTTGCCACGACCATGAGTTTTGTTTGCCAAATTTAAATCGGAAGTACCACTTTTGCCAAACCTTATCGGAAGTACCACCTTTAAAGTACCATACTTTCAGCGCACGGCCGATCAATTCATTTCCCCATACATCGCACCATTGCCAAGCACCCTGGTACTTTGCCAAAGTACCAGTACCAGGCCTCCACAAATACCTTGCCACAACCATCGTTCATCCTCAAATTCTCGTGCACCACACGGTACTCCATCTTCTTCCTCACTGTCACGTACACAGCCCCCACCGTGCACATGCAAAACCACCGTAGCCACTGCCCATCACCAGCGACCACTCCAACACATCACCCTTCTCCTCCAGACTTCGTCGATGCTCCCTGATTCGGACATCAGCGAATGTACAGTGTTTTCACTATTTTTATTTTCTTTTATCATATGGGTTCATCGGAGAATCCATCTCGTTCTCTCCCCTCCGTCCATCAGAACGCCTCCAGCTCTGGCCACATCAAGTCGACATCCTCCTTCGCCGATCCCCCCAGTACCACAACCCCCTAGCTTTGCCGTCGCGATGCAGTTCGGCCATGAACGCAGGTCCAAAAACATGAACCCAAAACCCTGTTTTCCTCTTGTTTTAAAAAACTATGAAATGGAGAAATCCCATTATATTTTTCCTATAATCTAGTAGCCTAAACGATACCTTCCTCCCTGCGCCATGAACTCCAACTTCCTTGATCGGCGGAGATTGATCGGCATTCATTTTCTGATCACTCCCTTGTTTCTCGAATTTTATATCATTTAAAATCATGAAATTTACTTTAAAAATCATGGATTGATATCGTGATTCCATTTATGAATTCAAAACCTGGTTTCATCGTGTTTGAATTTTTGGGTTTACAGAGAGTTTACTGTGTTCTGTTTCTGATCATATAGGATTTTCAGTACTTCTTCTTTGATCTTATTTGCTAATGTGTGATATGTATATACTATATCCTAGAATTTTTCATCTATCTAATGTGAGAGATCTAGTTTCTATTAACTTTCAGGGATCACGTGTACATGTTCTGTGTTTTACGGAAACACAGTACAGGTATAACTAAGGTCCTTTAATCGTCAACCAAAGTTGCACAAACATCCGAGTATGTTTTTTGCGTGAAATATCAGTTTATACAGATGTGAATCAAAGTGTTCTAGCATCAGGCATGGTGTGTTGACAGTAAACATATGATGATCATAATAGGACCTGCAACAGAGTATTCAAAAATTGATCAAGGAATTTTAACTATACAGTAGGTGTTTCTTCAGCTCAATGCTTTCCAAAAATTCCAGTAAAGATCTTCAGAAATTTAGTATGAGCTTAATGTTTTGTTGTGAGTGAAAGTGTGAGAGATTTAAGAGGTATTTATAGTTGAGCTCTAGTCTTTTAAAAAATCATTTTCTGCATATGCTTCTACAGTGAACCATACGTAGCCTCAACCCTCTCCTCTTAGTCACCTACGGCCAATTCATGAAACTATGCAAAAAAAGTTTGTTTTATTAAGGTTCCATAACCAATAGACATGTACTGGGTTAGTCCTTCTAGAAGCTTGAACATACTTTCATTAAATGCATGTATCCTTCCTAGATTTTAAAGCATTATAAAAAATTGTTTTCTTTGTCTCTTTCTTGCTGATATTTTCTCTTATACAGGTTGTGCACATGCAAGCTTAACATGAGAATTTTTTAGGTGCTTTAGAGAATGGTTTCTAAATCTTAGTTTCACTATTCATAGTATCATTCATTAAATGCTTTTGTCGTACTATGTGACTTCTTTTTGTCACATGTTCAAAGATATTTGTTTTGGTCAATAATTAAATGATTTGTGTGTCATGTGTTCATATACATATGCTATGGCCGAATTGATCTTTTGCCATATACATACACGTTGTGTTATTTTTGTTTAAAGTCCTCCTTTATTTTTAAAGTAAACAAAATACCCTTTTCCTATATATGATTCATGTTATATGGCTTTTGTTTATAAATCCTTGCTTTGTTAAAATGGTAAACTTTGAACTATTATAATTTTATATGTATTATCACTTATGGTTTTTATTTGAATGTTGTATACAAGTTATCTATTTATACATACATATGTTTTCACGTATATATCAAGAATCACTTTTTTTTTTAAATAGCATTTCTCGTTTTAATTCCTTATTAAAATGATTGTTAAAAACTAGAAAAAAAGTCGGGACATTACTGTCCACCCCCCTTAAAAGAATTTCGTCCCCGAAATTTAAAGTAAGAAAGATAGCAATTTTTTTCCCAAAAAATGATACTTCATATCATAACCACTTAGTACATTATAATTATACACTAGTTCCATACTCGTACTAGTCATACATAACATACTACCATACTTAGGATTTACTTGACTAATTCAAGTTATAAGCTATATAATATACATATACATCGTCCAAACACATCACTTTACTCTACTCCTCCGAGTCACTGTCAGTCACAATCCACTCGTCGTCTGAGATATTCACAACCTCTACCACTTCATCGTCGTCGTCTGATAACTCAAAAGCCCCAATTATTCCCTTTGTAACTGGTTCCTCCTCATCGTTGTCGGGAATCTCAATAACCTCTACTGGTGGAAGTAGGTACACCCGTATTGCCGGATATCCGTAGTCTCTATAGATCTCTACAAATCCACCTACTGCATGATACTCTACGAGAGCCTGCTCGAGTCTCGCCCATATCGCTAACACTGGGTCAACAAACTCCTCTAGTTGAGCTCCCATAGCAACGACTGGTGTCTCTGGGACCACATCCTCCTCTTCCTCGTACTCTTCCTCGTCTTCTTCCTCGCCATCGATATCCATATCTTCATCATCGTCTTCATCTTTGTCGCTATCATCATCTCCATTACTACCCCCAAATCCTGTCTCTATCATCAATACATCGTCTTCATCTGTCAATCCTCGACTGTCTTCATCTTGCTCCATAGGTTCGCTTCTACTGATATATGACCCCTCTGATGTCCTATGAGTACCTTCGTCCTCGCTAGGTGATCTCTCTCGAACTTCTTCTGAGTCTCCACTCTTGCTTTCTTTGCCTGCAACCTAATGATCTGTGGTGTTGTTAGTCTTTTCCTAGCCATAGTCTTCATTAAAGGTGCCATCTGGAAAGTAAACAAGGAAATAGAACTCATCAATGATAGAATCATAACAAGAGAGTTCATAAGTCCTAAATAAACTGAATCCAAAAATGCACATACCCATGCTCACAGAAATGAAGAAATCCAAGGTTACATTTCATCCAAACAACCAAATAGTAAAACATACCTAATCTGTAGAAAAATCCGGGTATAATTTCCGGATATGTTTCTCTGTTTCCCAAGTGCAATCCTTCGGATTTTTGCTCCACTGAATCTTTAGCAGACTTACCACTTTGTTGCGAAGCTGTTTTTCCTCTCTATCGATAATGCGAAATGGCTGTCGAATTAATGTCAAATCTGGTTCAATCTCTATCTCTTGTTGAATAGATGGTTCCAGAATTAAGGACGGATCATGCAAACACTTCCTTAAATGAGATACGTGGAATACGTTGTGAATCCCTACCATATGCTCTGTTAATTCAACTCTATAAGCTAGAAATCCAATTCTCTATAGAATAGGGAAGGGTCCAACATATCGCAGAGTTAACTTTCCGATTTTTTCAAATCTCATAACTCCTCTCATCGGCGAAATCTTCACAAATACCAGATCTCCGATATCAAGTACAAGATCTCTTCGCCTTTGATCAGCATAGCTTTTCTGGTGATCTTGAGCTTCATTCATTCTTAACTTCACCAACTCCACTTTCTCTATTGCTTCTCGGATCATATCTAGTCCAAGTACTAATTTGTCTCCGAATTCGGTCCAACATGCGGGTGCTTTGCAAGGTCTTCCGTACAGTACTTCATATGGTGTCATCTTTATACTTACCTGGTAACTATTGTTATAAGCGAATTCCACCAGGTGTAGATGATCCTCCCATGATCCACCAAAATCTAGAACACATGCTCTTAACAAATCTTCCAATATCCGGTTTACTCTCTCAGTCTGACCGTCCGTTTGAGGATGGTAAGCTGTACTGAAATTCAATCTCGTTCCCAAAGTCTTTTGCAATGCTTCCCAAATTTACTTGTAAAGATGGGATCTCTATCGCTTACAGTGCTTGCTGGGACTCCATGCAATCGTACAATCTCTCTCATGAAAACTTCGGCTGTGCGTGTCGGTTTTACTGGAATAAAATGTGCACTTTTTGTTATCCAATCTACAATTACCCAAATTCCTTCAAATCCTCTTCTTGTCCCGGTCAAACCATCGATGAAATCCATCGATATCATTTCCCACTTCCAGTTGGGTATCTCCAATGGTCGCAATAATCCAATAGTCCTTTGATGATCTCCTTTGACTTGCTGACAGCATAGACATTCATTCACATAAATTGTAATATTCTTCTTCATTCCTGGCTACCAGAATACTCGTTTCATATCGTTATTCATCTTATGAATTCCGGGATGGATGCTCAACTTTGATGCATGGCATTCCTTCAAAACTTCTTTCCTCAGTCCATCCACATCTGGAATGCATAATCTATTATTATTTCTTAATACTCCTTGGTTATCCAACTCGAAATCAGACTCCTTTCCATTTGTGACCCCTTGAATTATCTTCTCCAGTTTGGTATCCATTCTTTGATTACTCATAATCCTTTCTTGGAAAGTCGGTGTGACTTCCAATAGGGATAAAATCGCATTTCTACTCAAAGCGTCAGCTACTACATTTGCTTTGCCGGGTGTATAAATGATATCCAAATCATATGATGCAAGAAATTCCAACCATCGTTGTTGCCTCAAATTTAAATCCTTTTGAGAAAATAGATACCTCAATGGTTTATGGTCTATAAAAAGCTTAAATTTCCCACCCAACAGATAATATCTCCATATCTTTAATGCAAAAACAACGGCTAATAACTCCAGATTGTGAGTTGCATAATTCTTCTCGTATATCTTTAATTGCCTACTTGCATATGCAATTACACGACTGTTCTGCATCAATACAGCTCCTAATCCAACTCCACAAGCGTTAGTGTAAACTGCGAACCCACTATCGGGAACAGCTAATACTGGTGCTTCGGTTAATTTCTTTTTTAACTTCTGAAAAGATTCTTCAGATTTCGGGGTCCAAATAAATTTTTGGCCTTTCTTCGTTAACTTCATCAGATGAGATGATATCTTTGAATAATCTTGGATAAATCTTCGGTAATATACCACCAATCCAAGGAAACTTCGAACATCGGTTGGTGTACGAGGTTGTCTCCATTATTGTACTGATTCAACTTTTATGGGATCTACTGGTATTCCATCTTCATTCACGATATGTCCCAAAAATCTCACCTTAGACTTCCAAAAATGACATTTTGAAAACTTGGCCTTTAACACGTTTTTCCTTAGAGTTTCTAGAACTACTCTAAGATGATAGCGATGCTCCTCTTCAGTTTTTGAATAAACCATAATATCGTCAATGAAAATTAGAACGAACTTGTTTAGAATTTTCCTAAAGACTCTGTTCATCAAATCTACGAAAAATGCTGGTGCGTTGGTTAGACCGAATGGCATAACCAACCACTTATAAAAGAAATCTGGGCCTCTGAACGCTGTTAAAGGAATACTATCTTCAGCGATTCTTAATTAGTGGAATCCCGTTGCTAAATCCATTTGGGAGAATACTGTTGCTCCATGCAACTAATTGAAAAGATCATCGATTCGGGGTAAAGGATATTTGTTTTTGATGGTTACTTTGTTTAACTCCCTGTAATCCACACACGGTCGTAACGATCCTTCAGACTTTACTACAAAAACTACCGCCGAGCCACAACTAGAAAAACTAGGTCGGATTAAGCCTTTATCTAGCAGATCCAGAGTCTGTTTCTCTAGTTCCAACACTTCTTTTGGAGCCATACGTCTTTTTGGTTGCACAATTGGTCTCGCTCCTGGAATTTAATCGATTCGGAATTCTATCTCTCGATGAGGAGGTAAACTTCCGACTTCCTCGAATATATCTTTGAATTCTCCAACAACATCCAAAGTTTTAAGGTTCTCTTGGGGTGCTGCTAGGGCGTATAGGAAACTACAGGTGTGAATACCGGGATTTCCACTAGGTATCCTAGCTTTACAATCTAGGCTCGTTATCAAGGTTATGGTTTCTTTATCACATTTTATTTTAGCTTGGAACTTGCTCAGCTAGTCCAATCCAAGAATAAAATTGAAACTTTTGAAATCTAGGACATAGAAATCAAAACGAAAGGAATGTGAGAGGTATAACAGTGTTATATCCTCACAACACATCTTCAACTCATTTTTACCACCAATGGGACTTGATACGCAAATTGGGTTTGTGGAAATAATGGGTTCAAGGTTGAACTAATCTACGGTTTCAGAAGAAATAAAACTGTGTGAAGCGCCGGTATCAAATAAAACTCGAAGGTAAATTCCTTTAAATTGTAGAGTACTTTCTAGCACTCCTTTCCCCTTCACATTCTGAGAGGCAGATGGTTCATTCTTGATGGCATAAACCTTTGCCTGTGGTGCCCTCTTCATTAGTGGACAGTCTTTCATCATGTGTCCAATCTGGTGGCAGTTGAAACAGAGATTCTTCACTACCATCTCATTTCTCTGAATCCGCTACTGCTGCTATTGTTAGGTTTCTTTTGCTGCTGCTGTGGTTGCTGTTGCTGAGGTTTCTTATTTCCCTTCTGCTTGCTGAATCTTGCAATGTGTCCCTTCTGCTTGTAGTTGTGACATAGAATATTCTTGAAACGATTTTCAGTTTTCTGCTGAACTGCCTTTCCTTGATTTTTGTTGTCTTTCCAGTCTGGGTTAAACTTTCTTTTCTGGGTATTTCCTCTACTCGCTTCTCCAGTTTGAGCCTTTGCTGCTGTTGGGTTCTTAGCATCCAGTGCTTCATACACGAGCGCTAAATCCACTAATTCAACAAATGGGTCTTTCAGATGTCCCATCATACGGCCTTGCAAACTATCCGTCAGTCCAGCTACAAACATCTCGTTCTTTTTTAGTGCAGTATTTACCAACTCCGGTCCAAAGCTTGACAGTGCACTGAACTTGTTCTTGTACTCGGTGACAGTCATGTTTTCTTGTTTCAAGTCAATGAAGTCTCGATACATCCTTGTTTTCCCAGTTGCTGGGTGATACTGAGCTTCAAAATCTTCTTTGAACATTGCCCAAGTAAAATTCTCCTCCGGAGTATTTGCAGTTTGGGCATCCCACCAGATAGCTGCAGCTCCCTCCAGATTCCATGAAGCTAAGAGACGTTTATACTCGTAATCCAACTTCAGTTCCTTAAAAATCTTCTCACATGATCTAATCCATGCTTGGACGTCAACCAGTGATTCAGTTCCCTTAAAAGTCTTTCCTCCCAGAGTAGTGTAGTTCTTGCAAATCATAGCGAAGTTTGGCTGCGTTGGAGCTTGGACCACTTCAATTGTATCCACCTAGGTTTGATTAATAGTGTGCCCATTGGTCATAGTTGCACTACTTGCTCCTCGGCCTTGCCTTGCTTGAGAACACATTATCAACTTTCTGAAGATACGATTTGAGAGTTAATACTCATTCGGAAAATAGTCTTAGGGATAACCTAAATTAATAACAAGGGTCGTCCTATACTATAATGGTTCTATAAAAATATGCTCTCTCAGCACTAACTCGCAGCCTAGGTGTTCAGAAAACCTAAGCTCTGATACCAACGGTAACGACGCGATTTTTGATGCCTCGAAAGTCGTGTCATTATTGAAAGAATTTAGAAGATGAGATAGAAAAGATAGAACTAATAGAATAGAAGAATAAGAAGACATCAGAAACTCACAACGGAATTACATAATATATTACATCATAGAATCTGATACATCATAATACACATCATAATATACCATCATCATAGTTCAACAGCATAATTATACATTACCATACTATAACAACATAGATACTAAACTGGGTAATTAAAATAGATGTGCCACTAGGGTCTTGAACTGGTACTTCATCATGTTCCACTCGCCAAGCTGAATTCACCTGTCTACTCATAACAAAATATTATGAGTACCCGAGAGTTTAGGAAACACAGAAAATAAACTCTGGGTCAGTCAGGGGATTGGTGTGAGGAAACAAAGTTATAAAGATGTAAATAGGGAAATAAGTAATAAGGTTTCATGTTTACTGATTTATTTACTTTAGAAATCGTTAGGCCAAACCATAACTAGCATATGGATAATGACCCGAATATTTTATATCAAAACGTTTGATATTACAATAGTTTGTATCAAATAAATAGTTATCTAGTGAAACGCTTGCATCTCACGTTCACTTATATATTATACAATCTAAAATCGTCGAGCGCTTATTGGAGATTGGATTCCATCAGACAGGGTATGGGAGCACCCACCGATCAGTGTACTCTAGAGAGGATACACTGGGGTCCAACAAGAACATCTTGTAACCCAGCCACACAAGACCGTCCACTCATTTAGCTTGATTGTAATGAATATATTATCACTCCTACGGTTGAACTCGATTTACCGTTCCCGAAAGATATAGCAGCAAAAGAGATTTAAGAAGTCAAATATGGAAGTCCTCTAGATGGTGGTAATATACCCTGCTTAGGTATGACCCTACTAGCCATGCTGCTTGGCCTAACTTTTGTTATTTTCGAGTTGTGAAGTTTTGAGGTCACGTTTCTCCTCTGACAGATTGATTTCTTAAATTACTTTGAATGCCGCCTCGTCCTATCCGTTATAAATACTCATTCGATTACCCAAATATATTACGGGCAATAAAGCTGAGAGAAACGAATTTCCCTGCTACGAACGTAATATACTTACGTAAATTTGATGTGTAGGATCTGATTGATATACGTTGTTAGATATTCGTCCATTCGGGTTTGTCCTGGGACTGAACAGACCAAAAATCTTTATGTATATTGTCGTCTTTAGTATTCTGACAAGCGTCGTATATCTCGAGTCAAAGTGGAATATTTAATCCAGACTCTTCGAAACAATGTATGAATATCTTTTATAGTCAATGAATGTTTATCGGCTTAATCATGATTATTATTAAGTTTACACATAATTTACCATCATACAAACAATATTTTTTAGCTGGTTCATATCAGAATGATTTAATTATCTTTTAAAAATAAACAGTTTAAGGTGTATGCGTTTCACACAGTATTTTGTTCAGTTTTGACCGCTACTTGGAAATGAGTAGATGATGCACGTGCATCGCACACGGCATTTTTGCTTCCTTTATCATCGATGTTTAGACGATGTTTCATACTTTACTTTCCCTTTTAAATTATTCCCTTATGTTTAATTAATCATAAGTAATTTAAATTAATAATTTAAAATAATTACCCGTTTGTTTATTTTTAAAACTAATTGAACCCCTACAGTCGAACTTCTCCTTTCGATCTTCTGTTTCTTCCACTTGCCTTCATCTAATTAAATAAAAATTCTCTTTTTATTTAATTTATTTATTTCTAAATTTTATTTATTTTCAAATTTTAAATTTAAACTATTTAAATTTAAAATCTCGTTCATATTTGCCAAAGTACCAGTCCTGGCTAAAGTACCAGTGACCAGACCCCGAAAACCCTTGCCACGACCATGATTTTTGTATGCCAAATTTAAATCTGAAGTACCACTTTTGCCAAACCTTATCGAAAGTACCACCCCTGAAGTACCATACTTCCAGCGCACGGTCGATCACTTCATTTCCCCATGCGTCGCTCCATTTTTAAACACCCTAGTACTTTACCAAAGTACCAGTACCAAGCCTCCACCAATACCTTGCCACAACCATCGTTCACCCTCAAATTCTAATGCGCCACACGGTACTCCATCTTCTTCCTCATTGTCACGTACACAGCCCCCACCGTGCACATGTACAATCACCGTAGCCACTGCCCACCACCAGTGACCACTCCAATACATCACCCTTCGCCTCCAGACTTCGTCGAAGTTCCCTGATCCAGTCATCAGCGAATGTACAATGTGTTCAATGTTTTGATTTTATTTTCTCGTATGGGTTCATCGGAGAATCCATATCGTTCTCTCCCCTCTGTCCATCGGAATGCCTCCAGCTCTAGCCACATCAAGTCGATGTCCTCCTCCGCCGATCCCCCCGTACCGCAACCCCCTAGCTTCGCCATCGCAATGCAGTTCGACCATGAACGCAGGTCCAAAAACATGAACCCAAAACCTTATTTTCCTCTTGTTTTCAAAAACTATGAGATGGAAAAATCCTGTTATATTTTTCCTATGATCTAGTAGCCTAAACGCTACCTTCCTCCCTGCGCCATGAACTCCAACTTCCTTGATCGCCGGAGATTGATCGGAATTCATTTTCTGTTCACACCCTTTTTTCTCGAATTTTATATCATTTAAAATCATGAAATTTACTTTAAAATGATTCCATTTATGAATTCAAAACCTGGTTTCATCGTGTCTGAATTTTTGGGTTTACAGAGAGTTATCAGAGAGTTTACTGTGTTCTGTTTCTGATCATATAGGATTTTCAATACTTCTTCTTTGATCTTATTTGCTAATGTGTGATATGTATATACTATATCCTAGAATTTTTCATCAATCTAATGTGAGAGATATAGTTTCTATTTACTTTCAGGGATCAGGTGTACATGTTCTATGTTTTACGGAAACACAGTACAGGTATAACTAAGGTCCTTTAATCATCAACCAACGTTGCACAAACATCCTAGTATGTTTTCTGCGTGAAGTATCAGTTTATACAGATGTGAATCAAAGTGTTCTAGCATCAGGCATGGTGTGTTGACAGTAAACATATGATGATCGTAATAGGACCTGCAACAGAGTATTCAAAAATTGATCAAAGAATTTTAACTATACAGTAGGTGTTTCCTCACCTCAATGCTTTCCAAAAATTCCAGTAAAGATCTTCAGAAATTTAGTATGAGCTTAATGTTTTGTTGTGAGTGAAAGTGTGAGAGATTTAAAAGGTATTTATAGTTGAGCTCAGGTTTTTAAAAAAATCATTTCCTGCATATGCTTCTATAGTGAACCATACGTAGCCTCAACCCTCTCCTCTTAGTCACCTACGACCAATTCATGAAAACTATGCAAAAAAAGTTTGTTTTATTAAGGTTCCATAGCCAATAGACTTGTACAAGGCTAGCCCTTCTAGAAGCTTGAACATACTTTCATTAAATGCATGTATCCTTCCTAGATTTTAAAGCATTATAAAAAATTGTTTTCTTTGTCTCTTTCTTGCTGATATTTTCTCTTATACAGGTTGTGCACATGCAAGCTTAACATGAGTATTTTTTAGGCGCTTTAGAGAATGGTTTCTAAATCTTAGTTTCACTATTCATAGTATCATTCATTAAATGCTTTTGTCTTACTATGTGACTTCTTTTTGTCTTATGTTCAAAGATATTTGTTTTGGTCAATAATTAAATGGTTTGTGTGTCATGTGTTCATATACATATGCTATGGGCGAATTGTTCATTTGCCATATGCATACATGTTGTGTTGTTTTTGTTTAAAGTCCTCCTTTATTTTTAAAGTAAACAAAATACCCTTTTCCTATATGTCAATCATGTTATATGGCTTTTGTTTATATATCCTTGCTTTGTTAAAATGGTAAACTGTGAACTATTATATTTTTATATGTATTATCACTTAGGGTTTTTATTTGAATGTTTTATACAAGTATACACATTATTCTCTCTATTTATACATACATATGTTTTAACATATATATCAAGAATCACTTTAGTTTTGTTTAAATATCATTTCTCATTTAATTCCTTATTAAAATGATTGTTAAAAACTAGAAAAAGTCGCGACATTACACCAACCAGGTACGAAATTTCGCACTTGGCTTGGTGCGAAGTATATTTGGTGAGGGATGTGAACGTGGCTCGTTGGCGCGATCTTTCTTCGGTCTTCCTCCTGCACTTCCTGAGCTTCGCCCTTGGCCCTGTCTTCACGCGATGAGTTGAGTCGAGCGTGTCTTGAGTACTTTTGGTAATCGGGCTAAAAGTCCGGTTAGCATTTGACCCCTAAATTACGTCTTGTATTGACATGATGTTTTTTGGAATGAAAGTTGAGATGGTAGCGGATTTATCCTGCAAGTTATAGGAAAAGACATGTTAGCTAGCGGGCTTGCTTGCTGGGGGATCATGAGTGATCCGTTGTTGGTGCCACATTCACGTTGCTAGGTATTCGCATGGTGCCATCATCCCACGTTTTTAGGCGATTTGACACTTGAGGGGAATATGCATATGCGAGCGTGAGGGCTGAGAGGGTATATACGTACCTACTCTCTCTCCCCTTTTTTGGGTACGAAATTCCAAACCAATGGGGGTGGTTCGAAACATCGAACCGCAAGGCTCGGAATTCGAGCCCTGGAGGTTCAAAATTTTGGGTCTCGGGTTGGAATGCGATGGGACTTTTTTCCTTTTATTATAAATAGGCCCCTCTCCTCTTCATTTCTCTTCCTTCTTTATTTTTACGCCATCAGCTGCCACTATTCTGAAAGCTTCGTTACTCGACCGTTTCGAGAGAGAAAATTTAGGTAATGGACTCGGTCGAAGGCGGGAAGGAAGAAGGGAGGTCGAAGTACGGTGGTCAGAGGAGGCTCGAGATTTCGAGCCAGGTAGGGGAGGTTCGGAAATTCGAACCTGATGGGGCTAAATTTTTCGAACCCCGTAGTGTTCTTAATTTCGAGCCTTGGGCTCGAATTTTCGAACCCCGTGGGGTTCGAAATTTTGAGCCTTGGGCTCGAAGTTCCGATCTCCTGCGCCCATGATTTTTCGAGCACTGGGGCTTGAGACTTCGAACCCTAAGCCTCGAAATCCCGAACCCCGAGGGCCCGAAATTTCAAACCAGAGGGGTTCGAATTTTCGAGCCACCTAGGTTCGATCCAGAGTGTTTCGAATTCTCGGGCCACCTAGCCTCGGATCTTTGGGCCTAAGTGGTTCGAATTTTCGAGCCCGGGGGCGGGCTTGATAGTGTTGCCTTGGCTGGATGTCGGTATTTGCCGCATCGAACTTCAATTTCCGGACGCCTATCCTTGGTCTTATATACGTTATGTTTGATTGCATGAATGTACCAAGGCACACAAGATAATTGTACGGACAGGGACTCAAATCTTTCACATAGGATAGAGCATATATCTGGACTGTAACTGAAGTGCTAGGGTCTTTAAAGTTTCTGTGTACATTCTGATTCTTGCATGACACCGCACACACTTGTTAATTTTCACCAACGCGAGTGGTACAGGTTATGTCACTGCGATGTCTAATACTGGTGTATTAAAGTATAATGAACCATGCAAACTAGATCGAGGACCAGGAAACTTCTGGAAGCCGAGTCTTCCCCGCCATCGTCTCACCCTTCTGATTCTACGAACAATGCCAGCTGCGGAAGTAGCAAGCTTGAGACTACCGAAGATTCAGTTCCATTCCAATCGTGGAGCTCGCCTGAAGTGTCGAAGCACAGGAAACATATTGAGAGGCTATATTCTCTAGTTGTACATGCCAAGATGGAGAATGTGGATATTATGGACGGTGGCGAGCTGCCTGCCCCAGTAGCTCCAGACATGCTACCTGACGTAGTTATTTTGGACAATCCACCGGACTCGGTGCCAACACGTTTGGATGCCACGGCAGTTAGGAAGTTGGCATTATGGTTTAGCATCCCGAACGGAGATGCTCATGCCCCTGGAACGAGCGAATGGGCCCATGCACCACCAAAGGGCTTTGCTGCTTGGAATCGACATACTTGCTTTGCGGGGTGCGTGCCCCCGGCCAATAACTTTATTCGGGAAATGCTATTATACTTTCGCCTTGCCCCTTCACAGCTACACCCGAACGCTTATTCTTCGCTCTTGGGTACTTGTGTTCTTTATCGAGAATTTCTACACCGGGATCCTACCGGAGAGGATATTTAGTATCTCTTTCACTTTAGGCAATCAATTGGTGGATCGTCCTACAACTGGTTCTTGGAAGTGTCTCCCACTACTAGATTCTTTGTTGGAAAAGTGGACCAGGCCGTCTGTGATTAAGCATGACTGGTTCTTCGTTCACTGCCCTCCCGGGTTTGCGAGGGGGTGGATACAAGGAAGTGAATACCTTCGATCTCTTCTTATAACGTTGTCGGGCTCCGCGTCTCATTGTTTTCTGATTGTGGCGGGAAATCCCGAGGCGCCTACTGGTGACGAGTATCGGCAACGTCTCGATGCTTTGCGAGCTATTCCTGAAGGCTCTCGCAAGATGGATGCTATGGTAGATCAGGACCGCCTTCAGCGTGCTGGGTTGCTTCTGGCCAATTGGGCCATAATCAGGCCTGTCGTGGCGAGTGGTGCATTGAAAGGGAAAACGAGGGAGGCCCTACTGTTTTTGGTTTGAAGAGGAAAATAGCTTCTACTAGGCCCGGACCAAAAAAGGCCATTAAGTTCCAAGAAGATGTTGGTGATAGCAAAGCTGGTAGCGCGGAGACGGCTGCTCGAGATGAAGGGCTAATTGACGCTTCTGTCCCACCACTGGTGGGAGGGACAGGAGAAGAAGCATTGGCTAGCCCTCATTCTCCTGTGACCTCTCTAGATGCTACCGCTTCCCTCGAAAAAGTGGATCAGTTTGCTGGTATGGGTACCATCCCTATGGACTTGTCTCTGTGGCCAAGCGCAGCTAGTATGGAAGATCTAGCTCGTTCCGCGGAGGGGCTAACTCCGTTGATTGTGGAACAATCTGGTTTGTTGAGAGAACATTTAGGGCACACACTTATACACACCACATTGCATAGGAGAGTGACTATGCATGTTGCCTGACTGATTTCGCTTCGTGTTTTTTTGACAGGTGACATAGTCAGAGGAAGTGGAGGACAAGGTCATGGAGACCGCCACCACCCCGAGAGTGCTTTTATCAACTCCTTTAGGAAGGGGCAAGCTTAAATGGTGATGTTCCGTCCCCACAGGGTTGCGGCAGCGAGAGTCATCAACAGGATAGGGATCAATCCTCCACGACTCCTTCCCCTCCTTCTCCGATTCGGGTGCCCAGAGGAGATTCACGACTTGATCTAGGAGGGTCGAGTCATACGTCGTCAACAACTCCACCCATCACTGCTCCATTGGCTCCTGTTCAGACTCCTAAGGGGTGAGGGCCACCGCTTGACCAGCCGAGATCGGATAAGGTGACTGTTGTGGAAATGCAAGATTTGACGGAATCTGGAGTTCGGGAACTGGCCATTGAGGAGAAGATGGCATTTGTGAAACACCACCTCCCTCGGTTATACCTTGATGAGTTATGGTTTGTCCCTGAGCTTTGTCCTGATCCTGACAGGGAATCCAGAGAGGTATGGGAGCATGTGAAGGCTGCCTATCGTCAGGCCGATGTGCTTACCAAGTACTCCCATCACTTGTCGGATCTGATTAGGAAGAAGAATCCATAACTCACTAGTGGGCAATCGATTATTGAGACCGGGCAGACTTCGATTGCAAATTTAAATGCGGAAATAGGTAGGTTTTCTTATTTGCTCTAAGAATTATTTGCCTCATGTATCCCTAAATTGCTAATTTGAGGGGCATGTTGTTTCCAGCTGGAGTGAAGCATCGGTATGAGGTGCTTAAGAGGGAAACCGACCACTCTTGCTTTATCCTGAAGGAAACCATAACTGACTTGACCACTCAGAATACTACCTTAAAGAAGGAGAAGGCTGGGGCAGACAAGGTTTGCACCGAATTGAGGAGAGACAATACATAAGTCCTGCAACTTCAAGAGAGCAATGAAACTTTAAGAGCGGAGAATGCCCGCCTGACGAGGGAGCTTGAGGCGGCAAAGAAAGCGAAGGAGGATGCGGAAGCCAGTAACCAGGATGTATTAGGTACCGCCGAGGGATTGAAAGTTGAACATCTGAGAGAGGTGGAGCAATTAAGAGACGAGCTAGCGGATGCTGAGTACCGGGCACAGTCGTCTGTGGAGGAAGGTATTAAGGACATGCTTGTCAAGGTCCTAAAATTCCGTGGAATTTCTTGGATGGATGACTATTCCCGTGAGCTAGCTCGAACCTGGGAAAGGCTGGTTCTATATGAGGCCTTCTTGCGTGGAGTGTATGTTGGGACCTTGGATGAGCGACAACTTATGATTGACCTCTTGACCGAGGAGGAGCAGAAGAAGTTGGAGGAGGGTAGGAAGTTGGTGCTCGAGGATGCGGAGAGAGAGAGAGGTGGGAGAGGCTTGCTGCCGAAAAAGGGAAGTTTGTGGTGACTGAGAGTGTCGTGGTGGCGGAGACTTTCACGTGGGGAAGCTCCTATTGACCATCAGTCCCTGGATTGGTTATTGCAGGTGACCCGACGGGTTTGACTCGGGTTTCAACCGAGCATGATTTGGAGCCGAGAAGGACTGAATGTACACTGCCTGTTGCGCCGGGTGCCCCTTCGGTTTTCTCTGTGCCATCCTTGACCGGAGGTAAATTCTCTTTACATTGCATCCCAGAGTATGATGTGGTCACCGAGTTTGCAGACTAAAAGATTGTGTTTTCATTGTGCAGTCCCTTCTGAGTCGACCATGGCATTGAACCCTGCCCCCATGATTTTCGAAGTGACTGAGTCTGGGCCCGGACTTGAGGGGTTTCAGTTTGGAGAGGGCGGAGATCATCTTGACACCTTTACGGGGATAAGGGTAACTCCCAGCCTATACTAAAGCCTTGTTGATGAAGGAGAGGAGGTGAATGGGCGGAGTGCGACTGTCTGCGGTCCGGTGGAGGCCGATGTGTCCTCGATGGCCGCCATGGTGAATGCGCAGAAAGCCAAGATGGTGGCCAAAAGTGAGGAAGTGGAGGAAAAGTGGAGGCAGGATGAAGCTACCAGGAGGGAGGTCATAGCCAAGGCCAGGGAGGATGCCGAAAAGAGGGTCGCCGCGACTGTTGCTCAGAGGAAGGCTGATGATGAAGCGGAGAAGAAGAGGGCGACGGACGAGGCTCAGAAGAAGAGAGATGATGAGGAGGTCCAGCGGAGGGCCATCGAGACTCGGAAGAAAATCAGGGCCGGCGATCCAGAGCATAAGTCCCAAAAGATTATTGAGCGATAAGCCGCTAAAGAAGCCGGAGAGAAAGCTAGATGGGAAGGGAAAACTATCCCAGAGACGAGTGCCGTGGTGATAGGTTCTGCTGCTGGGGTGCCCCCTGATCTTTGCCACCCATTTCCCCTGCTGATGCCACCGAGATTTCCAGCCGCGATGGGGCGGACGAAAGTCGTCTTCCAGCCTCTCACGAGTCGACCACTTCCCAAAGGTGCCAAAGTGGAAAAGGCAGGTCCGGCAAGAAAAGGCCTCGCTGCAAGAATAAACCATCGAGTGCCGAATCTGCAAAGAAAAAGCACAAAGACAAGAAGAAGAAGCATAGTTAGCGTTAGTTGCTTATGTGTAAGTTTAGTGCTCATTTTGGTAGTGTAGGCCGATAGTTTACGCGAGTTCGGCCCTCGCTTTTGGTTTTTCAAGACATGGTGTGGTTCTCATGTACACCCTGTCATTAGAAAGAAAGATATTAGTTATGTAGTTGGTTGTAATGTGTGTGTGTGTCTGTGTGTTGTAATGAAATATGAATTAGTAAAGATCGCACTTTCTGTTAAATGTTCGGATGTTCTTACCATGTTTTCAGGCGTCCGTACTTGCATAGGCCTACTTATCGTTACACTTAACAAAAAAGCGATTGTGAGTGATGTGCCCTTGATCGATGGTTCCAAGGAGGAGTGATAGTGCGTAGGCTTCTAGTAAGTTTCCCTCAGCTCAGGAAACCCATAGTTTGTGAAGCCAGGCTAAGTGCCTTTGTTGTATTTGGGTTGCGTGGGGTTAAGCCAGAGTGTAGTGAAGCGTATGACGTCGCGTTATGTGGTCCGTCCGGTGTAGGCTCTTCTTTCATTCATCGGGTTGAGACGAGCCTTTAGGCATCGTTGTTCGCCTGGGAAGAGAAGCACGGATCATCATCCCGTAGGGTCCGATTGTGGCCGTGGGCTACCCCTTAGCCTTGAGAGCTTCGGGGAAGTAACTATTTAAGGGTCGGTCTTGGTGCTGCGCCAAGATTCGATCATCACCCGTAGTTCGGGGGGAGCTTGTATCGCCCCGTTTGGCCATTGGGTGGCCCCAAGTCGCGTGGGGTTTAGGCAAACGATTTATCCTCGGCCTTGGGCCTAGGTCCGAGATAGAGGTTATTTATACTCGATCGCGTTGCGGGTCGGCTACTCGAGTAGCGTTGCTGGCTCCCGTGCTCGGGGTGCCAGTCGGTGCCAATGTGATTAGGCCTCGAGGTTGGCTCGTAGCTTGGACGGCGATATCGGCCCCTATACTAGAGGTCGACACAGCAGTCGGGAGTTTACACGAAAGCTAGCTGTTAGGATTAATCAAACATGTCACGCTAGGAGTAAACATAGAATAAAGAGACAGAAAGATGAACATCATTTCTACTGATAACTTTTGGCATGAATAGCCTTTACAACGCCTTGAATTGCTACAAAACATCGCTGGAAAGCGTAAACAACCATGTACTAAGTTATGTGAAGTAGCGGCGGAGATGTTCCCTGTTCCAAGCCCTTGGCAGTTCAGCTTCGTCCACGGTCGCTGGCTTGAAAGTTCCATCGCTGAGCCTTCGTAGGATAGAGTACGGGCCTTCTCAACGAGGAATGAGGCCCGTTGGTGAAGGGAATACCCATTTTAGGACGAGGACGCCGATGTTGAGGTCCTTGTGGCGGACTCGAGAGTTGAAGTACTGGGAGACTCGTTGTCGTTGGGAGCGGGTCGATGGTCGACTTCATTCCTTTTTTCTTCAAGCAGGTCGAGTGATCCCATGAGTAAATCTTGGTTCGTCTTTGGATCAAAATAGGTGACTCGATGAGACTGAAGCTCGAGCTCGATGGGGACAACGGCTTCGGACCCGTAGGCGAGGACAAAGGGAGTGTGCCCGGTCGCTGTCCTGTGGGTTATCCGGTAGGCCCACAGGGCTAAAGGAAGTTCATCTGCCCACATTCCCCCGGCCTTCTCGAGGCGCTTCTTGATGATGGATTTGATAATTTTGTTAACTGCCTCAATTTGTCCGTTAGCGTGGGGGTGTGCTACGGCCGAGAACCTTTTTTCGTTGTCGTGCCACTGACAGAAGGATTTGAATTATGCGCTCTCGAACTGAGTGCCATTGTTTGAAATGATGGCCTAGGGGACCCCGTATAGGGTGATGATGTTGCGAACCACGAAGTTGATCATTTTCTTAGTAGTGATTGTGGCGAGGGCTTCGACCTCTGCCCATTTGGTAAAATAACTGATAGTGATGACAGCATATTGTGCCCTGCCTCTGGCCATGGGAAGAGTCCCAATGATGTCGATTCCCCTCATGGCAAACGGCCATGGGATGGTCATTTGCGTAAGTTCCGTAGATGGGGCTCTCGGAATCTTTGAGAAGTGTTAGCACTTGTCGCACTTGCAAGCATAATCGGTGGCGTCTTGGTCGAGCGTGGGCCAGTAGTAGCCGTGTCGGAGTATCCTCCTGACCAGGGTTTGCCCCCTGTTGTGGTCACCACATTCTCCTTTATGTACACTGACTAGAACCTTGATGGCGTCATCATGGGCCACATATCTGAGTAAGCGGACAGAGAAGCCTCTTCGATAGAGTATCCCCTTCCATAAGGGGATAACGGGTTGACTAGCGGGTGAGCGCTCACTTTTCCTTGCAGCTTTCCGGGAGGATCCCATGTCGCACGTTGTTTTTTATCAGCGTCGTTTAAGATTTCGGCTCGGATTCGGGGCCCATGGCCGTACTGGTTTGTGTTGGCTTGGTACTGGGGGTGTTGAGCACCTCGACGGGGGCGAACCCAAATAGCTGTGGATCCTCGGAACTTGCTAATATGGCCAGTGAGTCGGCCCTTTCATTTTGCTCTCGCGAAATGTGAGTGATAATGAAGTGGTCAAAGTGAGTGAGTAGTTCCTATACTTGATCTAGGTATAGAACAAGTCTTTCCCCCTTAGTTTGGAATTTTTCCTTCACCTAGAACACGATGAGTTGTGAATCGGAGAAACTTTGAATAATATTTATATTGAGTTCGATCGCGATCCTTAGTCCGGCTATCAACGCCTCATATTCTGCATCATTGCTGGTAGCGGGGAAATTTAGCTTTAACGCATAGTGTATCGAGCGCCCTCGGGGGTGATGACTATGATGTCGGCTCCCGAACACTTGTTGCTGGAGGACCCGTCCATAAACAACTTCCACCAATTGTCGGGGGCCTCAGCGTTCTTTGTTGAAGTTTTCTTGGGGGCCATGAACTCTACTATGAAGTTAGTGAGGGCTTGTCCGAGGATGGCTTGATGGGGGATGAATGTTATCTCGAACTGAATCAGTTCCATGCTCCACTTTAGCAGTCGACCGGATGCCTCGGGTCATTGTAGAACTGAACACAGCGGCTGGTCGGTGAAGACCTTTATAGGATGAGCCTGGAAATATGGCCGAAGCTTCCGGGAGGAGATCAGTAAGAAGAATGCCAGTTTTTCGATCTTCGGGTAGTTCTTTTCTGCCCCCGTCAATCGCTTGCTTATGTAGTAGATAGGTCATTGAATGCGATCTTCAAGCCATATTAATGCGGAGCTGATTGCCCACACAGAAACAGCCAAATAAGTGGTCGCTCTAAGTGGTCCAAGAGTTCCTTGAATGAGGATACGCACTCAGAGGTCAACTTGAAGTTGCGCTTCCCCTTTCGAAGCAAATCGAAGAAAGGGATGCACTTGTTGGTGGCCTTTGAGATGAATCGACTTAAAGCGGCGACTTTTTCGTTTAAACTTTGAACAACTTTGATGTTTTCAGGGACTTGGATGTCCCGAATGGCTTGGATTTTCTCGGGGTTAGCTTCAATGCCCCGGGCATTGACGTTGAAACCCATAAACTTTCCTGAAGCGACGCCAAAGGAACATTTCAGAGGGTTGAGTTTCATGTCGTATTGATAGAGGACATTGAACATTTTGGATAGGTCGTGGACGTGGTTGCTAGACACGTTTAATTTAACTAGCATGTCGTCCACGTACACCTCCATGGATTTCCCGATTTTATTTTTGAAGAGTCGATTAACCATCCGCTGATACGTGGCACCGGTGTTCTTAAGGCTGAAAGGCATGACGCGATAGCAATAAAGTCCGAGGCCGGTTATGAAAGAGGTATGGTCCTGATCGCGGAGATTCATCGGGATCTGGTTGTAACCAGAGTAGGCATCATTGAAAGATAGCAATTGGTATACAGCGGTTGAATCAACTAGTCGATCGATCTTTGGGAGCGGGAAGCTGTCCTTGGGACATGCTTTGTTTAAATTAGAAAAGTCGATACACGTTCACCATTTTCCATTGGCCTTTTTGACTAGGACTGGATTGGAGACCCATTCGGGGTAATCGGCTCCACGGATGAAGTTGTTGTTTAGCAGGCGATCTACCTCTTCCTCTAGTGCCTTCGATCTCTCGAGTCCCAGGAAGCGGCGCTTTTGTTTGACTGGGGGCATCATAGGATCTATGCATAGGGAGTGGCAGGCGATTGCCAGGTCTATGCCTTTCATGTCGGAATGAGTCCATGCGAATACGTCCAGATTAGCATTTAGGAAATCCACAAGATCATCTTTGATTGCTGGATGAAGGTGTGATTCTATTTTTAATACTCGCGACGGATTGTCGAGACTGACGGGTACATCTACTATGGGCTCGACAGGGGTAGGTCTCTCGTACTCGGGCTCTTCGTCTTTCCTAGGATCGAGGTCATCGAAAAGACAGGAGTGGCATTTAAGCCATGGCACAGATGTCGCTGATTGCTATGCGGGGACGTCTTGGCAAAAAAGGCTATGGGCACTGCCTTGCCCTTGTCCTTATTGCACGTGTTTTCCATTCTGTTGCATAACATTCTCTAGCATTGACTTGGTCGCCTCTAATCGTTCCTATCCCGTTTTCTGTTGGAAACTTCATCAGGAGGGACCATGGTGATAGGCAGACGCGAAATTCTGTGAGGAATGGATACCCAAAGAAGACGTTATATGGCGAGATGATGGTAGAAGGTGAGGACTCGGACTCGGCTCCGATCCCCCATAACGAGTTCGAGGGTAGGTCGATGACTCCTACCGGACAGCTGGATTCCCTATCAAAAACGTGGATCGTGGAATGGCATGGTTTGTGATCTCTTGCCTCTAATTTCATCTGGTCATAGGCGGCTTTGAAAATGATGTTAACCGAGCTTCCTGAATCGACCAATATTTTTCGAACAGTTGCAGCGCCAATTTGGGCTGTGATGACCAAATGATCGGTGGTCGGGATTTCAATTCCCGTGGACTCCCTTCCATTGAAGATAATGTCGTCCCGCATGGTTTTCCGGAGCTTGGCCGGGATAGACTCATCGGGAGCAGAGCAAGACTCGTAGGTTGCATGCTTAATGGAGCCCACATATTCCTCCATCTTTCGGAAGCTGTCATGCGCGGGGCCAGGCCTACCGCATATAGTGTTGATCATGATTCCTCATCTCGAGTTAGACGGTCCTGAGGCTGTCTTGGCGGCTGTCTGAGGAGTTAGCGCTGGAGGTTTTGGATTGGTTTCAGGGGGAAAAGGCTCTTGGATGTATTGTTCAAGTCGCTTTTCTCGGATAATCTTTTCAATTGCATCCCTTAGCTGGTGACACTCATTCGTATTGTGCCCATACATATCATGATATCGGTAGTATCGCCCCGAGTTCTTCTCGGCGTTGATTGATTCCCTGATGCGGGGCTTCTTGTACGGCAAGGTGTTACATGTCTCTAGGTAGATAGTTTCTGGATCTTCATTTAGCGGAGTGTATGTATCGTAGGCTTGGTAAGGGCCGGGCTTCCTCGGCTCTGTCCGGACCTGATTGTTACTTCGACTACCTTGCCCCCCAATGTTTGGTCATTGTCTGGGTGGTCCTGCCCCTATGTTCGGATTGGAGGGTCCTCCCGTTCTCGCCCCTAGGATGGTTATTGGCGATGTCCACTTGATTAATATTGGGGCGACTGGTCCTAGATATGCGGTTCCATCTTGCTTCTTCTTGGCATAAGAACTGCCCCGCTTTCTCATAGAAAGCATCGAGGCTCTTTGGTTGTTTTCGGTCGATCCATGCCCCAAATTCAGAAGTTGGAAGGATGCCTTTAGCTAGCTGGAAGAGTACAGTGCGTGGATCTGGATCCTCGACCTCAGCGAGGGCGATGTTGAACCTGGAAAGGTAGCTTTTGAGTGACTCCGAGGGCCCTTGGTATAGGTTAGAAAAGGTGAGGGCATTCTTCGGAGTCGGGATATGCATCCTGAACTGCATAACTAACTGTGTCGCTAATTGGCCAAAGTTGTTGATGGAGTTAAGCGGAAGGCGAGAGAACCATAATAAAGCGGTCCCCGATAGGAAGACTGGAAAGAATTTGCACTTGACAGGATCGTCGCCTCTACTCGAGTCCATTTGCCGCTCATAACGGCTTAGGAAAGCACAAGGGTCAGCGGTGCCATCATAGAGCTTCATCTGCGGCATGATGAAGCGTCACGGCCATTCAGCTTCATTGATTCTTCGAGTGAAAGGGTTGCGCCTAATGTGTGCTTCCCATGAATCATGCACATTACCTCGCATCTCCCTCATGATCCTTCGGACCATGTTGGGAAGATAGGTCAGATGGGGGTCCGCCACCGGGACCCATGGGTTTTGGTGAGGTTCCGAAGTTCTGGCGCAAGGGCGTCTTCTAGGGTGGATGTCTGGATCGTCTTCTTCCATGTCCTCGACATCTATAACGGGATCCTGTTGTGCATAATGATGTGGAGCAGGGTCACGCGGATCCGGTTCTAGAAAGGCACGGGCCATCAAAATAATAGGTTCATTGTCTCGACAGGCGGCGATTGAGCCTTGTCGAGGAGGAGGTTGGTTAGTAGGAGCGGGTCCTTCATTGATGGCTAAGTAAGAATGGTCCCGATATTGGGCGCCCCCGCAAAAGGAAACCGAGGTTCGGTCGCCATTGTCGTTGGCATACCCATTGCCATGGCCATTGTCGAGGGAGTTTGTTCGGAGGGTGACGTTGTTGATGAGACTAAACCTCCTTTGGTGTGGGCCCCTAGACTCAGAAGAGGAAGTTTCCGATGTTGATGGCCGAGGTCGAGCATTGTTTCGAGCTAGTTGTAGCTGAGCGACGACGCGCTGACTTTCCTGGAGTTGCCGCATAAGGTCAATGTTATTCCTTAGTGCTTGATTAAGCTCGACAGTTGTATTTTCATACTTTTCACTAAGCGCGCGGACTTGCGCTTGGGTTGCAGGCGCTTCGGGGTCCGCAATTGGAGGTTCACTTTCATTAGTGGCCGATATGTCTGTTGGTCGAGATTGTTGAGATGTACCAGCCTCGGCTGCGGCTGAAGAGTCGATCATTGGGTTATTTGACTTTTTGACCATCATAAGCAGACTCGACGGCAGGTTAAGCAAGGAACCTTAGGCTCGGCGAAGTCGAGATGTTAATGTGCGAGAAAGACGCAATATCCGAGTTCTCTCAGTGAAAGCACCAAATGTTGACGGCAAAAAATGTCGTAAACACCAAAGATTCCCAATTACTAGGAATTATAAATATGGTCGCATAGACAAGAACATAAAATAGAACATAAGTAGTAAATAACACAAGGAATTTATAGTGGTTCGGCCTCAATGAGGGCCTACGTCCACTTTGAAGAGTCGTTGGAATTTTATTGATCACTTGGAAGATTACAAGGTTGAGACTATATCATGATATCTCATTACATTCACTTTTCATGATATATGATGTCATAATCATCATATATTGAATAAATAAGGAAAAAGACAATTTTGTCTTTCTTCTTCCTCAAAGAGGAGATGCCATTGATGAAGCTCTATGGAGGTTTCCAAGCTCCAGAATCCCCCCTTTGAAGTGTGAGGGCATGGGGTATTTATAGGAAGTGGCTAGGAAGGGATTAGGTAGGAGTAGGTAGAAATGGGGACCATCTACAGGAAATTCGCGCCTCCAGCTGTCGGCCACTAGAAATTCGTACCTGGACAGAGGTGCGAAATTTCGCACCTGCTAGGTACTAAATTTCGCGCCTCGCGCCTGCTAGGTGTGAAATTTCACACCTGCCTTGTGTGAAATTTCGCACCTACAGGCGCGAAATTTCGCATCTGTAAGGTGTGAAATTTCGCACTTAATAGGTGCGGAATTTCGCACCTACTCGGTACGAAATTTCGCACCTGGCTTGGTGCGAAGTATATTTGGTGAGGGATGTGGTCGAGGCTCGTTGGTGCAATCTTTCTTCGATTTTCCTCCTACACTTCCTGTGCTTCGCCCTTGGCCCTGTCTTCATGCGATGAGTTGAGTCGATTGTGTCTTGAGTACTTTTGGTAACCAGACCAAAAGGACGGTTAACAATGGGCACCAAGAGTTTAGGTAGAAACAATAAACTCCGAGTCAGTTATGGGACTGGTGTGAGAACTCAAAACAATTGTTAAACTTTACTTTAAAATAAGGTAAATTACGGTACCACGCCGTATGTCACGGAATGGGTTCTCCTCCATGAATACCAGTGCATAAATAACAACCAGTCATATGGATCTACAATGCATCATAAACCATGCAATTCCTCAATATACCCATTTAGGCTTAATTCCAAATTTAGATTTTTTCCAAATTCAATTCATTTTACAAAAATTATTCTTTTGGACTTTATTTCCCGAATTCTTATTTCAAATCATTTGAAATACATATCTAGCTTTATATCAAAGTAGAAATCACTTCGGGATCTCAAACCAAAATCTTTGGAAATATGAATTCCAAAACATCACAATGCATACAAACAAGTATGCAACCAAATATCGGGCTCCCCTTAGACAAGGAAAAGGGTACGTACCTTACCAACTCAATATATATATATATGTGTGTGTGTGTGTGTGTGTGTGCGCGCGCGCACCTCCCTCTATGGAGCAAGCTACACTGACGATGCACAATCCCACGCCCTCGGGGACTACACCACCATCTCACCCATACTTTTAGTCATCAGGGTTACTCGAATCTTTAGCGACATAGTAAACCATTTCATATCCCGAAGTAGGGAAAATCATTTCACAACATAATAATCACAAGTACTTTCCAAAATATGGTACTTTACATTAGCAATTCACACATATGATCAGTCACTATTAATCACATAACCTTTGAGCTCGTACGTCTTAAAGAAGTTTGTTAAGCAAGAGAATAAATTCTCTGCCACCAAACAGATATATCATCAATTGCAACTAATCAGTTATGTGATGAACTACAATGTCAAACACATAATACATGCGACAACATCGGGTTTAGGCCTCGAAATCCTTTCTGTTTTATAAAACATTTTTATAAAACATTCCCTGTCCAAAATCGGGAATACATTTCTTTTCACTTAAGAAAATCTCGTTTTAAAATCATTCATTAAATTTGAAATGAACTCAACAAATCCGCTACACATCTTATAGTCAAATAATGAAGTATTTCATAAGATATTAGCATACAAATATTTCTACCCAACCCAATGCTAAATGTAAAAGCATATTTTGCTCATAAACTGGTCGAGCACAATCCGGACAATCAGTCAATCAATATCAACATCCATGTATATTTGGTTTATACCACATCTCATGTTTTGGTAAATTTAATCACTATTCATTCATTTAAATCTAGTTAAAGATTTAACTATCGCATGAAGTAAAACTGGTGATACTCATTTTCGAACACTTCTCAAATTTGGCAAATTTAACTACCACTCACTCATTCCAATCTAATTAAAGATTTACTAAAACTCTTCTTAGTTTTAATCTTTGAAATTCGTTACTTAATGATTGTTTAACTTTTAGGAAAATTAATCGTGTCTTTAACTAGGTTAAAGAACCAATGTCATTAAAAACACAGTTGAAACGACCCAAACTTCCCAGTAATGGAAAGGGTGGATTGCTTTAAGAACAACACACATCAGAAAACAAACTGAAGAATATTTTATTGCTGATTACACAATTACATCAGAGTTAAAGATATAATATAGTATGAGTATTTATTACACAATAGAAATACAATAATATCATAGTTTTAAATTACATTTAGATAGCAGCGGAAAATATTACAAATATACAACTGGAAGGAATACACGGATACATGGCTTTCCGAATACCGCTTCAGCTGTAAACCAGGATCCTGTAAATATATCTGCAAAAAGCTACTCGACTGCCCATGTGGAAAATAAGGGCACCCGAGTTTTCCATTGAAACAAACTACAGGTCAGTCATGGGACTAGTATGAGAAATCATAACTTAACTATCTAATAATAAGGCTAATCACAGGACCACGCCGCTAATGCGGAACGGGTTTACTCCATTGGATTGCCAGTGCATAAAATAAAGTAAAATGTTAAACAACGCAATGCTTTTTAGAAAAAATGAAACCATTATAAGACCCAAGTCCCATCACACAATGCAACGCAAACCGGAGGATAGGGTTTTACCTTATAATGGTCAAAAGATGCTTGATAGGATAAAACAGATTTAATACTAGTGTGTATATGTTCTAATAAAAGCGTTTCAATCATAATGTATAAATCATAGACGGCATGGGTACCATATATCATGTCGCCATACTAGTTCTACAATCAAAACCACAAGGTCGTATTGGAAATTGGATTTCCATCATGAGTCGAGGCTGGAGGCAAGCTCCTCTCCGATTCGAGACACTCTAGCAAATGCCTCAGGATCCCCCGCAATGAACCCTTGGATGCGGTAGGGCCGGTCCCCGCCTATCGGCAGTGGATTAATTATGCCTGAACACACGCTTCCCGGTTCCTTTGAACCTATAGTATGACCACTAACGGCCTATAAAAATCTGAGGCGCCTCAAAATCCATCATTCACATAAGTAAAAGGCTAGCCAGTTTAAGCACTGACACTACCACTAGCTAGAAAGAAACGTGTGCACTCCCTACGGTCCATATCTCGTTTCTGACTCATACCGGGGTGTGAGGCTCGCGAAGTCATGATATACACAAAGCTATGCCGTAATAGGCTATGCTTTAATCATCCCACAAGGCCCTGCTTTTCAACAAAAACCTTGATCAATTGCATCTTGGCGTGCCACATTGACAATTCACGCCATGCGATCAATCACTATTAATATATACCAGGGTGTTAAGTAGAAAATAAATTCTCCACCACCAAACAGACATGCATTAATAGAAATCGATTTAATTCACATGGAACGAAATCCAATGTCAGACACGCATCCATTTACTAGCTTATGCTCTGGATCTGAGCGAAAACCAAATCCAAACAATCAACAATAGTCCGGACGGCCACCACTGAAGCCCCCTTCAAGGTAGCTACTCCCATCAAGGGTTTCTGTAGCAACACATCCATCCATGTGAAGATCGACGGTCTTCAAACACCGTCTTCATCTTCGACTCTTCATCGTCGTAGTGATTATTCGGGATGGGTTAAACCCGGTCTTCCCGAATAACTCACGTATTTTTATAATTAAAAATCAAGTACATATAAAAACACATCAAACGCCACATTCCAATTCCGAATATTCTTCTAATAGATATCCGCATTCTTATATCAAAGATAAATTCTTTACTTTATACTTGAATCTTTCTTTAAAGATTTATTAAAACACAATTTGGTTTTAAATATCACACCAATCACTATTCAATGATTATTTGAATTTAAGATATTAACCTTATCTTTAACTGGGTTAAAGAACTAATGTCATTTAAAACATAGTTCACGATAAACCCAAAATCATCTTCCATTAAATCTGGAATCTTCACATAAATCAAATCAATATATAATCGCTATAAATTTATGTATCTGGCCAATAATATAAATGGAATAACGGCAAAGCCTCTTAAATTCCATATGTAGTATCGGTCTTCTTTTGCAGAAGCTTATCTCGGTTATTATTAATTCAAATTCCATTCGATTCCAATTTGATATATTAAATTGGAAAACTTTACTTTTGGGAAAATTCCCATTTAAATCTTAATAAAAGATTTATATATATTCCAAAATCATATTTTCACCGTCAGTCGGGTTAAAGAACACATGTCACTTAAAAACATGGTTCACAATAAACCCAACTCACGTTTCGTCTTATTTTAATCACTAAGTATAATTGAAAACTTTTAATAATCTTAAATTAAAAATTATTCCTTTCATATGGGGTTTAAGAACAGTGTTATTTAAGACACTATTCACGACAAACCCAAATTCCAATTTATTTAATTAAATTTCAGTTAAATATTAACAAATTGGAAAACTTCATTAAATCTAAATTTAATGATTTATTCTAGTTAATAACTAGTTCATTTCAATAAAAAAATATTTTCCTAAAATATATTCTTTTTCTAAAATATTCTTTTACAAAAATATAACTTCTAAAATATTCTTTTTCTAGAATATTCTTTTATTGGAATGTGACTCAACCAACAACCATATATTGTATGTGATCAACAATCATGATAAATAATTATCAAACATCCAAATGACGACCAAAGTGGAATCTATAACTGTGTGAGCATTAAAGTAAATAACTAATGCTCATCACAGACTGTCAATCCATCGATTGACCGATAAATATTGGGATTTGTGTGTATCCAGTACCCTCCCAATACCCGTGTGGGGTTTCATCCATCAACCAAATAATAAATTGTTTGTGCACTTGGGCGATGTGTGAAAATTATCGTTTCGGATAACTTGTAAATGGAAGTGTAATATTCAAACATTAAAATACTAAACATTATATTTAACACACCACACGTTTCAACATCACCAACATATATTTCAATTCTTTTCTTGTGAACAAATGACAATAAAAATCTAAAATTTTAATTCTAATGACAAATAATAAAAAAATGCCATCTTATTCTAATGACACAATTTAAAATAAAGTGTCATTTTAAACTAATGTCACATTTATAATTAACATAATGACATCTTATAATAAACATATATGTCATTGTTGTTTGCATACAAATTCTAATGTATGCATTTACCTTAGAATGATATACTCCTTTTTAATATAATCCTAATGTATACATTTCCATTAAAAAGGTATTTTCATTATGCATACAAATCTTAATGTATGCATTTACATTAAAATGATATTTCCTCCTTTATATAAATACTGATGTATACATTTACATTAAAATGACATTTTTGTTTAATCCCTTTAAACTAACCAAAATGTAAACTTTTGTCTAATCCTTTTTAAATAAACAAAAATGTAAATTTTTGTCTGATAAACAAAATGTATATTTTTAACTAATTCTTCTAAATGATCAAAAACATGTATTTTAACTCATTCTTTTAATTTGCAAAATGAACGTTTCCAATTCATTCTTTTAAAATGACCAAAATTGATAAATTTGTCTAATTCTTTCTAATGCAAACAAAATGACAAATTTTCCTAATTCTTTTAAATGTAAACAAGATGTGATGATTTTGTTTAATCTTTTTAATGTAAACAAAATGGCTCTTTTATCATATTTAACATTTCTAAACAAAAATGTTTCTACTATTCACTAATCAAGCTTTGACCAAAATGTTAATTCTATTCACTAATCAATTTTTGACAAAAATGTTAATTCTATATGAACATCATTAACAAAAGTGATGTTTTAATTCTAAAGTATCATTTCTAGATAAATGTGTATATTTAATCATGTGTGACATTTCTAACAAAATGTACCTTTTATTTGTGTATAACATTTCTAAAAAAATGTATATTTTATTTGTGTAACAAGTTCTAAGTTTCAATTGACAAATAAAAAGTGAATTTTATTTGTATAACAAGTTCTAAGTTTCAATTGACAAATAAAAAGTGAACTTTATTTGTATAACAAGTTCTAAGTTTCAATTGACAAATAAAAAGTGAACTTTATTTTCAATAACTTCAGTGTTCATATATGACAAATAAAAAAAATGGTTTTTATCTTCATAACCTTGTTTGCATTTCTAATGACAAAATAAAAGAGGAATTATTTGTCATACCAAGTTTTACATTTATAAAGACATGTTTTATTTAACCTAACATATGCTAGTAAAGTGATATTTTATTCCAATGTAACATTCTACAACAAAATGTTCTTTTTAATTCCAACATAAATGTCTCTTTTTAATTCTAACATAAATGTTGTTTTTATTCTTACTTAAATGTCCTTTTTAAATTCTAACATAAATGTTGTTTTTTAACAAAAATGTAATTTTTATTTCACTAATTAAGTTTTAACAAAAGTGGTATTTCTATCCTAACGTACATTTTACATTAAGAATGATATTTTATTCTTAGTATAACTGATCAGAATGATAATCTTGTTTAACAAAAATGAATATTTCATTCTAATATACATGTTTTAACAAAAAGGACTATTTCTTTTTCAATATGCATGTTTTAACAAAGGAGTATTTCATATGTTAACAAATTCCTATGTTTCTATTTGCATTTTAAAATGAAAATAAAAATGCAGTCCTTTTCCTATGTTTTAAAATGTTATTTTTCTAACTTTACACTTTTGTCTTTTCTAATTCTAAGTTTCTCATATTACATTAAAATGTTGTTTTAATGGAAAACATATTTCCTAATGAAACATGAATCTTTTTATTTGAACAATTCGATACCACAAACGTGTGCTTTTTAGTTGAAACAAATCGACTCTAAAAATATGTTCCTTTATATGCTAACGTAAAAATGAGATATTTATGATAACATGATTCTAATCATAAATTTGTTAATTTCTAATATAACATAAAAAATGTAACTTTCGGGTTTCATTCTTTAAATTGACAAGAATGAATGTTTTTTTTTTAATTCATTCTATAAAATTGACAGAATGAGAATGTCCAGTATATTCTATTTCTACAAAGTATGTAAAACTTGTTTTCAATAATATGTTTTAACAAAATTGATACTTTTATTTTAGTTTACATGTTTTGACAAAAATTGTTAATTTATTTCAATTAACAAGTTTTGACAAAAAGTGCTACCTTTATTTCAACTAACAAGTTTTACAAAATGACTTATTTTTTTTCTTTCACAAATCATGTTTTGACAAATCTCTACCTTATCATGTTTTTTTCTTCTACTTTATATAAAATAAAATTGTGATTTTATTTTATACAAAAATTCTAGGCACATACGAAAATAACTTATTCTATATACACGATAATATATAATTTTATCGTATACACAAACTCTAACACACATGAACACACAATCACAATCACAGCACAATCAACATTTAAATAAATACATATGTACAACATGAATTTCATACTAAATGAATACAATAAAAATAGATAATTAATTTTAATTTTAAAAATAGAAATCTCACATCGGTTAAATTCTGATTAAATTAGATTCGAAATTTAGCCAAAATTTGATCTGCTCAGAATCAGCTCTACGCAGCTCAGACACGTAGATCCTGGACTCACGATCGTAACGGACCTGAAATCAATCGATTTCGAGATCGTAATGTATTAGATACGATTTAATTTGCACAAATAACATTTTTGAATAAATGATTAAAAGAATCAAAAGGGAATATACCCCTTTCTTCTACTATCAGGAATCGGCCGTGACTTTTATGTTAATGTTCGATTCTAGGGCTTAAGTTGTCGATCAATACACCGAGCTTCAGATCAATCAGCACCACCACGTCGAGGAGGAACAAGTGGCGCACCAGGGGGTACCCGCGGCTTCAGGTGCGATGGGGGTAGGAGGGACCGGCGGCGTTCGAAACGCTGGGCTTTTGGGGTGCTGGAACTTCACAGTTTCTTCTTGGTTCGACGATCACCCCGTATGAAAACGTAGAGCTCGAAATCCTCTTTAATTTGTGTATTAGAATCATAAGTTCATTCGATTTGTATTAGGAGAATTTAGGGAATTTTTGGTGGAGCTTTACAGCCGTTCTTCCATGGTCTGGCGGCGGCTATGACAATAGGGATTAGGGTTTGTGAAATTAGCTCATGTATATTTATAATATTTTAATAATTAATGTTCTATTTTTACAAATAAATCCGTTACCTCTCAACAACTCCATTTCTAGTCCAACAGAAGTTGTCCCTAAGCAAATACCCACATCCCAGACCCAATGGAATAGGTCTCGTCAGCCCGTTTGATCATCTCCAGCTTGTTTTATTTAATTCAAAATAAACACATTTATTATTAAATTTTGATCGTGCATTTAAATTTACCGGGGCCACATACAGACTCTAAAAATTACAAAAAAATTATTTCTAGCTTTGTTTTGACGATACGGTCCTAACAAGACTAATTTCATCTAATTCTGAGACCGTTTGAAAAATGGCCTTTTTCGAGTCGATTAAATTTGACCGAAACTATCAAAACACGTTTTCCTTTGCCACGCTCACATATTAATTCGAAAAATTATGAAAATTGAAACTTAGCAATAACTTGACATTTCGGTTCCAACAAAAGTGGTTTCGTCGAAAACCGAGGTCGTTTGAAAAATGACAATTTTTAAATTCTACAGCGACTTTTCTAAATTTTAAGCTGGGCATAACTTTTGATTTTTAAAGTGAAATTTCAGTTTTTCAGATTCGTTAGAAAGATGTGATTAAACAGATTTAAATATTTCTTGTTTCGCTCAATTCCGATTTAAAACGAATCGTGTACATTCAGTCAAAGTTCAAATTCAAAATTTCAAACTGCAGCGCTGTTTTAAACTCCTTTTATAATTGAATTAAATTTATTCGTTTTAAACTAAATTTTTAGTCGTTCTTATTTAAAATAAATTATTTTAAACATTAAAATCCCCTTAAAATTTCTAAAATAAAAATTTTAAATTGGCCCCAAAATTCCGGGTCGTTACAATCGCCCCCACTTAAAATCTTTTCGTCCTCGAAAAGAACAAAGCTAAAAATTGTTTAATTAACCAACTCATCTTTAAATTGTTATTTATTTGTTTTCAATTAGTTAAATTAATAATCAAACATCACAACCAGCAATCGAATAGTTGATTAACTTTTAAATAGATATAACTTTTATATATAGTCAAAAATCATATTTTTAGTGCAAATCACAGCAATGTGTCCTAACTAAGTTTTGGTTTTCATACCAGTCAATGGAAATATATGGAAATCCCACTTTCGAGACTCGAACATAAACTCTGATGACGCTAGCAATCATCAGAATCATCTCCGACCGACTAGAGTGTGATTCTATATCTATCCAGTATATTAAAACTTCGAATATCCGTTAATTACTCGTATGTTCGAAATCTTTATATACTCGATTGTCCACATTAAAATATAGTAATATACTCAAATACGTATTTCAAGATAAAATTTCAAAACTGAATTTGTTTTTATTTATTTTAAAGAAAATAATACTCTTCATACTCGTTCTAGGATACTACTGATCCCATTTCTAACGAGTTATTCTTATTGGATATTACTAATCCAATCTCTGATGAATTCTTTCGTTCAGTTCTAATGTGTCCTGTTCTCGATCTCTGTAAACCAAAGCTCCGATACCAACTGAAACGACCCAAACTTCCCAGTAAAGGAAAGGCTGGATTGCTTTGAGAACAACACACATCAGAATACAAACTGAAGAACATTTTATTGTTGATTACACAATTACATCAGAGTACAAGACATAATAGAGTATGAATATTTATTACACAATAGAAATACAATAATATCAGAGTTTTAAATTACATTTAGATAGCAGCGGAAAATATTACAAATATACAACTGGAAGGAATACACGGATACATGGCTTTCCGAATACCGCTTCAGCTGTAAACCAGGATCCTGTAAATATATCTGCAAAAAGCTACTCGACTGCCCGTGTGGAAAATAAGGGCACCCGAGTTTGCCAGTGAAACAAACTATAGGTCAGTCATGGGTCTGGTATGAGAAATCTTATCTTAACTATCTAATAATAAGGCTAATCACAGGACCACGCCGCTAATGCGGAACGGGTTTACTCCATTGGATTGCCAGTGCATAAAATAAAGTAAAATGTTAAACAATGCAATGCTTTTTAGAAAAAATGAAACCATTATAAGACCCAAGTCCCATCACACAATGCAACGCAAACCGGAGGATAGGGTTTTACCTTATAATGGTCAAAAGACGCTTGATACGATAAAACGGATTTAATACTAGTGTGTATATGTTCTAATAAAAACGTTTCAATCATAATGTATAAATCATAGACGGCATTGGTACCATATATCATGTCGTCATACTAGTTCTACAATCAAAACCGCAAGGTCGTATTGGAAATTGGATTTCCATCATGAGTCGAGGCTGGGGGCAAGCTCCTCTCCGATTCGAGACACTCTAGCAAATGCCTCAGGATCCCCCGCAGTGAACCCTTGGATGCGGTAGGGCCGGTCCCCGCCTATCGGCAGTGGATTAGTTATGCCTGAACACATGCTTCCCAGTTCATTTGAACCTATAGTATGACCACTAACGGCCTATAAAAATCCGAGGCGCCTCAAAATCCATCATCCACATAAGTAATATGCCTGCCAGTTTAAGCACTGACACTACCACTAGCTAGAAAGAAACATGTGCACTCCCTACGGTCCATATCCCGTTTTTGACTCATACCGGGGTGTGAGGCTCGCGAAGTCACGATATACACAAAGCTATGCCGTAATAGGCTATGCTTTGATCATCCCACAAGGCCCTGCTTTTCAAAAAAAAACCTTGATCAATTGCATCTTGGCGTGCCACATTGACAATTCACGCCATGCGATCAATCACTATTAATATATACCAGGGTGTTAAGTAGAAAATAAATTCTCCACCACCAAACAGACATACATTAATAGAAATCGATTTAATTCACATGGAACGAAATCCAATGTCAGACACGCATCCATTTACTAGCTTATGCTCTGGGTCTGAGCGAAAACCAAATCCGAACAATCAACAATAGTCCGGACGGCCACCACTGTAGCTCACTCAAGGTAGCTACTCCCATCAAGGGTTTCTGTAGCAACACATCCATCCATGTGAAGATCGTAGGTCTTCAAACACCGTCTTCATCTTCGACTCTTCATCGTCGTAGTAATTATTCGGGATGGGTTAAACCCGGTCTTCCCAAATAACTCACGTATTTTTATAATTAAAAATCAAGTACTTATAAAAACACATCCAACGCAACATTCCAATTCCGAATATTCTTCTAATAGATATCCGCATTATTATATCAAAGATAAATTCTTTACTTTATACTTGAATCTTTCTTTAAAGATTTATTAAAACACAATTTGGTTTTAAATATCACACCAATCACTATTCAATGATTATTTGAATTTAAGAAATTAACCTTATCTTTAACTGGGTTAAAGAACTAATGTCATTTAAAACATAGTTCACGATAAACCCAAAACCATCTTCCATTAAATCTGGAATCTTCACAGAAATCAAATCAATATATAATCGCTATAAATTTATGTATCTGGCCAATAATATAAATGGAATAACGACAAAGCCTCTTAAATTCCATATGTAGTATCGGTCTTCTTTTGCAGAAGCTTATCTCGGTTATCATTAATTCAAATTCCATTCGATTCCAATTTGATATATTAAATTGGAAAACTTTACTTTTGGGAAAATTCCCATTTAAATCTTAATAAAAGATTTATATATATTCCAAAATCATATTTTCACCGTCAGTCGGGTTAAAGAACACATGTCACTTAAAAACATGGTTCACAATAAACCCAACTCACGTTTCGTCTTATTTTAATCACTAAGTATAATTGAAAACTTTTAATAATCTTAAATTAAAAATTATTCCTTTCGTATGGGGCTTAAGAACAGTGTTATTTAAGACACTATTCACGACAAACCCAAATTCCAATTTATTTAATTAAATTTCAGTTAAATATTAACAAATTGGAAAACTTCATTAAATCTAAATTTAATGATTTATTCTAGTTAATAACTAGTTCATTTCAATAAAAATATATTTTCCTAAAATATATTCTTTTTCTAAAATATTCTTTTACAAAAATATAACTTCTAAAATATTCTTTTTCTAGAATATTCTTTTATTGGAATGTGACTCAACCAACAACCATATATTGTATGTGATCAACAATCATGATAAATAATTATCAAACATCCAAATAACGACCAAAGTGGAATCTTTAACTGTGTGAGCATTAAAGTAAATAACTAATGCTCATCACAGACTGTCAATCCATCGATTGACAGATAAATATTAGGATTAGTGTCTATCCAGTACCCTCCCAATACCCGTGTGGGGTTTCATCCATCAACCAAATAATAAATTATTTGTGCACTTGGGCGATGTGTGAAAAATATTGTTTCGGGTAACTTGTAAATGGAAGTGTAATATTCAAACTTGAAAATACTAAACATTATATTTAACACACCACACGTTTCAACATCACCGACATATATTTCAATTCTTTTCTTGTGAACAAATGACAATAAAAATCTAAAATTTTAATTCTAATGAAAAATGATAATAAAATGCCATCTTATTCTAATGACACAATTTAAAACAAAGTGTCATTTTAAACTAATGTCACGTTTATAATTAACATAATGACATTTTATAATAAACATATATGTCAATGTTGTTTGCATACAAATTCTAATGTATGCATTTACCTTAGAATGATATACTCCTTTTTAATATAATCCTAATGTATACATTTCCATTAAAAAGGTATTTTCATTATGCATACAAATCTTAATGAATGCATTTACATTAAAATGATATTTCCTCTTTTATATAAATACGGATGTATACATTTACATTAAAATGACATTTTTGTTTAATCCCTTTAAACTAACCAAAATGTAAACTTTTGTCTAATCCTTTTTAAATAAGCAAAAATGTAAATTTTTGTCTGATAAACAAAATGTATATTTTTAACTAATTCTTCTAAATGATCAAAAACATGTATTTTAACTCGTTTTTTTTTAATTTGCAAAATGAACGTTTCCAATTCATTCTTTTAAAATGACCAAAATTGATAAATTTGTCAAATTCTTTTTAATGCAAACAAAATGACAAATTTTCCTAATTCTTTTTAGTGTAAACAAGATGTGATGATTTTGTTTAATCTTTTTAATGTAAACAAAATGGCTCTTTTATCATATTTAACATTTCTAAACAAAAATGTTTCTACTATTCACTAATCAAGCTTTGACCAAAATGTTAATTCTATTCACTAATCAATTTTTGACAAAAATGTTAATTCTATTTGAACATCATTAACAAAAGTGATGTTTTAATTCTAAATTATCATTTCTAGAAAAATGTGTATATTTAATCATATGTGACATTTCTAACAAAATATACCTTTTATTTGTGTATAACATTTCTAACAAAATGTATATTTTATTTGTGTAACAAGTTCAAAGTTTCAATTAACAAATAAAAAGTGAACTTTATTTGTATAACAAGTTCTAAGTTTCAATTGACACATAAAAAGTGAACTTTATTTGTATAACAAGTTCTAAGTTTCAATTGACAAATAAAAAGTGAACTTTATTTTCAATAACTTCAATGTTCATATATGGCAAATAAAAAAAAGATGGTTTTTATCTTCATAACCTTGTTTACATTTCTAATGACAAAATAAAAGAGGAATTATTTGTCATACCAAGTTTTACATTTATAAAGACATGTTTTATTTAACCTAACATATGCTAGTAAAGTGATATTTTATTCCAATGTAACATTCTACAAAAAAATGTTCTTTTTAATTCCAACATAAATGTCTCTTTTTAGTTCTAACATAAATGTTGTTTTGATTCTGACTTAAATGTCCTTTTTAAATTCTAACATAATTGATGTGTTTTAAAAAAAATGTAATTTTTATTTCACTAATTAAGTTTTAACAAAAGTGGTATTTCTATCCTAATGTACATTTTACATTAAGAATGATATTTTATTCTTTGTATAACTGATCATAATGATAATCTTGTTTAACAAAAATGAATATTTCATTCTAATATACATGTTTTACAAAAAGGACTATTTCTTTTTCAATATGCATGTTTTAACAAAAAGGAGTATTTCATATGTTAACAAATTCCTATGTTTCTATTTGCATTTTAAAATGCAGTCCTTTTCCTATGTTTTAAAAATGTTATTTTTCTAACTTTGCACTTTTGTCTTTTCTAATTCTAAGTTTCTCATATTACATTAAAATGTTGTTTTAATGGAAAACATATTTCCTAATGAAACATGAATCTTTTTATTTGAACAATTCGATACCACAAACGTGTGCTTTTTAGTTGAAACAAATCGACTCTAAAAATATGTTCCTTTATATGCTAACGTAAAAATGAGATATTTATGATAACATGATTCTAATCATAAATTTGTTAATTTCTAATATAACATAAAAAATGTAACTTTCGGGTTTCATTCTTTAAATTGACAAGAATGATTGTTTTTTTTTAATTCATTCTATAAAATTGACAGAATGAGCATGTCCAATATATTCTATTTCTACGAAGTACGTAAAACTTGTTTTCAATAACATGTTTTAACAAAATTGATACTTTTATTTTAGTTTACATGTTTTGACAAAAATTGTTAATTTATTTCAATTAACAAGTTTTGACAAAAAGTGCTACCTTTATTTCAACTAACAAGTTTTACAAAATGACTTTTTTTTTTCTTTCACAAATCATGTTTTGACAAATCTCTACCTTATCATGTTATTTTTCTTCTACTTTATATAGAATAAAATTGTGATTTTATTTTATACACAAATTCTAGGCACATACGAAAATAACTTATTCTATATACACGATAATATATAATTTTATCGTATACACAAACTCTAACACACATGAACACACAATCACAATCACAGCACAATCAACATTTAAATAAATACATATGTACAACATGAATTTCATACTAAATGAATACAATAAAAATAGATAATTAATTTTAATTTTAAAAATAGAAATCTCACATCGGTTAAATTCTGATTAAATCAGATTCGAAATTTAGCCAAAATTTGATCTGCTCAGAATCAGCTCTACGCAGCTCAGACACGTAGATCCTGGACTCACGATCGTAACGGGCCTGAAATCAATCGATTTTGAGATCGTAATGTATTAGATACGATTTAATTTGCACAAATAACATTTTTGAATAAATGATTAAAAGAATCAAAAGGGAATATACCCCTTTCTTCTACTATCAGGAATCGGCCGTGACTTATATGTTAATGTTTGATTCTAGGGCTTAAGTTGTCGATCAATACACCGAGCTTCAGATCAATCAACACCACCACGTCGAGGAGGAACAGGTGGCGCACCAGGGGGTACCCGCGGCTTCAGGCGCGATGGGGGTAGGAGGGACCGGCGGCGTTCGAAACGCTGGGCTTTTGGGGTGCTGGAACTTCACAGTTTCTTCTTGGTTCGACGATCACCCCATATGAAAACGTAGAGCTCGAAATCCTCTTTAATTTGTGTATTAGAATCATAAGTTCATTCGATTTGTATTAGGAGAATTTAGGGAATTTTTGGTGGAGCTTTACAGTCGTTCTTCCATGGTCTGGCGGCGGCTATGACAATAGGGATTAGGGATTGTGAAATTAGCTCATGTATATTTATAATATTTTAATAATTAGTGTTTTATTTTTACAAATAAATCTGTTACCTCTCAACAACTCCATTCTAGTCCAACAAAAGTTGTCCCCAAGCAAATACCATGTCCCGGACCCAATGGAATAGGTCTCGTCAGCCCGTTTGATCATCTCCAGCTTGTTTTATTTAATTCAAAATAAACACATTTATTATTAAATTTTGATCGTGCATTTAAATTTACCGGGGCCACATACGGACTCTAAAAATTACAGAAAAATTATTTCTAGCTTTGTTTTGACGATACGGTCCTAACAAGACTAATTTCTTCGAATTCTGAGACCGTTTGAAAAATGGCCTTTCTCGAGTCGATTAAATTTGACCGAAACTGACAAAACACGTTTTCCTTTGCCACGCTCACATATTAGTTCAAAAAATTATGAAAATTGAAATTTAGCAATAATTTGGAATTCCGGTTCCAACAAAAGAGGTTTCGTCGAAAACCGAGGTCGTTTGAAAAATGACAATTTTTAAGGCTAATATATTATATTAAAATATATATAAATTCTACAGCGACTTTTCTAAATTTTAAACTGGACATTACTTTTGATTTTTAAAGTGAAATTTCAGTTTTTTAGATTCGTTAGAAAGTTATGATTAAACAGATTTAAATATTTCTTATTTCGCTCAATTCCGATTTAAAATGAATCTTGTACATTCAGTCAAAGTTCAAATTCAAAATTTCAAACTGCAGCGCTGTTTTAAACTCCTTTTATAATTGAATTAAATTTATTCGTTTTAAACTAAATTTTTAGTCCTTCTTATTTAAAATAAATTATTTTAAACATTAAAATCCCCTTAAAATTTCTAAAATAAAAATTTTAAATTGGCCCCAAAATTCCGGGTCGTTACAACAGTTCACGATAAACCCAAATCATCTTCCATTAACTATGGAATATTCATGGAAAACAGATCAATATATAGTCGATATAAATTTCCGTATCCAACTAATAATATAAACGGATTCATGGCTAAGCTTTTTAAATTCCATATATGGTAACGGTCTTCATTCACAGAAGCTCATCTCGATTATTATTAAATCGAATTCCATTCAATTCCAATTTAAGGTATTAAATTGGAAAACTTTACTTTGGAAAAATTTTCCATTAATTCTTAATAAAAAGATTTATAAAATCCAAATCATATCTTCACTGTTAATTGGGTTAAAGAAAAAATGTCATTTGAAACATCGTTCACGACGAAACCAAAATCACCTTCCATTTGATTCCAATTAATCAATATAATTGGAAAACTTCATTAATCTTAATAAAAAGATTTATTTCTTTCTCAACCGGGTTTAAGAACAGTGTTATTTAAGTCACCATTTAGGACAAACCCAAAATCCAATTTGATATTAAATACAAGGCTCTAAATAGAAATTATATCGGATTACATTCAATATCAAATTCTGAAACCAACAAATATCATATTGGGAATAATGATATCTATATCTTCCAAATTCCTCAACAATATCTGTATAATCACAGAATCCAATATCGAAATATTCCAAAGATTATTTCTATTTAAATCTGTTCCAATTTGTTCATTGGGAAATTCTGGTTATACTAAAACCATTTTTCGATCCAAATTATTATTTCTAAAAATTATTGGATTTCAAATCTAGTTGTTAACTAGTTCATTTAGATAAAACTATCTTTTATCCTTTCAAATATGGAATTTTTCATCCAAAATCTTTCCAAATCATTAACTATGATTTTACAAAATTTATTCATATTTTTAATAATTTTATTAAGGCCCTTACATTCGGTTTCCAATAACGGCCACCAAACAACATCCATGGCGATATTTTTAACCTTCCAATAATCATTTCATTACACGCCAATTTTATCCATTTCACATATACGTCAAAAATTATATTTTTAACCTTCCAATAATCATTTCATTACACGCCAATTTTATCCATTTCACATATACGTCAAAAATTATATTTTTAACCTTCCAATAATTATTTCATTACATGCCAATTTTATTCATTGCATATATAAATTTAAAATTATATTTTTAACCTTCTAATAATTTTCACATCGCATGTATATATTTTTCACATCGCATATATATATATATATATATATATATATATTTCACATCGCATATATATAGTTTTCACATCGCATATATATAATTTTCACATTGCATATATATAATTTTCACATTGCATATATATATATATATATATCACATCGCATATATAATTTTCATATGCATATATATATATATATTTTTCATACAACGTATATATATATCATAACACATATTTTTTTTCATTCAACGCAAATATATTTTATATACTCCATTTCAATATCACAATCACAATACACAAATCACCAAACCAACCATATAAGTAAATACTCAACTACCCAATGCCATTTGCGGTGCCACAAGTGGCCATCCACGGAGTATGAAATGCGAGCTTCGCTAATATCCATACATCGCTTCCAATTTCAATGATTTGTGTGAGTTCGTGTGTTGAACTCCAAAAATAACTACATAATAAAATATTGAGTGAGAAGGAGTTCTCACACTGGGTTCCATACCAGAATTTTTGTTTGAAGATTTCTGTGCTGTTTGTTTTTAAAATCACCTTGAATTCTAATTTGCTCTGTTTCTGTCCTGGTCTATTCCACTGCGAAGCACTCATTTTTATGATTCCAACGCAACTGAATTTGCGAATTTCTAATATAGTACGAAGAAGATATCGCAGTTTAAACACTAAACAATTTAATACGTTATTAAACTATACTAATTATTTGATTAATTAAAGTTTAACCTTTTAATTAATCTAATCTGTTCCCCATATTCTTCGTGTTCCTTCTGTACACGATAGAACCCCTCATGCAAAAAGCTCGAGTCCTAAGGCATGATGTCGCACAAAATCCAAGGCCCTTGAGATCGATCAGAAACCACTACTTCGTAGAGCTTCAAGCCACCATCCTCTGCCATGTTCCACGCCGAGCTCGAATCCCCTTACACGCCGTGAATTGCTCAAAAACCAGCGGCTTTAAGCCCAAAACCCAAGAACAATATGCCGTAAAAACCGATCTTAGCCGTTGAAATGAGGAGCCCAATGTCCTCTTCGATTTTGTTTTATAATCACAATTTAATTCAACGTAATTTGAGAATGATTAGGGAAAGAATTTCAGAGCATTCAGCCCATTGGTTTCCTTTAGAGCGGCGGCTACTGATTTGTGAATTAGGGTTTCCATTTTAGTCTATACATATATATATATATATATATATATAATTTTAATTCCAAAAAGTGTGTTTTGCATATGAACTCCAAATCAAACCTAACGACTGTCGTTTCTAGCTAATTACCCCCATTCCAGACAAAACAGGATATGTTTCGCAAGCCAATTCGACTGTTTCCATCAGTTTTCATCAAAATTAAAATATAAATTAATATAAAAGTCAATATTGAATTTGAATATACATTTTAATTTACCGGGGCCACATACTAAGTCCAAAAATTATGAAATTTGAAAACTGACAATAACATGACATTCCAAATTTAACAAAAGTGGTTTCGTCGAAAACGGATGTCATTTGCAAAATGGCTATTTTTAAGGGTTATATATTATATTAAAATATATATAAATTCCATAGTGACTATTCCAATTTTAACCTGAACATAACTTATAATTTATAAAGTGAAATCTAAAATTTTCACATTCGTTAGAAAGATATAATTAAACAGATTCTAATGTTTCTAGTTTTACTGAAATCCGATTTATTTTGAATTTTGTACATTCATTTGAAATTAGAAATCGAATTTTCAAACTACCGCGCCATTTCAAGTTCGTTTTAATTAATTTTAAATTTATACGTTCTAACTTCAATTTTGTAACGACTTGGCTTTTTGACCGCTCCAAGTCGGTATGTAAACCAACTCATAATGCTCAAAACGACAGTTCGTTATTAGCTTACAAGGTTTAAATAAAATTAGCATAGAATCACAGATGAAAAATAGTTGCAGCGGAATAAAATTTTATACATATATCAAAGTTGTACAAAACATTTTCTATACAGTGGAAGAAATTTAAAACATGTACACGAATTCTCAAAAGAAAAAAAGTTTACGATATTTGTCGGGCATGCGCGCATATATGCGTCTTGCGTCTTCGTTCCTCTCCAGTTTTGCAATCGGATGTCTAAAACCTGGAACACTTGGGGCCTGACCCGAGTGTTCCATGCAAAATACACAAAACACCCGAGTCGGGATTAAACTTATTTCAAGTTAGCGAACTACGATAAATAATAAATATAACTGGTTTAATCCCAACAAAATATTAAATAATTTGATTATCATACCCATGAACTACCGAAACATTAACATCATGAGTCGAAACATTTGCATGAATTAACCATAGAACATGCGGCAATAGAAAGTGCAATGGCACAACTTGAAATGCGGCCTAGAATGGGTCAAACTTATAAGGAATGATGGAAAATATAGCATGCAACTAACAAAATAATTTGGACAACAGGAAACAATCAATGCTCATAAGACAACCGAAATAAAGAGGAAACAACTTACGTTCATTATATACAAAGATGAGAGTTTCAAGCCAAGCCAAAAATAAATGTTACAACAGACAAGTGTATATGGAATCTGGGCAGCGTGTTGAGTTCATTGCGAACTGACGCATGCGTGGTGGGTAAACAACAGTGCCCAAATGTTGTAGTTATGACCATTTCCAAAGTTTATCGGGTTCAAGTTTATAAAGAGACAGGCAATAATGAAATAACCAATGCCTAGTGTCGAAATCCAACATGCTTTCGTGGCAATTATAAGTTACATGTTAACAGCAAAAATATCATAGGAAAAGGAAATTTAATCCATGCGCCATAAACTAATTATCAGGTGTGTGTTATTGACAAAAATGAGATAAGGGTACTACCACAAGCATCCGCTTCTACCAAAAAATTTATTTAACAAGCATAGGAGTGTAAATTGCATGAAAATTTTATATAGGCAAGCTGGTTAGCCTAATTCCAAGTCTAGGGCCAAAGAGACAAAGAAACCATACTTTGGAAATCAAATACATGTTTGTTCTAATATATACAGGAAACGCAAGTAAAAAAAAACTGAACAGACAAGATGAATTTCCAAATGAGGACGGCCAACTCACACACTTGCATACACATACAAATGCACACACATATATACACACACGCACCCCACATATGCATAACCAAGACGGCCAACAAACGATGGAAATGCCTATCACACAAATTACATTTAATGAAAATGCGAAGTAGCAACTTGAATTAACTTTAATTGTAAGGTGACTTACATTAAGGCGGGCGCAGAAAGAAGAAGGCGGTGACTTCGGATGATCGAACAGTGGAGCAACTTGGAGGAAGGAGTAGCAATAGGAAGTGTCACCGTATAAAGCATTAGAACTGGGTCCTTGAACTGATCTCAATAAAAGGGTACGAAATAAGTGCAATGTTCGGGCACAACGGGTCAAATGATGCCGGGAAAAAAGATCAGAAATGATGGGAAATACAGTAGTAAAACCGCCAACAATTATACTTGGTGAAATGCGAAATTAAGAGCTTGCAGTAAGTTGAATCGTAAGGTATATTTTCATTAAATTGTACCGAATAGGAGCTAAAAGCGGCGGCATATTAGCAAGGTGCGGAGGAGTGATAGCCTGAGGTAGCGCACGACAGGGTCCGGTCAGCGACTATTATAGTCCAAGCGAGTTGCGAACGTGGTGGAGGCGGAGAACGGTGGAGCAAAACAATGGTGTTGGCAACGGACGTCGGTAGGTAGAACATCGGTCAGCAGCTCGAGATTCAGGCGATGACCAGGCGAAGTGGTGTATTAACGTTGGCGGCTCTGAGCGGATTCAGGTAGTTGGATTTGGATGGAGCAAGCTGGTGTGGCTACGACAATCGGTGTCGGATTTGCAAGCAGGCCTCGTTTGGGTAGATCAGATCATTGGCATTCGGCAGTAGGGGACTAGGCAATGATTTCGTCAGGGGGAAAATGGTCATTTGGGAAGGAACAATGGAAAGAAATGTGGTACTGCTTCTACTATATATTATAAATTAAAGTATATGAAAAACTGTTAGGAAGAGGAGCGATTCTTAAGCCAAAAGATGAAGACGCGGTTTATGTCCACGGCATTGGAAATGGACAACAAATTTTTTGAGCAAAACAAATGTTTTTTTTAATAAAACGTGCCTTTTGAAATGCTAATAGATGCATCGAAGTCAATGATGAATGGTTACAAATGAAGCACGCATGAATGGTTATAAATGAATGTTACCATGCATGGATGCTTAGAAATATTACTTGCTTTGGAAAGGACAGAGGGTATGCATTGAATTTGAAAATGTAAAGTAACGCATGGGTATGTTTATAAGGAGGCCAATTCTTCTGTATCCAAATTGCCTATTCCGCGTGTGCCTACCAATCAAATCTCCTCATTTCCCTTTTTTTGCATTTAAGTCCCCAGACAATTAAAGGATTTAACTACAAAAGGTGGAAATCAGGGGGCTGTGATTGGTGGGCACACGTGGGGATAGGCAATTTTGGTATAGAACAATTCATGCAGTTTACAAGTGCATGGCTTAGGTACTTTAAAATAAACCAAACTTTTAAAACCAAACATTGAGAGGCCTTTGGAATGGAAAGCAGGAAATGGAACAAAAGGGAGCATTTGAAATTGGAAATGGACTGTTATGCATGGATATATAACATGTAATCTTTGAAAATAAAGTGTCCATTTTGGGAAAAAATAAAATATTTGGGTAGATTAGAAAAATAAAATGTCAGGTTTTGCAGACCCCAAAATGACTAGAAAAATATGAGGGATCCAAATATGTACACTTCGAACTCAAATGGCTTTGTTTCAAAAATGAACTGCACAACCTTTTGGCAATTTTAGCGCGAACCGTGCACCGAAACTGACAAACGAATATATTTTGGAAATCAACACGACGAGACGGACACAAAGGTATACAATTTGCAGTGTAGGGATGCTCCATTCAAAAGGGCATTACGGACCCCTTTTAAAAGGGAAAATGGCATGAGAAAACAATTAAACGAAGATCAAAACGTCCGAATTTTGTGAAACTAATTTTACCGTTGGACTCGTGAAAACGAAGAATATTTTTTATGTTTGTCCGAACTGGTTCTGGAGAGATTTTAAAATCACTAAAATTTGAACTGGTATGCGTAGCTGTACGTAGAAAAATGCGCGACCGACAAACATTCAAGTTTTCCAATGAAATTTATACAGCTATTACGTCTCACTTTACGTATTTCAAATTCCAAATCTCCAATACGAGAAATTACTGAATATTATGAAATTTAAAACAAAAATATAATTTTTATTAATATCGAAAACAAACTATATAATACGAATTTACTATTTAAATTAGAATATAAGAATAACATTGAAATTCAAATAGATGAACTCGATTTAATTTATATACTATATAAGACCGAAATTGAAAATATTATTAAAATATATTTATATCAAATCAAATTTGTTTGTTATATAAAAACCAAAATAAATTTAGTTTTTAACTCAAAAATCAAAATAGTTATAAAATACAACAAGCCGAGTTCTAAACGAATAAAATAAAATAAAATCAAAATCAAAAATTAAATTAGATAATAAAATAAAAATACACTTAAAATTCCGGGTTGTTACATTCTCCCCCACTCAAACCTTTTCGTCCCCGAAAAGAAATGAGGCAAGGAAATAGTAATTAAATAATTAATATATATTAAACAACAGTTCAAATTTATCTTCATATCTATATACTTTGAAAATTATATACATCTAAGTCAATGTTAAAATATTTTCTAACATTTCAAAATAATTTTAAGTATTCACTCGACGTCTCGATTGGTGATATATATCTATCCCACTTTCAAAACCCAAAAATAGATATTGATGATGCTACACAGTCATCACCAGAATCATTTTCAATCGACTAGAGTGTGACTCTATATCTATTAAATAATTATAGAATTTAACATATACGTTGATCAGACGTATACCCAAATCACTCAATGCGATAGGCCAAATTCAACGTCAGGTAAATACTCAAACCATCTCTCTATATTTAAATATGTATCAAAATTTCAAATCATATATTATAAATAATATATTTCAAATTGTTAAAATTTTAGATAGGGAAATATATATTTCTCCCCCACTCGTTTAGTTATAAAAATTCAACTTCAATATATAATAAATATACGAAAATATACATAATATTATTCTATAGTATACCAAAGTATTTCCAAAACCAAGTTATCAATAATATAAAACTAGTTTAATTTCAAAAGTTTAAACATATATATCTACATCAAAATTAAATTCTTTACAAACCATTTCAAATTTTAAATTCCAATATATACATACATTTATAAACTATACCATTATAGATATAAAATATATATTTTTAATTAAGTATTAAAAATATATGATTTACAAAAATATGAACATCAAATCCTTTCAAAATATTGGTATTACCAAAGCAAAAAATGTTATTTTCAAATATACGTCTTTCACAAATATATATCAAAATTTCAATACTTCATTAAGTAAATTCTATATTATAATACTTTTCAAAATAGTTATATTAAATCAATATTTAGAAAAATGGACTCGTGGAAGACTTGCACTCTCATTCTACTTCGTACCTTGTTGTGGACAAGGATAAGTTATAGGATTTGAGTAAAAAAGGTGAACGAATGAAAGAACCTAATCAAAAAGGATCTACGAAGGAGGAAGGATTCAAATGGAAGGGAGATTTCACAAAAATATTTAAATATTAAATAAAATTTTATATCCGGAAATATTTATTTTAAAAACATTCAAAATTTCTTTCTTAGTTTATTATGTTGAGGTTATATAAATTTAATTCAAGGTTATTGCTTTGTTATTTAACGTTTGAAAATACTCGATAACTCGAAGTTTAACAAGTTTACTGTCATTCTTACAGATGTTAGGCATACATTGGCCAGGCGTACGACCAAAATCACAAAGTACTAAATATTATTATTTCAACTCCCAGTGAAAATACTTAAAATATTTAAAATTGATATGGAAAATACTTCCCCCATGGATCGCGGTTACTCGGAGGTTGCGCTACTATCCCAATAGAATCGCTTGTAACCGTAGGTATCACACTCCTCAAATTTCGCCATGGTTGTTTCCATAGATCGCAGTTACGTGGCGGTTACACCACTATCCCAGTGGAATCGCTTGTAACTGCAGGCATCGCACCCCCGAATTACGCTATGGCGTCTAGATCGCAGTTACGCGGCGGTTACACCACTATCCCAGTGGAATCGCTTGTAACCGTAGGCATATTGCCCCCCGAATTACGCTAGAACAGATAAGTAATAATGATAATCAACGTGATCTCAACGAGTGAGATTCCGATATCGATGGTTACTCCAATCAACGGAGCACCAACGTAGCTACGATTTCCGATTTCTGATGGACACTCTCAACGAGCGCCAACACAATCCCTCTCTCAGGAATTGCGATTTCGATAGAAGGTACTTCCCATATCTTTATTTCGAAAACATATATACTATATATATAGTACTTCATTTCACGTTTCACATATATCGCACTTACATAAATATCAATTTACATAAGTTTTTTTTGCAACATCATGTTTCAAATATATCATTCTTATACAAATTCATTACATAAGGTTTCAGTTCAAATCAATTACCTTCCAATCAATAGCTTTCGAATTAATCATAATTCTTCTCTATATCTTCCATATTATAAGGTTCGAAAACTTCATATCAAATGTTAAATATCAAAGATTCTCGAAATTTCATTTCAATACCAATTCAGTTTTGATTTTATAATAAATTTGGATATTCAATATCATTCCAAATCTTGGTCACAAATAGTTGAATCATTCAAATAGTTGAAAAATATATTTTTCAATTCAATAATTGGAAATCATGAGTTCAATCATTTCTTATCAAAACATCTCAAGATGTATAGTTACCCGATCCTAATATAAAGGATTATCATTTGATCAAATTCGAGAATCAATTCAGGATTTTCTTTCAATCATTCAAAATATACATATATGTATATATCAAATCATGCTTCACAAATCAAACTTCGTTGGATAATTATGTAGCAAGGCTACCAAAGTGGTCTTCATTCATATATTTTCTTTTCGTAAACATTTCAAAAATCATTTCAAACTTTTTATTCGAAAATACTTGTATATACTACTAGTACGTTTTCAAAAACCTTAGAAATCAATTTCAAAGTATTCCAAAATAAACTTCTCAAGTTTAGTCAAACGATCCCCTTTGTTGTAACTAATTCATTTTATTCCACATTTTAACTTTATTTGCAATATTTACTTTACTCTCAAAATCTCGAAAACCACGACAACCCGAAGATGGATTTCAAATGGGATCAAGATTCAAATCGAAGGAGAACTCAACAAAGAAAGCTATCGAGGAGTACGAATTCGAAGAGTGGGAGTTTCGAAAGGATTTAAATTCCAAAATACTTTACGTTTCAAAATAATTTATATTTTCAAAATACGCTCTCTCACAAGAAGGATTCTGCGACTAATTCCACTCATTCTAGGGTATCACTACCCTATCTCTAATGATCTTTTACCCCATCGGCTAAAGCTTTGATAAACCAAAGTTCTGATACCACATATAATGACCTGCCTTTTTGACCGCTCCAAGTCGGTATTTAAACCAACTCAGAACGCTCAAAACGACGGTTCGTTATTAGATTACAAGGTTTTAATAAAATTATCATAGAATCACAGATGCAAAATAGTTGCAGCGGAATAAAATTTTATACATATATCAAAGTTGTACAAAACATTTTCTATACAGTGGAAGAAATTTAAAACATGTACATGAATTCTCAAAAGAATAAAAGTTTACGATATTTGTCGGGCATGTGCGCACATATGCATCTTGCGACTTCGTTCCTCTCCAGCTTTGCAATCGGATATCTAAAATCTGGAACACTTGGGGCCTGACCCGAGTGTTCCATGCAAAATACACAAAACACGCGAGTCAGGATTAAACTTATTTCAAGTTAGTGAACTTCGATAAACACTAAATATAATTGGTTTAATCCCAACAAAATATTAAATAATTCGATTATCATACCCATGAACTACCGAAACATTAACATCATGAGTCGAAACATTTGCATGAATTAACCATAGAACATGCGGCAATAGAAATTGAAATTGCACAACTTGAAATGCAGCCTAGAATGAGTCAAACTTACAAGGAATGATGGAAAATATAGCATGCAACTAACAAAACAAACTGGACAGCAGGCAACAATCAATACTCATAAGACAACCGAAATAAAGGGGAAACAACTTACGTTCATTATATACAAAGATGAGAGTTTTAAGCCAAGCCAAAAAATACAATAGACAAGTGTATATGGAATCCGGGCAGCGTGTTGAGTTCAGTGCGAACTGACGCATGCACGGTGGGTAAACAACAGTGCCCAAATGTCGTAGTTATGACCATTTCCAAAGTTTATCGGGTTCAAGTTTATAAGGAGACAGGCCAACAGTGAAAGAACCAGTGCCTAGTGTCAAAATCCAACATGCTTTCACGGCAATTATAAGTTACATGCTAACAGCAAAAATATCATAGGAAAAGGAATTATAACCCATGTACCATAAACAAACTATCAGGTGTGTGTTAGTGACAAAAATGAGATAAGGGTACTACCACAAGCATCCGCTTCTACCGGAAAATTTATTTAACAAGCATAGGAATGTAAATTGCATGAAAACTTTATACAGGCAAGCTGGTTATCCTAATTCTAAGTCTAGGGCCAAAGAGACAAAGCAGCCATACTTTGGGAATAAAATACATGTTTGTTTTGATATATACAGGAAACGCAAGTGAAAAAAAAATGAACATACAATGAGGACGGCCAACTCACACACTTGCATACACATATAAATGCACATACATATATACACACACGCACCCCACATATGCATAACCAAGACGGCCAACAAACGACGGAAATGCATATCACAAAAATTACATTTAATGAAAATGCGAAGTAGCAACTTGAATTAACTTTAATCGTAAGGTGACTTACATTAAGGTGGGCGCAGAAAGAAGGTGGTGACTTCGGATGATCGAACAGTGGATCAACTTAGAGGAAGGAGCAGCAGTAGGAAGTGTCACCATATAAAGCCTTAGAACTGGGTCCTTGAACTGATCTCATCAAAAGGGTACGAAACAAGTGCAACGTTCGAGCACAATGGGTCAAATGAGGCCAGGAAAACAGTTTAGAAATGATGGAAAATACAGTAGTAAAACAGCTAACAATTATACTTGGTGAAATGCGAAATCAAGAGCTTGCAGTAAGTTGAATCGTAAGGTATACTTTCATTAAATTGTACCGAATAGGAGCTAAGAGCGGCGGCATATTAGCTGTTGGAATAAATGAATAATGAAGGTGTAGGGTAGTGTATCCCACAATGTAGGAATAGTCCCACATTGTAGGGTATAAGAAGTTATAAGGGTATATATACTTAAGTATAGAGACTATTATAAATTCTTAGAGAGTGCTATGGACCAACAATGAGGACCAAAAGGGGTGGTGTATCGCACCACCCCGCACCCGCACCCGTACCCGAACCCGAGCCCGAGCCCGTGCTCGTGCCCATGCCCGCGCCCGCTCCCGTACGCGTGTGCGAATGGGCGTTTGAGGCGTCTTGTAGGCACTTAGCACTTTGCAATGTGCATTGTGCATTAGCGGGCCGAAACTATATTTTTGCTGCACTGTACATTGTGCGTTAGCGGGCCGAAACTACTGGGCTTAACGGTCATCTTTTGCGAGCGGATACGAAATTCAAATGGGTTGCAACGTTTAGAAACGGGTCGCTACCTTTCCAAACGATGCGTCCGTTTGAACCAAATCGTCACCCGCTACAGATATAAATAAGAAGAATCAGAACCGTTTTCTTCACTGAAATAATCGAATTCTGACCATCTTCTTACTCCCACACACGCTTGTTCTCGAAAACACTTCTCTTGAGTTCGTCGTCGTTCGCATCGCCAGCGCAGCCTTGCGGACTGATTCCGTTTCACCTTGGGAAACAGTTGCTCATCTTAACCCGTCGCACCGTAGGGGGAGCAAATCTGTTTTAAGGGAACAGCAAAGTGCTAGACTCGGATTTGACGATAAAACTTGCAATCGGAATACAAATCGGTAAACTTTCCTCTTACCTCTATTTCAATTTTCTGTTAACCCAATTTCGAATTAGGGTTTCTCTGTGATAACAATCTTAAAACAGATTTGTGCTTGTGTATAAAACGTGTTACTAATTGAAGTCAACTGCTTGCAGACGATGACTCAAGACAGTAACAGTTCGGCAAACAAGCAACCCGTACCACCCACTGTCCCTCCCGCTCAGACCGGTACTTTGGTTCCTCAACATGTACCTTTCTCGCATGGGGAACGGCCAGAGAAATTCACTGGTGTGGATTTCAAGCGTTGGCAACAGAAAATGCTTTTTTACTTGACCACACTAGGACTGGCCAAGTACCTTGAAGAGGACCCTCCGAAAGTGGATGAACTCGAGCCTGACGCCACAAAAGTCGAAGCGCTCACTGCCTGGAAGAGTTCAGACTTCATTTGCAAGAATTATATACTGAATGGCCTCGACAACACTCTGTACAATGTATATTGTACTGTCAAAACCGCAAAGATCCTCTGGCAGGCACTGGAAAAGAAATATAAGACTGAAGACGCCGGCATAAAGAAATTCATAGTCGGAAGATTTCTGGATTACAAAATGGTCGACTCTAAGACAGTTGTCAGCCAAATTCAGGAACTTCAAGTCATTTTCCATGAAATTCATGATGAAAAAATGGAATTGAGTGAATCTTTCCAAGTCGCTGCAGCGATAGAAAAATTACCTCCATCATGGAAGGAATTCAAAAACTACTTGAAGCATAAGCGCAAGGAGATGTCCATGGAGGATCTGGTTGTTCGTCTCAGAATCGAGGAAGATAACAGAAAATTTAAAAAGAAGTCAACAAACACCATGGTAGCCAAAGCAAATGTGGTCGAGTCCGACAAAAACAACAAAAGAAAAAGGGAGCATAATCCGAATGCGAAAAAGGCTAAGAAGTTCAAAGGAAATTGCCATAATTGCGGCAAGAAAGGTCACAAAGCAGTTGAGTGCAGAGGACCAAAGAAGAAGAAAGACGAAGCCAACGTTACTGAATGTGATAGGCTCTCAAATGATGTTTCAGAAATGAACTTATCTGCTGTAATCTCCGAATGCAATTTGATTGGCAACACGAAGGAATGGTTTGTGGATATTGGTGCCACAAAACATATTTGCGCCAACAAATGGATGTTCTCCAACTACAAGCCTGCGACACAAGAAGAGCAACTCTTTATGGGAAACTCATCCACGTCAAAGGTTGAAGGCAAGGGAAAAGTGGTTCTCAAAATGACTTCTAGTAAAGAAATCACTTTGAATGACGTACTCCACGTTCCAGACATTCGGAAGAACTTGGTCTCGGGATCACTACTGAGCAAGAATGGATTCAAGTTGGTCTTTGTTTCTGATAGTTTTGTATTGTCTAAAAATGGAGTGTATGTGGGTAAAGGGTATGTTAGTGATGGTCTGTTCAAAATGAATGTAATGACTATAGTACCAAAGGATATGAATAAAGTGGAATCTTTTATTTATATCGCCGAGTCATTTAATATATGGCATAACAGATTAGGACATGTTAACTTTGATACTTTGCGGAAAATGATAAACTTAGAATTTATACCTAAATTTGTCATAGACTCAAATTATAAATGTGAAACATGCACAGAAGCTAAAATGACTCGAACCTCCTTTCATAATGTTGAAAGGAACACTGAACCTTTAGATTTGATACATACAGATGTATGTGATCTAAAATTGTGTCAAACCAGAGGAGGTAAAAGATACTTTATCACCTTCATCGACAATTGCACTAGGTACTGTTATGTGTACCTATTAAGGAGTAAAGATGAAGCCTTCGAAATGTTTAAACAATACAAGGCAGAAGTTGAAAATCAACTAAACAAAAAGATAAAAGCATTGAGAAGTGGTAGAGGTGGTGAATATGAATTCCCATTTGAGGAATTTTGTGCTCAAAATGGTATAATCCATCAAACGACGGCACCATACTCTCCTCAATAAAATGGAATAGCAGAACGTAAGAATCGTACTCTAAAGGAAATGATGAATGCTCTGCTTATCAGTTCTGGATTACCAGATAATTTCTGGGGTGAAGCAATACTTCCAGCTAATCATATACTGAATAAAATACCTCGGAAAAATACCTTTAAATCTCCACATGAACTTTGGAAAAATAGACCACCATCCTACAAATACTTAAAAGTGTGGGGGTGTCTTGCCAAAGTAGAAATACCAAAACCGAAAAAGGTCAAAATTGGACCAAAGACTATAGACTGCATATTCATTGGATATGCTCATAATAGTAGTGCATATCGATTTTTGGTGTACAAATCTGAAATTGATGACATTCATGAAAACACCATTATCGAGTCACGAAATGCGAGATTCTTTGAACACATTTATCCTCTAAAAACCTGTACTGAAACGATTGTTCAAAAGAGATCAAGAGATACATATACTCCTGAGGAAAATATTAATCAAAACTCAAATGAGAGATATGTTGGAATTGAGGTAGGAGAACCCAGAAGGAGCAAACGTCAAAGGACTTCGAAAACCTTTGGACCCGATTTCTATGCATATATGATAGAAAATGAACCTCTTACTTACCAACAAGCAATGTCATCACCTGAGGCTCCATACTGGAAGGAGGCTGTCAACAGTGAAATAGAATCCATTTTACAAAACCATACATGGGAACTAGTGGATCTACCTAAAGGATCAAAACCACTAGGATATAAATGGATATTTAAGAAAAAACTCAAGGCTGACGGCTCAATAGATAAGTATAAAGCTCGTATAGTAATCAAAGGATTCAGACAGAAAGAAGATCTGGATTATTTTGACACTTACTCACCAGTAACTAGAATAACATCCATTAGGATGCTTATTGCAATCGCGTCTATACTAAATTTGGAAATACATCAAATGGACGTAAAGACGGCATTTTTGAATGGTGAGTTAGAGGAAGAAATATACATGCTGCAACCTGAAGGGTTTGTAAGCCCAGGAAATGAAAACAAAGTATGTAAATTGATTAAATCACTTTATGGTCTTAAACAAGCACCAAAACAATGGCATGAGAAATTTGATGAAACTATGTTATCAAATGGATTCAAAATAAATGAATCAGATAAATGTGTTTATATAAAATACACACATATTGGATATGTCATTGTATGTCTCTATGTTGATGACTTATTAATCATAGGCAATAATAAAGCCATAATAACATCAACAAAAGATATGTTGTCCTCTAGATTTGATATGAAAAATCTAGGACTAGCTGATGTAATATTGGGTGTCAAATTGTAAGAACACCACAGGGATATGTATTATCCCAATCACATTACATAGCCAAGATACTTGAAAAATTCAAGCAATACAATATAACTATTGCAAAATCACCAGTAGATATGAACCAAAATTGGGTTAAGAACACTGGTGACAGTATATATCAGCTTAAATATTCTCGCATATTAGGAAGTATCATGTATGTAATGAATTGCACAAGACCAGATATCGCATATGCTGTAAGTAAACTTAGTAGATTTACCAGCAATCCTGGTAAACATCATTGGAAAGCGATAATAAGAGTTCTTGGATATCTAAAATATACACAGAACTTTGGTTTGCATTATACAAATTATCCTTCAGTGGTAGAAGGTTACAGCGACGCAAATTGGATAACTGGCTCAAATGACACAAAATCCACAAGTGGATATGTGTTTACATTAGGAAATGGAGCAATCTCATGGAAATCATCCAAACAGACCTGCATAGCAAGGTCGACAATGGAATCGGAGTTCATTGCTCTAGATAAAGCCGCAGAAGAAGCAGATTGGCTTAGGGTTTTTTTGGAAGACATTCCAAATTGGGAAAAACCTATACCTCCAATATGTATACATTGTGACAGTCAATCTGCTATAGGAAGGGCAAATAGTACATTGTATAATGGTAAGTCTCGACATATTTGTCGTAGACATAAAACCATAAGACAACTTCTCTCTAATGGAGTTATCACTATAGACTATGTAAGGTCAAAGGATAACATAGCGGAACCACTTACCAAAGGCTTGCCAAGAGAGAAAGTTCAAACCTTATCGATGGGAATGGGTTTAAGACCTATGAATTAAAAGTTTTCTAAAACGGAAACCCCACCTAGTTGAATGGAGATCCCAAGATCTAGGTTCAAAGGGACAACTAAGTTTATAGATAAACTTAATGGCACTGTTAAAATACAAACCATTCCTATGATAAGTCAGTGCACAACCCGTCGGAGAAAAGGATAAGTTTAGCTTTTAATGATGTCTATACTGTGGTGTTATAAAAGACCCAAGTGGAGTATTACGGGATACTCTTCATAGAATCACCTACGTGAGTGTGAAGGCGCCGCTTCAAAAAGAATTGTAAGGTCGAATTCTTTAAAACACTCATGAGACCAAGCGGGTGTTCATGCCAAAAACGAACACAAACAGAGAACCAAGGAAGTTTAGAAATCATGTTGTGTGTTATCTATCTTGACCTATACAAAAAGCTTACAGTTCAAGGACATTCACAAGTCTACTGATTCGCTAGTAGGTCAAATAGATAAACACTAGGAAAGTTTAAGGCCATTGTGCTACTTTAACCGATACAACATAATTTCCCTAAGTTAAGAACAAAATTAAAGAATTATTCATTCATGTGGGGGATTGTTGGAATAAATGAATAATGAAGGTGTAGGGTAGTGTATCCCACAATGTAGGAATAGTCACACATTGTAGGGTATAAGAAGTTATAAGGGTATATATACTTAAGTATAGAGACTATTATAAATTCTTAGAGAGTGCTATGGACCAACAATGGGGACCAAAAGGGGTGGTGCATCGCACCACCCCGCACCCGAACCCGAGCCCGTGCTCGTGCCCGCACCCGCTCCCGTACGCGTGTGCGAATGGGCGTTTGAGGCGTCTTGTAGGCACTTAGCACTTTGCATTGTGCACTGTGCATTAGCGGGCCGAAACTATATTTTTGCTGCACTGTACATTGTGCGTTAGCGGGCCGAAACTGCTGGGCTTAACGGTCATCTTTTGCGAGCGGATACGAAATTCAAATGGGTTGTAACGTTTAGAAACGGGTCACTACCTTTCCAAACGATGCGTCCGTTTGAACCAAATCGTCACCCGCTACAGATATAAATAAGAAGAATCAGAACCGTTTTCTTCACTGAGCACGACAGAGTCCGGTCAACAACTATTGTAGTCCAAGCGAGCTGCGAACGTGGTGGAGGCGGAGAACGGTGGAGCAAAACAACGGTGTTGGCAACAGACGGTGGTAAGTAGAACAGTGGTCAGCAGCTCGAGATTCAGGCGAAGTGGTGGATTAACGTTGGCGGCTTTAGGCGGATTCAGGTAGTCGGATTTGGACGGAGCAGGCTGGTGTGGCCACGACAATCGGTGTCAGAGTTGCAAGCAGGCTTGGTTTGTGTGACGGCCCGCCCCGCACCAGCCTGCATTTCCTCCGGAAGTGCGCTGTATACATGCCCGACTAGCACAGAACAGTCGCCAAAGAAAGGAAAGAAGGGAATGAACAAATCAAGGAACCTGTAGGATATCTCACAGCGCATGGAATAAAATATAATAATAACATACTTGGCATAAAACAGGTGAGACAGTGCATAAGCTGATAACTAAAATCAATCATCAATCATCAGAGCAGCGGAAATCCAAATACATCTTATTACAATTTTCCAAATTTACTGTCTCTAAACAAAAGAAAGCTAAAGTAGAAGATACACCACCAATGCCCAAGCAGTGATCTTCAACAACACAGGGAGAATATTATGTATATAGTACGTGGAAGCCTCCTGCTCGTCTCCGGATCATCTACCCGTGCATCACCAGCTAACCTGTCTCTAGTCTGCTCGTGTGAGCACCCAGAGTAATAAGAGGAGACATAAAGCCTGGTATGAGCGATAAGCATCTAAACAGAATAATAACAGGTATACTAAACCATACCTGAACCTGGACCTGCAACCAAAGAGTTAGTACCACATACCGTACAATACTCCAAGGTGCCATAATAAATAGTGTAAGAATACGGGGGTGGGGTGTGCATGTCACAATGATAGCAAACAAATCATCCATAGCAACCATCCTCACATCTCTCACTCAGTGCCTAAAGCGTACGATATCTACCACTTTGGAACACTAGACAAACTGAGGTAACGACGAATCCCGACTTGTAGAAACCCTGCTATGACCAAGCTAAACATATGGAGTCATGACCAAACATTTCAATGACCCACTTCATTGGTTGTAGCCCTTGGTTCTACCGATGCCATAATGGCCCTGAATCCGTCTTCGTACATCCTACCATAGTGGTTCAAAGCTATAGACATCGATAACTCCTTGGCATGCGTCCCGCAGCAAAGCCCAACCATGAAGCGAACTCGTTGATTCCCATCTAAATCTTGAGCTCTAACTTCTCATTTGGACTTCCTTTGCATCTCGGGTTTTGATCGAGTTGGAGTTGGTCTTCAAAAGAGTCGTCGCATAGAAGTGGTCCTGAATTCGATTCGGTTCGGATATGTACGTATAACACGGTTCGGTTCGGTGCAATGCTCCATGGTGTATTCCTGCGTGTGGTTCGGTTCGGTGATCCTTCCCCTTAGACGTCGGTTCGGTTCGGATGTCACGCTCCAGTCGGTTCGTCCCTCCTCCAGCTTGCCTGCTCCGATCCGATCTCGTCCCCTGGCCTACTCCGATCCGATCCTGCTCCATAGCCCGATCCGATCCCACCCCCTTATCTGCTCCGATCCGCTTCGCTCCCTAGCTTACCCCGATCCGATCCGCTCTTCAACCTACTCCGATCCGATCCGCTCTTTATAGTTCCGATCTGATCCCCTCGTCCACTCCAACTCTAAGTAAACGGCCTTCCTTCTCGCCAAGCCTCCTCCAGTGATAAGTTCCAATCCAGTTCGAATCCCCTCAGTCAGTTCACAAATCCGATCTGACCCCCTACTCCGATCCGATCCGGTTCGGAACCTGCACATTTCTGCAACTTTCCAGCGAGCTTTCTACGCCATTCGACGGCGTTTTCGACCAATCTAACTATTCTAATCAATCATAAAACATACCATAGAGTCATAGCAATATGTAAGAGCAACCACAAACACCAAACAACAATCCAAATGAATCAATATAGATCAAAAGTGGCTAAAACCTCACATTTTCCTATAATCCTTCTTAATCATGTTTAAGCACATACTTAGTAAAACTTAATCAAATCTTCTAAATTTTCTAACAGAGGCATGAAATATTATTTAAGAATTTCTAAACATTTTTCCAGAATTTATTAGTGTATAAATTCGCTAATCTTCACTAATCACCCTTAATTAACTGTAATTAGTGTCAAAACGATGCTATCACTCACCTTGGCCACAACTAAAACCCCAAAACTGAAATATTCTCTGATTTGGCGCTGTTCCCAATCTTACACAGCAGCTCTACCTCGGTTCACGTGCTAATACTCCTTGATTTGATGTTTGCTAAGCCTAATCTTCAATTAGAAAGTGATTAAGAGGTGTTTTGAAGAGATTTAGAGGGTGGAGGCCATGGCTAGATCAAGAGGAATGAATAGTGACGGCTGAAAAATGAGAAAAAGGTATTCTCCAAACCCTAACAGCCCTTTTAAACTCCTAATCCCGAAATTCCCCTTTGGGCCTAGCTGTTAATCACCCGGTTAAGCCCAATTAAACTGTTTTTCACCATCTGAAACTTGTTTCAGCCATATCTCCCAAACGGTGAGTCCGTTTGGCTAATGTGACCACTCTACGGAAAGAGAAACCATCATCCGAAGCCAATGGAAGTAGTTTCAGGTCAAAATTCATTTCCAGTCAAAAGTTATGGCCAAAACAGTGCCAACTAGGGGTAAAATGGTCATTTAAAAATCGGGAAAAATCATGAACATGGGAAATGACCACAATAGTCGTCTCCCAAAGTTACATGACCATACGACTTCGTATGTGAAAGAAATAAATATCCTACGATCCTATGATGCGTAGAATACGGGTCGTTACATTCTCCCCCCCTTAAGAAATTTCGTCCCCGAAATTCCTTAACCCAAAACATGCAAAGGATCCCGCATGCCTAACAACCACATACATCCATCAAACATGCAAAACAAGCAAAACAAACCTATCCTAGCATGCGGAAAACTAAATCGAAGTCAAAATCTTACCAGGCAAAGAGTTCCGGGTGCGTCTTCCTAATGTTCTCCTCTGTCTCCCAAGTACAATCATTCTCGTCCTCGCCCCACTGAACCTTGACTAGCTTCACCGCCTTTCTTCGAAGTTGCTTCATGTCGTGCTCGACAATACGGGCCGGCTTACGGTTCCCAACCGCTTCGGGTTCTACTTCGAAGTCCTCTAACTGATCAGGTGAAATAGTCATATCTGAGTCGTGAACGAACTTCCTTAGTTGGGAAACATGAAATACGTTATGAACTCCCGCCATCTTCTCTGGTAAGTCAATTCTATATGCCAAATTCCCGACTAGTTCAAGAACAGTGAATGGGCCAACGAATCTTGGTGCCAACTTGCCTCTCCTGCCAAATCGTATTACGCTCCTCAACGGAGAGATCTTGACAAACACCAAGTCACCAACGGAGAATTTTAAGTCTCTTCTTCTCTTATCAGCATAACTTTTCTGCCTATCTTGGGCTGCCTTCATTCGTTGTTGAATGATCTTGATCTTATCTGAAGTTTCCCTCACCACATCTGGTCCAATCATAAAACTTCTCGCCAGTCTCTATCCAACATGATGGTGAGTTGCACGGTCTTCCGTACAAAGCTTCAAACGGAGCCATACCGATACTGGATTGGTAGCTATTATTATATGCAAACTCTACTAGATGCAAATGGTCATCCCATGATCCACCAAAATCCAATATACATGCTCTCAAGAGGTCTTCCAAAATACGGTTCACCATCTCCGTCTGACCGTCGGTCTGAGGATGATATGCGGTACTGAGATGTAACTCTGACCCTAGAGCCTCTTGTAAGCTCTTCCAAAACCCACTAGTGAACAACGGGTCTCGGTCGCTCACAATGCTTTTAGGTACTCCATGAAATCTCACTACCCACTTCATATACAATTCTGCTAATTTAGCTGTCGTTCTGGTCGATTTAACTGGTATAAATCTTGCACTTTTAGTCAGTCGATCCACAACTACCCAAATGCTATCATGTCCCGATCTAGTCCTTGGTAAACCATCAATGAAATCCATCGAGACTTGCTCCCATTTCCATTCGGGAATTTCTAAAGGCTGTAACAACCCACTAGGCTTCTTTTGTTCGGCTTTAACTAGCTGGCAATTCATGCACTTGGATATAAACTTCCCAACGTCTCTTTTCATCCCTTCCCAGTAGTAGGTCTGCTTCATATCTCGATACATCTTATTACCACCGGGGTGTATAGTCAGCTTTGAGTGATGACATTCTCTAAGCACTTCATCTCTCAATCCATTGACATTGGGTACAACAAGCTTTCCATTCTTTCTAAGCCATCCATCTCGATCAAGCCCATATTGTTCATCTCCTCATTGATATCCATCTTTAACTTGGAGATGATTTCTAATAGGTTAGGATCGTCCCTCTGACTAGAGCCGATCCGTTCGATTAAAGTGGGTCTGATCGTCAAACTTGCTAACATTTCTGGATCCAATTCGCACTTTGGTCTGAAATCAAAACCCGCGATATACTCCAGTTGCTTCCATTCAAGGAACATAGCCCCTAAGCTGGCATGTCTTCTACTCAATGCATCAGCCACCGCATTGCCCTTTCCCGGTGTGTATGCGATGTCAAAATCATAGGAAGCTAAGAACTCTAACCATCTCTGCTGACGGAGATTCAGATCTTTCTGAGAGAAGAGATACTTTAACGACTTATGATCAGTAAACAGCTCAAATCTTTCTCCCAAGAGATAGTGTCTACACATCTTTAACGCGAACACGATCGCTGCCAATTCTAAATCATGGGTAGGGTATCTTCTCTCGTGCGGTTTCAATTGCCGACTTGCATAAGCTACAACCCTACCGCCTTGCATCAATACAGCACCCAGTCCGGTACCACAGGCATCCGTGTATACCGTCATCTCTTCATCCCCCTTAGGAATGACTAACACTGGTGCGCTTGTCAACTTGTCCTTTAGACTTTTAAATGCATTCTCACACCTTTCATCCCAGACAAAAGCTTGATTCTTCTTGGTCAACTGGGTCAATGGTGCTGCTATCTTGGAGAAACCTTGGATAAACTTACGATAATATCCAGCTAATCCCAAGAAACTTCTTACATCTGTTGCATTCTTGGGCGTAGGCCAATCTTGTACCGTAGCCACCTTTGCTGGGTCCACGACAATACCGTTCTCTGATACAACATGGCCCAAGAACCTCACTTCCCTCTTCCAGAAGTGACACTTAGAAAACTTGGCTTTCAATTGGTGTTTTCTCAACACCTCCATCGCTACTCTTAGATGTTCCTTGTGTTCTTCCTCTGTCCTCGAATAGACCAAAATATCATCAACGAACACAAGGACAGACTTATTCAACTGATCTCTGAATACCCTATTCATAAGATCCACAAAATATGCCGGGGCATTAGTCAGCCCAAATGGCATAACCAACCATTCATAAAATCCAGACGGCGTTCGAAATGCCGTTTTAGCTATACTCTCAGCTTCCACTCTAAGCTGATGAAAACCTGTCGCGAGATCCAACTGAGAGAACACTCTCGCGCCACTCAACTGATCGAACAAATCATCTATCCGCGGGAGAGGATACTTGTTCTTCCTCGTCACTTTATTCAACTCGCGGTAGTCTACACACAAACGAAGGGAACCATCCGCCTTGGTAGCAAACACAACTGGTGCTCCCCATTCAGAAACACTCCTTCTGATAAATCCCTTCTTCAAAAGATCGCTGACTTGCACCTCGAGCTCTCGCTGCTCCCTTGGTGCCATACGACGAAGTGGCATCACTATAGGCCTGGCATCTTTTACCAAATCAATACGGAACTCAATCTCTTGGTGTGGTGGAAGTCCGGTCACTTCTTCGAAAACATCCGGATACTGGCCAACCACGGGCAAACCTGACAACTCACTATGCGGAATGTCGAGGGAGTTTAGAAAACTAGCCAATATCCCCTTACTGGGTAGACCACCAAACACTATCCTCCGCCCATCATCCGCTCTAGCCGTCACCAAAAAGCCCTCACAGTCTACCACCACCCCATACCTTCGGAGCCAATCTACTCCCAAAATAATGCCAAACCCAGTAAAGCCCAAAACAAAGCAATCACAAACAAACATGCATCCATGACTCGATAAGACCACATTACGACAAATCATGCTAAGGCTAGTCGAACCACCAATCGGGTTCGTCACTACTAAAGGTCTATCGACAATCTCGGGCTCCAATCCCAACCAATCTACCAGGTCACTAGATATGAAAGAACTGGAAGCTCCGGTATCAAACAAAACTCGAACAGGAACATCATAAACAGAAAGCATACCTTGAATGACGACATTCTTTCCCTTCTCCGCCGCAGTTGGGGCATTCGACGAAGAAGGAATAACATTAAGGGCATATGCTTTCACCATTTGCTTTTCTTTAGGGGGCTGCGGACACTTGTCCTTGTGATGTCCCATTTGGCCACAGTTGAAGCACTTCCTATCCGCTGGCTTGGCCCGACAATTACTAGCATAATGGCCCTTCTTACCACAGCTGAAGCACTCCACATCTTGCTTATTCTTTTTCTTCTGGCCATCCTTAGTCTGATTCTTCTTTCTCTTATTCTGGGAACCACCCTTGCCTCCACCACTTGCTTGTGGCTTTGGCTCATCTGCGGATGCAACCTCAGTCTTCGGCTTAGGGTAGAGACTTTCTGATCTTAGTGCTTTCCCCACAATTGATTCAAACGTCTCATCGATGTGGTTAATAAGCTTTTCCCCCAAGTACTGATCCAAACCAGTTATGAATTTCTCATTCTTCTTCTCGGCGGTATCAATAAGAGATAACCCATATTTTGACAAAGTGTCAAATTCAGCAATATACTCCGAGACAGCTCTGCCATTCTGCTTGAGCTCCAAGAATTTCTTAAACAACACTGACTTCTGAGCAGCTGGAATGAACTTCTCGCTAAAGCGAGCCTTAAACTGCTCCCAAGTAATCTGATCTTCGGGAGTAGCTGCCTTTATAGCATTCCACCAATTCATTGCCCGCCCTTGCAGCTGACGGGACGCTAGCTTTCTTTTCATCGCATCCTCGATACCCAAATCCTCGAAGATACGTTCGCAACTATCCAACCAATCCTGAACATCCGTAGCCGACTCCGTTCCGTGGAATGACTTCCCACCAAGACTAGTATAATCCTTATTCAGCTTGGCGAAGTCAACTCTTGGCGCCTGCACCACCATTTCCACCATTGGGGGTTGCTCTCTGTACATCTCTAAGCATCTCTCTCATGAGGTCAGTAAACATCGTCCTCATGTCATCAGCATTCCCATTATTGGCTCCCCTACCAGCACCTCTAGTATATCGGCTCATCGTCAATCTGAAAAAGGAAACGATTAACGACTCCATAGTTGTGCTAGTGCAGTACGACTTCATCCTTATACTAGTAATAGTATACATATATAGCTTTTAAAAAAACCAAAATAATCACAATTACGCTCTCTCGTATACGTATATTATCTCTCCCTGATAACTTCCCCAGGTTAACTACGCAACCTAGAGCTCTGATACCAAGTGTGACGGCCCGCCCCGCACCAGCCTGCATTTCCTCCGGAAGTGCGCTGTATACATGCCCGACTAGCACAGAACGGTCGCCAAAGAAAGGAAAGAAGGGAATGAACAAATCAAGGAACCTGTAGGATATCTCACAGCGCATGGAATAAAATATAATAATAACATAATTGGCATAAAACAGGTGAGACAGTGCATAAGCTGATAACTAAAATCAATCATCAATCATCAGAGCAGCGGAAATCCAAATACAGCTTATTACAATTTTCCAAATTTACTGTCTCTAAACAAAAGAAAGCTAAAGTAGAAGATACACCACCAATGCCCAAGCAGTGATCTTCAACAACACAGGGAGTGTAACACCCCACTCCCGCTATGATCACTCACTAAGGGAATGCCATAGCATCGGTGGAGTATTTTAGTGAATATAGAACAGAAAAATTACAACAAGACAGATATAAATAGTACTTGAAATTTTAAAACATCATCTCATAACAGCGGAAGTAAAACATGTCTGGTTACATCATAAAACCACAATAAAGGTCAAGTACAATATCCATCAAAATAAAGAAGTACATAATCCCACTCTCATACAATAGCCAAACAAAAGAAAAGATAACTGGATAACTGGAGCTTTACATCTATCCAAGCTCCTAAAGACTGGAACAGCAATCCGATCAAGCTCCACTACTGCTAGGATCCACCGTAGGACCTGAGGGTTGGGAAAAAGATAAAAACAACGGGGTCAGACATAAGTCTGAGCGAGTCCTATAACTTTAACAATACAATCGTTAAAGTAACCAGAGAAGACATAAACTGATATACGGTAACATATAGGGATGAATGGCTACCCTAAGCCGTCAACTAAACGAAGATAAAGGATAAAGACGCATCTACCCTCCCTAAGGTAAATTACTAAACTGCACCACACCAGTCGTTCCTAACTTAAAGGTTGATCCCACCCAAGGACTTATAAAATTTACTAATTAGTACTTGCGTACCCCTAGGTGACCAAGTAGGCGCCACGGGGCCCTACAATCCACTAGGTGTACACACTACTTCCCATTCGATCGGCTCCCTAACGTAGATACCCGTGCTGGCCCCACCGTGGGATGTATCATTCCCCAATGTGGCAACCTGATGAAACTAAAGGTGCACGGCTTATATCTACTCGATGCAACAACGGCTTACCTACCAGCCCGGGCCCACTCACGCATATGAAGCCCGTTGGACTTGCGTTGCCACCGCTAACCCGTTTGCCTCTTACAGTCAAGCCCAGTATGCGTGTCCCGTCCTCGACATGGGTCGAGCCCACAAAGATACGTATGGGTTACTGGTTGAAATGGGCCTCCACAAGCTACCCACCTAAGCTTGTCCCTTTTTCTAGTATATCCCACTTAACCCTTTAATCATGTTTTAATTACATGTTCCATTTTGGTTAAGTATTCTAATCGTATTTTCTATTGCCACCCAAGGCAACCACTAGATTTTCTCATGCCACCCGAGGCACCCACTTAACCCCTCATGTCCCTCTACATGCTAATGTGGTTAAGTGTTTCTTAATTAATTAATTAAGAACGTAACCTTTGTAAAGACCTCTCACATTAGACTGTCTTTTATGACCGCTGGTTAAGCCGGTTGGGTCCGGGCAGCCTTATGTCATAACAGAGTCTAACCTCGTGTCTTTACATTAATTACGTATTTAGTTTGTGCCTAAGACCTCTCACATTGGGCTAACATTTGTAGCAACTGGTTAAGCCGGTTGGGTCCGGGCAGTTTTACGCTACAACTGAGTCCAACCTCGTGTCTTAGTCAATTAATTACACCTAATTAATCACCCTCATAATTTTATATTAATTATCCCTAATTAATCAAGTTTTCTTAACATGGGTAGACCTAACTTAATAGGTAAATTCCCATGGGGTAGACCTAACTCAATAGGTAAATTCCCAACACATAGTATGGGTACACCTAACCAAATAGGCAAATTCCCATACTATGTTTATTTATTTTGTGTTATGCATAATTATATTAATTTCACACAATCTTATTAACTTATGCATTTAATTACCCCATCGTTCCCACGTAATTTCGTTCATGATATAACACATATAAAAGGTGTCAACTTGCATATGAATGAACATGTTTCAAAGGTGCCATCTTGCATATTAACAAACACATAACTTGCATATGAACTTGCATAACATGTCACATAACTTGCATATAATATGTCACATAACTTACATATTCATTTTGCATAACAAACTTGCATATTAGCTTATAGACTTGCATAATGTGTCATCATGAACTTGCATATTAATAAACATGTAACTTGCATATTTACATACATGTAACTTGCATATTAACAAACATGTAACTTGCATATAAAGAAACATGTAACTTGCATATTTACATACATGTAACTTGCATATTAACAAACATGTAACTTGCATATTAACAAACATGTAACTTGCATATTTACATACATGTAACTTGCATATTAACAAACATGTAACTTGCATATTTACATACATGTAACTTGCATAGCATATTACCATGAACTTGCATAACATGCATATGATTACATAGCCCACAACTTGCATATTTAGCATCATGCAAACATAACATACATCATATTAAACTTGCATAAGCTTACATACTCAACATGCATAAACATAAGATTAATGCTAACATCATATCATATGATTCAAAGCTCATTAACCCACATACAAAACCATAAATCTCATCACATCTCATCTAATTAGTTTACCAAAAGATCATCAAAGTGATAGAAACTCACAACTAGCAACTTTGAACACCAAATGAAGAAGATTAAGATGCTAAGAAGGGATTAGAAGTTGATTAGAGAGTGATTAGTATGCAACCCTCTTCATAAAATTAGTGGAGGCCATGAGAGCTAGCATTTTGCCATAGTTTAGTTACTAGGTTTAATTATGAATGAATTAGGGTAGGTTAGGGTCTTATTTATAGATTAGGCAAGTGTTTTAGGCCATAGGATTAACCCTAGATTCAATCCAAGCCATCAAAGCATGTCTTGGGGAAGAAGTCAAGTGTAGGAACCATCTAGGGCCTTTAGATTAAAGATGGACCATGAGAACCATTCAAATGCAAAATCTGCACTTGAGCGAATCGGCCCACGGGTTGACAGCCAAACACCCTGGATTAACCCCTAGTCGACCCAGCGGGCTCGGGTCGACTTCAAAAATCGGCCGGTTCGGTTATTCCCCTCTCCCAATTCGCTGTTTTGAGCATTTTTGCATATTTATTTATTAAATTTTCAATTATATATATATATATATATATCAATATATATATATATATATATATCTACACAACCCATTTCACTTAATTAAGTATACTTTAATTTGGGAATTTTTCGTGAAACCTCGCGAGGCCATATCTTGGTCATACGGACTCCGATTTTCGAAAACTCGGACTCTATTTCGCGTATTTTTCCGAGACGAACGCAATGGCATAGCCCGTTTCCCTTGATTCCCATTTTAGAATTAAATTCTGCCTCGATTTATGTTATTACAGGTTATTGAAAATACGGGTTGTTACATTCTCCCCTCCTTAAAGGATTTCGTCCCCGAAATCTTCAAGTTAGGAAGAACGTATCCTACCATCCAATCATCCATCTACTCAAAGCATCATCCACGAGCAATCATTGTCCTTACAAGATTCTAAATGCTGGATGGATATATGCAAAAGTGTGTGTATATGTACTTACCTAATGCGAAAATCAGGCGGTTACTGATACAGTAAACCTCCTTAATGCAAACCATGATAGTGCCATGCATCCAATATGTATGCGAAACCCTATTGACACATACAAATTTCTACATGCGTGCACAACCATACACAAAAATGCATCATCCATATGATAACACAGCCATGATACATCCATCAATCTAACTACCACATCCATTTATGCAATATGCGACATGAAGTGACTGAGCCGATCTAGTGCCTAATGTGTGTGTATATGCATCCACGAGCAACCACTAGCAAACAATTGCATCCATATGCATCCATCAACCATAACATGTTTCAAACACATGTTTCAACCATAGGTTTTACCCTATCTAAAGGTCATAGGTATTAGCGAGAGGATATACTAAAGATAAGATAAGTACTAGACAAGCAATAAAGGAGAAGTTAAAAGACATACTCTCAAAAAGAAATGGATACAAAGAACGCATCTTCGCTTCCGTCTCCCAAGTAGCATTGCTTTCGTCATCTCCCCATTGCACTTTAACTAGCTGGACTTCTCTGTTCCTCAACTTCCTAGTTTCTGACCCAAGGATGCGAGTAGGAGCTCGTCGAATCGTCGCGTCACGCTCTACCTCTACATCTCTAAGCAAACTCGGCTCTACCACCTCTGCGGTCTCATGTAAGCACTTCCTCAAATGTGATACATGGAATACATCATGAACACCACTAAGTCTGTCGGGCAACTCCACCCTATATGCCATCCGTCCAATCCTTTCCTTAATAGGAAATGGCCCAACAAATCTCGGTGCTAACTTCCCAACGGACCCAAAGCGAACCACATTTCTCAATGGAGATACTTTGACAAAAACCATATCCCCAACCTCAAACTCAAGTTCCGTCCTTCTCCGATCCGCATAAGATTTCTGTCTATCTTGCGCTGCTTTCATCCTTCTTCGAATTAAATCAATCTTCTCTGAAGTCTCTCTAACCATATCCGGCCCAAGCAAGATCTTATTCGTAGATTCCCACCAACATGTAGGAGATCGACAAGGCCTTCCATAAAGAGCTTCGAAAGGAGCCATACCAATACTGGACTGAAAGCTGTTATTATATGCGAACTCCACCAAAGGAAGATGTTCTTCCCATGTACCTCCAAAATCCAAGATACAAAGCCTCAAGAGATCTTCTAAGATACGGTTCACCCTCTCGGTCTGACCGTCCGTCTGAGGATGATATGCGGTGCTCAAACACAACTGAGTCCCTACCGCCTCTTGCAAACTTCTCCAAAACTCACTAGTAAAGATAGGATCTCGATCACTCACAATGCTGGATGGCACGCCATGCAATCTAACAATCTCCCTAACATAGACCGAAGCAAGCCATGGAGCGGTCCTCTTACTCTTCACGGGTATAAAACGGGCACTCTTGGTAAGTCTGTCCACCACAACCCAAATTCCCGTATTGCCCTTCCTCGATCTCGGTAACCCATCGATGAAATCCATCGAGACACTATCCCACTTCCACTGCGGAACTTCCAATGGGTGTAGCAACCCACCGGGTTTCCTTTGCTCCGCTTTAACTTGTTGGCACACTAAACATCTAGCCACATACTCGGCTACATCTTTCTTCATACCGGCCCAGAAGAAAACTCTCTTCATGTCTTGGTACATTTTGTCTCCACCGGGATGAATAGTCATTCTTGAACGATGTGCATCATCCAAAATAGCCTTCTTCAAACCCTCATCTTGCGGTACACAAAGTCTACCGTCTCTATGCAACCATCCCTTATCATCTATGGTGTATCTACCCAAATGGCTGGACGACTCCCCTCTTATAAGCTTCTCTACCAACACAACCAACTGTGGGTCGTCTCGCTGAGCCTCGCCAATCCGTCTCAAAAGAGTAGGTCTAACCTCCAAGGATGCCAACAAACCAGGTACAAAATCAACAGAAGGTCTGAAGTCGAACAAAGAAAGAAACTCCAAGCTTCGCCGTTCTACGAACAATGGACTTAAAGATAGCCTTTTTCTACTCAAGGCGTCAGCCACCACGTTACCCTTGCCAGGGGTATATGCTATCTCGAAATCATAGGATGCTAAGAACTCCATCCACCTTTGCTGTCTTAAGTTTAAATCTTTCTGAGAGAATAAGTACTTCAATGATTTATGGTCAGTGAACAACTCGAATCTCTCACCAAGAAGATAATGGCGCCAAGACTTAAGTGCGAAAACAATCGCGGCCAACTCTAGATCATGGGTAGGGTAATTCTTCTCATGCACTCTCAATTGTCTCCCTCCATAGGCTATTACCCTTCCCTCCTGCATCAAGACTGCGCCTAATCCTGTTCCACAAGCATCGGTATAAACAACAAACGGCTTACTCCCATCTGGAAGCACTAAAACTGGAGCGGTGGTCAAAGCTCTCTTTAACCGTCGGAAAGCATCATCACAATCTACATCCCATGAGAAAACCAGATTCTTCTTCGTCAAGCGGGTTAATGGGGCTGATATCTTCGCGAAGTCTTTGATGAACTTCCTATAATATCCTGCCAACCCCAAGAAACTTCTTACTTCGGTAGCATTTTTAGGAACTTTCCAATCCTGGATAGATACTATCTTTGCGGGATCCACAGCTATCCCTTCCTTAGAGACCACATGCCCTAAGAATCGCACTTCTCTTCTCCAAAAATGACATTTAGAGAATTTAGCTTTAAGACCATGTGCTCGAAGAGTCTCCAACACTTCTCTGAGATGTAAGGCATGCTCTTCTTCACTCTTGGAAAAGACCAAGATGTCATCCACAAAAACTACTACAAACTTATTCAGATACTCTCTGAACACTCTACTCATGAGATCCACAAAGTATGCAGGGGCGTTTGTCAACCCAAATGGCATCACTAGCCACTCATAAAAACCATCCGGAGTCCGGAAAGCAGTCTTCTCTATACTGTCCTCCGCCACTCTCAACTGATGAAACCCTGTAGCTAAATCCATTTGCGAAAACACTGAGGCGCCAACCAACTGATCAAAGAGATCATCTATCCTCGGTAATGGGTGTCTATTCTTCTTTGTGAGCTTATTAAGTTCCCTATAATCCACACAAAGTCTGAGGGACCCATCCGCCTTCGTGGCAAACACTACTGGAGCTCCCCACTCCGATATACTTCGCCTTATAAACCCCTTCTCAAGCAACTCCCCTACTTGCTTATGAAGTTCCCTTCTCTCCCGAGGAGCCATGTGGCGCACTGGCAAAGACACTGGTTTGGCATTATCCACCAAATAAATTCGGAAATCTATCTCCCGCTTCGGAGGCAAACCCTTTACTTCTTCAAACACATCCGGATATTCCCGGACTACTCTGACAGAATGCAAACTCTCGACCGAAGCATCGAGCGATTCAAGATAACTTAGCAAAACAGATTCCATGGGATTGCAAGAGATCTCGAGAGTGTTACCCAAGCGGGTCATGAGCCTGACAACTCTCCTTTCGCAATCAAGAACGGCACCATTACTGGATAACCAGTCCATGCCCAAGATCAACCCATAGCCCGTGAAGCCCAATACAAAAGCATCACATCTAAACTCAACGCTAAGTATAGAAATCTTCAAACCCAAACATATCATAGACAGATATATGGAGCCCCCAATTGGGTTTGAGACAACCAAGGGATCATCAACTAGACTGGTGTCTAAGTGCAGTGACTCAACTAACGATGATGAGATAAAAGAATGCGATGCGCCAGAGTCAAACAAAGTACGAACTGGATGATCAAACAGAAAAACCAGACTTTCAACGGAAATAGTTCTACCTCTCTGCTGAATCGGTGGAACTGAGAGAACCTGAACTTGCCCCCCTGACTGAGGTGGTGCTATAAGAGCTTGCACCTGCCCTCCTGAGGTAGACCCCGTCTTCTGCCCCTTCTTTGGGCAGTTTTTCACAAGATGCCCTGCTTCACCACAATGAAAGCAACCGGTCTTCTTCTTTTTGCGACAATCCTTACTGAGGTGTCCTGGTGTTCCACAATTGAAGCACTTCTTCTTCGTCTTCTTTTTGTCACCATTGCCTTTTCCGCCCTTGCCTTGTTGTTGTTGTTGCGGTTTCTTCTGATCCCCCTTTTTCTCTGGTGCCTTAGAATTCTTATCATCCTCATGCATAAGTGCCATGTAGACAAGCTTCTCAAAAGTGGCCCCCATAGGAATGTGAGTCATAGCTATTCCTTGCAATGGTTCGTTCAAGCCTCTAACGAACCTCAAAGCCTTCTTCTCCGGTGTATTCACCAACTCTATGCCAAACCTTGCTAATTGATTGAATTTGTTGACATATTCTTTCACCGTGAGATTCCCTTGCTTCAAATTCAAGAACTTCTCCATAAACAGATTCTCTTCCGCCCTTGAGAGAAACTTAGCCCCAAACCTTTGCTTAAAATCTGCCCAAGAGTCAACAGGGCGTTCTCCATTAGTGACCTCCCACCAGAATGAGGCCTCTCCCTTCATTAACCAAGCCGCCAACTTGACTTTCTTTCCCTCTTCCACTTCAAAGATATCTAGCAACTCTTCCACTTCCTTAAGCCAATCTCTAGCCTCTACGAAAGTCTCTGAACCAAGAAAAGGTTTTCCTCCTATAGCCTTGAACTCCTTGCAAACCTTAGCAAAATTATCCACTCTAGGCTGAGGAGGAGGAGCGGTTGTCTCTGGTGTAGTAGCATTGGCCGGACCCGCAGCCGCGGCCCTAGCCTCTTGCAACCTCCTATACCATAGTGGTATAACTAAACCCTCCGGGATGTTAAGATCTTCAGCCATGCTGAAACGAAAGAGGAAAGATTCAAAAAGGAGATTCCGAAAGATAAAGATATGGCTATTGGGGATTATGCTTTTCTTTTTCAAAAACTTTTTCTCTTAGAAGACATGCTTTTGAAAATACTTTCTTCGAAAATACTCTTAGAAAATAGTTTTTCTCAAAAATTTTATCTGTTCTGGTAACCTTAAGCTCTGATACCACGTGTAACACCCCACTCCCGCTATGATCACTCACTAAGGGAATGCCATAGCATCGGTGGAGTATTTTAGTGAATATAGAACAGAAAAATTACAACAAGACAGATATAAATAGTACTTGAAATTTTAAAACATCATCTCATAACAGCGGAAGTAAAACATGTCTGGTTACATCATAAAACCACAATAAAGGTCAAGTACAATATCCATCAAAATAAAGAAGTACATAATCCCACTCTCATACAATAGCCAAACAAAAGAAAAGATAACTGGATAACTGGAGCTTTACATCTATCCAAGCTCCTAAAGACTGGAACAGCAATCCGATCAAGCTCCACTACTGCTAGGATCCACCGTAGGACCTGAGGGTTGGGAAAAAGATAAAAACAACGGGGTCAGACATAAGTCTGAGCGAGTCCTATAACTTTAACAATACAATCGTTAAAGTAACCAGAGAAGACATAAACTGATATACGGTAACATATAGGGATGAATGGCTACCCTAAGCCGTCAACTAAACGAAGATAAAGGATAAAGACGCATCTACCCTCCCTAAGGTAAATTACTAAACTGCACCACACCAGTCGTTCCTAACTTAAAGGTTGATCCCACCCAAGGACTTATAAAATTTACTAATTAGTACTTGCGTACCCCTAGGTGACCAAGTAGGCGCCACGGGGCCCTACAATCCACTAGGTGTACACACTACTTCCCATTCGATCGGCTCCCTAACGTAGATACCCGTGCTGGCCCCACCGTGGGATGTATCATTCCCCAATGTGGCAACCTGATGAAACTAAAGGTGCACGGCTTATATCTACTCGATGCAACAACGGCTTACCTACCAGCCCGGGCCCACTCACGCATATGAAGCCCGTTGGACTTGCGTTGCCACCGCTAACCCGTTTGCCTCTTACAGTCAAGCCCAGTATGCGTGTCCCGTCCTCGACATGGGTCGAGCCCACAAAGATACGTATGGGTTACTGGTTGAAATGGGCCTCCACAAGCTACCCACCTAAGCTTGTCCCTTTTTCTAGTATATCCCACTTAACCCTTTAATCATGTTTTAATTACATGTTCCATTTTGGTTAAGTATTCTAATCGTATTTTCTATTGCCACCCAAGGCAACCACTAGATTTTCTCATGCCACCCGAGGCACCCACTTAACCCCTCATGTCCCTCTACATGCTAATGTGGTTAAGTGTTTCTTAATTAATTAATTAAGAACGTAACCTTTGTAAAGACCTCTCACATTAGACTGTCTTTTATGACCGCTGGTTAAGCCGGTTGGGTCCGGGCAGCCTTATGTCATAACAGAGTCTAACCTCGTGTCTTTACATTAATTACGTATTTAGTTTGTGCCTAAGACCTCTCACATTGGGCTAACATTTGTAGCAACTGGTTAAGCCGGTTGGGTCCGGGCAGTTTTACGCTACAACTGAGTCCAACCTCGTGTCTTAGTCAATTAATTACACCTAATTAATCACCCTCATAATTTTATATTAATTATCCCTAATTAATCAAGTTTTCTTAACATGGGTAGACCTAACTTAATAGGTAAATTCCCATGGGGTAGACCTAACTCAATAGGTAAATTCCCAACACATAGTATGGGTACACCTAACCAAATAGGCAAATTCCCATACTATGTTTATTTATTTTGTGTTATGCATAATTATATTAATTTCACACAATCTTATTAACTTATGCATTTAATTACCCCATCGTTCCCACGTAATTTCGTTCATGATATAACACATATAAAAGGTGTCAACTTGCATATGAATGAACATGTTTCAAAGGTGCCATCTTGCATATTAACAAACACATAACTTGCATATGAACTTGCATAACATGTCACATAACTTGCATATAATATGTCACATAACTTACATATTCATTTTGCATAACAAACTTGCATATTAGCTTATAGACTTGCATAATGTGTCATCATGAACTTGCATATTAATAAACATGTAACTTGCATATTTACATACATGTAACTTGCATATTAACAAACATGTAACTTGCATATAAAGAAACATGTAACTTGCATATTTACATACATGTAACTTGCATATTAACAAACATGTAACTTGCATATTAACAAACATGTAACTTGCATATTTACATACATGTAACTTGCATATTAACAAACATGTAACTTGCATATTTACATACATGTAACTTGCATAGCATATTACCATGAACTTGCATAACATGCATATGATTACATAGCCCACAACTTGCATATTTAGCATCATGCAAACATAACATACATCATATTAAACTTGCATAAGCTTACATACTCAACATGCATAAACATAAGATTAATGCTAACATCATATCATATGATTCAAAGCTCATTAACCCACATACAAAACCATAAATCTCATCACATCTCATCTAATTAGTTTACCAAAAGATCATCAAAGTGATAGAAACTCACAACTAGCAACTTTGAACACCAAATGAAGAAGATTAAGATGCTAAGAAGGGATTAGAAGTTGATTAGAGAGTGATTAGTATGCAACCCTCTTCATAAAATTAGTGGAGGCCATGAGAGCTAGCATTTTGCCATAGTTTAGTTACTAGGTTTAATTATGAATGAATTAGGGTAGGTTAGGGTCTTATTTATAGATTAGGCAAGTGTTTTAGGCCATAGGATTAACCCTAGATTCAATCCAAGCCATCAAAGCATGTCTTGGGGAAGAAGTCAAGTGTAGGAACCATCTAGGGCCTTTAGATTAAAGATGGACCATGAGAACCATTCAAATGCAAAATCTGCACTTGAGCGAATCGGCCCACGGGTTGACAGCCAAACACCCTGGATTAACCCCTAGTCGACCCAGCGGGCTCGGGTCGACTTCAAAAATCGGCCGGTTCGGTTATTCCCCTCTCCCAATTCGCTGTTTTGAGCATTTTTGCATATTTATTTATTAAATTTTCAATTATATATATATATATATATATCAATATATATATATATATATATCTACACAACCCATTTCACTTAATTAAGTATACTTTAATTTGGGAATTTTTCGTGAAACCTCGCGAGGCCATATCTTGGTCATACGGACTCCGATTTTCGAAAACTCGGACTCTATTTCGCGTATTTTTCCGAGACGAACGCAATGGCATAGCCCGTTTCCCTTGATTCCCATTTTAGAATTAAATTCTGCCTCGATTTATGTTATTACAGGTTATTGAAAATACGGGTTGTTACAGGGAGAATATTATGTATATAGTACGTGGAAGCCTCCTGCTCGTCTCCGGATCATCTACCCGTGCATCACCAGCTAACCTGTCCCTAGTCTGCTCGTGTGAGCACCCAGAGTAATAAGAGGAGACATAAAACTCTGGGTCAGACATAAAGCCTGGTATGAGCGATAAGCATCTAAACAGAATAATAACAGGTATACTAAACCATACCTGAACCTGGACCTGCAACCAAAGAGTTAGTACCACATACCGTACAATACTCCAAGGTGCCATAATAAATAGTGTAAGAATACGGGGGTGGGGTGTGCATGTCACAATGATAGCAAACAAATCATCCATAGCAACCATCCTCACATCTCTCACTCAGTGCCTAAGCGTACGATATCTACCACTTTGGAACACTAGACAAACTGAGGTAACGACGAATCCCGACTTGTAGAAACCCTGCTATGACCAAGCTAAACATATGGAGTCATGACCAAACATTTCAATGACCCACTTCATTGGTTGTAGCCCTTGGTTCTACCGATGCCATAATGGCCCTGAATCCGTCTTCGTACCTCCTACCATAGTGGTTCAAAGCTATAGACATCGATAACTCCTTGGCACGCGTCCCGCAGCAAAGCCCAACCATGAAGCGAACTCGTTGATTCCCATCTAAATCTTGAGCTCTAACTTCTCATTTGGACTTCCTTTGCATCTCGGGTTTTGATCGAGTTGGAGTTGGTCTTCAAAAGAGTCGTCGCATAGAAGTGGTCCTGAATTCGATTCGGTTCGGATATGTACGTATAACACGGTTCGGTTCGGTGCAATGCTCCATGGTGTATTCCTGCGTGTGGTTCGGTTCGGTGATCCTTCCCCTTAGACGTCGGTTCGGTTCGGATGTCACGCTCCAGTCGGTTCGGTTCGTCCCTCCTCCAGCTTGCCTGCTCCGATCCGATCTCGTCCCCTGGCCTACTCCGATCCGATCCTGCTCCATAGCCCGATCCGATCCCACCCCCTTATCTGCTCCAATCCGCTTCGCTCCCTAGCTTACCCCGATCCGATCCGCTCTTCAACCTACTCCGATCCGATCCGCTCTTTATAGTTCCGATCCGATCCCCTCGTCCACTCCAACTCTAAGTAAACGGCCTTCCTTCTCGCCAAGCCTCCTCCAGTGATAAGTTCCAATCCAGTTCGAATCCCCTCAGTCAGTTCACAAATCCGATCCGACCCCCTACTCCGATCCGATCCGGTTCGGAACCTGCACATTTCTGCAACTTTCCAGCGAGCTTTCTACGCCATTCGACGACGTTTTCGACCAATCTAACTATTCTAATCAATCATAAAACATACCATAGAGTCATAGCAATATGTAAGAGCAACCACAAACACCAAACAACAATCCAAATGAATCAAAATAGATCAAAAGTGGCTAAAACCTCACATTTTCCTATAATCCTTCTTAATCATGTTTAAGCACATACTTAGTAAAACTTAATCAAATCGTCTAAATTTTCTAACAGAGGCATGAAATATTATTTAAGAATTTCTAAACATTTTTCCAGAATTTATTAGTGTATAAATTCGCTAATCTTCACTAATCACCCTTAATTAACTGTAATTAGTGTCAAAACGATGCTATCACTCCCCTTGGCCACAACTAAAACCCCAAAACTGAAATATTCTCTGATTTGGCGTTGTTCCCAATCTTACACAGCAGCTCTACCTCGGTTCACGTGCTAATACTCCTTGATTTGATGTTTGCTAAGCCTAATCTTCAATTAGAAAGTGATTAAGAGGTGTTTTGAAGAGATTTAGAGGGTGGAGGCCATGGCTAGATCAAGAGGAATGAATAGTGACGGCTGAAAAATGAGAAAAAGGTATTCTCCAAACCCTAACAGCCCTTTTAAACTCCTAATCCCGAAATTCCCCTTTGGGTCTAGCTGTTAATCACCCGGTTAAGCCCAATTAAACTGTTTTTCACCATCTGAAACTTGTTTCAGCCATATCTCCCAAACGGTGAGTCCGTTTGGCTAATGTGACCACTCTACGGAAAGAGAAACCATCATCCGAAGCCAATGGAAGTGGTTTCAGATCAAAATTCATTTCCAGTCAAAAGTTATGGCCAAAACAGTGCCAACTAGGGGTAAAATGGTCATTTAAAAATCGGGAAAAATCATGAACATGGGAAATGACCACAATAGTCGTCTCCCAAAGTTACATGACCATACGACTTCGTATGTGAAAGAAATAAATATCCTACGATCCTATGATGCGTAGAATACGGGTCGTTACAGTTTGGGTAGATCAGATCATTGGTGTTCGCCAGTAGGGGACTGGGCAATGATTTCGTTAGGGAGAAAATGGCCATTTGGGAAGGAACAACGGAAAGAAATGTGGGATTGCTGCTACTATGCACACGGGCTTTTGCTGTACGATGTGCTTAGAACCGTCAGTGAATCTTATTTTATTCATTGCAACAAATATTATATAACTCAAGCCAAATATTATATAACTCAAGCCAACGTTCTTTTCTACACATAAGTGCGTTGTAAAAGTTGAATTCTTTTATATTAGGGCTGTTGCGGTTGGACCGTTCAACCGCCAAACCGTACCAACCGTATACGCGGTTACCGTCTACTACGGTAACGGTGACGGTAGCGGTTGTGGATTTTGATAACCACGGTAAACCATACCAACTGCACATGAATTTTGTGTAGTATTTCATACAAAAATGTGTGTTTTTCAATAACTTGAGTAGAGAAATAACATATGTATAAATTATTTGTGCTTTAATTTATAGACAACATGCACATGGATGATTTGTTTAATAGATAAACAAACTAATTCTTAAGAAAAAAAAGTTAGAACTTGAATTATTTATGGATAACAATGTAAATTTATGGTAATGGTTACGGTACCGGTTAGACGGTTACGGTAATGGTTATAAAATTTGCTAACCGTCAACTATGGTTGTGGTTATGGTTAGAGATAAAACTGACGGTTACCGTAACCGTAACACCCCTATTTTATATAACTCAAACTGTGTGTTTTTTCTTTTTTTGGTAAGGCTAAACTCACTATTAGACTAAAAGCAAGCAAAAATATCCAACAATGGAATATGCCTATGGAACAAACAATGCTTATATATGGCAGTACATAAGCTCATAGTCGCAGTATACTTAATTGCATAGACAAATATAATCAATGTTTCGTTTGATAAAATAGGAAACCGCTGAGGATTTATAACCATGATAGTTTGTATCGTTTTGTACCTAGCTATCAGTATAGTTCGTGTATACACCTTTTAACACGCACTTAGGAGATGAACATGAGTTTGGTTTGTATAGTCACAACGTATGACTTTGACCTACACACAAATACATATTTATGGCTGGATAAACATCATACTACAATAACATCTGCTGCCATAAATTAATAAAAAGAACAGTTATAATTTTCAACTTATAATGGTAGCTTACATATGGCAACACGTAGAAACTTACAAAGGGTGCATTCACAGCCACAAAATGGCACGCTGGGCAAAGTATTCTCGTCGGACACCAACATAATTTATCATATTCAAAAGAAGCGTTTGCTCATCGTTGGAAAATGAACGGTTGATGTCCGACGCGTCGGACGCTGGTTCATTTGAATAATTAAATCCTCCCAACGGTACAAATATTCCCCCTATTATAAACTTGCCCTACACATAATTGCCATGTTGTATAACTCTGAAGCAAGCTGCCACGTTGCAAATGTTTCCCAATTCAAACTAGTTAAATAAGTTGTTGCCATGCTATAACCCTGCAAATTTGTCGCATTGCAAATATTTTTGGTTCAGACAAGTTTGTTTATTTTGGAAACCTCTAAAACAAAAATGGTTAATAATAATAATTAATTAGTATTTAATTAATTTAAAAAAATAGTTAAAAATCACATTATTACATATAAATACCTCGTTCAAATACTCCGTTCAAGTACACCGTTCATAACTAAAAACACATTCCCCGTTCGCTACAGTACCACGCTCAAATAACCTGCTCAAATGTCCCCCTTAAATACCCCGTTTCTGTTCGTCAAAAACGCACCCAAATTTACATCAGACATGGAAGAAAAAAATAATTGTATGTAAAAGCGAACCATTATCATATAACATGCCTCATACGTACATGCAAAATATTTTGGGACAAATAGCATATTTCATATTTAAACAAATTAATGATCAAAAGAACACTCATAAAAGTATGCAAAGAGAGCCTGGAACGTTTGAGTGAATAATAATTAAACATAAGATTTGACTGCAAAAGACGTCAGAGTTTAAACTATCACTTAGCATCGTTTGAAGCAGATAAATTATATTGGATTTTAAATCTCAATGCTACCACTTAATAGTGCTTCACAATAGTCTTCCATTCTCCTTCAGTTTGTGCATAAAATTGAAAATTGCAACATATGTATAGCCTGCAAAAAAATATAAAAATGAAAATTGCAGCATATGTAACTTTCAAAATAATAATAATAGTAATTATTATTATTAATTTAATCAAATAAAAAATAACATGACAGAGAATATCTGCTAACATGAAATGAATTTAACATATCGGTGAGACAGAACTTTAATTTTAGCAAAGAATCTATATGAATTTTCGAGTTTATGCATCCATTTGCAGACAATTTATTAGATTTAGTTGTGTAGAAGACATAAGGAACAAACTAAAATAGTAGTGTAAAAATTAAATTAATATTTTTCAGATATAGTAGCACATGTAAAAAATGAACTGTTCCATTTAAAAGGTGTAAATGATTCCAACATTGGTGCCTATGCTATGTCATCAGCACTAAATCTGTCCAGCAAATGTTTACTATACTAATATGAGGTTTGCATAATTATGATATTCTTAGATATATACAACAAAAGGACAAAATTCTTGTGATGAAAGTAGGGGTGTTACGATGACGGCAACCGTTAGTTTTATCTCTAATCATAACCGCAACCGTAGTTGACGGTTAGCAAATTTTATAACCATTATCGTAACCGTCTAACCGTTACCGTAACCATTACCGTAAATTTACATTGTTATCCATAAATAATTCTAGTTCTAACTTTTTTTTTCTTAAGAATTAGTTTTCCATCTATGAAACAAATCATCCATGTGCATGTTGTCTATAAATTAAAGCATAAATAATTTATACATATGTTATTTCTCTACTTAAGTTATTAAAAAACACACATTTTTGTATGAAATACTACACAAAATTCATGTGCGGTTGGTACGGTTTACCGCGGTTATCAAAATCCACAACCGTTACCGTCACCGTTACCGTAGTAGACGGTAACTGCGTATACGGTTGGTACGGTTTGGCGGTTGAACGATCCAACCGTAACAGCCCAAGATGAAAGAGTTGACGAACAATAACAAAAAAGCAAACATAACATAACATACTTGCCATAATGCATATGAATTGTCTAAGGTTAGTGATCCATTAGCTATTTTATATGAAATATTATAGTACGAACAATAACAAAAAAGCAAACATAACATACGGGACTGAGAGGAGAGGGAGATTCCAGTAAAAAATACTTAATATATATAACTCACCCTTGTAATACATAACAAAAGTTCATCCCATATTCCAATGTTCTTATCCCTGCATCAATACAAAAGACATAACCGAGTTCATAGATGCCTAGATGAGGTGTAGAAAATACCCTTTAGATTTCATATAGAAAATAATGCATTTAAAATTGTGTAACAACGATGTATCAGGGACAGATCATAACAATAACTTGATCCCCATAGTTACAAAAAGGAAGCTTGATTTTAGTGTCATCCAAGAGAAAATATGGAACAAATGCATTATCATTCGCAATGAAGAGTAGTTGTGCAATATTTGAAAAATCAATGTCTAAGCAAAGAACGCATTATCATTTATAGGAAACAATACAACATCAAAGTAGACTTATCCATTGAAATATTATACTACGATGCAAACAAAAAAATGAACAAAACATTTTTTTTTAAAAAGGGAACAGTAGAGCAATAGTAATAGAATGGATGCCCTAATTAAATAGTTTTTGCCGCAAGTAGACAGTCAGTGAATAATGGCACGGTGACACCTAGTCGACCAACAAAAGACTGAATAAGAGACAAAAGGATGGGAAAGCAATCAGGCAGTGATTATGAATAATTATCTAAGAAATAATGCAATACCCACATTTTACTTAAGTGTAATGATATAATATCTAAATACTGTGTGAATTGTTGATAGCAAACGATTAAAAAAAATAACCAATTACTAAAACAGAAGCAATATATAACAGACTAATCATGGGAAATAAGATGGTCAAAAAACTATAACAAAAACAAAAAACAAATCATAAATTTATTTACCTAGGTCAGTCCGAAATGAAGCTTGGCAATCGATCAATCGCCATGAACAACCACAATTTCAAGATAGATCGAACACGAAATTTGATGTTCTGATGTCGGCTCCCCTTCAGGCATCAAGCATCGTGTGGGAAAAGTGAAATTGAGATGTGACCTAATTAGTGGCAATGAAACCAAAGAGCAAATGATAAAATTATTTATAGTTTCAGAAATAGTAAGCTTCAACTTCTGTAATGCATTTGAAGTTTTGATCTAGACTGTGTTGTTGAAGTCTTAATATAAATTGTCGCTTTAACGGGGTCCTAATTCAACAATCCTAAAGATACAGCAAATTTCCATATCTCAATAATCTAAAAAGGATTTTAAAAAAATCCAAAATCCTAAGAAGAAAGCATCTCAAGAAACGCCCGAAAATGAATCAAAACACTTCAAAGGGGCTACAGATGAGAACATAACTTTTGACTGTTTTATACATATACATGCAGAGCATAAATAAATACAAAAATCATAACTCACATATTTTAACAGAAAATTGCAACTTGTTAAAATTTTCGAGTTTGTAAGAGCGCCCCCTTGGACTAAGAAAATAAAAACAGAACTTCGACGAAGAAAATCACACGTAACAGTTAATTTTGACCAAACCGCTTCAAAATAAGGGTGCGAACATAACTTTTGACTGTTTTATACACATACATGCAGAGCATAAATAAATACAGAAATCATAACTCACATATTTTAACAAAAAAACGTTAACTTGTTAAAAATTTCGACCTTAGATTAAGAGAATATAAACAGAACTTCAATGAAGAGAATCACACTTAACAATTAATTTTGACAAAACCGCTTTAAAATAAGGAAGCGCAAACGAATAAAATTCCAATCAAGTTTTCCCTTTCGCGTTACCCCATTCGTAAAAGGAAAGCATTCTCCTTTCATGAATCTGCCAATTCCCCAGTCGCTTCCATTTACCCATTTTATTTGCCCATTTCGGTTTAAAATAGAACGCACCCTTGGTTTTTCTACAAATTTTGCTGACTTATGATCGAATGTAAGTTTAAACGTTTTTTTTAAATAAAGTTTATATTAGCCATCACTATTTTCTATTTGAGTGAACCGTAAGAAAACCAACAAAGCTGTATTTTTTTTCTTCAATTTTCATCGTCTTTCTAATCTTATTATTGACGATGAAAGAATCAACAAAATGAACTCAGAAGATGGCAGTTTAAAACTTATCCAGCATAGGTAAGATTCAGATTTAAATAATTCAGAAAAGAATGTATATCCCTAGGCCTGACTTTTCTGAATACATCATTATAAAGGTTTTAGAAAGAAAAAAAGATACACACAAACACACATATACTATATTTCGGCTCAAGTGGGAAAGAAAAAGCATGTGAAATTTATGTAGAATAGGATCATCGCTATTTTCATCTTCTATGAAGAATTAAGATGCTTTTCCCGCACCTTGACATTTTTTTTTTTTTTTTTTTTTTTTTGTTTAAAGTGGACAATTAAAACTTAACCTCATAGTGAAAATCCCAAGCTCAACAAAATTAATATCACATATGTAAATTAGACCAAACTAAATTACTCTATTATAAGTCATTCAACTATACACTTTATAAGCTTCTGGCACATTACAACAACTTAGTAAGAGAAAGGATCAAAGATCCACATTCTGAAATATAAGATACATTATACCTTGGACCTCTTCAGACCTTCCATGCGTACTGTTTCCAATAGCAAATAAGTAAACACATAATTTATTTTTCTGTCCACCGTATAGCAATTCGTTCAAGTTTTTTGTTCGTTCATTGCATACTACCTCTTCGCTTTGAAGGTGGACATTATATCTTTTCCGTATTTTATGAATCTCCATGTACTATTCCTCGGCCAAAGCCTTTTTTTTATTAAAAAAAAAGTTAATAAAGTTGAAGACATAGTTAGTTGAGGCAAAAAAATAATGCCATATGCAGGATTACAATATGATGTCTAAGTGTAGTAAATGAAAACTGTTTTTTTGGTGTAAGAGTATGGTATATTTTGATATATTCTACATGCAGGTACAATGTACTATTTAATCAAAAGTCGAAGACATAGTTCACAACCCACCACCCATAAATGATTTATATAGTAAATTCAAAAACATATCTAATAAGTTCATTACAGAACGTTGTAGTTTTCAAACAAAATAGGATCAATTTTGGAATTTAGTAGTGTTTTATGGGGAAATCATCTAGTCTGTTCTACAAAAAAATAAATCCAGGCATTGCATGCATGCTTCTGAAGGGTATTTCACTTCAAAATCAGCTCCATATCTATTAAAGAAAGGAACAGCACGCCAGTTGTGTTATTTATAAGTGAATGCACTGTGAAGCCCAATACACAAAGCAAACAAAGAAGGTAAATGGCAGGATACACGGTTTAAAAATTATTCCAAATGACATAGCAAAGTGAAAAATGCAACAACAAATAGTTTTTGATCCTTGCTAGCATCTGCTATCAGGATACGCAAAAATACGCATTCCTTGCATGTATTTGTTTCATGAGATCTACATGCCTCCTTGTACAGTAGTTATTTTTAGAACTTAAAATTCTTAAAACATTTACATGAGTAAAGAAGAGAAAATTTCAATCAAAATATATTCTGCAACTATTTGGATTTATATGAGTTAGAAACAAATTTACCAGTACATTTTATACATATGACTTGCATGTACTTGGATTCATGCATCTGGTAATGGGCCCATATAAGTGTAGTTGTGATCAGTTATCTAATCTTACTAAACATTGGAATAAAATTCAAAGTTAATGCAAATCCTGTGTATGTTTTCCCGATCCATATGTATATGAGAACATTGTTGTCAGTCTGTTAGAGGAAACCCAACAAAATAAAATTAATTATTTCTAATACTAATAATCAAGGGAAGGAAGTGAGTCCGTGTTTTGAGTTTAGACCTAAAAGGCACTCAGCCATCTTAAGGGAAGCAAAAACACAACAGTAATCAATGGTGCAATCCAAGAGTTATAATATGAACAAATGAGATAAAGTGAATGACTTTACTCGAACGGTCAAAAAGGAAATACCACAAATGAGGACCAAGAGAACAACCTACAAACCTTTAAATGTTTATTACACAAATGTAACAGTGAGTGGGGAAATAATCTTAACGAAATAAATACGCCACATATCCTGTGATATCTACCTAGCTTAAGACATATGATGAACAGAATGAACCAATCGTAAAGGTGATAATAAAAGAACATCAAAATGGTCTTTCATATACTTGATGTTTTCATAAGATAAGCATGTATCATTGTAAACAACATAGCCTACAGCTTGTGTTTTTCATATGAAAATTAGAAGCATTATGTTGTGTAATGTGTATTAAAAATAAGTATAAATCATAGTAATATGCATATATCCTATGTTTTTACGCACGATGTTATGACTTATGACAAATGCCAATATACACAAGTTTAAAAATTAAAAAGAACGAAAATGTTTTGTATTGTAATATTTTTACTTCAAGTTAATATACCGTTATAACTTCGTAAGTGATAATTTAATGATGGACAGGCAGATTTTAAGTTATATTTTTGGGCCATCATATAACTGATGACACTAAGTGATTTACGAACATATGAAATATTCATATTGATATACATCAAAGGCCAATAGTTGAGTCATAAAGAGTATTGTTTCAGTCTATGGTAAGGACCTCAAACAAAACTGTGGGTTTCCATATTTTTGTTTAGATATTTTAAATAAAAATTAACATATTTTTAATTGTAAACTTAAAAATAACTGTTAGATACTAACATATTCTTATAAATTCAAATACCTACAAAAGTAAATGTAGGCTTTCAAAATTTTGTTTAGATATTTCAAATAAGATTTAATGAACTGGTAATTGTTAACTTAAAAATAACTTGTTGGGTACTAACTTATTCGTGTAACATCAAAAAACTACAAAAGTAAGGCATGCTAAATTCTATTTAACACCAGCAGCATGGAATAGCAAGCACCGGTAAATAACAAAATCAAAAGCAACAGACAGTGGAACAAAAAAAGAACCTAGAGTTAACTTGTCGATCATTTACTTATAAACTACAAAGTTCCAGCAATGAATAATATTACAACATATATGAAATTAGCATTCAATAAATTTTAAAACTATGCATATTGGCATGTATAATCAAAATCTTGCATAAATATATAGGGTGTATAAATCATACCATCGTATGACAATGAAAAGACTTATAAAGCTTTGTATCAAGTTCAATTCAACATGGTTTAATCAAAGGAGCAATAGTGGAACCACAAAGAGTAAAGTTTCAGCATATAGGACGGAGGATAAAACAAAGTCATCCTTGTCCATATGTTGGGTAGATATTTTAAATAATAACTCATGTATCACTAATTAGTAACGTAAAATAACTTTGTTAGATACTATTGTATTCCTATACTAACTTAGGCTTAGATGAACCATAAATAATAACAGGTACAACTAAATGAGAAAAATAGAAAATCAACAGTCGATGTGCCAAAGAAATAACTCAAAATTAGTTTGTCCATCAGTCAATCATCAATTACGTTGTTGTAGCAGTGGATCAGCATGAAGCAAGAATATTACATTGTTAATTCCACGGGACAACAGTGGAACCAAAAACATTTTTCGTTCAGTTTAAGAGAAGGAACACAGACAAAATCATATATGCTAATGGTTTTTGTTTAGATGTTTTAAATAAGAACCCACAAACTGGTATAGAAAGCTTTAGAAAAACTCACTGAGCAACTAATTGATCAACATTAACATCACCGCACATTCATGTTGGGCAAAGAAATTGTATAGGAGGACCGTATAAATGAAAATAAGAACAAAACAAAGCAAAGTTGAAACCAAAAGCCATAGCATAGAGAAAACAGATACCTGAAACAAAGCATCAATTGAAGCAAAAACTGACAACGACTAAGATATCAAGGCATAGAGGTAGGCAAATAGGAACGGGTTCAAATCAGCAAGATAAAGGAACTCCTCTATATTGTGTGAAGTCGATCATTGGAGTGTGCAGCGATTGTCGACGACTGATGATTGAAATGAATTAAGAACATTCTCTCAGTCTTTGGGAAGGAACCACGAACAAAATCATAGTTGTTCATGATTTTATTTTGATATTGTGCAAAATAATTCATAATTTAGTAAGTTTAATTGAATTTGGTACATGACTGATAAAAACCAGTTAGCAATGAACTTTAAAAAACTCCAGGTGGAATTAGTATTCCAATAAAGTTTAAGTCTCAAGATGTTAACATCTTACTGCACAAAACTTATGTTTAGATCCCGTAACGCAATATAAAACATTTTTGAAAGGAAGTAACTGAAGAATGCATCTGCGAAGAAATGTATTACAACATGAAATTGCTTTGCTAGTCTTTTACCCTACCTTTACATTAATAGCTTTCTTTCTCAAAGAAGCTCCCACTATAAGTATTGTAAGTGTTAATGGTGAAATCCAAATAATTTAAATGGTCTTTCATTTAAATTGCAGTTGCTTTTTTTAATTCCTTCTGTCTTACCAAATCTTAGGACCCACTCCTGCATGAAGAGTGTTATCAGTTGCAGCTGTAAATTTCCAATTCAGACCTATTATCTTACATTTCTAAATACTGATATTCCCAAACCAACCAAACTTGAATCTCGATCACCATAAGTCCCCTAAAGAATGAACATTCAAAAAAGTGAGTGTCTATTAAGAGGTTACTGTATTACCTGAACCTGTTACTCGGATAGGAATAGATCCAAGATTCCAAAGCATTCATTGATACCACAATCGAAATAAAAAATATAAATCAAGATCATACCATATTCCTAACCCCAGGTACGCCTCTAAAAATTCATATATAGGTTCATCATATATGGCCATCGAGCCAGCCGTGCTAGATCTGGTGACTATGGGAAACTGAAAATATCTTCAACCCATAACGGGTTTGTAGATCCGGATCCAAATGATGTGAAGTTGGATGGCACCATGTGGCTTCTTCATCCAGTGTCCTCCATAATGCCTAGGAAGTCGCCCATGGTTGTGGATCCAGGTTCGCCTAGGGATTTGGCTGCTGGATAAGAACGGAGTTAGGTAGGATGAGAAGAAAAGAAAGGAGAACGATTTCGAAACATCCGGATGCACGGAACGATTCACTTCTTTGATATAAGGATAAAGCGACGTTTGCACTTACAAATACACGTGGCAGAAATGGGTTGAATTTCATGAGAGGGCTTGAGAGCAAAGCATAGTATATTAGAATAGTATTACCATACAACGGTGGGAAAACCGACCGTCAAGGTATACAATATAAAATAAAATAAAATTTGATAAAATTTATTTTAGTTATGACCTCAGACATTGAAAAGCACATCTATCGGTTTATAATTATGAAACTAGAAAAATGGAATGATACACAAATTTTAAAATAGAGAGACATTTGTATCAGTTGATTTTGCCACAATGAAAAAAAATGATTTAAGTAGTTTATATCATAATGTAAAATTAACTTGGTATTATGTCAAAACTAAATGCACAACTAAATTATGCAAAAACTTAAAAACCCAGAATGAAAACTTATATTACACGTATAAAAATGCAACACTGATACAACAATTTAAGAGCTTTGATGTCCTAAAAGATCAAGGTACAATTACATATATAAGAAAAACGAATAACAATAAGATTAGTTGAATGCTTCCTTTTCCAATGTTGTCAGTTTAATATACACTAGACAGCTCATTACAAATTAAAAGGAGAGGTTGCAACGAAGTGCAACCACAGTTCACCATTGCCCAACCATTTCTTCTTCACAATATGGAGCAGCTTTTCTGTGCCTTGCTTTTCTGCTTCTTCTGCTGCGCAGGTCGTTGCACTACTTTTATTGTTGCATCAAAGACCGCCTTGACATTCTACAGCATAACAATATGAACGTTCACACCTAATGTATACAATTATTGAAACAGGCAACTTTTTAGTAACTGGGTAATATGGAACAATAATTGTAACACCCCACCTCCGCCAATGACACTCTTGCAAGGACATTAGATTTGGAGGAGCGTTAAAGAAGGTAAACATGCATGCAGATATCACAAGACAGAACATATAAGTAAAACAAAGTAGTAAAGCAGTGGATAAAACTTAGCATTTCAAAACCACAGTCATGTTACAACAAAGTACTTGGTCATTATTTTCCAACAACAAAGTATAGATAAAATCATAAACTGAAAATCTGAAATACATAAAGTACTATCCACAAAATGAAGTGATAAACCATAGCTAGCTCAATGTCCAAAACCGTACATGAGCAAATCCAGTAAGCAAGCTGTAAAGATCCAAGCTAAGCTCCAATGTTCCCACCCTGAGAACCTGAGGGGGGGGGAACGGAAGAAAAGAGGCGAAAGAAAACAGGTCAGTCAAAAAGACTGGTAAGCCCTACTACTATCTGTCTATGAACTAGTAAAGTTAATTGGCATGAGAAGCTGAGATGAACATAAGGATAACAACATACTGGCATGATGATTAACTAACAAGATAGATAAAGGTGTCATCGCATAATTAAGATTAAGTTTTGCACCACGGGTGTACTAGCATTCTAACATGTCAAGTAAAAACAAGAATTGATCCCTTGGCCCAAGCTTGGCCCATCATCATGAGGTGACCTAAATTAAGGTCCAACTACACGGTCTAGTCGATCGGCTCCCTATAAGCCTAACTCGTCAAGTGTCGGTGTCATACGGCATAATCATGTAATGTAGTTGACTGTGCAGGGTCCACCCTAGGGTGTATCTGGCCCTACGGTGTAACCCTCAGACACCATACCATGATGCACAGTCCAAACCTACCGGTGCCCGTGTTCAACTCCGGACTTGATGTGCACGACCATGGTCCGCCTGAACAACCGGGGCATCATTCAGCCGTCTCTTTTGGTCTCTTACAATCAGCCCAGTAATCGTGCCCCACCCTAGCCTAGTCCTAGGGTCTTATGATACATCTAGAAGGTTACTGCTGAAAAGGACCACGCAACTAGGGTTTCTTAACGGGTTAAATGTGGTTAACCCGATCCAAACGTGGATTAAATCGGTTAAGAGTACCCAAGGCTCCTGACTTAACCTCGATTAATCCATCAAGCCCAAATTGGTTAAGTATTAAGTGGACCATGACTTAACCCTAATCAGGAGGCATTAATTAACTTAATGCGCTTTAACCTCTCACATTAGACTTTGTTGTGGTTACTAGTTAAGCCGGGCGGGTCCGGGTAGCTTTACACCACAACTAGGTCTAACCTCGGGTTCGAGCACAACATGACCAACTTCTCACATTGGGTCTTATTGTTTGTAGCCACTAGTTAAGCCGGGCGGGTCCGGGTAGATTTATGCTACAAACTCAACCCAACCTCGAGTTGGCCACACTCATATTTTCTAAGTGTCATGTCCATTATGTTTCCAAAACATAATTACAAGTTAACATATCACGTCATGTTATAAAAATCATGTTCATGTCATAATTTTACCCAACCCCAACGTAATCCCATCGTTTACATTCTCGCAACAACGCATAAAGAATAAAATAGGGAACTTGGCATAATCATGACAAAAAGGTGTTGAAGCCACAAGTTTATCATGGTGGCATATGAAATGTACATATATTCATATACTTGCATATTGCATCATTAGGCTTCAAAAGCATACATAAAACCAAACTTAGCATATGAGTGATACATGGTGATAAATGACATGTAGAAGTTGCTAGAAGTTCTCATTTAGCCTCACATGCAAGTTATCATAAGGGATATGATAACTTCCATGTTGCCAAAATGCAACCTTCAACATAAAGCTTGGAGCTTTATGCTCACAACATCAAGTTTAACTTGCATAACATGATAACATGATCAACCCAAACTTGCATAACATAGCAACATGTGTCATACATAATGATTAACCCAACTTGCATAATGATCATCCAAACTTGCATATAATGATCAACCAAACTTGCATATAATGATCAACCAAACTTGCATATAGTGATCAACCAAACTTGCATATAATGATCAACCAAACTTGCATATCATAATGATCAACCAAACTTGCATATCATAATGATCAACCAAACTTGCATATCATAATGATCAACCCCAAACTTGCATCATTCATTTAACTTTAGAGTTCAAGAAAGAAAGTATAAAAGGGCTTACAATGCTATGAAGACACAAATAAATAGTTATTATAAAGATTGAGACGAAGCCCTTATGCAAAACCCAAATATGCAAGCTCCAAATGAAAAACCCTTGAGCCAAATCAATAAAAACTCTTGCTTTGAAAGAGAAATGTTGCAACTTGACTTGAATGCAAACTAAGAACACTCATACAAGCTTGAAAATACTTGTATGCACTCAAAATCTCTCATATAGATAGACTTAGGAATTTTAGCATGAGAGTGGAGACCATGAGAGGAACAAATTTGGCATAGTTTAGTTGTAGGAATGAATAATGATGATTTAGGCTAGGTTTAGGGGTCTTTTTATAGAGGATTAGGATAGTATTAGCCATAGGATTAACCCTAGATTCAATCCAAGCCATCAAAGCATGTCTTGGGGAAGAAGTCAAGTGTAGGAACCATCTAGGGCCTTTAGATTAAAGCCGAACCATGAGAACAATTCAAATGCAAAATCGGCATTTGAGCGAATCGGCCCACGGGTTGACAGCCAAACACCCTGGATTAACCCCTAGTCGACCCAGCGAGCTCGGGTCGACCTCAAAAATCGGCCGATTCGGTTATTCCCCTCCCCCAATTCGCTGTTTTGAACATTTTTGCATATTTATTTATTTAATTTTCAATTATATATATATATATATCAATATATATATTTCTCTGCGCAACCCATTTCACTTAATTAAGTATACTTTAATTTGTGAATTTTTCGTGAAACTTCGCGAGGCCATATCTTGGTCATACGGACTCCGATTTTCGAAAACTCGGACTCTATTTCGCGTATTTTTCCGAGACGAACGCAATGGCACAGCCCGTTTCCCTTGATTCAGATTTTACAGTTTAATTCTGCCTCCATTTATGTTATAACATGTTATTCAAAAATACGGGTTGTTACATTCTCCCCTCCTTAAAGGATTTCGTCCCCGAAATCTCCAAGTTAGGAAGAACGTATCCTACCATCCATCACCCATCTACTCAAAACATCATCCACATGCAGTCATTGTCCTTAAAGGATTCTAAATGCTGTATGATCATATGCAAAGGTGTGTGTATATGTACTTATCTAATGCAAAAATCAGGCGGTTACTGATTCAGTAAACCTCCTTAATGCAAAGCATGTTGGTGAAATGAGTCCATATGTATGAAAATTCCTAACATAACTCATAGTCTCTACATGAGTGAACATAACATTCATCCATATGCAACATCCACGTGATAGCATAACAAGTTTCATCCATGAATAAGCATAAACACTCATGCATATGCGGTATGAAAGTGTGTGAGCCGATCTTAGTGCCTAATGTGTATCATGCATCCACGAGTATCCACGTGCAAACACTTGCAACCACTTGCAACCATCAAGCATAACATGTTTCAAATACATGTTTCATCCAAAGGGTTTCTACATAAGGTCCTCATAACATGATTAACGAGATAATTAGACAAACAGGATAAACACGGATAGCAAAAAGAAAGATATGCTACTTAGGAGAGAGGTTGAGAATGTACCCTCAAAAAGAAATGGATAAAGCCCATGCATCTTCTCCTCGGTTTCCCAAGTTGCATCTTCGTCGGCTTCACCCCACTGAACTTTCACCAATTTGACTTCTCGATTCCTCAGTTTCTTGATCTCTGTTCCCAAGATACGAATCGGAGCTTTTCTCAAGGTTGCTTCTTTCTCTACCTCAATGTCTTCAAGAATGCTTGGTTCAACCACCTCAGCGGACTCATGAAGGCACTTTCGGAGATGCGAGACATGAAAGACATTATGCACTCCGGCTAGCTTTTCGGGCAATTCCACCTTATAGGCCATCTTTCCAATTCTCTCTGTGATAGGGAAAGGTCCTACGAACCTTGGTGCCAGCTTCCCCACTGCTCCAAAACGAACCACATTACGTAAAGGAGAAACCTTTATGAAAACCATGTCTCCCACTTCGAATTCCAAATCTGCCCTTCGTCTGTCAGCATAGGGTTTCTGTCTATCTTGGGCCGCTTTCATCCTTCTTCTTACTAATTCAACTTTCTCGGATGTGTCTGGTATCATATCGGGCCCAAGTATAAGTCTATCTGTTGTCTCCCACCAACAAGATGGTGACCTACACGGCCTCCCATATAAAGCTTCAAATGGTGCCATCCCTATGCTGGCTTGATAGCTATTATTATAAGAAAATTCTACAAGAGGAAGGTGGTCTTCCCAAGTGTAACGACCCGGAATTTTGGGTCCAATTTAAAATTTTTATTTTAGAAATTTTACTGAATTTTAATATTTAAAATTATTTATTTTAATAATAACAACTAAAAAAAAAATGTCCATTACTATAGGAAATGTATTTACATTGGATTTTGCATCCTAGATGTTTATGAACACCTCATGTTTGTATAGTTGAAAATAAACATCATGTTTGTATAGTTGAGATAAATATCTCATGTGTGTTTTGTTGTAAAACCAAATTACCATATTTTGTTGATTTAGAAAGAGAGTGAAACAAAATAATCATTGTGTTAAATAGGAAAGAGAGAAAAACAAAATTTCTCATTTGTTTAATAGGAAATTGTTATGATTGAAAGTAGAATTAGATGCAAAATAAAAACATTCTTTTTATGTGCTATGTTAAAATTAGATATGTGTGCAAATAAATATTAACATTTATTTGTCATGTTAAAGATTAAGATTTGTGAACGAATAAATATCCACATTTATTTGTTACATTAAAGATTGGAATGGTGTACAAATAAAAATATTCAATTTATTTGTTAAAATAGAAAATTTTGTACAAATAAAAATACTCATTTGTATTTTGTTATGAAACATATAATTGTTAGAATTATGAGACGATAAAAATAATCTTTTTATCGTAACTCATGAAACATAGAATTATTAGAATTGTCATGATTATATAAAATGCAATTTATGTTAGAATTGAAATGTCAGTTATGTTAGATTAAAAACACTAGAATAACATGTCACTTCATGTTTTGTTTACTAAAAAGACTTCTTAGCATGTTCAGTTAGGATAAATAGAAATTTATGTTAATATATGGTTTGCCATTTAAAATGACATTTTTAATATGTCTAGTTAGATAAAAAGAATTAAGTTATTAATATAAATCATAATGGGCAGGTTATAAATATAATTTGTAAGAGAGAACCACGTGTATGTTTGTATTCTCTTTATTCCTATCCATCCAATTAAATACCTTCCCATTCTTTCTCTTTGTCTTATTATATTTTGAAATTTGAATGAGAGAACCACGTGTATGTTTGTATTCTCTTTATTCCTATCCATCCAATTAAATACCTTCCCATTCTTTCTCTTTGTCTTATTATATTTTGAAATTTGAATAAGAGAACCACGTGTATGTTTGTATTCTCTTTATTCCTATCCATCCAATTAAATTCCTTTGTAACAATTGTATTAACGGGCCTTTTTGAAATATAAGAATTAAATAGTTTTATTAATATATATACCCCTAGTATATACGGTCAAAACACAAAACCCTATTCTATAATACATAGCCGCCGCCCTTTACATTTTCAATGGCTGAAAACGCACAAAAACAATTCGTTAATTCCTCCTAGTCTACCACAAATTAAAATATGAAATCAAGACAAATAATCAAGAGCAAGGCTTCGAAGTGGCGGGTTGGATGGTGGACTCGGTGGTCTTGGGGCGTGCGATGGGGGTGACTTGAGCGTGCGTTTTGGGGTTCATTTCGAACGATCCAAGGAGAAGGACGAAGACTGCCGGTGTTCCCTTCACTAATCAAAAATTCGATGAAATTTGGTGAGATTCTTTATTTTATAATTTATGAAATTAAATTATCTTTCTTGTGTTATTGATGTTTGTATGTACATGAATATGGATTGGTGATGAATGATTGATATTGGTGATGGATGTTTATGTAGTTATTGGCAGTTCTGTTCATGTATACGTTGTGAATGTCATTGATTGTGGAATGAATATTGATAGGTAAACTTGTGTAAATAAAGTTCATTCTTTATTTCTATATTCTTGAGAATTTATATTTAAATTTAAATTTATAATTTCTATTGTTGTTTCAGAAAAATGGGCGTTATTTAGATTTGCAATTTTGTACCAAAATTTCATTTTTTTCATGTTTTACATGAAAACAGGAATTTTATACAAAATCGTTGAACTAAATAAATATTTTATTTTATTGAACTGCATGGAAATGAATTTTTAATTAAAATGTTGATTTTTGATAAAAATAATATTTTAATCGATTTTGGCAAAATTTGGGCTTTTATGCAAAATTGTCTTTTTTGGACAAAAAGAACAAATTTTTGTTTTCTTATTCTTTCTGAAAATAAAGATAACATCTTTATTAACATGGAATTTTAGAAAATAAAATTTGTTTTTAGAATTGTTTATATAACTTATATTTTCAATATAAATTATAATTTCAACGTTTCAGGCACGTGCAGTTCATGTTTTGAGTTTCAAACTTTGAATGACTATAACGGAAGATCCAACCGTTGGATTTTTCCAAAACTGGATCCGTTGGATCCGCTTTGGAAAAATCTTTCCACCAATACCAAGTTTGAAAATTTTCAACGGTTAGATCTTGAGTTATGTGTAATTCAATTTTTGGAATAACAGCGCTATAACTACACTTGACCTGTAACGTCGTTTTAATGAAACGAATAATTATAAAAATAAAGTTTGGATCCTTATTTTTGAAGAATAAAGTTTTGATTTTGTTTTGGACTAAAATGAAAAATTTGATCTTTATTTTTAATAAATAAAGTTTTGGTTTTTATTTTTATTTTGAAAATAAAATAAGGTTTTTGTGAACATGAATTTGTTTGGACTAAAATGAATGAAAGTGACGTTCTTTACTTTTAAAAAGGACTAGAATGATAAAGTGTTATTCTTTATTTTGGAAAAAAATTAAATTGAATAAATTTATTCTTTATTTATGAATGGATTAAAAAGGAAAGACTTAAAACATGGACCGATTACATTAAATTGAAATGATACAAAAGGGAGTTTTATTCTAAATCGGTTCCATTCAAAAGAATGTAATTAATACCTATTAGGTGAACATCGTTAATTGGTTATACCATTTATGTTATAATTTAATGCACTTGTATACACTGCCATTTACAAGCGACCTTGGCTTGTTTATGTGAGTGGACGATAAATTTTTACACATCGTCCAGAAGCACAGTTTATTTTATAATATGTGAATTGTGTTGGCTGAAACCCCACACGGGTTAAGGGTTGACATTTGAATACACGTCACCCTTGGAATAATTAGAAATGCACTTTGGATGGATGTTTGAAATTGTGATATAATTAATGTTTGATTTGCCGTATAATTAATTTATATGGAAATAGTGGGTCTCATTCCAACTTTGAGTTAAATAAATAAATATTCAATAAATATTCAATTAATTGGTAATTAAATTTAGGAATTGTATATTTACTGTTTTAAAGTATTGAATAAAAGCTTTTGAATGAATGTAATAAATTTCTTTTTTTTCAATAAATGAAATTAATTGGCAATTGAAGTAAGGGATGATGTATTCGCTATTTAAAAAGGAAATGATAAAGAAGTTTTGAATTGATCATATTTCATTCCAGTTTTGAATGAAGGAAATTAATTTCCATTTATTACTCAATTAACGAAATTAATTGACGATTGAATTGAGAAGATCAAATCTTATTTATTTGGAAAGTTACAAAACAAATCCTAGAAATGAGTAAATTACCTTCCAACTTTAATAAGAAGATTTGAAATTTAAAGATACCGTTTTATGTTAACATTTAATTTGGGAAATTGATTTCATTTTAATATTGAAGCGGTAGGTTTTAATATCACAATTAAAACCGTTTTGAAAATAATTATTATTATAATATCATAATAATATGGAAAGTTAATATGTATTGAAATGGAATAATAAAGTTTTATATGAAAGAACATTTCAAGTAAGGAATGATATTAAGTAGTTGGATATTTTAAAATATAAAATATTTTAAAATAATATTCTTGGATAATATTTATAATTAAAAATTATAATTATATTTGGACACGAGGTTAGGTCACGTTTATGGTGGAAGTCTGCCCGGACCCAACCGGCATATCCAGCAGCCATAAATGTTGGGCCTAATGTGAGAGGTCCAAGTATACATATATGAATTGGGTTTTGACTCGAGGTTAAGCCCAACTGTGGAATAAGTCTGCCCGGACCCAACCGGCATATCCAGCATCCACAAGTTGTAGGTTTAATGTGAGAAGTCTGGCCCAGTATGAAATTGAAATATAATAACGAGTTGGGCTTTTTAGTCCGTTTTAAAATGATAATGCCATTTTAACCAGTATGAAATATCTTATTCATTTGAAAATGAATATTGAAAGAGTTAAATTTCAAAATAAATAATATTTTGGGAAAGGGGATTTGTTTATTTTATAAATAAATAACAAGAAGTAAAAGTGGTTTTATCATAACCACGTAATTTCAATGAATATTTGAAATAGGCTTGAGTGGAAATTAAGTACGGATTATTTCAATATTAATTTCCGTAATTAAACGGTTATTATTTTGGGAATTTGGAAGATACTTATTATCGCTATTTCCGAAATGATTGCCGTTGGTTTTGGAATTTGATATTGAATTAGAGTCGTGCTAATTTTTATTTAAAGTCTTATATTTAATATCAAATTGATTTTGGTTGATTAATGTTTGAATAACATTAATTCTTAAAACCTCAATGAATAGTGAAATGAATATAAATCTTTTAATTAAGATTTGAACGAAATTTCCTAATTTAATTTATTAAATTGGAAATAACAGAAATGTGAATTTGGGTTTATTGTGAATTATGTTTTAAATAACATTTATTCTTTAACCTAGATTTATGATAGCATTAATTCCCTAACTATTGAATAATCATTTAATAATGATTTTTGAAAATAAAATCTAAATAAGGTTTTGAATAAAATCTTTAATAAGATTTTAAAAAGGGGAATTAAGTAAATTATTGAATTAAGGAAATGAACGGTAATGGAGTTCCACCAGTTTAACTCCAAGCGTTAATTAAATCTTTAATTAGATTTAAACGGAAAAGGTAATTAAGTTTACCGGAGACTAATTGGGATTAATAAATTGGTAATTTCGGTAAAGCGTAAAATTCCGATTAGTTTGAATAAACCTTAATTTGGTTTAATATGGATAAATAGAGATTAAAGAATAAATATTAAAGATTTATCTTTGATAAAATTTATGGGAACCTATCCCTAAGAAATTGAATATTTTTAAGGAATATTCGGAATTGGAATGAGGCGTTGGTTGAATTTTATCAATTTATGTTTTTAAATCAACGCGAGTTATTCAGAAAGTCCGGGTCCAACCCATTCTGAATAATGAATACGACGATGAATAGTCGAATGATTGAAGACGGTGACAAGACCGACAATCTTCACATCGAATGGATGTTGATGCTATTGAGGCCCATGAAGGGAGTAGCTACCTTGAAGGGGCTGAGAGGGCGTCCGTCCGGACGTAGTGCTGATTTGTACGGATTGACTTTCGTTCAGACCCAGAGCATAAGTTTAAATGGATGGTGTGTCTGACATCGTACTTCGTTATATATCATATTGTTGATTTTCTGTTAATATATAAATGTTGGTGGTGGAGAATTTATTCTCTACTTAACACCCATTTATGTATTGGTAGATAAGCAATGGTATGGTATGGAGTGACAGTGTGGCATACTAAGATGCAATGATCAAGGTTTCTTGTTGGAAAGCAGAACCTTGTGGTGACGATCAAAGCACCGCTTGAATAAGCAGAGCTTTGTGTTTTACGTAGCCTCACGGGCCTCACAAACCGGTGGAGTCTAAAACGGGTGAAGGGAACGCAGGGAAAGTAGCACGTTTCTTTCTAGCTAGAAGTGGTGTTTGGGTTTTATCACAGCCCGGCATTTTACTTATGTGGATGATGGAATGAGGCGCCTCGGATAGGTCCTATAGGACCGGGAAACGTGTGCTTAGGAATTGCCAATCCTCAAAGCTGTATGTGAGGACCGGCCCTGCAGGATCCAAGGGTTCACTGCGAGGAATCCTGAGACACTAGCTAGAGTGTCTCGAATCGGTAAGGAGCTCCGCTCTAGCCTTGACTCATGATGGAAATCCAAATTTCCAATACGAACCGACGAATTTGATTGTATTACTAGTACGGAGGCATAATATATGGTACCTATGCTTCCTAGGATTAATACATTTATTTTGAAATGCTTTCATATACACTAATAATAGTATTAGTTTCGTATTTGGCGTATTTAGCATGTTTAACCACCATAAGATAAAACTCTATCCTCTTGGTGTGCGTTGCATTGTGTGGTGGGACCTGAGTCTTATGGTGGTTCCATTTTTCAAAAAGACATTGCGTTGTGTTACGTTTTATTTATCTGTACTGACATTGTAGTTATGCATGGCAATCCATTGGTACAACCCGTTCCGCGTTAGCGGCGTGGTCTTTGGATTTGCCTTATTAGTATGAGTTAAGTTATTTAAGATTTCTCACACCAGTCCCACGACTGACCCATGTTTGTTTCCACCTTTTTGCAAACTTGGGTGCCCTCTCTTCCACACGGGCAGCCGAGTATTTATCTACAGGTTCTCTTTTCAAGCAGGATTCTGGATTGAAGCTTAAAGCTGTGTCCATAGTTTAGATTTCCTTCCGCTGCAATGTTTTAAAATTTAATGTAAATTTATCTTTCGCTGTAATATAATTCGATGTACTCTGATATTTTGTACTCTGATGTAAACATTTTGTACTGTTTATAAAAGTTTGCTGTTTTGTTCTGATGATTGTTGTATTCCCAAAGTTAAAGTATTCGGGATTTGAACGGTCTTGGTCGATCTTGCGGTCGATTAAGGACGGGCGAAACCCGGGTCTTTACAGTTGGTATCAGAGCTCTGGTTAGCTCAAATCTTTGGGGTACAACTCATTAGAACGGAACAGAAGACTCATCAGAGGTTGGATTAGTAATATCCAATAAGAATACTCATTAACGTATTTTTAATAATATATATAATCTATTTTAGAAAATATGATTTTTGAATAAATATAAAGGTTATATATTTGTAAGCTAATCAACTAATAAAATTATTGAAATGAATAAAAGAAGGGAAGATGAGTTAATAAATTAAACACTTTTAGCTTCGTTCCTTTTCGAGGACGAAAAGATTTTAAGTGGGGGAGACTGTAACGACCCGGAATTTTGGGTCCAATTTAAAATTTTTATTTTAGAAATTTTACTGAATTTTAATATTTAAAATTATTTATTTTAATAATAACAACTAAAAAAAAAATGTCCATTACTATAGGAAATGTATTTACATTGGATTTTGCATCCTAGATGTTTATGAACACCTCATGTTTGTATAGTTGAAAATAAACATCATGTTTGTATAGTTGAGATAAATATCTCATGTGTGTTTTGTTGTAAAACCAAATTACCATATTTTGTTGATTTAGAAAGAGAGTGAAACAAAATAATCATTGTGTTAAATAGGAAAGAGAGAAAAACAAAATTTCTCATTTGTTTAATAGGAAATTGTTATGATTGAAAGTAGAATTAGATGCAAAATAAAAACATTCTTTTTATGTGCTATGTTAAAATTAGATATGTGTGCAAATAAATATTAACATTTATTTGTCATGTTAAAGATTAAGATTTGTGAACGAATAAATATCCACATTTATTTGTTACATTAAAGATTGGAATGGTGTACAAATAAAAATATTCAATTTATTTGTTAAAATAGAAAATTTTGTACAAATAAAAATACTCATTTGTATTTTGTTATGAAACATATAATTGTTAGAATTATGAGACGATAAAAATAATCTTTTTATCGTAACTCATGAAACATAGAATTATTAGAATTGTCATGATTATATAAAATGCAATTTATGTTAGAATTGAAATGTCAGTTATGTTAGATTAAAAACACTAGAATAACATGTCACTTCATGTTTTGTTTACTAAAAAGACTTCTTAGCATGTTCAGTTAGGATAAATAGAAATTTATGTTAATATATGGTTTGCCATTTAAAATGACATTTTTAATATGTCTAGTTAGATAAAAAGAATTAAGTTATTAATATAAATCATAATGGGCAGGTTATAAATATAATTTGTAAGAGAGAACCACGTGTATGTTTGTATTCTCTTTATTCCTATCCATCCAATTAAATACCTTCCCATTCTTTCTCTTTGTCTTATTATATTTTGAAATTTGAATGAGAGAACCACGTGTATGTTTGTATTCTCTTTATTCCTATCCATCCAATTAAATACCTTCCCATTCTTTCTCTTTGTCTTATTATATTTTGAAATTTGAATAAGAGAACCACGTGTATGTTTGTATTCTCTTTATTCCTATCCATCCAATTAAATTCCTTTGTAACAATTGTATTAACGGGCCTTTTTGAAATATAAGAATTAAATAGTTTTATTAATATATATACCCCTAGTATATACGGTCAAAACACAAAACCCTATTCTATAATACATAGCCGCCGCCCTTTACATTTTCAATGGCTGAAAACGCACAAAAACAATTCGTTAATTCCTCCTAGTCTACCACAAATTAAAATATGAAATCAAGACAAATAATCAAGAGCAAGGCTTCGAAGTGGCGGGTTGGATGGTGGACTCGGTGGTCTTGGGGCGTGCGATGGGGGTGACTTGAGCGTGCGTTTTGGGGTTCATTTCGAACGATCCAAGGAGAAGGACGAAGACTGCCGGTGTTCCCTTCACTAATCAAAAATTCGATGAAATTTGGTGAGATTCTTTATTTTATAATTTATGAAATTAAATTATCTTTCTTGTGTTATTGATGTTTGTATGTACATGAATATGGATTGGTGATGAATGATTGATATTGGTGATGGATGTTTATGTAGTTATTGGCAGTTCTGTTCATGTATACGTTGTGAATGTCATTGATTGTGGAATGAATATTGATAGGTAAACTTGTGTAAATAAAGTTCATTCTTTATTTCTATATTCTTGAGAATTTATATTTAAATTTAAATTTATAATTTCTATTGTTGTTTCAGAAAAATGGGCGTTATTTAGATTTGCAATTTTGTACCAAAATTTCATTTTTTTCATGTTTTACATGAAAACAGGAATTTTATACAAAATCGTTGAACTAAATAAATATTTTATTTTATTGAACTGCATGGAAATGAATTTTTAATTAAAATGTTGATTTTTGATAAAAATAATATTTTAATCGATTTTGGCAAAATTTGGGCTTTTATGCAAAATTGTCTTTTTTGGACAAAAAGAACAAATTTTTGTTTTCTTATTCTTTCTGAAAATAAAGATAACATCTTTATTAACATGGAATTTTAGAAAATAAAATTTGTTTTTAGAATTGTTTATATAACTTATATTTTCAATATAAATTATAATTTCAACGTTTCAGGCACGTGCAGTTCATGTTTTGAGTTTCAAACTTTGAATGACTATAACGGAAGATCCAACCGTTGGATTTTTCCAAAACTGGATCCGTTGGATCCGCTTTGGAAAAATCTTTCCACCAATACCAAGTTTGAAAATTTTCAACGGTTAGATCTTGAGTTATGTGTAATTCAATTTTTGGAATAACAGCGCTATAACTACACTTGACCTGTAACGTCGTTTTAATGAAACGAATAATTATAAAAATAAAGTTTGGATCCTTATTTTTGAAGAATAAAGTTTTGATTTTGTTTTGGACTAAAATGAAAAATTTGATCTTTATTTTTAATAAATAAAGTTTTGGTTTTTATTTTTATTTTGAAAATAAAATAAGGTTTTTGTGAACATGAATTTGTTTGGACTAAAATGAATGAAAGTGACGTTCTTTACTTTTAAAAAGGACTAGAATGATAAAGTGTTATTCTTTATTTTGGAAAAAAATTAAATTGAATAAATTTATTCTTTATTTATGAATGGATTAAAAAGGAAAGACTTAAAACATGGACCGATTACATTAAATTGAAATGATACAAAAGGGAGTTTTATTCTAAATCGGTTCCATTCAAAAGAATGTAATTAATACCTATTAGGTGAACATCGTTAATTGGTTATACCATTTATGTTATAATTTAATGCACTTGTATACACTGCCATTTACAAGCGACCTTGGCTTGTTTATGTGAGTGGACGATAAATTTTTACACATCGTCCAGAAGCACAGTTTATTTTATAATATGTGAATTGTGTTGGCTGAAACCCCACACGGGTTAAGGGTTGACATTTGAATACACGTCACCCTTGGAATAATTAGAAATGCACTTTGGATGGATGTTTGAAATTGTGATATAATTAATGTTTGATTTGCCGTATAATTAATTTATATGGAAATAGTGGGTCTCATTCCAACTTTGAGTTAAATAAATAAATATTCAATAAATATTCAATTAATTGGTAATTAAATTTAGGAATTGTATATTTACTGTTTTAAAGTATTGAATAAAAGCTTTTGAATGAATGTAATAAATTTCTTTTTTTTCAATAAATGAAATTAATTGGCAATTGAAGTAAGGGATGATGTATTCGCTATTTAAAAAGGAAATGATAAAGAAGTTTTGAATTGATCATATTTCATTCCAGTTTTGAATGAAGGAAATTAATTTCCATTTATTACTCAATTAACGAAATTAATTGACGATTGAATTGAGAAGATCAAATCTTATTTATTTGGAAAGTTACAAAACAAATCCTAGAAATGAGTAAATTACCTTCCAACTTTAATAAGAAGATTTGAAATTTAAAGATACCGTTTTATGTTAACATTTAATTTGGGAAATTGATTTCATTTTAATATTGAAGCGGTAGGTTTTAATATCACAATTAAAACCGTTTTGAAAATAATTATTATTATAATATCATAATAATATGGAAAGTTAATATGTATTGAAATGGAATAATAAAGTTTTATATGAAAGAACATTTCAAGTAAGGAATGATATTAAGTAGTTGGATATTTTAAAATATAAAATATTTTAAAATAATATTCTTGGATAATATTTATAATTAAAAATTATAATTATATTTGGACACGAGGTTAGGTCACGTTTATGGTGGAAGTCTGCCCGGACCCAACCGGCATATCCAGCAGCCATAAATGTTGGGCCTAATGTGAGAGGTCCAAGTATACATATATGAATTGGGTTTTGACTCGAGGTTAAGCCCAACTGTGGAATAAGTCTGCCCGGACCCAACCGGCATATCCAGCATCCACAAGTTGTAGGTTTAATGTGAGAAGTCTGGCCCAGTATGAAATTGAAATATAATAACGAGTTGGGCTTTTTAGTCCGTTTTAAAATGATAATGCCATTTTAACCAGTATGAAATATCTTATTCATTTGAAAATGAATATTGAAAGAGTTAAATTTCAAAATAAATAATATTTTGGGAAAGGGGATTTGTTTATTTTATAAATAAATAACAAGAAGTAAAAGTGGTTTTATCATAACCACGTAATTTCAATGAATATTTGAAATAGGCTTGAGTGGAAATTAAGTACGGATTATTTCAATATTAATTTCCGTAATTAAACGGTTATTATTTTGGGAATTTGGAAGATACTTATTATCGCTATTTCCGAAATGATTGCCGTTGGTTTTGGAATTTGATATTGAATTAGAGTCGTGCTAATTTTTATTTAAAGTCTTATATTTAATATCAAATTGATTTTGGTTGATTAATGTTTGAATAACATTAATTCTTAAAACCTCAATGAATAGTGAAATGAATATAAATCTTTTAATTAAGATTTGAACGAAATTTCCTAATTTAATTTATTAAATTGGAAATAACAGAAATGTGAATTTGGGTTTATTGTGAATTATGTTTTAAATAACATTTATTCTTTAACCTAGATTTATGATAGCATTAATTCCCTAACTATTGAATAATCATTTAATAATGATTTTTGAAAATAAAATCTAAATAAGGTTTTGAATAAAATCTTTAATAAGATTTTAAAAAGGGGAATTAAGTAAATTATTGAATTAAGGAAATGAACGGTAATGGAGTTCCACCAGTTTAACTCCAAGCGTTAATTAAATCTTTAATTAGATTTAAACGGAAAAGGTAATTAAGTTTACCGGAGACTAATTGGGATTAATAAATTGGTAATTTCGGTAAAGCGTAAAATTCCGATTAGTTTGAATAAACCTTAATTTGGTTTAATATGGATAAATAGAGATTAAAGAATAAATATTAAAGATTTATCTTTGATAAAATTTATGGGAACCTATCCCTAAGAAATTGAATATTTTTAAGGAATATTCGGAATTGGAATGAGGCGTTGGTTGAATTTTATCAATTTATGTTTTTAAATCAACGCGAGTTATTCAGAAAGTCCGGGTCCAACCCATTCTGAATAATGAATACGACGATGAATAGTCGAATGATTGAAGACGGTGACAAGACCGACAATCTTCACATCGAATGGATGTTGATGCTATTGAGGCCCATGAAGGGAGTAGCTACCTTGAAGGGGCTGAGAGGGCGTCCGTCCGGACGTAGTGCTGATTTGTACGGATTGACTTTCGTTCAGACCCAGAGCATAAGTTTAAATGGATGGTGTGTCTGACATCGTACTTCGTTATATATCATATTGTTGATTTTCTGTTAATATATAAATGTTGGTGGTGGAGAATTTATTCTCTACTTAACACCCATTTATGTATTGGTAGATAAGCAATGGTATGGTATGGAGTGACAGTGTGGCATACTAAGATGCAATGATCAAGGTTTCTTGTTGGAAAGCAGAACCTTGTGGTGACGATCAAAGCACCGCTTGAATAAGCAGAGCTTTGTGTTTTACGTAGCCTCACGGGCCTCACAAACCGGTGGAGTCTAAAACGGGTGAAGGGAACGCAGGGAAAGTAGCACGTTTCTTTCTAGCTAGAAGTGGTGTTTGGGTTTTATCACAGCCCGGCATTTTACTTATGTGGATGATGGAATGAGGCGCCTCGGATAGGTCCTATAGGACCGGGAAACGTGTGCTTAGGAATTGCCAATCCTCAAAGCTGTATGTGAGGACCGGCCCTGCAGGATCCAAGGGTTCACTGCGAGGAATCCTGAGACACTAGCTAGAGTGTCTCGAATCGGTAAGGAGCTCCGCTCTAGCCTTGACTCATGATGGAAATCCAAATTTCCAATACGAACCGACGAATTTGATTGTATTACTAGTACGGAGGCATAATATATGGTACCTATGCTTCCTAGGATTAATACATTTATTTTGAAATGCTTTCATATACACTAATAATAGTATTAGTTTCGTATTTGGCGTATTTAGCATGTTTAACCACCATAAGATAAAACTCTATCCTCTTGGTGTGCGTTGCATTGTGTGGTGGGACCTGAGTCTTATGGTGGTTCCATTTTTCAAAAAGACATTGCGTTGTGTTACGTTTTATTTATCTGTACTGACATTGTAGTTATGCATGGCAATCCATTGGTACAACCCGTTCCGCGTTAGCGGCGTGGTCTTTGGATTTGCCTTATTAGTATGAGTTAAGTTATTTAAGATTTCTCACACCAGTCCCACGACTGACCCATGTTTGTTTCCACCTTTTTGCAAACTTGGGTGCCCTCTCTTCCACACGGGCAGCCGAGTATTTATCTACAGGTTCTCTTTTCAAGCAGGATTCTGGATTGAAGCTTAAAGCTGTGTCCATAGTTTAGATTTCCTTCCGCTGCAATGTTTTAAAATTTAATGTAAATTTATCTTTCGCTGTAATATAATTCGATGTACTCTGATATTTTGTACTCTGATGTAAACATTTTGTACTGTTTATAAAAGTTTGCTGTTTTGTTCTGATGATTGTTGTATTCCCAAAGTTAAAGTATTCGGGATTTGAACGGTCTTGGTCGATCTTGCGGTCGATTAAGGACGGGCGAAACCCGGGTCTTTACACCAAGTACCACCGAAGTCGAGAACACAAAGCCTCAAGAGATCTTCAAGCACTCTATTCACCCTTTCGGTTTGGCCATCCGTCTGGGGGTGATAGGCTGTACTCAAATTCAATCGCGTACCCATCGCTTCTTGCAAACTATTCCAGAACTGGCTAGTGAAAATTGGGTCACGATCGCTAACTATGCTAGAAGAAACTCCATGCAACCATACTATCTCTCGAAGATAAACAGATGCTAGCCATGATACGGTCCTCTTGCTTTTCACCGGAAAAATGGGTTCTCTTCGTAAGTCTATCAATTATTACCCATATCCCATAAAGCCCAAATAGTTTGGTGACGAACTTCTTCACCCCAACCATATATCACAAATAGGCTAGTCATACTCCTTAGGGGGTTTGCAACAGATCTAAGATTGAGGATAGGACAGAGAGGATATACTTAAAAGATAGCATGCGAGTAAGCTCTACGGAACAATATGGATCAAGGATATACTCTTAGAAAGAGATTAAAAGCGCGTATCTAGTCTTCGATCTTCTAAGCCGCATTTTCTTGTGCTTAATCCCATCGTGCCCTGACCGTCTTTTAACTTCGCAATTTCGTAGTTCTTAATTCTTGTTCCCAAAATATGAGTTAGAACTCATTTCACCGTTGCCTCTCGTTCCACTTCCACTTATTCTTTGCCTAAAATACTTGGCCTAAACATAACTGCGTGCTCATGGTTTCGTGCAACCTTTCCAAGATTCGTTAGTGAATCTTGGATCTCGTTTACATATTATACTGTATCCCACGCAGAAAACTATCTCTTGAAAATAGTGCCAATCCACGTTGCCAAACTGGAGCCGAGGTAAGGGCTCTCTTGAGCCTTTGAAAAACAAGCTCACACTCCAAGTCCCATGCAAAGACTAAGTTCTTCTTCGTCAACTTAGTAAGAGGGGCCGAGATCTTAGCGAAGTCCCTGATGAACTTCCTATAGTAGCCCGCCAAACCGAGAAAGCTTCTTACTTCGGTTGCATTCCTAGGAGTCTTCCAGTCTTGAACCACAACCACTTTCGCGGGATCCACCGCTATGCCTTGCTTGGAAACTATATGTCCAAGAAACCGAACTTCCCTTCTCCAGAAATGACATTTGGAGAACTTGGCTTTCAACTGATGCGCTCTAAGTGTATCCATCACTTCCTTGAGATGTCTAGCGTGCTCTTCCTCATCCTTTGAGAAGATCAGAATATCATCCACGAAGACAACAACAAACTTGTTGACGAACTCCCTGAACACCCTACTCATCAAGTCTACAAAGTAGGCGGGTGCATTAGTCAATCCGAATGGCATGACAAGCCATTCAAAGAATCCATCTGGAGTCCTAAACGCAGTTTTATCAATGCTATCCTCAGCTACTCTAAGCTGATGGAATCCGGTGGCTAGATCGAGTTGAGAGAAAACAGAAGCACCTACCAGCTGGTCAAAGAGATCATCAATTCTCAGTAACGGGTGCCTATTCTTCTTTGTCAGCTTGTTCAACTCTCGATAATCAACACATAGGCGAAGCGAGCCATCCGCCTTAGTAGCGAATACCCCCGGAGCACCCCACTCAGAAATGCTTCGTCTAATAAAACTCTTCTCAAGCAATTCCTTGATTTGCTTACTGAGCTCCCTTCTTTCTCGAGGGGCCATGTGCCTAACGGGCAATGATACTGGCTTGGCATTATCGACTAGATAAATGCGGAAATCTATCTCTCGTTTAGGGGGTAACCCCTTAACTTCTTCAAAGACATCGGGATAGTCTCGGACCACCCTTACAGATTGCAGATCATCGATGGACGAGTCGAGAGATTCAAGATAACATAACATGACGGGACCTCTAGGGTTACAAGAAATTTCTAGGGGATTACCGAGGCGAGTCATGAGCCTCACTACCCTATGCTCACAGTCAAGAATGGCTCCATAACTGGACAACCAATCCACCTCCAAGATCAACCCGTATCCCATAAACCCGAGAACCTAAACATTACACATGAATTCTATGCTCAAGATAGAGATTTTCAAATCCATACAAACCACAGGTAGATGGGCGGAACACCCAATTGGATTTGAAACACAAACGGGATCCTCAACTAAGCTAGTACTTAGGTGCAAACTTTCAACAATACCAGAAGAGATAAAACTATGCGATGCGCCAGAATCAAATAAGGTGCGAACAGGAAAATCAGAAATGTAAACATGAATTTCTATAAAAACTCTACCTCGATCAAAAGCTGGAAGAGCGAGGAGAGCCTGCAATTGCCCTCCAGAGGGTCTTACTTGCTGAGTTTGTCCTTGCCTTTGTCCTTGCTTCTTGGGGCAATCCTTACTGAAATGTCCAGTCTCTCCACAATGAAAGCATTCGCCCAACTTCCTTTTCTTCTTCCTACAGTCTTTGGCTATGTGCCCAGTAATCCCACAGAAGTTGCACTTCCTCCTTTCTCTTGACTTGTTGTCCTTGCTATTGTTGTTCTTGCCTCCTTTTCCGGAATCTACCTTCTCGCCTTGAGACTCGTTTGCCTTTACCTCCTTCTTGCCACTCTTATCTTCCTCTTGAAGCAGGGCCATATTCACCAAACTCTCGAAAGTCGCCCCCATGGGTATATGAGACATGGCCAAACTACGCAATGGCTCATTCAATCCTAGAGCAAAGTGTAGGGCCTTCTTCTGAGCTGTGTTTACCAATTCTAGGCCGAACTGAGCAAGTTGATTAAACATATCCACGTATTCCCTAACTGTCATGTCCCCTTGCTTTAGAGATAGGAAGCTCTCCATCTGAAGATTCTCTTCAGTCGATGATAGAAACTTTAGTCCAAACCTTCTCCTAAAGTCATCCCAAGTCTCAATGGGTCTAGTAGTGGTGGTGACTACCCACCAATAAGCAGCTTCCCCTTTTAATAGCCATACCGCCAGCAGAACTTTCCTATGATCTTCCACCTCAAATATAGCAAAGAGGTCTTCAGTTTCCTTTAACCAGTTTCTTGCCTCCACAGAAGTCTCCGTTCCGACAAAATTCTTGCAACCCATCGCCTTAAAGTCTTTGCAAAGCTTAGCGAAATCTACTTGCGGATTCTGAGGAGAAGGAGGAGAGATGTTAGCGACGGGGGAAGGAGGAGGAATGTTCGCGGGGCCGGCTTCATTCGCCCTTGCCTCCATAAATCTTCGGAACCAGACGGGTACTTGTACGCCTTCCGGGATGTTAAAGCGATCGGCCATACTAAAACGAAGAAAAAGATAGATTCAGAACGAAGAAACGAAGGATAGTGCTATGGCTTTTGGGGAATAGCCTTTTAAAATAAACTAGACTTTTCTTGGAAAATACTTAATTGGTTTTGAAAATAGTTCTTCAAAAGGTAAGTTTTAAAAACCTTTTGCTCCAATCTTGTAAACCTTATGCTCTGATACCAAATGTAACACCCCACCTCCGCCAATGACACTCTTGCAAGGACATTAGCTTTGGAGGGGCGTTAAAGAAGGTAAACATGCATGCAGATATCACAAGACAGAACATATAAGTAAAACAAAGTAGTAAAGCAGCAGATAAAACTTAGCATTTCAAAACCACAGTCATGTTACAACAAAGTACTTGGTCATTATTTTCCAACAACAAAGTCTAGATAAAAGCATAAACTGAAAATCTGAAATACATAAAGTACTATCCCCAAAATGAAGTGATAAACCATAGCTAGCTCAATGTCCAAAACCGTACATGAGCAAATCCAGTAAGCAAGCTGTAAAGATCCAAGCTAAGCTCCAATGTTCCCACCCTGAGAACCTGAGGGGGGGGGGGGGAAACGGAAGAAAAGAGGCGAAAGAAAACAGGTCAGTCAAAAAGACTGGTAAGCCCTACTACTATCTGTCTATGAACTAGTAAAGTTAACTGGCATGAGAAGCTGAGATGAACATAAGGATAACAACATACTGGCATGATGATTAACTAACAAGATAGATAAAGGTGTCATCGCATAATTAAGGTTAAGTTTTGCACCACGGGTGTACTAGCATTCTAACATGTCAAGTAAAAACAAGAATTGATCCCTTGGCCCAAGCTTGGCCCATCATCATGAGGTGACCTAAATTAAGGTCCAACTACACGGTCTAGTCGATCGGCTCCCTATAAGCCTAACTCGTCAAGTGTCGGTGTCATACGGCCTAATCATGTAATGTAGTTGACTGTGCAGGGTCCACCCTAGGGTGTATCTGGCCCTACGGTGTAACCCTCAGACACCATACCATGATGCACAGTCCAAACCTACCGGTGCCCGTGTTCAACTCCGGACTTGATGTGCACGACCATGGTCCGCCTGAACAACCGGAGCATCATTCAGCCGTCTCTTTTGGTCTCTTACAATCAGCCCAGTAATCGTGCCCCCACCCTAGCCTAGTCCTAGGGTCTTATGATACATCTAGAAGGTTACTGCTGAAAAGGACCACGCAACTAGGCTTTCTTAACGGGTTAAATGTGGTTAACCCAATCCAAACGTGGATTAAATCGGTTAAGAGTACCCAAGGCTCCTGACTTAACCTCGATTAATCCATCAAGCCCAAATTGGTTAAGTATTAAGTGGACCATGACTTAACCCTAATCAGGAGGCATTAATTAACTTAATGCGCTTTAACCTCTCACATTAGACTTTGTTGTGGTTACTAGTTAAGCCGGGCGGGTCCGGGTAGCTTTACACCACAACTAGGTCTAACCTCGGGTTCGAGCACAACATGACCAACTTCTCACATTGGGTCTTATTGTTTGTAGCCACTAGTTAAGCCGGGCGGGTCCGGGTAGATTTATGCTACAAACTCAACCCAACCTCGAGTTGGCCACACTCATATTTTCTAAGTGTCATGTCCATTATGTTTCCAAAACATAATTACAAGTTAACATATCACGTCATGTTATAAAAATCATGTTCTTGTCATAATTTTACCCAACCCCAACGTAATCCCATCGTTTACATACTCGCAACAACGCATAAAGGATAAAATAGGGAACTTGGCATAATCATGACAAAAAGGTGTCGAAGCCACAAGTTTATCATGGTGGCATATGAAATGTACATATATTCATATACTTGCATATTGCATCATTAGGCTTCAAAAGCATGCATAAAACCAAACTTAGCATATGAGTGATACATGGTGATAAATGACATGTAGAAGTTGCTAGAAGTTCGCATTTAGCCTCACATGCAAGTTATCATAAGGGATATGATAACTTCCATGTTGCCAAAATGCAACCTTCAACATAAAGCTTGGAGCTTTATGCTCACAACATCAAGTTTAACTTGCATAACATGATAACATGATCAACCCAAACTTGCATAACATAGCAACATGTGTCATACATAATGATTAACCCAACTTGCATAATGATCATCCAAACTTGCATATAATGATCAACCAAACTTGCATATAATGATCAACCAAACTTGCATACAGTGATCAACCAAACTTGCATATAATGATCAACTAAACTTGCATATCATAATGATCAACCAAACTTGCATATCATAATGATCAACCAAACTTGCATATCATAATGATCAACCAAACTTGCATATCATAATGATCAACCCCAAACTTGCATCATTCATTTAACTTTAGAGTTCAAGAAAGAAAGTAGAAAATGGCTTACAATGCTATGAAGACACAAATAAATAGTTATTATAAAGATTGAGATGAAGCCCTTATGCAAAACCCAAATATGCAAGCTCCAAATGAAAAACCCTTGAGCCAAATCAATAAAAACTCTTGCTTTGAAAGAGAAATGTTGCAACTTGACTTGAATGCAAACTAAGAACACTCATACAAGCTTGAAAATACTTGTATGCACTCAAAATCTCTCATATAGATAGACTTAGGAATTTTAGCATGAGAGTGGAGACCCTGAGAGGAACAAATTTGGCATAGTTTAGTTGTAGGAATGAATAATGATGATTTAGGCTAGGTTTAGGGGTCTTTTTATAGAGTATTAGGATAGTATTAGCCATAGGATTAACCCTAGATTCAATCCAAGCCATCAAAGCATGTCTTGGGGAAGAAGTCAAGTGTAGGAACCATCTAGGGCCTTTAGATTAAAGCTGAACTGTAACAACCCGTATTTTTTTAATAATCTGTTATAACATAAATCGAGGCAGAATTTAATTCTAAAATGGGAATCAAGGGAAACGGGCTATGCCATTGCGTTCGTCTCGGAAAAATACGCGAAATAGAGTCCGAGTTTTCGAAAATCGGAGTCCGTATGACCCAGTTAAGGCCCATTGAAGTTTGCAGAAAATTTCTAAGTAAAAACAGATTTAAAATTTAAAATTAGAAACAAGGGTTTGGGCCAGCTGGGCCAAGGCGGGAAAAATCCCGCCATGGACCCCATGTCGACAGGCCTGTCGACAGGGGTCTTGGCATGTCGACTGCCCTGTCGACAGCCCTGTCGACAGGGGGTGCCCAGGCAGTCTAGCCTGGTGCACCATTTTTGATTTGGGCTGGGTCTTGGGGCTTGGTTCTAGAGGATTCCGAGATCTGACGGGCCAAAACTAACCTAGGGTTAATCCTAGGGCTAGAAACTCTCTAATCATCTATAAATAAGGCCCTAATCTACCCTAAATCACTCATTAATCATTCTAGCAACAAAACTATGCCAAAATCCAAACTCTCATGGCCTCCACCCTCTTCATACAAATCCTAATTTAATTCCTAAATGATTTTCCATGCATACAAGCATATTTAGGCTTGTATGATCCTCCTTAGCTTGCATTAAAGGCTTGTTTTTCAATTGGCATCATAAAAGAGGAGTTTTGATCAAGTTTGCTTGCATTTGGGGGTTGTAATTAGTTGCATAAGGGGTTCTTTACATTTGCTATAGTCATTTGAGCCCGCATAAGCATTGTAAGCCCTCTTACCTTCACTTTGTAAACTCTAAAGATAATATGTGGTGAAAATTGAGATTTATGTGAGTTTATTTGATTATGCTTGCTTATGCGAACTCACTATGCCATGTTTTACATGTTTCACAAGTTATGCATGCATATGCGGATTTACTATGACATGATTTGCAAGTTTATTTGAGTATGCATGTTTATGCAAGTTTGCTAAGCCTTGATTTGCAAGTTAAATGAGTTATGCATGTTTATGCATGTTTGCTAAGCCATGATTTACAAGCTAAATGAGTTATGCATGTTTATGCATGTTTGCTAAGCCATGATTTACAAGATAAATGAGTTATGCATGTTTATGCATGTTTGCTAAGTCATGATTTACAAGTTAATTGAGTCATGCATGTTTATGCAAGCTTACTAAACCTTGATTTGCAAGTTTAATTAGTTTTGCATGCTTATGCAAGTTTAAAATGACAAGTTGTGCATGTTGTGACAAGTTGTGCATGTTTTGACAAGTTGTGCATGTTTATGCAAGTTTAGTTGTGCATGTTTTGGCAAGTTGCGCATGTTTTGACAAGTTGCGCATGGTTTGACAAGTTGTGCATGTTTTGACAAGTTATGCATGATTATGGTAATATGCAAGTTCACTTTGCTAAGTTATGCAAGTTTAACACGTTATGCATGTTTATGGTAATATGCAAGTTCACTATGCTAAGTGGTGCAAGTCTAACATGTTATGCATGATTGTTGTGCAAGTTTATCATGTATGTTGTGCCAAGTTCCCTCTTCCTATCCTTTATGCGTTATTATGAATATGTAAGCGATAGAATGACGTTAGGGGGTTTTGGGTAAACTTAAAATACATGAAAATATAAGATTGGGAATTTACCTATTAAGTTAGGTCTACCCCTTGGGAATTTACCTATTCAGTTAGGTCTACCCAAGTATTTGTTGACTTGTAATTATGTTTTGAAATAAAGTGGACATGACACTTAGAAAACATAAGTGTGGCCAACTCGAGGTTGGGTTGAGTTTGTAGCGTAATCCTACCCGGAACCGACCGGCTTAACTAGTGGCTACAAACAATAGGACCCAATGTGAGAAGTTGGTCATGTGGTGCCAAAACCCGAGGTTAGACTAGGTTGTGGTGTAAACCTACCCGGACCCGCCCGGCCTAACTAGTAACCACAACAAGGTCTAATGTGAGAGGTTAAGGTGCATTAAATTAATTAATGCCTCATGATTAGGGTTAAGTCAGGGTCCACTAATACTTAACCAATTTGGAAATTCGGGGGATGAAAAATGGGGTTAAGTTACACTTAACCAATTTAATCCATTTGGGGATACGAGGGATTAGATGGGGTTAAGTGGTGAACCGTTGATTACACTTAACTAATTTAATCCATGATTAGTGAAGGGTTAAATCACACTTAACCCTCTTGGGAAACCCTAGCAACGTGGTCTGTTCTAACAGTAATCCCAGTTTGGTATCATTCACAACCCTAGAAGCTAGGCTAGGGCGGGGCACGATTACTGGCAGATGTAAGCGACCAAAGGGCGATGGCCGAGTGGTACAGCGGTGCGGGTTCGGCGGGCTACGGACGTGCACGTAGTCCGATTTTGGACAAACTCGAGGCACGGGTACCAGTGGTTTAGGGCTGTGCATTATTGCTTAAGTGTCTGGGGTTGACCTCCGAGGGCTTGATACACCCAAAGGGGGACCCAGCACAGACTAACTACAACCATATGTGGGCCATATGGACACCAACACTTAACGTGTTAGGTTTATAGGGAGCCGATCGACTAGACCGTTGAGCTGGACCTTGTATTAAGGTCACCTCATGTTATTGGGCCAAAGCTTGGGCCAGGGGATCAATATCTGTTATGTTGGGTTACTAGTACACCGTGGTGCAAAACTTAACCTTGTTTATGCGATGACACCTCTATCTATCTTGTAGTTGATTTATCATGCCAGTATGTTGTTATCTATGATCATCTCAGTTTCCATCATGATGTTAACTTTATTAGTTTATAGATTGATCGTAGCAGGGCTTACTCAGTCTTTTTGACTGACCTGTTTTCTTTCGCCTCTTTTCTTCCGTTTCCCCCCCCCCCAGGTTCTCAGGGAGGGAATACTGGAGTCTAGCTTGGATTCCAGCTGCTTCCTTGGATAGCTCAAGTATGCTTTGGACTTGAGCCGCTATGGTTTATCACTCTTATTTGGGGATAGTACTTATGTATTTTCAGTTTATCAGATGATGTATTTATCTAGACTTGTAATTTTGGGAAAGTGGCATTTTGATGTACCAGACTTGAGTTTTGAAATGGTTTATAAATCTTCCGCTGTTTTATTTACTTACTCTGTTTATTTACATATATATATGTCATGTCCTGCCTTGCTATATCATTATGCATGTTTACCAATAATGCCCCTCCAAAGCTAGTGCATTCCTTTGTGAGTGACCCTAGTGGAGGCGGGGTGTTACATTTGGTATCAGAGCATATGGTTTACAAGAAGGGATAAAAAGGTTTTTAAAACTCTTTGAAAAACTATTTTCAAAACCAAGTATAAAGTATTTTCCAAAGAAAAGTCTAGTTGTTTTTAAAGGCTATTCCCCAAAAAGCCATTAGCACTATCCTTTGACTCCTCGTTTGAACTCTTTTCTTTTCGTTTCCAGCATGTCTGATAATCTCATCTTGCCCGAAGGAGTAACGATACCCGATTGGTTTCGTCGGTACTTGGGAGTCACGGCACCGGTCCCGGGTGTCCCTAATGTTGTCTCCCCAGTCGAGGCCGCTGTTCCTCCTCCTCCCGTAGTTGATGTTTCTCTTCCCCCTTCCCCTCAGCATCCTCAAATTGACTTCGCCGAGATTTGCCGAGATTTTAAGGCGATGGGTTGCAAGAATTTCTTTGGAGCCGAGACTTTTGTAGAGGCAAGGAATTGGTTGAAAGAGACCGAAGATCTTTTAGCCACCTTTGATATAGGTGACCGCAAGAAGGTTTTATTGGCAGTATGGTTGCTAAAGGAAGAAGCTGCACGTTGGTGGGTAGTTACCACCGCTACTAGGCCAATCGAGACTTGGGATGACTTTAGAGGAAGGTTTGGACTGAGATTCTTATCACTGAGGCAAGGGGACATGACTATTAGGGAATACATAGATAAGTTTAATCAACTGGCTCGTGTCGATTTAGACTTGGTTAATACAGCTCAGAAGAAGGCCCTGCACTTTGCTCTAGGATTAAACGAGCCATTACATGGTTTGGCCATGTCTCATATACCCTTGGGGGCGACTTTCGAGAATTTGGTGAATATGGCCCTACTTCAAGAAGAAGATAACAATGACAAGAAAGAGGTCAAGGCGAATGAGTCTCAAGGCAAGAGAGTAAATTCCGGGAAACGGGGCAAGAATAACCACAACCGCAAGAACAAGCCAAGAGGGAGTAGGAAATGCAACTTCTGTGGTGAAGTTGGACATGTAGCCAGGGAATGTAGGAAGAAGAAGAGAAAGCGGGGCGAATGCTTTGATTGTGGTGAGTTTGGACATTTCAGCAAGGATTGCCCGAGGAAACAAGGGCAAGGTCAGACTCAGTATGCAGGACTATCTGGAGGGCGAATTCATCCCCTCAACACCGTTTTTCCAGTTTATGATAGAGGTAGTGTTTCTGTTGAAAATCTTGTTTACATTTTCTGATTTTCCCTGTTCGAACTTTGTTTGATTCTGGCACATCGCATAGTTTTATTTCATCTGATCCAGTTGAAAGTTTTGCACCTAAGTACTAGTATAGTTGATGATCCCGTATGTGTTTCAAATCCAGTTGGGGGTTCGGCCCGTTTGTCTATGGTCTGAGTGGATTTGAAAATTTCTATCTTGAGTATAGAATTCTCGTGGGATGTTTACATTCTCGGTTTCAGGGGATATGGGTTGGTTTTGGGCATGGAATGGTTGTCCTATTTTGGAGCCATTCTGGGTTTTTGTATATAGGGTTGTGAGGCTCATGACTCGCCTCAGCCGTACCCTTAGAAATTTCTAGCAACCCTAGGGGTCCCGTCATGTTATGTTATCTTGAATCCCTCAACTCGTCTATCGATAGTTTGCAATCTGGGAGGGTGGTCCGAGAATATCCTGATATCTGGGGAAAAAGGGGTTATCCCTAGACGTGGGATAGATTTCCGTATTTTCTGGTTGGTAATACCAAGCCAGCTTCGTGGCCGGCTAGGCACGTGACCTCACGAGATGAGAGTTAAGAAAGCAAGTCAAGGAGTTGCTTGAGAAGAACTTCCTGAGACGAAGCATTTTCGAGTAGGGTGCTCCAGTAGTATTCGTTACTGATGTGGACGGTTTGTGTCGCTTATATGTTGATTATCGTGAGATAACCGTTACCAAGGATCAATGATTTGTTTGATCAGCTTGTAGGAGCATCCGTTTTCTTTTGATCTAGCTACCGGATTCCATCAGCTTAGGATGGCTGAGAATGGAATTGACAAGACTGCGTTTAGGACTCTGGATGGGTTTTAGAATGGCTAGTCATGCTATTTGGTTTGATTAATACACCCGCATATTACGTGAACTTGATGGGTAGGGTGTTTAGGAAGTCCTTGAACAAGTTTGTCAGGGTCGTCGAAGACGATATTTTTATCTCCTCAAAAACAACGAGGAAGAGCATGCTAGACATCTCGAGAAGGAGATGGATACGCTTAGAGCCACCAGTTGAAGGTCAAGTTCTCCAGATGTCACTTTGGAGGAAAGAAGTTGGATTTCTTGGGCACATAGTTCTTAGGTAAGGCTTAGCGGTGGATTCCGCTAAAGTGGCTGCGGTTTGAGACCGGAAAGCTCTGAGAAGGGCAATTGAAGTAAGAAACTTTCTCCGTTTGGCTAGTTAGCATTCCCGGAGCTTAGACTTACTCTTCTAGATCAAGAAGGGGGTTTCACGGGAAGAAGACCCGCAGTTGGTCAAGAACATGGACCAGTCGATTCGAGGCGAGATGTTAGGTCACCTCGCTAGATATATTATAAAGGATGACTAAGGCGCGACAAGAGATTATGTGTTCCTCGAGTGAAAGACTTGGTAAAGAAGGTCCTTGGAGATGCGCATCACTCGAGGAGGTGGCCGAGTCGGTCTCGGGATGCATGTTGTGCCACCAGGTTTAGGCTAAGTCATAGAAGCCCAGCGGGCCATAACCTCCATTGGAGGTTTCGCAAGGGAAGTGTGAAAACATCTCGATAGATTATGTGGATAGACTAGAAGGGGAATACGGGTATGTGGGTAGACTCACAGAGAGTGCTCATTTCAGTCCGGTGAAGAGCGAGAGGACTGCATCATGGTTAACAACGGTTTACCCTCAAGAAGTTGGCCAGTTTTGAAATAGCCTATAGGAAGCCATGGGTAGGCAACTGAATCTAGGTATGGCCTATCACTCATAGGCGGATGGTTCATTTCAATTAAGCATGAGTTATAGAAAATCACGTTTATAGGGTAATTGGCAACGTGGATTGGTATTTTCGAGAGAAAGTTCTGCTGCATGGAATACTTTATAGTAAGTAGACGAGATCCAGGATTCACTAGTGAATTTTGGAGAGCTTGCATGAAATCATGAGTTTATTGTATGTTTAAGCCAGGTATACAGAAGGAAGAATAAGTGGAAAAGAAAGACGAGAGGCAATAATGAAATGACTTCCAACTCGAATTTGGGAAATAGGAGTTAGGAAGCCAAGGAATCATGAAGTGAAAGATAGTCAAAGCACAGTAGAGTTAAGCTCAAGGAAACGTAACTAAGAAGAGTGAAGACTAGATACGCGCATCATATCTCTTTTTAAGAGTGCATCTTTGATCCTTGATATATCCTCTCGGTCCCATTCTTGATCTTATTTCTGTTGTAAACTCCATAAGGGGGTTAAGACTCATCGGTTAGTACTATATGTCAAAGTTTGAATGGATTTCTTGTAATCCAAAAAGGAGTTTATCTAGTTTATCTAGTTTATCGTGTCGATCTTGTCATGAGAACCTTAGGTAGAAACCCTTTGGATGAAACATGTATTTGAAACATGTTATGCTTGATGGTTGCAAGTGGTTGCAAGTGTTTGCAAGTGGTTGCTCGTGGACGCATTATACACGATTAGGCACTGGATCGGCTCACACACTCCTCATATTGCATGTGCATGAGTGTTTATGTTTATTCTTGATGAAATTCGTATGCTATCACATGGATGTTGCATATGGATGTATGATTGAGCACGCATGTAGATATTATACATTATGTTAGGAATTTGCATACATATGGATTCATTTCACTGACATACATGTGCATTAAGGAGGTTTACTGTATCAGTAACCGCCCGATTTTTGCATTAGGTAAGTACATATACACACACTTTTGCATATTTTTATCCAGCATTTAGAATCTTGTAAGGACAATGATTGCTCGTGGATGATGCTTTGAGTAGATGGATGATTGGATGGTAGGATACGTTCTTCCTAACTTGAAGATTTCGGGGACGAAATCCTTTAAGGAGGGGAGAATGTAACAACCCGTATTTTTTTAATAATCTGTTATAACATAAATCGAGGCAGAATTTAATTCTAAAATGGGAATCAAGGGAAACGGGCTATGCCATTGCGTTCGTCTCGGAAAAATACGCGAAATAGAGTCCGAGTTTTCGAAAATCGGAGTCCGTATGACCCAGTTAAGGCCCATTGAAGTTTGCAGAAAATTTCTAAGTAAAAACAGATTTAAAATTTAAAATTAGAAACAAGGGTTTGGGCCAGCTGGGCCAAGGCGGGAAAAATCCCGCCATGGACCCCATGTCGACAGGCCTGTCGACAGGGGTCTTGGCATGTCGACTGCCCTGTCGACAGCCCTGTCGACAGGGGGTGCCCAGGCAGTCTAGCCTGGTGCACCATTTTTGATTTGGGCTGGGTCTTGGGGCTTGGTTCTAGAGGATTCCGAGATCTGACGGGCCAAAACTAACCTAGGGTTAATCCTAGGGCTAGAAACTCTCTAATCATCTATAAATAAGGCCCTAATCTACCCTAAATCACTCATTAATCATTCTAGCAACAAAACTATGCCAAAATCCAAACTCTCATGGCCTCCACCCTCTTCATACAAATCCTAATTTAATTCCTAAATGATTTTCCATGCATACAAGCATATTTAGGCTTGTATGATCCTCCTTAGCTTGCATTAAAGGCTTGTTTTTCAATTGGCATCATAAAAGAGGAGTTTTGATCAAGTTTGCTTGCATTTGGGGGTTGTAATTAGTTGCATAAGGGGTTCTTTACATTTGCTATAGTCATTTGAGCCCGCATAAGCATTGTAAGCCCTCTTACCTTCACTTTGTAAACTCTAAAGATAATATGTGGTGAAAATTGAGATTTATGTGAGTTTATTTGATTATGCTTGCTTATGCGAACTCACTATGCCATGTTTTACATGTTTCACAAGTTATGCATGCATATGCGGATTTACTATGACATGATTTGCAAGTTTATTTGAGTATGCATGTTTATGCAAGTTTGCTAAGCCTTGATTTGCAAGTTAAATGAGTTATGCATGTTTATGCATGTTTGCTAAGCCATGATTTACAAGCTAAATGAGTTATGCATGTTTATGCATGTTTGCTAAGCCATGATTTACAAGATAAATGAGTTATGCATGTTTATGCATGTTTGCTAAGTCATGATTTACAAGTTAATTGAGTCATGCATGTTTATGCAAGCTTACTAAACCTTGATTTGCAAGTTTAATTAGTTTTGCATGCTTATGCAAGTTTAAAATGACAAGTTGTGCATGTTGTGACAAGTTGTGCATGTTTTGACAAGTTGTGCATGTTTATGCAAGTTTAGTTGTGCATGTTTTGGCAAGTTGCGCATGTTTTGACAAGTTGCGCATGGTTTGACAAGTTGTGCATGTTTTGACAAGTTATGCATGATTATGGTAATATGCAAGTTCACTTTGCTAAGTTATGCAAGTTTAACACGTTATGCATGTTTATGGTAATATGCAAGTTCACTATGCTAAGTGGTGCAAGTCTAACATGTTATGCATGATTGTTGTGCAAGTTTATCATGTATGTTGTGCCAAGTTCCCTCTTCCTATCCTTTATGCGTTATTACGAATATGTAAGCGATAGAATGACGTTAGGGGGTTTTGGGTAAACTTAAAATACATGAAAATATAAGATTGGGAATTTACCTATTAAGTTAGGTCTACCCCTTGGGAATTTACCTATTCAGTTAGGTCTACCCAAGTATTTGTTGACTTGTAATTATGTTTTGAAATAAAGTGGACATGACACTTAGAAAACATAAGTGTGGCCAACTCGAGGTTGGGTTGAGTTTGTAGCGTAATCCTACCCGGAACCGACCGGCTTAACTAGTGGCTACAAACAATAGGACCCAATGTGAGAAGTTGGTCATGTGGTGCCAAAACCCGAGGTTAGACTAGGTTGTGGTGTAAACCTACCCGGACCCGCCCGGCCTAACTAGTAACCACAACAAGGTCTAATGTGAGAGGTTAAGGTGCATTAAATTAATTAATGCCTCATGATTAGGGTTAAGTCAGGGTCCACTAATACTTAACCAATTTGGAAATTCGGGGGATGAAAAATGGGGTTAAGTTACACTTAACCAATTTAATCCATTTGGGGATACGAGGGATTAGATGGGGTTAAGTGGTGAACCGTTGATTACACTTAACTAATTTAATCCATGATTAGTGAAGGGTTAAATCACACTTAACCCTCTTGGGAAACCCTAGCAACGTGGTCTGTTCTAACAGTAATCCCAGTTTGGTATCATTCACAACCCTAGAAGCTAGGCTAGGGCGGGGCACGATTACTGGCAGATGTAAGCGACCAAAGGGCGATGGCCGAGTGGTACAGCGGTGCGGGTTCGGCGGGCTACGGACGTGCACGTAGTCCGATTTTGGACAAACTCGAGGCACGGGTACCAGTGGTTTAGGGCTGTGCATTATTGCTTAAGTGTCTGGGGTTGACCTCCGAGGGCTTGATACACCCAAAGGGGGACCCAGCACAGACTAACTACAACCATATGTGGGCCATATGGACACCAACACTTAACGTGTTAGGTTTATAGGGAGCCGATCGACTAGACCGTTGGGCTGGACCTTGTATTAAGGTCACCTCATGTTATTGGGCCAAAGCTTGGGCCAGGGGATCAATATCTGTTATGTTGGGTTACTAGTACACCGTGGTGCAAAACTTAACCTTGTTTATGCGATGACACCTCTATCTATCTTGTAGTTGATTTATCATGCCAGTATGTTGTTATCTATGATCATCTCAGTTTCCATCATGATGTTAACTTTATTAGTTTATAGACTGATCGTAGCAGGGCTTACTCAGTCTTTTTGACTGACCTGTTTTCTTTCGCCTCTTTTCTTCCGTTTCCCCCCCCCCCAGGTTCTCAGGGAGGGAATACTGGAGCCTAGCTTGGATTCCAGCTGCTTCCTTGGATAGCTCAAGTATGCTTTGGACTTGAGCCGCTATGGTTTATCACTCTTATTTGGGGATAGTACTTATGTATTTTCAGTTTATCAGATGATGTATTTATCTAGACTTGTAATTTTGGGAAAGTGGCATTTTGATGTACCAGACTTGAGTTTTGAAATGGTTTATAAATCTTCCGCTGTTTTATTTACTTACTCTGTTTATTTACATATATATATGTCATGTCCTGCCTTGCTATATCATTATGCATGTTTACCAATAATGCCCCTCCAAAGCTAGTGCATTCCTTTGCGAGTGACCCTAGTGGAGGCGGGGTGTTACATGAACCATGAGAACCATTCAAATGCAAAATCTGCATTTGAGCGAATCGGCCCACGGGTTGACAGCCAAACACCCTGGATTAACCCCTAGTCGACCCAGCGAGCTCGGGTCGACCTCAAAAATCGGCCGGTTCGGTTATTCCCCTCCCCCAATTCGTTGTTTTGAACATTTTTGCATATTTATTTATTTAATTTTCAATTATATATATATCAATATATATATTTCTCTGCGCAACCCATTTCACTTAATTAAGTATACTTTAATTTGTGAATTTTTCGTGAAACTTCGCGAGGCCATATCTTGGTCATACGGACTCCGATTTTCGAAAACTCGGACTCTATTTCGCGTATTTTTCCGAGACGAACGCAATGGCACAACCCGTTTCCCTTAATTCAGATTTTACAGTTTAATTCTGCCTCCATTTATGTTATAACATGTTATTCAAAAATACGGGTTGTTACAATAATTGAGAACAAAAGTAATTCACTAACAATACTGTTATCCAATATAATATCTTGAATAATGTTCCCTGCAAGGATAGTTTTATAAAGCATTCTTTATTTCTGCCTTCACATATAGAGTAGAAATGTCAACATTTTTTTTTATTAAAATGCAAATCCAGCAGCACTAAAACAGAAGTACAATTTTTTAGGGTATATTACATCCAGGAAATACCAAAAGAGAACCAACCTGCCCTCAAAATTCGGATTTCCATGTACATGAACTAACTTGTATTACCAAGCAAAGGTGGGAAAACCGGCCGTTAACATGTTTGATATGAAATATATTATTTGTTAAAACTTATTTTAAACCAGATTTTAGTGAAGAAGTTACAGCGTATTTTATGAGAAAATGTAATTGAAAAAGTGTAAGTCCAACCAAACTGAATTGGACATGTAAATGTATTTATTTGAATCAGTTACAAGCACATATATACATTTTTACATATACTAAGTAGGATCAATGTATTCTTGATGTTTTGCTATTTTGCAGCTCTAAACCTTAATGAGCTGAAGACATAAAAAGAAAAAACGAAATAAATATAAGCCGATAATATATCATTATATTAGTGAATATTTTTTTGAAATAAAAAAATGCAACAGTAGATGTAATAGATAAATTATAAATTATTGAATTAATTTATTTAAATAAATCATATAAAAGTACTAATGTTATTTGAAAAACTAAAATTGCTAAAATAAAAATACTAAAGATAAAAATAAATGTTCGACTTTGTCATTGTTGATATTTCTTCCAACAAGAACCTTGATTCGACTGAATAATCGATGGTTACTTGAGATATAATGGTGATTTTTTTTTTCGTTCATATGCTCAATTTGGGTAACACTAACTCTAAAAAGACAAAACACTCACAAGTCCTTTAGCTTTTGTTGGTATATATCTACACCTTCATAGTTCTTAATATTATAAAAGTCAATAGTTCTATTGTTTATAATTACCTTTATTAGTTCATTGAAAGTAGTAATATAAGGTAGCGCTTGGATCGGAAATTTTCATTACCACAATACACCTGTGTTAAAGCATAATATAATTGCAAACAATAACATTTACTTAAAATGCATATTTAATTTTTTTTTAACCTCAAATTACATATATCTTTGTTATGCTGGCATGCTCATTGGCTCAACACCGATATCCCAATCTTGAAGCTTTAATTACCTCTCTATTGCAACTCTTGCAGACCGATACATATCAAATTTAGTCGTTTATTGCGATGAATAACAAAAATGCAGCTAAAATCTACTCAGCAAGTTTCACCAAGTCTACTAATGTTTTCAATATATACCTTAAAAATAAGATTCAACAAAAATTCAAGTTTTTAGAAAATAAATAGATGTTACATTTAAAAATAAAAATATGAACTACCCATACCTATTATTTTCATGTAAAAATATAACTAAATATATCCAAAAATAATTTTGTTAAAATAGAAAAAGAAAATTTACGCGACGCCGCATCACTCCAATGCGTACGAATTTACATTACATCATCAACTTCCATCATAACATTGGCTACCGCCCTGATCTACTAAGATAGGTTATACAACAGAAAATATTTGTCAAACTACATGTAAAAACACAACATGATAGCGACAAAAGATGTTACATATCCGAATTTGACTTCTCTTCACAATAAATGATGTCTATATCTTATATCATATATCTTGTGTTTTATATATGCTTTTTTGTTCAGTATGAGTTGCAGTTTTACATATCCCATTTTACTAAAATGTAATAACGGTATAAAAAGAGTTGAATGTTATGGTAAAAGTTATTCTAAAAGCTTCATACAATAGCTTCTACCTTACATTTGTTCATGTTGGAAACGGGAGCTTTATACATCATCTTTTACAATTACTTAAATACAATATCTGAGGTTGAGAAGAGGCTTTGATCCGCAATTTAAGAGATAGTCTTATTTTTAACATTTTGCTCTAAATCAACATCCATTTTTTTGTAGAATAACCAGCTTCAAAAAACCTCTTAACTGCATTTTCCATGTATGTGATCCCTTCCTCAACATTCATTTTCTGTATGAATTTCTCAAAAAAATTCAATAGTTGATTATCTCCACTTAAAACCGAAGAAAGTTGCATTTAACCATTTCTGAAATTCAGTTAGCTTAGCTTCTTTATTAGCTTCATTTTGCCTTATTTGAACAGGAGTTGGAAGTTGCACTGGACAGTCAGTTATGCGTTCATTTCTAGTTTTCACAATGCATTCAAATGTTCATTTTGCCTTGTTTGAATAGGTAAATTGAGCACGTTGGAAGCATCAAAACTGAATCATGCAAGGACTTCTTTGGAGTTATTCCTTGCTAACAAACATGACGTCTCATTTTTTCTGATGAGAACCTGGACACATTCAGAAGAAAAAAATTTGCATCTCCAAAACAAGGCGACATAAGAATAAAATATACAGAAATGTTAGTCTCCACAAATATATGAATATGAATATGTCTAAACATAAATATAAAGACATTTCATTTATTTGCAAAGTCATCTTTATTAGAAATGAAATGTAGAGTCAACAAGCTTGGACCAGACTAATAGAAGTTGTGGCTAAGTGTGCAAAGTGCAAATGCACAAGCCTAAAAAATCTAAGCAACAAGGCAATTACAGTATAGTGCATAGCTTGAAAGACAACGCACAAGCAAATACAAGCCATAACGTACAAAAAAGTAACTCTACATAGCAAGCCCGACTCCAAGGCAAAACACAATGTGAGAGGAAAAAAACAACAGAAGAAAAGGCCTACGTACTTACGGAGCTTCAATGTATGGATAAAAATTTAAAACCCAAGGAGTGACCACATGGTCCTGGAGCATTTCTTAGCTACACAACAAAATTAAATACAGCTCTTTTCGAATTTCGTCAAAACTTAGAATGCCATAGTAGTGCTTGAAGCAACACAAAAATGGAAAGAACTTAATATATAAGGTGGAATGAATCAACAAGTGAACTGAACTTTATTGTATTCTAAAAGCATCTAATACCCTTGCATGTTCCTGATGACACTCTCAAAATTTGTGTTACTCAATAAGCCTATCAATTTTTTTGCATATAAACTGAATACACTAAACTTGTTTATACCTATACGTTAAATTTTGTTAGTTCATATGATTCCATAATCACCATGTATTCAAAGTGTATCCAACTTATGGAATCAATATTTGAAGCTAGGCTTCCACTGAAAACTATATATTGATTCAATCATCAGAAAATTCTGGAACAGACAACTCAAAACACCTCACAAACATAAGAAAAAACGTACTCTAAACTTAGATGATAAAGATCAAAATGCTATCAAATATTACCTTGAAAAGCATGCTATCGGTTCAAAAATTGATATTAGGAACATATTTAAGTCAAACAGAATCCCGCTAATATTCAAAAACATCACAAGATTAGAAGGTAATAAATCATACATTTTTTCCAGTGTATATAGTATCGTACTTTAAATTACCCAAAATTTCATTTAGATCAAACATAAGGTCAATGTGAAGATTAACGTAAAGACCATCCTATTGCATCAACTTTATAAACTTTACCAAATCATACCTATCCTAAAAAATATGCCGAAGAAAAAACCACATCATTAGTACAAATCAATTACATGAAAATTATCATTATCTTAAAAAGAATTGTGGAAATATAACCTGGCCTTGAACAAGCTCATGCTCATTCCAAAAGACATAGGTCTGAAAAACATCCAAGCCTCCATCTTTCGCCTTTCAGATCAAATCATGCCACATCTCAAGCAGACACAAGTTTTAAAAAATCAGTTTAAAAAACAGCATCTAACTTGGAAACAGTTGGAAAAAAAACAAATTGCAACAACACTTACGTATATCAAACTAGACAATAATGGCAGAGTAATCGACTTTTGCAGATTCGAGGAAGCGAATTCGATGGCTTCCAAACAGCTAAAGAAGATAATATGAGGAAACGCCTTTTTTTTAGATCGTGACTAATTCTCAGCCTTTGCGCATTTGACTCGGCCATTGGCTTCTACATATTTCGCAAAGATCAACAGAAGAATCAGGTTCACCATTATGTTGATCCCAACAGATTTAGACTGCAGTATGGATTTCGGATTGCAATTTGTAAATTAGAACGTGGAATGAAAACTTGGAATCACGATAAAATAAGTTTTGCAATAAAAAATAATTTTGTCGATCTCTCTTGGTGAAACCCCAATTCAATAGGACGATTGCAAGGAACGATTTGAGAGGAGAAAGATCGAAGAGAGAAATTAAGAGGAGAGACAGCGAAAGAGAAAAAACAGCTAAAGAAAATATCGCGTGAAACACAGGCCGAATGTTTTTGGCTTCAAACGAATTTGATTAAGCTTCCACGGTAGAAAACCTCCCTAACGGTCGGTTTGACTAGTATTACCGTACAACGGTGGGAAAACCGACCGTTAAGGTATACAATATAAAATAAAATAAAATTTGATAAAATTTATTTTAATTATGACCTCAGACATTGAAAAGCACATCTATCGGTTTATAATTATGAAACTAGAAAAATGGAATGATATACAAATTTTAAAATAGACGGACAATTGTATCAGTTGATTTTGCCATAATGAAAAAAAATGATTTAAGTAGTTTATATCATTATGTAAAATTAACTTGGTATTATGTCAAAACTAAATGCACAACTAAATTATGCAAAAACTTAAAAACCCAGAATGAAAACTTATATTACACGTATAAAAATGCATCATTCATACAACAATTTAAGAGCTTTGATGTCCTAAAAGATCAAGGTAGAATTACATATATAAGAAAAACGAATAACAATAAGATTAGTTGAATGCTTCCTTTTCCAATGCTGTCAGTTTAATATACACTAGACAGCTCATTACAAATTAAAAGGAGAGGTTGCAACGAAGTGCAATCATAGTTCATCATTACCCAACCATTTCTTCTTCACAATATGGAGCAGCTTTTCTGTGCCTTGATTTTCTGCTTCTTCTGCTGCGCAGGTCGTTGCACTACTTTTATTGTTGCATCAAAGACTGCCTAAACATTCTACAACATAACAATATGAACGTTCACACCTAATGTATACAATTATTGAAACAGGCAACTTTTTAGTAACTGGGTAATATGGAACAGTAATTGAGAACAAAAGTAATTCACTAACAATACTGTTATCCAATATAATATCTTGAATAATGTTCCCTGCAAGGATAGTTTTATAAAGCATTCTTTATTTCTGCCTTCACATATAGAGTAGAAATGTCAACATTTTTTTATTATTAAATTGCAAATCCAGCAACACTAAAACAGAAGTACAATTTTTTAGGGTATATTACATCCAGGAAATACCAAAAGAGAACCAACCTGCCCTCAAAATTCGGATTTCCATGTACATGAACTAACTTGTATTACCGAGCAAAGGTGGGAAAACCGGCCGTCAACATGTTTCATATGAAATATATTATTTGTTAAAACTTATTTTAAACCAGATTTTAGTGAAGAAGTTACAGCGTATTTTATGAGAAAATGTAATTGAAAGTCCAACCAAACTGAATTGGACATGTAAATGTATTTATTTGAATCAGTTACAAGCATATATATACATTTTTACATATACTAATTAGGATCAATGTATTCTTGATGTTTTGCTATTTTGCAGCTCTAAACCTTAATGAGCTGAAGACATAAAAAGAAAAAACGAAATAAATATAAGCCGATAATATATCATTACATTAGTGAATATTTATTTGAAATAAAAAATGCAGCAGTAGATGTAATAGATAAATTATAAATTATTGAATTAATTTATTTAAATAAATCATATAAAAGTACTAATGTTATTTGAAAAACTAAAATTGCTGAAATAAAAATACTAAAGATAAAAATAAATGTTCGACTTTGTCATTGTTGATATTTCTTCCAACAAGAACCTTGATTCGATCGAATAATCGATGTTTACTTGCGATATAATGGTGATTTTTTCGTTTTTTTTTTCCGTTCATATGCTCAATTTGGGTAACACTAACTCTAAAAAGACAAAACACTCACAAGTCCTTTAGCTTTTGTTGGTATATCTACACCTTCATAGTTCTTAATATTATAAAAGTCAATAGTTCTATAGTCTATAATTACCTTTATTAGTTCATTGAAAGTAGTAATATAAAGTAGCGCTTGGATCGGAAATTTTCATTACCACAATATACCTGTGTTAAAGCAAAATATAATTGTAAACAATAACATTTACTTAAAATGCATAGTTATTTTTTTTTTACCTCAAATTACATATATCTTTGTTATGCTGGCATGCTCATTGGCTCAACACCGATATCCCAATCTTGAAGCTTTAATTACCTCTCTATTGCAACTCTTGCAGACTCGATACATATCAAATTTAGTCATTTATTGCAATGAATAACAAAAATGCAGCTAAAATCTAATTTATTTCACGGATTCAAAATTCATCTCAGCAAGTTTCACCAAGTCTACTAATGTTTTCAATATATACCTTAAAAATAAGATTCAACAAAAATTCAAGTTTTTAGAAAATAAATAGATGTTACATTTAAAAATAAAAATATGAACTACCCATACCTATTATTTTCATGTAAAAATATAACTAAACATATCCAAAAATAATTTTGTTAAAATAGAAAAAGAAAATTTACGCGACGCCGCATCACTCTAATGTGTACGAATTTACATTACATCGTCAACTTCCATCATAACATTGGCTACCGCCCTGATCTACTAAGATAGTGTAACGACCCGGATTTTGAGCGACTTTGGTTATCGACATAAGTTCGATGTCGATAACCAAAACATCGAAAAATCCTGGTAATTATTGAAAGAAATTAGAGGGTGAGAATAGATAAGATAGAAACTTAGAATAGAAGAAGAAGAAGAACACAACATCAGAGTAACACGAACCTCACAGCGGAACGAATAACATATAATAGATAACATAACTTTGAAATATAACAGTCATGTATACAATAGCACTTATCAGAGTACAACACTTACAACACAGTGGAAATGAACTATGGCTATATGATCTTGAAGCCTCCTGCTCCCAGCTCTCCAAGTATATCTATAAATTCCTGACTACTTGACTGCCCGTACAAAATTAGGCACCCAAGAGTTTAGGGAAAACAACAAAGTAAACTCCGGGTCAGTCATGGGACTGGTATGAGTAAAACAGTTTAAACAGGTATATGAACAAGTAAACGATATCTCATAAGACCACGCCGCAGAACGGAACGGGTTTTTCCCTTATGAGAATCCAAAATATCTTTATATCAAAAACCTTTTGATATTATAATAATGTCTATGTACAAATAGATATCAACTAGCAGAAACGCTTTCATCTCACGTTCTACATATATAGTATACAATCAAAATCGCAAGCATGTATTGGATAATGGATTTCCAACTATGACAAGGTATGGAACCACCTTCCGATCAGTGTACTCTAGGAACGATACACCGGAGTTCAACAAGAACATCTTGTAACTCAGCCACACATGACCGACCACTCATTTTGCTTGAGTGTATCGAATGTATATCACCAACGGTTGGGATCAGCAACCGTTCCCGTATATATATGGGACAACATTGATAGATTTAAGAAACAAATGAATATTCTCTAGATAGGTGATTATACACCCTACTTCTGTGCGACCGACTTAGCCATGCTGCCTGCCCGATTTCTGTCATTTACCGGATGATGAGGCCAGAAGTTACGCGTTATCATCACATCAGATTCACTTCGAATGCCACATTGTCAGATCCATCGAAAATCACTAATTGACGTCTACAACAGTACATTACGTGTTAGCTAAAGAAGTTTCCTTCTACTCTTCCACTCTTGGTACGGTTGAAGAAATCAATGTACGTGACCTTTCTGGAAATACTCTGTCAGACATTCATCAATACAAGTCATCCTCATTCACTTAGAATGTCACATCGTCATACCCGCCAAATCACAAATTGATTTATCCAAAAATAACATGGGTATACAGCTTAGAGAAACGAATTCCTCCGCCACCAAACGTGAATACGTTTGAACAGATCAACTTACGTGATCTACCAGATATACTCTGTCAGACCTTCGTCCATACAAGTTGTCCTGGGACTGGACAAACCGAAGGCACTATTCAGTATATCCATCTTAGTCACTGTTATCTAAGATTTATACAACAGCCCTTGCACTTTACTCCGTCTTCAATTATCTTTGGCATATATGATTCGCAACGCTTATGCCAATACAGAGTGGTTCTCTGGATAATAATCCAACCAGTCTCTCCATATTAACAACGTTAAACGGTCAAAAACTTCGATTATCGGTGAGTTAACTATCGAAGAAAAACAGGTGTGCAAACAATGATATTATTTCCAGATGGAAATTCTATCAATCAATCATCAATCACTATCATTCCACAACTATCAGACTCTAACTGTAAACTAATAAGAGAACAACTTCCCAAGTATAAACCCCGAAGGTCGAAACCAACATCAGATCGATACTCCGAAAACTATTCAACTTACTAATCTCCAGTCAGTTTCTAATTTTGCTTAACTCTATTTCTTTAACTCTATTTGATTAACTCTAGTTCGTTTTTAACTCTAATCGATTAACTCTATTTGATTAACTCTAACTGGTTAACTCTAACTGATTAACTCCTTTCGAATAAACTATATTCGATTTACTCCTTTAACTCTAACTGATTAATTCTAACTCCTTTTATAATATCGTATTTATTTTCTAAATAAATATTTACTTTATTCTATTTATTCTAACAAATAAATATCTCTTTTATTCTATTTATTCTAACAAATAAATAATCCTTTATCCTATTTATAAATGGTTTACAAATATTTCTCTTCCTATTTGTTTGACAATATTTTCTTTTATATATATATTGTTTTACAAATATTTTCCCTTATTATTTGATTTCACATATATCTCCTCTATATTTGTTTTATAAATAAATTCCTTTATATTTGTTTAACTAATATAATTCCTTTATATTTGATTAACAAATAATTCCTTTATATTCAAAATCCTTTTTCTTTTATAATATAAAATCCATTGATTTTATATAAATAAGTTATTTTCAAAATATACTTTGAAAATCCCTTTTCCACATTCTGGTATTTCCTATTGTTCTTAACACACCATATAATAATGATAAATATCGTTCAAACACACATCATCAATGTTAGATTATATATCACATTATATAACACAATATATAAATCACAGTAAAAATAAATGTTGAGGAATCCAACTGGATTCCTCCAACCTGTTTCCCTGCAACCACAGATGTTAGACAGTATAATTAACATCACTTTCAGTTCCATATGATATATTCTGTTAAACAGAATCAATATAGAAATTCAACTAACTGACTAGTAGTTCAATCAAACAATCAACACACAGTAAATCAGACAATTTCTAACAGTTCTAAAAATACAACATGAAATTATAAATTGTTTAGAGTTGGTGAGATTTACTAACTTTGGCGCGTTAACCGTTATATAATCGGTTTGCGTTCTTTGACTCAGTTGGACAATTTATTTCGCCATAAATTCAAACGAGCTTTGATTCGATTTCCGTCAGTTCCATGTTGTAGTCGTCGTCCATACGATCCTAACGGATCCAACCGTTCGAAATTCTGATTCAGTATGGTAAAGCTATGCTAATAACAAGTTATACCAATCATTTAAATGGATTTTAAATTTAAATAAACAAAATTCCTACTTTTAATTGGGCCTCTACCTTTGCTCCCCTTCCGGCCCATTAACACCAATACCAAACCCGTGTTCCCTTCTTCCCGAATTGCTCCTGTAATACACCGCTCCTCATTTCACCATTTAAAATTCTTTCCATCGACTATTATTCCTCCATCACCACACTTAAATCGAAACCGAGATCACCCCTCTTCCACACTCCAAAAACCGCATCATCCCATGTAAATATCAAAACGCTCGGTGCTTTCTTCTCAGTTGCGGTTTTCAATTTTCGTTCGAGCTACTGGGCAAACCACCGAACTTTTTTAACACGAAGTCCATCCAAAAATCCGCACCCGATGTAAATCCATACCCCGATTTCAGAACACAAATCCAAATCGAACGAAAAGGCTTACATCTCCCATTTTCATTAACCCTAAATCACGGTTTTGCTTTTCCAGTGAAACCAGAAAGCGTCGAGTACTGAAAAGTTCATACCAGTTTGACGAGAGCCCTTCCAGGAGTCTAAATATCTCACTCTTTTTATTTTAGAATTTTTCTCTTTGATTTCTCTTGATTTATAAGCTCACGAAAATCATGTTTGCTGAAGAAAACACTGACGGCGCAAACAATGAGATTGTAATTAGGTTTAGGAGGATTTACAGTGTATTTATAGGTAAATAAAATATCTAGATATTTTTTTAGAGGGAATATTCCCGGTATATTCCTTTTTCTTTTATTTCGTTTTGCCTTCTAAAAATTCGTGTGATCACACACGATATTCAAAAATCACGAAACTGGACATGTAGCTAGAGTTTGACATTATGGTCCCAACGAAACTGGTTTCGTTGAATTCCGACTTCGTATGCTCACACAGCGTATTTTTAACTGCCAAAATACTGACTGTTTTTCACTCTAAAGATTCGTACGGCCACATACTGACTCTAAAAATCACGAAACTTGACATCTACCAATAATTTGATGTTGTGGATCCAACAAAATTAGTTTCGTCAAATTCCGACTTCGTTTGCAAAAGTGGCTATTTTTAACGCTCTGAGTGACCCATTTAAATATATAAATATATTTAAATATAATTAAATTAAATATAAGTAAATTTATATTATCGTATATCTTCACATATGATATCGTACGGCTCCAGAATATCATATCAGAATTTACAGCTTGATATTTCAGATTCTAGATTATCTCAATATTTAGTTTATACTGAAAATCTATTTATAACATATATAAAGCGTTACGAATTATAAAGGAATTCCACAACGACTTTTCTGAATTTTGATTTGGACATAAATCAAAATCTACACGACGAAATCCCGATTTTTCTCTTCCACTAGAAAGATATACTCCACCAGCTCCGCACGTTTCTTGTTTCACAGAAATCCGGATTAAAACGAATCCTGTACATTCAGTTGAAGTTCAAATCGCCAAATCGCGAACTACACGCCATTTCAAGCTTGATTTTAATTATAATATAATTATACGTTTCAAACTGACGTCGATTGAATATATTCGTCAATATGATTCAACTCTAAGCTGAATTAAATCTTGGGGATGACCCTGTTCACCTTATATTGTGATTTCCAATATTTTTTTATTATTTCTGAATTAAATATATTATTTAATTATTTAATTTAATTAAATATTCACTATAATTTAATTAACGACGATTTAATTCCCTAAATCACTATTTATATAATTAAATAAATTAATTATAATACTTCTGACAATGCGGGTCATTACATTCTTCCCCACTTAAAATAATTTCGTCCTCGAAATTGCTAAGTTAGAGGACGACCCTATCTCTTGGAATTCCTAAGATTTGTTTACCCCTTATTTCTGATTTCAACTGAACCAATTAATATCGACTAAAATATTAATTCCTTCCGACTAACTAAAATTTTCAAAAATTCTGAAAATTTTCTAACACTTTAAATTTTCAGAAAATTTCGCCATAACCTCCTTTGTACAGCCCTATCAGTAAAACCACAACTCGCCTCTCTAGGCCTTCTCCAACCCAAAAGAAAATCAAAACGCCAAGCGGCTTGCCAATTCGGCTCATAAATTCCAAACTCATATAAAATATAAACTTGTACCTTTTTGTTGGGCATATCATTATATCTCTACCACCTGTTATCAACTCGGCATATACAAATGCCATCCCAATCAACTCCAACCAAGTTATTCTTAACACAACCATTCGCTTATTCAAGCCAAATTAAATTTCAAACTCGAGTTTCAAATTCCAAACTCTCAACTTATCATTTCAAATCCAAATCCAGATTATTCTCTAATCACTTCCAGTTTTGCTTAACCTATCATCTCAAGTTAAATTCTGGTTTATTATTTACTTTTACCATCCCATTGAATTAACTTCACAAGTAAAATTTTAATTTCTAGAACTAAATTCCTTGGTAAATTTCAAATCAAGCCTAGGTAAATTTCAAATCAATTTGAAATCATACTGCCAATTCAAAACCTTCGGATTTCTAAACAACTTGTTTTTCTCAAAACAATTCAAAAACAAAACCTTTGGTAGTAATCCGTCACTTCGAAACTCGAAAATGAACACTGATGATGTCGCGATTCATCATCAGAATCTATTTTCAGCCATCAACGTGAGTTCAATACTATATCACTTTCAGATTGAAAAACATTTTCAAAATCTCCCAGGAAGTTAAAATATCCTTATTTTAAATTCAAATTCTGATTTAAATTCAGATTCAATTCATCTTATTTCATATACTTTACTTATATGAATTCTGATTGGTTATTTATAACCATTTCACTTTATAATCTTACTTGATTATAATAACAACCAATATATCCAATATGTTATAATTTTGATATATATATATATCTTCTCTATGTCAAGATATACCTTGGGTAAACTTATTTTAATTTACCCTCTTTTCAAAACATATTGCGACGACCCATTATATTCAAGTGTTTAGTAACTCCTACCGATACAGTGGATCAAACTGATCGACCAGAACTCATAAACAACTCAACCCATGAATCTCCACAATATAAAACCATTTTTATATCAAATACAAATACGCACTCGTATATATACACTCAAACTCAATCTAGGGTATTACTAACCCCATCTCTACCGAGTCACGCTACAGAGCCAAGGCAATTCTTAACTTAAGCTCTAATACCAACTGTAACGACCCAGATTTTGAGCGACTTTGGTTATCGACATAAGTTCGATGTCGATAACCAAAACATCGAAAAATCCTGGTAATTATTGAAAGAAATTAGAGGGTGAGAATAGATAAGATAGAAACTTAGAATAGAAGAAGAAGAAGAACACAACATCAGAGTAACACGAACCTCACAGCGGAACGAATAACATATAATAGATAACATAACTTTGAAATATAACAGTCATGTATACAATAGCACTTATCAGAGTACAACACTTACAACACAGCGGAAATGAACTATAGCTATATGATCTTGAAGCCTCCTGCTCCAAGCTCTCCAAGTATATCTGTAAATTCCTGACTACTGGATTGCCCGTACAAAATTAGGCACCCAAGAGTTTAAGGAAAACAACAAAGTAAACTCCGGGTCAGTCATGGGACTGGTATGAGTAAAACAGTTTAAACAGGTATATGAACAAGTAAACGATATCTCATAAGACCATGCCGTAGAACGGAACGGGTTTTTCCCTTATGAGAATCCAAAATATCTTTATATCAAAAACCTTTTGATATTATAATAATGTCTATGTACAAATAGATATCAACTAGCAGAAACGCTTTCATCTCACGTTCTACATATATAGTATACAATCAAAATCGCAAGCACGTATTGGATAATGGATTTCCAACTATGACAAGGTATGGAACCACCTTCCGATCAGTGTACTCTAGGAACGATACACCGGAGTTCAACAAGAACATCTTGTAACTCAGCCACACATGACCGACCACTCATTTTGCTTGAGTGTATCGAATGTATATCACCAACGGTTGGGATCAGCAACCGTTCCCGTATATATATGGGACATCATTGATAGATTTAAGAAACAAATGAATATTCTCTAGATAGGTGATTATACACCCTACTTCGGTGCGACCGACTTAGCCATGCTGCCTGCCCGATTTCTGTCATTTACCGGATGATGAGGCCAGAAGTTACGCGATATCATCACATTAGATTCACTTCGAATGCCACATTGTCAGATCCATCGAAAATCACTAATTGACGTCTACAACAGTACATTACGTGTTAGCTAAAGAAGTTTCCTTCTCCGCTTCCACTCTTGGTACGGTTGAAGAAATCAATGTACGTGACCTTTCTGGAAATACTCTGTCAGACATTCATCAACACAAGTCATCCTCATTCACTTAGAATGTCACATCGTCATACCCGCCAAATCACAAATTGATTTATCCAAAAATAACACGGGTATACAGCTTAGAGAAACGAATTCCTCTGCCACCAAACGTGAATACGTTTGAACAGATCAACTTACGTGATCTACCAGATATACTCTGTCAGACCTTCGTCCATACAAGTTGTCCTGGGACTGGACAAACCGAAGGCACTATTCAGTATATCCATTTTAGTCACTGTTATCTAAGATTTATACAAAAACCCTTGCACTTTACTCCGTCTTCAATTATCTTTGGCATATATGATTCGCAACTCTTATGCCAATACAAAGTGGTTCTCTGGATAATAATCCAACCGGTCTCTCCATATTAACAACGTTAAACGGTCAAAAACTTCGATAGTCGGTGAGTTAACTATCGAAGAAAAACAGGTGTGCAAACAACGATATTATTTCCAGATGGAAATTCTATCAATCAATCATCAATCACTATCATTCCACAACTATCAGACTCTAACTGTAAACTAATAAGAGAACAACTTCCCAAGTATAAACCCCGAAGGCCGAAACCAACATCAGATCGATACTCCGAAAACTATTCAACTTACTAATCTCCAATCAGTTTCTAATTTTGCTTAACTCTATTTCTTTAACTCTATTTGATTAACTCTAGTTCGTTTTTAACTCTAATCGATTAACTCTATTTGATTAACTCTAACTGGTTAACTCTAACTGATTAACTCCTTTCGAATAAACTATATTCGATTTACTCCTTTAATTCTAAATGATTAATTCTAACTCCTTTTATAATATCGTATTTATTTTCTAAATAAATATTTACTTTATTCTATTTATTCTAACAAATAAATATCTCTTTTATTCTATTTATTCTAACAAATAAATAATCCTTTATCCTATTTATAAATGGTTTACAAATATTTCACTTCCTATTTGTTTGACAATATTTTCTTTTATATATATATTGTTTTACAAATATTTTCCCTTATTATTTGATTTCACATATATCTCCTCTATATTTGTTTTATAAATAAATCCCTTTAAATTTGTTTAACAAATATAATTCCTTTATATTTGATTAACAAATAATTCCTTTATATTCAAAATCCTTTTTCTTTTATAATATAAAATCCATTGATTTTATATAAATAACTTATTTTCAAAATATACTTTGAAAATCCCTTTTCCACATTCTGGTATTTCCTATGGTTCTTAACACACCATATAACAACGATAAATATCGTTCAAACACACATCATCAATGTCAGATTATATATCACATTATATAACACAATATATAAATCACAGTAAAAATAAATGTTGAGGAATCCAACTGGATTCCTCCAACCTATTTCCCTGCAACCACAGATGTTAGACAATATAATTAACATCACTTTCAGTTCCATATGATATATTCTGTTAAACAGAATCAATATAGAAATTCAACTAACTGGCTAGTAGTTCAATCAAACAATCAACACACAGTAAATCAGACAATTTCTAACAGTTCTAAAAATACAACATGAAATTATAAACTGTTTAGAGTTAGTGAGATTTACTCACTTTGGCGCGTTAACCGTTATATAATCGGTTTGCGTTCTTTGACTCAGTTGGACAATTTATTTCTCCATAAATTCAAATGAGCTTTGATTCGCTTTCCGTCAGTTCCATGTTATAGTCGTCGTCCATATGATCCTAACGGATCCAACTGTTCGAAATTCTGATTCAGTATGGTAAAGCTATGCTAATAACAAGTTATACCAATCATTTAAATGGATTTTAAATTTAAATAAACTAAATTCCTACTTTTAATTGGGCCTCTACCTTTGCTCCCCTTCCGGACCATTAACACCAATATGAAACCCGTGTTCCCTTCTTCCCGAATTGCTCCTGTAATACACCGCTCCTCATTTCACCATTCAAAATTCTTTCCATCGACTATGATTCCTCCATCACCACACTTAAATCGAAACCGAGATCACCCCTCTTCCTCACTCCAAAAACCGCATCATCCCATGTAAATATCAAAACGCTCGGTGCTTTCTTCTCAGTCGCAGTTTTCAGTTTTCGTTCGAGCTACTGGGCATACCACCGAACTTTTTTAACACGAAGTCCATCCAAAAATCCACACCTGATGTAAATCCATACCCCGATTTCATAACACAAACTCAAATCGAACGAAAAGGCTTACATCTCCCATTTTCTTTAACCCTAAATCACGGTTTTGCTTTTCCAGTGAAACCAGAAAGCGTCGAGTACTGAAAAGTTCATACCAGTTTGACGAGAGCCCATCCAGGAGTCTAAATATCTCACTCTTTTTATTTCAGAATTTTTCTCTTTGATTTCTCTTGATTTATAAGCTCACGAAAATCATGTTTGCTGAAGAAAACACTGACGGCGCAAACAATGAGATTGTAATTAGGTTTAGGAGGATTTACAGTGTATTTATAGGCAAATAAAATATCTAGATATTTTTTTAGAGGGAATATTCCCGCTATATTCCTTTTTCTTTTATTTCGTTTTGCCTTCTAAAAATTCGTGTGATCACACACGATATTCAAAAATCACGAAACTGGACGTGTAGCTAGAGTTTGACATTATGGTCCCAACGAAACTGGTTTCGTCGAATTCCGACTTCGTATGCTCACACAGCGTATTTTTAACTGCCAAAATACTGACTGTTTTTCACTCTAAAGATTCGTACGGCCACATACTGACTCTAACAATCACGAAACTTGACATCTAGCAATAATTTAATGTTGCGGATCCAACAAAATTAGTTTCGTCGAATTCCGATTTCATTTGCAAAAGTGGCTATTTTTAACGCTCTGAATGACCCATTTAAATATATAAATATATTTAAATATAATTAAATTAAATAAAAATAAATTTATATTATTGTATATCTTCACATATGATATCGTACAGCTCCAGAATATCATATCAGAATTTACAGCTTGATATTTCAGATTCTAGATTATCTCGATATTTAGTTTATACTGAAAATCTATTTATAACGTATATAAAGCGTTACGAATTATAAAGGAATTCCACAGCGACTTTTCTGAATTTTGATTTGGACGTAAATCAAAATCTACACGACGAAATCCCGATTTTTCTCTTCCACTAGAAAGATATACTCCACCAGCTCCACACGTTTCTTGTTTCACAGAAATCCGGCTTAAAACGAATCCTCTACATTCAGTTGAAGTTCAAATCGCCAAATCGCGAACTGCACGCCATTTCAAGCTCGATTTTAATTATAATATAATTATACGTTTCAAACTGACGTCGATTGAATATATTCGTCAATATGATTCAACTCTAAGCTGAATTAAATCTTGGGGATGACCCTGTTCACCTTATATTGTGATTTCCAATATTTTTTTATTATTTCTGAATTAAATATATTATTTAATTATTTAATTTAATTAAATATTCACTATAATTTAATTAACGACTATTTAATTCCCTAAATCACTATTTATATAATTAAATAAATTAAATATAATACTTCTGACAATGCGGGTCATTACAGATAGGTTATACAACATAAAATATTTGTCAAACTACATGTAAAAACACAACGCGATAGCGACAAAAGATGTTACATATCCGAATTTGACTTCTCTTCACAATAAATGATGTCTATATCTTATATCATATATCTTGTGTTTTATATATGCTTTTTTGTTCAGTATGAGTTGCAGTTTTATATATCACATTTTACTAAAATGTAATAACGGTATAAAAAGAGTTGAATGTTATGGTAAAAGTTATTCTAAAAGCTACATACAATAGCTTCTACCTTACATTTGTTCATGTTGGAAACAGGAGCTTTATACATCATCTTTTACAATTACTTAAATACAATATCTGAGGTTGAGAAGAGGCTTTGATCCGCAATTTAAGAGATAGTCTTATTTTTTACATTTTGCTCTAAATCAACATCCATTTTTTTGCAGAATAACCAGCTTCAAAAAACCTCTTAACTGCATTTTCCATGTATGTGATCCCTTCCTCAACATTCATTTTCTGTATGAATTTCTCAAAAAAATTCAATAGTTGATTATCTCCACTTAAAACCGAAGAAAGTTGCATTTAACCCTTTCTGAAATTCAGTTTGCTTAGCTTCTTTATTAGCTTCGTTTTGCCTTATTTGAACAGGAGTTGGAAGTTGCACTGGACAGTCAGTTATGCGTTCATTTCTAGTTTTCACAATGCATTCAAATGTTCATTTTGCCTTGTTTGAATAGGTAAATTGAGCACGTTGGAAGCATCAAAACTGAATCATGCAAGGACTCCTTTGGAGTTATTCCTTGCTAATAAACATGACGTCTCATTTATTCTGATGAGAACCTGGACACATTCAGAAGAAAAAAAATTGCATCTCCAAAACAAGGCGACATAAGAATAAAATACACAAAAATGTTAGTCTCCACAAATATATGAATATGAATATGTCTAAACATAAATATAAAGACATTTCAGTTACTTGCAAAGTGATCTTTATTAGAAATGAAATGTAGAGTCAACAAACTTGGACCAGACTAATCGAAGTTGTGGCTAAGTGTGCAAAGTGCAAATGCACAAGCCTAAAATATCCAAGCAACAAGGCAATTATAGTATAGTGCATAGCTTGAAAGACAACGCACAAGCAAATACAAGCCACAACGTACAAAAAAGTAACTCTACATCCAAGGCAAAACACAATGTGAGAGGAAAAAAAACAACAGAAGAAAAGGCCTACGTACTTACGGAGCTTCAATGTATGGATAAAAATTTAAAACCCAGGGAGTGACCACATGGTCCTGGAGCATTTCTTAGCTACACAACAAAATTAAATACAGCTCTTTTCGAATTTCGTCAAAACTTAGAATGCCATAGTAGTGCTTGAAGCAACACAAAAATGGAAAGAACTTAATATATAAGGTGGAATGAATCAACAAGTGAACTGAACTTTATTGTATTCTAAAAGCATCTAATACCCTTGCATGCTTCCTGATGACACTCTCAAAATTTGTGTTACTCAATAAGCCTGTCAATTTTTTTGCATATAAACTAAATACACTAAACTTGTTTATACCTATACGTTAAATTTTGTTAGTTCATATGATTCCATAATCACCATGTATTCAAAGTGTATCCAACTTATGGAATCTATATTTGAAGCTAGGTTTCCACTGGAAAGTATATATTGATTCAATCATCAGAAAATTCTGGAACAGACAACTCAAAACACCTCACAAACATAAGAAAAAAACGTACTCTAAACTTAGATGATAAAGGTCAAAATGCTATCAAATATTACCTTAAAAAGCATGCTATCGGTTCAAAAATTGATATTAGGAACATATTTAAGTCAAAAAGAATCCCGCTAATATTCAAAAACATCACAAGATTAGAAGGTAATAAATCATACATTTTTTCCAGTGTATATAGTATCATACTTTAAATTACCCAAAATTTCATTTAGGTCAAACATAAGGTCAATGTGAAGATTAACGTAAAGACCATCCTATTGCATCAACTTTATAAACTTTACCAAATCATATCTATCCTAAAAAATACGCCGAAGAAAAAACCACATCATTAGTACAAATCAATTACATGAAAATTATCATTATCTTAAAAAGAATTGTGAAAATATAACCTGGCCTTGAACAAGCTCATGCTTATTCCAAAAGACATAAGTCTGAAAAACATCCAAGCCTCCATCTTTCGCCTTTCAAATCAAATCATGCCGCATCTCCAGCAGACACAAGTTTTTAAAAATCAGTTTAAAAAACAACATCTAACCTGGAAACAGTTTAAAAAAAAATTGCAATAATACTTACGTATATCAAACTAGAGAATAATGGCAGAGTAATCAACTTTTGCAGATTCGAGGAAGCGAATTCGATGGCTTCCAAACAGCTAAAGAAGATAATATGAGGAAACGCCTTTTTTTAGATCGTGACTAATTCTCAGCGTTTGCGCATTTGACTCGGCCATTGGGTTCTACATATTTCGCAAAGATCAACAGAAGAATCAGGTTCACCATTATGTTGATCCCAACAGATTTAGACTGCAGTATGGATTTCGGATTGTAATTTGTAAATTAGAACGTGGAATGAAAACTTGGAATCACAATAAAATAAGTTTTGCGATAAAAAATAATTTTGTCGATTTCTCTTTGTGAAACCCCGATTCAATAGGACGATTGCGAGGAACGATTTGAGAGGAGAAAGATCGGAGAGAAAAATTAAGAGGAGAGACAGCGAAAGAGAAAAAACAGCTAAAGAAAATATCGCGTGAAACACAGGCCGAATGTTTTTGGCTTCAGACGAATTTGATTAAGCTCCCACGGGAGAAAACCTCCCTAACGGTCGGTTTGACTAGTATTACCGTACAACGGTGGAAAAACCGACTGTTAAGGTATACAATATAAAATAAAATAAAATTTGATAAAATTTATTTTAATTATGACCTCCGACATTGAAAAGCACATCTATCGGTTTATAATTATGAAACTAGAAAAATGGAATGATATACAAATTTTAAAATAGAGGGACAATTGTATCATGCCACAATGAAAAAAAATGATTTAAGTAGTTTATATCATAATGTAAAATTAACTTGGTATTATGTCAAAACTAAATGCACAACTAAATTATGCAAAAACTTAAAAACCTTGAATGAAAACTTATATTACACGTATAAAAATGCATTATTGATACAACAATTTAAGAGCTTTGATGTCCTAAAAGATCAAGGTACAATTACATATATAAGAAAAACGAATAACAATAAGATTAGTTGAATGCTTCCTTTTCCAATGCTGTCAGTTTAATATACACTAGACAGCTCATTACAAATTAAAAGGAGAGGTTGCAACGAAGTGCAATCACAGTTCATCATTGCCCAACCATTTCTTCTTCACAATATGGAGCAACTTTTCTGTGCCTTGATTTTCTGCTTCTTCTGATGCGCAGGTCGTTGCACTAATTTTATTGTTGCATCAAAGACTGCCTTAACATTCTACAACATAACAATATGAACGTTCACACCTAATGTATACAATTATTGAAACAGGCAACTTTTTAGTAACTGGGTAATATGGAACAGTAATTGAGAACAAAAGTAATTCACTAACAATACTGTTATCCAATATAATATCTTGAATAATGTTCCCTGTAAGGATTGTTTTATAAAGCATTCTTTATTTCTGCCTTCACATATAGAGTAGAAATGTCAACATTTTTTTTATAAAAATGCAAATCCAGCAACACTAATACAGAAGTACAATTTTTAGGGTATATTACATCCAGGAAATACCAAAAGAGAACCAACCTGCCCTCAAAATTCGGATTTCCATGTACATGAACTAACTTGTATTACCGAGCAAAGGTGGGAAAACCGGCCGTCAACATGTTTCATATGAAATATATTATTTGTTAAAACTTATTTTAAACCAGATTTTAGTGAAGAAGTTACAGCGTATTTTATGAGAAAATGTAATGTAAATGTATTTATTTGAATCAGTTACAAGCATATATATACATTTTTACATATACTAAGTAGGATCAATGTATTCTTCATGTTTTGCTATTTTGCAGCTCTAAACCTTAATGAGCTGAAGACATAAAAAGAAAAAACGAAATAAATATAAGCCGATAATATATCATTATATTAGTGAATATTTATTTGAAATAAAAAAAATGCAACAGTAGATGTAATAGATAAATTATAAATTATTGAATTAATTTATTTAAATAAATCATATAAAAGTACTAATGTTATTTGAAAAACTAAAATTGCTGAAATAAAAATACTAAAGATAAAAATAAATGATCGACTTTGTCATTGTTGATATTTCTTCCAACAAGAACCTTGATTCGATTGAATAATCGATGGTTACTTGCGATATAATGGTGATTTTTTTGTTTTTTTTTTCCGTTCATATGCTCAATTTGGGTAACACTAACTCTAAAAAGACAAAACACTCACAAGTCCTTTAGCTTTTGTTGGTATATATCTACACCTTCATAGTTCTTAATATTATAAAAGTCAATAGTTCTATAGTCTATAATTACCTTTATTAGTTCATTGAAAGTAGTAATATAAAGTAGCGCTTGGATCGGAAATTTTCATTACCACAATATACCTGTGTTAAAGCAAAATATGATTGTAAACAATAACATTTACTTAAAATGCATAGTTATTTTTTTTTACCTCAAATTACATATATCTTTGTTATGCTGGCATGCTCATTGGCTCAACACCGATATCCCAATCTTGAAGCTTTAATTACCTCTCTATTGCAACTCTTGCAGACTCGATACATATCAAATTTAGTCGTTTATTGTGATGAATAACAAAAATGCAGCTAAAATCTAGTTTATTTCACGGATTCAAAATTCATCTCAGCAAGTTTCACCAAGTCTACTAATGTTTTCAATATATACCTTAAAAATAAGATTCAACAAAAATTCAAGTTTTTAGAAAATAAATAGATGTTACATTTTAAAATAAAAATATGAACTACCCATACCTATTATTTTCATGTAAAAATATAACTAAACATATCCAAAAATAATTTTGTTAAAATAGAAAAAGAAAATTTACGCGACGCCGCATCACTCCAATGTGTACGAATTTACATTACATCGTCAACTTCCATCATAACATTGGCTACCGCCCTGATCTACTAAGATAGGTTATACAACATAAAATATTTGTCAAACTACATGTAAAAACACAACATGATAGCGACAAAAGATGTTACATATCCTAATTTGACTTCTCTTCACAATAAATGATGTCTATATCTTATATCATATATCTTGTGTTTTATATATGCTTTTTTGTTCAGTATGAGTTGCAGTTTTATATATCACATTTTACTAAAATGTAATAACGGTATAAAAAGAGTTGAATGTTATGGTAAAAGTTATTCTAAAAGCTTCATACAATAGCTTCTACCTTACATTTGTTCATGTTGGAAACGGGAGCTTTATACATCATCTTTTACAATTACTTAAATACAATATCTGAGGTTGAGAAGAGGCTTTGATCCGCAATTTAAGAGATAGTTTATTTTTTACATTTTTCTCTAAATCAACATCCATTTTTTTGCAGAATAACCAGCTTCAAAAAACATCTTAACTGCATTTTCCATGTATGTGATCCCTTCCTCAACATTCATTTTCTGTATGAATTTCTCAAAAAAATTCAATAGTTGATTATCTCCACTTAAAACCGAAGAAAGTTGCATTTAACCCTTTCGGAAATACAGTTAGCTTAGCTTCTTTATTAGCTTCGTTTTGCCTTATTTGAACAGAAGTTGGAAGTTGCACTGGACAGTCAGTTATGCGTTTATTTCTAGTTTTCACAATGCATTCAAATGTTCATTTTGCCTTGTTTGAATAGGTAAATTGAGCACGTTGGAAGCATCAAAACTGAATCATGCAAGGACTCCTTTGGAGTTATTCCTTGCTAATAAACATGACGTCTCATTTGTTCTGATGAGAACCTGGACACATTCATAAGAAAAAAAATTGCATCTCCAAAACAAGGCGACATAAGAATAAAATACACAGAAATGCTAGTCTCCACAAATATATGAATATGAATATGAATATGTCTAAACATAAATATAAAGACATTTCAATTACTTGCAATGTGATCTTTATTAGTATTAGAAATGAAATGTAGAGTCAACAAGCTTGGACCAGACTAATAGAAGTTGTGGCTAAGTGTGCAAAGTGCAAATGCACAAGCCTAAAATATCTAAGCAACAAGGCAATTACAGTATAGTGCATAGCTTGTAAGACAACGCACAAGCAAATACAAGCCACAACATACAAAAAAGTAACTCTACATCCAAGGCAAAACACAATGTGAGAGGAAAAAAAACAACAGAAGAAAAGGCCTACGTACTTACGGAGCTTCAATGTATGGATAAAAATTTTAAACCCAGGGAGTGACCACATGGTTCTGGAGCATTTCTTAGCTACACAACAAAATTAAATACAGCTCTTTTCGAATTTCGTCAAAACTTAGAATGCCATAGTAGTGCTTGAAGCAACACAAAAATGGAAAGAACTTAATATATAAGGTGGAATGAATCAACAAGTGAACTGAACTTTATTGTACTCTAAAAGCATCTAATACCCTTGCATGCTTCCTGATGACACTCTCAAAATTTGTGTTACTCAATAAGCCTGTCAAATTTTTTGCATATAAACTAAATACACTAAACTTGTTTATACCTATATGTTAAATTTTGTTAGTTCATATGATTCCATAATCACCATGTATTCAAAGTGTACCCAACTTCTGGAATCTATATTTGAAGCTAGGTTTCCACTGGAAAGTATATATTGATTCAATCATCAGAAAATTCTGGAACAGACAACTCAAAACACCTCACAAACATAAGAAAAAAACGTACTCTAAACTTAGATGATAAAGATCAAAATGCTATCAAATATTACCTTGAAAAGCATGTTATCGGTTCAAAAATTGATATTAGGAACATATTTAAGTCAAAAAGAATCCCGCTAATATTCAAAAACATCACAAGATTAGAAGGTAATAAATCATACATTTTTTCCAGTGTATATAGTATCGTACTTTAAATTACCCAAAATTTCATTTAGGTCAAACATAAGGTCAATGTGAAGATTAACGTAAAGACCATCCTATTGCATCAACTTTATAAACTTTACCAAATCATATCTATCCTAAAAAATATGCCGAAGAAAAAACCACATTATTAGTACAGATCAATTACATGAAAATTATCATTATCTTAAAAAGAATTGTGAAAATATAACCTGGCCTTGAACAAGCTCATGCTCATTCCAAAAGACATAAGTCTGAAAAACATCCAAGACTCCATCTTTCGCCTTTCAGATCAAATCATGCCGCATCTCCAGCAGACACAAGTTTTAGAAAATCAGTTTAAAAAACAACATCTAACTTGGAAACAGTTGAAAAAAAAACAAATTGGAACAATACTTACATATATCAAACTAGAGAACAATGGCAGAGTAATCGACTTTTGCAGATTCGAGGAAGCGAATTCGATGGCTTCCAAACAGCTAAAGAAGATAATATGAGGAAACGCCTTTTTTTAGATCATTACTAATTCTCAGCGTTTGCGCATTTGACTCGGCCATTGGCTTCTACATATTTCGCAAAGATCAACAGAAGAATCAGGTTCACCATTATGTTGATCCCAACAGATTTAGACTGCGGCATGGATTTCGGATTGCAATTTGTAAATTAGAACGTGGAATGAAAACTTGGAATCACGGTAGAATAAGTTTTGCGATAAAAAACAATTTTGTCGATTTCTCTTTGTGAAACCCCGATTCAATAGGACGATTGCGAGGAACGATTTGAGAGGAGAAAGATCGGAGAGAAAAATTAAGAGGAGAGACAGCGAAAGAGAAAAAACAGCTAAAGAAAATATCGTGTGAAACACATGCCGAATGTTTTTGGCTTCAGAGAATTTGATTAAGCTCCCACGGTAGAAAACCTCCCTAACGGTCGGTTTGATAACGGTCGGTTTGATTATAAAATAAACTATATGAAAAGCTGTTGGGAAGAGGAGCGATTCTTAAGCCTAAAGATGAAGAAGCGGTTTATATCCGCGGCATTGTAAATGAACAACAAATTTTTTTGAGCAAAACAAATGTTTTTTTTTTGGATAAAATGTGCCTTTTGAAATGCTAATAGATGCATCGAAGTCTAAGATGTATGGTTACAAATGAAGATGAATGGTTACAAATGAAGCACGCATGAATGGTTACAAATGAATGCTACCATGCATGTATGCTTAGAAATATAACTTGCTTTGGAAAGGACAGAAGGCATGCATTGAATTTGAAAATGTAAAGTAACGGATGGGTATGTTTACAAGGAGGCCAATTCTTCTATACCCAAATTGTCTGTTCCGCGTGTGTCTACCAATCAAATCTCCTCATTTCCGGTTTTTGCATTTAAATCCCCGAACAATTAAAGGATTTAACTGCAAAAGGTGAAAATAAGGGGCTGTGATTGGTGGGCACACGTGGAGACAGACAATTTCGGTACAAAACAATTCATGCGGTTTACAAGTGCATGGCTTAGGTAGTTTAAAAGAAACCAAAATTTTAAAACCAAACGTTGAGAGGGCTTTGGAATGGAAAGCAGGACGTGGAACAAAAGGGAGCATTTGAAATTGGAAATGGAGTGTTATGCATGGATATATAACATGTAATCTTTGAAAATAAAGTATCCACTTTGAGAAAAAATAAAATATTTGGGTGGTTTAGAAAAATAAAATGTCAGGTTTTGCAGACCCCAAAATGACTAGAAAAATATGAGGGATCCAAATATGGACACTTCGAACTCAAATGGATTTGTTTCAAAAATGAAATGCACAGCCTTTTGGCAATTTCAGTGCGAACCGTGCGCCGAAACTGACAAACGAATATATTTTGGAAATCAACGCGACGAGAAGGACACAATGATATAAAATTTGCAGTGTAGAAATGCTCCGTTCAAAAGGGCATTACGGACCCCTTTTAGAAGGAAAAATGGCACGAGAAAACAATTGAACGAAGATCAAAACGTCCGAATTCTGCGAAATGAATTTTACAGTTGGACTCGTGACAAGGGATAGAATATTTTTCATATTTGTCCGAACTGGTTCCGGAGAGATTTTAAAATCGCTAAAATTTGAACTGGTGTGCGTAGATGTACACGCAGAAAAATGCGCGACCGACAAACATTCAAATTTTCCAACAAAATTTATACAGCTATTTCGTCTCCCTTTATGTATTTCTGATTCCTAATCCCTGATACGAGAAATTATAGAATATTATGAAATTTAAAACAAAAATATAATTTTTACTAATATCGAAAATAAACTATATAATACGAATTTACTATTTAAATTAAAATATAAGAATAATATTCAAATTCAAATAAATGAACTCGATTTAATTTATATATTAAATATGATCGAAATTGAAAATATCATTAAAATATATTCATATCAATCAAATTTGTTTGTTATATAAAAACCAAAATAAATTTAGTTTTTAATTCAAAAATCAAAATAGTTAAAAAACACAACAAGCTGAGTTCTAAACAAATAAGATAAAATCAAAAATTAAATTAGATAATCAAATAAAAATACACTTAAAATTACGGGTTGTTACAGATTTAAATAAATTTTAAATCGTTATTATTTAAAATAAATCATTTTAAATATTCAAAAGCCATTAAAATTGCTAAAATAAAATTTTTAAATTGGTTTAGAAATTCCAGGTTGTTGCAGTCTCCCCCACTTAAAATCTTTTCACACTCAAAAAGGAGCGGAGTTGAAAGTTGTTCAACTAACCAACTCAACTTTCATTCTGCCTTTCATTCTTCAACTTTTTAGTTTCTAAGAATTTTTTAATTTCTCAAAAATTTGGCAAACACCATAAATTTTCGAAAAATTTCGCCATAACCTCCTTTGTACAGGCTGATCGGTAAAACCACAACTTGCCTCACAGGGCCCTCATCAATCAATAGAAAATCAAAAAGCCAAGCGGCTAGGCTATCGGCTCATAAAATCATCAAACCCAATGAATATAGTAAATATATACCTATTTGTCGGGCATACAATTTTATTTCTCTTCTTAGCTTCCATGCTATGACCGGTTTACACATATATACATGTATATATATATATATATATATATATATATATATGCAGTTCCAACCAATTTTCAATTCAAAATTTTATTCGATTTATCTTAATTTACCTTTCATTTTCATATTGGTTAAATTAATTATCATTCCAATATTTTTATTAGTTAAACTAATAATCAAACATCACAACCAGCAATCAATTAGTTAATTTAAATTTTCAAACATATAACTTTCTATATATAATCAAAAAATATATTTTGGTTCTAAAACACAAACAATAAACTCTAACTAAGTTTTGGTTCTCACACTAGTCAATTGGAAATATATAGATATCCCACTTTCAAAACTCGAACATAAATGCTGAAGATGCGATTGCTATCAATAGAATCGTCTCCGGGCTACTAGAGTGTGATTCTATATCTACCCGGTATATTTGAGACTTCGAATATACCTTCATGACGCGTATATGCAAAATCTTCATATACTTGATAGGCCAAAATAAACATAAAATAAAATACTCAAATATGTATAATAAGATTTAATTTTCAAAATTAAATTCATTTTTTTATAAATAACACTCGTCGAACTCATTGTAGGATGCTACTGATCCTATCTCCAACGAGTTATTCTCATAGGACATTACTAATCCTATCTCTAATGAATTCTTTTGTTTGGCTCTAACGTGTCTTGTTCTCGAGCTCTATAAACCAAAGCTCTGATACCAAACTGAAACAACCCAAAACTTCCCCTATCGGGAAAGCCCAGATTGCTCTGAGAACATGAATCATCAGAGCACAATCAATAGAAAAATTCATTGCTATTACAACAATATTACATCATAGTACAAGAATATAACAGAGTATGAATAAATATTATACAACGAAGAAATAATATCAGAGATTTAAATTACAAAACAGCGGAAAATACATCGACTAACACAACTGAAAGAAATATATGGATACAAAGCTTTCTGAATATAGATCCAGCTGTTATCCAGGATCTTGGGTAAAGAAGTATCTGCGAAAACCAAAATTACTAGCTACTCGTGTGGAAATATGGGCATTCAGAGTTTAGGTTAAAACAACAAACTTTGAGTCAGTCATGGGACTGGTGTGAGAACTCAAAACAGTTATTAAACTTTACTTTAAAATAAGGTAAATCACGGGACCATGCCGTATGTCACGGAATGGGTTCACCCCCATGAATACCAGTGCATAAACAACAACTAATAACAGTCATATGGATCCACAATGCATCATACAACATGCAATTCCTCAATCTACCCATTTAGGCTTAATTCCAAATTTAGATTTTTCCAAATCCAATTCACTTTACAGAAATTATTCCTTTGGACTTTATTTCCTGAATTCTTATTTCAAATCATTTGAAATACATATCTAGCTTTATATCAAAGTAGATTTCACTTCGGCATCTCAAACCAAAATCTTTGGAAATATGAATTCCAAACATCACAATGCATACAAACAAGTATGCAACCAAATATCGGGCTCCCCTCAGACAAGGCAAAGGGTACGTACCTTATCAACTCGATATATATATGTGCACTTCCCTCTATGGAGTAGGCTACACGATGATGCACAATCTCGCTCCCTCGGAGACTACACCGCCATCTCACCCATACTTTTAGTCCTTAGGGTTACCCGAATCGTTAGCCACATACTAAACTATTTCATATCCCGATAGGGAAAATCATTTCACAACATAATAATCACAAGTACATTCCGAAATATAGTACTTCACATTAGCAATTCACACATATGATCAGTCACTATTAATCACATAACCTTTGAGCTCGTACATCTCCAAGAAGGGTGTTAACCAAGAGAATAAATTCTCCGCCACCAAACAAATATATCTTCAATAGAAACTAATCAGTTATGTGATGAACTACAATGTCAAACACACAATACATTTCGAAATCATTTCGACAACGTCGGGTTTAGGCATCGAAATCCTTTCTGTTTTACAAAATATTTTTATAAAAAATTCGCTGTCCAAAATTGGGTATACATTTCTTTTCACTTAAGAAAAACTCATTTCAAAATCATTCATTAAATTTGAAATGAACTCAACAATACCACTACACATCTCGTAGTCAAATCGTGAAGTGTTTCACAAGATGTTTGCATACAAATATTTCTACCCAACCGAATGCTACATGTAAAAGCGTAACATCCCAAAAAATTTCGATAATTTATATTATTTAATTTAATATGATTTTGACATTATATGGTTGTAAATAATATTTAATGATTTAATTGCGAAATTTTATGTTGAAAACATAATTGAATTGTTTAAATTAATGATAATTGAAGTTGCAATAATCAATTATTGAATTGTAAGTGTATACAAAGTTAATTTTGATTTGAATATTATTTTATAAACCTTGGATTTAATAAATTTAATTTAAAAGCGAATAGTGAATATTTTAATATATTAATGGACATGCAAAAATTGTCATTTTGCAAACGATCTCAGAATTTGACGCAATTAATTATGGTAGAACCGTATCATCAAAACATAGCTAGATTTCAAATTTCATAATTTTCGGAGTCAGTATGTGGCTCCAGTAAATTAAAATGTACGTTAAAATTTGTACGTTGTTTATTTTAAAAGATCACGTTATGGAAGGAACATGTTGCAGACTTTAGAATTAGGCTTAGCCACTAGTCCCATTACATCCAGAAGGCCTCAAAACCTATTGTTAGGCAGTAAGCCGGCCTGATTTGGAGACAGACCCGTTTTTGGCTTTAAAACACGTTTAACGATGAAATATTATTATAATAATAAAATTCTGAAATCCTAATATTAGCCGCCATGTCTAAGTTTCGATGGCTACGAAATTCCTGAACTTCAATCCTTAATTTATCATAATCCAATCAATGAAATTCAAAATATTCTGAAGTAAAATCATATGGAGAGAGCTTCAAATCCATACGGTTGATTGTATATTTTGAAGTCAAAATTCACCATATTTACCAATAAAGGGGGCGCAATTTCAGAGGAGTTCACGGTAGTGGGGACAACCGCATGAAGGGCGTTGAGGGTTGTGACGGCTCGCCCCGCACTAGCCGAAATTTCCAATGAAAGTGCGTTGTGCCAGTGCCCGACTAGTACATGACGGTCGCCAAAGAAAGGAAAAGAAAGGAATTTGAACTAACAAGGAACCAGTAGAATGTCTCACATCGCATGGAATAAAATATAATAATAACATACTTGACATAAAACAGGCGAGATAGTGCATAAGCTGAAAACTAAACCATAATCATCATAGCAACGGAAATCCGAAAAATATAGCTTATGATCCATAACAATTATTACAACTTCAAAATACTGTCTCTAAAGTAAAAGAAAAGAAAGGTACACTACTAATGCCCAAAGCAGTGACCATCAATAACATAGGGAGAATATATGTAGATAATACGTAGGAGCCTCCTGCTCGTCTCCGGATCAGCTCCTCGTGCATAACCAGCTAACCTGTCTCTAGTCTGCTCGTTTAGGAGCGCCCAGAGTAATAAGAAGAGACATAAAACTCTGGGTCAGACAAAAGTCTAGTATGAGTGATAAGTAACAAAACAGAATAATAGCAGGTATACTAAACCATACCTGAACCAAGACCTGCAACCAAAGAGTTAGCACAACATACCGTACAATACTCTAAGGTTCCACTAACATATGGTGTAAAGGATACGGGGGTAGGGGTGTGCTTGTCATATTGATGTCAATCAATCAAGCATAGCAACCATCCTCACATCTCTCACTCAGTGCGTAAAGCATACGATATCCACTGTTTTGATCACCCAATACTTTGTTACGATCACTCTGCCCCATGGAGTCGTGATGGCTCCACTGCACTGATCCGTAACCACTAATACTTTGCTATGTCCACTCTGCCCCATGGAGTCATGATAACTCCACTGCACCGGCTCATAGCCATGCTACGATCACTCTGCCCCATGAAGTAATAACTACCCCACTGCACTGATCCGTAGCCTAACAATCGCCTCTCGGTGGTGAATCAAAGCTATGGACGTCGACACCTCCTTAGCACACGTCCTACAGCAAAGTCTTATCATGAAGTTAACTCGTTGGTTCCCAGCTAGATCCTGAGTTCTACTTCCCATTTGGACTACCTTTGCATCTTGGGTTTTGGTCTCCTCCGGATCGGTTTGGCCCTTCACTTCACTTTGCTTTGGATGTAGTCACCCATCGGTTTGATTTCCAACTGGTTCGTGATGCATGAGGCGGATCGTGGTGCTCCATACGGGTCGGGTCGTGGTGGCATGCTCCAGATCGGTGCGTCCATGTCAACTCATCCGGTTCGGATCGTGAGCACCTATTGGTTTAGGTCGGTTCGTGGTCTATTAAGTTGTCTCCCACCGAGTCAGATCGTGATGCTTCAAGCTGGGTCGTGGTGCCACACTGGTTCAGATCATGCCATCGTCACCAGATCGGGTCGGGCTTCTCCATCGGCTCGTCGGTCGAGCCTTCATCGGTTCGGGTTCGCGTTTCGAGGTACACTTCAGGTGCCAATGGTCCGGATCGAGCTTCCATCGCCGGTTCATGATACATGCTTCGCAAGTGGAGGAGGACGATCCGATCCGATCCCTGCACTATTTCCTGCAACTTTTCCAGCGACTGTTTTACGCCATACGACGGCATTTTCGACTATTCTAACTGTTCTGATCAATGATAAAGAATACCATACAGTCATAGCAACATATAGAATTGACCACAAACATTAAAACAACAATTTGATATGTTAAAATGAATCAAACACACCCAAAACTCGTATTTTCCCCTTAATCATGTTTAACAATAACTAATGTTAGGATTAGCAAAACTTGGCCAAATCAACCCAAATTTCCAACAGCGGTCTAAAATGGTGTTTAAGAATTTTTAAACATTTTTCCAGAATTTAATTATGTTTAAATTAGCTAATTAACACTAATTACCCTTAATTAACCATAATTAGTGTAAAAACAAGGCTAATCACTCATCTTTGCGACAATTAAAACTTTCAGAACTGAAACTCCTATGATTTGGGCGAATACCAATGTCTAATAGTAGCTCTAATTCTGAAATGGTGCTATTTCTCCTTGATTTGATGTTGCTAATCCTTGATTAGAGAGCGATTTGGGATGAAATTAGAAGGAAGAGGCCATTGTTAGGGTTTCTAAGAGGTAAATGGCAGCTAAAAACCTGAAATAGAATGAAAACCTAACTCATTTCAGCCTCCCCATAACCCTAATTCTGAAATGGGTTATGGGCTCATTCACTAATCACCTCATTTGGCCCGGTTAAGTAGTTTTTCACCTTCTAAACCTTATTTCAGCCATATCTCCCAAACGGTAAGTCCATTTTTCACATATGACCACTCTATGGAAAGGTAAACCATCATCTGAATCTAATGGAAGTAGTTTCAGGTCAAAAATCCTTACCAATCAAAAGTTATAGCCAAAACAAGATTAGCCAGCGGCAAAACGGTCATTTAAAAATTGGCAAAAATCATGAACATGGGAAATGACCCCAATAGTTATCCCCCAATGTCACACGACCATACGACTCTTTACGAGAAAGAAATAAATATTCTACGATCCTCCGATGCGTAGAATGCGGGGCGTTACATTTTACCCCCAAGAAATTACGTCCTCGAAATTCCTTAATCCAAAACATAAAAAGGATCCCACATGCCTACCAATTGTTAACAAAACAATAAAGCATACAAAACAACAAGCCTATCCTGGCATGCGGTTTACTAACAAGGGAGTATTATACCGATATAAAAGCCTTACCAGGAAAAGAGTTCTGGATACTTCCTCCTTATGTTCTCCTCTGTTTCCCAATTACAGTCTTCCTCATCATCACCCCACTGAACTTTGACTAGTTTCACTGCCTTCTTTCGAAGTTGATTCGTATCGTTCCCAACAATACGCATAGGCCTGCGGTTCCTAACCAACTCGGGTTCAACCTCGATATCGTCCAACTGATCCGATGAAATAGTCACACTAGGGTCGTGCACGAATTTTCTTAACTGGGAATCATGAAATACGTTATGAACTCCTGCCATCTTCTCTGGTAATTCAACTTTATATGCCAAATTCCCAACTTGCTCGAGAACTGGGAATGGACCAACAAATCTTGGTGTTAACTTGTCTCTCCTACCAAATCGTATCACGCTCTTTAATGGAGAAATCTTGACAAAAACCAAGTCACCAATGGAGAATTTTAAATTTCTTCTCCTCTTATCAGCATAACTCTTCGGCCTATCTTGGGCAGCCTTCATTCTTTGTTGGATAACTTTGATCTTATCTGAGGTTTCTCTTATCACATCTGGCCCAAGCACAAATTTCTCGCCGGTTTCTAACCAACATGACGGTGAGTTGCACGGTCTTCCATACAAAGCTTCAAATGGAGCCATACCAATACTGGATTGATAACTATTATTATATGTAAACTCTACTAGATGCAAATGGTCATCCCATGATCCACCAAAATCCAATATGCAAGCTCTCAAGAGATCTTCTAATATACGATTCACCCTCTCTGCCTGACCGTCGGTTTGAGGATGATACGCGGTACTGAGATGTAGTTCTGACCCTAGAGCCTCTTGTAAGATCTTCCAAAACCCACTAGTAAACAACGGGTCTCGGTCACTCACAATGCTTTTAGGTACTCCATGAAATCTGACTAGCCATTCCATATATAGTTCCTCTAACTTAGCTGTCGTTCTATTTGACTTGACGGGTATAAACCTTGCACTCTTAGTCAATCGGTCCACAATCACCCAAATGCTATCATGGCCCGATCTAGTTCTTGGTAACCCATCAATGAAATCCATTGAGACTTGTTCCCATTTCCATTCGGGAATTTCCAATGGCTGTAACAAACCACTAGGCTTCTTTTGATCAGCTTTAACTAGCTGGCAGTTCATGCATTTGGATATAAACTTCCCAACGTCTCTTTTCATCCCTTCCCAGTAGTAGGTCTGCTTTATGTCTTGATAGAATTTGTTACCACCGGGATGTATAGTCAGTTTCGAGTGATGACATTCTCTAAGCACTTCATCCCTCAATCCCTTGACATTGGCTACAACTAGTCTTCCATTCTTTCTAAGCCATCCATCTCGATCAAGCCCATACTTGTTCATCTCTTCATCGATTCCCATCTCTAACTTTGACATGACTTCCAATAGGTTAGGATGTCCCTCTGACTGGAACCAATCCGCTCAATCATAGTGGGTCTGATCGTCAAACTTGCTAACATTTCTGGATCCAATTCGCACTTTGGTCTGAAATCATACCCAGCGATGTACTCTAGTTGCTTCCATTCTAGAAACATAGCCTCTAAACTGGCATGTCTTCTACTCAATGCATCAGCTACCGCATTGCCCTTTCTGGTGTATATACGATATCGAAATCATAGGAATCCAAGAATTCGAACCATCTATGCTGTTGGAGATTTAGATCCTTCTGAGAGAAAAGATACTTCAACGATTTATGATCGGTGAACAACTCGAACCTTTCTCCCAAGAGATAATGTCTCCACATCTTCAATGCAAACACGATCGCTGCCAATTCCAAATCATGGGTAGGATATCCTTTCTCATGCGGTTTTAGTTGCCGACTAGCATAAGCTACAACCTTGCCGCCTTTCATCAATACAGCACCTAGTCCGGTACCACAGGCATCTGTGTATACCATCATCTCTTCATTCCCTTTAGGAATGACTAACACTGGTGCACATGTCAACTTTTCCTTTATACTGTTGAATGCATTCTCGCACTTTTCGTCCCAAACAAAAGCTTAATTCTTCTTGGTCAACTGAGTCAATGGTGCTGCTATCTTGGAGAAGTCTTCGATAAACTTGCGATAATATCCAGCCAATCCTAAGAAACTTCTTACGTCTGTTGCATTCTTGGACGTAGACCAATCCTATACCGTAGCCACCTTCACAAGGTCCACGGCAATACCATTCTCTCAAACAACATGGCCCAAGAATCTCACTTCCCTCCTCCAGAAGTGACACTTAGAAAACTTTGCTTTCAATTGGTGTTTTCTCAACACCTTATCCTCAAGTGTTCCTTGTGTTCTTCCTCTTTCCTCGAATAAACTAAGATATCGTCTACGAACACAAGAGGAAACTTATTCAATTGATCTATGAATACCCTATTCATAAGATCCACAAAATACGCTGGTGCATTGGTCAATCCAAATAGCATGACCAACCACTCATAGAATCCAGACGATGTCCGAAAGACCGTTTTAGCTATATTCTCAGTTTCCACTCTAAGCTGATGAAAACCTGTCGCGAGATCCAACTAAGAGAACACTCTCGCGCCACTCAACTGATCAAACAAATCATCTATCCGCAGTAGAGGATACTTATTCTTCCTCGTCACCTTATTCAATTTGAGGTAGTCCACACACAATCGAAGGGAACAATCTACCTTGGTAGCAAACACAACTGGTGCTCCCCACTCAGAAACACTTCTTCTAATAAATCCCTTCTTCAAAAGATTGCTTACTTGCACCCCGAGCTCTCGTTGCTCCATTGGTGCCATACGACGAAGTGGCATCACTATAGTTCTGGCATCTTTCACTAAATCAATACAGAACTCAATCTCTCGGTGTGGTGGAAGTTTGGTCACTTCCTCGAAGATGTCCGGATACTGGCTAGCCACGGGCACATCTGACAACTCATCATGCGGGATGTCGAGGAAATTTAGAAAACTAGCCATTACCCCATCACTGGGTAGACCACCAAACACTACCCTCCACCCATCATCTGCTCTAACTATCACCAAAAAGCCCTCACAGTCTACCACCACCCCGTATCTTTGGAGCCAATCGACTTCCAAAATAATGCCAAACCCCGTAAAGCCCAAAACAAAGCAGTCACAAACAAACATGCATCAATGACTCGATAAGACCACATTACGACAAATCATGCTAAGGCTAGTTGAACCACCAATCGGGTTCGCCACCGCTAAAGGTCTATCGACTATCTTGGGTTCCAATCCCAACCTATCTACCACGTCACTAGATATGTAGGAACGGGAAGCTCTGGTATCAAACAATACTCGAACAAGAACATCATAAACAGAAAGCATACCTTGAATGATGACATTCTTTCCCTTCTCCGCCGCAGTCGGGGCATTCGACGAAGAAGAAACAACATTGATAGCATATGCTTCCACAATCTGCTTTTCTTTAGGGGTTGTGGACACTTATCCTTGTGATGTCCCACTTGACCGCAATTGAAGCACTTCCTGTCCGCAGGCTTCGCTCGACATTCTTTAGCATAATGGCCCTTCTTGCCACAGCTAAAGCACTCCACATATTTCTTAATCTTTTTCTTCTGGCCATCCTTGGTCTGATTCTGCTTTCTCTTATTCTGAGAACCATTCTTGCCTCCACCGCTTGCTTGCGGTTTTGGCTCCTCTGTAGATGCAACCTCAGTCTTCAACTTAGGGTATAGACTCTCTGACCTCAATGCTTTCCACACAATCGATTCAAACGTCTCATCGATGTGGTTAATAAGCCTTTCCCCCAAGTATCCATCCAAAACGGTTATAAACTTCTTGTTCTTCTTCTCGGCAATATCGATAAGGGATAATCCATACTTCGATAAAGTATCGAACTCTGCAACGTACTCTGAGCTTGCCCTACCATTCTGCTTAAGCTCCAGAAATTTCCTAAACAACTCTGATTTCTGAGCAGTTGGGATAAACTTATCACTGAATCGGCCCTTAAACTGATCCCATGTAACTTGATCCTCTGGGATAGCTGCTTTGATAGCATTATACCAATTCATCGCCCGTCCTTGCAGCTGACGGGATGCTAGCTTTCTCTTCATCGCATCCTCAATACCTAAGTCTTCGAAGATACGCTCACAGCTATCCAACCAATCCTGAACTTTTGTAGTTGATTCCGTTCCGTGGAACGACTTTCCACCAAGACTAGTGTAATCCTTGCATAGCTTGGCGAAATCGGCCCTAGGCGCCTGCACCGCTGCACCACCACCATTTGCAGCATTAGGAGTTGCCCTCTGAACATCGCTAAGCATCTCTCTCATGAGGTCAGTGAACATCTTCCTTATATCAGGAGCATTCCCATTATTAGCTCCTCTACCAGTACAACTCGTATGTCGGCTCATCGTTCATTCTGTAAGGAGAAAACGATTAACCATCTCTTCAGTGGTGCCAGTGCAGTGCGACTTCATCCTTAAATATAATAATGGTATATATATAGCTTTTGAAAACCAAAATATCAAAAATTCACGCTCTCATATACGTATTATCTCTCTCTGGGGTCTTCCCTAGGTTAACTACGCAACCTAGAGCTCTGATACCAGCCCCGCACCAGCCGGCATTTCCAATGAAAGTGCACTGTACCAATGCCTGACTAGTACAGGACGGTCGCCAAAGAAAGGAAAAGAAAGGAATTTGAACTAACAAGGAACCTGTAGAATGTCTCACAGCGCATGGAATAAAATATAATAATAACACACTTGACATAAAACAGGCGAGACAATGCATAAGCTGAAAACTAAACCATAATCATCATAGCAGCGGAAATCCAAAATACAGCTTATGATCCATAATCATTATTACAACTTCAAAATACTTTCCCTAAAGAAAAAGAAAGGAAAGGTACACTACTAATGCCCAAAGCAGTGACCATCAATAACACAGGGAGAATATATGTAGATAATACGTAGGAGCCTCCTGCTCGTCTCCAGATCAGCTACTCGTGCATAACCAGCTAACCTGTCTCTAGTCTGCTCGTTTAGGAGGGCGCAGAGTAATAAGAAGAGACATAAAACTCTGGGTCAGACAAAAGTCTGGTATGAGTGATAAGCAACAAAACAGAACAATAGCAGGTATACTAAACCATACCTGAACCTGGACCTGCAACCAAAGAGTTAGCACAACATACCGTATAATACTCTAAGTTTCCACTAACATATGGTGTAAAGGATACGGGGATGGGGGTGTTCATGTTATAGTGATGTCAAACAATCAAGCATAGCAACCATCCTCACATCTCTCACTCAGTGCATAAAGCATATGATATCCACCGTTTTGATCACCCAATACTTTGTTACGATCACTCTTCCCCATGGAGTCGTGACGGCTCCACTGCACTGATCCGTAACCACTAATACTTTGCTATGTCCACTCTGCCCCATGGAGTCATGATAACTCCACTGCACCGGCTCATAGCCATGCTACGATCACTCTGCCCCATGAAGTAATAACTACCCCACTGCACTGATCCGTAGCCTAACAATCGCCTCTCGGTGGTGAATCAAAGCTATGGACGTCGACACCTCCTTAGCACACGTCCTACAGCAAAGTCTTATCATGAAGTTAACTTGTTGGTTCCCAGCTAGATCCTGAGTTCTACTTCCCATTTGGACTACCTTTGCATCTTGGGTTTTGGTCTCCTCCGGATCGGTTTGGCCTTTCACTTCACTTTGCTTCGGATTGTAGTCACCCAACGATTTGATTTCCATCTGGTTCGTGATGCATGGGGCGGATCGTGGTGCTCCATAGGGGTCGGGTCGTGGTGGCATGCTCCAGATCGTTGCGTCCATGTCAACTCATCCGGTTCGAATCATGAGCACCTATTGGTTCGGGTTGGTTCGGGGTCTATCAAGCAGTCTCCCACCGGGTCGGATCGTGATGCTTCAAGCTAGGTGGTGGTGCCACACTGGTTCGGATCGTGCCATCATCACCAGATCGGGTCGGGCTTCTCCATTGGCTCGTGGGTCGAGCCTTCATCGCTTTAGGTTTGCGGTTCGTGGTACTCTTCAGGTGCGAGCGGTCTGGATCGAGCTTCCATCGCCGGTTCGTGATACATGCTTCGCGAGTAGGGAAGGGCGATCCGATCCGATCCCTGCACTATTTCCTACAACTTTTCCAGCGACGGTTTTACGCCATACGACAGCGTTTTCGACTATTCTAACTATTCTAATCAATCACAAAGCATACCATACAGTCATAGCAACATATAGAATTGACTACAAAATCCAAAACAACAATTTGATATGTTAAAATAGTACAACCATACCCAAAACCCATATTTTCCCCTTAATCATATTTAACAATAACTAATGTTAGGATTAGCAAAACTTAGCCAAATCAACTCAAATTTCCAACAGAGGTCTAAAGCGGTGTTTAAGAACTTCTAAACATTTTTCCAAAATTTAATTATGTTTAAATTCGCTAATTAACACTAATTACCCTTAATTAACCATAATTGGTGTAAAAACAAGGCTAATCACTCACCTTTGCCACAATTAAAACTTTTAGAACTGAAACTCCTATGATTTGGGCGAATACCAATGTCTAACAGCATATCTAACTCTGAAATGGTGCTATTTCTCCTTGATTTGATGTTGCTAAGCTTAATCCTTGATTAGAGAGAGATTTGGGATGAAATTAGAAGGTGGAGGCCATTGTTAGGGTTTCTAAGAGGTAAACGGCGGCTAGAAAACTGAAATAGAATGAAAACCTAACTCGTTTCAGCCTCCCCATAACCATAATCCCGAAATGGGTTATGGGCCAATTTAGGGCTGTCAATTTCCTACCTGACCCGTGACCCGACCCGAAACCCGCACGGAAATTAGCAGGTTAACCCGACCCGTTTAGTTAGCGGGTCATTTTCGGGTCAACCCGAATTTAACCCGTTTATAAACGGGTGGGTTTAGGGTTGACCCGTTAACCCGATTTTGACCCGCCAAACCCGATTATATAATGTATCTCTTCCATACTATTAGCCTTTTATGTATACTATATAGTGTTAGTCTTTTATGTATGCAGTAATCAGTATGCTTGTATATGTAAGCTGTTATATTTTACCAGTTTATTCTTATATGTTGTTAGTTATATTTTACTTATAACAACTGTATCTCTTCCATACTGGTAGTCTTTAATTTATGCAGTATGGGAATATATACTTATGTATAGAAAATGATTTTTGAATATGGGGATTTCATGCTTTATATATGTGTTGTCTGTTGGTGACTTTGCAACTTGTTTCATGTTGGTGATTATATAACAGTGTGCATTTTGGTGATTTGGATCTTTTGTTGCTTATATTAGTAGGCAATATCTATCAATGGGTCAAACAGGCAAACCCGACCCAACACGACCTGACATGACCCATTTAGTTAAACGGGTTACGCGGGTCGGGTCGGGTCAACCCGTTTATAAACGGGTCGGGTAAGGGTTGGGAAAATATGACCCGTTTAATAAACGGGTTGACCCGACCCATTTATAAATCAACCCGAACCCGACTTGACCCGACCCGAACCCGACCCGACATGACCCATTGACAGCCCTAGGCCCATTCACTAATCACCTCATTTGGCCCGATTAAGCAGTTTTTCACCTTCTAAATGTTATTTCAACCGTATCTCCCGAACGGCAAGTCTGTTTTTCACATATGACCACTCTACGGAAAGTAAACCATCATCCGAATCTAATGGAAGTGGTTTCAGGTCAAAACTCCTTACCAATCAAAAGTTATGACCAAAACAAGATCAGCTAGGGGCAAAAGGATCACTTGAAAATCGGCAAAAATCATGAACATGGGAAATGACCCAATATTCGTCCCCCAATGTCACACGACCATACAACTCCTTACGAGAAAGAAATAAATATTCTACGATCCTCTGATGCATAGAATGCGGGTCGTTACAAGGGCGGCGGCGGAGCTTGGGTAAGCGGTCGAGGTGGTGGTGCGGTTGGATTCCAAGCGTTTAAAAATGCATAACTTCTTTCTAAGAACTCGGAATAACGCGCGGTTGGATCCATTGGAATCAGATCGACGAGCTCTTCGCGATGGCGCTGATTTGGATTGATTCTGAGACTATTGATTTTTGGGCTAAATTTTGGATTCTAATCTCGTTTGAAATCTAGGTGAGTGAATCTCTCGCTCACAATTAACTGAATTATTTCCATATTTGTTAAATTAAATTATGAAATAAATTTGATTGTCTAGTTTTGATTAGTTGTTGATATTTGCTTAAATTGACATACAAGTAAATTGTAGTGTTAATTTAGAATAGACATTAAAATATTTATTTGAAATTTAATTGCTAGTCTAAAAAGCCGACATTTGTTAACTAGTGAAATGACATAATATTGATTGTTTGATGAAATGGTTGCGATGTTTGCCTTGTATTGATTACCGCATGCATATAGTTAATGTAAATTGTCCCCGTTATTCAGTTTATGATGTGTATATATATATATTTGTGCTAATTTGTTCAAATTTGAAGAAAGAACAATTACGGTTCAAAAATTAGTTAAATATATGTATATATTGTTTTGAAATAAATTATTTCATATTAAAAAGAAAATTATTTTGGTAAAACATTTAATATATGTATATATAGTAATTTATCGTACTCTATTTTTTTTTTTTGGAATTGGGTTTAGATTTTATTAAGGCATGAAAGCCTAAAAGGAGAACAGAGGCCCATGGCCTTGTTACACATCAGTTCGCTATCCGACATAATATCACTTTACTTTACAGAGCAAGAATAATCTCGAATGTTACTTCATTTCAGATCTAAATTCTCTCTCTGCCTCGTCTTCTTCTTCAACAAAATTCATGGCGGTTGGAAATCGAAAAACTCGTGCCTGTTCCTTGGAGCTGAGCCGATGACGGCAATAGATCCACGTCTCGCCTTCCATCTTCTTCAAGTCCCCTTCTATTGGTGAGTATCTTGTTCTTTCTCGTCATCGTCTGATTTATGTTTTGAGTTGCCAATCTACCGACTAATTCAACTGGCTTCTCATACTTCTGAAACACTCTGTTGTTTCTTTCTTTCCAAATGGTCCACACAGCAACTGTAAGAGAAATGTCGTACACTTCGGTTATCTTACCTATGCTCTGCCCAAGGACTTCAATGTGAGCGATAATATCATGGATCTGAGTTTCTCTGGTGTTGTATTTAACAAAATTACAGCAGTCTTCCCACAATCTCTTTGAGTGAGGGCATTCAAAAAAATATGGTTGTGAGTCTCTACCTTGTTTTTACACAACATGCAAGTGTCCTCTTGTAATATTCCCCATTTAAAGAGCCTATATTTAGTTTTTAATCTCCCCAGAATTGCTTTGTATGTACAACTAGTCATTTTAGGAACATTACGTTTACACCAAACAATTTTACTCCAAGATTTGATAGCATATTTGGGTCCAATGTCCTCCCAGACCTGTTTGATACTGAATTGACTCCCTGACCAGTTCCAAGTGTCATACCGACGGTCAGAGTGTATATGAATGTTTTCAATAATTCTTCTCTACTCCTGATTGCATGGTATATTTATGATTCATTTCCTGTTGTTGATAATGTCAATAACCTTGCTATTTGGACACCCATAAGCAGAAAATGTGTCCCAGCCCAGTATGTCAATGAAAGACTTGCCTTCTAACCATGGGTCTTTACATAAATTTGTTTCATTTCCTTCTGCAATTTCTCTTCTACAATGTTTTGCTAACACATCCCTTACACGTAGTATAGCCTTCCATGTAGTTGATGCATTATTATCCAGCCTATATCTCCCACTCATCCATCTAGCCCATAGTCCTTCATTATTGATCACCTTCCATGCTTGTTTAAGAGTAAATGCTTCTCTCATGACCTTAATGCTCCTTAAACCCACCCTTCCTTCCTCTTTTTGCTTGCATAAATCTTCAAATTTAATCTTGCGTAGCTCTCCTCTCCATATAAAATCTGCATACACTCTCTCAATTTTCTCTATCGATGCGTCGGGTAATTGAAAAGTTTGTAACCAAAAGTTGACCTTGGCATGCATGACTGTATGCACAAGTTCAATACGACCTGCAAATGGTAAGAATCTTGAGCTCCACCAATACAACTTGTCCCTAATGCTTATGATGAGAGTACTGCATTCTGTCTGTTATTTTGTTCGATGACAATGGCACACCCAGGTATTTCACTGGAAGTTCACCCTCTTGGACTTGCAACACCTCCAGCACACTAGCCATATTCCTGCATGTTTGGTTGAAGTAACATTTGGCCTTTAATTCATTGACTTTTAGACCATAATATTTCTCCAAACTACCAAAGATCTCCTTGATCTTTTCAGCTGAACCCCTGTTAGCTTTGACACATATAAGCAAGTCATCTGCATATAGTAAATGGCTAATTCTTGGTTGAAAGTTATGAATTATCTGGATCAATTGCTTATGTGTGGCAATCTCCATCTGTAATGTGAAAAACTCAATGGCTACCGCAAATAAGTATGGAGATTGGGGGTCCCCTTGCCTGATCCCCCTATTACTGCTAATAAAGCCTTTAGGAACACCATTGATTAAAAAAGAAAAGGTTGGCGTGTTAAGGCATTCACTAATCATTTTCACTGTTAGCTCTGGGAATTCCATACACTTTAACATGTGAATAATAAATTACCTATAGTCTTGTCATAAACTTTGTGTAGGTCCACTTTCAAACACATACAATCTGCACCTTGTTTGTTGAAATTTCTGATCAACTCATGGGCTAGCAAAAGAGTTTTCTGAAATGCTTCTGCCTTTAATAAATGCACTCTGGCATTCAGAAACTAGACCAGGTAGTATCATTTTAAGCCTATTACACAACACCTTGCTTATAATCTTGTATATGACATTGCAGCAAGCTATAGGTCTATAGTCTGCAACACTAGTAGGTTTATCATATTTTGGAATAAGACATATAAATGTGTGACTAATTTCTTTTAGAAACAAACCTAATTTGAAAGTTTCTTGAATGGCTAAAGTGATTTTACCTTTCAGGTTGTCCCAATGGACTATGAAAAACTCAAAGCTAAGTCCATCGGGACCTGGAGACGAATAAATGTGGATGGAGCTTACCGCGTCCCAAATTTCACTTTCACTGACAACACTCAACAGCAGTCTTCTGCCATGGGTATTAACCAGCCTTCTAGCAACAATGTGAGGTAAGTTGTCCTCTTCAGTGCTGCCATTATACAAGGCTTGAAAGTATGTAATGGCATCCTCTTCAAATTTGTTCATGTCTATGCAATTATTACCATTTTGGTCATACATTTGCAAATTGTAGTTGATAATCTTCCTGACTGACATCTTTGTGTAAAAGAATTTCGTGCACTCATTACCTTCAGTTAACCATTTCTCTTTAGCATTTTGTTTGCGTTCAATGACTTTCAAATGTAAAATATTTTTCAGATTAGTTTGGGCTGCATAATATTGATTCCAAGTGTCATATGTGTTGTCCCCTTCATCAATTTTCTTCAGAAGCTCCTCATTAAGTCTCACAAGGCTAATGAGATCATTATAGGCCGTGGGCCTAAGTTTGTTCCAGTTTTTAAGTCTGTCCTTGGCCCGTTTGAGGAATTTCACTAATTGGAATAAGTGATTTTCCTCGGTTTGCATCAAATCATTTGTGTTTACTGCTGCTTGATAACCTTCCAATAAGTGCCAGTCATTCGAATATCGAAATGGCTTCCCTTTCCCATTCTTATCTGCTTCCTTGAGCAGTATATGCAGTGGGCAGTGGTTGCTAATTGAATTAGGTAGGATATTTACTTTTATGTCCGCAAATTTGGTCATAATTTGGACATTAATTAAGGCTCTATCGAGTTTGCACTTAATTTACCTAACTTCTCCACTCTTCCATGTGAATTCCAGGCCTCCATGGACTGGTTCAATAAGCCCAGTTACCACTAAGCAGTTGTTGAATTCAAAAAACTGCATAGCTCTCACGGCAATTCCCCCTTGTTTCTCTTTAGCTCATAAGGCAGCATTGAAATCTCCCATTATTAGCCATGGTTCTGTTATGTCTTTAGACAGTTTAATGATCTCCTCCCAAAGATAAACCCTTTTACTTGCAAGATTGCTAGCATAAACTGTGGTGATAAATATGCATAACCCTCCTGTATTTATCGGTTTGACAGTTAACTGCTGCTCATCTATGTCTACCAATCTCATATTCCAAATAGATTTGATCTAAGAAAGAATAATTCTGCCTTTAGATCCAACATTATTATTGTTCATAAGATCCCATTCTCCTCCTAATTGTTCTTTAAAGTAATTAACATTATCATCATTCTTCTTACTTTAGAGAATACCCATAATAGAAGGAACAAGAGTCCTTCTAAGATTATAGAGGTCTAAAGCTTGGGTATCATTATTTAGACCTCTAACATTCCAGCTTATTATGGATATTTAGACTTGAGAGCATTGTTCCTCAAGTTCTTAGGAGAAACTACTTGTGTACACAAGTTCTTTGCCTTCTTACCCACTGCCTTAAATTTCTCATCGTACTCCGCGTTATGTTTATTGAGATTACCCCTGTTTGCAGTGTTTTCTTTATCTTCATGGTTACTGAGATTAATGTCTAACTCTTTTAATTCATCCACTGTTTCAAGAACCCGGTCTTGTGGATTGGACGAAGTGCCAGGGGTTTCTTCCAGATCTAACACCATCAGTGCCTCCTTCTCCCGGTGTCATGCCTCATGTGTCTTCTCCAACATTTGCTGCTCCCCCACCTCAGACAGGACAGGGGGCTGGTTCTCCTCACAATTAGTTAATGTAGTGGAAGTATCTGTAGATATTTGTGTATAAACCACACTAGTAGCTAGCGTAGTATCAGTCATAGTATTGCTTAATGTTTTGTTGTGCTCCACTGTCACATCTTATGCAGGTTTTCTTTGCCACATTTGTTGTAAAGTGGTGTTGCACTGGCTCTCTAGGTGCCCAAAGCACTTACATGTGCTGCATGTGGGAGGTAAATTCTCGTATTCCACGCTCTGGATGTAAACATTCCTTGCTTTTCTTTTGCTCGTACCTGCTTTTTGATATTACTGCTGCTCTGATTTCTACTAGAACTCTTGCATATGCTAATCTTGAGACACGTTTAGTGCACCCATCCATGGTTAGAGGGTTGCCGATGAGGCTAGCAATCTTGTTGATGCCTCTCGCATTCCACAATGTTAAGTCCAGATTGCGCAATCGAATCCAAACTGGATGCGTTTCAAGCATGTCACGCTCCAGTTTGAGGTATCATTCCCATATTTTGGTAAATATGAGCTTGCTATCCATAAACCATGGTCCTTTCTCAAGAACATTAGTGCAATCTTTAGCATTAGTAAATTTGATCAAGTAAAAAACATTTTCCCTCGCAAAAACATTCCAGCTTCCTTTTGGCTTCCATTCTCTTCTGATATAAGCATTCAAATAAACATAGTAAGGTCGTTTACCTGTCAAGTATATGTAGATTGAGTTTGTCCACATATTGACCGCTTCCGAATAGATCTGGTCGTCGAGTTCAGTAAACTCGCCCTCTTCATCATTCATCACATCGAATCTTTGTACCTCTCCTTCTATTCTTGTATTTCCTGCCAAAACATCACTCCAGTTTCGAGCGCCAGCTTTAAAGGCGAGATTTTTATCACTTACATCGCTGTTTCCAGTTGATGTGGAGGCGCGTCCCCTTGCCAGAGCCTGTGCAGAGCTGATTCTTTTCTTCATGACCTCTTTCCATCCCAAATACGGATTTTCCCCCAAATTATTAGGGTTAGGGTCCTTAGAGGTGGCTGCCATTATTATATATATGCTAGTGTAAATATATATATATATGCTAGTGTAAATATATATGCTAGTGTAAATATATATATATATATATATGCTAGTGTAAATATATATATATATATATATCAAATTGAATTCAATTTACAAACCCTAATTATTTCAATGTATATATTTATATATACATTTTTTTTATAAAATGTTTTATTCAAAATTATCTATCTTTCAAGTTATTTAAACATTTGTAAATTCGTCCCAAGTTGGAATTTTTCTCGATTTAAACTATGGATTCAAGTTGATATTTGAAATAAAATATATTCTCCTTTGAATAAAAATATATGTTTAAATAATCTTGATATTGATATGAAAATTTGGAGGCATGACTATTGTTTTAAAAATGCACTTAGTATTTGGAAAGACCGGGATTGAATATATGTTCGAAAACCATTCCAAGTAATAATACGACGTTATAAAGAAAATTAGAGACGTCGAAATAACGAATGAAGACCCGAAATCTTTGGATTTATTTGGATTGACTACTAATGTCTCGATTGGGTTGATCACTCAATACGGGGTTATAAGTGGCATGAGGTCTAAATATATTTGAGGACTTTCGGATTTTGTTCCGTCCAGACCTAGATGGACTTGTATGGATTGTGTGTCTGATATTGTAATTGACTGCGTAGCACTGATTTCTGTTAATGTATATCGGATTGTGGTAAATAAATTATTTCCGTCTCTAAGTTTTACATGCTTAGAGGATATGCATTGATAGAAATCAGTGACATGTTGTAAATTGACAATGTGGCATACTCAAGTTATGAAGTGATCTAGTGGTGATAACATTGTGTAAATCGTGACTTCGACGAACCTCACACTCCAGATTGACGGTAAACTAGCGGTTTGGTTGTACATATATCTCTATTGAAACTCGAAAGCTTCAGCTGTAGATATACTTCGAAACCTTGGGAAAATAAAGGGTATGTTCGGTGTTCGTGTCTGGATGTTAATCGGTGATTTACCTGGTGTTTGGTGTCCGAGTTAAGATGAAAACCATGAACCATGAGGTTGCACCTTGTTCCCGATTGATCTTTCGTGTCAGGAACAATCATATTGGAAATCAACAACCAATACGAGCCTTTCATTTTGTTTGTAAACTATGTATATGGACATAGCCACTATGCTTGCTAAGATTAATATATTTATTTGCAAAATGGTTTTCAACACTATGCACTACTAATGGTATTAAAAGAGGGTTTTCACGAATGGAAGCATGTTTGGTTATCATAAGACAAAACTCGCCCATTTGGTGTGCGCTTGCATTGTGTGATGTGGGACGAGCTTATGATAACTACATTTTTCCAAAATCATTCGTGAATTTTCCATAATATATCTTTAGATTACTGCACCCATACCACTCATGTTATTTCGTAATTTAATTTGACTAATCTGTGAATAATTTAGTTCTGATCCGTGTGTTTGCTGTGTTTCTTTTTATGTAATACACTCAGGTCAGCCGAAGTTGCAGTTAGTGAAGATTACCTTGCCTTGGAGATACCATTATGAAGATGAAGATGGAGCTCAACAGACGTATTATTATTACTATTCCACTGCAAAATTATTGGTTTGTTGTATATAGTTAACTCTAATAAGTGTTGTAAAATAAAATCAAATATATGTTTTAACAGCTTCATAAACTGTTATTTATTTATTATATTTTTGTCCTTCCGCTGTGAGATTCTGTATTTGTTTTCTTCTTTCTTCTTTTTCTTATTTTAATCCCAATAACCATCCGTATTTTTGATTTGTTTAAGTTGACATTGTGGATCATTGTCGATTTGAACGGTCAAAAATCTCGGATGTTACATTTGGTATCAGAGCTTTGGTGTATCGAAAACTTTGGCTCTATTTGGGATTAACTCATTAGAGATAGGGTAGGAATACCCTAGAATGAGTTTGAGTGTATATGAGAAAGCGTACTTGTAATTTCGATATAAAATGATTCTGGATTATGTTGGTTTTTTCTATTGAGTATTTATGAATTATGGTCGGTACTTGGGATGCCAAGGCATCGATAGGGATTTCAAAACACTCGATTATGGCTTATCGACATAATATTGTTCTGAATTATATTATATATATGCAGAATTATTTGAAAATATATGAATTTTTATTTTATTGATGATAATATAATAATTTTCATCATTTATCATTCGATTAATTAATAATTAGAGCCATTGATTATTGAACGGTTTAGGAAAATCAAATATTGAGAATTTATTTATAACGAAATAAGAAGTAAAATATGAATTTGAGAATTTGATTTCGGGTGGTTTTGTTACATTGATTTGCAAATGGTTTGAAATAATATATTTATATTTTAAATCTTGTTTCATATAGAAATTGTTTCAAATGAATTTTAGAAAAAAGTGTATACCCTTTTGTCTTTGGAAATGATTTCGGTGATGAGTGCATGCATCATCGATGTTTATTTTCAAGAGTCTAAGGAGGGAGACATTTAATATTTTGTACTTTGTTTTGCGAAACTGAACTTTATTTAAATCCTTTTATAGTATGGTTTTATGTAAATGATATATTATATGAAACATTTCAAAAAAAAAATTGATTTGAAAAGAAACCCGAAATTTAATTCTTCAAATCTTTAATAATTAATGAAATGAAATAAACTTAAATTTTCGAAACTTCTGAATATTATGAATATAAGAGAATTATAATTAAAATAAGTTATAATTAGAATAAAACTCTTAAGAATTGGATAATAAATTGAAACGAATGGTAACCATATAAACTTGTGTAATAGTAAATTCTTTTCTACAACATGAATAACTTACCAATTAATTAAGAAGTTAAATGTTATAAGAATAAGCAATTAAATAACGCACAAGCATTAGAACGGATAATGAACGTGAAAACTTAATTGGTTATATATATATATATAATTTTAAGTTATGTAATAAACGATATATACTTAGTTATGTTATGCTAAGTAACATGAATTAATTGAATCAATGAAAAATTGATTATGTGAATTATTTGGTAATAAACTAAATGCATTGATATTAATGTTTGGTTTTGTGAAAATATAAGTAGATTGGTTTATAATTTATAAATTTTAATGATGGTTAAATGAATTAATCAAATTTAATTAAAAACTAGCTCGTCGCATAGGGGCAATTCGTAATTTTTTTAATTGAGGTTTAAATGAATGTATAGAATCCAAAATAAGCAAGAATTCTTTGAAAAAAGAATCTTCCAGTTCTATTGGATTACAGTTTTCTAATGAAAGAGAAAATTTTAAATTGTAAACCAAAATTTCAGAAAAACAGCGCCCGGGAAATTCGCGATTTAAAACTAAATTATAAACAAAAGGGACGATAATAAAGTTTAGGAAAATTCTAAATTTGGTCGATAGATGTATTAGAGGAAATGGAAATTAAATGCGAAAAATAATTCAATGTAAGTCAACTAAATATGAATTGGAAAATTTTTTCATTTAAATAAAATGGCAATAACTCATGACTTGGGTAATTAATAAGTGAATTAAGCTAGTACGAGAAGAAATGAAAGGGACTTAAGTGTGTCAATAAAATGCAAATTGTCAATAAACTAAATTAAAAGGTAAATTGAGATTTATATAAAAGAGAAAGGTAAATAAAAGCTCGACTGAATTGATTAAATTAATTGTAAGTGAAATAAACAATGAAATAATACAAATAAAATAGTGACATTGAAAAATTTCCGTAGATTTGCTTGGTTGATTGAATATGTTTGATTGGATATTTTATTTATGTTTTAGTTTCATTTGCTAATTCATGTGTGTTTGCTGTAAACATATAAATATCATTTCTTTTATATGCTGTTGAGTGTTAGTAGGTATTGAAGGCAATTTGATTGCATTGGAGCTACTTGCCATAAAAATTTGCTATTACATGCCTAAAAATAAATAAATTGCTAATAACACAAACGAAAGGTACGTATATCAAATTTTATATCGTATTTTGGCATTTTATATTGTTTTCCCCAATTTTGGTATGCCTCATCATTGAGATGCAATGTATATTTATGATTATATATATATTATTGTTTTCCGGACCTAACCGTACAAAGGGAACTCTGCCGAAATTTTTCATGAATTTATGACTTAGAAAATTTTGTGAATTTTTTTTGCAAACTCATGTTTTCTATATATTAAAGTAAATGATTTTTTTTGGTTAGTAGAAATTTTGTATTATTTTAATTTTATTTTGCCACTTCATTACTACGTCCCTTTTCGAGGACGAAAAGTTTTAAGTGGGGAAGAATGTAACATCCTAAGATTTTTCGATAATTTATAATATTTAATTTAATATGATTTTGATATTATATGGTTGTCAATAATATTTAATGATTTAGTTGTGAAATTTTACGTTGAAAACATAATTGAATTGTTTAAATTAATGATAATTGAAGTCGCAATAATCAATTGTTGATTTATAAGTGTATATGAATTTTATTTTGATTTGAATATTATTTATAAACCTAGAATTTAATTTAAAACCGAATAAACGAATAATGAATATTTTAATATATTAATGAACAAACAAAAATTATCGTTTTGCAAATGATCTCAAAATTCGACGCAATTAATTTTGGTAGAACCATATCATCAAAAACTAGCTAGATTTCAAATTCATAATTTTTGGAGTTAGTACGTGGCTCCAGTAAGTTAAAATGTACGTTGAAATTTGTACGTTGTTTATTTTAAAATACTACGTTATGGAAGGAATATGTTGTAGACTTCAGAATTGGGCTTCACCACTAGTCCCATTGCGTTTAGAAGGCCTTAAAACTTATTGTTAGGCTGTAAGCAGGCCTGATTTGGAGACGTTCCCGTTTTTGGCTTTAAAACACGCTTAACGATGAAATATTACTATAATAATAAAATTCTGAAACCCTAATATCAGTCGCCATGTCTATGTTTCGATGGCTACGAAATTCCTGAACTTCGATCCTTAATTTATCTCAATCCAATCAACGAAATTCAAAAAATTCTGAAGTAAAATCGTAGTGCTCGGAGAGAGCTACAAATCCATATTTGATTGTATATTTTGGAGTAAAAATTTGCCATATTTTACTAGTAAAGGGGGCGCGGTTTCAGGGGAATTCACAGCAGTGGGGCGCACCGCACGAAGCGGCGTTGAGGGCGGCGACAGAGCTTAGGTAGGCGATCGAGGTGGTGGTGCGGGATCGGAGGCCGGAAGTCTAGGAAGGCGTGCAAAATTCAAAAATAGGGAATGGTTTCTCTGTGTGGAATACCTGCTGCATCACAATGAAGGAGAAGAGCCCAGCCCCAGCGCGTGCTGACGTGGCAGTATGGTATTGGTGAATTTTTTTTTATGCATAAATTTGAATTCCAAATGTTTAAAAATGCATAACTTCTTCATACGAACTCAAAACGACACGCGGTTGGATCCTTTGGAATCGTATCAACAAGCTCTTCGCGATGGCGCTGATTTGGACTGATTCTAAGACTGTTGATTTTTAGGCTAAATTTTGGATTCTATCTCGTTTGAAATCAAGGTGAGTGAATTTCTCGCTCACAATTAACTGAATTATTTCCATATTTGTCCAATTAAATTATGAAAAATAAACTTGATTGTCTGGTTGTGATCAGTTGTTGATATTTGCTTTAATTGACATACAAGTAAGTTGCGGTGTTAATTTAGAATTGACATTAAATTATTTATTTGAATTAAATTGCTAGTCTGAAAACCCGACATTTGTTAACCAGTGAAACGACATAATATTGACCGTTTGATGAAATGGTTGTGATGTGTGCTATGTATTGATTACTGCATGCATATCGTTAATGTAAATTGTCCCCGTTATTCAGTTTATGATGTGTATGTTTATTTGTGCTAATTTATTCAAATTTGAAGAAAGAACAATTACAGTTTAAAAATTAGTTAAATATATGTATATATAGTTTTGAAATAAATTATGTCATATTATTTATTATTAAAAAGAAATTTATTTTGGTAAAACATTTAATATATGTATATATAGTAATTTAAATTAATTTATCATACTCTTATTGTTTCATAATATATATATACATCCTTTCATAAAGGTTTTATTCAAAATTATCTATTTTTCAAGTTATTTAAACATTTGTAAATTCGTCCCAAGTTGGAATTTTTCTCGATTTAAACTATGGATTCCAGTTCAGATTTGAAATAAAATATGTTCTCCTTTGAATAAAAATCGATGTTTAAATAATCTTGATATTGATATGAAAATTTGGAGGCATGACTATTGTTTTAAAAATGCGCTTATTATTTGGAAAGACCGGGATCGAATATATGTTCGAAAACCATTTCAAGTAATAATACGATGTTATAAAGCAAATTGGAGACGTCGAAATAACGAATGAAGACCCGAAATCTTTGGATTTATTTGGATTGACTGTTGATGTCTTGATTGGGCTTATCACTCAATATAGGTTTATAAGTGGCATGAGGTCTGAATATAATTGTGGACTTTCGGATTTTGTTCCGTTCAGACCCAGGGTGGACTAGTATAGATTGTGTGTCTGACATTGTAATTGACTTCGTAGCACTGATTTCTATTAATAAATATCAGATTGTGGTAAATAAATTATTCCCGTCTCTAAGTTTTACGTGCTTAGAGGATATGTATTGATAAAAATCAGTAACATGTTGTAATTGACAATGTGGCATACTCAAATTATGAAGTGAGCTAGTGGTGATAGCATTGCGTAAATCGTGACTTCGACGAACCTCACACCCCGGATTGATGGTAAACTGGCGGTTAGGTTGTATATGTGTCTCTATTGAAACTCGAAAGCTTCGGCGGTAATCTACTTTGAAACCTGGGGAAAATAAAGGGTATGTTCGGTGTCCATGTCTAGATGTTAACCAGTGATTGACCTGGTGTTTGGTGTCGAGTGTGAATGAAAACCATGAACCGTGAGGTTGCACCTTGTTCCCGATTGTTCTTTCGTGTCAGGAACTATCATATTGGAACCCAACAACCAATACGAGCCTTTTGTTTTGTTTGTAAACTATGTATGTGGGCATAGCCACTATGCTTGCTAAGATTAATATATTTATTTGCGAAATGGTTTTCAACACTATGCCCTAATAATAGTATTAAAAGAGGATTTTCATGTATGAGAGCATGTTTGGTTATCATAAGACAAAACTCGCCCATTTGGTGTGCGCTTGCATTGTGTGATGTGGGACGAGCTTATGATAACTTCATTTTTCCAAAATCATTCGTGAATTTTCCATAATATATCTTTAGATTACTGCACCATACCACTCATGTTATTTAGTAATTTAATTTGACTAACATGTGAATGATTTAGTTCTGATCCGTGTATTTGTTGTGTTTCTTTTAATGCAATACGCTCGAGTCAACCGAAGTTGCAGTTAATGAAGATTACCTTGCTTTAGAGATACCATTATGAAGATGAAGATGGAGCTCAATAGACGTATTATTATTGCTATTCCGCTGCAAAATTATTGGTATGTTGTATATAGTTAACTCTGATAATTGTTGTAAAATAAAATCAAATATATATTTTAACAGCTTCATGAACTGTTATTTATTTATTATATTTTGTCCTTCCGCTTCGAGATTCTTAATTTGTTTTCTTCTTTTTCTTATTTTAATCCCAATAACTATCCGTATTTTTTATTTGTTTAAGTCAACATTAAGGATCATTGTCGATTTGAACGGTCAAAAATCTCGGATGTTACAAAAAGCATATTATGCTCATAAACTGGTCGAGCATAATCCAGACAATCTGTCAATCAATATCAACAACCAAGTATATTTGGTTTATACCACATCTCATGTTTTGGTAAATTTAATCACCATTCATTCATTCAAATCTAATTAAAGATTTAACTATCGCATGAAGTAAAACTGGTGATACTCATTTTCGAACACTACTCAAATTTGGCAAATTTAATTACCCCTCATTCATTCCAATATAATTAAAGATTTATGTAAACTCTTCTTAGTTTTAATCTCTGAAATTCATTACTAATGATTGTTCAACTTTTAGGAAAATTAATCCTGTCTTTAACTAAGTTAAAGAACCAATGTCATTAAAAACACAGTTCAGGATAAGCCCAAATCATCTTCCATTAACTAGGATGAGGCCCGTGCATCGCACACGGGCAGATTGTCATATTTAATGATTGAAAAAGGGTAAGGGTTGATTAGAACAATATATATAAATAGTGTTTAGTTTTAAAATTTTCTAAACTATAATGAAAAGAAATTGCCACACACACACACTCTTATATATATATATATATATATATATATGGGAAAGTCTATTTAGACATAAAATGTTGACACAAATTTTGACACACGTAATCTCAACCCCAAGATCTCCCTCTGAATTCCACCTCACACATAAAGACAAAAAATCCTACGATTTAGATTTTATGTCTATAATTCTCTCTCTGTGTGTGTATATATATATATATATATATATATGTGTGTGTGTGTGCGCGCGTGCGCACTCGCGCGTGCATTTGTAGCGGCTGTTGGGACATAAAATTAAACACAGAATCAAAGACAAACTCTGCATTATATTATTTGTTTGTCTTTATGTGGAAAGTGGAATTCAAACGGAGATTTAGTAGTTAAAATTGCATGTGTCTAAATTTGTACCTAAATAGATTCAATGCAGAATTTTTTGGTATGAAAAATCACTACTCTATACAAATTATATTTCCATATGCTACCAAATTATTTCATATCGCATGAATAAATATTAAAAGAATTTAGCTAGTTCGTCAGACTTTAAAGTCCTAAATCATAAAATAAAAACTTCAAAGCATACAATTAGTGCTATCCTCTAATTTGAAAAATAAAACACCCTTCAAACATTGATTAATGCTGGAGCGTTGTTAATACTTAATAATTGATTAAGATTTAAATAGTGAACATCATAACATGTTTTTGTGGAAGTAGTGAACATCATAACATGTTTTTCATCAACCACACGTCTGTCTAAATTGCTATAACCCCTTCTATGCTCACAACATTATATCTGTTGTACACTTGCACACTGTAATGTCGGTATGCTTAGCTAAGCTGGAAAAATAAGCCACACGTTGACCAATGCATCTTTTATCAAAACTGTTCACTGCACATATAACATATATCATGCTTGGAACAACAAAAAATAATAGCACATTTAATGGTACTTATATGGTAATAATAGGTTTCCAGAACGTGGCATACAGTAGTATTTGAATTTTTCTTCGTCTCAATATGTACAACAGCCACTCATCGATCCAGTCATTTTCTGAAGTCTGCCATCAATGTCATTACTCTTACATGACTTACTTCTTTTTTTTTTTGCAAGGCCTACGGGGTTGAGTGGACCCCTACCACTTTTATTATTGCACCGGAGAAAGAACAGAAAATACAACACACACAAGAGGACATAGAAACACGGTACAATAATCACTAGAAAACGAGACAAAACACAAAATTACAGGACTAAGAAGAAAACGTGTGCAGTATGCCAGGATCAAAGGTGAAGTTCAACTGCTTCAAGCCGTTTCTGATTTCCATTCTGATATCATTCCTTAACCGCTGTTCAGACTTCAGTTGCATAGGAGTGAAGACTCTTGCATTTCTTTCTCTCCACATGCTGTATATGAACTTCTTAAGAACAAAGCATAACATTCTTCCTTTACTCCTCTTCCTGCTTGTTTTAGCATTAATCTTTTTCCATTCATCTCTACTGTTTTGCACTGTGTCATGTCTTCTAATGTCACACATGACTTCCTTCCATAGCTAATACGTATAGTTGCATTCGAAAAACAAGTGGTCCACTGTTTCATTTTCTGAGTTGCACATAACACAAGAAGGTTGCACATTCATTCCTCGTATGATCAACATATCTTTTGTGTACACTGCCTTATTTAAAACTTTCCATGACTTACTTCTTTTTCTATGTAAAACATACACTCTGCCCATTGGCTTCACCGATCCAAGAAAACACTTTCAAAACAAAATAATAAATAATTCCAAAGAGCGCCCAACTCATTAATGGCTAACATTACAACGTCCAAAATAGTAGCTTCTCATCACATCTCATCTCATCTGAAGTCCAAAATAGTAGCTTCAGATGCGTACAGTAAACCAATAAAATACTATAAATACCAAAATCACAATTTAAAAACATCCAACAAAGCAATTAAGATTGAAGTTTGTATTATAATTATTAGAAATGGTACTTGATCTGAACTATTATTGAGTAGTGAAAGGGGAACATGTACACACTCTTTTGACTCCTACACTATCCATGGGCAATAAAGGTGTAACACCCCGAAAATTCTATAACTGTGAAATTCATGAATTAAAGTATAATCAAATTCAAATCAAAGAACTAAGGGAAACGGGATACGCCATTGCGTTCGTCTCGGAAAAATACGCGAAATAGAGTCCGAGTTTTCGAAAAACGGAGTCCGTATGAAGAAGATATGGCCTTCGGAAGTTTTGAATTAAATTTAAAATTCAAACAGAATAAAATAATAATTTTGAAATGGGGCCCAGTGGGCCAGGCGGATAAAACACCCGCCTAGCCACCCAGGTCGACTGGGCTGTCGACCTGGGCTACCCATGTCGACAGGGCTGTCGACAGCCCTGTCGACAGGGGTATCGACCTGGTCGAGCCCAGTCAACCTGGCTGGCCAGGTCGGTGTGTGGTCGAATTTCTGTGGTCTGCTTTGTCATTAGGGCTAGGTGGCGGGTTTTTATTGGTCTCTCTTCCTAATGAATGGCTATGATTTAACCTAGCAACATCAAGGGTCCTAATTAGTTCCTAACCTCTATATAAACAACCCTAGACTAAACCCTAATCCATTCATTAAAAATTAAGAAAATAGCCGCCATGTTGCTGAGGAACGACAAAGCATAGCCGCCAACTAAAGAGAGGATTAGGGAGGAAGTTCTAAGGCCTAAAGCAATTCAAGCAACCTAAAGCTAATCAATTCAACAAAGGAATTTGTGTCTTCAATCCCTAAACTAGAGAATTCATCAAACCATTGTAAGTAGAGTATTACTTTGGTATAATAAACAACTGTGTTGATGTGTATGCTTGAATTGTGGCAATGGAAGTAATTCATGTTTGTGCAAAATTATGTATTCATTATAAGGGACTACATGCGGTAGTTCTATGCAAATAAACGTTTGGGATATTGCGCAAATTGCGTATAAATCATTATATGATGTATGATCGTTATGTGATTAAATTCATGCAAATTTGAGGCTTTGTTATTATGCCATTATGATGTATGTTTTTATGTATAAATCATTTTGCAAGTAATTGAAACAAGTTTGGTTATTATAGTTCATATGAAACTATGTGGAATTTTGACACCATGTATTAGTCATGCTTTTGCAAACTTATGAATATGGCTAGGAATGATATTTGGCATAATTGAGATCTATGATTAAGTCTATCTTGTTTTAAAGAATTATATGATGACATATGTGAGACATGGTTAGATTAGACTCAAAAATCCCCTTTTTGCAAGATTAAAGCAAACACCATGATTAGGAATATTTATGCATAAGTATGTCTATACCATCGTTATGTGATTAGGCTTAAATCATGATTAAGTTGAAATATGCTATGTTCATGCTAGAAGTATTTATGCCATGCTTATGTTTGACAATATGTCATGTTTATGCTAGAAGTATTTATGCCATGCTTATGTTTGACAATATGCCATGTTTATGCTAGAAGTATTTAGGCCATGCTTATGTTTGACATTATGCCTAAATAAGAATATAGGTTCATGTTGTAGTTAAACCTATGCAAGTTTACATGCCTTGAATTATGTCACCTATGTTTATGACCAAAATACATGTCACCACTATGCAAGTACACCAATTTCTATTATGTATTTTCAACGTCATATGCAAGTTCATGCGCTCACTTTCCCCTCTTTGTGTATACGCCATAAGCCTCCCCTTTCGCATGGCTAAATTGGGCTTTAAAAGGCTAAGCCCAATATATATGAACGGACATGTAAAACGGGGGAAAACAACGTTGGGTTAAAATGAATTAATGAATGAAAATATGAAATAGAAGGGCCCAAAGTCAAGTATGGGTTGGGCCCATGGTTGGTGTAACCATTACACCATTAACATAATAATGGGCCGCAAATATTTACATATAAGAAATAAAGAAGAATGACAAAATATGTAAATGTAGAAAAGACGATGTGTTTAACCCGAGGTTGGATTGAGTTGTGATGTAAACCTGCCCGGAACCGCCCGGCTGTCCAGTAGTCACAACAATACCTATCCAATGTGGGAGGTTAAACATGGAGCCCAGCAAGGACCCGAGGTTAGACTGAGTTGTGGCGTAAGACTGCCCGGAACCAACCGGCAACAGGCAGCCACAACAATACCTGTCTAATGTGAGAGGTCAGGGCCTTAATAAGACAATTAAGGCTGAGTCAGGATTGTTAGGATTAAGTAAACTAAAGACTTAATCAAAATGGAACATGCTAAAACTAAACGGACTGGTGGGGTTAGGTTAGGAAACACTTAACCAACTTAGCATGTTGGCTAGAGATAGAAAACCTAGTAACGGGGGACCCTTTTCAGCAGTAACCCTAAAAGGTGTATCAGGATACCCTGAAACTAGGCAGGGTGGGGCACGATTACTGGGCTGATTGTAAGAGGTCAAATCGACGGCGGTGGTGTAGCAGTGTAGGTTCTAACGGTGTGCGGGCGTGCACGCACTCCGGCGCAGAAAAATAAAGCACTGGACACCAGTAGCGTACCTTTGCACTCTAAGGTTGTGTCGGGTTGCCACTATGGGACTTGATACACCCCATGGTGGGACCAGCATAGGTAACTACAGACATCGGGGGCCGTAAGACACATGTAACTATGCGAGTAGGAGCCGATCATCGTAGAATGGATCACACTACCCTGATTATGGGGTGCAAATTGGAAACTAGTTTATATGGGTTCAGAGATTAACATGGGGTACGATAGTATATTTGACCCTAGATAACTTAACCAAGTTCTTAGTGTTTGCCCACTTCCTGTTTTACTTATCATACCCAGTTCTTTATTCATAGACAAAGTAGTACTAGACTTACTCAGGCTTTATGTCTGACTCTATTTTTCTTTCGTCTTCTTTCTTCCGTTTCCCCCCCCCAGGTCCTCAGGGAGGGAACACAGCAGCTTGATCAACCTCAACATCCAGCTTGAAGAAGAGAAATGTATTGCTTGGACTTTCCTGTTTTGAACTATGGCTTGGGACAACCGCTATGGGGCTTTGGCAGTTTATCTATGTTTTATTTATGCTTCTTTAAAAATAATGTACTCAAGACAGATTATGAAGTATTATGTTATGTTTTTGGAAGGGATGTTGTTGTAACACGTATTTGACTTCATGAAATAAAAGTTTTGTTGTTCTTCCGCTGATTTACAAATATGTGTTATTATATCTGTCTTGTATATCTGTGACTTGTACTTATAAACCTCCACCAAAATTAGGGCATTCCCTTTGAGAGTGACCCTAACGGAGGTGGGGTGTTTCACTTGGTATCAGAGCATAGGTTTACTAGATAAGATAAAAAGTTTTGAAAATTTATTTTCAAAAAGGAAATTTAAAGAAGCATTTTTAAAAGAAAAATATTATTTTATTTTAAAAAGGCAAAGTCCACTCCCCAAAGCCATAGGTATTATCTCTTATCCTTCGTTTTGAATCGATCCTTTTTGTTTCAGCATGTCCCAAGAACTTAACTTGCCTGAAGGGGTGCCCATACCTGGTTGGTTTAGACGTTTCTTAGAAGCTAGGGCCACTCAGCCAGGTCCTACCGTTCCTCCTCCTCCAGCTGAAGGGAATCATCCAGCCGCAGCAGTACTTTTTCCTCCACCTCCTCCACGGGGAAACACATTCGCTAAGATATGTAAAGATTTTAAAGCTATGGGAGGAAGGGATTTCCATGGAACTGAGTCCTTCGTAGCAGCTAGGAATTGGCTGAAGGAAACTGAAGACCTATTCATCATCTTTGAGGTAGAAGATAGACAAAAAGTACAATTGGCAGTGTGGCTATTGAAGGGCGAGGCTTCCTACTGGTGGGAAGTCACCAATGCTGAAAGACCAGTGGATACATGGGAGGACTTTAGGGCAAGATTTGAGACTAAGTTTCTCTCAGATGCAGAAAGAAGTTTGCAGTTGGAAAAATTCTTATTCCTTAAGCAAGGAGACAAGACTGTTAGAGAGTATGTGAATCAGTTTGATGAGCTGGCTAGGTTTGGGCTTGACCTAGTCAACACCCCTCATAAGAAGGCTCTCCGTTTCGTCAAGGGGTTAAATGAGCCATTACATAGTTTGGCCATGACCCATATACCCATGGGAGCCACGTATGAAAGATTGGTGCAAATGGCATTGCTGAACGAAGAGGACAAGGGCAAGAAGGAGACCAAGGCAGAAAGCTCTCAAGGGAAGAAAGAGGGTTTGCAGCCTAAGAAGACAGACTTCAAGAAAGGCGGGAAAGGCAACAAGGAGAAGAGGAAGTGTAATTTCTGTGGCAAAGTGGGGCACTTAGTAAAGGACTGCCGGAAAAAGAAGGCCAAGGAAAATGGTGGGTGCTTTTCATGCGGACAGACAGGCCACAGGGCTAAGGACTGCCCAAGGAAACGAGGGCAGGGGCAGGGGGCTGGATCCACCCCAGGGGCACAGGTTCATGTGCTAGAAGCGCCACCATTGCAACAGCGAGGTACAAATACTTCTGTAGAAAGTGTAGTTTATCTTTATGATCACCCCGTTCGCACTTTATTTGATTCTGGCGCATCACACTCCTTTATCTCGTCTGCTTTAGTAGAATCTCTGCACCTAAAAACTAGTATGGTAGAGGACCCCTTAATTGTTTCAAACCCAATTGGGGGCCCAGCTCATTTGTCTATGATCTGTCTGGATTTGAAAATTTCTATCCTAAGTGTTGAATTTCAATGTAGTGCCTTTGTTTTGGGCTTTTCGGGGTATGGTTTGATTTTGGGTATGGATTGGCTATCCAGTAATGGGGCCATCCTTGATTGTGAGAAAAGGGTTGTTAGGCTCCTAACCCAGCTCGGTAATACTTTGGAAATTTCTTGTAATCCCTCGTATGCGGTTATGCTTAGTTATCTTGAATCGCTAGATGCCTCCGTTGAAAATTTGAAATCAGTTAGAGTGGTCCGGGAATATCCGGATGTCTTTGAAGAGGTGAAGGGCTTGCCTCCGAAGCGGGAAATAGACTTCCGCATATATCTTGTAGATAATGCAAAGCCCGTTGCGTTGCCCGTTAGACATATGGCTCCACGAGAAAGGAAAGAGCTCAGTAAACAGATTAAAGAGCTTCTAGAGAAGGGGTTCATTAGGAGGAGCATTTCAGAATGGGGCGCTCCAGTGGTGTTCGCTACAAAGGCGGATGGTTCACTCCGTTTATGTGTTGACTATAGGGAGCTCAACAAGCTAACGAAAAAGAATAGGCACCCTCTCCCTAGAATTGACGATTTATTTGACCAGCTTGTAGGAGCGTCTGTTTTCTCCCAACTCGATTTAGCAACCGGTTTTCATCAGCTAAGGGTGGCTGAAGATAGCATCGATAAAACGGCTTTCAGAACCCCAGACGGTTTCTTTGAATGGCTTGTCATGCCTTTCGGCTTGACAAATGCACCTGCTTACTTCGTGGACCTGATGAGTAGGGTATTTAGAGATTTCCTCAACAAATTCGTAGTGGTCTTCGTAGATGATATCCTTATCTTCTCAAAGAGTGAAGAGGAACATGCTCGGCACTTAAGGGCAATCATGGAAACTTTGCGAGTCCATCAACTAAAAGCCAAATTCTCCAAATGCCACTTTTGGAGGGAAGAGGTGAGGTTCCTTGGGCACATAGTATCCAAACAAGGGTTGGCGGTGGACCCTGCTAAGGTAGTGGCGGTACAAGATTGGAAGACACCAAGGAATGCAACTGAGGTCCGAAGCTTTCTAGGACTAGCGGGTTTCTATCGGAAATTCATAAGGGATTTTGCGAAAATTTCAGCTCCGCTCACGAAATTGACCAAGAAAAATCTAGTATTCAATTGGGATTTGGATTGCGAGTTTGCTTTCCAACGACTGAAGAGGGCTCTCACAACAGCCCCAGTTTTGACGCTGCCAGATGGGAGCAAGATGTTCACTGTTTATACGGATGCATGTGGGACAGGGCTAGGCGCCGTCTTAATGCAAGAAGGAAGGGTAGTAGCTTATGGCGGGAGGCAATTAAAGGTGCACGAAAAGAACTACCCAACCCACGATCTAGAGCTAGCCGCCATCGTCTTTGCACTCAAGTCTTGGCGACACTATCTCCTAGGTGAGAAGTTCGAACTTTACACTGACCATAAATCGTTGAAATATCTTTTCTCGCAGAAGGATCTTAACTTGAGGCAACAAAGATGGATGGAGTTTCTTGCCTCGTACGATTTCGAAATCTCCTATACTCCGGGCAAAGGCAACGTAGTGGCAGACGCGTTGAGCCGAAAGAAATTGACCCTAAGCCCGTTGTTTGTTGAAAGACAAAACCTAGAGTTTATAGCCAGCTTCGACTTTAGGCCCTCCTCCGATTTCGTACCGGGCTTGCTTGCATCTCTCGAAGTGCGCCCAACTTTAGTAGATTCAGTAGGGGCAGCACAACGAGAAGACCCTCAGCTTGTGGAAATAATTGATAGGCTAATTAGGGGTGAGACTTCAAGTCACCTCAACAGATACTCCATTGACGATAAGGGTGTACTAAGGCGAGATGGAAGACCGTGCCGATCGCCCACTTGTTGGTGGGAGTCCACGGATAAGCTCGTGCTTGGACCAGATATGATCCGAGAGACTTCAGAGAAAGTGGACTTAATACGAAGAAGGATGAAGACGGCCCAAGACAGACAAAAGTCCTATGCCGACAAAAGAAGGACCGACCTTGAATTCGAGGTTGGAGACAGAGTTTTTCTCAAGGTATCACCACTAAGAAACGTTGTTCGTTTTGGAACCACAGGAAAGCTAGCGCCAAGATTCGTAGGGCCATTCCCTATCATCGAGAAGATTGGCAAAATGGCCTATAGATTAGAGCTACCCGAGAAATTGGCTGGAGTCCACAACGTTTTTCACGTTTCACATCTCCGAAAATGTCTGCATGACTCAGCTGAAGTGGTAGAGCCAAACATCCTCGAAGAGGCCGAAGTGGAACGCGAAGCAACCATAAGGAGAGTTCCTACCCGCATCTTAGGAACGGAAGTGAAGAAGCTACGCAACCGCGAAGTCAAGCTCGTCAAAGTTCAGTGGAGCGACGCCGAGGGAGACGCGACTTGGGAAACTGAAGCTAGAATACGCACTGCTTACCCTTTTCTGTTCAAGGGTACATCCTTGATCTTTCTTTTTCCTTAAGTTGCGCTTTTATCTATCTTTTTAGGTATATTTCCTCGACCGTATCTTTTAGGGTAGAAACCTTTTGGATGAAAACATGTAATTGAAACATGTTATGTATGAATGGTTGCAAGTGGTTGCAAGTGATTGCTAGTGGTTGCTCGTGGTTGCATATACACACACAATCTAGGTTTTAGATCGGCTCAGTCACTTCATATTGCATATGCATATATGTTTGTATTCGTGTGTGGTTGAACTATAATGTGTTGTCATGTGGATGTTGCATTTGTATTGAATGGTTGTGCACTCATGTAAAATCAAGAATAGGAAAATTTTGCATACATAATGGATGCATGGCACTTGCATAATTTGCATTAAGGAGGTCAACTGAATCAGTAGACCGCCTGATTTTGCATTAGATAAGTACATGTACACACACACTTTGCATATGATCATGAAGCATTAGAAGTCTTTTAAGGACAATGGATACTCGTGTTTGATGGATGAGTAGATGGATGATTGGATGTTAGGATTTACATTCCTCCTAACTTGAAGATTTCGGGGACGAAATCCTTTTAAGTGGGGGAGAATGTAACACCCCGAAAATTCTATAACTGTGAAATTCATGAATTAAAGTATAATCAAATTCAAATCAAAGAACTAAGGGAAACGGGATACGCCATTGCGTTCGTCTCGGAAAAATACGCGAAATAGAGTCCGAGTTTTCGAAAAACGGAGTCCGTATGAAGAAGATATGGCCTTCGGAAGTTTTGAATTAAATTTAAAATTCAAACAGAATAAAATAATAATTTTGAAATGGGGCCCAGTGGGCCAGGCGGATAAAACACCCGCCTAGCCACCCAGGTCGACTGGGCTGTCGACCTGGGCTACCCATGTCGACAGGGCTGTCGACAGCCCTGTCGACAGGGGTATCGACCTGGTCGAGCCCAGTCAACCTGGCTGGCCAGGTCGGTGTGTGGTCGAATTTCTGTGGTCTGCTTTGTCATTAGGGCTAGGTGGCGGGTTTTTATTGGTCTCTCTTCCTAATGAATGGCTATGATTTAACCTAGCAACATCAAGGGTCCTAATTAGTTCCTAACCTCTATATAAACAACCCTAGACTAAACCCTAATCCATTCATTAAAAATTAAGAAAATAGCCGCCATGTTGCTGAGGAACGACAAAGCATAGCCGCCAACTAAAGAGAGGATTAGGGAGGAAGTTCTAAGGCCTAAAGCAATTCAAGCAACCTAAAGCTAATCAATTCAACAAAGGAATTTGTGTCTTCAATCCCTAAACTAGAGAATTCATCAAACCATTGTAAGTAGAGTATTACTTTGGTATAATAAACAACTGTGTTGATGTGTATGCTTGAATTGTGGCAATGGAAGTAATTCATGTTTGTGCAAAATTATGTATTCATTATAAAGGACTACATGCGGTAGTTCTATGCAAATAAACGTTTGGGATATTGCGCAAATTGCGTATAAATCATTATATGATGTATGATCGTTATGTGATTAAATTCATGCAAATTTGAGGCTTTGTTATTATGCCATTATGATGTATGTTTTTATGTATAAATCATTTTGCAAGTAATTGAAACAAGTTTGGTTATTATAGTTCATATGAAACTATGTGGAATTTTGACACCATGTATTAGTCATGATTTTGCAAACTTATGAATATGGCTAGGAATGATATTTGGCATAATTGAGATCTATGATTAAGTCTATCTTGTTTTAAAGAATTATATGATGACATATGTGAGACATGGTTAGATTAGACTCAAAAATCCCCTTTTTGCAAGATTAAAGCAAACACCATGATTAGGAATATTTATGCATAAGTATGTCTATACCATCGTTATGTGATTAGGCTTAAATCATGATTAAGTTGAAATATGCTATGTTCATGCTAGAAGTATTTATGCCATGCTTATGTTTGACAATATGTCATGTTTATGCTAGAAGTATTTATGCCATGCTTATGTTTGACAATATGCCATGTTTATGCTAGAAGTATTTAGGCCATGCTTATGTTTGACATTATGCCTAAATAAGAATATAGGTTCATGTTGTAGTTAAACCTATGCAAGTTTACATGCCTTGAATTATGTCACCTATGTTTATGACCAAAATACATGTCACCACTATGCAAGTACACCAATTTCTATTATGTATTTTCAACGTCATATGCAAGTTCATGCGCTCACTTTCCCCTCTTTGTGTATACGCCATAAGCCTCCCCTTTCGCATGGCTAAATTGGGCTTTAAAAGGCTAAGCCCAATATATATGAACGGACATGTAAAACGGGGGAAAACAACGTTGGGTTAAAATGAATTAATGAATGAAAATATGAAATAGAAGGGCCCAAAGTCAAGTATGGGTTGGGCCCATGGTTGGTGTAACCATTACACCATTAACATAATAATGGGCCGCAAATATTTACATATAAGAAATAAAGAAGAATGACAAAATATGTAAATGTAGAAAAGACGATGTGTTTAACCCGAGGTTGGATTGAGTTGTGATGTAAACCTGCCCGGAACCGCCCGGCTGTCCAGTAGTCACAACAATACCTATCCAATGTGGGAGGTTAAACATGGAGCCCAGCAAGGACCCGAGGTTAGACTGAGTTGTGGCGTAAGACTGCCCGGAACCAACCGGCAACAGGCAGCCACAACAATACCTGTCTAATGTGAGAGGTCAGGGCCTTAATAAGACAATTAAGGCTGAGTCAGGATTGTTAGGATTAAGTAAACTAAAGACTTAATCAAAATGGAACATGCTAAAACTAAACGGACTGGTGGGGTTAGGTTAGGAAACACTTAACCAACTTAGCATGTTGGCTAGAGATAGAAAACCTAGTAACGGGGGACCCTTTTCAGCAGTAACCCTAAAAGGTGTATCAGGATACCCTGAAACTAGGCAGGGTGGGGCACGATTACTGGGCTGATTGTAAGAGGTCAAATCGACGGCGGTGGTGTAGCAGTGTAGGTTCTAACGGTGTGCGGGCGTGCACGCACTCCGGCGCAGAAAAATAAAGCACTGGACACCAGTAGCGTACCTTTGCACTCTAAGGTTGTGTCGGGTTGCCACTATGGGACTTGATACACCCCATGGTGGGACCAGCATAGGTAACTACAGACATCGGGGGCCGTAAGACACATGTAACTATGCGAGTAGGAGCCGATCATCGTAGAATGGATCACACTACCCTGATTATGGGGTGCAAATTGGAAACTAGTTTATATGGGTTCAGAGATTAACATGGGGTACGATAGTATATTTGACCCTAGATAACTTAACCAAGTTCTTAGTGTTTGCCCACTTCCTGTTTTACTTATCATACCCAGTTCTTTATTCATAGACAAAGTAGTACTAGACTTACTCAGGCTTTATGTCTGACTCTATTTTTCTTTCGTCTTCTTTCTTCCGTTTCCCCCCCCAGGTCCTCAGGGAGGGAACACAGCAGCTTGATCAACCTCAACATCCAGCTTGAAGAAGAGAAATGTATTGCTTGGACTTTCCTGTTTTGAACTATGGCTTGGGACAACCGCTATGGGGCTTTGGCAGTTTATCTATGTTTTATTTATGCTTCTTTAAAAATAATGTACTCAAGACAGATTATGAAGTATTATGTTATGTTTTTGGAAGGGATGTTGTTGTAACACGTATTTGACTTCATGAAATAAAAGTTTTGTTGTTCTTCCGCTGATTTACAAATATGTGTTATTATATCTGTCTTGTATATCTGTGACTTGTACTTATAAACCTCCACCAAAATTAGGGCATTCCCTTTGAGAGTGACCCTAACGGAGGTGGGGTGTTTCAAAAGGTGAACCCTTTTTTTCTTCAAAGCCAAGAATGTGAATAGCATATATGAAAAACTATGGAGAAGAGACAACTTGATTAGCATATGCTATTATCAGTGAAGAAATATAAATCAAAACTAACAACAAAGTAGCAAGAATATCGTAAGGCCGCGTAAAGGGAAAAAGCTCATAACTTTTTTTGGAAAGCAACCATGGTTAAATATAAATTATAAGAAATATAGTATAAACTTTGTTTTGAATGTATAAATAATAAATAAACAACAATAAATAAGTATCAATTGATATGCTGCAAAATAGTGGCTGTCAAATGCATGCAACTCGAACCTCTAATGTCATTTATAGTATGTTTTGAGGTTTTATTTTAAAGCAACAAAGCAAGCTTTGGCTATCGATCTTTCATTAGGTTAGTTATGCTAAATCCTATATTATTGAATTCATTTTTGGTTCATTAACAATGAATAAATGTTGGATGAAGTTCGTTTATTTGCAAATGTTCACTTCATTAGAAACGAAAGAGGTGGAACATAAAAGAATATGCAACACATTAATTATTTTTAGGAACCATCGTCATTGATTTAGTTATAAATTATCATTTGGAATCTTTGATGAGTCAGCCATGAAAAAGTACATATTTTCGAGCAAAGATAAAATAGTAATGAACTATATAGGCAGTATCCATATCTTGAATCATTTTTGGGTTTTCCCATTTTAACCCATCTAAGTTGCATCTTTATTTTTTTGTATTTGCATATATAGCATGGTAAGATGGATTAAATGTCTAATGTAAATGTGAATACCCTTGGTTGATGTGATTAGTCAGGGGAAATAGGAACAATGTAGTAAATACATATTGGTCATACATTAGTTGTATTTGAAGAAGGATAAAAAAAAGTGCAGACCACATGATATCCTGTTAATGAAGAATTTAACTAAGTAAAAAGAAAGATAAAGAAAGTAAATATCAGGATGAAAAAAAATAAAGAAGAAGCAATAAGGAACCGTTGAAGAACATAAGATGTGTGAAATAACATGGAGATAAAGAACCATTCAAATTTGAGGTTAAAACTGAAAAGCTAGAAGAGAACTTAGTTCATGATAAATATATAAAATATCATATAACCGATAGTTTGAATTGAAGCATCGTTGCATAATTCAAGAAGCATGCTAGTTAAACTGATAATGTTTGCATTGAAATTACTTGCTTAATTAAAGTATTTAAATTCAGTTGTGTAAAGTATGATAGATAACTCAAAGACATTATTTGATAGATTGAAAATATGTAATACATTTTTATTGGCCGTGGTAGAAATAACCCAATATTATTTTTATTGGCTGTGGTCCAATGTATATACATTTTTGTTTAATACTGTCTCTAACATCAATATGAAAAAATAGTTATATGTAACATGAAACTCATATACTTGTATACATGCACACGTGCTCATTACTCAATGTATGAGATTTGTAAGAAATTTTTGATAGGGCATAGCAAGTTTGAGGGTTAAATTTGAAACGCACAATGGCCATCGAAGTCTTGATAATTGGTTAAGCCATGATTGTAAACATAGAAAAGACAAAAACTAAAGCAAAATATAAACAAAAAATAATCAAGTTTCAGGTTTTAACTCACATAGTTGATCAAGTGAGAACTCTCTTTTTTATCTCAACACAGCTGGAACCTCCTTTTCTTTTCTGTTTCAGCACATATTGGTTAGCAAGAAGATGAAGAATTACACTAGCTACTGCATAGAAAACAACTTTAATGGTTGACCAATCCAAAATAAACAGTGTAAAGTGTAAACAGAGTATTGTTACCGCAAACAAAGGAAAAATTAAGTCAAAAAAGGTTTGAAGGATTTTCTTCCCTCTAATTAAAACAATCGGTTATTGCATGAAAGCGTATTCAATTCTATCTCCTTCAATTTTACCGTTTCATTCACTACAAACATCAATTCCATGTTGCAAAGATAAAAATCATTATCAAACTATATGCATATCAACTCATCAGTGATGCACATATTTGCATATATAAGACAACATATCCTGGTTTACCCGTGAATAATGGATATGCCAAAATTAATTTTTCCTTGTAATAACTTTAAAAGTAACAATACCTATAGATCACCTCAACAAAGGGTCTAACTTCAACTTTGTAGCTGCTTCTTTTAGTCGGTTAGATAATTGATCTTTTGGTACCAATAGAGCTTAATTAGACTGGACGAACAAAATCTAATCTGCACTACATGTTCAAAAATGGTTGGATCAGAATGTGTGGAGTATGTTTTTGTATTTCTCATTCGTTGATTATCCAAAAATTCTAGTTATTTAACATATCAAGCACAAGTGCACAACCTTGTAGATTCAGGAATATCGAGCACAGCCCCGTAGAATCAAGCATGATGATCAACTGGTTAATAACATAGTTTGATGTTTGCTATGTAGTAATTTAAAACATGACGTAAAATCAGTGTACGATAGCAAAGTAGTGATGAAATGTTAAGATGAGTAGTTTAGATTGTTTGATTGCTGTAAATAATGTACTGATTTTGTTTGTAATATTGTTTTGGGTTGTATTTTGTTATTTGTTTTGTTTTCTGTATATTGGGCTGATGGCCCAATAGGATATAAAAGACCTTTCTCTATTGTATTTTGGTTCAGACGATAATAAATGAATTTTTACTCCTTTAATTTGAGATTGAGATCTGAAATGGCGATTTGATCGATTCATATCTTTACATGGTATCGGAGCTCAAGCGAGTTTCTTTTCTTCTTCGATCCAGCTTTTTCTCGTCTTCTTTAACCGAATAACCTCTTCTTCAAACCCTAACCCTAATTTTTTCTCAAAAACCCTAAATATGGTGAATGACGATGAAACAACTTCTCAAGATAATTCAACTATGCAGAATTCTTCAGGAGTAAATTTCAATGATCCCTATTATCTCTCCAATTCCGACCATCCAGGTATGCAGCTTGGTAATCATATTCTTACCGGGTCGAATTTCTTAAACTGGAGTAGAACCGTTAAAATGGCACTAATTGCTAGAAATAAGTTTCAATTTGTTGATGGTTCCCTTCAAATGCCTGCTGCATCTTCTTCTGAGTTTCAAAAATGGATCAGAAATGATTACATGGTTATGTCTTGGATTTTAAATTCCATGGATAAAGTTTTAGCTGAAAGTTTTATGTTCATAAATTCTTCTCGACAATTATGGGGAGAATTGACTGAAAGACTTGGACAAACCACAACACCACAGATCTATGATTTACACAAAACACTCACTTCAACTCAGCAAAATGATAGCTCAATAGCAGAATATTATGGAAAGTTGAAGAGTGTATAGGATCAGTTGCAACTATTAGAAGGTTTTCCTGAATGTACTTGTGATGCTATGAATAGTTGTATTTGTGGAATCTTTAAAAAAATTCTTGAAAAGGATCAAAGAAACAAGTTAATGCAATTCTTGTCAGGTTTAAATAAAGAATATGATCAGGTCAACACTAATATACTTAGTTCTGATCCTTTGCTAACTGTTCATAAGGCTTATTACACTTTACAACAAGTTGAGCAACATAGTAAACTCAACAATGCTGCAAATGCTAATGAGATGAGTGCTTTTCAAGTGCAAACTGTAAAGACTTTTTCTAAACCAAATTATCTAACTGTGAAGAAGGATGCTAAGAGGCAGAAGAGTGAACAGTTTTGTGAGCATTGCAAGAAGAAAGGACATCTAATTGAACAGTGCTTCAAATTGGTTGGTTATCCAGATTGGTGGGAAAGTCTAAAAGGAAAGAAGAATGTGAAAATGGCTGGAAATGTGCAGATTACTGCTGAAGGAATTTTAGGCAAAGGACCACAAGAGAAAGGAGAATCTAGTACATCTAACAAACAAGTGGATCTTATTATGGCTGCAGCTCTTTACAATGAAGTTGTCAAAATGATTCAACAGAATTCAAAGTCAACTAGTATTGAAGACAATCCATTATATACTGCAGTTAATTTTGCAGGTATATTTTCTTCTTCAAATTCTGATTTCTTCAATGGTTTTAATAGAAATAGCTGGATTATAGATACAGGTGCAGCAGATCACATGGCATCTAATTTGACACATTTTGCTTCACTAGAACAACTAAATGATCCAATTAAAATATCATTGCTTGATGGGTCTATTAAATTGGTTAAATATGCTGGTACTATAAAACTTAATCCTGAAATAATTCTTAAAAATGTCTTATATATTCCTGAATTCAAACATAATTTGCTTTCTGTTGGAAGATTATTAGATGATAACAATCTGATTGCAAATTTTAGAAGAAATGCCTGTCATTTTCAGGATCCTTCTACTAAGCAAGATTATGCTATTGGATCAAGACATTTTGGTCTATACAAATTCTCCAAATGTTCAAATCTTCTTTCATGCAATTTAGTCAGTTATTCTGAACCTGATATTACTAGTGTTTCTTTCTCTTATGCTAATAATAGCATTACTGCAAATATAAACCCTAGTATTGAGCTTTTTCATGCTAGACTTGGTCATATTTCTGCTAGTCATATGAAACATTTAGTAATACCTATTTCAGGCAATAGTTTTAATAAAAATAATTGTGGATTTAGTTGTGAAGCTTATGTCTTGGGTAAACATCATAAAATGCCATTTTCTAATTCGCTGTCATATGCTAATGACTGTTTTGATATGATACATATTGACTTATGGGGACCATACTCAAGGACCACTCTATCTGGTTGCAAGTATTTTTTGACCATTCTAGATGACCACACCAGAACAACTTGGACTCATTTGATTTCTTCAAAAACTCAAGTATATAATGTGATTATGAGTTTTCTGGAATATGGTCAACCTCAGTTTAATAAGAAAGTTAAAGTGATTAGAAGTGATAATGGTACTGAAGTCATTCAAGAATCATGTAGAGTTTTGTTTGTAAGCAAAGGAATTATTCATCAAAGGAGTATTCCAGGAAATCCATAACAAAATGGTAGGGTTGAAAGAAAACATAGACATTTACTTGAGACTACTAGGACTATAAGATTTCATGCTGGTCTGCCTTACAAGTTTTGGGGTGATTGTTTGTTGTCTGCTACTCATATTATAAATCTGCTACCTAGTTCTATTTTACAATGGAAAACTCCTTATGAATTGCTTATGTAGAAGAAACCTGATTATAGTTATTTAAGGGTAATTGGATGCTTATGTTTTTCTACACAAAAGACTTCTGATAAGTTTGCTCCTAGATCAAAGAAGTGTATTCTATTGGGATATCCTTATGCTCAAAAGGGATACAAATTATATGACCTTGATACTCATAAAGTTTCTCTTAGTAGAGATGTGTTTTTTGTTGAGAATTGCTTCCCATTCAAAGGTGAATTTAAAAATATACCCTCTTCTATTTCTGATTTATCCAGTTAACAGCTTCCTCTAGTCAATCCTGCATTTGATATGCAACAGTTTTATCAACCTACAAATGTACCATCCACTGTTACAAGTCATGATAATCAAGATTTTCAAATTTCTTCCCCTAATGCAGATTTTCCTCAAGATAATAATTCTTCAGAAACTCAAAATATGAGCACTACAAATTTTCCTCATGTTGAAGTGCATAATTCACCAAATATTATGCCACAAAATACTAGAACTTCTTCAAGAACAACAAAATTACCATATAAATTTAATGATTTTGTCATGACTAAACCAGTTGCAAGAACAGTTCAAAATTTAGAGTTTGAAGATTCTACATCATTCAATGTTTATTCAAAACCATCTTTTCTTTATCTGAATGATGAAAATTTGCATACTTTGAATAATGTCATGCAAGCTTATGAACCATCTTCTTATAATCGAGCTAAGATTCATCCTCAAGCACTTGAAAGTAATGGAACATGGGAATTAACTTCTTTACCTCCTGGTATAAAACCTATTGGTTCTAAATGGGTTTACAAAACAAAATTTAAACCAAATGGGGAAATTGAGAGGTGCAAAGGTAGGGTAGTTGCTCGTGGTGATAAACAAATATCTGGAAAGGATTATAAGCATACTTTTAGCCCTGTATCAAAATTAACTACTGTTAGGTTAATTATTGCTTTGGAAGCATTAAAACATTGGAATATTCAACAACTCGATATCAATAATGCTTTCTTGCATGGTTATATTGATGAAGAAGTATACATGATTCCTCCTTTAGGCTATACAAAGGAAAAACCAGACCAATTTTGTAAATTGAAAAGATCGATATATGGGTTAAAACAGGCAAGCAGATGTTGGAATAAAGAATTGAAAAAGTTTTTGGTTGAATGGGGTTTTGTTCAATCTAAACAAGACTATTCAATGTTTTACATGCATAAAAAATAAGTCATTTACAGTTATAGTTACATATGTTGATGACTTATTACTGACTGGAAATGATGCTACAATAATGGATGCTTTGAAGCATGATTTGCATACAGCTTTTACTATCAAAGACCTAGGCACTTTGAAGTATTTTTTGGTAATTGAAGTTTCAAGAACAAATTCTGGCATTCTTTTGAACTAGAGAAAGTATATTCTGGATATGCTGAAAGAAAATAATCTGGAGGGATGTAAACCAGCTTCTTTTCCAATGCAAAAGGGATTAAAGCTTTGCTTGGATGATGATGATCTACTGGAAGATCCTAAAGTTTTTAGAAGAATCATTGATAAACTTCTTTATCTTAATCTCACAAGGCCTGATATATCATTTGCTGTACAACAGCTAAGTCAGTTTTTGAATGTTCCAAGAACAACACACTATTCAGTAGTTTTACATGTTTTAAAGTATCTCAAAGGCACATTAAATCTTGGCTTGTTTTTCTCTGCTGATTTAGATTTAAAACTAACAGCATATAGTGATGCTGATTGGGGTGCTTGTCTAGATTCAGGTAGATCTTTATGTGGTTATTGTATTTTTCTTGGAAATTCATTAATATCCTGGAAAACAAAGAAGCAGAAATCAGTTTCAAAAAGCAGTACAGAATCTGAGTACAGGAGTATGAGCTATACCACAAGTGAAATTGTGTGGCTTGAAGGAATATTAAGTGAATTCGGAATACAGGTGCCTACTCATATTGTGTTGAATTGTGATAATGTGTCTGCTCAACATATTGCAGAAAATCCTATTTTCATGAGAAGACAAAACATATGAGGAGTAAACATCAGAAATTAGATGTCCATAATGTTAGAGAGAATGTGCAGTCAGGTTTTATTCAGTGCAAACATGTTAAATCTTCCTTGCAGATTGCTGATATAATGACCAAGGCATTGGGTGCTGATTAGCACAGATTCTTGGTGCCAAAGATTGGCTTGATGAATCATTTACCAGCTCAAGATTGGACTTGTTTTTCTCAACCAAGTCAATCTTGAGGGGGGCTGTTATGATGAGTAGTTTAGATCGTTTGATTGCTGTAAATAATGTACTGATTTTGTTTGTAATATTGTTTTGGGTTGTATTTTGTTATTTGTTTTGTTTTCTGTATATTGGGCTGACGGCCCAATAGAATATAAAAGACCTTTCTCTATTGTATTTTGGTTCAGACGATAATAAATGAATTTTTACTCCTTTACTTTAAAATTGAGATCTGAAATGGCGATTTGATCGATTCATATCTTTACATGAAAAATCATTGTCGGGACACAAACTTGCTATAAAATAAGGCATGGTTGTCAATTACAATCCAGATTTGAGCGTTGTACATATTCAATCCGTCCAACTCTATGGAGTCCAATCTAAAACAATGTGGGAAACAAAATTAAAAAAAGCACCGGAAAGTTGTTGTAAACATCATTAATAATGAAACAGACGAATCTATCAAGAATGATCGTACACTGATTTTACGTAAACGACGAATAGTTAACAAAATTAAACATGATTTCTTTGATGTTTTTTCGAAATTGTATAAGTAAAATGGGGCAATGCCTGAAAAGCAATATAGAACTACTGCTTTGATTAAATTGGGTTTACTTACCGAAGAATGATCGAAATTTGGATGCATCGAAGCCACTTCAACCTATGCTTTCGTTTGATGTCAAGACGACTCCTGTTGAAATCGAAATCTAGATTGATTGACTATGCCCTATCATACGGTCAAGAGTGGAAGGGCAGGGGACAATATTTGTGAGGGTTGGGAAGTCGGTCAGATAATTGATCTTTTGGTACCAATAGAGCTTAATTAGACTGGACGAACAAAATCTAATTTGCACTACATGTTCAAAAATGGTTGGATTAGAATGTGTGGAGTATATTTTTGTATTTCTCATTCGTTGGTTATCCAAAAACTCTATTTATTTAAAATATCAAGCACAAGTGCACAACCTTGTAGAATCAGGAATATCGAGCACAGCCCCGTAGAATTAGGCATGATGATCAACTAGCTAATAACATAGTTTGATGTTTGCAGTTTGGTAATTTAAAACATGACGTAAAATCAGTGTACGATAGCAAAGTAGTGATGAAAAATCATTGTCGGGACACAAAGTTGCTATAAAATAAGGCATGGTTGTCAATTACAATCCAAATTTGAGCGCTGTAAATATTCAAGCCGTCCAACACTATGGTGTCCAATCTAAAACAATATGGGAAATAAAATAAAATAAAAGCATCGGAAAGTTGTTGTAAACATCGTTAACAATGAAACAGACGAATCTATCAAAAAATAATTTTATTTTATACCAACATCATGCATGTTACAGCACATAAATGGTGAATAGTTAACAAAATTAAACATGACTTCTTTGATTTTTTTTCGAAATGGAACGAGTAAAACGGGGTAATGCCTGAAAAAGCAATATAGAACTACTGCTTTGATTAAATTGGGTTTACTTACCCAAGAATGATCGAAATTTGGATGCATCAAAGCCACTTCAACCTACGCTTTCGTCTGCCGTCAAGACGACTCCTGCTGAAATCGAAATCTAGATTGATTGACTATGCCCTAGCATACGGTCAAGAGTGGGAGGGCAGGGGAAAATATTTGTGAGGGCTGGGAAAATTGGATCCGGCATCAAGGGTAGGAATGGTTTTTCGTTTGCTAGTTAAACAACGCTGGAAGAAAGTTAGGAAGAGGCATGTATGAAGGGTAGGAAGGAAAAATGGATCTGATGAGTAGTGGGGTGCGAGAGATTGGGGAAGGAGCAGATTTTTTTCAGAGCGGAAGCATACAAATTGAAAGAGCGTGGAGACAAAATAAGGGAAAAGGGGAAAAAATTAAGCGGGGAAGCGGTTGGTAAGAATAACCTGATATCACGGGTAGAGCAGGATTTCGAATTGAAAGACCGAGAGAGCATACACGTAACCTAGGAGAGTTCCTATTTTCTGTTTAAGTAAGGGTGCGTTCACAGTCTCTAAGAGTTCCAAAATCAGATTTGGTGGCGTCAGATGGGTCGGACGCCAGAACCTCCCAACCACGCTCCCAGCCGCGCCAAGCGAAAGCTGTAAATCATCCCGTAGGCGTCGGACGCATCCGACGCAGGGATAATTAATGAATCAGCTCCTACTTAGGTATGAAAGATTACTTAGCTTAATCGGTAAGTGTACTTGGCTTGTTGGGGAGAGACCAGAGATCAAGTCCCACCTTCAACCAAATTTTCAGTGTTTTGTTGTACTCTGCATTATTAATGCGTAATGCCTAATGTATACTATTTTTTAATGCTTAATGTAATTTTTCATTTTTTTTAACATGATAAAAACACATTCTCTAAGTAGATTTAACGGTCCAATTAAAAATCAGTACATAAATTAAATCAAAACCATTAATTTAACAATTAAATACCCCACTCAGATACCACGCTCAAATACCCCGTTCGCAGCTAAAAACACATTCCCCATTCGCTATAGTACCACGCTCACATTCCCCGCTCAAATGCCACGCTCAAATACCCCGTTTCCGTTCGCTGAGAACGCACCCTAATAAACTATGGAATCTTCACAGAAAACAGATCAATATATAGTCGATATAAATTTCCGTATCCGACTAATAATATAAAATCATGGCTAAGCCTTTTAAATTCCATATATAGTAACGGTCTTCATTCACAGAAGCTCATTTCGATTACTATTAAATCGAATCCCATTCAATTCCAATTTAATGTATTAAATTGGAAAACTTTACTTTCGATTTTTTTTCCATTAAATCTTAATAAAAGGATTTATAAATTCTAAATCATATCTTCATTGTTAATTGGGCTAAAGAACAAAAGTTATTTAAAACATAGTTCAAAACGAACCGAAAATCACCTTTCATTTAATTCCAATTAATTAATATAATCGGAAAACTTCAATAATCTTAATTAAAAGATTTATTCCTTTCTCTACTGGGTTTAAGAACAGTGTTATTTAAAACATCATTCACGACAAACCCAAAATCCAATTTCAAATTAAATACAAGGCTCTAAACAGAAATTATATCGGCTTATATTCAATATCAAATTATGAAACCAACAAATAGTGTATTGGGAATAACGGTATCTATACCTTCCAAATTCCTCAACAATATCCGTATAATCACGGAATCCAATATCGAAATATTCCGAAGATTATTTCTATTTAAATCCGTTTCAATTTATTCATTGAAAAATTCTGGTTATATTAAAACCATTTTTCAAACCAATTTATCATTTCTAAAAATTATTGGATTTCAAAACTAGTTGTTAACTAGTTCTTTTTAGATAAAAATATCTTCTATCCTTTCAAATATGGAATTTTTCTTCCAAAATCTTTCCAAAACATTAATTATGATTTTACAGAATTTATTCATATTTTTAATAATTTTATTAAGGCCCTTACAGTCGGTTTCCAATAACGGCCACCGAACTGCATCCATATTGACTTTTTTTTGAAATTGATTTGGACATACTTTGAAATCAATCCATTCAAATTTAAATCCCTAATATTTATGGGAAAGATCTTTTTGATACGAACCCAACGGTTCCGGTTTTAGGAGAATCCTACGGTCGGGTCTCCCGTTACATCAATTTGAAGTTAATGGTTGAAATTCGCGAACGGTCGCTTCGCAGTGCGACGCAGCGTGTTCTATTCAAGGCATTAGATATATATAATATATATATCATCGATTTCCATTTAAAACGTATTTTATAAATCGTTTATAAATTCATTTTAAAACGATTTCCAACTTCCATTTCAGTTGTAAATCAAAATTGAATATTCCATATATAGTTAAAAAATATATTTTTTACCATCCAATAATTATTTCATTACACGCCAGTTTTATCCAATTCATATATACATTAAAAATTATAGTTTTAACCTTCTAATAATTATTTCATTACACGCCAGTTTAATCCATTTCACATATACGTTAAAAATTATATTTTTAACCTTTCAATAATCATTTCATTACATGCCAATTTTATTCATTGCATATATACATTAAAAAAAATATTTTTAACCTTTCAATAATTATTTCATTACATGCCAATTTTATTCATCGCATATATATGTTAAAAATTATATTTTTAACCTTCCAATAATTTTCATATTGCATTTTTCACATCGTATATGTATATTTTCACATCGCATATATATATATATATATATATATCACTTCGCATATATATAATTTCCACATCGCATATATATATATATATATATTTCACATCGCATATATATAATTTTCACATTGTATATATATAATTTTCACATTGTATATATATAATTTTCACATCGCATATATATATATTTTTCATAACGCATATATATTTTTCATGCAGCGCATATATATTTTATTTACTCCATTTCAATATCACAATCATAATACACAAATCATCAAACCATCCATAAAAATAAATACTCAACTACCCCATGCCATTTACAGCGCCACAAGTGACCATCCGCGGAGTATGAAATGCGAGTGTTGCTAATATCCATACATTGCTTCCAATTTCAATGATTTGTGTTCGTTCGTGTGTTGAACTCCAAAAATAACTACATGATAGAATATTATGAGAAGGAGTTCTCACCTTGGGTTCCACTCCGCCATTCTTTGTTTGAAGATTTTTGTACTGTTTGTTTTTAAAATCGCCTTGAATTCTTATTTTCTCTGTTTCCATCCCGGTCAGTTCCCCTACGAAACTCTCATTTTTGATTCCAACGCAACTGAATTTGCGAATTTATGATATTGTACGAAGAAAATATCATAGTTTAAACAATAAACAATTTAATACGTTATTAAACTATACTAATTATTTAATTAATTAAAGTTTAATCTTTTAATTAATCTAATATGTTCCTCATCTTCTTCGTATTCCTTATGCACATGATAGAACCCCTAACGCAAAAAGCTCCAGTCCTAGGGCTCGATGTCGCACAAAATCCAAGGCCCCTGAGACCGATCAGAAACTACCACTTCGTAGAGCTTCAAGCCACCTTCCTCCACCTATTTGTAATGTCCCGTGTTTTTGGCCGTCAAATATTTAATTTAATTTATTATTCTAAATATTTTATTTGGAATATAAATGGATTTTTATTTTTATTTCATTATTAGAATGAAGTTTGAACGTTATAATTTATATATAATATAAAAAGATCTCGAATTGGCGCGGTAGTTCGTAATATTTGGTTTTGAATTTCAACTGAATATACAGGATTCGATATAAGTCGGATTCTGTGAAACAAGAAACGTTAACCGTATGGACGATAGTTTTCATATGAAAGAGAAAAATTTAGATTTCGTATTTTAAATTGTAAGTTATGGCCAAATCAAAAGTTGAAATAATCGCTGTGGAAATCGTTATTAAAATATCGACCTTTAAAATAGCCGTATTGCAAACGGACTCAGATTTCAACGAAATCAGTTTCATTAGAACCGTAACGTTAAATTATTGCAAGTTGTTAAATGGCGTGGCAAACCGATGTTGTATGTGGACACGGTAGCTGTAAACGCCCAGTTATTTTCTATAACGCGTAATTTAACTAATAAATGGATATTTAAGTATAACTTGAACAGACGATCGAATTAGGCTGCGAAACCAGTTCCGTTGAGTTCGTATCATCGATTATAGCCAAGATAGGTATACAGTTTGTTATTTTTGGAGACCGGATAATTTGGCGTTAAAAATGGTATTGCGGTGCGCGTAAAAATAGCCTACTGGGGAAACAGTCTCAGAATGCGACGAAACTAGTGTCGTTGGGTTCGTATCAACAAATTATTGTAGCTTCAAAGTTTCAAGTTGATTGAGTTTATCTAGTGATCGTGGAAAAATTAAACGCGTGTTTATTTCTGGTTTTACAAAGGATTTTTTTTTTAAAATGATGTCGGAATTCGACGAAACTTGTTCCACTAGGTCCGGAATACCTTTTTACACTAAGATTAGCTTTTTTACCAGAAGACAGGAATCGTTTGTTGTGGTTTTAATCAACTACTTTATGACGAAGTTTCGTTAATATTATTATATTCGTTTTTCCACACTATAAATGTCCTTTAACCCTGATGTTCTGTCAGAATTTTTCTTCCACCGTCACACTAAAACGAACGATTGAAACCATTCGATACTCTTCCACCAAAATTTTCCAAATCCATTCATGAATTGTTCAAAACTCCAACTAAAATCTCAAAGATCTAAGCAAGGTCTCGACCTCGTACGGTGATGATCAGATATTGGTTGCTGGTTTGGTCGGAACCCCCTTGAGAAACGCTGCGGTTTTGTAGTTCATGACAGCGATAGGCGATGCTGTGGTTCTCGAAGTTTGGGTCGAGAGATGTCAGAGATGAGGCACCGCTACTGAAGCCATTGGATTGGGTTCGGAGAGCCACGGTTTGGAGAAACCGGGCATGAAGTCATGGCAACTTAGGTGCTGGGAATTGGGGCAAAAACGTGAGACAAACATAAGGGCAGGTAGAGTAGGAGCGTGGTTCTGTGCAAATACCGGGAGGATTTAGTGCTTGGGTTCAAAACGTGAAGGATTAGTTGGGGAAGTTAGATAAGCAGTTTCGTAAGAAAGCATTTGGTACTGAAACTATTAATGAGAAAAGTGCGAAGTTATTCCATGCAAAGGAGCACCAGTTCAAATAACAATGAAAAGTCTGTGGAATTTAACGTGTGGAGAAGCGATGAGTCAAAGAATGGCAACGCTGAGTTGAGTTTTGGCGTGAGGTTCTGAAAATCGAACAAGAAGAACGGGAAAAAAGAAAACAAAGGGATCAGACCAGATTGGGTTAAAACATAATTAGCCACCTTGTTTTACTATAACAAGTAATTATAACCTTAATAATTATAATTAAGGGAGATAATCATTTTAGATGACCATATATTTATTTGATGTATACAAGGGCTGAACGGTTCGAAAGGGAATGGAAGGAATTTCATATGGCGGCTGTGCATGAGTGCACAAAAGAAAATAGTCGGCTCTCTATTTCTTATCAAAGTAACTAAAGATTTTATAGTTAGGATTATTTAAATTAATTAAATCATATTACAAATGATGTGTGGTTTTAATCCGCGACAGGTTCGAATAAGAAAAGCAGAATATTAGGAGAAACGAGAAGAATGGACGGAAATGAAAACGATCGACCCAATTTGACTATAAAAGTAATCGAATAATAATTATTACTAATTGAGGAAAATAGGTTATTAAATTAAAAACATATATGTATAATATTTTATATCTTGTGCATATATTGACAGAATCAAACCAAGCCTGTTGCGCTAGAATCTTGGCGACAAGCTCTATGTTATGGAACGGAACCGAACAGAGCTGGAATCAACCGGAATTTTCAATTGAATTAAACGACCATTTAATTTAATTAAACCGAGCCGTTGACACTGGAATCAGATCAAGGTGAGTTAAACTCACTCAGTTTTCTCATTTATATTTTATATAAATTAGGTTTTTATTTCGTGTGCTCTGCTTGTTGATGGTTGCCTATTTGCTAGTTACACATTTGTTTGTTGATTTAACTGATGAAATTAAACTGTGTTAAATTTCAGTGAAATACCAAATTGTTATTTTTAACGATTGGTTCCAATAAAGGTAACTTACTTTGGTTGGTCACGTTTATAAAATAAACGTGTTTAAATTGTTGAATTTGTTGCATTGCTTGTGGATTGATTAGTGGCTGTTATTTATTGTTATCAGTTAAATAAAACTGAATGTTCTGGTTTGAGATAACCATTTGGAATACAGGGAAGAACAGGTTGGAGGGATCCAACCGGATTCCTCAAATATGTTAATTATTTCATATTATCAAATATGAACTGTCGTGTTTGGGTGATTGAGTAGATTATTGATTTTTGACTGAGAATTCAACCTGTGATTTGTTTAAACTAATGGGCGGTATTGGTTTAGTATTTGACAGCATATGGCCTATAAAATCAATTGGTTTATAAATATTGATTCACCGTCAGGTGAATCAATAGAGATGAAGTTATATAATTTATTTTTAACTGGAGTTATATTTTGAAAAATATTATTTTGAATAAAAGTTACTAAAGAGAAATAAATATTTTATTTATTTAAGATTCTATTTGTTAGTAATTTATTTTATAAAATAAATTCTGATGATAATCAGATTTACAAGTATGAAAATAAGAAATGAATCAAATGATTTAACTTGGATAATCGTTTTATAAAGAAAACAATTAATGGAATTATTTGAATTAATTATATTTTTAATTAATTTAAAGCGAGGATTAATTAGAATCGGTTAATGAGATAATCGAGTTTGAGCTAAATAAATCAACCAGTTTGAATTGAAATTGGTTATCAAATTGATGTGTTTCGATTAAATGGTTAAATGAATACTGATTAAATGTAAATAAGGTTTTTAAAAAGGATTACTATTTATTTTAATTAATAAATAAATTAACTACTAATGTAGTTAATGATTGAGATAAATTATTATTTTGATTAATAATAATTTAGAAAATTACTTTTCAAAAGTAATCGAAGTGAAATGAAATCAAATGGGATGGTGAAAGAAGTTATGAACAGGTTTTATACATAAAACCTGAATTTTTATAACGAAGTTATAGAGAGAAGTTGAAGCGAATATGAGAGAGTAAATTAAATGGTTGCTTAATATTTGAGTTAAGTAAAAGGAATTGAGAACAGAAGGGTTTATATAAAACCAGGGTTATGTAAATGAGATTTTAAGTGTAAAAGCGTTGATATTAGATTAACGTTATTTGAAAATGAAAACAAGTAAAAAGGGGAGAATTGATATAGGATTTCCAAAGTGGGGAATGGTCGAATAGATTTGAAAAGAGATTGGAAATAAGTGAATCTGGTTAAAGAAGTGGGTTATAGGGTTGTATAACCAAATCCAAGTTATAAGGGGAATTGTTTTGATATTGAAATGGAATATTGGGTTTTGATTACAACTTATATATATCTGAGGATATGAACGTTGTTGATCAAGGTCTGAGAGGTAATTAAAATACCCCAACTTTAACGACTTCAGGATTATCTGAAGATAATATTAGTTGGCAATCATAAGAGAGGTTAGTGATAATTTATTATTTCCATTAGGGAAATGATAATGCCACGTTGATGAAAAGTGGAAAATATATAACGAGAAATCCGAGGTAAAGGAAATGTAAAGTTAGTTTTATTCTATACTAATTAGTTATGGTTTTAAGAACGGGATAAAATGTATTGCGTAACGTTGTTTATGAATAATAAGTTAAGTGAATTTCCCAAGTTTTAAATAATAAAGAATGAAGTGATGAATATTTGAAAGTAGAATTAAAATAAGAATTGATTATGGTTATGAGTTATTTTACTAAGTATTATATAAAATGGGTTTTTGAGAACGTTAGTATATAAGAAATCAATTATCGTATTTTTAAAGATTTAAGGAGTTAAAAGTTTAATTAAGCAGAAGTGAATTAATTTGTTTAATTAAAAGGCCAAGTGATGCTGGATACTGAACCAGTGAACTCATTTGTTTGTCATGATTGAAACACTATTTATTTTGATAGTTAAATCACCGACTATCAAACCAGTCCAATACGATTGTTGGTACGGAAAGACAGGGATCGAATTTATATTCGAAAACCATTCTGACCAACAAATACGTGAAGATCTCAGGAGATGATCGAGATGGAGCATTGAAGACCGTAGATTTTCATAAATGGAAGAACCACTAATATTCTCTGCCTGGCAAGCAGAGATAAGCTATGATTGTGTCGTGGTTGGAATCTACGGGTTGCAAGGACTTCTCGCTACTGATCCATGGGGTGATTCCTATATTGGATGCAGTAGGAGAGTGCCTTCGGTTCATCCTGTTCCTGGATGACTTGTATGGACGGATGTCTAACAGAGTAATTCCAAAGAGTCACGTACGTTGATTTCTTCAAACGTGCTGTAGTCGTTGGCGGAGAATTGCCGTTCTCTGAGCTTCTAATTAGAGTATTTTTGTGGATGTCAATTTGTGATATCTGACGGATCTGACGATGTGACATTCAAAGTGAATGACGACTAGAGGATCAAAAGTTAATCTAAACCTCAAGCCTCATCAACCGGGAAATGATAAAAGTCGGGCAGGCAGCATGGCTATGTGGGTCGCTCCCATTAGGGTGTATAATCACCTATCTAGAGAAAATCCTATTTGCTTCTTTAATTTGTATTTTGATGCTGTCCCTTTTTGGGAGACGTTTGCTGATCCCAACCATTAGTGATATACATTCGATACACTCAAGAGAAATGAGTGGTCGGTGATGTGAGGGCCGATTTGCAAGATGTTCTTGTTGAACCCAGTGTATTCGCCTCTAGAGATACACTATCGGCAGGTGGTCCCATACCTTGTCATAGTTGGAAATCCAATCTCCAATAAGCGCTAGCAGTTTTTGATTGTATACTATATACGTGGAGCGTGAGATGCAAGCGTTATGCTAGATTCTATTTACTTGTATGTAGACATTATTATAATATCAGAAAAGATATTGGTTTCAAAAACTGTTTTGGGTTATCGTAAGGTAAAAACCGTCGGTGTTTATGTGTGGATTTGGTCTTACGATTATCCTTTTCTTTTGAAAAGATTTTGAACTTTAAAATCATGATTGGGTGATTTACTCTTAATACTGTGCGAGTTTATCTCACTCTGCTTCACAAGACTGACCCGATGTTTTGTAAATGTTCGGGTTAGCCCGGGGTGTACAGGTTCAGGTTATCGAATGTTGGGAAGTCCAGAGACGAGCTGGAGATGTTCTGACGTATGATATTATATAGCTATTATTCCGCTATGTGTTGTATATGGGAACAGGTTCTTATAACTGTCCTATTGTGTGATGTACTCTGATATTGTAAGTATTTTTAAAGCTCTCAATAAAGATTTATTTCTGTATTATATTTTGTTTCGCTGCGATGTGAGACTCTATGTTGTGTTGTTTCTTCTATTCTAATATTTATTTCTTTCTTATCTCACCCTCTAATTTCTTTCTAATAACTATCCAGTGTTTTCGGTGCTTAGAGGGTCAGCATGAGTTATGGTAAAGGTATTTTTGTCGATTTTCAGGGCCGGAAATTCTTAGGTCCTTACAGTGGTATCAGAGCAGAAGGTTAAGTGATTACCTTGGCTCTGTAGCGTAACTCAGTAGAGATGGGGTTAGTAATACCCTAGATCGAGTTTGAGTGTATATTTACGAGTGAACGTATTTGTAGATTTTATAATAATTTTATATTGTGGAGATTTATTAGTTGGGTGGTTTATGAGTTCTGGTCGATCAGTTTGATCCACTGTATCGATAGGAGTTTCTAAAAACTCAAGTATGATAAACCGTCGCAGTATGTTTTGAAAGAGGGTAAATGAAATAATTTTACCCAAATTATATTTTAATATAAAAGAATGACTAATATTTGAAGTAATATAGTATATTAGATGTGTTGGTTGATTATAATTGAAATGGTTATATAAATAACCAATTAGAATTCGTATAATATAAAAGCAGATTAATTAAATCTGAAATTAAAATCAGAATTGGAATTATAGTTCCTAAAAATGTGGGAAAGGTGATTGCAAATGAACTTGGATTGAATATATGAGAATTTTAAAATCCTGGGAGATTTTAATTTGTTTTACGAGCATTGTGTTTGGTATTTTGAAATAGATTTCAAAATGAAAATGTATAATACGGTTTTGATAAGTGATATAGTATTGAACTCACTTCGATAGCTGGAAAGTAACTCTGATGATGCTGGCCACATCATCAGTGTTCATTTCCGAGTTCTAAGTGATGGATTACTGCAAAAAATCTTGTTTTGGATTGCTTTGAGAAAAACAAGTTGTTTTGAATCCTGAAAAGGAATATTTGATTTTTGAAAGAGCTAAACTGTTTAAAAACTCCCAGGGAAATGGTTTGAACAAAAACTAAATTAAATAGAAAATTAAATAGAAAATTAAATAGAAATTGGGAAAGCAAATACGAATTGAATTGAAACCAATTAAATTGGAAATTGAATCAGGATATAATATATCAAGTAGAATCAGATTTTGAATTGTGAGACAGGAATCGGAAATGGTGTTGGACGGGTAAGTTAAGAGTTGAAATTGATAATGGTTGGAAATCGAGTTAAGAATGAGATTTGGCTTGGACGCTTGAAGGATTTGGTTTTGAGGATAAAATTGGAATTTTGTTTGGGAATGCATTTGTATATGGTGACAGGGTAGCAGATGGAAAGGATATAATGAAATACCCGACAAAAAGGTACACGTTTATTTTTATATGGGTTTGGAGATTTATGAGCCTTTTTGGCAAGCCGCTTGGCTGTTTTATTTTCTTTTGGATTGGAAAAGGCCTAGAAAGGCGAGTTGTACCGATTGAGCCGTACAAATGAGGTGCTGGCAATTTTTTTTCAAATATTTAAGGTGTTAGAAAATTTTCAATTTTCAATATTTTTGAAAATATTTATTTACAGTATTGAATTGATTTTTGATTTAAACTAAAATGGATTTGAAAATTTATAGGTTTGTAATGTTCTTTTTTACCTTAGCAATTTCGAGGACGAAATTATTTTAAGGGGGGAAGAATGTAATGTCCCGTGCTTTTGGCCGTCTAATATTTAATTTAATTTATTATTTTAAATATTTTATTTGGAATATAAATGGTTTTTTATATTTAATTCGTTAATAGAATGAAGTTTGAACGTTATAATTTATATATAATATAAAACGAGTTCGAATTGGCGCGGCAATTCGTAATATTTGGTTTTGAATTTCAACTGATTATACAGGATTCGATATAAGTCGGATTTCTGTGAAACAAGAAACGTTGGAACAGTATTGACGATAATTTTCATATGAAAGAGAAAAATTTAGATTTCATATTTTAAATTGTAAGTTATGTCCAAATCAAAAGTTGAAATAATCGTTGTGGAAATCGTTATTAAAATATCGGCCTTTAAAGTAGCCGTTTTGCAAACGGACTCAGATTTCGACAAAATCAGTTTCATTAGGACCGTAACGTTAAATTATTGCATGCTGTTAAATGGCGTGGCAAACCGAAGTTGTATGTGGCCACGGTAGCCGTAAACGCCCAGTTATTTTCTATAACGCGTAATTTAATTAATAAATGGATATTTAAGTATAACTTGAACATACGATCAAATTAGGCCGCGAAACCAGTTCTGTTGAGTTCGTATCATTGATTATAGCCAGGATAGGTATATAGTTTGTTATTTTTGGAGACCGGATAATTTGGCATTAAAAATGGTATTGCAGTGCGCGTAAAAGTAGCCTACCGGGGAAACAGTCTCAGAATACGAGGAAACTAGTGCCGTTGGGTTCGTATCAACAAATTATTATAGGATTTCAAAATTTCAAGTTGATTGAATTTATCTAGTGATCGTGGAAAAATTAAACGCGTGTTTATTTCTGGTTTTATAAAGGAATTTTTTTTAAACGATGTCGGAATTCAACGAAACTTGTTCCATTAGGTCCGGAATACCTTTTTACACTAAGATTAGCTTTTTTATCAGAAGACAGGAATCGTTTATAGTGGTTTTAATCAACTACTTTATGATGAAGTTTCGTTAATATTATTATATTCGTTCGTCCACACTATAAATATCCTTTAACCCTAGTGTTCTGTCAGAATTTTTCTTCCACCGCCAGACTAAAATGAACAATTGAAACCATTCGATACTCTTCCACCAAAATTTTCCAAATCCGTTCATGAATTGTTCAAAACTCCAACTAAAACCTCAAAGATCTAAGCAAGGTCTCGACCTCGTACGGTGATGATTAGATATTGGTTGCTGGTTTGGTTGGAACCCCCTCGAGAAACACTACGGTTTTGGAGTTCGTGACAGTGATAGGCGATGCTGTGGTTCTCGAAGTTTGGGTCGAGAGATGTCGGAGATGAGGCACCGCTACTGACGCCATTGGATTGGGTTCGTATCGCCAAGGTATGGAGAAACCTGGCATGAAGTCTTGGCAACATAGGTGCTGGGAATTGGGGTAAAAACATGAAACAAACATAGGGGGAGGTAGAGCGTTGTTCTATGCAAATACTGGGAGGATTTGGTGCTTGGGTTCAAAACGTGAAGGATTAGTTGGGGAAGTTGGATAATAAGTTTCGTAAGAAAGAATTTGGTACTGAAACTGTTAATGAGAAAAGTGCAAAGTTATTCCATGCAAAGGAGCACCAGTTCAAAGGAGAATGGAAAGTCTGTGGAGTTTACTGTGTGTAGCAGCGGTGAGTCAAAGAATGGCAATGCTAAGTTGAGTTTTGGCGTGAGGTTCTGAAAATCGAACCAGAAGAATGGGAAAGAAGAAAACAAAGGAATCGGACCAGAATGGGTTAAAACATAATCAGCCGCCTTTTTTTACTATAACAAGTAATTATAACCTTAATAATTATAATTAAGGGAGATAATCATTTTAGATGACCATATATTTATTTGATGTGTACAGGGGCTGAACGGTTCGAAAGGGAATGGAAGGAATTTCATATGGTGGCTGTGCACGAGTGTACAAAAGAAAATAGCGGCTCTCTATTTCATATCAAAGTAACTAAAGATTTTTAAGTTAGGATTATTTAAATTAATTAAATCATATTATAAATGATGTGTGGTTTTAATCCACGATAGGTTCGAATAAGAAAAGCAGAATATTAGGAGAAACGAGAAGAATGGACGGAAATGAAAACGATCGACCCAAATTGACTATAAAAGTAATCAAGTAATAACTATTATTAATTAAGGAAAACTGGTTATTAAATTAAAAACATATATGTATAATATTTTATATCTTGTGCATATATTGACAGAATCAAACCAAAACAGTTGCGCTAGAATCTTGGCGACAAGCTCTATGTTATGAAACGGAACCGAACAGAGCTGGAATCAACCAGAATTTTTAATTGAATTAAACGACCGTTTAATTTAATTAAAACGAGCCGTTGACAATGGAATCAGATCAAGGTGAGTTAAACTCACTCAGTTTTCCCATTTATATTTTATATAAATTGGGTTTTTATTTTGTGTGCTCTGCTTGTTGATGGTTGCCTGTTTGCTAGTTACACATTTGTTTGTTGATTTAACTGATGAAATTAAACTGTGTTCAATTTCAGTGAAATACCAAATCGTTATTTTTAACGATTGTGTAACACCCCACCTCCGCTAGGGTCACTCACAAAGGGAATGCACTAGTTTTGGTGAAGCATTATCTAGGTAAACATACACAGAGATATCACAAGACTGAACATAAATAAAGCAGTGGTAGAAATTAAAAATCAAATCTTATTACTTACAAGAAAAGAGTCAAAAACCTCATATATCCAAAGTACAAGTTGCCATTATTCCATTACATCAAGTTCTAAATAAAGAAGCATAAACTTAAAAATAACAAGAGTAAATTATTCACCAAAAATAACAGACGTGCAGCCATAGCATAGCTCAAGACCAAACCGCACATGAGCTGACAAAAAGCAAGCTAAATCCAAGCTAAGAGCTAGAGTTTCCTCCCTGAGAACCAGGGGGAAGAAACGAAAGAAAAAGAGTCGAAAGAAAACGGATCAGTCATATAGACTGGTAAGTCCAAGTGACTTTCAACATAAAAACAGGTAAAGGTAACATGACATGTATAAACTGAAAGTAAACATAAGTACGATGTCAAGATGGATAAGATAGACTAAGATAACATGATGAATCAAGTATAGGTCAAGTATAGCATCTCATGTTCAAGGTTCGCTGCACCAACTGTACTAGTAGCCCAACCCATGTCAAGTATTAATCATGAAATAATCCCTTGGCCCAAAATCATGAATGACCCATTACTAGGTCCAACGGAACGATCCACTAATCGATCGGCTCCCTACAAATTCTAGCTCGTTGTGTAATTTATGTGTCATACGGCCCAATCACGAATGTAGTCACCTGTGCTAGGTCCACCATACCCTGTATCAAGCCCTATGGTGCCAACCACCGACACGAATCAAGAATGCACAGATAAACCTACTGATGCCCAATGCCTGCTTTTTCTGCTCTGGAGTGTGTGCACGTCCGCACTCCGTTAGAACCTACACTGGCGCACCCACACAGTCGTCGTTCTGGTCGCTTACAATCAGCCCAGTAATCGTTCCCCACCATGCCTAGTCCCAGGGTACCATGATACATCTAGTGGGTTACTGCTGAAACGGACCGCGTAACTAGGGTTTCCGTCCAATATGTTAAGTGTTATCATTTAAATTCGAGACTTAACCCTTATCAATCTAGCATGTCAAATTGGCTAAGTGTTGTCATTTAAGTTCGTGACTTAGCCCTACAATTCACGTGTCAAGTTGGTTAGGTGTTGTCGTTCAAGTTCATGACCTAACCCTACCAATCATGTCTCAAGTTGGTTAAGTATTGTCTTTCATGTTCATGACTTAACCCTATCATGTGGCATTAATTCATTAATGCACCCTAACCTCTCACATTGGACCTGTTGTTGTGGTCACTGGATATGCCGGGCGGTTCTGGGCAGATTTACACCACAACTCAGTCTAACCTCGGGTTTCAATTGCGATATGACCAACTACTCACATTGGATCCTATTGTTTGCAGTAACTGGATTTGCCGGGCGGTTCCGGGCAGATTTACACTGCAAACTCAACCCAACCTCAAGTTGGCCATTTTCAAGTTCATTCTAGTGTCATGACCATGTTCAAGTTTCATGTCAAGTTCGTGTCAAGCTTCAAGGATAAGTTACATGCCCACATCCAGATTCAAGTTACAACAATGTTCATGTTTCAAGTTTTTCCTTATCAAGTTCATAATTCATGTTCATAACCAATTCATGTTTTTTCCTAATCTACCCAAATCGTATTCCCATCGCATGTAAATGTTAATCGACCTAAATTACAAGCAAATCTAATTCTAGAGATAAAGGGAATAACATCAAAACTATGATAGGCAGAAGGGACAAGCATAAAGCGATAAAAGAGATTACAAGACTGGCATGATATGACTTAAGATAATCGGTTACAACATCACAGGCATATAGAAATTAACAGGGTTTTCAAATCTAGCAAAATAAGGCGATAGTCCTGATAAAAACTTGACATAAAAGAATAGGTATGCGAAAGCAAGCCAAATACAAGGATAATGGATCCAATGGTTTTGGTGTACATAATAGCGAATAAACTAAGCAAGTCACGCCCTAGGTATGAGATCCAACAAACTGCAAATTTGGTGTACAACATGGGTTTCAACTATGGGAATGAACAATCTACTATAATAGTTTCAGGTAATTAACCCCAATAGTCATAGTCATGGTCATAGGTAGAAAACACATAATTAAGAACCATAAGCGATTAATCACAATTGTAACACCCCATGTCCATTAATGTCACTCACAAAAGGGAATGCATTAACTTCTATGGAGCGTTTTAAGTGAATATAGAACAGAAAATCACAACAAGACAGATATGAAATAGTACTTGAAAATTTAAAACTTTATTTATTGCAACGGAAGGTAAATATGTTTGGTTACATCACCAAAACCCAAAGACTAAAGTCAAGTACATAATATCCATCTTGACAAAATCAGAGTACATAATATAAAAAGCATAATCCCATAAATAGCCATAAAAGAGATAGGTTGAGCTTTACTTCAGCAATCCAAATCCAAGTGCTCCCAAAGAGATCCAAATCAAGCTTCCCACCCTAAGAACCTGGGGGGGGGGGAAGGAAGAAAAGAGGTGGAAACAAAGGGGGTCAAACATAAAGTCTGGCAAGTCCGATAACTCCAACAATATAATTATCAAAGTAACTAGGATAAGACATAAGCTTGGTAAATAAGGAAATGACTGTGAATTAATGGCAAGACCAAGCAACCAAAAATAATAGGATGAGCAAAGATAACGTTAAAGGCGCTTCCTAATCAATATAGGGTAATTACTATACTCTACCGTACTGTACTGTACTAACACTAACTGCACCCATACTAGTCACTCTAGAAACTTGATCCCTCTTGACTAAATAGAATGATGATAGCTTCGTGTACTACTAGATGTACCCACTGTAACACCCCGAATTTCGGTTAATGCTAAAATTCACTAATTACAGAATAAATAATCTCAGATGTGAGAATTGGGGGCAACGGGCTACGTCATTGCGTTCGTCTCGGAAAAATACGCGAAATAGAGTCCGAGTTTTCGAGAATCGGAGTCCGTATGGCCCGGTTATGGCCCAATGAAGTTTGCAGAAAATTTAAAGTTCAAAACAGATTTAAAATTCAGATTTAAATTAAATTGGGGCCATTAGGCGCTGGAGGGAAAAACTCCCGCCTAGCTACCCGTGTCGACAGCCCTGTCGACAGGGCAGTCGACAGGGTAGCACCAGGTCGACAGCCCTGTCGACTTGGGTGTCGACAGGGGGTGCTCGACAGGTTTAACCTGGTGCACCATTTTGGGGATTGGCTATGTTTTGGGCTGTTCTCTAGAAGCTTCCGGGATCTGATGGTCCTAATCTAATCTAGGGTTAATCTAATGGCCTAAAACACTTGCCTAATCTATAAATAAGACCCTAACCTAGCCCTAAATCATCATTAATCTATCCTACAACTAAACTATGCCAAAATTTTCTATGATCATGGCCTCCACTTAAAACCCTAGCCTCCATCCTATTTCTAAACTATTTCTATGAAGGCTTTCATGTTCATACAAGCATCTTTGAGTTGTATGAGTGATCATTGGCTTGCATTCATCATCAAGTTGCAAGCTTTATGTTCAAGGCTAGAGTTTTTGGGTGATTTGTGGCAAGGGTTTGCTTATTGGAGCTTAGTGGTGAGTTTCTATAGACCTAACAATCAATTGTTAAATTGATTATGATAGGATATGATAAGATATGGCTATGTTTGTGGAATCAATGTGTTTATGCAAGTTTGGTATAGTGTATGTTGTGTGCTATATGCAAGTTTAATGCTATGTTTTATGATGGAAAACACTATGTTGAACATTGATTCATATGTAACATGTTATGCAAGCTATATGGGAGATTATATGCAAGTCTATATGTAACATGTTATGCAAGTTATGTATTTGGTTTTATGCATGCTAAGTATTTGGTTTTATGCATGCTATGTATGTGGTTTTATGCATGCTAAGTATTTGGTTTTATGCATGCTAAGTGTTTGGTTTTATGCAAGTTTGTCTCTTTTTATGATATGCATAATATATGCAAGTTATGATGCAAGTTTATATGCAAGTTCATATGCAAGTTATGATGCAAGTTGATATGCAAGTTATGATGCAAGTTCATATGCAAGTTATGATGCAAGTTCATATGCAAGTTATGATGCAAGTTTATATGCAAGTTACGATGCAAGTTCATATGCAAGTTATGATGCAAGTTCATATGCAAGTTATGATGCAAGTTCATATGCAAGTTATGATGCAAATTCATATGCAAGTTTATGTGCAAGTTCATATGCAAGTTGTCTCTTTTATGATATGCATAATGCAAGTTTGGGTTAAATACTAGTTGGGTTTAATGTATGTTCATATATGCAAGTTGACACCTTTTTGAACCCATGATAAAGTTACATGCTATGTTGGCTAAACCCATGACATTTGTGATGAATCTTCCCTTCGTTATGTCACGTTACGAGAACGAATTACGTGGGGAACGATGGGGTTAATATGCATGTTAATAAAATGATGTGGAATGGGTATGCTTAAGAGTAACACAAATTAAATGACATAATTGGGAATTTACCTATTGAGTTAGGTCTACCCATATTATGAAGTTGGGAATTTACCTATTGAGTTAGGTCTACCCATACTATGGAATTGGGAATTTACCTATTGAGTTAGGTCTACCCATATTCTTGAAAACATGATTAATTAATTAGGGATAATTAATACAAATTATGGGGGTGATTAATTAGGTGTAATTAATCGACTAAGACACGAGGTTGGACTCAGTTGTAGCGTAAAACTGCCCGGACCCAACCGGCTTAACCAGTTGCTACAAATGTTAGCCCAATGTGAGAGGTCTTAGCCACAAACTAAATACGTGATTAATGTAAAGACACGAGGTTAGACTCGGTTATGACATAAGGCTGCCCGGACCCAACCGGCCTAACCAGCGGTCATAAAAGATAGTCTAATGTGAGAGGTCTTTATGAGGATCACGGTCTTAATTAATTAAGAAACACTTAACCAAATTAGCATGTAGTGGGGCATGAGGGGTTAAGTGGGTGCCTAGGGTGGCATGTAGTAACTAGTGGGGGTGCCTTGGGTGGCATGAGGAAACTAGTGGGTTGCCTTGGGTGGCAATAGAAAATACGATCAGAATACTTAACCAAAGTGAAACATGTAATTAAACATGATTAAAGGGTTAAGTAAGTGCCTTGGGTGGCATGTGGGAATTAAGTAAATGACTTGGGTGGCATGTGGAAATCTAGTGGGTGCCTTGAATGGCAATTAAAATATGATTAATGACTTAACCAAACCTTAACATGTAGGTGGGCATGATTATAAAAGGGGTTAAGTGGGATACACTAGATAAAATAACAAGCTTAAGTAGTAGCTTGTGGGGGCCCATTTCAACCAATATCCCAAACGTATCTTTGTGGGCTTGACTTAAGTCGAGGACGGGACACGCATTTTGGGCTTGACTATAAGAGGCCAAAATGGGTTAGCGGTGGCAACGCATGACCAACGGGTTTCATATGCGTGTGTGGACCCGGGCTGGTAAATAAGACGTTGTTGCATCGTGTAGATATAAGCCGTGCACCGTTAGTTTTATCAGGTTGCCACGTTGGGGAATGGTACACCCCACGGTGGGGCCAGCACAGGTATCTACGTTAGGGAGCCGATCGAATGGGGAGTAGTGTGTACACCTAGTGGATTGTAGGGCCCCGTGGCGTCTACTTAGTCACCTAGGGGTACGCGAGAACTATTAAGTTAATTTTATAAGTCCAGTGGTGGGATCAACCTTTAAGTTAGGAATAACTGGTGTGGTGCAGTGTAGGAATTACCCTTGGGTGGGTAGATCTGGGGTGGTGTAATCTAGTAATTATTCTTGGGTGGATAAATGCGTCTTTTCGGTTATCTTAGTATATCCTATGTTTAGTTGGCTACTTAGTGTAGTCATTATCCCCAGAGGTACCGTACCTTGTTTATATCATACCCTAATTACTTTAATGATTGTATTGTTAGGGTTATAGGACTCACTCAGACTTATGTCTGACCCCGTTGTTTTTATCTTTTTCCAACCCTCAGGTTATCAGAGTGGGCCTACCACTAGTGGGCTATGATCAGACTGCTTTATCTATCTTTTGGAGCTTGGACCGTGGATGTGAAGCTCAGTTTATCTTTTCTATTATGGCTATTAGGTTATGCAGTGGGATTATGTACTTTTGTTTTTAATCAGGATGGATATTATGTACTTGACTCTTATTTATGGTTTTGGTGTAACCAAACATGTTTTACTTTCCGCTGAAATGAAATGATGTTTTAAATTCTCAAGTATTACTTATATCTGTCTTATTGAAATTTTTCTGTTCTATATTCACTTAAAATACTCCACCGATGTTATGGCATTCCCTTAGTGAGTGACCGTAGCGGGAGTGGGGTGTTACACGTGGTATCAGATCATAAGGTTACCAGAACAGATAATTTTTTTAGGAAAAACTATTTTCTAAGAATATTTTTGAAAGGAGTATTTTCAAAAACATGTCTTTTAAGAGAAAAGTTTTTGAAAGAAAAGCATAATCCCCAATAGCCATATCTATATCTTTCGAATTCTCCGTTTTGAATCTCTTCCTCTCTCGTTTTGAGTTTCCCCTCCGCGTATAGATGACCTTTCTAAGATAGATAAGAACGGAAAACCACTTCAAGGGACTTAGACATTAGTCGGATTAAAAGTTGGTTCAAGAAGGAGGAGGACTGGTAGGTATCTATTGGATAGACGATAGGAGGAAGGCTCAAATAGTTGTTTGGTTAATGAAGGATGAAACCTCATTGGTGGGAGGTTACGAGTGGAGAATGGGAAGAAGAAGGCGAGTAGTTATCCTTTTGGAGGAATGGGACACCTTATTAGGATTGTCCAAAGGGGCATGGGCAAGGTATGGAATCTCCTGGAGGGTAGTTGTATTCCCTCGCGGCTAGGGTACCAGATGGGGATAGGACCGTCTAGGTTGGAATTTGGATTTCTTTATTATCCGGTTCGAACTTTATTTGATTCTGACGCATCGAGTTCGTTTATCTCATCATTGTTAGTTGAGTCACTGCACTTAGACACCAGTTTGGTAGATGATCCCTTAGTTGTTTCAAACCCAATTGGGGCTCCATGATGTGTTTGGGTTTGAAAGTTTCTATACTTAGCGTTGAGTTTAGATGTGATGCTTTTTGGGCTTCACGGGCTATGGGTTAGTTTGGGCATGGACTGGTTATCCAGTAGGGGTGCCGTTCTTGATTTTGAAGGGAGAGTTGTTAGGCTTATGACCCGCTTGGGTAACACTCTCGAGATCTCTTGTAATCCCATGGAATCTGTTATGCTAAGTTATCTAGAATCGCTTGACACGTCGGTCGAGAGTTTGCGATCTGTTAGAGCGGTCCGGGAATACTCGGATGTGTTTGAGAAGGTGAAGGGCTTACCTCCGGAGCGGGAGATTGACTTCCGAATATTTCTGGTAGACAATGCCAAACCAGTATCTTGGCCAGTGTGCCACATGGCTCCTCGTGAGAGGAGGGAACTCCATGAGCAAGTAGGCGATTTGCTTGAGAAGGGGTTCATAAGACGAAGTATATCGGAGTGGGGTGCTCCAGTAGTTTTTGCCACGAAGGCGGATGGGTCCCTCAGACTTTGGGTAGGCTAAAGAGAACTAAATAAACTCACAAAGAAGAATAGACACCCATTGCCGAGGATTGATGATCTCTTTGATCAGTTGGTTGGCGCCTCAGTATTTCCGCAAGTTGGACTCAGCCACGGGGTTTCGTCAGTTGAGAGTGGCTGAGGATAGTATAGAGAAGACTGCCTTTAAGACTCCGGACGATTTTTTTTTTTATGAGTGGCTGGTGATGCCATTTGGTTTGACGAACGCCCCCGCATACTTTATTGATTTGATGAGAAGGGTGTTCAGGGAGTACCTAAGTAAGTTCGTGATAGTCTTTGTAAATGACATCTTGGTCTTTTCTAGGAGCGAAATAAGTTTTCGTATGTGCTCAATAGGTTGAGCAAAGCCAATTATGGGATAAACGGTGGTTTTGGAGCGAGACTGGCAAGGACATCCAGAGTTGGACAAGGGCTTAATTATTTAGCCGTTTTTACTAGTATCATCTCACGTAGGTCGTCTGAATTCGAAGGAGGTATCCCTTGGGTGTTTGTCTGATATTGGTTTAGGCCTTTGGGGCTTGCATTTGGGGGATGTCGAATTCGACCAGGGTGGTCTGCGTGAGAGATGGATAGTTGTGATGATTTTTCGTGGGAGAATATCCTGATTTTCTCTAGAAGTGGAGAAAAGCATACCCTACATCTTAGGGAAGTGTTGGAAACTCTTTGAGCACATTGTCTTAGGACAACAAAGGTGGATGGAATTCTTAGCATCTTATGAGTTTGAGATAGCGTATACCCCTAGCAAGGGTAACGTGGTAGCGGACGCCTTAAGTAGAAAAAAAAGGTTGTCCTCGAGTTCATTGTTCGTTGAACGACAGAGCTTAGAGTTTATTTCTATGTTTGACTTTAGACCTTCCGTTGACTTTGTACCCGGTTTGCTAGCCTCCTTGGAGGTTAGGCCTACTCTTTTGGGGCGTAATTGGCGGAGCACAACGGGACGACCCACAGTTGGTTGAGTTAGTAGAGAAGCTCATGAGGAGGGGGAGTCATCCAGCCATTTGAGTAGGTAAACCCTAGATGGTAAGGGGTGGTTGCGTAGAGACGGTAGACTTTGTAGACAGGGGTTTGAGGAAGGCTATACTTGATGATGTACATCGGTCGAAGATGACCATTCATCCCGATAGGGACAAGATGTACCAAGACAGGAAGCGAGTTTTCTTTTGGGCCGGTATGAAGAAAGATGTGGCCGAGTATGTCGCTAGATGCTTGGTGTGCTAGCAAATGGAAGCGGAGCAGAAGAAACCCGGTGGGTTGCTTCACCCATTGGAGGTTCCGCTATGGAAGGGGGATAACGTCTCGATGGATTTTTATTGATGGGTTACCAAGATCGAGGAAGGGTAATACGGGAATTTGGGTTGTGGTAGACAGACTTACTAAGAGCGCCCATTTCATACCCGTGAAGAGTAAGGGGACTGCTGCAGAGCTAGCTTCAGTTTACATTCGAGAGATTATTAGATTACATGGTGTACCTTTCAGTATAGTGAGCGATCGAGATCCTATCTTCACTAGCGAGTTTTGGAAGAGTTTGCAAGAAGCGGTAGGGACTCAGTTGTGTTTGAGTACCGCATATCATCCTCAGACGGACGGCCAGACCGAGAGGGTGAATCGTATTTTAGAAGACCTTTTGAGGCTATGTATCTTGGATTTTGGAGGTACATGGGAAGAGCAGCTTCCATTGGTGGAGTTCGCGTATAATAACAGCTTCCAGTCTAGTATTGGCATGGCTCCTTTCGAAGCTCTTTATGGAAGGCCTTGTCGATCACCCACATGTTGGTGGGAATCTACGGATAAGATCTTGTTTGGGTCCGATATGGTTAGAGAGACTTCGGAAAAGATTGATTTGATTCGAAGAAGGATGAAAGCGGCGTAAGACAGACAGAAATCTTATGTGGACAAGAGGAGGACGGATCTTGAGTTTGATGTTGGGGACATGGCCTCCGTCAAAATATATCCGTTACGAAATGTGATTCGCTTTGGATCTGTTGGAAAGTTAGCACCAAGGTTTGTTGGGCCGTTTCCTATTAAGGAAAGGATTGGACAGATGGCATATAGAGTGGAGTTGCCCGACAGGCTTAGTGGTGTACATGATATATTCCATGTGTCACATTTGAGGAAGTGCCTACATGAGACCACTGAAGTGGTAGAGCCGGGCTTGCTTAAAGAAGTAGAGATAGAGCGCGATGAGACGATTCGACGGGCTCCTACTCGCATCCTTGGGTCAGAGACTAGGAAGTTGAGGAATCGAGAGGTTCAACTAGTCAAAGTGCAATGGGGAGAAGATGAGAGCAACGCTACTTTAGAGACGGAAGAGAAGATGCGTTCATTATACCCATTCTTTTTAGGATAGCCTTTTTATTTCTCCTTTATCGTTCGACTAGTACTTATCTTATCTGTAGTATGTCCTCTCGTTAGTACCTTTGACCTTTAGATAGGGTAAACCTATGGTTGAAACATGTGTTTGAGACATGTTATGATTGATGGATGCAAGTGGATGCAAGTGTTTGCTAGTGGTTGCTCGTGGATGCATATACACACACTCTAGACACTAGATCGGCTCAGTCACTTCATATTGCATATTGCATATAAATGTGTGTAGATAGCTATATTTATGGATGTATAATGGTTGTGTTATCATATGGATGATGCATTTTGGTGAATGATTGTGCACTCATGTAGATGTTGTATGTGTCGATAGGGTTCTCTCGCATACATAATGGATGCATGGCACTATCATGGTTTGCATATGTTCATACATTAGATAGGGAACATATACACACACTTTTTGCATATGCTCATACATCATTAGAAATTGTTTTAAGGACAATGGATGCCCGTGTTTGATGGATTGAGTAGATGGTTGTTTGGATGGTAGGATATGCATTCTCCTTAGCTTAGAGATTTCGGGGACGAAATCCTTTAAGGAGGGGAGAATGTAACACCCCGAATTTCGGTTAATGCTAAAATTCACTAATTACAGAATAAATAATCTCAGATGTGAGAATTGGGGGCAACGGGCTGCGTCATTGCGTTCGTCTTGGAAAAATACGCGAAATAGAGTCCGAGTTTTCAAGAATCGGAGTCCGTATGGCCCGGTTATGGCCCAATGAAGTTTGCAGAAAATTTAAAGTTCAAAACAGATTTAAAATTCAGATTTAAATTAAATTGGGGCCATTAGGCGCTGGAGGGAAAAACTCCCGCCTAGCTACCCGTGTCGACAGCCCTGTCGACAGGGCAGTCGACTGGGTAGCACCAGGTCGACAGCCCTGTCGACTTGGGTGTCGACAGGGGGTGCTCGACAGGTTTAACCTGGTGCACAATTTTGGGGATTGGCTATGTTTTGGGCTGTTCTCTAGAAGCTTCCGGGATCTGATGGTCCTAATCTAATCTAGGGTTAATCTAATGGCCTAAAACACTTGCCTAATCTAAAAATAAGACCCTAACCTAGCCCTAAATCATCATTAATCTATCCTACAACTAAACTATGCCAAAATTTTCTATGATCATGGCCTCCACTTAAAACCCTAGCCTCCATCCTATTTCTAAACTATTTCTATAAAGGCTTTCATGTTCATACAAGCATCTTTGAGTTGTATGAGTGATCATTGGCTTGCATTCATCATCAAGTTGCAAGCTTTATGTTCAAGGCTAGAGTTTTTGGGTGATTTGTGGCAAGGGTTTGCTTATTGGAGCTTAGTGGTGAGTTTCTATAGACCTAACAATCAATTGTTAAATTGATTATGATAGGATATGATAAGATATGGCTATGTTTGTGGAATCAATGTGTTTATGCAAGTTTGGTATAGTGTATGTTGTGTGCTATATGCAAGTTTAATGCTATGTTTTATGATGCAAAACACTATGTTGAACATTGATTCATATGTAACATGTTATGCAAGCTATATGGGAGATTATATGCAAGTCTATATGTAACATGTTATGCAAGTTATGTATTTGGTTTTATGCATGCTAAGTATTTGGTTTTATGCATGCTATGTATGTGGTTTTATGCATGCTAAGTATTTGGTTTTATGCATGCTAAGTGTTTGGTTTTATGCAAGTTTGTCTCTTTTTATGATATGCATAATATATGCAAGTTATGATGCAAGTTTATATGCAAGTTATGATGCAAGTTCATATGCAAGTTATGATGCAAGTTCATATGCAAGTTATGATGCAAGTTCATATGCAAGTTATGATGCAAGTTCATATGCAAGTTATGATGCAAGTTCATATGCAAGTTATGATGCAAATTCATATGCAAGTTTATGTGCAAGTTCATATGCAAGTTGTCTCTTTTATGATATGCATAATGCAAGTTTGGGTTAAATACTAGTTGGGTTTAATGTATGTTCATATATGCAAGTTGACACCTTTTTGAACCCATGATAAAGTTACATGCTATGTTGGCTAAACCCATGACATTTGTGATGAATCTTCCCTTCGTTATGTCACGTTACGAGAACGAATTACGTGGGGAACGATGGGGTTAATATGCATGTTAATAAAATGATGTGGAATGGGTATGCTTAAGAGTAACACAAATTAAATGACATAATTGGGAATTTACCTATTGAGTTAGGTCTACCCATATTATGAAGTTGGGAATTTACCTATTGAGTTAGGTCTACCCATACTATGGAATTGGGAATTTACCTATTGAGTTAGGTCTACCATATTCTTGAAAACATGATTAATTAATTAGGGATAATTAATACAAATTATGGGGGTGATTAATTAGGTGTAATTAATCGACTAAGACACGAGGTTGGACTCAGTTGTAGCGTAAAACTGCCCGGACCCAACCGGCTTAACCAGTTGCTACAAATGTTAGCCCAATGTGAGAGGTCTTAGCCACAAACTAAATACGTGATTAATGTAAAGACACGAGGTTAGACTCGGTTATGACATAAGGCTGCCCGGACCCAACCGGCCTAACCAGCGGTCATAAAAGATAGTCTAATGTGAGAGGTCTTTATGAGGATCACGGTCTTAATTAATTAAGAAACACTTAACCAAATTAGCATGTAGTGGGGCATGAGGGGTTAAGTGGGTGCCTAGGGTGGCATGTAGTAACTAGTGGGGGTGCCTTGGGTGGCATGAGGAAACTAGTGGGTTGCCTTGGGTGGCAATAGAAAATACGATCAGAATACTTAACCAAAGTGAAACATGTAATTAAACATGATTAAAGGGTTAAGTAAGTGCCTTGGGTGGCATGTGGGAATTAAGTAAATGACTTGGGTGGCATGTGGAAATCTAGTGGGTGCCTTGAATGGCAATTAAAATATGATTAATGACTTAACCAAACCTTAACATGTAGGTGGGCATGATTATAAAAGGGGTTAAGTGGGATACACTAGATAAAATAACAAGCTTAAGTAGTAGCTTGTGGGGGCCCATTTCAACCAATATCCCAAACGTATCTTTGTGGGCTTGACTTAAGTCGAGGACGGGACACGCATATTGGGCTTGACTATAAGAGGCCAAAATGGGTTAGCGGTGGCAACGCATGACCAACGGGTTTCATATGCGTGTGTGGACCCGGGCTGGTAAATAAGACGTTGTTGCATCGTGTAGATATAAGCCGTGCACCGTTAGTTTTATCAGGTTGCCACGTTGGGGAATGGTACACCCCACGGTGGGGCCAGCACGGGTATCTACGTTAGGGAGCCGATCGAATGGGGAGTAGTGTGTACACCTAGTGGATTGTAGGGCCCCGTGGCGTCTACTTAGTCACCTAGGGGTACGCGAGAACTATTAAGTTAATTTTATAAGTCCAGGGGTGGGATCAACCTTTAAGTTAGGAATGACTGGTGTGGTGCAGTGTAGGAATTACCCTTGGGTGGGTAGATCTGGGGTAGTGTAATCTAGTAATTATTCTTGGGTGGATAAATGCGTCTTTTCGGTTATCTTAGTATATCCTATGTTTAGTTGGCTACTTAGTGTAGTCATTATCCCCAGAGGTACCGTACCTTGTTTATATCATACCCTAATTACTTTAATGATTGTATTGTTAGGGTTATAGGACTCACTCAGACTTATGTTTGACCCCGTTGTTTTTATCTTTTTCCAACCCTCAGGTTATTAGAGTGGGCCTACCACTAGTGGGCTATGATCAGACTGCTTTATCTATCTTTTGGAGCTTGGACCGTGGATGTGAAGCTCAGTTTATCTTTTCTATTATGGCTATTAGGTTATGCAGTGGGATTATGTACTTTTGTTTTTAATCAGGATGGATATTATGTACTTGACTCTTATTTATGGTTTTGGTGTAACCAAACATGTTTTACTTTCCGCTGAAATGAAATGATGTTTTAAATTATCAAGTATTACTTATATCTGTCTTGTTGAAATTTTTCTGTTCTATATTCACTTAAAATACTCCACCGATGTTATGGCATTCCCTTAGTGAGTGACCGTAGCGGGAGTGGGGTGTTACACCCACTATCCCCACTAGATGTACCCCTTCAATGGTAATTCCATGTACTCCTAGCTGACGTCATAGGTGCTGCCTGCTCCTATCTTCACTAGGTGTACCCCTTTAATGATTAATTAATAATGGTAGCTTCGTGTACCCCTAGCTGACTATATAGGTGCCGTCTGCTCCTATCTCCACTAGATGTACCCACTACCCTGCCCCATTCGATCGGCTCCCTAACTCGTAGATACCCATGCTGGTCCCACAGTGGGGTGTATCACTCCCCTAAAGTGGCAACCCAATACAACTTAAGGATGCACGGCTTATACCTACACGATGCAACAACGTCTTACCTACCAGCCCGGGCCCACGCACGCACATGACCCCGTTGAACTTGCGTTGCCACCGCTAACCCATTTTGGCCTCTAACAATCAGGCCCAGTAGGCGTGTCCCGTCCTCGACTTGGGTCGAGCTCACAAAGATACTTAATGGGCTACTGGACTGAAAAGGCCCCCCACCAAGCTTCCCACCTAGGCTTGGTCCCCTCTAATACATCCCACTTAACCCCATGTCCACTTACATGTATAAATTTGGTTAAGTGTTTTCTAATTTAACCTAGTCTAACCCTTTTGTTTAATTAACAGGTTGTATTGGTTAAGTCTGTGGGCCTATATACACAAATATTACCCACCTACCCAAGATTTATTTAACCCTCTCACTGGTTCAGACATATTAATTTACGGTTAAGTTTGTGGGCCTATATGTACTAATATTACCCACCTACCCAAGATTTACTTAACCCACTCATTCCGTATAACCCAGTTTACTTAACCCCCAACTTAAACTTAAGTTCTTACAATCCCTAGGGATCAGATTTGGTTAAGTAGTCCATTTCATTTACCTTGTGCATTTTTAATTAATTAATCAATTAATTAAAACCTTTCCCTTCATAGGTGTCAATACCTATTTTATCCAATAATTTGAATTACATGTCATAATTGTTTATATTCAAATTACTCCATTTTTCTAATCGTATTTCTCATGACATCCTCATGTCACCCACATGTCACCCACTAGATTCCTGATGCCACCCAAGGCACCCACTTAACCCCCTCATGTCCCACTACATATTTACTTTGGTTAAGTGTTTCTTAATTTATTACTATCGTAACCCCTGTAGGACCTCTCACATTAGACTGACATTTGTGGCTGCTGGATTTGCCGGGCGGGTTCGGGCAGTCTTACACAACAAACGAGCCTAACCTCGTGTCCATACAATTGTTACGCATTTAGTTTGGGCCTTTGACCTCTCACATTGGGCTACCATTTGTGGCTGCTGGATTTGCCGGGCGGGTCCGGGCAGTCTTACACCACAAATGAGTCCAACCTCGTGTCTTAGGCAATTAATTATACATAATTAATTTCCCCTAATATTTGAATTGCTTTCCCTATTCAAATTACAAGTCATTTCCATATTTATTTATGTATAAATATGTCACCTTAATTATGTCCACTATTTATGGTACATAAATTGTACCAATTTACATCTCAAATTAATTTCATGCCTTTTTAGGCATTTGTGCCAATTCCCAATATTTAATATCCCTATTCAAATTCAAATTAATCTATGTCCATAATTAAACTATGTCCATTACTACACATTAATTTTCCAATTAATGCCTTCATTAAATTTTTCGCCTTTCAAGGCAATTCACCTTAATTAATATCTCAAATTCGTTATATGCCTCATTTACATGCCAATTCACATTTATTAACATAATCAATATTTTCATCCCATATTTGGATTAATTATTCCTAATCAAATATGTTAATAAAATTCCAATTATCTTTATGACCATAATTCACATTAATTATGTCCATATATCACTTTGCCAATTAATATCTCAATTTACATATATGCCTCTTTTAAGGCTATTACATGCCAATTCACATTTATTAACATAATCAATATTTTTCCCATAACCCCCGCGGCGTCCGTTCGCATAGAATATATGATAGACTAAGAAATAGTCTAACACATGAAAAAGGAAAAAAACACCACATATTCACATAACATACAAAATAGGCCTAACTTGCACATGAGAATTTACCACATAACTTGCATAAAATCATAGATCTAAACATTGGCCTAAAAGGTATGAACCTGCATGTTATGAATAATATTTTCATCACAAAATTTACATAGGCAATAACCACAAACTTGCATAACATGATTCATATTCCAAACTCATATTTTTATATAAACTTGCATATGTGATTTATGCAACATAACAATGGTGTAAATTTACCTCTAAACATATAAACTAGCATGTAAAGATTTAGCATATAACTCATACATGTCATAGCCTAACTTTTGATCTAAAATAGATGTCATAATCTTTACTAACTTGCATGTGATTTATGTCTAAATCAACATCTAAACTTGCATAAATACATATGATCTATCATATGAATCAACATAACCAAACTAGCATTTAAACAACATGATGATTTGATTATACATAAGCCAATCATAGAATTACAACATAGATCATAACTTTACAACATGTATGATAACATCACAATTTAACAACATAATCATATCATACGGTCAATAATTCACATCATATCCATATAATCCACAATTATATCTAATCTTACTTAATTTAATAATTATCTTGATTAGAGAAATCGAACTTGCCTTTCGTGGTTAAAGAATTATGAACAATTGATCAAACTTGATGCAGAATTGTTGTAGCGACGTTAGTTGATTCGTTGTTGAAGCTCTAAGCTTGAATTAGGTTGAATTGATTAGCTATCTTCCTCTTTAGTTGGCGGCGACTACACTGAGTTCCATGGCGATGGCAAACGGCTTTAGTTTCAATTTTAATTAGGTTTAGGGTTAGCATTAGGATGTATTTATAGGTGTAGGAAGTTATTTAGGACCATTAGATTAACCCTGAACCATGAGAACCAACCAAATGCAAAATCTGCATTCGAGCGAATCGGTCCACGGGTTGACAGCCAAACACCCTGGATTAACCCCTAGTCGACCCAGCGGGGCTTGGGTCGACCTCAAAAATGGGCCGGTTCGGTCATTCCCCTCTCCCAATTCGCTGTTTTGAACTTTTTCGCATATTTATTTATTTAATTTTTAATTTATATATATATATATCAATATATATATATTTCTCTGCGCAACCCATTTCACTTAATTCTTTTCTAAAAATTAAGTATACTTTAATTTGTGAATTTTAATGTTATAAAATTACGGGGTGTTACATTCTCCCCTCCTTAAAGGATTTCGTCCCCGAAATCTCCAAGTCAAGAAGAATGTATATCCTACCATCTAATCGTCCATCTACTCAACCATCAAACACCAGCATCATTATCCTTAAAAGACTTCTAATGCTTTAATGTTTATATGCACAGTGTGTGTATATGTCCATATCTAATGCAAAATTAGGCGGTCTACTGATTCAGTCGACCTCCTTAGTGCAATTCATGATAGTGCCATGCGTCCAATATGTATACAAAAGATTCCTAATGATACATATTAATTCTATATGCGTGCACAACCATCCACCCGAATGCAGCAACCATATGATAATACAACCATTATACATCCATTTTACTAAATACATCCATATATATGCAATATGCAATATGAAGTGACTGAGCCGATCTGGTGCCTAATAGTGTGTGTATATGCATCCACGAGCAACCACTAGCGAACACTTGCATCCACTTTGCATCCATCATACATAACATGTCTCAAACACATGTTTCAACCATAGGATTTCCCTAACTGAAGGTCAAAGATACTAGCGAGAGGACATACTAAAGATAAGATAAGCACAAGCTAAGCGATAAAGGAGAAATTAAAAGACATACCCTCGAAAAGAAAAGGGTACAATGAACGCATCTTCTCTTCCGTCTCCCAATTAGAGTTACTCTCATCGTCTCCCCATTGTACTTTGACTAGTCTGACCTCTCGATTTCTTAACTTCTTGATCTCCGACCCAAGAATGCATGTAGGAGCTCGTTGAATCGTCGCATCACACTCTATTTCCACCTCTCTAAGCTAGCTCGGCTCCACTACCTCCGCGGTCTCGTGTAAGCACTTCCTCAAATGTGATACATGGAATACGTCGTGTACACCACTAAGTCTCTCAGGCAACTCCTCTTATCCGCATAAGATTTCTGCCTATCTTGCGCTGCTTTCATCCTTCTTCGAATCAAATCAATCTTCTCCGAAATCTCTCTAATCATATCGGGCCCAAGTAAGATCTTATCCGTAGATTCCCACCAACGTGTAGGTGAACGACAAGGTCGTCCATAAAGAGCTTCGAAAGGTGCCATGCCAATGCTAGACTGAAAGCTATTATTATATGCGAACTCCACCAATGGAAGATGCTCTTCCCATGTACCCCCAAAGTCTAGGATACATAGCCTCAAAAGGACCTCTAGAATACGATTCACCCTCTCGGTTTGGTCGTCCGTCTGAGGATGATATGCGGTTCTCAAACATAACTGAGTCCCTACCGCTTCTTGTAAGCTCCTCCAAAATTCGCTAGTGAAGATAGGATCGCGGTCGCTTACTATGCTAGAAGGAACACCATGCAAACGAACTATCTCTCGGACGTATACAGAAGCTAACCATGGAGCAGTCCTCTTACTCTTCACGGTAATAAAATGGGCGCTCTTAGTAAGTCTATCTACTATAACCCAAATCCCCGTATTACCCTTCCTCGATCTTGGTAATCCATCAACAAAATCTATCGAGAAACTATCCATGTGAACTCATCGCAACTATCGATCTCCCACGCAAGCCATCCTATTCGAACTCGATATCCCCCAAGCACAAGCCCCAAAGGCCTAAACCAATATCAGACATGCACCCAAGGAATACCTCCTCCGATTTCAGACAGTCTACGTGAGATGATACTAGCAAAACAAATAATTGGGCACTTAACCGACTCTGGCTGTCCTCGCCAGTCTTGCTTCAAAACCGTCACTAATCACCTAACTGACTTTGCATTATCCCCTAGGCACACACGAATACCTCGTGCCTCTAGGTAAACCCCGCACTTCATCGAAGACGTCACTATACTCACGGACCACACGAAAAGATTCCAAATCACCGTTGGATACGTCAAGAGATTCGAGACAGCTAAACGTCACTGAACCCCTAGGGTCACAAGAATATGAGGGTCTTTCCATAATGAATCAATAGTCTAACTACCCTCCTTTCACTATCTAGGATGGCACCCCGCCTGGGTAGCCAATCCACCCCTAGAATCAAACTATAGCCCGTGAAACCAAGGACGAAGGCGTTGCATTCAAATCCAACATCCAAGATAGACACTCTCAAATCCCGACAAACCATTGAAGGATGAGCCGAACCACCAAAAAGATTTGAGACTAGGATGGGATCCTTAACTAGACTAGTATTTAGGTGCAGTGTTTTCAACTAACGAAGCAGATACTAACGAGTATGAAGCGCCAGAATCAAACAAAGTTCGAACAAGATGATAAAGGAAACCAAATTTCTACCTGGACGGTCCTACCCCTATCAGGTATACCAGCCGTGAGGGAATATAACTACCCTCTAGAAGATCTTGTACTTTGCCCTTGCCTCTTTGGACAATCCTAATAAGGTGTCCTATTTCTCCAAAAGGATAACTACTAGCCTTCTTGTTCACATTCCCCATTCGTGACCTTCCACCAAGATGCGGTTTCGTCCTTCATTAACCAACGGCTATTTGAACCTTCCTCCCATCGTCTACCTTAAAGGTATCAACAAGCCCTCCACTTCCTTGAACTAACTTCTAGCCCGTCAAACGTCTAAGTCCCTTGAAGTGGTTTTTCGTCCTTCGTATGGAAGTCCCTATTTATCTTAGAAAAAGCATCTATACGCGGAGGGGAAATCCGAAAAAAGAGAAAGAGGAAGAGATTCAAAACGGAGAGTCGAAGGAAGGATATATGACTCTTGGGGATTATGTTTTTTAAAACAAACCTTTCTTTCAAAAATACTCTTCTACAAACATATTTTTGAAAGTATTCTTTATAAAAATGCTTTTGAAAAATAGTTTCTAAAAATATCTTATCTGTTCTGGTAACCTTCAGCTCTGATACCACGTGTAACACCCCATGTCCATTAATGTCACTCACAAAAGGGAATGCATTAACTTCTATTGAGCGTTTTAAGTGAATATAGAACAGAAAATCACAACAAGACAGATATGAAATAGTACTTGAAAATTTAAAACTTTATTTATTGCAACGGAAGGTAAATATGTTTGGTTACATCACCAAAACCCAAAGACTAAAGTCAAGTACATAATATCCATCTTGACAAAATCAGAGTACGTAATATAAAAAGCATAATCATATAAATAGCCATAAAAGAGATAGGTTGAGCTTTACTTCAGCAATCCAAATCCAAGTGCTCCCAAAGAGATCCAAACCAAGCTTCCCACCCTAAGAACCTGGGGGGGGGGGGGGAGGAAGAAAAGAGGTGGAAACAAAGGGGGTCAGACATAAAGTCTGGCAAGTCCGATAACTCCAACAATATAATTATCAAAGTAACTAGGATAAGACATAAGCTTGGTAAATAAGGAAATGACTGTGAATTAATGGCAAGACCAAGCAACCAAAAATAATAGGATGAGCAAAGATAACGTTAAAGGCGCTTCCTAATCAATATAGGGTAATTACTATACTCTACCGTACTGTATTGTACTAACACTAACTGCACCCATACTAGTCACTCTAGAAACTTGATCCCTCTTGACTAAATAGAATGATGATAGCTTCGTGTACTACTAGATGTACCCACTATCCCCACTAGATGTACCCCTTCAATGGTAATTCCATGTACTCCTAGCTGACGTCATAGGTGCCGCCTGCTCCTATCTCCACTAGGTGTACCCCTTTAATGATTAATTAATAATGGTAGCTTCGTGTACCCCTAGCTGACTACATAGGTGCCGTCTGCTCCTATCTCCACTAGATGTACCCACTACCCAGCCCCATTCGATCGGCTCCCTAACTCGTAGATACCCGTGCTGGTCCCACAGTGGGGTGTATCACTCCCCTAAAGTGGCAACCCAATACAACTTAAGGATGCACGGCTTATACCTACACGATGCAACAACGTCTTACCTACCAGCCCGGGCCCACGCGCGCACATGACCCCGTTGGACTTGCGTTGCCACCGCTAACCCATTTTGGCCTCTAACAATCAGGCCCAGTAGGCGTGTCCCGTCCTCGACTTGGGTCGAGCTAACAAAGATACTTAATGGGCTACTGGACTGAAAAGGGCCCCCACCAAGCTTCTCACCTAGGCTTGGTCCCTTCTAATACATCCCACTTAACCCCATGTCCACTTACATGTATAAATTTGGTTAAGTGTTTTCTAATTTAACCTAGTCTCACCCTTTTGTTTAATTAACAGGTTGTATTGGTTAAGTCTGTGGGCCTATATACACAAATATTACCCACCTACCCAAGATTTACTTAACCCTCTCACTGGTTCAGACATATTAATTTACGGTTAAGTTTGTGGGCCTATATATACTAAAATTACCCACCTACCCAAGATTTACTTAACCCACTCATTCCGTATAACCCAGTTTACTTAACCCCCAACTTAAACTTAAGTTCTTACAATCCCTAGGGATCAGATTTGGTTAAGTAGTCCATTTCATTTACCATGTCCATTTTTAATTAATCAATCAATTAATTAAAACCTTTCCCTTCATAGGTGTCAATACCTATTTTATCCAATAATTTGAATTACATGTCATAATTGTTTATATTCAAATTACTCCATTTTTCTAATTGTATTTCTCATGACATCCTCATGTCACCCACTAGATTCCTCATGCCACCCAAGGCACCCACTTAACCCCCTCGTGTCCCACTACATATTTACTTTGGTTAAGTGTTTCTTAATTTATTACTATCGTAACCCCTGTAGGACCACTCACATTAGACTGACATTTGAGGCTGCTGGATTTGCCGGGCGGGTCCGGGCAGTCTTACACCACAAACGAGCCTAACATCGTGTCCATACAATTGTTACGCATTTAGTTTGGGCCTTTGACCTCTCACATTGGGCTACCATTTGTGGCTGCTGGATTTGCCGGGCGGGTCCGGGCAGTCTTACACCACAAATGAGTCCAACCTCGTGTCTTAGGAAATTAATTATACATAATTAATTTCCCCCAATATTTGAATTGCTTTCCCTATTCAAATTACAAATCTTTCCATATTTATGTATAAATATGTCACCTTAATTATGTCCACTATTTATGGTACATAAATTGTACCAATTTACATCTCAAATTAATTTCATGCCTTTTTAGGCATTTGTGCCAATTCCCAATATTTAATATCCCTATTCAAATTCAAATTAATCTATGTCCATAATTAAACTATGTCCATTACTACACATTAATTTTCCAATTAATGCATTCATTAAATTTTTTCCCTTTTAAGGCAATTCACCTTAATTAATATCTCAAATTCGTTATATGCCTCATTTACATGCCAATTCACATTTATTAACATAATCAATATTTTCATCCCATATTTGGATTAATTATTCCTAATCAAATATGTTAATAAAATTCCAATTATCTTTATGACCATAATTCACATTAATTATGTCCATATATCACTTTGCCAATTAATATCTCAATTTACATATATGCCTCTTTTAAGGCTATTACATGCCAATTCACATTTATTAACATAATCAATACTTTTCCCATAACCCCCGCGGCGTCCGTTCGCATAGAATATATGATAGACTAAGAAATAGTCTAACACATGAAAAAGGAAAAAACACCACATATTCACATAACATATAAAATAGGCCTAACTTGCGTATGAGAATTTACCACATAACTTGCATAAAATCATAGATCTAAACATAGGCCTAAAAGGTATGAACCTGCATGTTATGAATAAGATTTTCATCACAAAATTTACATAGGCAATAACCACAAACTTGCATAACATGATTCATATTCCAAACTCATATTTTTATATAAACTTGCATATGTGATTTATGCAACATAACAATGGTGTAAATTTACCTCTAAACATATAAACTAGCATGTAAAGATTTAGCATATAACTCATACATGTCATAGCCTAACTTTTGATCTAAAATAGATGTCATAATCTTTACTAACTTGCATGTGATTTATGTCTAAATCAACATCTAAACTTGCATACATACATATGATCTATCATATGAATCAACATAACCAAACTAGCATTTAAACAACATGATGATTTGATTATACATAAGCCAATCATAGAATTACAACATAGATCATAACTTTACAACATGTATGATAACATCACAATTTAACAACATAATCATATCATACGGTCAATAATTCACATTATATCCATATAATCCACAATTATATCTAATCTTACTTAATTTAATAATTATCTTGATTAGAGAAATCGAACTTGCCTTTCGTGGTTAAAGAATTATGAACAATTGATCAAACTTGATGCAGAATTGTTGTAGCGACGTTAGTTGATTCGTTGTTGAAGCTCTAAGCTTGAATTAGGTTGAATTGATTAGCTATCTTCCTCTTTAGTTGGCGGCGGCTACACTGAGTTCCATGGCGACGGCATAACGGCTTTAGTTTCAATTTTAATTAGGTTTAGGGTTAGCATTAGGATGTATTTATAGGTGTAGGAAGTTATTTAGGACCATTAGATTAACCCTGAACCATGAGAACCAACCAAATGCAAAATCTGCATTTGAGCGAATCGGCCCACGGGTTGACAGCCAAACACCCTGGATTAACCCCTAGTCGACCCAGCGGGGCTTGGGTCGACCTCAAAAATGGGCCGGTTCGGTCATTCCCCCCTCCTAATTCGCTGTTTTGAACTTTTTCGCATGTTTATTGATTTAATTTTTAATTTATATATATATATATATATATATATATATTTCTCTGCGCAACCCATTTCACTTAATTCTTTTCTAAAAATTAAGTATACTTTAATTTGTGAATTTTAATGTTATAAAATTACGGGGTGTTGCAACAATAGTCATGGTTACTTATCCAAAATAGTTCTAGGCAATAGTCATAGGTAATAGTTTCAAAGTCATGTTCATAGATAATAGCCTTATGTTCATAATCATAGGTAATAATTCTCATAGTCAAAAGTCATAGGTGATTAGCCACCATTGTCCTTGTCATAGTCATAGGCAATAGTCTTATGTTCACCGTCATAGGCATAGGCATAGTCTTATGTTCACAGTCATAGGCATAATCTTATGTTCTCAGTCATAGGCATAGGCGTAGTCTTATGTTCACAGTCATAGTCCTTGGCCATTAACAATAGTTTCAACGTCATAGGCATGTTAAGGTTATAGACACGAGAGAGTTTGATTTACAACATGAATAGGTCCAAAGCAATATTCACGAAAGTCAAGATCCATGATGAACAAGAATAAATACGAATCAATTACCATACATAGATCCAATTCCAATTTACAACATGGATATTAAGTTTACAGCTTTTAAAAGTAACTTGAACTTACAGTGCGTGGATCGAGAATTAGAAAGCAGAATTTGATTGTTGAATCTCTATTTGATTGATTGTGTTCTAATTGATATCCCCCAATTTGCAAATCTTTAAGCGTAGTCTTGATGGAGAAGAAGCAGTCATTTTTCTTCCTTTTTATCTTATTATTTTGATTATCTTAGAAGCAGCATAAGGACAGAAAGAAATGGTGTGGGGAGAATGAGGCTTGGGGGCTGCTTATATAGGGTTAGGCAGATGAATCTGGTCACGAAACAAGTCTAAATACATCAGAATGCATCGGGCTCAGGAAATAGGTTCGGGAGGCAGGTCGACCCCCAGGTCGACTACCCAGTCGACCTGGTCATGGGGAGGTCGACACCCCAGTCGACTCCCCAGTTGACCTGGCTGGGGGGGGGGGGGGGTCGACTTCCCAGTCGACCTGGGTTCCCGCCAGCCTTCTCTAGGTTTGAATTTTGAATTTCTTGCTTTATTTTCGAGTTGTTTTATTTTATTTAAATTCCTGAAACTTCGGAGGGTCATATCTTAGTCATACGGACTCCGATTTTCGAAAACTCGGACTCGATTTCATGTAGAATTCCGAGACGAACGCAATGGCGCAACCTGTTTCCCCTGATTCTTATTTTAAAATTTAATTCTGCCTTGATTTATGACTTTAACATGTTATAAAAATTCGGGTTGTTACATTCTCCCCTCCTCAAAGGATTTCGTCCCCGAAATCTTCAAGTTAGGAAGAATATATCCTACCATCCAATCATCCATCTACTCAACCATCATTCACGAGCAATCATTGTCCTTAAAAGATTTCTAATGCTATATGAACATATGCAGAAAGTGTGTGTATATGTTCCTTATCTAATGCAAATGATCAGGCCTGTTTTGTCTTCCTAATGCAAAATATGTTTAGTGTCTTGAGTCCAACATGTATGCAAATAATCCTAGTCACATAAACACTATATGTGTGCATAAACATTCATCCATATGCAACATCCACATGATAACACATTCAATTTCATCCATAAACAAGTATAAACACTCATGCATATGCAATATGAAAACGTGTATGAGCCGATCTAGTGCCTAATGTGTGTTATGCAACCACGAGCAACCACTTGCGACCACTTGCAACCATTTGCAAACATCAACCATAACATGTTTTCAAATACATGTTTCCATCCATATGGTTCTACCTAAGGTTCTCAAGATAGGATCGAGAAGATAAGCAAGATAAAACAAAGCATCAAGGAGGAGAAGTTAAAGATGTACCCCCAGAAGGTCCTGCTTGCGGGGCTTTCCCTTGCTTCTTAGGGTAGTTCTTGCTGATATGTCCAGTTTCACCACAATGAAAACATGCTCCCATCTTCATCTTCTTCTTTCTACAATCCTGGACTATATGCCCCTCAATACCACAGAAGTGGCATTTTATTTTCTCGCGTGTATTGTTGTCATTATTGTTGTTGTTGTTCTTGCCTCCTTTCTCGGAGTCTTTCTTCTTGTTTTGAGAATCATTCGCCTTGACCACCTTCTTGCCATTCTCGTCTTCTTCACGAAGTAGGGCCATATCCACCAAGCTCTCAAAGGTCGCCCCCATGGGTACATGAGTCATAGCAAGGCTGTGTAGTGGCTCATTCAAACCTCTGACGAAACGAAGAGCCTTCTTGTGTTGGGTGTTCACTAAATCCATCCCAAATCTGGCCAACTGATTAAACTGATTGACATACTCCCTGATCGTCATGCTTCCTTGCTTAAGAGTTAGGAACCTCTCCATCTGCAGGCTTCTTTCTGCTTGGGAGAGAAATTTCATCTCAAATCTCATCCGGAAGTCTTCCCTAGATTCCACTGGTCTCTCAGCATGGGTAATCTCCCACCAATACGAAGCTTCATCTTTAAGCAACCACACTGCTAGCTGTATCTTTTGCCTATCGTCAATTTCGAAGATGATGAACAAATCTTCGATCTCCTTCAGCCAGTTCTCCTTGCTTCCACAAAGGATTCAGTCCCATAGAAGTCCTTTCCACCCATAGCCTTGAAATCTCTACACGTCTTTGCGAAAGCATTTCCACGAGGAGGAGGAGTAGGAGGAATCGCTGCAACTGGAGGAGGAATATCTGTTGGGTCTGCATCGTTGGCCCTAGCCTCTAAGTACCTCCTAAACCAGCCAGGTATTGGCACGCCCTCTGGAAAGTTAAGATTCCCAGACATGCTGAAAAACGAAAAGATAGAGATTCAAACGAGGAAACAAAGGAAAGTGCTAATGGCTTTTAAGGAATAGCCTCTTCAAAATAAACTTTTCTTGAAAAATGCTTCTTTATAAACGGTTTTGAAAATAGTTTCAGAAGGTTATTTTTTAAAAGCTTTTGCCCAGTCTGGTAACCTTCTGCTCTGATACCAAATGTAACACCCCACCTCCGCTAGGGTCACTCACAAAGGGAATGCACTAGTTTTGGTGGAGCATTATCTAGGTAAACATACACAGAGATATCACAAGACAGAACATAAATAAAGCAGCGGTAGAAATTAAAAACCAAATCTTATTACTTTCAAGAAAAGAGTCAAAAACCTCATATATCCAAAGTACAAGTTGCCATTATTCCACTAATCAAGTTCTAAATAAAGAAGCATAAACTTAAAAATAACAAAAGTAAATTATTCCCCAAAAATAGCAGACGTGCAGCCATAGCATAGCTAAAGTCCAAACCGTACATGAGCTGACAGAAAGCAAGCTAAATCCAAGCTAAGAGCTAGAGTTTCCTCCCTGAGAACCAGGGGGAAGAAACGAAAGAAAAAGAGGCGAAAAAAAACGGGTCAGTCATAAAGACTGGTAAGTCCAAGTGACTTTCAGCATAAAAACAGGTAAAGGTAACATGACATGTATAAACTGAAAGTAAACATAAGTACAATGTCAAGATGGATAAGATAGACTAAGATAACATGATGAATCAAGTATAGGTCAAGTATAGCATCACATGTTCAAGGTTCACTGCACCAACTGTACTAGTAGCCCAACCCATGCCAAGTATTAATCATGAAATAATCCCTTGGCCCAAAATCGTGAATGACCCAAACTAGGTCCAACGGAACGATCCACTAATCGATCGGCTCTACAAATTCTAGCTCGTTGTATTTCTGTGTCATACGGCCCAATCACGAATGTAGTCACCTGTGCTAGGTCGACCATAGAGTGTATCAAGCCCTATGGTGCCAACCACCGACACGAATCAAGAATGCACAGATAAACCTACTGATGCCCAATGCCTGCTTTTTCTGCTCCGGAGTGTGTGAACGCCCGCACTCCGTTAGAACCTACACTGGCGCACCCACACAGCTGTCGTTCTGGTCGCTTACAATCAGCCCAGTAATCGTGCCCCACCCTGCCTAGTCCCAGGGAATTTTCCCGTCAGCCTTCTTTGGGTTTGAATTTCGAATTTCTAGCTTTAATTTCGAGCTGTTTTATTTTATTTAAATTCCTGAAACTTCGGAGGGTCATATCTTGGTCATACGGACTCCGATTTTCGAAAACTCGGACTCGATTTCATGCAGAATTCCGAGACGAACGCAATGACGCAACCCATTTCCCCTGATTCTTATTTTAAAATTTAATTCTGCCTTGATTTATGACTTTAACATGTTATAAAAATTTGGGTTGTTACAGATTGGTTCCAATAAAGGCAACTTACCTTGGTTGGTCACGTTTATAAAATAAACGTGTTTAAATTGTTGAATTGGTTGCATTGCATGTGGATTGATTAATGGCTGTTATTTATTGTTATCAGTAAAATAAAACTGAATGTTCTGGTTTGAGATAACCGTTTGGAATACAGGGGAGAACAGGTTGGAGGGATCCAACCGGATTCCTCAAATATATTAATTATTTCATATTATCAAATATGAACTGTCGTGCTTGGGTAATTGAGTAGATTATTGATTTTTGACTGAGAGTTCAACCTATGTTTTGTTTAAACTAATGGGCGGTATTGGTTTAGTATTTGACAGCATATGGCCTATAAAATCAATCGGTTTATAAATATTGATTCATTGTCAGGTGAATCAATAGAGATGGAGTTATAAAATTTATTTTTAACTGGAGTTAGATTTTGAAAAATATTATTTTGAATAAAAGTTATTAAAGAGAAATAAATAAATATTTTATTTATTTAAGATTTGATTTCTTAGTAATTTATTTTATAAAATAAATTCTGATGTTAATCAGATATACAAGTATGAGAATAAGAAATGAATCGAATGATTTAACTTTGATAATCGTTTTGCAAAGAAAACAACTAATGGAATTATTTAAATTAATTATATTTTTAATTAATTTAAAGCGAGGATTAATTAGAATCGGTTAATGTGATAATCGAGTTTGAGTTAAATAAATCGACCCGTTTGAATTGAAATTGATTATCAAATTGATGTGTTTCAATTAAACGGTTTAATGAATACTGTTTAAATGTAAATAAGGTTTTTAAAAAGGATTTACTATTTATTTTAGTTAATAAAGAAATTAACTACTAATGTAGTTAATGATTGGGATAAATTATTATTTCGATTAATAATAATTTAGAAAATTACTTTTCAAAAGTAATCGAAGTGAAATGAAATCTAATGGGATGGTGAAAGAAGTTATGAACGGGTTTTATACTTAAAACCCGAATTTTTATAACGAAGTTATAAAGAGAAGTTGAAGCGAATATGAGAGAGTAAATTAAATGGTTGCTTAATATTTGTGTTAAGTAAAAGGAATTTAGAACAAAAGGGTTTATATAAAACTAGGATTATGTAAATGAGATTTTAAGTGTAAAAGCGTTGATATTAGATTAACGTTATTTGAAAATGAAAACAAGTAAAAAGGGGAGAATTGAAATAGGATTTCCAAAGTGGGGAATGGTCGAATAGATTTGAAAGGAGATTGGAAATAAGTGAATCTGGTTAAAGAAGCGGGTTATAGGGTTGTATAACCAAATCCAAGTTATGAGGGGAATTGTTTTGATATTGAAATGGAATATTGGGTTTTGATTACAACTTATATTTATCTGAGGATATGAACGTTGTTGATCAAGATCTGAGAGGTAATTAAAATACCCCAACTTGAACGACTTCAGGATTATCTGAAAATAATATTAGTTGCTAATCGTAAGAGAGGTTAGTGATAATTTATTATTTCCATTAGGGAAATGATAATGCCACGTTGATGAAAAGTGGAAAATATATAATGATAAATCTGAGGTAAAGGAAATGTAAAGTTAGTTTTATTCTATACTAATTAGTTATGGTTTTAAGAACGGGCTAAAACGTATTGCGTAAAGTTGTTTATGAATAATAAGTTAAGTGAATTTCCCAAGTTTTAAATAATAAAGAATGATATGATGAATGTTTGAAAGGAGAATTAAAAAAGGAATTAATTATGGTTATGAGTTATTTTACTAAGTATTATATAGAAAGGGTTTTTGAGAACGTTAGTATATAAGAAATCAATTATTGTATTTTTAAAGATTTAAGGAGTTAAAAGATTAAATAAGCAGAAGTGAATTAATTTGTTTAATTAAAAGGCCAAGTGATGCTGGATACTAAACCAGTGAACTCATTTGTTTGTCATGATTGAAACACTGTTTATTTTGATAGTTAAATCACCGGCTATCAAATCTGTCCAATACGATTGTTTGTACGGAAAGACCGGGATCGCATTTATATTCGAAAACCATTCCGATCAACAAATATGTGAAGATCTCATTAGATGATCGAGATGGAGCATTGAAGACCGTGGATTTCTATAAACGGAAGAACCACTAATATTCTTTGCCTGTCAAGTAGAGATAAGCTGTGATTGTGTCGTGGTTAGAATCTACGGGTTGCAAGGACTTCTCGCTACTGATCCATGGGGTGATTCCTATATTGGATGCAGTAGGAGAGTGCATTCGGTTCATACTGTTCCTGGATGACTTGTATGGACGGATGTTTGACAGAGTATTTCCAAAGAGTCACGTGCGTTGATTTCTTCAAACGTGCTATAGTTGTTGGCGAAGAATTGTCGTTCTCTGAGCTTCTAACTAGAGTATTTTTGTTGACGTCAATTAGTGATATCTGACGGATCTGACGATGTGACATTCAAAGTGAATGACGACCAGAGGATCAAAAGTTAATCTAAACCTCAAGCCTCATCAACCGGGAAATGACAGAAGTTGGGCAGGCAGCATGGCTATGTGGGTCACTCCCATTAGTGTGTATAATCACCTATCTAGAGAAAATCCTATTTGCTTCTTTAATCTGTATTTCGATGTTGTCCCTTCTTGGGAGACGGTTGCTGATCCCAACCGTCGGTGATATACATTTGATACACTCAAGCGAAATGAGTGCTCAGTCATGTGAGGGACAGGTTGCAAGATGTTCTTGTTGAACCCAGTGTATTCGCCTCTAGAGATACACTATCGGCGGGTGGTCCCATACCTTGTCATAGTTGGAAATCCAATCTCCAATAAGCGCCTGCGGTTTTTTATTGTAAGCTATATATGTGGTGCGTGAAATGCAAGCATTCTGCTAGATTCTATTTACTTGTATGTAGACATTATTATAATATCAGAAAAGGTATTGGTTTCAAAAACTATTTTGGGTTACCATAAGGTAAAAAACGTCCGTGTTTATGTGTGGATTTGGTCTTACGATTATCCTTTTCTTTTGAAAAGATTTTGAACTTTAAAATCATGATTGGATGATTTACCCTTAATACTGTGCGAGTTTATCTCACTCTGGTTCACCAGACTGACCCGGTGTTTTGTAAATGCTCGGGCTAGCCTAGGGTGTACAGGTTCAGGTTATCGAATGCTGGGAAGTCCAGAGACGAGCTGGAGATGTTCTGACGTATGATATTATATAGCTACTATTCCGCTGTGTGTTGTATATGGGAACAGGTTCTTATAACTGTCCCGTTGTGTGATGTACTCTGATATTGTAAGTATTTTTAAAGCTCTCAATAAAGATTTATTTCCGTATTATATTTTGTTCCGCTGCGATGTGAGACTATGTGTTGTATTGTTTCTTCTTCTTCTTCTATTCTAATATTTCTTTCTTTCTTATCTCACCCTCTAATTTCTTTCTAATAACTATCCGGTGTTTTCGGTGCTTAGAGGGTCGGTATGAGTTACGGTAAAGGTATTTATGTCGATTTTCGGGGCCGGAAATTCTTGGGTCGTTACACTATTCCATGTCGAGCTCGAATCCATGTACACGCCGCAAAACTGTACAAAAACCAGCGGCTTTAAGCCCAAAATCCAAGAACAATACGCCATAAAAACCGATCTTAGCCGTTGAAATGATATAGCCCAATGTCCTCTTCGATTTTGTTTTAGAATCACAATTTAATTCGAAGTAATTTGAGAATGATTGGGGAAAGAATTTCAGAGCATTCAGCCCATCTGTTTCCTTTAGAGCGGCGACTACTGATTTGTGATTTAGGGTTTCCAATTTAGGTTATATATATATATAATTTTAACTCCAAAAAGTGTGTTTTTGCTTACGAACTCCAAATCAAACCCAACAACTATCATTCCTAGCTAATTACCCCCATTTCGGAAACATTGGGATATGTTTCATAAGCCAATTCGACTGTTTCGATCAGTTTTCATCAAAAATAAAATATAAATTAATATAAAGGTTAATATTGAGTTTGAACGTACATTTTAATTTACTGGGGCCACATACTAAGTCCAAAAATTATGAAATTTTAAACCTGATAATAATTTGACATTCTGGATCCAACAAAAGTGGTTTCGTCGAAAACGGAGGTCGTTTGCAAAACGGCTATTTTTAAGGGCTATATATTATATTAAAAATATATAAATTCCATAGCGACTATTTCAAATTTTAACCTGGACATAACTTACAATTTATAAAGTGAAATCTAAAATTTTCACATTCGTTAGAAAGATATAATTAAACAAATTCTAACATTTCTAGTTTTACTGAAATTCGGTTTATTTTGAATTCCGTACATTCATTTGGAATTATAAATCGAATTTTTAAACTACCGCGCCATTTCAAGTTCGTTTTAATTAATTTTAAATTTATACATTCTAACTTCGATTTAGATAAATTTTAAATCATTATTATTTAAAATAAATCATTTTAAATACTCAAAAGCCGTTAAAATTGCTAAAATAAAAAAAAATTAGTTTAGACATTCTGGGTTGTTAAAGGTACGCATTTAATTGAAGGGTGCGTTTGGCACAGGTCCCTGTTAAGGTTTTGAATTAGACTCAGGTTCGGTCATAAACTTATTGTAAAATTAGTCCATATTTTTTGATAATTCATTAAAAAAAATTAAAAAATTACATAAATTCATATTTAAATTAAACATGCACTCGACAAAAGATTCAGATCCAAAAACATCGAACAAGGCATCAAAAACCCAAAAAACATAGGAACAACGAAAAATGCAGTTAAACGCGTAAAAGTATGCACATATTTGTATTTTCCTGCATATATCCGTGCATGTTTTTCATGTCATGCATCTTTGTTGATTTACTTGCATACATCTGTGCATGTATTGCATAATTCTTGCATAAAAGTGTGCAATAATTCATAGGCTAAATTTCACTTAAGTTTTCTTTGTGTAAATACATGCATACATGTATGCAAATATTTCAAATAGTTGCACACATGTATGCAAGTTTCAGTCCAGATTTTCAAGCCAAAACAGCTTATGTAGTAGTTGGCAACTATAGGTAATAGTCGCATACATGTATGCAACTTTTTTTTAGTTTGCGTGGACTTCCGAGAATATTTCCAGATTTTAGATTTTTTCTTTGTTTACTTGATAGTGCTAAAAATTCTGGCTAAAAAAAGAAAATAGGCGGAAGTATGAAAATAGTTGGTGGGTTTGCAATGAAACTTAGGGAGGGACGTGGCTTCTATTTTGATAAGTTTTAGGGACCTGACGCTTATTTTCACTTAAATGAATATGAGATTTTATGTGCCTATTAGGTAAGCTGCTTGGGTTTTGATTTTATTTTTGAATGGAAAGGGCCTAGAGAGAAGATTTGTAGTTGTACCGATTGAGTTGTATAAAGGAGACATTAGCAAATTTTCCGAAAATTTAAGGACTTAGAAAAATTTAAGAAAATTTGATGGCTAAAAATCAATTTATCAATTATTAAAATTTGGAATCAAATTGGTTAATAAAATTTAATGTTTTGTAATAGATGTTTTCATTAAAAACAGAAAAGCATGGGTCATAGCACTGTTGTTATAGTAAATAATTTCCTAAAAGGAAACGATTAAGATTTAATATGGGATTTAAATATAGTTAGGTAAATGCAGTATTTTGAGTTGTCGTAATGATGTTTTACGCTACATTCATTTTAATCCAAGCAAATGTGATTTGGAAACGTTTTCCAAATTAAATGAGGAATGTTTTCTAAGTATAGAAAATGAATGGGTTCATGGGAAAAATAAGTTGAATGGAAATTTTTTACCATCATAATAAGAGAATATTATCAAAGTATAGAAAATAAGAATTTGATGGGAATTTTGAAATGTTTTCCAAGTAACATGGGAGGCCAAAACAGTTTGGAAAAAAATACATCGATAAGGATATTTGAGATGAATTGGGAAAAAAAATTAATTAATGAAATATCAAATAAAAAGGGATCGGTGATTGTTTGGTGCAAATTAATAGTATTTCCTTTTGGAAATAGGGATTGGATGAATGTTTGTTTCTTCGATGGTTAAATAACCGGATATCGAAGTTCTGGCCTATTAAATGTTATCGTTATCAATATGGAGAGACCAGTTGGATTTGTTATATGAAGACACTCTGCATTGGCATAGGCGTTGCGAATCAGATTATTTTGAAGATAATTTAAGATAGAGTAAAGTGCAAGGGCTTTTTCTATTAATCCTAGGTAGAAATTACCTAAGATGGATTAATGTAGATAATGCCTTTGGTTTCGTTCAATCCCAGAACGAACTTGTATGGACGAATCTCTGACAGAGCATTTCCAATGATTACGTATGTTGGTTTTTACAAATATACCCAATATGATGGCAGGGAATTTATTCTCTTAGCTTAACAACCAGAGTATATTTCTGCAAATCAACTGGAAAGATGAAAAAAATCGGGCAGGTAGCATGGCTATGTGGGTCGCACCAATTAGGGTGTATTATCACCCGATCTAGAGAAAAATTCATTTTTTTCTTATTCTATCGTTGTTGTATGCTTTTAGAAATGGTTGCCGATAACAACTGTTGGTGATAATATACTTGGTACATGTGTGGTCGGGTTGCAAGATGTTCTTGTTGAGCCCAGTGTATTCCTCTCTAGAGATACACTATCGGATGGTGGTTCTATGCCTTGTCATGGTTGGAAATCCATTACCCGATAAGCACCTACGGTTTTTAATTTTATATTATGTATGTGGAGCATGAGATGTAAGCGTTCCACTGGATCGTTATTGATTTGATTAGACACTATTATAATATCAGAATAGTGTTGATACAAAGAATATTTTGGGTTATCGTAATGTAAAAATCATCAATGTTTATGTGTGAATCAGTCTTACGATTATCTTTTCTTTAGAAAATATTTTCAAAGTAAATCAAGTAATTAGAGTTTACTCACACCAGTCCCATGACCGACCCAGAGTTTTTTTATTTATCCTAAACTCTTAGGTGCCCAAATTTGTACAAGGGTCAAGTAGTTCAGGTGTTTATAGATATATTTGGAGGATCTTGGAGCAGGAGGCTTCAATGTTAGATATCTAGAGTTTATTCCACTGTGTTGTATATGTGATGTACTTTAATGATGTATCTAAGTACAGATACAATTTTGTATTCCAAAGGTTATTATATATATATATATATATGTAATATTTTGTTCCACTGCGATGTGAGATTCTGTGTTGTTATTTTTGTTTTCTTCTTCCATCTTTTTCGTCTTTACCCATAATGATTTGTATTTCTGTGCAGTTTGGGTTGAACGTGTTGTGTATTTAGTCAACTAAAAGGGTACGGATTTGCGGGCCATTACATCCCTGATCTTTATTATCATTCTTTCAAGAATTATTTGACTTTCTATATTTCAGGAATCATCAGTGCAATCTCCTCATATCATTTTCTAAGTCGAATATGTCCATCGTGGCATTAAAAAATTGAATTCTTTTCGACTTCCTTGTTTTCTCTTCTTCCCAAAATTTTTGCCTCAGAGCACTAATGTCATCACCCTCTTCAATAGCAAGTGTCTACTGATCCCAATCATGAGTGAGTGAATTTAATATTTTCCTAGATCATCCTCAGAAAAAAATTATCAAGAGAAATCTGTGAATGTAGTATATCTTGGAATCTACTATGCATATCAGATAAATAATTGAAACTGGTTAGTTAATATGGAAATCTTGGTTTGCTTGGCTTTATAAGTGCCTTAATTGTAACTTGCAATGTTCTCCGAATATCATACGCAAACTTACAAACAGATACCCTATTAAATTCTTCCCTATCTAATGAACAAAATAGTATATTCATGACTTTATAGTTACTTTGTGCAAATGCCTTTTGATTAGTAATCCACTATGCATAATTATTCTTGGGTTCGCTGTACTCAATTTGCGTAAAGAGTTTGATGTATGCCATTTGATATCTTTATATACGAGAATCAACAAATTCCACCCCACATTCTTCACAAAATTTCGGGTCCTCTTTTTCTGTCCAGGTGGTAATGATAGTATCTTATACCTGAACAGGTGGCTCACTTAAGCTCATGAGCTTGGTCTTACTTCACCGTCGAGAAACGAAAGAAGACTTTAATATCCAAGCTTAGCTTAGATGTAGCTCGGGAGCCGCCGAATACACCAGCTATGCCTAACATGTGAAATGGATGCATAAGGATGTTGTGCTCTGCCTGGAATACAAAAATTTTCTGTATGGGTTGCCCGGGACTCGAACCCGGAACTAGTCGGATGAAGTAGATCTTTTTTTCTTGTTGCAATAGAGGAACAAAGACCCCTCCCTAAGTTGACAAACGAAGCAGTTCATTAACAATTCACAGAAAAAAAAAGAAAAAAAAGAAAGCATTGGCTTCCCTCGCGTATCTTGCATCTATAATATTTTTTCCTTGGTGGATCTCTCTCTCATTTCAAAAAGGGCTTATTCGAGTATGAAATCCAATCCTGGAAATACAACATCCCGCTTTTTTTTACTACCCAAGGCTTTGAGATACCCAAAAGTTTGATTTTAGTTCAAAATAATCAATATGTAGAATCTGAACAAGTTATTGCTGAGATTCGTACTGGAACGTCTACTTTTCATTTTAAAGAGAAGGTCCGAAAACATATTTATTCTAAAGGGCATCCCGAAAACTCCCGGGTCGAAATATGGCTTTCAAATTAAGTTCTGAATTAGTAGATGCTGCCCCAAAATTAGCTTGGTTCTAAGATGTAGAATCAATGTTGATACATCACTTAGCAGGGTTACTAGGACTTGGGTCTCTTTCTTGGGCGTTGAGTCTCTGCACCTATCCTTTTTTGTTCTCTTTTTTAAACCATTGTTTTTCAAAAAATAAAGATTTGGCTCAGGATTGCCCTTGTTCATAAATAAAATTTCATTCTACATGCCTAACAAGTGTAATTTCTTCCACTTGAAAGTGGTGCTATTACAGTGGATTAACCTTTTACAAAAGAACTAGTGATCGTGCTACCATTACAAGTGTTGGTGGCCATTACTACTATTTTCAAAAACCAGATAATGAAATTTTTGAAAACTTATGCTCGAATACCAGTTGTAGATGCAATGAAAGTGGATTTAAAGGCAAATCTAACAATAGAGAAGAAGGATGAATAGTGTTTGTGGGAATTATATGATACTTTTTCTAATTACTTTATTATACTTGTATTTAAGAAAATTGTCATAGATTTATCACGGAAACCACGTAAATCACAAAAGAATCAAAAATCACAAAAGAAGTAAAGTAAAGGAACACACCGAATTTTATACTGGTTCAAAGTTACCCTACATCCTGTCCCACACCAAACCTTTACGGATTTTTAATCACTTCAAAATTTATTACACTCCTTCATTTCAAGGCTACAAGGAGACAACTTCTATAATCTCAACCTCTAGGCACAGCCAATTTTACTTCCGTACTAACAAGTCACACCTAGTTTCTTTTCGTGTACAATCAAACCTAACTTAATTTACTAGCCAACAAGTCACACAGTTTTGAGTTTATTTGCGTAGATTCTACAAACGAATACAGACTTGGTCTTGCAATCATGATTACAATAGCCTTATAACTCTGGTTTGCACTTTGATCTTGATAGATTGTGTAACGACCCATATTTTTGACCGTTCAAATTGACAATAAACCACACATGTCGGCCCGAGCAAACCATAATACAGGCAGCTATTGGGGAAAGAAGAAAAAGAAGGAAGAAGAGAAAAACCATAACAGAATCTCACTGCGGAAGGACAACATATAATAACTAAATAATGGCTTAAACAGTTGAAAGATACATATAGCTATAACATACAATGATTATCAGAGTTATACATATACATGTATACATACATGGCAGCGGAAACAAGGTGCAGCGGAAAATATTATATGTAGTAGATATATACCAACTTTGTCTTCGTACTCCAAGGAAGGAAAATCTTCGCTAGCTGCAACATCTGCTGACCCGAGAGTATTGCATAAAAAGAAAACACAACAAACACTCGGATCAACACTAAATCATCTCATATTAGTCAAATCAAAGTACGAAATAACATCAGTGTCATGGGTACAGTAACTCCAGAGATGTCACGGGATTTTTCCATCTCTCAAGGATCCGTTAAACTAATACATAGATAGTATAATACGCTATTACGATAGTGTCTACTCAGTAAAGTATAAATACTGAAAATAGCGTAAGCGGGATTACATTTTTACCCTTACACCGTTTATAATACCGTAGTCTATACAGTACCGTAAACCCACCGTAAACGATGGCATCAGAGGGCACTCCATAGGTACGATACAAATCAAAATCGTATGGGCCTCGATAAGGATATATGACAAGGCACTCGAAGCAATGCCCAGGGTAGGATTCTACCAATTGCACTCCCGGACCGGTGGTAACGCATAGCAGCCACTACCGCCCACCTCGGAACACACTCCCAAAGTCATAAATTAGGCCCAAATCATCATCATCATCATAGTCATAGAAATAGTATCGAAGAAGTGTGTCCGATCAAAGTTGCTACCTCAATTAGTCACGGTATAGCTCCTGTTTTAGTCATTTCAATTCTGACCCGAAGGCCATGGCTATTTCATCATCGTTCATCTTCTTCGATTTGATAATCGCCTCCAAGTCTTCATCTTCCATTCTGGATACGTCCTAACGTTCACAGTTGTTAAAGTGGTATCGACACTGACAGAGAGTATGCCTTATGTCGACTCCGGTGTCCTTAACAACCAACGTTTACATTTTCCACATCGGTCGGTTCATTTACATTTCACAAAGGTTCGCTTTCATATCAAAATATCATATTTTGTTTCGAACCCATTTTATATTCAAATAGAATATAGTTTCATATCAAAAATATCCCAATCATTCCCAAACCGATTATATCCCAACTAGAATATATTTCCATGTCATTAAATTATACTTGTATAATATTTCGAATCGCTCTATATTCACATAGAATATACTTCATCTTAAAGATTCAGTTATTTCAAATCGATTTACATTTGAAACCCCTTCATATTCAAATAGAATATATATTTTTCCATATCTATTCATTCCAATCTTTGGAAATCCCATTTATATTCAAGTAGAATAAAATCTACCTTTGCATATCAAAATCAGTTAAAAATAAATTCATATTCAAATAGAATATAACTTATCTCAACTCCATTTGACCCAATGGTTTGAATCCAAACACTTTCCATTCGGAAGAAGATTATGATCATTTAATATAACTTGAAAAAAATAGATGCTTATAAATAAAAATCTTTATATAAAATGTATATATATAGAATATAATAGCTAGAATAAAATAAGATAATTTTTTTTTAAACTTTATATATATACCTAAATTAAAAGTTACTATATAGTTTAAATAATAAATATAAGAAAAATTAATTATAACAAAATAGTTATAGGTAAAAGTTTTAATAAATAAATTTTTAAGGAAAGGAATAGTTATTTGAAGACAACAGGGTAAATGTATATAAAATAAAATTCTTTAACTAAAATCATTCCTTCCTTCCGAACTTCAATACTTGAATCTAAACTCCGGTCTTAATGGAGTTTGCCTAGCCCAATGACTCATCCCAAATCCCATTCCAAAACCATTTTCCCAAATTCAAGGATTCAAATCGTACTCGTATTAAATAAAAATTTCCAAGTATACTCGATTTATCTTTATTTCAATATTAAATTCAATAAGAATTTATTAAATTCGAGTCCACCCTATCCTTGAAAATCCCCAAATCATATTAATTTTGAATCTTTACAACTTCAAATTCACTTTGGAAAATTTTCCTTAATCACTTCAAGTACATTCAAGATTCAGATCTTTAAAGGAAGAATAAAATTTATCGAAATCGACAATTTCCTTTAAATGAATTTCCTTTAAATAGAATTTCAAATATTTAAATCATTTAACCAACCAATGTCCATATGTAATTTCCTACCCTATGGCCAAGTGATTTAAATTTAATTTCTTGATATTCAGGGACGGATCTATCATTTCAATCCAAACCAGGGTCACAGAGGTTTATCATTTCACTCTGTGTTCTTAATTGATTTCAAATTAATAAATCCCGGGTTTATTCGATGCCTGTAACATCTAGGGTGAAAAATTGGGATTCATCGTCAATGATGAGCATACAACTACCATATACTGAATAAATAACATTTTCAAGCAATACTCATTCAGAAATCACGCAAAGCATCCATCACAACCATTTATCCCATTAATTAGTGTTAATCTGTTCCACGGGTTTGCAAAGATCAGAAATCCCAACCAGTAATTTAATTAAATTAAATAACTAATTATCGACCTAAATTTTCAAATTAATATACTTGCATGTCATTTTTAAGCAGTCAATCACAAATCAAACACGACCATGCAACCAACTTATTTCATATTTTAATTTAACAAATATGGGAATAATTCAGTATTTCGTAAGTGAAGAATCACTCACCTTTTTGTCCTTAGTGGATCGGACGTCCAACCGAAGCCCAAAATTTCACTGTCTCTAAATGCAGCGAAACCGGCCTCAGATCGTCCGCAATTTCGCCACGATCCTTGCACAACAAACCGCGCATCAATCCGAGGTCGTACGTAAAAGTTATTAACATTTTACTATTTGAAATTTAAAATATATAAATTAATAAAATATTCTCCTTACCCAACCCCACATCAACACGTCAGCACTTCCCCCTCTTCTTCCCGCTCATGCTACAGGACCAACGTGAAAAACCCATTTTGCTCCGACATTTTGACCGCCAACCGCGGTGGATACCGACCACGCAACTGACCGAGACCACCTCCATCGTGCCTCTCATCTCCGGCTGCTCCCTACCTGATGCCGACGGCCCCCTCCGATCAACCAAGGTCGCCACGGCGAGCTCACCCCAAACCGCGTTTTCCGACCTTCCACGCCCAAATTCTGGCGATCCTTCAGGTTATACCACCAGCGAACCCCACCATCGTGCTTAGGAGGACCTCCTCTACAATACCCATCTTCCAGAATCTCCGACTAAAGCCTAAATCAAAAACCCCTAATTCAACCTCTAGGGTTTTCGATTTCCAGAAACTTTGACTATCAATTCCGGTCGAACCACTGCTTGCATGCAAAAACGAATTGTAGATCTGGATTCTACTCGTTGAAAGCTTCGATTTGGTATGTAATTTGATAGATTTCGATGAAGATTTGATTTTAGTTAAATTTTGAATTTAAATCTAGGGTTTTGGAAAAAAATTTGTTTTCAGCCATTAAAGAAGAGTTTGATTGAGGAAAAAGGTACGTGTAATGAAGAATAAGCTGATGAGGTGAAGAGAGGAATTTTATTTGCATATATAGGAGGCCCAACTATGAGAACAACCAATTATCCACTCTACATTGATTCATTTACACTTTCTCTCGTACGGTCAAACGGTAAGTCGGATTGTCACACAAATTGAAATCCTACCATAATTCACCGTTCCGGTTCCGATGGCGCTAGTTTCGTCGGATTCCGAGACAGTCGCCAAAACAGTTAAATTTCACCGTTAATTAAATGAATAAAATATTCAATTATTCGATTAACTGTTTAAATTCAATTTTAAATATTTAAAATTTCCATTTTAAATCAATTTATAACTTAAATAAAATTTTCTAAATCAATACCACATATTTCATGTTCTCGAATTAAAATACTTATCCATTTAAATTTATATTTCAATTATAAATTAATGGACTCGAATTATCCTTAACAATCGTAATATCAACTCATAATTTCAAAATTTATCAGATAAAATTTGAATTCCTATTTTAACTTAGACAATCCAAATTTTATTTGTTATAAAATATTAAATTTCACATTACAACATTTATATATGATAAATTCAAAAATTATTTTCATCAAAATTTGATTTTTCCCAAAATTAACCCATTTTATTTATTTAAAATTGAAAATTAAATATACAGAAAATATGGGATGTTACATTCTCCCCCACTTAAAACCTTTTCGTCCTCGAAAAGGGAACGAGATAAGGTATTAAACAAGTCATACTGTCAAATCCATACTTATAGAATAATATTTATAAAATAAGCTATATGATTGAAAAAAATATAAATTTTCTAACTCCCGAAATCACGGAAAATTTCGGCAGCATCTCCTTTGTACTGAGAGGTCCGAAAAATCACAACATATATATAGACTCAATTATACATCTCATCCTACGATGAGGCATCCCAAAAATGGGGAAAACACCATATATATGTAACTACCAAACTATATAACTCAAATACGTACCTTCTTAGCGTTTATTTTTGCAATTTCATTACCTTAGCACTTTAAATATTTAACGCAAGCGAGCTCCAAAGCGTAGCGCACACTCCTTACACCTGTTACAACTCGCATACACATGATATTCAAGCATATATACAATATATAACAAACATGTGTAACTTACACAACATACATTAATCATTTTAACCCCAAAACCAATATATCTATGACCGGCCAACAAACAAATCATCGATTATCACTCTATAAATGATGGAATTTGACTAAAAAATACTAGACAAAGGTTGTAGCATTTGTTTCAGGCTTTCCGAATTATCCGGATTCGTCGAATTCGGATAAATCGTTCAAAAGTTATGACTATTTTAGTGAAGGGGAACACTTCAGCCCGTACACTGAAGAATGCAGATCTGAAATGTTCTATCCGCTTTTTAGCCCTCTAAAAATCAGAATTTGACTCGGCATATTAAGAGAAAGTTTTAGTTTACATTCTGGCCTTTTCGAATTGTACTCGCTCGTCGAAATCTGACGCTCCGTTAGGAAGTTATGGTCAAAACAATATAGGTATATGCTTCAGATTTTTATTTTCTGCGCACACGACTACGACTAAAACTTGAATTATAGCTTAGTAACATGAAAATTCCAACATGGAGCTATTAATGAAAGTTTTAGCTCGGTTTCTAAGGTTTCCAAATTGTCCTGAATCGTCGAATTCCGATCATCCAATCAAAAGTTATTGTCATTTTAGTTTCAGCTTATCTAATATTTCAAGTTCACATAACATCGATTTATTTATTTGAAGTTTAAACCCTTTCAATTCCAATAATTTGGTTTATCTTTAACACTTAAATTAGTCATCACTTCATTGCTCGAGAAATGAATTCACATTCGATTTACTTATTCCATTCCGATATTTTAACTATTCCCTTTTCTCGTTTCATTCTAAACATTACTTTTAAATTAAAACTTGAAGTCATTTTACTTTTTGAGCTAATTCAATTATATTAAATCATTAATTCATCCTCATGGATCGATTCTCCAAATTTCATTACTTATTCTTTTCCTAAGTACTTAATTCTTTAATCGATCTTTACATGGTCTTCTAAATTAACTCTTATCAAGTCAATTCACTTGACTCGACTAAATTTAGCTTCATTTCATACTTTATACTAAATTTTAAGTTGACAACAATTAAATTTTCTTAAGTTCCTTTTCATTTCTTAATTTATTACTTAAATCAAGTCATATTAATTCAAACTCCTTCGAACATTCCTCTTATCAAAAATCAAACATTATCCAAATTCCAATGTACATCCCACTTGAGCTTATTTAGAATTTCTATTTATTCAAAAGTTTCAACGGTTTACCTATATTACTAGGTTTCAAATTTTCGATTCCAAAATTTTTCTGAGACTTGATGCCAAATATCAACTCTTCTATTTTAATATAGATCCAAACCCCCTTTATTCTAATTCATTAGGCTTGATTGAATCTACTTAGTTTTGAGTTCTTCCAATATCCTAATTTAATACATTAGACTTTGATTTTATTTCCAACACCTTAATTCAAATTTCCAATTTTAAATTCATTTCATTTCCTCATTCTATTTTTCTAGTTTATTCAATTTCATTCACTTACTTAATCCAACCACGGATATAAATCTTAAATCGATTATTTAAATTTTCTGAGTTAATTCCATTTTCATTTTAAATCAAATCTTATCCCCTTAACTCAATTCCTTTACTCGAATGAGGTTATATTCCATTCGACACAACGTTTATGTTCCATTCATTTCATTATTTATACTCCGATCTACGTTCGATATATTGTCTAAATCAAGTTCTTCTAAATTTAGATTTGCTATGCCTTTATTTCACATGTTCATTAATTTACCGTTAAATCTCTTCATTTTTAATTTATCGATCAACCTTACTTATTTACAACATACATTCTTTTCAACTCCTACTCGACTAACTTAATATACTTATAAATTAGCCAAGTCATAAGCTATTGCAAATTCATTTATACAAATAACTTACCAAGTCTACTTTAGTCGACTTCGATCAAATTTTCTTTGCAAGTTATTTTAAATTTTCTCTAACACATCCATTAATCAAACATATAATTTCTTTAACTTGTTATCGTCCATGCTTAAGCATTTCAATGGCCACGTCTTTCTTATAATACTAAGTTTATTTTCAAGGTTTCTAGGTCTAAAATTCATATGAGTCGAGTAAATTTAGTACTTACATCTATGTAGTCAGCTAAGATGAACTTAAATTACTCGAATTCCGGGTTTATAACCCAAGTTAAAACAATATACATACATATACTATTTTGCAGAAAACCATACGATATAAATTTTAAATCTAAATCTTTAATTCACAAAGAACAAGGAAAATCTAGACCCGGAGTAAAATTTGAATTCAACTTTTAAAGAACATACCCCAATACTTTATATAAAAATTTATACCATATGGAATTTTAAATCCAAAATCCTTTGTCAAAACCAATTAGGATATCAGTGAGTAATCTCTCCCCCACTTAGACTCTTCAGAATAAACATCAACAATGCGTGCACTCATTACCGACATCGTTTCTAAGGTCCAAGAAGGGATTACACACTTATTTCTTTTAAAAATCCTTTAAACCATTCCTTTCGAAAATACTTATAATACGATATTATTTCAAAATTTGACAAAACTTTTTCAAAAGTACCCCAGGATCAAGTTTCAAGTTCATTTCTATTTTATTTGCAAAATATATATACACCTAATTGAACTTAAAAATGTTTCATTATCAAATTTCTCAAACCATTTGAATTTCCCATTGATTAATTATTTAAATAATCATAATGGGCAATAACTAAATATTATTATTACCTACTAATAACAAATCCATAAACACTTAAACCAATAGTATGTATTTCATATATTTAAAAATATATCGAAAACCATATTATGTCGATCATTTTGTTCGATTGTTTATAAATTCCTATCGATTCTATGGCGTCCCATATATCGACCAGAACCTATAAATATTCAACAGAACAAATCAACACAATGAAAACCAATTTATCAAAAATACAAGTACGCTCTCTTATATCACTCTAACCCATTCTAGGGCGTTTCTAACCCCATCTCTAATGAGTTAATTCCCAACAGAGCCAAGGTTATCGTTAACCATCGCTCTGATACCAAATGTAACGACCCATATTTTTGACCATTAAAATCCACAATAAACCACACATGTCGGCCCGAACAAACCATAATACAGGCAGCTATTGGGGAAAGAAGAAAAAGAAGAAAGAAGAGAACAACCATAACAGAATCTAACAGCAGAAGGACAACATATAATAACTAAATAACGGCTTAAACAGTTGAAAGACACGTATAGCTATAACATACAATGATTATCAGAGTTATACATATACATGTATACATACATGGCAGCGAAAACAAGGTGCAACGGAAAATATTATATGTATTAGATATATACCAACTTCGTCTTCGTACTCCAAGGAAGGAAAATCTTCGCTAGCTGCAACATCTGCTGACCCAAGCGTATTGCATAAAAAGAAAACACAACAAACACTCGGATCAGCACTAAATCATCTCATATTAGTCAAATCAAAGTACGAAATAACATCAGTGTCATGGGTACAGTAACTCCAGAGATGTCACGGGATTTTTCCATCTCTCAAGGATCCGTTAAACTAATACATAGATAGTATAATACGCTATTACGATAGTGTCTACTCAGTAAAGTATAAATACTGAAAATAGCGTAAGCGGGATTACATTTTTACCCTTACACCGTTTATAATACCGTAGTCTATACAGTACCGTAAACCCACCGTAAACGATGGCATCAGAGGGCACTCCATAGGTACGATACAAATCAAAATCGTATGGGGCTCGATAAGGATATATGACAAGGCACTCGAGGCAATGCCCAGGGTAGGATTCTACCAATTGCACTCCCAGACCGGTGGTAATGCATAGCAGCCACTACCGCCCACCTCGGAACACACTCCCAAAGTCATAAATTAGGCCCAAATCATCATCATCATCATCATAGTCATAGAAATAGTATCGAAGAAGTGTGTCCGATCAAAGGTGCTATCTCAATTAGTCACGGTACAGCTCCTGTTTTAGTCATTTCAATTCTGACCTGAAGGTCAGGTGAAGCGACCCGAAACTTCCCCGGTCTCCGAAGAGATGAGAAAGAACGAATTATTGTGAGGACAAGACAAAATAGAACGCAGACGGAAGAACATTTCATTGATATTACAACAATTCCATCAGAATACGAGAATATACAGAGTATAAATGAATAAATTACATTCGATAAATATCAGAGGTTACAATGAATTACATAGCAGCGGAAAATAATACAAAGCACAACTGAAGGTGATATACGGATACAGAGCTTTCCGGATATCATTCCAGCTGTAAACCAGGATCCTGTGAATATAAATCTGCAAAACCAAAACTACTAGCTGCCCGTGTGAAAAATAGGGGCACCCAGAGTTTAGGTTAAAACAATAAACTCCAGGTCAGTCATGTGACTGGTGTGAGAACTAAAACAGTTATTTAAAGACTTCACTTTAAAAGAGAGTAATTCAAGGGACCACGCCGTATAACACGGAACGGGTTTCCTCCCAAGAATACCAGTACATAGAATAAACAGCGCAATGCTTTTTCGAAAAATGAAGCTATTATAAGACCCAGGTCCCATCACACAATGCAACGCAAGCCGGAGGATAGGGTTTTCCCTTATAATAGCCAAACATGCTTGGTACGTTTAAAACAAATCATTTGATACTATAATAAGTGTATAGTGTCAAAACAATTTCAATCATAAATATAAATCATAGACGGCATAGCATCCCATGCTATTATGTCGCCATACTAGGCTCTACAAATAAAGCCGAAATATCTCGTATTGGAAATTGGATTTCCATCATGGTGGCTCCTGATTCGAAAGATCGATCGCGTAATGCAATTCACCACGGCTTACGTCCCAACAAGAGAAAACACCGTCTGCACATCCGCACATTTGGGACCAGAGTACCACCGCGGCTTACGTCCCAGCGAGAGAAAACACCGCCTACTCTATATATCCCTGAGCACTAGGCTCATCTCGGTCGACCGAATCCACGACACCACTAAGGTGCCCATCCACTAAAAAGCATACTGATCAAACCACCAGTTTACCACCATACCGGGGTGTGAGGCTCGCAGATCAACGCTATACACAAAGCCATGCTATATCAGCTGCGCTTTGATCACCAACCACCAAACTTTGCTTTTCAACAAAAGTCTGGATCACTGCATCTCAGCATGCCACACTATCAATCCATATCGTACCACTGATTTCTGCCAATATATAACCTCTGAGCTCATATGTCTCAGAGAAGGGCATTAAGCAAGAGAATAAATTCTCCGCCGCCAAACAGATATATATTTAGCAGAGATCAACAAATACAATATAAAGGAATACAATGTCAGACACACCATCCATTTACAAGTCCGTTCTAGGTCTGAACGAAACCGGAGGCACTTTCCTCGCATATCCATCCATCTCCAAGTACGTCTGGACGACCACCAACTACTTCCATCCTCTTGGGTGTACAGCCCAATCAGGATCGTCAGTAATTATCCAAACGATGTGAAGACTTCCGGCCTTCAACCACCGTCTTCATCTTCGACATATCGTCGAATCGGTTATTCAGAATGGGAATAAACCCGGCCTTTCCGAACAACCCGCGTATATTAGAAATAAATGTTACACAAACACAACATACGCCTCATTCCAATTCATTAGTTACTAACCGTAAATCAGTAAGAGAGCAATTCCCCAAATATTAACCCCGAAGGCCGAAACCAACATCAGATCAATATCCAGGAAACCATTCTTCTTAACTAACCTTCAGCTAGTTTCTAAATTTCAATTCTTAGGGAAAGGTTCCCATTAATTTTATCCAAGATAAATTCTTTAAAATTTATCCTTTAATCTTCCTTTGGATGTCATTTCAAACCAAATTATGGTTTTTCCAACTAGTCGAGATTAGCGAACCACACCGAAGTAATTATTTATTTTATTTCCCAATCCCAACTTATTCATCCCATGAAGCAAAACTGGTAATACTCCATATCTAACACCACGGTGTTGTCGGTAAAATTAACTAACATTTCACGTTCAAATCTGATTAAAGATTTAACTATCGCTTTGGAGCAAAATTGGTGATACTCCATTCTCGCTCATTTTCTAAAGTTGATAATTTAAATTATCAATTCACATTTCAATTTAATTGAAGATTCATTAAAACTCCTTTTACTGGGTTAAAGAACTAGGTGTTATTTAAAACACAGTTCACGATGAACCCAAATCACCTTCTATTTATTATCGGGCTAAAAAACTAGTGTTATTTAAAACACAGTTCACGATAAACCCAAATCACATTCTATTTATTATCGGGTTAAAGAACTAGTGTTGTTTAAAACACAGTTCACGATAAACCCACAAATCAATTCTAGTTCAATTCAAATCAAATATATTAGGAATTCTGATTATTTAAAACCCCTTTTTAAATCTAATTTATTTATTTTAAAAAAACGGGTTATAAATTTAGTTCAATCTAGTTTATTTCGATAAAAATCTATTTTTATCTTTTCAAATATGGAGTTTTTCATCCCAAATTTTCCCAAATCATTTCTTCTGATTTTACACAAATTATTACTATTTTTAATAATTTTATCAAGGCCCGTACAGTCGATTTCCATCAACGGCCATCGAACTGCACTTACATCAACCTTTTCCAAATTTGATTTGGACGTATCTCCAAATCCAACCGTTAGATTTTGAATTCCTAATATTTGTTAGAAAGCTCTTTTCGATACGAACCCAACGGTTCCGGTTTTAGGAGGATCCGACGGTCGGATCTCCCGTAATGTCTGTTTGAAATAAATGGTTGAAATTCACGAACTGCCGCAGCGCGGCGCGTTCTATTCAGGCCATTATATTATATATATAATAAATATTTCGTCGATTTCTATTTAAAACGAATTTTATAAATAGTTTTGAATTCGTTTCAAAAACATTTCAACTTCCATTTCAATTCAAATCAAAATTGAATTTTTCCTTATAAATTCGTTTTAAAATTCATTTCTATTCAATTCAAATTCCAATTCAATTTGAATTCATTTCAATTTGTTTTCAATTCAGTTTGAATTCGTTTTCAATGCCATTTCAAAGTCGTTTTCTATTCGATTCAATTCAAATTCGTTTTGTTTTCTATTTGAATCAAATTCATTATATTTTCAATTGAAATCTAATTGGTTTTCTATTCAAATCAATTCGTTTTGTTTTCTATTTGAATCAAATTCATTATATTTTCAATTGAAATCTAATTGGTTTTCTATTCAAATCAATTCGTTTTGTTTTCTATTTGAATCAAATTCATTATATTTTCAATAACCGAATATAATCGATATAAATATCGTTCACGTCAAAATAGCGCATCACTAATCAACACGGCTTTATATATTTCTATTTTCAAATATTCTATTTCAAATATTTCTTTTTCAAATATTTCCTATTCAAATATTTCTATTTCAAATATTTCTATTTTCAAGTATTTCGTTCAACACATGACTAATCTCAACGGATGAGTACTGTCAACACATGAACCTTTATTTTATATTGATAAAGATGTAAATTTTATTATTAAAATATTTCGTTCAACACACGACTAATCTCAACGGATGAGTACTGTCAACACATGAACCTTTATTTTATATTGATAAAGATGTAAATTTTATTATTAAAATATTTCGTTCAACACATGACTAATCTCAACGGATGAGTACTGTCAACACATGAACTTTATTTTATATTGATAAAGATGTAAATTTTATTATTAAATATTTCGTTCAACACATGACTAATCTCAACGGATGAGTACTGTCAACACATGAACCTTTATTTTATAATATTCTTTATTTTCTAAATTGGAATGAGGCTCAATCAATTACCATATAAAGTTAATTATATGGATTTTCATACATCAACCGTATATAATAGCATTGAAAAATAATCAACCATCAACCAAAGTGCACTACACTGTATAAGCATCAAATATAGATATTTAACGCTTATAACAGCCTGTCAATCAATCGATCGACATATTTAATCAATCAGGATGAGTGAACTTCAAATTTCATCCCAACACCCGTGTGGGGTTTCAAACAATCAAACACAGATTTTATTTGTGCAGTTGGGCGATGTGTAAAATTTATCATCCCAATCAATGTCCTTCAAATAGGTGTACATAAACAAACCGTCCGGTTTGTAAATGAATATTTATTTATTCACATTCACGTTAAAAAATATATTTTTAACGATAAAACATTTTATTTTAACTTATGAATTTCTATTCAGTTCATTCTTTAAATAAAATGATATTTTTATTTTTCTAACTTATTTTAGAAAATTTCGGCGGCATAACGGCACGTAACTAGAAACGGGACGAGGCCTAGCCTTATCCCCGGTCTAGTGAAGGCCCACGCCATTCACACATCAATCAAATCAATTTAATTCCACCAAACAATCAAATTTCAATCAAATAATCTAACTAATTTTTGCAATCAAACAAACAAGTCCATGGTCTGTGGACGATTGTGTCGGGTGCTACTAAGCACCGTCTGCATCCTAGTATATATATATGACTAGAAAATGAAATTGAAAGGTGAGAAATTCTCACCGAAAGCTATCCAATCATCTCGACACTTCATTTAGAGAAATCATCGCCATTCTCGCCTTTTGTCGCTTTTGTTGCCCGTAGCCACTACATATATAAGAATCGAATTTTTACTTTGCTATTCAATATATAAAAATCGAATTTTTACTATGCTATTCAATATATAAAAATTGAATTTTTACTATGCTATTCAATATATAAAAATCGAATTTTTACTTTGCTATTCAATATATAAAAATCGAATTTTTACTATGCTATTCAATATATAAAAATCGAATTATTACTTTGTTATTCAATATATAAAAATTGAATTTTTACTTTGCTATTCAATATATAAAAATCGAATTTTTATTTTGCTATTCAATATATAAAAATCGAATTTTTACTTTGCTATTCAATATATAAAAATCAAATTTTTTCTTTGCTATTCAATGTATAAAAATCGAATTTTTACTTTGCTATTCAATATATAAAAATCGAATTTTTACTTTGCTATTCAATATATAAAAATCGAAATTTTATGTTGTTAAAAACCACATCTTTTTATTTAGGAAAATCTCGTCTTTCTACTTGCAAAAATCACATTTTTGTTTACAATTCTATTTATAATTATATATAAATATTTATATTCTAACGACGGCGTATATATCATATACGTTCGATTTCTATTCAAAATAAATTTTCGTTGATTTTTATTTAAAATAATTCATTTTAAATGTTCAAAATTCGCTAAAATTGCCAAAATAAAAATTTTAAACTGGCCCAGAATTTCCGGGTTATTACAATCTCCCCCACTTAAAACTTTTCGTCCCCGAAAAGGAACAAAGTCGAAAGTCGTTTGATTAATCAGCTCTATGTTCGATCTGGCTTCCATTCTCCAACTTTTCAGTTTCTGAGAATTTTCAAATTTTCAAAAATTTGACTAACACCCTAAATTTTCGAAAAATTTCGCCATAACCTCCCCTGCACCGGGAGCCACGGGAAAATCCCGAAATTGCCATATAGGCCTTCTGATCTCAAAAAGAAAAAGAAAAAGCCAAGCGGCTAGCCAATAGGCTCATAAAATCATCATCACCCAAACAAAACAGTAAATTATGTAGTAAACATGTACCTATTTGTCGGGCAAACAAATTTTATTCTCTACTCTAGCCTCCTTGCTATGACCTGTTCAATGTAAGTATATGTATATGCAAGCAAATGCGACCAATTTTCAATACAATTCAATATTTGATATAATTAGGCTAAATGGTTCAAAATTATCAAACAAATAAACAAACAACACAAACATCAATCAATTAGTGAATTAACGTTTTCAAATTCATAATTTTGATATATATAAAAATCATGTTTTTGATGCCAAATCACAACAATGTGTTCTAGCTATATTAGTTTTGGTTCTCACACCAGCCTAATGGAAATATATAGAAATCACACCTTCGAAACACGAACATAAATATTGATGATGCCATGGTCATTATCAACATCATCTCCGGGCGACTAGAGTGTGACTCTATATCTATCTAATAAATTTAAACTTCGAATATACGTTCATGACGCGTATATACAAAACCTTTATATATTGGATTGTCCATATTCAAAATAAATAAATAATCAAATATGTTTAAAATGGTTTAAATTTTCAAAACAAAATTGCTTTCATTTGAAAAATATACTCTTCACACTCGTTCTAGGATACTACTGATCCTATCTCTAACGAGTCATTCTAATTGGATATTACTAATCCAATATCTGATGAATTCTTTCGTATGGTTCTAATGTGTCTTGTTCTCGAGCTCTGTAAACCAAAGCTCTGATACCAAATGAAGCGACCCGAAACTTCCCCGGTCTCCGAAGAGATGAGAAAGAACGAATTACTGTGAGGACAAGACAAAATAGAACGCAGACGGAAGAACATTTCATTGCTATTACAACAATTCCATCAGAATACAAGAATATACATAGTATAAATAAATAAATTACATTCGATAAATATCAGAGGTTACAATGAATTACATAGCAGCGGAAAATAATACAAAGCACAACTGAAGGTGATATACGGATACAGAGCTTTCCGGATATCATTCCAGCTGTAAACCAGGATCCTGTGAATATAAATCTGCAAAACCAAAACTACTAGCTGCCCGTGTGAAAAATAGGGGCACCCAGAGTTTAGGTTAAAACAATAAACTCCAGGTCAGTCATGTGACTGGTGTGAGAACTAAAACAGTTATTTAAAGACTTCACTTTAAAAGAGAGTAATTCAAGGGACCACGCCGTATAACACGGAACGGGTTTCCTCCCAAGAATACCAGTACATAGAATAAACAGCGCAATGCTTTTTCGAAAAATGAAGCTATTATAAGACCCAGGTCCCATCACACAATGCAACGCAAGCCGGAGGATAGGGTTTTCCCTTATAATAGCCAAACATGCTTGGTACGTTTAAAACAAATCATTTGATACTATAATAAGTGTATAGTGTCAAAACAATTTCAATCATAAATATAAATCATAGACGGCATAGCATCCCATGCTATTATGTCGCCATACTAGGCTCTACAAATAAAGCCGAAATATCTCGTATTGGAAATTGGATTTCCATCATGGTGGCTCCTGATTCGAAAGATCGATCGCGTAATGCAATTCACCACGGCTTACGTCCCAACAAGAGAAAACACCGTCTGCACATCCGCACATTTGGGACCAGAGTACCACCGCGGCTTACGTCCCAGCGAGAGAAAACACCGCCTACTCTATATATCCCTGAGCACTAGGCTCATCTCGGTCGACCGAATCCACGACACCACTAAGGTGCCCATCCACTAAAAAGCATACTGATCAAACCACCAGTTTACCACCATACCGGGGTGTGAGGCTCGCAGATCAACGCTATACACAAAGCCATGCTATATCAGCTGCGCTTTGATCACCAACCACCAAACTTTGCTTTTCAACAAAAGTCTGGATCACTGCATCTCAGCATGCCACACTATCAATCCATATCGTACCACTGATTTCTGCCAATATATAACCTCTGAGCTCATATGTCTCAGAGAAGGGCGTTAAGCAAGAGAATAAATTCTCCGCCGCCAAACAGATATATATTTAGCAGAGATCAACAAATACAATATAAAGGAATACAATGTCAGACACACCATCCATTTACAAGTCCGTTCTAGGTCTGAACGAAACCGGAGGCACTTTCCTCGCATATCCATCCATCTCCAAGTACGTCTGGACGACCACCAACTACTTACATCCTCTTGGGTGTACAGCCCAATCAGGATCGTCAGTAATTATCCAAACGATGTGAAGACTTCCGGCCTTCAACCACCGTCTTCATCTTCGACATATCGTCGAATCGGTTATTCAGAATGGGAATAAACCCGGCCTTTCCGAACAACCCGCGTATATTAGAAATAAATGTTACACAAACACAACATACGCCTCATTCCAATTCATTAGTTACTAACCGTAAATCAGTAAGAGAGCAATTCCCCAAATATTAACCCCGAAGGCCGAAACCAACATCAGATCAATATCCAGGAAACCATTCTTCTTAACTAACGTTCAGCTAGTTTCTAAATTTCAATTCTTAGGGAAAGGTTCCCATTAATTTTATCCAAGATAAATTCTTTAAAATTTATCCTTTAATCTTCCTTTGGATGTCATTTCAAACCAAATTATGGTTTTTCCAACTAGTCGAGATTAGCGAACCACACCGAAGTAATTATTTATTTTATTTCCCAATCCCAACCTATTTATCCCATGAAGCAAAACTGGTAATACTCCATATCTAACACCACGGTGTTGTCGGTAAAATTAACTAACATTTCAAGTTCAAATCTGATTAAAGATTTAACTATCGCTTTGGAGCAAAATTGGTGATACTCCATTCTCGCTCATTTTCTAAAGTTGATAATTTAAATTATCAATTCACATTTCAATTTAATTGAAGATTCATTAAAACTCCTTTTACTGGGTTAAAGAACTAAGTGTTATTTAAAACACAGTTCACGATGAACCCAAATCACCTTCTATTTATTATCGGGCTAAAGAACTAGTGTTATTTAAAACACAGTTCACGATAAACCCAAATCACATTCTATTTATTATCGGGTTAAAGAACTAGTGTTGTTTAAAACACAGTTCACGATAAACCCACAAATCAATTCTAGTTCAATTCAAATCAAATATATTAGGAATTCTGATTATTTAAAACCCCTTTTTAAATCTAATTTATTTATTTAAAAAAAAACGGGTTATAAATTTAGTTCAATCTAGTTCATTTCGATAAAAATCTATTTTTATCTTTTCAAATATGGAGTTTTTCATCCCAAATTTTCCCAAATCATTTCTTCTGATTTTACACAAATTATTACTATTTTTAATAATTTTATCAAGGCCCGTACAGTCGATTTCCATCAACGGCCATCGAACTGCACTTACAACGACCTTTTCCAAATTTGATTTGGACGTATCTCCAAATCCAACCGTTAGATTTTGAATTCCTAATATTCGTTAGAAATCACTTTTCGATACGACCCCAACGGTTCCGGTTTTAGGAGGATCCGACGGTCGGATCTCCCGTAATGTCTGTTTGAAATAAATGGTTGAAATTCACGAACTACCGCAGCGCGGCGCGTTCTATTCAGGCCATTATATTATATATATAATATATATAATAAATATTTCGTCGATTTCTATTTAAAATGAATTTTATAAATAGTTTTGAATTCGTTTCAAAAACATTTCAACTTCCATTTCAATTCAAATCAAAATTGAATTTTTCCTTATAAATTCGTTTTAAAATTCATTTCTATTCAATTCAAATTCCAATTCAATTTGAATTCATTTCAATTTGTTTTCAATTCAGTTTGAATTCGTTTTCAATGCAATTTCAAAGTCGTTTTCTATTCGATTCAATTCAAATTCGTTTTGTTTTCTATTTGAATCAAATTCATTATATTTTCAATTGAAATCTAATTGGTTTTCTATTCAAATCAATTCGTTTTGTTTTCTATTTGAATCAAATTCATTATATTTTCAATAACCGAATATAATCGATATAAATATCATTCACGTCAAAATAGCGCATCACTAATCAACACGGCTTTATATATTTCTATTTTCAAATATTCTATTTCAAATATTTCTTTTTCAAATATTTCCTATTCAAATATTTCTATTTCAAATATTTCTATTTTCAAGTATTTCGTTCAACACATGACTAATCTCAACGGATGAGTACTGTCAACACATGAACCTTTATTTTATATTGATAAAGATGTAAATTTTATTATTAAAATATTTCATTCAACACATGACTAATCTCAACGGATGAGTACTGTCAACACATGAACCTTTATTTTATACTGATAAAGATGTAAATTTTATTATTAAAATATTTCGTTCAACACATGACTAATCTCAACGGATGAGTACTGTCAACACATGAACCTTTATTTTATATTGATAAAGATATAAATTTTATTATTAAAATATTTCGTTCAACACATGACTAATCTCAACGGATGAGTACTGTCAACACATGAACCTTTAATTTATAATATTCTTTATTTTCTAAATTGGAATGAGGCTCAATCAATTACCATATAAAGTTAATTATATGGATTTTCATACATCAACCGTATATAATAGCATTGAAAAATAATCAACCATCAACCAAAGTGCACTACACTATATAAGCATCAAATATAGATATTTAACGCTTATAACAGCCTGTCAATCAATCGATCGACATATTTAATCAATCAGGATGAGTGAACTTCAAATTTCATCCCAACACCCGTGTGGGGTTTCAAACAATCAAACACAGATTTTATTTGTGCAGTTGGGCGATGTGTAAAATTTATCGTCCCAATCAATGTCCTTCAAATAGGTGTACATAAACAAACCGTCCGGTTTGTAAATGAATATTTATTTATTCACATTCACGTTAAAAATTATATTTTTAACGATAAAATATTTTATTTTAACTTATGAATTTCTATTCAGTTCATTCTTTAAATAAAATGATATTTTTATTTTTCTAACTTATTTTAGAAAATTTCGACGGCATAACGGCACGTAACTAGAAACGGGACGAGGCCTAGCCTTATCCCCGGTCTAGTGAAGGCCCACGCCATTCACACATCAATCAATTTAATTCCACCAAACAATCAAATTTCAATCAAATAATCTAACTAATTTTTGCAATCAAACAAACAAGTCCATGGTCTGTGGACGATTGTGTCGGGTGCTACTAAGCACCGTCTGCATCCTAGTATATATATATAACTAGAAAATGAAATTGAAAGGTGAGAAATTCTCACCGAAAGCTATCCAATCATCTCGACACTTCATTTAGAGAAATCATCGCCATTCTCGCCTTTTGTCGCTTTTGTTGCCCGTAGCCACTACATATATAAGAATCGAATTTTTACTTTGCTATTCAATATATAAAAATCGAATTTTTACTATGCTATTCAATATATAAAAATCGAATTTTTACTATGCTATTCAATATATAAAAATCGAATTTTTACTTTTCTATTCAATATATAAAAATCGAATTTTTACTTTGCTATTCAATATATAAAAATCGAATTTTTACTTTGTTATTCAATATATAAAAATCGAATTTTTACTTTGCTATTCAATATATAAAAATCGAATTTTTACTTTGCTATTCAATATATAAAAATCGAATTTTTACTTTGCTATTCAATATATAGAAATCGAATTTTTACTTTGCTATTCAATATATAAAAATCGAATTTTTTCTTTGCTATTCAATATATAAAAATCGAATTTTTACTTTGCTATTCAATATATAAAAATCGAATTTTTACTTTGCTATTCAATATATAAAAATCGAATTTTTATGTTGTTAAAAACCACATCTTTTTATTTAGGAAAATTTCGTCTTTCTACTTGCAAAAATCACATTTTTGTTTACAATTCTATTTATAATTATATATAAATATTTATATTCTAACGACGGCGTATATATCATATACGTTCGATTTCTATTCAAAATAAATTTTCGTTGATTTTTATTTAAAATAATTCATTTTAAATGTTCAAAATTCGCTAAAATTGCCAAAATAAAAATTTTAAACTGGCCCAAAATTTCCGGGTTATTACATCAGGGCTATTTCGTCATCGTTCATCTTCTTCGATTCGATAATCGCCTCCAAGTCTTCATCTTCCATTCTGGATACTGTTGTATATAACGGTGTTGTATACACAATTATATGATTTTTGTTTGATGATAACAACCAAATATATTTCTATTATAAATGTGTTTGGTACTGTACTGTTATATATATACATCACAGCAATGAATATAATATTTATATTTAAATAAAATACGACTGTTCAAATATTAACCAGTATTTTATTTAAATATAAATATTTTATTTCAATATTCAAACAGTACAACTATTTGTAACTCCACTATTTATACATTCACAGAATATTTGAACTTGTATATACACAGAATAAAATAGACAAGTTCGTTTGACAACAATAAAATGATATTTTATTTCAATCAAACTTGTTTATTACAGACATCAGTACAATCACTCTTTCATATACATTAGCTCCTCACTATAACACTCATACATTCACTCAGTTTGCATTTCATATATACAATTTTATTTACACAGACACACTGACACTCTTCTTATTTTCACTGTCTTCTGTCTTTTATCTTTTGTCTTCACAGCTTTCTGCATTCAGTCCAGTCTTCATACCTGTCATATACAGAAACACACACACAGTACACTGCAATAGGAATAAAACTGAACACATGTGTATATATTTTTTATTTAAAAAAAAAAAAAAAAAAATTATTTGCCTCAGTTTTCTGGTGTGTTTCTCATCATTTTTCATGACTTGATCTGATAAATCTGTGTCTAGACAGACAGTTTGTATATGTACAGGGACAGGAATTTTTTTTGATGGCTGCAAATACACACGTATATACACGTGTGCACTGCCACGCCGATCAGCGTGCAACTGAGGAGTAGCCACAAGGACTTTCTCGACTCAGTGCAAATATCAATACAAATCCAAAATGGTCAAGTATAAAGTTCAAAAGTAAGAGTGATCATGGCAGCAAACATGTGCAGCTACACAATTATCAAGACAGTAAGAATTTTCATTGAAGCATGAAAGTGAGAGTGACACTCAAATCCCAAAGTCAAAGTCACATGTCAAAGTTCAAAAGCAAAAGTCGTCAAACAGCAAGATTCAAGTTACTGCTCAGCTCAAACATGTGTGAAACAAGTCCATAAGCCGATCCAAAAAGTCAACACAACAAGTCAAGCCAAGGTGTCGAGGAGAAATGAAGATGAACATAGCTGCATGCATGAAGAAGACAGACAACAATATAGTGATGTATACATGGTGCATGCAAATAGTAAATGGTCAAGACTACTCAGCAAAATGATTAAAGAACATGGTGGTACCGCATTGCAAGTGGACACAACAGCATATACATGCCACAAAGAAGGAAACAGGGGAAGTGATGGCAACAGCTACAAGAATGGCACAAGCGAAGACAATGGTCGAGACAGTGTTTAAAATGGGTGCAATCAAGTCAAGTGGGTAGTTCAGCATACAAGCAAGTTCTGCTATAACAGAGTTCCATGGTGCATGTACAAGTTGAAATACAGCAACAAGTGATTCAGCAAGTGTGTGTACACAAATGACAAGGTGATGCAACATGAATGAAGCAAACAGCATATAGTGGGATATATGATACAAGTACAACAATGAGTTTCAAGTGATGTTAACACAACTTATCAGTGAGAACCAGATTGGCAACAACAAACAAAGCAAGAATGCACAGCAATATTTCAAACCAAAATTAAATCAGAGTATTCATGGAAACAAATCATGCATGGATTCATGGCAAAAAGCAGTTGGAAGGTACCACACCTTGTTTCTCGAAATTATGCTATTAGATTTGGCAAGAATTTCAAATCTGCTAGCATTTAGCAAAGGCAAATCACAAAGTTTTTTTTAAGTGGGCCAATGTCTTATTTCATGACTTCACAAGTATATAATCATGCAAAGGAAAAAATAGATTTTCCAGTCTTGCCAAAATTCATTAAGGACAGAATTCATTTCCAGATTTCAAATAGGACTGTATGGGAAATAAATTAAAACTTGTATGGCATAAATCATGGAAACAGACAAGGGAGTGGTGCAACAGTGTTCATATTCAGGAAAGAATGTAACATATAAAATTCAGGAAAGAATTTAGTACTTTCGAATTCAAACTTCTCTTCTCCAGATATACCCATTCATATATGGCATGGTTCTCATCCACAAATCATGTTTTCAGAAAATTAACAGCACAAAGGAGTAATATTGTCCAGGAAATCACAGTGTAATTGATCAGTTTCCAGTTTTGCTCGAGTATTCAAGGTGTGCAACAAATTATATCAATGCCGAGGATATCAAATGTGTTTCCAAAAAAATTAACTTTCCAGATCCATACAATTTTTTTTGGGAAAGTTTTAAACTTCAGAAATACACAGATTAATCTAAAATCTTGTTTTTGGGAAGCTTTTATTTTGTTTCCATTTTTTATCAAGGCCGAATTTATTTAAGAAATTCAAAAGTGGAAATCGCAAATTATCTGCCAAATCATTTCAAGCTGAGGAAATCAGGTTCATATACAAGGCAACAAAATTCCATTTCAGCCGAGATGAATAAAACACGCAAAAAGGGAAAGCAACACGCATGAAATCAGTCAAAGCCAATTACAGCGAAATCAGAGTTGATTGAGGATTTCAAATCCTATTTTATCACACCATTTCATCATCGGCAAACAATCGATCGAAACCATAAACAAGAGAACATCGATATCGAATCCACACGCAACAGTCAAGAAATCGAAAACCCACAAAATCAAAGCAAACAATAAAATCCGAATTACTCACAATTTTTAGGGTTTCGTTCAAGTGAGAACTCCAGCAAATCGACATCAGCACGCAAGCTACAAGGACAAGAGCCATCAGAGATCAAATTTCCAGAAGCATCGATTTCGATTTGGGAATCGATTTCAGAACCCCTAGCAATCGCCAGAGCCGCCATTTATTTTCTCAGAGCAAAAAGGAAAGAGATCGGGCTAAATGAATTACAAAGGGGCCGGCCTGTTTTTTATTTTGACCAAGGCCATGTTTTAAAAGGGGGATGACCCCTTATCCTTTTTAACTCCATCTCCTTGGGTTTTTCTTTATTTTACTTTGTATTTTGTTTATTTTGTATTGTTTTTAAATCGTTTTATAAACTGTCCAGGAGTTCTAGAGTCTGTAATCTCTAGGGGAATCAGTCAGGGTATTGATTGTCAGTTAACAGAGTCTGTAAAATCTGGGTTACTGGTTACGGGGTTGTAATCAGGGAAAATCTGTTCAAAGGGATTAGAACAGTCTAGAGTTTTGAGCTTAGGGTTAGAATAGGAGCAGGGGTTTGCGAGTGTACATGGTCTTGTATGCGGGAACTATTCTATCACCTAGTAGAAACCTTAGAAATGCAGCAGTAGGCAGGGTTTTGCCGAAGCTGGGTATATCTGTGTGTGATTTATTTTCTGCATTTCAGTTTCTGCTATTTTCTGTGATCAGCTTATTATTATATATCTCGTTAAGTTTTTAAATTCTGTTAAAAATTGTGAAAAACCCTATTCACCCCCCCTCTAGGGTTATTCTAGATCCAACAAGTGGTATCAGAGCAGGTTATTCCATTAACCCTAGAAACATGGATCCTAGTTGTCAGTCTTATGAGAGTCAGTCCAGTAATATTCCAATTATTTTTAAGGGAACAGATTTTTCAATTTGGAAATCAAATTTCGAATCATTTTTAAAATCTGTTAATCTTGATTATTGGAATATTATTGAAAATATGGAAGATATGTCAAATAAGACGAATAAGGTTTTAAATGCTCAAGCTATGCATATTTTATATTCTTATCTTGATAATAATCAGCTTGACTTTATCTCTCATTGTTTAACTGCGCAGGACATTTGGAAAACTCTCAACGCGCGGTATGGAAATTCTGACAACTCCTCAAAACCCTCAACTACCAACTCAAATTCAGATCTGTGCTTAACTGGAACTATTCATGTGGATTCAGACAATGGGGACTTATCATATGACGATCTGGTATCTCTTTGTAATAATTTAACAAGAACCGTTGATCGCCTCAAACGGAAAAACAAGTCTTTGAAATCTGAAAATTCTGAGTTGACCCACAATAACAATATGTTGAAATTAAAATTTGAAGACTCTGAGTGTAAGAATTGTTTTAACTTGAAAACTGATTTAGCTCAACTTAATGAGAATTCTAGAAAAATTGAAAATGAATTTTTGATTTTGAAAAATCAAGAAAATGAGCTAATTCATGAAAACAATACTTTGCAGAAGGAGTTGAATAAGGTTAATTTCGAACATGAAAATTTTGAAATAGAAAATTTGTTGAAATCAGAATCTGCTTTAAAGGAACTTAAAAAGGAAATTGAAAAATTCAAAATTTTTGAAATTGAAAAACAAAAGCTCTTTGATTCTGAGATTTCTGAATATAAAGGCAAAATTGAGAAGTTTTTAAACGAGAATGATCTTCTGAAATCCAAAATCAATGATCTTGAGTTGAGTCTGAAACGTTTTTCTTTCGGAGAAAAATCTTTGAATATGCTTTTGAATAATCAGTTCTCTCATGGAAATAAAAGAGGTCTAGGCTTTGGAAAAAATAATGTTTTTGAAAAACAAAATTCAAATGAGTTGAGAAGTCCCTCAAACTGCTTTGGAAATAGTTATTTTGATAATTTGAACTTTGACAATTCCAAAGGATTTTTGAATCAAAAGCAAAATGTGAATTTGTTTTGTAATAAACCATTTAAACATTCTTGGATCCCAAATGAAAATAAAACGGGTTTTGTTAGATTCAAATCGATTTGGGTTCCTAAGGGTACAAAAGTTAATTCTAATGGTTTGCTGTACAGACAAGTTTGGGTACCTAAAGCTGTGAACAAAACTGTGAGTGGTTTTACAAATTTTGTTAGACCACTCGATTCTCAAATCTGTTAGGTACCGGAGGAGGCTGAGGAACAACTGTGCTGAAAAGAGAAACGGATTCAAACTGCTTCATATCACAGAATCATTCACAGTTCCTTAGCCACATCTGTTGAGTTAGAGATTCTGCTTTACATTGGATTCTGGTATGATCTCTAAACTCACCTTTGTATATTCTCTTTTGCTTGTTTTTTTTATTTTCTGTGTTTATTCCTTCCTCTATCCCCTTCTGTTTTTTTTTGACACTGCCATATTCTTCTTTGTCTGTACTTCTTAAACTTCCAGTTGCAGAATTAATGATTTTCTGGAAATTTGTGCTACTTGTATAAAATCATCATGTGTTAATCATATCCTGAGTTTGAACTTCTATATATCTGCAATTGTTTTGAAGTTTATTTTCTGATTGTTGAATTCATAACAGTGTTGATGCATTCATATCATATCTTGAACACTGTTAACTAGAATTCTAAATTTTTGAAGATCTGAATATTTAATGAAATGTCACACACCTTTGTTGTTCTGAGTTTATTCATTTTAGAAAAGCTCAAAATATTATACTCATTACAACACTCTGTTATTTATCAGTTGTGATAATTTCATTGATTTTCAGATTGGCTTGTATCAGTGATACATCTTGAAATTCATCCTTATTCATGATCATTATATTGAAATATGTTTGTTTGAGATCATCTGAAATTCTAGATATTTTGAATATCACACATATCTTGTTTTTGAAATTGTCAATCTCGTGTGACTGATTCATTATATCCCAAAACTTTACATTGATTCATGTGATTTCAAATAAAATATCCCGATCATGAATATTTTCAAATTTGATGTAAATGACTTGAAATTTCTCTTGGGCTTGTCAGAAATAGTTTTGAGAAATTCTTGAATTTTTTTTAAAAAATGGTCTTTGAAAATCATTGCTATTTCATGATTATTTGATTTGAATATACGTCTGTTTAAAATCATTTGAAATTATTGATTTATTGGATCCCACACATATCTTGAATCTGAAATATAACCTGGTGTGATTGATTCATTAAATCCTAATACTTTTACATTTCTTCAAATGATTTAAAATAGCGTATATTTGCAAATCTTGGATCATAAACCACCTTATGTGACCAACATCTTGACAAGTCTGTTGTGATACTGATTTCTCTGTGCTGCTCTGATACTGCTTTTGAAAAATGTTTGTTTTGGAATCATGCTGCTCTGATTATAAGAAATTGATTTGTAAATATATTTTTTGAGGACTGCTTGATTTGGTATCAAAGGCTTATCGTGCTCTGATAAATGAAATTTGTGTGCTTGAATTGCTTGCTTTGTAATTAAGTATTTTTTTGTTGACTGAGGTACCACTATTCGCCACCGGGGTGTCATTAAAATCCTTGAGAAAGCGAGAACATTTGATATCAGAAGCGCCTTATATTTGTCTCACCCATCTGTTCTGATTTTTCACTTTGTAGAGACACCATGTGGTATCAGTTTAAAAGTGCTGCATATTTTTTTGCTGTATATATATATATTTTTTCCCTCTTGTCATGTATAGATCAGCATATTACACTTGTAATTGATTTTCAATTTTAAAATTATTTATTGATTATTCTTTCAGAAATTGAAATCAATATCCAAATTGAACTATATTTATAATTCATCAAAATTATAATCAGATTTAGAAATTGTGATGAATTGTGACTGCAGTATATTTCACAACAAGAGGAGAATTTTATTTAGATTTTCATGATGGTTGAATATTTATTATAATATCTTTGAACTGGCAATTATTTCACGGCCATCTTCATTACTTATCATCCTTCTGCCATCCGTTATGATTTTATATAAATGTGGAGAGTTTAACTTTTTTCTTCTTAAAATAAACAGTGAAAATATCTGTGATGGAATTGTGGTTATATTATTATTCAGAGTTAGTGATAATTGAAAATTTTCAATAATCCCGGTACAGTTAGTCATATTTCATAATAAAATTAATTTAGAAATTTATTTCACAGCCCATTTCTGTACCTACCACATTTTCTATCATCCATATATTGGTTTTATACCAAGGAGTGTTTTTCCTTTTTAAAAGGTGAAATGATAAATATATATAATAAATATATAAGTGTGTCTCTAACCTCATTTAAAAATCCAAGCTCTGGTCATGCATGGTTAAGAGACAACTTATAATTTAAGCTGCGACTGACCTCATTTAAAAATCCAAGCTCTGGTTATGCGTGGTCAGTGTGCTCTTAAATAAATAAATAAAATGTACTAAAAACTGAAATAAAATTGAAATTCTCCTTGGTGTGTAAAAATCAACCTATCAATCCATCTCTCTAATCTGTGAAATGTGTTGAAATATTATGACGTATTATGATTTGTTGATTAATAGATATTGAGATTTGAGATTATTCGATTTTCTCACTTAAATTGAATTTTTTAATTATAATCCAAACCCATCACCGTTTTTGGTGCTTTAATTTTATAAAATTCTTTTGAAAATAATTGGAAATGAATTGTTTATAAAACTCTCTCCATTTTTACTCATCGTAAATCCGTCATTCTCTACAATGTGAAATACGTCATCAGTTCTTAGTTTATTATGATTTTTGTTTGACTGATTGAGATTTATGATGACTGTTCATCCTCTTAAGCTGAAATTATATTTTTAGTCAATTTTCATCTGTATTTTAAAATCTGTATCCTTTTGATGATAACAAAAGGGGGAGAATGGATTAGATTTTGATTTATGAGTGAATATGTTATAAATATTTTTAATTTTGAAAATTTATTATTATTCATACATTTCACTCATGCACAGTTATAGGGGGAGTTTCTGTTGTAGGGGGAGCATTTAAATAGGGGGAGTTCAAATATTCACGAACAAACACATTTATTATATACAAAATCTTTTATTTGTTTGTCATCATCAAAAGGGGGAGATTGTTGTATATAACGGTGTTGTATACACAATTATATGATTTTTGTTTGATGATAACAACCAAATATATTTCTATTATAAATGTGTTTGGTACTGTACTGTTATATATATACATCACAACAATGAATATAATATTTATATTTAAATAAAATACGACTGTTCAAATATTAACCAGTATTTTATTTAAATATAAATATTTTATTTCAATATTCAAACAGTACAACTATTTGTAACTCCACTATTTATACATTCACAGAATATTTGAACTTGTATATAAACAGAATAAAATAGACAAGTTCGTTTGACAACAATAAAATGATATTTTATTTCAATCAAACTTGTTTATTACAGACATCAGTACAATCACTCTTTCATATACATTAGCTCCTCACTATAACACTCATACATTCACTCAGTTTGCATTTCATATATACAATTTTATTTACACAGACACACTGACACTCTTCTTATTTTCACTGTCTTCTGTCTTTTATCTTTTGTCTTCACAGCTTTCTGCATTCAGTCCAGTCTTCATACCTGTCATATACAGAAACACACACACAGTACACTGCAATAGGAATAAAACTGAACACATGTGTATATATTTTTTATTTAAAAAAAAAAAAAAATTTATTTGCCTCAGTTTTCTGGTGTGTTTCTCATCATTTTTCATGACTTGATCTGATAAATCTGTGTCTAGACAGACAGTTTGTATATGTACAGGGACAGGAATTTTTTTTTGATGGCTGCAAATACACACGTATATACACGTGTGCACTGCCACGCCGATCAGCGTGCAACTGAGGAGTAGCCACAAGGACTTTCTCGACTCAGTGCAAATATCAATACAAATCCAAAATGGTCAAGTATAAAGTTCAAAAGTAAGAGTGATCATGGCAGCAAACATGTGCAGCTACACAATTATCAAGACAGTAAGAATTTTCATTGAAGCATGAAAGTGAGAGTGACACTCAAATCCCAAAGTCAAAGTCACATGTCAAAGTTCAAAAGCAAAAGTCGTCAAACAGCAAGATTCAAGTTACTGCTCAGCTCAAACATGTGTGAAACAAGTCCATAAGCCGATCCAAAAAGTCAACACAACAAGTCAAGCCAAGGTGTCGAGGAGAAATGAAGATGAACATAGCTGCATGCATGAAGAAGACAGACAACAATATAGTGATGTATACATGGTGCATGCAAATAGTAAATGGTCAAGACTACTCAGCAAAATGATTAAAGAACATGGTGGTACCGCATTGCAAGTGGACACAACAGCATATACATGCCACAAAGAAGGAAACAGGGGAAGTGATGGCAACAGCTACAAGAATGGCACAAGCGAAGACAATGGTCGAGACAGTGTTTAAAATGGGTGCAATCAAGTCAAGTGGGTAGTTCAGCATACAAGCAAGTTCTGCTATAACAGAGTTCCATGGTGCATGTACAAGTTGAAATACAGCAACAAGTGATTCAGCAAGTGTGTGTACACAAATGACAAGGTGATGCAACATGAATGAAGCAAACAGCATATAGTGGGATATATGATACAAGTACAACAATGAGTTTCAAGTGATGTTAACACAACTTATCAGTGAGAACCAGATTGGCAACAACAAACAAAGCAAGAATGCACAGCAATATTTCAAACCAAAATTAAATCAGAGTATTCATGGAAACAAATCATGCATGGATTCATGGCAAAAAGCAGTTGGAAGGTACCACACCTTGTTTCTCGAAATTATGCTATTAGATTTGGCAAGAATTTCAAATCTGCTAGCATTTAGCAAAGGCAAATCACAAAGTTTTTTTTAAGTGGGCCAATGTCTTATTTCATGACTTCACAAGTATATAATCATGCAAAGGAAAAAATAGATTTTCCAGTCTTGCCAAAATTCATTAAGGACAGAATTCATTTCCAGATTTCAAATAGGACTGTATGGGAAATAAATTAAAACTTGTATGGCATAAATCATGGAAACAGACAAGGGAGTGGTGCAACAGTGTTCATATTCAGGAAAGAATGTAACATATAAAATTCAGGAAAGAATTTAGTACTTTCGAATTCAAACTTCTCTTCTCCAGATATACCCATTCATATATGGCATGGTTCTCATCCACAAATCATGTTTTCAGAAAATTAACAGCACAAAGGAGTAATATTGTCCAGGAAATCACAGTGTAATTGATCAGTTTCCAGTTTTGCTCGAGTATTCAAGGTGTGCAACAAATTATATCAATGCCGAGGATATCAAATGTGTTTCCAAAAAAATTAACTTTCCAGATCCATACAATTTTTTTTGGGAAAGTTTTAAACTTCAGAAATACACAGATTAATCTAAAATCTTGTTTTTGGGAAGCTTTTATTTTGTTTCCATTTTTTATCAAGGCCGAATTTATTTAAGAAATTCAAAAGTGGAAATCGCAAATTATCTGCCAAATCATTTCAAGCTGAGGAAATCAGGTTCATATACAAGGCAACAAAATTCCATTTCAGCCGAGATGAATAAAACACGCAAAAAGGGAAAGCAACACGCATGAAATCAGTCAAAGCCAATTACAGCGAAATCAGAGTTGATTGAGGATTTCAAATCCTATTTTATCACACCATTTCATCATCGGCAAACAATCGATCGAAACCATAAACAAGAGAACATCGATATCGAATCCACACGCAACAGTCAAGAAATCGAAAACCCACAAAATCAAAGCAAACAATAAAATCCGAATTACTCACAATTTTTAGGGTTTCGTTCAAGTGAGAACTCCAGCAAATCGACATCAGCACGCAAGCTACAAGGACAAGAGCCATCAGAGATCAAATTTCCAGAAGCATCGATTTCGATTTGGGAATCGATTTCAGAAACCCTAGCAATCGCCAGAGCCGCCATTTATTTTCTCAGAGCAAAAAGGAAAGAGATCGGGCTAAATGAATTACAAAGGGGCCGGCCTGTTTTTTATTTTGACCAAGGCCATGTTTTAAAAGGGGGATGACCCCTTATCCTTTTTAACTCCATCTCCTTGGGTTTTTCTTTATTTTACTTTGTATTTTGTTTATTTTGTATTGTTTTTAAATCGTTTTGTAAACTGTCCAGGAGTTCTAGAGTCTGTAATCTCTAGGGGAATCAGTCAGGGTATTGATTGTCAGTTAACAGAGTCTGTAAAATCTGGGTTACTGGTTACGGGGTTGTAATCAGGGAAAATCTGTTCAAAGGGATTAGAACAGTCTAGAGTTTTGAGCTTAGGGTTAGAATAGGAGCAGGGGTTTGCGAGTGTACATGGTCTTGTATGCGGGAACTATTCTATCACCTAGTAGAAACCTTAGAAATGCAGCAGTAGGCAGGGTTTTGCCGAAGCTGGGTATATCTGTGTGTGATTTATTTTCTGCATTTCAGTTTCTGCTATTTTCTGTGATCAGCTTATTATTATATATCTCGTTAAGTTTTTAAATTCTGTTAAAAATTGTGAAAAACCCTATTCACCCCCCCTCTAGGGTTATTCTAGATCCAACAGATACGTCCTAACGTTCACAGTTGTTAAAGTGGTATCGACACTGACAGAGAGTATGCTTTATGTCGACTCTGGTCTCCTTAACAACCAACGTTTACATTTTCCACATCGGTCGGTTCCTTTACATTTCACAAAGGTTCGCTTTCATATCAAAATATCATATTTTGTTCGAACCCAATTTATATTCAAATAGAATATAATTTCATATCAAAAATATCCCAATCATTCCCAAACCGATTATATCCCAACTAGAATATATTTCCAAGTCATTAAATTATACTCGTATAATATTTCGAATCGCTCTATATTCACATAGAATATACTTCATCTTAAAGATTCAGTTATTTCAAATCGATTTACATTTGAAACCCCTTCATATTCAAATAGAATATATATTTTTCCATATCTATTCATTCCAATCTTTGGAAATCCCATTTATATTCAATTAGAATAAAATCTACCTTTGCATATCAAAATCAGTTAAAAATCAATTCATATTCAAATAGAATATAACTTATCTAAACTACATTTGACCCAACGGTTTAAATCCAAACACTTTCCATTCGGAAGAAGATTATGATCATTTAATATAACTTGAAAAAAATAGATGCTTATAAATAAAAATCTTTATATAAAATGTATATATATATATAGAATATAATAGCCAGAATAAAATAAGATAATTTTTTTTAAAACTCTATATATACACATAAATTTAAAGTTACTATATAGTTTAAATAATAAATATAAGAAAAATTAATTATAACAAAATAGTTATAGGTAAAAGTTTTAATAAATAAATTTTTAAGGAAAGGAATAGTTATTTGAAGACAACAGGGTAACTGTATATAAAATAAAATTCTTTAACTAAAATCATTCCTTCCTTCCGAACTTCAATACTTGAATCTAAACTCCGGTCTCAATGGAGTTTGCCTAGCCCAATGACTCATCCCAAACCCCAATCCAAACCCACTTTCCCAAATTCAAGGATTCAAACCATACTCGTATTAAATAAAAATTTCCAAGTATACTCGATTTATCTTTATTTCAATATTAAATTCAATAAGAATTTATTAAATTCGAGTCCACCCTATCCCTGAAAATCCCCAAATCATATTAATTTTGAATCTTTACAACTTCAAATTCACTTTGGAAAAAATTCCTTAACCACTTCAATTACATTCAAGATTCAGATCTTTAAAGGAAGAATAAAATTTATCGAAATCGACAATTTCCTTTAAATGAATTTCCTTCAAATAGAATTTCATATATTTAAATCATTTAACCAACCGATGTCCATATGTAATTTGATACCCTATGGCCAAGTGATTTAAATTTAATTTCTTGATATTCAGGGATGGATCTATCATTTCAATCCAAATCAGGGTCACAGAGGTTTATCATTTCACTCTGTGTTCTTAATTGATTTCAAATCGATAAATCCCGGGTTCATTCGATGCCCGTAACATCTAGGGTGAAAAATTGGGATTCATCGTCAATGATGAGCATACAACTACCATATACTTAATAAATAACATTTTCAAGCAATACTCATTCAGAAATCACGCAAAGCATCCATCACAACCATTTATCCCATTTATTAGTGTTAATCTGTTCTACGGGTTTGGAAAGATCAGAAATCCCAACCAGTAATTTAATTAAATTAAATAACTAATTATCGACCTAAATTTTCAGATTAATATACTTGCATGTCATTTTTAAGCAGTCAATCACAAACCAAACACGACCATGCAACCAACTTATTTCATACTTTAATTTAACTAATATGGGAATAATTCAGTATTTCGTAAGTGAAGAATCACTCGCCTTTGTTTCATTAGTGGATCGGACGTCCAACCGAAGCCCAAAATTTCACAGTCTCTAAATGCAGCGAAACAGGCCTCAGATCGTCCGCAATTTCGCCACGATCCTAGCGCAACAAACCGCGCGTCAATCCGAGGTCGTACGTAAAAGTTATTAACATTTTACTATTTGAAATTTAAAATATATAAATTAATAAAATATTCTCCTTACCCAACCCCACATCAACACGTCAGCACTTCCCTCTCTTCTTCCCGCTCATGCTACAGGACCAACATGAAAAACCCATTTTGCTCCGACATTTTGATCGCCAACTGCGGTGGCTACCGACCACGCAACTGACCGAGACCACCTCCATCGTGCCTCTCATCTCCGGCCGCTCCCTACCTGATGCCGACGGCCCCCTCCGATCAACCAAGGCCGCCACGGCGAGCTCACCCCAAACTGCGTTTTTCGACCTTCCACACCCAAGTTCTGGCGATCGTTTAGCTTATACCACCAGCGAACCCCACCATCGTGCTCAGGAGGACCTCCTCTACAATACCCATCTTCCAGAATCTCCGATTATAGCCTAAATCAAAAATCCCTAATTTAACCTCTAGGGTTTTCGATTTCCAGAAACTTTGACTATCAATTCCGGTCGAACCACTGCTTGCATGCAAAAACGAATTGTAGATCTGGATTCTACTCGTTGAAAGCTTCGATTTGGCATATAATTTGATAGGTTTCGGTGAAGATTTGGTTTTAATTAAATTTTGAATTTAAATTTAGGGTATTGAAAAAAAATTGTTTTCAGCCATTAAAGAGGAGTTTGATTGAGGAAAAAGGTATGTGTAATGAAGAATGAGCTGATGAGGTGAAGGAAGGAATTTTATTTGCATATATAGGAGGCCCAACTATGAGAACAACCAATTATCCACTCTACATTGATTCATTCACACTTTCTCTCGTACAGTCAAACGGTAAGTCGGATTGTCACGCAAATTGAAATCCTACCATAATTCATCGTTCCGATGGCGCCAGATTCGTCGGATTCCGAGACAGTCGCCAAACAGTTAAATTTCACCGTTAATTAAATAAATAAAATATTCAATTATTCGATTAACTGTTTAAATTCAATTTTAAATATTTAAAATTTCCATTTTAAATCAATTTATAACTTAAATAAAATTTTCTAAATCAATACCACATATTTCATGTTCTCGAATTAATATACTTATCCATTTAAATTTATATTTCAATTATAAATTAATGGACTCGAATTATCCTTAACAAACGTAATATCAACTCATAATTTCAAAATTTATCAGATAAAATTTGAATTCCTATTTTAACTTAGACAATCCAAATTTTATTTGTTGTAAAATATTAAATTTCACATTACAACATTTATATATGCTCAATTCAAAAATTATTTTCATCAAAAATCAACAAAATTTGATTTTTCCCAAAATTTACCCATTTTATTTATTTAAAATTGAAAATTAAATATACAGAAAATATGGGATGTTACAGATTGTAGAGAGGATAAAGGAGAATCAAAAAATTAGTAGAACTAGCTTGATTTACTTGAAAATACACTAGAATATAATTAGGATTTTGATTAAAAATGATGGAGAAGAAAATGAGTGAAGAAGATAAAAACTTATAAATTTTCAAAATCAGAACCCCCTATTTATAAAAGAGAAATGTCTATTTGTGAACGGATACAAGGAAGAATAACACTCCAGGTTCAAATTCAAATTCAAATTTTGTTTTTCAAATTTTGGTTTTCAAATTTCGAATTCTATTCAAATCTTAATTAAGTTTTTCTATTTTAATTTTGATTTTAAACTTGAGTTTTAAAGATTATTAGTTTATATATTTATATAGTTATATACTTTTATATACTTTATATTTTTATAGTTTCAAACTTTATAATTTTATAAATATGATTATATAGTTTATATTTATGATTTTCTACATAATAATATTTATTTATACCATTATGTTTTAATTAAAGAATTTCCAAAATTATATATATAGTAAAACACATTAAAATCGTTTAAATTTCAAATTTATAAAGACATATGTCGACATACATATATAGCCATGTCGACATATAACTATAACATTTTTAATTTTGAAAGGAAGTGTCTTTTCACTATTTGTAACGTTCTAGAAGCGTTGCAACCTTTCAAATCTTATAAATAGGGTTGATTTCTAAAAAAAATCATCATTTTTCTTCTCTATCTTCATCTCCTTTCATTACACCATTATTTTATCATATTTTTATGATTTCTACACTAATACTCTATTGATTTCAAGTCTAGTTATGTAAAACTTCTTCTCTTCTCACTCTCTACTCATTACTCTCTGAATCAAAGTGCTATTGAAGAGTTATAGGGCTTTGCAATCATTTGGGATAGTTTTGGAAACAATGTGTTCCTTGTAGTCGTGAAATCAAGGAAGGAAAAGGTGGTATCCTTGTAGCCAGGGAAATCAAGGGGAATATACTTGATCAAGGGTGTTTGGGATCGGTGGTAACCTTGTGGTCGTGAAATAAAGGGTGTTGTACTTGGATATTGATATAGTAATAAAACTCTGCGCAATCCAGCGTTGCGTAGGACCGGACATAGGAGTAATTCGAGCCAGTATAAAATCCAGTGTGTTCTTTTCCTTTTCTGCATTTAATTTCTATTTATTTTTGTTTTTGTGTTTGATTCCATGTCTATGATTATCTCTATGGTGTGTGATTTATATAGTTGATCATATAAGTTTTAGATTTTGTTAAATTCCTTAATAACACTATTCATCCCCCCCCCCCCTCTCTAGTGTTAGTTTTTCCTTAACGATCCATTCCGCATTCTCTAACAATTGGTATCAGAGAAAGGTCTTTCAAAAAGTTAATAATCTGATTTTTGAAAATTTTAAATGGAAAATTTTGAAATATTTGTTAACACTAGTGTCAATTCATGCATTGTACAAATGTTGAAAGAGTCTGCATATAATCGTGTTGAAAAGTCAAGTGATCTACTGAAATGTTGTCCAATACCGGAAAAGAAGTGTTATATGGCTTTTGAAAATTCAAAAGCTGAAAAGATGGGTTCAGTGGCTATTGAAAATTCAAAATCCGAAATGGTAGCTGTTGAAAATTCAAATTCCGAAATGGTGTGTTACATGGCTGTTGAGAATTCAAATTCTGGCAAACAAATAGTGGAAATCAAAAAGGACAAATGGATACTACAAATGGATACTAGATAGTGGTTGTTCGAGACATATAACGGGAAATCCAGAAATACTAAATAATCTAGTCTGTGAAGATGGTGGACTTCGGAGATAACTCTAAAGGATACACTATTGGTATCGACAATGTCGGTAATTCTAAAACTCCAACTATTTTTGATGTTTTATTAGTTAGGAATCTAAATGTGACAATTTGGAATTTCGCTCGATCCGAACCGATTGCTAAACCGATCAAGACTGCTCGAAACCCCTGATTGCTTTGAGGACAAGCCACTTCGGAACACAAACAGAAGAACATTTCATTGCTTATTACAACAATTCCATTAGAATACAAGAATATACAGAGTATGAATAAATATTATACATCATAAAATATCAGAGATTATAATAAATTACATAGCAGTAGAAAATAATACAATACCCAACTAGAAGTAATACACGGATACAGAGCTTTCCGAATATCGCTTCAGCTGTAAATCAGGATCCTTTGAATATAAATCTGCAAAACCAAAACTACTAGTTGCCTGTGCGGAAAATAGGGGCACCCAGAGTTTAGGTTAGAACAATAAACTCCAGGTCAGTCATGTGACTGGTGTGAGAACTAAAACAGTTATTAATCTTTATTTTAAAGTTAGGTAAATCAAGGGACCATGCCGTATAACACGGAACGGGTTTCCTCCCAAGAATACCAGTGCATAAAACAACAGCGCAATGCTAAATAAAGAAAAATGAAGCTATTAAAAGACCCAGGTACCATCACACAATGCAACGCAAGTCGGAGGGTAGGGTTTTTACCTTATAATAGCCAAGAATGCTTGGTACGTGAAATTTCATGTTTTATTATTACTATAAGTGTATAGTGTCAAAACAATTTCAATCATAAGTATCAATCATAGACGGCATAAGTGCCCCATACCACTATGTCGCCATATATAGGTTTATAATCAAAACCGCAATTGTCACGTATTGGAAATTGGATTTTTGTCTGTGAACCGAGGCCAGGGATCGTCCTCACCGTTTCAAGACTGTTTAGCCCAAGTCTCAGGCAAGCGCGTAGGCAAGCCTTGGATCGTCAGGGCCGGTCCACTCGATGTGGATTATTATGCCCGAACACTGCGTTTCCCCGCCCTTTGGGGCGTAAATGAGTCTTATGACTCCATCGGCTCCACGTAGTCACTGATATATCCGAGGCGCCTCGCAATCCAACAACCACACAGGTGAAAATAATATAAATGTCAGGGCTGGTAGGTCACTGACACCACCCTAGCTAAAAGGAAACGCGTGTTCTCCCTGAGGTCCTTCTCCCGTTTCTGGTTCACACCGGGGTGTGAGGCTCGCGAATTAACGCTACACAAAGCTGTCCCACACAGGCGGTGCTTTGATCGTCAACCACAAGACTGTTCTTTTCAACAAAAGCCTTGATCATTTGCATCTTAGCATGCCACATAGGCAAACCACTCCATGCAACCGATATCTATCAATCACACAGAATGATATCCAATGTCAGACACAGTCCATTTACAAGTCCGTTCTGGGTCTGAACGAAACCGGAGGCACCTTGTACCTCTCATAGCCATCGATCTCCAGGTACGTCTGAACAATCACCAACTGATTCCCTCCTCTTGGGTGCACAACCCAATTAAGATCATCAGTAATTATCCAAACGATGTGAAGACCTTCAGTCTTCGACCACCGTCTTCATCCTCGACACCTCGTCGAATCAGTTATTCAGAATGGGATAAACCCGGTCTTTCTGAATAACTCGCGTATATAATAAACAAGTGTTACACAAACACAACATACGCCTCATTCCAATTCAGAATATTCTTTTATTCAAATATTGATATAATTTGGGAAAGGTTCCCATTAATTTTGTCAAAGATAAATTCTTTTAAATTTATTCTTTAATCTTCTTTTAATATCAATTCAAACCAAATTATGGTTTATCAAAACTAGTCGGGATTAATGAATCTTACCGAAGTAATCATTTGTTCAAATTTCCCAATCCCAACCTATTCATTCCATGAAGTAAAACTGGTAATACTTTATATCTAACACCACGGTGTTATCGGTAAATTCAATTACCATTTCACGTTCAAATCTAATTAAAGATTTAACTATCGCCTGGAGCAAAACTAGTGGTACAACATTCTCGATCATTTCAATCTAATTAAAGATTCATTAAAACTCCACTTGGTTTTAATCTTCCCAAAGATCACTATCAATGATTATTTAACTTGGGAAATCATATCCTGTCTTTAACTAGGTTAAAGAACCAATGTCATTTAAAACACGGTTCACGATAAACCCAAAATCACATTCCATTTACAATGGAATCTTCATGGAAAACAAATCGATATAAACTTCCATATCCGACTAATAATATAAATGGAATAACGACAAAGCCTTTTAAATTCCAGATATATTAGTTGTCTTCCTCCATAAAAATTCTCTTCGATTATTACCAAATCGAATTCTATTCCATTCCAATTTATTTTATTAAATTGGAAAACTTTACTTTGGAAAATCTCCTTTAAATCTTAACAAAAGATTTATAAATTCCACATCACATTTCACTGTAAATCGAGCTAAAGAATGAATGTCGTTAAAACACAGTTCACGATAAACCCAATTCACATTCCATTAATTATCTGTTAAAGAAAAAAATGTTATTTAAAACACCGTTCACGATAAACCCAAAAATCAATTCAAATTCAATTCCAATTAAATATCATTTAATTTGTATACTTCATTAAATCTAAATAAAAAGATTTAATCTTTTTATCAACTGGGTTTAAGAACAGTGTTAATGAAGACACCATTCACAACAAACCCAAATCCCATTTTATATTAAATACAAGGCTCTGAATAGAAAATATATCGGCTTATATTCAATATCAAATTCTACGACCAACAAATATCGTATTGGAAACAACGATATAAATATATCTTTCAAATGTCCATAACAATATCTGTATAATCACGAAATCCAACATCAAAGTATTCCAAAGACAATTTCGATTCAAATCCATTCCAATTCAATTAGCGGAAATTCAGGTTACTTTTAAAACCCTTTCAAATCCAATTTATTTATTTCAAAAATAAATGGATTATAATTCTAGTTCAAAACTAGTTTATTTAGATAAAAATCTATTTTTATCTTTTCAAATATGGAATTTTTCATCCCAATTCTTTCCAAATCATTTCTTATGATTTTACACAAATTATTGCTATTTTTAATAATTTTATCAAGGCCCGTACAGTCGATTTCCATAAAAGGCCATCGAACTGAACTTACAACGACCTTTTCCAAATTTGATTTGGACATAATTATAAATCCAACCGTTAGTTTGCAAATCTCTAATGTTCGTTAGAAAGCTCTTTTCGATACGAACCCAACGGTTCCGGTTTTAGGAGAATCCGACGGTCGAATCTCCCGTAATGTCCATTCGAAGTCAATGGTCGAAAATCGCGAACTACCGCAGCGTGGCACGTTCAATTCAGGCCATTATATGTACTATATATAATATATATTTCATTGATTTCCTTTTAAAACATATTTTATAAATGGTTTTAAATTCGTTTTCAAAACGATTTCAACTTCATATTCAATTTCAAATCAAAATTGAATATTCCATATCATCGACATATAAATGATAGTATTTTTAAAACGTTATATTTTGAAATCACTTCCTTATCTATATTCATTATAAAAACGAATATAATCGATATAAATATCGTTCGCGTTAAAATGGCGCATATCTAATCAAACGGCTTTACATATTTCAATAACTTCGTTATTCTATTCAACAAATGAATATTTTCTTCAACACATGAATATATATTTTATTCAACACATGAATTTTCTTTTATTCAACACATGAATTTTCTTTTATTAAATACTTGAATATTCTTTTATTTAACACATGAATTTTCAATTTATAATATTCTTTATTTTCCAGGTTGGAATGAGGCCCAATCAATTACCATATAATGTTAATTATATGGATTCCATACAACACATGTATATAATAGCAACGATAGATAATCAACCATCATCCAAAGTGCACCACACAAGGGCATAAGCATTAAATATAAATAATTAACGCTTACACAGTCTGTCAACCAATCGGTCGACATACAATTAAATAATTGGGATTAGTGTACGCCAAATATCATCCCAACACCCGTGTGGGGTTTCAATCAACAAACATTGAATATTATTTGTGTAGTTGGGCAAGGTGTAAAATTTATCGTCCCAATCAATATCCTTTAAATCGGTGTACATAAACAAGTCATCCGATTTGTTTATAAATATTTATTTCATATACACGTTAAAAATTATATTTTTAACCATAAAATAATTTATTACATTCCACATCACACAATCAATATTCACACCACAAACAACAAACAAACAAGTCGTCCATGGTCTGTGGACAACGGGTGTCGGGTGCTGCTAAGCACCATCTGCATCCTAGTATATATTTTAAACTAGAAATTAGAATAAAAGTAAGGAGTTCTCACCTTTGGGCTCCACTCCGCTGGTTTTATTTCTGAACTTTTGAACCGTTTGGATTTGTTTGAAATTCCAATGCAGTCCTTACCACGCTGTTCATAATAAAAATTATATTTTTATCGTTTCATTCCAATAAATAAAAATCATATTTTTGTTTCTACTTCATATATTTTTACCATGCTTCTTTCTATATAAAAATTATATTTTTATATTTCCTTCTTATATAAAGATCGAATTTTTATTTTCACTACTTCAAAATGAAAATCTAATTTTTCTACTATTAAAAATCAAATCTTTATACTTTAACTATACATGTAAAAATCGAATTTTTATTGTTACTTTACATATATGAAAATCGCACTTTTATCGTTACTATACATATATAAGAATCACATTTTTATATCTTCACTTCATATATAAAAATCGTATCTTTATCCTATCGCTACATATATAATAGATTATACTTTTAAAACGATGTTTATATAGAAAAGATTATATTTTTAAAACGATGTTAATATAGAAAAGATTATATTTTTAAAACAATGTTTATATAGAAAAGATTATATTTTTAAAACGATGCTATTTTATAAAATCATATTTTTAACTCGGAAGTTATATATATGTAACAACCCGTATTTTTTAACGTGTATTAACCATAAATCAAGGCAGAATTAATTTTTAAAATAAGAATCAAGCGAAACGGGTTTCTCCATTGCGTTCGTCTCGAAATTCTTCCTGGAAATGAGTCCGAGTTTTCGAAAATCGGAGTCCGATGACTAAGTTATGACCTTTCGAAGTTTTTAGAAGTTTTCAAGTTCAAAACAGCTCAGAATTCGAATTCAAATTTCGAAATTCAAACCTCAGAATGGACTGGGCGGGAAATTTCCCGCCCAGGACCGGGTCGACCTGGGGTCGACTATGTAGTCGACCTGCCCAGGACCAGGTCGACCATAGTGTCGACCTGGGGGTCGACCTGGTGGCCGAGCCCACTTTTGAAGCTGGATTCACTTTGATGTTTCTGGCCTCGTTTCTGTCTACATTCGTTGACCTGACCCTATATAAACAACCCCTAACACTAGTCTCTCTACACAAAATTCTCTCTGACCTTATGCTGCTCTAATTCTGGTTGAAAAGTTAGAGAAAGGGACTACTTCTTCTACATCAAAACTGCTTTAAGAGAATTGCTGATTTGGGGATTTCTGTTAGGACTTGACTAAGCATATAAAGATTCAACAACGACTTTCTTTTTCTAATTCTCAAACCACAATCTGTAAGCCCCAGTTACTTTTAGATTTAAACCGTAAACGCAATATGAATATGTTGTAAATTGAAATTGGACCTGTGTATGATGACTGTTTTACATCCATTCTTGTTCATCTTGGATCTTGATTTTTGGGTATATTACTATGACATTGATTTTGGGCCTATTCATGTTGTAAATCAAAAAGAAAAACCCCTCATATTATCATGCCTACAATGTTGAATCTGCTATTAGTCATAAGTTTATGACTATCATCTTATGTCAACCGTTACCATGACTATACTATCACCTTATGTCATCTGTTATCTTTGCTAGTACCTTATTTTGCTAGATTTGAAATCTTTATGTTTAAGGCCGATATTCCATATGCCAGTAATGTTATAATCATTTATCTCAAGTCATACCATGCTATGCTAGTAATCACTTTTGCCACCTTATAACTGTCCCTTCTTATGTTATCCCATAATTAGATTTATTTGTATCAATTCGAGTTTATGTGCGATGGGAATACGATTTGGGTAGATTAGGTAAACATGAATTGGCTTTGAACATGAACGTTATTATAACTTGAACCTGGATATGGATATGAACTTGACACGATTTGACATGAAACATGACCTGAAAATTTGACATGAATTAAGACATGAAAACTTGAACATGGGCATGAAACTTAGATAAACTTGAAAATGGCCAACTCGAGGTTGGGTTTAGTTTGCAGTGTAAATCTGCCCGGAACCGACCGGCAAATCCAGTGACTGCAAACAATATGATCCAATGTGGGTAGTTGGTCATATTGCACGTAAAACCCGAGGTTAGACTATGTTGTGGTGTAAATCTGCCCGGAACCGCCCGGCAAGTCCAGTGACCACAACAGTTAGTCTAATGTGAGAGATTGGGGTGCATTAATGAATTAATGCCACATGATAGGGTTAAGTCATGAACCATTTGAATATACTTAACCAACTTGACACGATGATTTGATAGGGTTAAGTCATGAACCGCTCGAACACACTTAACCAACTTGATACATGACCTGGATAGGGTTAAGTCACGAATTTGAATGACAACACTTAACCCATTAGAAACCCTAGTTACGCGGTCCTTTTCAGCAGTAACCCACTTGGATGTTTCACGATACCCTGGGACTAGGCAGGGTGGGGCACGATTACTAGGCTGATTGTAAGCGACCAGAACGACGGCTGAGTAGGTGCGCCATTGTAGGTTCAGGCGGACTATGGTCGTGCACGTAGTCCGGAGTTGAAAAAGCACGCATTGGGCACCCGTAGGTTTACACTGTGCGTGCTTGATTCGTGCCGGTTGTTGGCACCATAGGGCTTGATACACCCTATAGTGGACCTAGCACCGGTAACTACATTTCAGGATAGGGCCGTATGACACAGACACATGACGAGCTAGAACTTGTAGGGAGCCGATCGATTAGTAGATCGTACCGTAGGACCCCGTAATGGGTCACTTCATGATACTGGGCCAAGGGATCATTTCATGATTAATACTTGACATGGTTTAGAACTCTAGTACAGTTGGTATAGCGAATCTTGAATATGCGATGCTAGACTTGACTTATCTTGTTTATCATATCAGTCCTGTTATCATCCTTATGTTTAATTCCAATTATCGCATGTCATGTTACCTTCACTAGTTTTTATACTGAAAGTCACTAGGGCTTACCCGTCTTATGACTGACCCTTTTTCTTTCGCCTCTTTTTCTTTCGTTCCCCCCCCAGGTTCTCAGGGAGGAAACACTAGCTCTTAGCTTGGATTTAGCTTGCTTTCTGATAGCTCATGTACGGTTTGGTCTTGAGCTATGTTATGGCTGCTTCTGCTATTCATGGGGAATAATTTACTTTTGTTATCTTAAGTTTATGCTTCTTTATTTGGAACTTGATGAAATGGAATAATTTGTACCTTGGATATATGGGGTTTTGACTCTTTTCTTGAAAGTAATAAAAATTTGGTTTTTAATTTATACCGCTGCTTTATTTATGTTCTGCCTTGTGATATCTCTGTGTATGTTTACCTAGATAATACTCCACCAAAACTAGTGCATCCCCTTTGTGAGTGACCCTAGCGGAGGCAGGGTGTTACATTTGGTATCAGAGTAGAAGGTTACCAGGCTGGGCAAAAAGTTTTAAAAACCTTCTGAAACTATTTTCAAAACCATTTATAAAGAAGCATTTTTCAAGAAAAGTTTTATGTTTAAAAAGGCTATTCCCCAAAAAGCCATTAGCACTTTCCTTTGTTTACTCTTTTGAATCCTTTTCTTTTCATTTTTCAGCATGGCTGATCTTAACCTGCCTGAGGGAATACCCGTGCCTGGATGGTTCCGAAGGTACTTAGAAGCCAGGGCCAACGGCGCGGGCCCGGCAGACATCCCTCCTCCTCCCCCAGTGGCCGCGGTTCCTCCTCCTGGTACCACCTTTGCCAAAATATGCAAAGAGTTTAAAGCAATAGGCGGCAAGAACTTCGTGGGAACTGAAACCTTTGTTGAGGCACGAAACTGGCTAAAGGAGACTGAAGACTTGTTCATTATCTTTGATGTGGAGGACCATAGGAAAGTTCAGTTGGCAGCATGGTTGTTGAAAGAGGAAGCTGCATTTTGGTGGGAAGTCACCAACGCTACCAGGCCAGTTGAGACTTGGGCAGACTTTAGAGAGAGGTTTGGGCTTAAATTCTTATCGTCGGCAGAAGAGAACCTTCAGATGGAGAGGTTCCTAGCACTCAAGCAAGGGGACATGTCTGTTAGGGAGTACGTGAATAAGTTTAATCAGCTTGCTCGGTTCGGTTTGGATTTGGTCAACACGGCCCAAAAAAAGGCTGTACGCTTTGCTCGAGGATTGAACGAGCCACTACACTGTTTGGCCATAACTCATATACCCATGGGGGCGACCTTTGAAAGCTTGGTGGATATGGCTCTACTTCATGAGGAAGACAAGAATAGCAAGAAGGAGGTTAAGCCTAATGAGACTCAGAATAAGAAAGCTGACTTCAAGAAGGGGGGTAACAAGAATAACAAGAGCAACAACAAACCAAGTGAGACGAGGAAGTGCAACTTTTGTGGTATTACGGGACATCTAGCTAAAGACTGTAGAAAGAAGAAGAGGAAGTTGGGTGAATGCTTTCATTGTGGAGATATTGGACACATCAGCAAGGATTGCCCTAAGAAGCAAGGGCAGGGGCAAGGGCAGACCCAGCGAGCAGGACCATCTGGAGGGCAGTTGCATGCTCTCAACACCACTCCAGCTCTTGATCGAGGTAGTAATATTTCCGTAGAAAGCCATGTTTACATTTCTGACTTTCCTGTTCGAACCTTATTTGACTCTGGCGCATCGCATACTTGTATTTCTTCTGATATTGTTGAAAATCTGCACCTAAGTACTAGTCTGGTTGAGGATCCCGTTATAGTTTCAAATCCAATTGGGGGCTCCGCCCATTTATCTATGATGTGTGTGGATTTTAGGATCTCTATCTTAAGCGTAGAATTCACGTGTAATGCTTATGTTCTCGGATTTATGGGATACGGTTTGATCCTAGGTATGGATTGGCTGTCCAATTATGGAGCCGTTCTTGAATGTGAACGAAGGGTAGTGAGGCTATTGACTAGCCTTGGTAATACCCTTGAAATTTCTTGTAACCCTAAGGGCCCGGTCATGTTGTGTTATCTTGAATCTCTTGACTCGTCCGTCGATAATTTGCAATTTGTAAGAGTGGTCCGAGAATATCCAGATGTCTTTGATGAGGTAAGGGGGTTACCTCCTAAACGCGAGATAGACTTCCGAATTTATCTTGTTGATAATGCCAAGCCAGTTTCATTGCCCGTTAGGCACATGGCCCCGCGAGAAAGAAGAGAGCTCAGTAAACAAGTTAACGAGTTGCTTGAGAAAAATTTCATAAGACGAAGCAGTTCTGAATGGGGTGCTCCAGTGGTATTCGCTACTAAGGCGGATGGATCGCTTCGTCTGTGCATAGATTATCGTGAGTTAAACAAGCTAACTAAGAAAATAGGCACCCACTACCAAGAATCGACGATTTGTTTGACCAGCCTGTGGGAGCATCTGTTTTCTCTCAACTCGATCTAGCCACAGGATTCCATCAGCTTAGAGTGGCTGAGGATAGCATTGACAAAACTGCGTTTAGGACTCCAGATGGGTTCTTTGAATGGCTCGTCATGCCGTTTGGGTTAACGAATGCACCCGCATACTTTGTAGATTTGATGAGTAGGGTGTTTCGGGAGTTCCTTAACAAGTTTGTGGTAGTTTTCGTGGATGATATTTTGATCTTCTCAAAAGATGAAGAAGAGCATGCTAGACATCTCAAGGAAGTCATGGAAACACTTAGAGCACACCAGTTAAAGGCTAAGTTCTCCAAATGCCATTTTTGGAGGAAGGAAGTTCGGTTCTTTGGACATGTAGTTTCCAAGCAAGGCATAGCCGTGGACCCCGCAAAGGTAGTCGCGGTACAAGACTGGAAAATTCCTAAGAATGCAATGGAGGTGAGGAGCTTTCTCGGTTTGGCGGGCTACTACAGGAAGTTCATCAAGGACTTCGCTAAGATTTCAGCCCTTCTTACTAAGTTAACAAAGAAGAACCTAGCTTTTGCATGGGACATAGAGTGTGACGCTGCTTTTCAGAGACTTAAGAGAGCCCTCACCATAGCTCCAGTTTTTGCATTACCCGATGGAGGTAAGATATTTACCGTGTACACAGATGCGTGCGGCACGGGATTAGGCGTTGCCCTAATGCAAGAAGGAAGAGTAATATGCTACGGGGGCAGACAACTTAAAGTTCATGAGAAAAATTATCCCACGCATGACCTGGCGTAGGCCGCGATTGTTTTTGCACTTAAAGCTTGGCGCCATTATCTTCTAGGGGAGAGGTTCGAGCTGTATACCGACCACAAATCGCTTAGGTACCTCTTCTCACAGAAAGATTTGAATCTGAGACAACAGCGGTGGATGGAGTTCTTGGCATCATATGACTTCGATATAGCTTATACCCCTGGCAAGGGTAACGTGGTGGCGGACGCGCTAAGTAGAAAAAGGTTGACTTTGAGCCCCTTGTTTGTTGAAAGGAAAAGCCTTGAGTTTATAGAAACCTTTGATTTTACACCTGTTGTTGAGTCATTGACTGCTACGTTAGCATCTCTTGAATTAAGACCTACACTTCTAGATCAACTAGGGACTTCACAGAAGGAAGACCCACAGATAGTCGAAATCATGAACAAGCTGATTAGTGGTGAGACGTCAAGTCACCTCAGTAGGTATGCCATAGATGACAAGGGATGGCTAAGGCGCGATGGAAGGCTATGTGTCCCACAAGTGGGAGACCTAGTAAGGAAAGTTCTCGAAGAGGCGCATCACTCGAAGATGACCATACATCCTGGAGGGGATAAGATGTACAGAGATATGAAACGCATTTTCTTTTGGGCTGGAATGAAAAAGGACGTGGCAGAGTTCGTTTCGAAGTGCATGGTGTGCCAACAAGTAAAGGCCGAGTCGAAGAAGCCCAGTGGGCTATTACATCTTTTGGAGGTTCCGCAACGGAAATGGGAGAGTATCTCGATGGATTTCGTGGATGGACTACCTAGGTCAAGAAAGGGAAATACTAGCATATGGGTCATAGTTGATAGACTCACGAAAAGTGCTCACTTCATTCCGGTGAAAAGCAAGAGGACCGCATCATGGCTAGCATCTATTTACCTTCGAGAAGTAGTACGGTTGCACGGGGTTCCTTCTAGTATAGTTAGTGATCATGACCCGATTTTCACTAGCCAGTTTTGGAATAGTCTGCAAGAAGCAATGGGTACACGACTGAGTTTAAGCACGGCCTATCACCCACAGACGGATGGACAAACTGAAAGGGTAAATAGGGTACTAGAAGATCTCCTGAGGCTATGCATTCTTGACTTTGGTGGTACTTGGGAAGACCATCTTCCTATCGTGGAGTTTGCATATAATAATAGTTACCAAGCTAGCATCGGAATGGCACCGTTCGAAGCCCTGTTTGGAAGACCATACAAATCGCCAACTTGTTGGTGGGAGACGACAGACAGGCTTATACTTGGCCCTGACATGACAAGAGACACTTCTGAGAAGGTTGAGTTGATACGAAGGCGGATGAAAACGGCCCAAGATAGACAGAAATCCTATGCGGACAAGAGAAGGACAGACCTAGAGTTCGAAGTCGGAGATATGGTCTTTATAAAAGTTTCTCCGTTATGCAATGTAGTTCGTTTTGGAGAAGTTGGAAAGCTAGCACCAAGGTTCGTAGGACCGTTCCCTATCACTGAGAGGATTGGACGGATGGCCTATAAGGTAGACTTACCCGAGAAGCTGACTGGAGTGCACAATGTCTTTCACGTCTCGCATCTCCGGAAGTGCTTGCATGAGTCAGCCGAAGTGGTTGAGCTAAGCATCCTTGAAGACGTAGAAGTGGAAAAAGAGGCAACATTGAGGCGAGTTCCGATTCGTATCTTGGGGACGGAGATTAAAAAGCTAAGGAATCAAGAAGTCAAGCTAGTTAAAGTGCAGTGGAGTGAAGCCCAAGAAGACGCAACTTAGGAAACCGAAGAGAAGATACACGCGCTTCAACTATTTCTTTTTTAGGGTACATTTCGATCTCTTTTTCCTATGAACTTGAAAACCTTTTCGTATCATGCTTCTACTACCTACGTTTGTCTTGTTATCTTCTCGATCTTATCTTGAGAACCTTAGGTAGAACCATATGGATGTAAACATGTGATTGAAACATGTTATGGTTGATGTTTGCAAATGATTGCAAGTGTTTGCAAGTGGTTGCTAGTGGATGCATGACACACATTAGGCACTAGATCGGCTCAGTCACATTTTCATGTTGCATATGCATGAGTGCTTATACTTGTACATGGATGGAACTTGTTATGCTATCACTTGGATGTTGCATATGAATGAATGTTTGTGCACTCATGTAGAGATTATAAACTATGTTAGGAATTTGCATACATGTTGGATTCATGACACTAACATATTTTGCATTAAGGAGGTTTACTGAATCAGTAACCGCCTGATCTTTTGCATTAGATAAGTACATATACACACACTTTCTGCATATGTTCATACAGCACTAGAAATCTTTTAAGGACAATGGTTGCATGTGGATGATGCTATGAGTAGATGGATGATGGATGGTAGGACACATCCTCCCTAACTTAGAGATTTCGGGGACGAAATCCTTTAGGGGAGGAGAATGTAACAACCCGTATTTTTATAACATGTAATAACCATAAATCAAGGCAGAATTAATTTTTAAAATAAGAATCAAGGGAAACGTGTTACGCCATTGCGTTCGTCTCGAAATTCTGCTTGGAAACGAGTCCGATTTTCGAAAATCGGAGTCCGTATGAACAAGTTATGACCTTTCGAAGTTTTCAGAAGTTTTCAAGTTCAAAACAGCTCAGAATTCGAATTCAAATTTCGAAATTCAAACCTCAGAATGGACTGGGAGGGAAATTTCCCGCCCAGGACCAGGTCAACCTGGGGGTCGACTATGTAGTCGACCTGCCCAGGACCAGGTCGACCATAGTGTCGACCTGGTGGCCGAGCCCACTTTTGAAGCTGGATTCACTTTGATGTTTCTGGCCTCGTTTCTGTCTACATTCATTGACCTGACCCTATATAAACAGCCCCTAACACTAGTCTCTCTACACAAAATTCTCTCTGACCTTATGCTGCTCTAATTCTGGTTGAAAACTTAGAGAAAGGGACTACTTCTTTTACGTCGAAACTGCGTTAAGAGAATTGCTGATTTGGGGATTTCTGTTAGGACTTGACTAAGCATATAAAGATTCAACAACGACTTTCTTTTTCTAATTCTCGAACCACGATCTATAAGCCCCGGTTACTTTTAGATTTAAACTGTAAATGCAATATGAATATGTTGTAAATTGAAATTGGACCTGTGTATGATGACTGTTTTACATCCATTCTTGTTCATCTTGGATCTTGACTTTTGGGTATATTACTATGACATTGATTTGAGGCCTATTCATGTTGTAAATCAAAAAGAAAAACCCCTCATATTATCATGCCTACAATGTTGAATCTGCTATTAGTCACAAGTTTATGACCATCATCTTATGTCAACCGTTACCATGACTATACTATCACCTTATGTCAACTGTTATCTTGGCTAGTACCTTATTTTGCTAGATTTGAAATCTTTATATTTAAGGCCGATATTCCATATGCCAGTAATGTTATAATCATTTATCTCAAGTCATACCATGCTATGCTAGTAATCACTTTTGCCACCTTATACCCGTCCCTTCTTATGTTATTCCCTAATTAGATTTATTTGTATCAATTCGAGTTTATGTGCGATGGGAATATGATTTGGGTAGATTAGGTAAACATGAATTGGCTTTGAACATGAACGTTATTATAACTTGAACCTGGATATGACATGAACTTGGCACGATTTGACATGAAACATGACCTGAAAACTTGACATGAATTTAGACATGAAAACTTAAACATGGGCATGGCACTTAGATAAACTTGAAAATGGCCAACTCGAGGTTGGGTTGAGTTTACGGTGTAAATCTGCCCGGAACCGCTCGGCAAATCCAGTGACTGCAAACAATAGGATCCAATGTGGGTAGTTGGTCATATCGCACATAAAACCCGAGGTTAGACTATGTTGTGGTGTAAATCTGCCTGGAACCACCCGGCAAATCCAGTGACCACAACAGTTAGTCTAATGTGAGAGGTTGGGGTGCATTAATGAATTAATGCCACATGATAGGATTAAGTCATGAACCATTTGAATATACTTAACCAACTTGACACGATAATTTGATAGGGTTAAGTCATGAACCGTTCGAACACACTTAACCAACTTGATACATGACCTGGATAGGGTTAAGTCACGAATTTTAATGACAACACTTAACCCATTAGAAACCCTAGTTACGCGGTCCTTTTCAGCAGTAACCCACTTAGTTGTATCACGATACCCTGGGATTAGGCAGGGTGGGGCACGATTACTGGGCTAATTGTAAGCAACCAGAACGACGGCTGAGTAGGTGCACCATTGTAGGTTCAGGCGGACTATGGTCGTCCACGTAGTCCGGAGCTGAAAAAGCAGGCATTGGGCACCCGTAGATTTACACTGTGCGTGCTTGATTCATGTCGGTGGTAGGCACCATAGGGCTTGATACACCCTATAGTGGACCTAGCACGGGTAACTACATTTCAGGATAGGGCCGTATGACACAGAAACATGACGAGCTAGAACTTGTCGGGAGCCGATCGATTAGTAGATCGTACCGTAGGACCTCGTAATGGGTCACTTCATGATATTGGGCCAAGGGATCATTTCATGATTAATACTTGACATGGGTTAGAACACTAGTACAGTTGGTGCAACGAATCTTGAATATGCGATGCTAGACTTGACTTATCTTGTTTATCATATCAGTCCTGTTATCACCCTTATGTTTAATTCCAATTTTCGCATGTCATGTTACCTTTACTAGTTTTTATACTGAAAGTCACTAGGGCTTACCAGTCTTATGACTGACCCTTTTTCTTTCGTCCCCCCACCCCCAGGTTCTCCGGGAGGAAACACTAGCTTTTAGCTTGGATTTAGCTTGCTTTCTGACAGTTCATGTACGGTTTGGTCTTGAGCTATGCTATGGCTGCTTCTGCTATTCATGGGGAATAATTTACTTTTGTTATCTTAAGTTTATGCTTCTTTATTTGGAACTTGATGAAATGGAATAATTTGTACCTTAGATATATGGGGTTTTGACTCTTTTCTTGAAAGTAATAAAAATTTGGTTTTTAATTTCTACCGCTGCTTTATTTATGTTCTGTCTTGTGATATCTCTGTGTATGTTTACCTAGATAATACTCCACCAAAACTAGTGCATTCCCTTTGTGAGTGACCCTAGCGGAGGTGGGGTGTTACAATATATATATGTATATATATACATATACATATATATATATATAAACAATGTTATATATAGGTAAAACTAATCTTTCTTCCTCTTTCTATAATTACTCAGGACTGTCGATCCATTTATCACGCCCTAGGGCTTGCCACCACAGCCATTTCCGACCGCCGGAGAGCAATTGCCAGTCACCATGTTGAAGAGCTTCAAAAACCGCACCCAATGACTCCCCTCTCGTCAAACTCGGTCTTGGATGGATGGAGAAAATGGGGGCGACGCGGCAGTTGTTTTTGGCCTTGATTCTTGAAAAACACAGCACAATAAAATTCCCGACTAGCATGGATTTGAAGAGCTTGGAAAGTTCTACATAATTCGCCAAAGGACCGAGGTGTAACGTTGCGTGTAGGAGGAGGAAATTGAAGGAGAACTGGCCAGCGATTCTCGCCGTTGAACGAGATGGAGGCGGGACTAAATTTTGATCGGGTTGAAAAGGATTTAGGTTTTGATCAATATTTTATATATATTTATAATTAAATAATATTATTTAATTTTGAATACACTTGTTTATTGCTACGAACTCGAAACTAAACCCAACAAGTGTCGGCCCTAGCTAATTAACCCCTTTCCGAACACAATGGGATACGAATCGTGAGCCAGTTCGACCATTTCAATCAGTTTCCATTAAAATTAAAACATAAATCAATATTTATTTAATTTGAACGTACATTTTCAGTTACCGGGGCCACATACTGACCATAAAAATTCCCAAAAGAATATTTTCTAGCTTCGTATTGACGATACGATTCTAACAAAACTAATTTCTTCAAATTTGAAGACTGTTCGAAAAATGGCTGTTTTCGGGTCGATCCAAATTGACTGAAACTATTAAAACACGTTTTCTTTTGCCACGCTCACATATTAATCCCAAAATTTATGAATTTTGGAATCTAGCAATAATTTGACATCCCGGATCCAACAAAAGTGGTTTCGTCGAAAACAGAGGACTTTTTGCAAAATTTCCATTTTTAAGGGGCAAAATTCCATAGCGACTATTCTGAATTTTCAATTGGACATAACTTTTTATTCCCGCTATGAAATTTCAATTTTTCGGATTCATTAAAAAGATATTTTCAAATAGATCCTAATATTTTGGTTTTACTAAAATCTAGTTTATTTTGAATCATGTACATTCATTTGAAATTTGAAATTGAATTTTCAAACTATCACGCCATTTTCAATTCCTTTTATAATTTAAAATAAATATTTGTATTCTAATGTCAATTCAAATAAATATATACATTCTAATTTTATTCAAAATAAATTTGTCGTCGTCATTATTTAAAATAATTCATTTTAAATATTCAAAATTCATTAAAATTGCCAAAATAAAAAATTTAAATTGGCTCAGATTTTCCGGGTTATTACAATCTCCCCCACTTAAAACCTTTCGTCCCCGAAAAGGAACGAAGCTAAAAGTTGTTTTACAAACCAACTCAACTTTTATTATTTTCATTACGGCTTAAGTTCTTCAACTTTTCGGTTTTTAAGAACTTTTCAAATTTTTCAAAAATTTGGCTAACACCCTAAATTTTCGAAAAATTTCGCCATAACCTCCCCTGTATAGGAGCACCGGGAAAACACGAAATTGCCATACAGGCCTCTCTAATCCAAAAAGAAAACGAAACAGCCAATCGGCTCATAAAATCATCAAAAACCCCAAGAAATACAATAAACATCTACCTATTTGTCGGGCAAACAATTTTATTCCTCTTCTCTAGCCTCCTTGCTATGACCTGTTTAATGTAAGTACATGCACATATATGTATTTCCAAATAATTCTCAAGTCAGTTCAATATTTGGCTCAATTTGGTCTATATGGTTCAAATTTTAATTAATCAACCAATAATCAAACCACACAATCAGCAATCAATTAGTTGATTATCATTTCAAATTCACAATTTTGATATATAGTCAAAAATCACATTTTTGGTCCCAAGTCACAACAATATATTCTAACTATATTTAGGTTCTCACACCAGTCTAATGGAAATATATAAAAATCCCACTTTCGAAACTCGAACACAAACTACTGATGCTATATAGTCATCAATAGTTTCATCCTTGGGCGACTAGAGTGTGATTCTATATCTATCAGGTATATTAAAACATCGAATACCCGTGGATCAGACGTATATGCGAAATCTTTATATATTGGATTGTCCAAATTCAATACAAATAAATATTCAAATACGTTGAATAAAGTTTAAATTTTCAAAACAAAACTTGCTTTAAATTTTATTTTAAAAACATCACTCTTCACACTCGTTCTAGGATACTACTGATCCCGTCTCTAACGAGTCATTCTCATTGGATATTACTAATCCAATCTCTGATGAATTCTTTCGTTTGGTTCTAATATATCTTGTTCTCGAGCTTTGTAAACCAAAGCTCTGATACCACATGTGACAATTTGGAATTTCGCTCGATCCAAATCGATCGCTAAACCGACCAAGACCGCTCGAAACCCCTGATTGCATTAAGGACAAGCCACATCGGAACACAAACAGAAAAACATTTCATTGCTTATTATAACAATTCCATCAGAATACAAGAATATACAGAGTATGAATAAATATTATACATCATAAAATATCAGAGATTACAATAAATTACATAGCAGTGGAAAATAATACAATACACAACTAGAAGTAATACACGGATACAGAGCTTTATGAATATCGCTTTAGCTGTAAATCAGGATCCTGTGAATATAAATCAGCAAAACCAAAACTACTAGCTGCCCGTGCGGAAAATAGGGGCACCCAAAGTTTAGGTTAAAACAATAAACTACAGGTCAGTGATGTGACTGGTGTGAGAACTAAAACAGTCATTAATCTTTATTTTAAAGTTAGGTAAATCAAGGGACCATGCCGTATAACACGGAACGGGTTTCCTCTCAAGAATACCAGTGCATAAAACAACAGCGCAATGCTAAATAAAGAATAATGAAGCTATTACAAGACCCAGGTCCCATCACATAATGCAATGCAAGCCGGAAGATAGAGTTTTTACCTTATAATAGCCAAGAATGCTTGGTACGTGAAATTTCATGTTTTATTATTACTATAAGTGTATAGTGTCAAAACAATTTCAATCATAAGTATCAATCATAGATGGCATAAGTGCCCTATACCACTATGTCGCCATATATAGGTTTACAATCAAAACCGCAATTGTCACGTATTGGAAATTGGATTTCCGTCTGTGAACCGAGGCCAGGGATCGTCCTCTCCGTTTTGAGACTGTCTAGCCCGAGCCCCAGGCAAGCGCGTAGGCAAGCCTTGGATCGTCAGGGCTAGTCCACTCGATGTGGATTATTATGCCTGAACACTGCGTTTCCCCGCCCTTTGGGGGCGTAAATGAGTCCTATGACTCCATCAGCTCCACGTAGTCACTGATATATCTGAGGTGCCTCGCAACCCAACAACCACACAGGTGAAAATAATATAAATGTCAGGGCTGGTAGGTCACTGACACCACCCTAGCTAAAAGGAAACGCATGTCCTCCCTGAGGTCCTTATCCCGTTTCTGGTTCACATCGGGGTGTGAGGCTTGCGAATAAACGCTACACAAAGCTGTCCCCACAGGCGGTGCTTTGATCATCAACCACAAGACTCTGCTTTTCAACAGAAGCCTTGATCATTTGCATCTTAGCATGCCACACAGGAAAACCACTCCATGCAACCGATATCCACCAATCACACAGAATGATATCCAATGTCAGACACACAGTCCATTTAAAAGTCCGTTCTGGGTCTGAACGAAACCGGAGGCACCTTGTACCTTGCATGTCCATCGATCTCCAAGTACGTCTGGACGATCACCAACTGATTCCCTCCTCTTGGGTGTATAGCCCAATCAAGATCACCAGTAATTATCCAAACGATGTGAAGACCTCCGCTCTTCGACCACCGTCTTCATCCTCGACAACTCGTCGAATCAGTTATTCAGATGTGATAAACCCTGTCTTTCTGAATAACTCACGTATATAATAAACAAGTGTTACACAATCACAACATATGCCTCATTCCAATTCAGAATATTCTTTTATTCAAATATTCATATACTTTGGGAAAGGTTCCCAATAATTTTATCAAAGATAAATTCTTTTAAATTTATTCTTTAGTCTTCTTTTTAATATCAATTCAAACCAAATTATGGTTTATCAAAACTAGTCGGGATTAACGAATCTTACCGAAGTAATCATTTGTTTTAATTTCACAATCCCAAACTATTAATCCCACGAAGTAAAACTAGTGATGCTTCATATCTAACACCATGGTGTTATCGGTAAATTCAATTACATTTCTGTTCAAATCTAATTAAAGATTTAACTATCGCCTGGAGCAAAACTGGTGATACTCCATTCTCGATCATTTCAATCTAATTAAAGATTCATTAAAACTCCACTTGGTTTTAATCTTCCCATAAATCACTACAATGATTATTTAACTTGGGAAATCATATCCTGTCTTTAACTAGGTTAAAGAACCAATGTCATTTAAAACACGGTTCACGATAAACCCAAAATCACATTCCATTTACAATGGAATCTTCATGGAAAACAAATCGATATATGTAATCGATATAAACTTCCATATCCGACTAATAATATAAATGGAATAACGGCAAAGCCTTTTAAATTCCAGATATATTAGTTGTCTTCCTCCACAGAAATTCACTTTGATTATTACCAAATCGAATTCCATTCCATTCCAATTTATTTTATTAAATTGGAAAATTTTACTTTGGAAAATCTCCTTTAAATCTTAACAAACTATTTATAAATTCTAAATCACATTTCATTTTAAATCGGGTTAAAGAACGAATGTCGTTAAAACACAGTTCACGATAAACCCAATTCACATTCCATTAATTATCGGGTTAAAGAACAAGTGTTATTTAAAACACCATTCACGATAAATCCAAAAATCAATTCAAATTCAATTCTAATTAAATATCATTTAATTTGTATACTTCATTAAATCTAAATAAAAAGATTTAATCTTTTTCTCAACTGGGTTTAAGAACAGTGTTAATGAAGACACCATTCACAACAAACCCAAATCCCATTTTATATTAAATACAAGGCTCTGAATAGAAAATATATCGGCTTATATTCAATATCAAATTGTACGACCAACAAATATCGTATTGGAAATAACGATATAAATATATCTTTCAAATTTCCATAACAATATCTGTATAATCACGAAATCCAACATTGAAATATTCCAAAGACAATTTCGATTCAAATCCATTACAATTCAATTATCAGAAATTCTGGTTACTTTTAAAACCCTTTCAAATCCAATTTATTTATTTCAAAAATAAATGGATTATAATTCTTGTTCAAAACTAGTTTATTTCGATAAAAATCTATTTTTATCTTTTCAAATATGGAATTTTTCATCCCAATTCTTTCCAAATCATTTCTTATGATTTTACACAAATTATTGCTATTTTTAATAATTTTATCAAGGCCCGTACAGTCGATTTCCATAAAGGCCCATCGAACTGCACTTACAACGACCTTTTCCAAATTTGATTTGGACATAATTCCAAATCCAACCGTTAGTTTTCAAGTATCCAATATTCGTTAGAAATCTCTTTTCGATACGAACCCAACGGTCCTGGTTTTAGGAGAATCCGACGGTCGGATCTCCCGTAATGTCCATTCGAAGTCAATGGCCGAAATTCGCGAACTGCCGCAGCGCGTTCTATTCAGGCCATTATATATACATATATATATATGTATATATATTACATATTACATATATAATATATATTTCATTGATTTCCTTTTAAAAGGTATTTTGTAAATCATTTTAAATTCGTTTTCAAAACGATTTCAACTTCATATTCAATTTCAAATCAAAATTGAATATTCCATATCATCGATATATAAATGATAGTATTTTCAAAACGTTATATTTTGAAATCACTTCCCTTTATATATTCATTATGAAAACGAATATGATCGATATAAATATCGTTCGTGTCAAAATGGCGCATATCTAATCAACGCGGCTTTATATATTTCAATAACTTCGTTATTCGATTCAACAAATGAATATTTTCTTCAATACATGAATATATATTTTATTAAAAACATGAATTTTCTTTTATTCAATACATGAATTTTCTTTTATTCAACACATGAATTTTCATTTTATAATATTCTTTATTTTCAAGATTGGAATGAGGCCCAATCAATTACCATATAATGCAACAATAGATAATCAACCATCATCCAAAGTACACCACACAATGGCATAAGCATTAAATATAAATTGTAACACCCCACCTCCGCTAGGGTCACTCACAAAGGGAATGCACTAGTTTTGGAGGAGCGCTATCGAGGTAAACAAACACAGAAATATTACAAGACAGAACATAGATAAAACAGCGGAAGAATCAAAAGATAAATTTCATTACTTTCAAAAAGAGTCAAATCCTTTTACATCAAATAGCCAAGGTCATTATTTTCCATTACAATAAATTCTGTCTTGCATAAATAAAGAAGCATAAACTTGAAACAATAAAAGGAGCTTAATTCCCCAAAGGTAGCAGAAATGCAGCCATAGCATAGTTCAAGATCAAACCGTACATGAGCTGAATCAAAAGCAAGTGAAATCAAAGCTAAGTGCTAGAGTTTCCTCCCTGAGAACCTGAGGGGGAGGGAAACGGAAGAAAAAGAGGCGAAAGAAAATGGGTCAGTCATAAAGACTGGTAAGTCCAAGTGACTTTCAGCATAAAAACAGATAAAGGTAACATGACATGTATAAACTGAAAGTAATCATACGGATGATGACAAGATGGGCAAGATAGACTAAGATAACATGATAAATCCAGTATAAATCAAGTATAGCATCACGTATTCAAGGTTCATTGCATCAACTATACTAGAATCCCAAACCCATGTCTTATATTAATCATGAAATGATTCCTTGGCCCAATATCATGTAATGACCCATTTCTAGGTCCAACGAAACGATCCACTAGTCGATCGGCTCCCTACAAGTTCTAGCTCGTCATATGTCTGTGTCATACGGCCCTATCACGAATGTAGTCACCTGTGCTAGGACCACCATAGGGTGTATCAAGCCCTATGGTGCCAACCACCGACAGAATCAAGAATGCACAGATAAACCTACTGATGCCCAATGCCTGCTTTTTCAACTCCGGACCACGTGCATGACCATAGCCCGCCTGAACCTACACTGGCGCACCAACACAGCCGTCGTTCTGGTCGCTTACAATCAGCCCAGTAATCGCGCCCCACCCTGCCTAGTCCCAGGGTACCATGATACATCTAGTGGGTTACTGCTGAAACGGACCGCGTAACTTGGGTTTCCATCCACTAGGTTAGGTGTTGTCATTTAAATTCGTGACTTAACCCCTATCAGTCTAGCATGTCAAGTTGGTTAAGTGTTGTCATTCCAGTTCGTGACTTAACCTGCCTACGAATCATGTATCAAGTTGGTTAAGTGTTGTCTTTACATGTTCATGACTTAACCCTATCATATCGCATTAATTCATTAATGCACCCCAACCTCTCACATCAGACCTGTTGTTGTGGTCACTGGATATGCCGGGCGGTTCCGGGAAGAATTACACCACAACTCAGTCTGACCTCGGGTTTTCAAGCGCGATATGACCAACTACCCACATTGGATCCTATTGTTTGCAGTAATTGGATTTTCCGGGCGGATCCGGGCAGAATTACACTACAAACTCAACGCAACCTCGAGTTGGCCATTTTCAAGTTCATTCTAGTGTCATGTCCATGTTCAAGTTTTCATGTCAAGTTCACGTCAAGTTTTCAAGGCAAGTTTCATGTCAAGCTTCCTATAATTACCAATTTTCCCAACGTTACCCCGTCTAAATATTAGGCTAACAATCTTAGCCTAATTTTCCGTCCGCATGGTTTTTGGCATAATATTAGGCTAAAAACTTAGCCTAATTTAACGTACACAAAATTTGCATAAAGAAATTCATTAACATGACATAGGTACAAACTTGGCATTATTGGCATAGTCAATATGAACACCAGAGGTGTGTACTTGCAAAACAATCAACATGAATATCATACTAAACCAACATACATATATGTGAACTTGCAGCATAGACTAAATCAACTTACATATATGTGAGCTTGCAAATCAATCACGAACATATGAATAAGTGTGAACTTGAAATATGAAATAGGTTTAACATATACACATAAACATGTAGATCTAACATTTGGTCACATATGTGATATGATTTCGCAACCTAAAACTTGCATAACATGATAAACTACACAACTTGTCATCACGGGTTATACACCAAGTTTATATACATATGAATAGACTTATTCATCAATTCCCAATTCAACATGATGATAAAATAGAACCACAGGCATAAATCAGCATAATAAACATTGCTCTATCATCAATTTATTTCCATGACCTAACTGGATAAATTGATTAAAACATCGCAGGCATAACATTATGAACATGAAAAAGATTTGAATAATAATCTAGATTCAAGAACACGGGTAGATCTAACTTAAATAGAAAAAAATCCCCAAAATCAAGACAAATAAAGTAAATGGGTCTGAATAGAAAATCAAGCTTAGATCCAATTTCATAGTCATAATCCTAGGCAATAACCTCATAGGTGATTACCCACAATTGTCCTTGTCATAGTTATAGGCAATAGTCTTATACTCACAGTCATAGGCATAGGCATAGTCTTATGTTCACCGTCATAGTCATAGGCATAGTCTTATGTTCACCGTCATAGTCATAGGCATAGGCATAGTCTTATGTTCACAGTCATAGGCATGGTCATGGTCTTATGTTCACAGTCATAGGCGTAGTCATAGTCTTATGCCATTAACAATAGTTTCAACATCGTAGACAATATTCCCAATAATCAAGATCCAAGGAGAAAACAAGAATAGATATGAATCATACATAAATCAATTCCAATTTAACATTCCTATATTAGATTTATAGTTTTTATCTAAAAGTAACTGGAACTTACAGATCGTGGTCTAAGAAATTTAGATGCAGAAGTCAAGTCTAGAAATTAGTCGTTGAATTGTTGAATCGCTGAATCTTGCTGTGATTGTAGAAGTAAATCCCCAATAAGAAATTCCTAGTCATAGTCTTCAAGAAATAATCTTCACGATTTAATTTAATTTAATTTAATTTAGAGAAAGAAGAAGAAGCCATGGTCATCAAGAGTTTGAGCAGCATAAGGTTAGAGAAGAATGGTGAAAAGAGAATAAGGCTGGGAGGCTGTTTATATAGGGTTTCAAACTAATTCGAGCAGTCGATGAAGCTAGAGTTAATCAAGGCCATCCATCTCAAAAGAAGTCAATCAGAAAGTGACAAGTTAGCCCTAGTGACACAGCAGAGCTCAGAAATTCGACCAGAACCCGACCAGGCCAGCCAGGGCCTGACCAAGCAGGTTTCTGCTCGGCCTGGGCGCACCTGCCAAGTGCGCCAATGCAAAATTGCATGGGCGCACTTCCCAAGTGCGCCAGTGCTATTTTGTTCTGGTGCACTTCCCAAGTGCGCCAGTGCATTCTGGCCCGTTTCTGGTTTTTCTGCCTAACTTCGTTCGTCCATATCTTCTTTGTACGATATCCGTTTTACGCAAACTCGGACTCTATCTCAAGAAGAATTCCGAGACGAACGCAATGACGTAACCCGATTCCCTTGATTGTTATTTTAAAAATTAATTCTGCCTTTATTTATGGTTTTAACATGTTATAAAAATACGGGTTGTTACATTCTCCCCTCCTTAAAGGATTTCGTCCCCGAAATCTTCAAGTTAGGAAGAATGCATCCTATCATCCAATCAAACATCTACTCAACCATCATCCACAAGCAACCATTGTCCTTAAAAGATTTCTAATGCTATATGAACATATGCAGAAAGTGTGTGTATATGTTCCTTATCTAATGCAAATGATCAGGCCTGATTGATCTTCCTAATGCAAAATATGTTTAGTGTCATGAATCCAACATGTATGCAAATAGTCCTAGTCACATAAACACTATGTATGTGCACAAACATCCATCCATATGCAACATTCACATGATAACACATTCAATTTCATCCATAAACAAGTATAAACACTCATGCATATGCAATATGAAAATGTGTCTGAGCCGATCTAGTGCCTAATGTGTGTTATGCAACCACGAGCAACCACTTGCAACCACTTGCAACCATTTGCAAACATCAACCATAACATGTTTTCAAGCACATGTTTACATCCAAAAGGGTTCTACCTAAGGTTCTCAAGATAGGATTGAGGAGATAAGCAAGATAAAATAAAGCATCTAGGAGAAGAAGTTAAAGATGTACCCCTAGAAGGTCCTGCCTGTGGGGCTTGCCCTTGCTTCTTAGGGCAGTTCTTGCTGATATGTCCAAGCTCACCACATTGAAAGCACGCACCTATCTTCTTTTCCCTTCTTTTACAATCCTTGATAACATGCCCAACTATGCCACAGAAGTTGCACTTCCTCTTATCACGTGACTTGTTATTATTATTGTTGTTGTTCTTGCCTCCCTTCTGGAAGCCTTTCTTCTCGTTCTGAGACTCATCCGCCTTAACTTATCACTCATACCTTTCGTATGTAACATGTTAACAAGCCTCACGGAAACTATCTCCATCGTACGGAAAACCCTCTACGAAGCTAGAAAGAAGATTAGCCGCATGTAAAAACTACTGCGACTATAGATGGAGAAAAGAAAGGAAAAGAGATTCAAACGAGGAAACAAAGGATAGTGCAAATGGCTTTTGGGGAATAGTCTTTAAATAAAACAAGACTTTTCCAGAAAAAAATGCTTCTTTGTAAATTTTGAAAATAGTTTTAGAAGGTTTTAAAAACTTTTGCCCCGTCTGGTAACCTTCTGCTCTGATACCAAATGTAACACCCCACCTCCGCTAGGGTCACTCACAAAGGGAATGCACTAGTTTTGGAGGAGCGTTATCGAGGTAAACAAACACAGAAATATTACAAGACAGAACATAGATAAAACAGTGGAAGAATCAAAAGATAAATTTCATTACTTTCAAAAAGAGTCAAAACCTTTTACATCAAATAGCCAAGGTCATTATTTTCCATTACAATAAATTTTATCTTGCATAAATAAAGAAGCATAAACTTGAAACAACAAAAGGAGCTTAATTCCCCAAAGGTAGCAGAAATGCAGCCATAGCATAGCTCAAGATCAAACCGTACATGAGCTGAATCAAAAGCAAGTGAAATCAAAGCTAAGTGCTAGAGTTTCCTCCCCGACTAGTATGGATTTGAAGAGCTTGGAAAGTTCTACCTAATTCTCCAAAGGACCGAGGTGTAACGTTGCATGTAGGAGGAGGAAAATGGGGGAGAAGGGGCCAGCGATTCTCGCCGTTGAACGAGATGGAGGCGGGACTAAATTTTGACCAGGTTGAAAAGGATTTAGGGTTTGATCAATATTTTATATATATTTATAATTAAATAATATTATTTAATTTAGAATACACTTGTTTATTGCTACGAACTCGAAACTAAACCCAACAAGTGTCGGCCCTAGCTAATTACCCCCATTCTGAACATAATGGGATATGAATCGTGAGCTAATTCGACCGTTTCGATCAGTTTCCATCAAAATTAAAACATAAATCAATATATATTTAATTTGAACGTACATTTTCAATTACCGGGGCCACATACTGACCCTAAAAATTCCCAAAAAAATATTTTCTAGCTTCATATTAACGATACGGTTCTAACTAAACTAATTTCGTCAAATTTGAAGACCGTTCAAAAAATGGCTATTTTCTAGTCGATCCAAATTGACTGAAACTGTTAAAACACGTTTTCTTTTGCCACGCTCACATATTAATCCCAAAAATTATGAATTTTGGAATCTAGCAATAATTTGACATTCCGGATCCAACAAAAGTGGTTTTGTCGAAAACGGAGGTCGTTTGCAAAATTTCCATTTTTGAGGGGGGAAATTCCATAGCGACTATTTTGAATTTTCAATTGTACATAACTTTTTATTCCCACTATGAAATTTCAATTTTTCGGATTCATTAGAAAGATATTTTCAAATAGATTCTAATATTTTTGGTTTTACTAAAATCTGGTTTATTTTGAATCATGTACATTCATTTGAAATTTGAAATCGAATTTTCAAACTACCGCACCATTTTCAATTCCTTTTATAATTTAAAATAAATATTTATATTCTAACGTCGATTCAAATAAATATATACATTCTAATTTTATTCAAAATAAATTTCTCATCGTTATTATTTAAAATAAATTATTTTAAATATTCAAAATTCATTAAAGTTGCCAAAATAAAAATTTTAAATTGGCTCAGATTTTCCGGGTTATTACACTAAAACACAACCTACTATGTATAAGTCAACTTTGCGATAAGGGCTATAAAATAAACTTTGAAAAGGATAAATGTTTTACAGAAGATAGGAATTCAAAAGTAATATTCGAAGGAGATAGAAAGAAAAATATTTATATATTAAATACGAAAATCTTCAAAGATAATCTATGTCTTTTGGTCAACACAAGTGACCCCTGGATCTGGCATAAAAGATTTGGTCATATAAATTTCGAACACATCTCTAGGATTTCTAAATTAGATTCGTTTAGGGGATTACCCAAAAAAAAAAATTAAAGTTAATAATTTATGCGATGCTTGTTTGTTTGAAAAATTAAAAATAAGTTCATTTAGATCGAAAGAAGAAATTACAACCTCAAAACCATTAGAGTTAATTCATATGGATTTATTTAGTTCATCTCAAACCAACCAATAAATCGTAATTGATATGTTTACGTTATAGTCGACGATTTTTTCAGATTTACTTGGACTTTGTTTCTTAAAAATAAAAGGGATGCTTTTGATCAATTTAAAACTTTTACTAAAAGAATTTAAGACTTATTATCACTAAAAATCAAAACAATACGTAGTGATCATGGCAGAGAATTCGAAAACAAAAATTTTGAAAAATTTTGTAATAAAAAGGGAATAACCCATAAAAAAAAATATCCCTTGAACCCCTCAACAAAACGGAGTAGTTGAACGTAAAAATTGGATGATACAAGAATGTGCGAGAACTATGTTATCTGATAGTAATTTACCAAGAAATGTTTGGGCTGAGGCAGTTGCAACAGCTTGTTATATTTTAAATAAAATTTCAATTAGACCCTTAACTCATAAAACACCATATGAACTTTTATATAATAAGAAAGCAAAAGTATCATATTTTAAAGTATTTGGAAGTAAACGCTTTATACTTAACACTAAAGAAAATTTAGATAAATTTGACTTAAAATCCAATAAAGGATTATTTATTGGATATTCAGAGAGAAGTAAGGCATATAGAGTTTTTAATTCAAGAACCAATAATATAGAAGAAACCTTAAACTTATCTTCTAACGAAAATTATAAGCAAAACAAAGAAGATGAATGTGAAAATGAAATTAACGAAACAAATCATGAAGATAGTCAACCAAATAAACGAATTAGGTTACAAAGAGACTATCCCGTAGAATATGTTAAGAGATATTGAATCCGTTGTTAGGACTCGTAATCAATTAAATAATATGAGTAATTCTTCTTTTATTTCAACAATTGAACCTAAGAATCCAAAGGAAGCATCTTTCGATGATTCATGGATACTTGCTATACAAGAAGAATTGAATCATTTTAATATGAATGATGTATGGGAACTTGTTCCTAGACCAGAGGATAAGACTATAATAGGAACTAAATGGGTTTATAAAAATAAAATGAATGAGCACGGTGAGGTCGTAAGAAATAATGCACGATTAGTAGCACAAAGTTATACTCAGGAAGAAGGAATAAATTACGATGAAACTTTTGCCTCCGTAGCAAGATTAGAAGCAATTAGGATATTACTAGCCTTTGCAAACCATAATAATTTCAAATTATATCAAATGGATGTTAAAAGTGCTTTTCTAAATGGATTTATTAAAGAAGACATATATGTAGAGCAACCACCACCTTTTGAAGATGAAAAGTTACCAAATCATGTATATAAGTTAAAGAAAGCATTATATGGATTCAAATAGGCTCCTAGGGCTTGGTATGATAGATTAAGAAATTACTTATTACAATCCAACTTTGAAATAGGAAAACTAGATAACAGTTTGTTTGCTAAAAAGAATAATAAGGATGGCAACTAATATAGCATACGTTGATCAGAAATTATATAGAGGAATGATAGGATCGCTATTATATATAACCGCTAGTAGACCAGATATAATGCATTGTGTATGTCTCTGTGCAAGATATCAAGCGCAACCTAAGGAAACACATTTAAAATCCGTAAAACGTATTCTAAGGTATGTAAAGCATACATCAGACTTTGGATTATTTTAGCCTAAGGATGATTCATTCGACTTAGTTTCTTATTGTGACGCTGATTATGCGGGATGTAAATCTGATCGTAAAAATACTAGTGGAATATATCATTTCTTAGGGCACTCACTAGTCTCGTGGTTCAGTAAAAAGAAAAATACCATATCTTTGTCAACAACTAAAGCAGAATATATCTCTGCTGCTTTGGCTTGTTCACAAGTAATATATATGTAACAAACTCTAAATGATTTTGGACTAAATATAAATAAATCACCAATATATTGCGACAATATGAGTGCTATAAATATATCTAAAAATCCATCTCTTCATTCAAGAACTAAATATATCGATATACGACATCATTTTCTAAGAGTTAACATAAGTAAAGAGAAAAGTTCACCCGAATTTTTAGAAACAAATAAACAAGTAGCAGTTTTATTAACAAGACCATTAAATGAAGCAACATTTACTAAATTTAGAAGAGAATTAGGTATTTGTTCACTAAGTGAGTTAGACTAATTAAATATATTAATATATATAAGAACAACATTAAAAAATCAGAAAAATAAAGAAAAAAACACAAGTATGCCGACAAATAACTGCCAGATTTCAAAAATTAATTCCCACCAAAAGTTAGTTATAATAACCATTTAAACTTTACACTTTGAATTTTCTTTTTCATTCTCTTATTTTGCTTCTGTAAAAACTCTGAACCAAAATAAATAATGGCCTCCACCAAGTTTAACACCCAAATTAATCTTGAATCATCCGCTGGACCATCCGAAGGTCCTTTCCAATGTTCTACCCTATCACGTGTCATCAAACTAGAAGAGAAAATGGAATATATTCTTCAAATGCTTGCTAAAATTCAAGTGCTCCAAATTCGGATGAGTCAAGAGAAAAACCGACAAGGAAAGATGTTAAGGAGCCTTCATAAATTCGTAATGGATAATCAAGCAAAACCAATCATCATCGAGGATGATAATCAAGCAATGGAAGAAGAAGAGGAACCACAAGTAGAGGAGGAAGAAATGATGGAAGAATAGGAACAAATGGAGACACAATAAGAAGTCATGGATGAAGATGATCAAGTCGTATGCATGGGTGAAGTCTTGTTCGTTCAAAATGGTAATGTGATTGAACGAAATAGGGATTTTTGCCTCCGTTACCCAAATTGTCCAACCCATAAATCTCCTACCATAAAAAACAATTAGAATTTAGGTTTTCTTTTTCTTTTCATTTCTTTTTATTCCTTTGCGTTTGTTCGATGAATTGCGTTCGTAGTAATTTTTGTAATTTATCGCTTCTATTGAAAAATGATGTTTAATATAATACTTGTTTTATCTTTAATAAGTATTCTATTACTTTGTTATATAGGCACAAATTTAAGAGGAGTTATATACAATAAGTATTTTAATCGCAAGTTATACACTTATATATCTTAGTATAATATAGTTTAGACAGATGTAGAATTTAGGGGGAGTATTTTTAGAATTTCTTTTTGATAAGGCCAAATGGGGGAAATTATAAAATATAGATTTAGTAGTTTAGGTAGAATATATAGGATTCATATAGCTAGGGGGAGTATTAGAAGGATCAACATCAACAGGCAGGTATAGGCATGATATTTTATAAACTAAGGTTGTCATCATCAAAAAGTGGGAGATTGTTGGAGAATGGAGTTTTAATGACAACAACCTTATTTCAATATTAATTGATTATAAAATATATACTTACATCTCTATCTAGAATGAATACACACACACACACACACATGCAGGATTTGTATACAGGAATTAATACTGAAGACAGTATAGTTTTAAGAGTTTTAAATATTCAAGAGATTCAGAATTCAGAGAAGATTTAAGACTCATGAGTAATCAAGATTTCAAGAGTTCAAGATGAAAATAGCAATAGAGTCAAGTTTATGTAAGACTCTGAATAATACTCCAGGTTCAAATTCAAATTCTGGCTTTCTATTTTCAAATTCTATTCAAATTTTAATTAAGTTTTTCTATTTTAATTTTGATTCTAGACTCGAGTTTTAAAGATTATAAGTTCATATATTTTTATAGTTATATACTTTTATATACTTTATATTTAAATAGTTCCAAACTTTATAATTTTATAAATATGATTATATAGTTTATATTTACGATTTAATATGATTTTCTACTTCATATTATTTATTTATATCACTATGTTTCAATCCAAGAATTTCCAGAATGATATATATAGTAAAACACTTCAAAAATCATTCAAATTTCAAATTTATAAAGACATATGTCGACATACCTATATAGCCATGTCGACATATAACTGTCACATTTTTAATTTGAAAGGAAGTGTCTTTTCACTGTTTGTAACGTTCCAGAAGCGTTGCAACCTTTCAAATCATATAAATAGGGGCTGATTTCGAAAAATTTTCACCATTCTTCTTCTTCATCTTCATCTCCTTTCATTACACTATTATTATATCATTTTTTATGATTTCTACACTTATACTCTATCGATTTCAAGTTTAATTATATAAAACTTCTTCTCTTCTCACTCATTACTCTCAGAATCAAAGTGCTATTGAAGAGTTATAGGGCTGTTGTAATCATTTGGGATAGTTTTGGAAACAACGTGTTCCTTATAGCAGTGAAATCAAGGAAGGAAACAGTGGTAACCTTGTAGCCTGGGAAATCAAGGGGAATATACTTGATCAAGGGGTTTAGAATCGGTGGTAACCTTGTGGCTGTGAAATCAAGGGTGTTGTACTTGGATATTGATGTAGTAATAAAACTCTACGCAATCCAGTGTTGCGTGGGACTGGACGTAGGAGTAATTCGAACTAGTATAAAATCCGTTATGTTCTTTCCTTTTCTGCATTTTATCTCTGTTTATTTTTGTGTTTGATTCTGTGTCTATGATTATTATGTGGTGTGTGAATTATATGGTAGATCATATAAGTTTTAGATTTTGTTAAATTCCTTAAAAACACTATTCACCCTCCCCCTAGTGTTAGTTTTTCCTTAACAATCCATTCCGCATTTCCTAACACGTTCTATCATAGTACACTTGCATGAAAATGATATCTAGTTTTACTAAAGTGATTCTACCCACCTGATTTAAGAACTAATTGGACCAATAGTCAGGTTTAGCTGCTATTTTATCATAAATAGGTAGGCATCGACTTGTCGTAATCTTAGTGGTAGCAATATGAAGAGCAAGATAGGAAATAGTAGAGAGATTCAATTTCAACCCAATGACTTCAATAATCGATGTAAACTGATCAGCATTGACCCCAACCATCATTATCTCTGATTTTTCCAAATTGACCTTAAGGCTAGCCAAAGCATGGAAACGGTCAAGGGAACTTGAGATTGCTTAGATGGTATTAGGGTCTAGTTTTCTAAAGATAGCTAATTCATTAAAGAACATTCAAGAGGTTACCTAGGGGTTCTTACATTCAGGGTTTAGCTGGAAATGCTTACTGGCTACCTGATCTTTTAGTATTTGAGTAAGAAACTCCATAAATACGATAAAAATGTATAAAGACATAGGATCACCTTAGCAGATCCCTTGCTTACTTTTGAAAAAACCAGTAGTCGAATCATTTAGATTTATAGAGAAGTTAGCATTTGATATACATGCAAAAAATCAAGGATATGAAACGAGAAGGGAGATTTATGTAGCCTATGATCCTGACTACAACATCCCATTGGAGAGAATCAAAGGCCTTTTTAATATCAATATTTATCATGGCTTTAGGAGATATGTTAGAGTTATTGTAACCCCTTAAAAGCTAATGTAAAGGCAACACAATGTCTATAATATTTTTATTAGGTAGGAAGTATGTTTGGTTAGATGAAATGATTGACGGAAGGACAACTTAAGCCTTGAATCAATAATCTTATAATACATTTATAAATAATATTACAACAAGATATTGGATGAAAGGAATGAACTTCATTAGAATTCTTGACCTTAGGAATTAAGGAAATGGTCATATTATTGTAAGAATTCACCATCCTTGCATTTCGAAAAAAATTCTTGACTACCTTGTAGAACTCCCTTCCCATAATAGATCAGCAAAAATAAATAAAAAGTAACATTAAACCCATTTGTACCACCACAAGAATTTTTATTAAGGAATAACTTGACATGTTTTATGTCAATATCTGTAACTTCCATTCAAAGGAGATCATGATCTTGCTGACTAATTTTAGGGAGTATCATGGGATTTATCTCATTAACTTTAGGCATAAAATTACCAGCATTACCACAGAGGGCAGAAAATTATTGAATAGAGGCCCTTTCAATACATTCCTAGCTGTCTTGGGTTTAGTCATCTTGATCTAGAACAGTGGTAATATTGTCATATGTATGCTTGGATTTAAGAGTAGCACAGAAGTAGGTAGAATTCAATCACCATCATCGTTCCATATGACTCTTGCCCTTTGTTTACTCATCAAAATTTCTTTATAAAGTGCTTCTTTTAATTGTTAAGAGATTTGAGATTTTGACCGGCATATAAGGAGTTAAAGATGCCTTCCTGCATTTTCTTTCGTATTACATCTAACTGAGACTTTTAGAATTATGACTACTAGTTCATTTACCAAATTTGAGTTTAGCTGATTCTCATAGAACCTCTGTAGTAGCTTTAAGTTTTTTCTACAATACAAACATAGGGTTACCATAGTTATTTCTGGACTAGATCTCCTTAACAACGTCTAAGAAATTGGGTTCATTAACATACTCATTAATAAATTTGAAATTAATTTTCCTCTCATCGTAGAACTCCCAAATGTAATACTTGAAGAGAGTGGTCAGATAGGAAGGGGTTTGGAAGATTGTTTATGATGGTAGACCACTTGTCTAGGATAGGAGGGTTAGAAAATCAGAGTCAATACTAGAGAAAGTACGACATCCTTCTCTCCTTTTATTATTCCAAGAATGTTTTGGTTCAGTAGTTTTAATCTCATAAAGATTAGAGTTCTGGATAGCAAGATTCAATGGCTTTATTTCATTAGGGATAAGGGATTTCCTTCTATAATATCAAAAAATTTTAATGAGAAGTTAAAGTCCCTACATATTATTTAGAGACCAACGTTTCGTCTGAGGAAGGGTAGGGTTTGAAACAGGTTATCACAGCTATTGGTAGAGTTTTCTACATAGATGAAGGTGAGATAGTATGATCCAGATGAAGGGCTATGGAGGTTATGACGGTGGATAAAATATTTTGACGAGGAGATGGAGGTTAAGAGGTGGTGGAGGGGCTAAAAATAATCATAATTATGCCATAAGTGGCATCATTGTGATAGTGGATTGAATTCCAAGAAGGGATTATATATCTTCCTACTCTCACGATTAAATCAACACTAAGTTTAGTTTCTAATAACGCAAGGACACTAGGGCTATATTGGTTTAGCCAGGTTTTACATTGATCCAATTTAATATCATGGCGGCTGCCTCTAATATTCCAAATTCCAATATTTTTTGTTGTTAATTATACTCCTTGGATTTGAGAAGCTCATTTTTCTGAAGCCCGGACATGGCTTTATCAGACTCATAGTAGTTTGGGACTGATTTTGACAGTGAATAGTTTTGTAGCAATATATTTTGCTAATATACCTTTTAGAGGGGTAGTTGGGATTTTGATTTGTTGATCAATTTGGTTGGTAGGGCTAGATTATGATTGGTCGAGGTTAGGCTGGTTTTCATGGTACTGTTTAAAGGAGGAGCTTTGTATGTAGAGGGTAGCAATATGCGTGCACAGGGTTGAGAGAAGGGTGGTCTGAAATTTGAAGATGTGACATGTGGTTGAGATTTTCCCTACTTGGAATTACAGTATGCTTGAGATTGTGAGGAAATGGTACAGGTCGATCTGGATTGACAAAGGAGGAGGTGGTGGGTGTGGGTTTGGTAGGGGCTAAGCTGTGTATATGCATATGATTAACTTGTTCATCATCTATAATCTTGTTCTTGATTTACTTATAGATGATTGTCTTCATTGTTTGAGGACTGAATTTGTTCATCACCATGACTAATACTTTGTTTTGACACAATGTTTTCTAACGCAGTTATATGATCTGAAGTTCTACCCAAATATTTCTGCTTTGCCCGATCAAGTATTTCAAAGTGATCTACAACTAGATCAATACATTTGTTTAATCATACTTTAGAGGTGCGCATGAACTACAACATCATTGAGTTTGCTTTTGTCTCCTTCTTTAATTTTTTTTTTCATTTGCTACCTCATTAGATATAACAATAGAATCTCCATAATTCACTTCAACATGTTCCACTCATTTTCATCACAATTCTCTCCACATACCCCCCTCTTCATAATTCTCCAGTAGTATATCCTCACAAATTTCATCACTATAATTTTCCTCTAATCCTGTATAATTAAAAATAGTTGTGCCTTCCTTGTTGTTATTATGCTTGTCATTAGTAATAGTACCACCAAATTTATCATTTGCTCCACAGCATCCATTATTACATTGTCACAATTCTCCACCATACTATCAACATTTTCAATAGTTTGTAGCACATGAAATCTATTCAAGATCTTCACTGTATCACTGCTTTATCTTCCTTATACTTTCTTTTATTATTGGGTTTTTCATTGATGTTCTTTCTTCCCTTTTCATCTCTAATCTCTCCTTCTTCCAAAATTTCATTACTTTCTCTTACAGTTGGCATTTTCACTCATATCACTTTAGCTCCATTGTTCTTTTTCCAAAATAAGGATATTTTTTCTTCTGCTTCAAATGGTTTTCATGTTGCTTCTTTTTATACCTTTCAACTTTCTATTATGCCTGAATTTTAGTATTCTTATCATCTCGTACTTGTTTTTTTTTTGTCATTTCCAAGTTGTTTAACAACTATGATAGGTGGAACTTGACTCATTTAAACTTCACTTTTCTCCACTATGGACTTGCCACAGTTTTCCTTTGAATGTCCAAAAGCTTTGAATTTGTCACAAATATCTGTCACAAATAAAACTTGTCTTGGGCATTTCGTGGTTCTAGCATGGCGACTATTACATAGCTAGAGCATACAAATAACATAAAGTATAAACTACACCAAACAAAATGTAAGCCTATACAAATCTCAAAAGTTGTCACAAATAAAACTTGTCACAGTTTTCCTTTGAATGTCCAAAAGCTTAGCATTTCGTGGTGCCCAAGACAAGTTTTATTTTTTTGGCAAGGCCGACCGGTTTCTATAGTGCTCCGTAATACTTATTATTATAACAAATAATAGTTAGAATAAGTACAAGAGATTGGCAGATTGTTAATCTACTACGATCGGTGTTTAAGGTGAACCATCCACCACAATGACTTTTATAGTGGACCGACCACTGGAAACTAAACTAATTTACAGACTTGGAGCTAGACTAGGATATCTAGACTACAATACATAACAGACTCCATGCAGGGAGTAATAATCGTTTCATTCTCCATGCATGGCGACTATTACATAGTTAGAGCATACAAATAACATAAAGTATAAACTACACCAAACAAAAGGTAAGCCTATACAAATCTCAAAAGTTGTACCAAGTATAGCAAAATAATAAAGCAACCATGGCAGCCACAATACATCAACATAGTACAACATTATAGGGCATGGAAGCTTTGCGTGCATAATGCACATCACATCTGACAAAGGGACCTCTCAACATACATTGACATAACAATACACCGAGTAAGAATAACAGAACAAAACGTAGTTGGCATAGTATAATTACAAAATTTACATCACAACTAAGGATCCAAGGATACCACCGAGAACCACCCACCAACTGGAATCACCAATGGTGAATTGATAAGGTAAATAACAGCATCATCTCAACAATGCAGACAAATCAGAACTGTAACCATCACATTTGAACATAACATGACAAAATAACAAGAGGAACAAGGTAAGAAGAAAAGGGGACCCCACCAACAACCCATCAAAACATAGCATAGCTTCACAAACTTGAAGAGGAAGACAGTGGAGAACCAAAGTGAAGTGTAAGGCCAACCATCTCCAAGACTCCACTCAATCCAAACAAAAAGACAAATCCAAAGAAAGAAAAACAAAACTCCAAAACCCAGAAGACGAAGACGCAAACCACTACACTAAGCCTCACAGTCAACACATAAGAGGCTTAAAATCTGTAACACTCGTAAAATAAACCTAAAATAGACATAAGGTGATTTAATTTAAAATAAATAATAATAATCAATAGTAAGTTAACGGGATAAAAATGGAATAATGGGGAAATGGTCCATGAAATATTGCGATTGCATTCGTGGCGAGATTCTCATCCTTTATTAATTTTATCTACTGAAAAAGAAGCCCTTATGTAAATGATATTAATTAAACAAGTTGTGCATAAATATTAATACACAAGGTTTGAAATTAAAATATATTATATATAAATCCAGAATACATCTAATTGTAGATTGGCATGAAAAGAATATTCCAAGTGAATTTGAAATTGTGTGTATACATTCTTATGCAGACAGGATAAGAATAAACAAGAAAGGGATGGTAATCAAACAAATGAATGACTAATTATAAAATATAAAAATGACCGAAGGAATGAATCTCTTGGGAAAATACGACCCAAAGGGGTAGACCCCTGCCCTTACAGGGTATGACCGTCCTTTCAGGGGAAGGACACGTGCCGTTGGTGATTTCAGGCAGTGAATGCTTAATTTTTGTGGGGATTTTTACATAGTTTTGCATCAAATGGACCATCCAGATTAAATCAACCTAATCCAATAGTCTACACACACTTGCAACTATGAAAAAAGCTCCTTAGTCTCACTCCAAACCCTATTCTTATTTCTGCCAATGCCTGCATATTGTCCTTCTGCCATTGCTAATTCCAGAGATAAGGTTTGAATTCTCTTCTACTTCTCTAACCTCAATTCTATCTATAAATCTTAGAGTTGTAGAATTTAGTTTTTATATGTAATATTCTGATTCATTTGTTTCTCATATATAATATTAATAGAAGGATTGGAGCACAGGTTTGAAGGCTAGATCCAAATCTGATTCTACTCATATTCTGTTGTTCTTCATTCCCAAATCACTGTGAGTGGAAACCTTATAAGTTTCTATTTCTTGACTTTTGTAGTTTAAATCTGGAATATTATACCTATATGGGATTTGGATTAAACGATAATATAATGCGAAAACCCTCCAAATCTTATAATTTATTTGTCGCTGAAATGGTCAATCAAAAGTGTTATATTTGGGTTTGTGTTACTGGATAATGGAGATTTAGGCTTTAGGTGTTGTGAAATTTCGGTTTTGGTTTTTGATTAACCTTATTCTTATTTTTATGTTCATATGTGTTTATGTGCTAAAAACATGAGATTTGTCTATGGTATATTAATAGGTTTAAACTTCTATTTCAAATAGATTGGTTTGAATATATTATCTGCAATATATTATCTTAAGTTTTTGTATGCAATTTAAAAGTGAAACAACGCCAAATGTAAGATTTTTGCATATGTAATGGAATTTATTGCACCTTGTTTATATTTCCATTATTTGAATAACTATTTAAGCCAATTTTCAAAAAAAATTAACTATTTCAGTCGGTTTCAAATTTTATTCATATGTGTTCTTATTTCCGTTTTGTTCTTAAATTGTGAACATGCACGTTGGACCATGTTAATTGGTAGAGAAATTAACTTACATACCTTAATTGTCATTGTTAGGATTGACATTTCAAATGTAATTAGGTCGGTATTCTCATTTGTATAATTTATGCCTATTTATTTATATTTATAGCATAATTAAATGTAATATTAATGTGTATTGCGTATTAAATACGTTTGGACACCTTTGCGACCTTGCCGTCCGACTGTTACCCTGAAGCAGTCTTTCTTTTTGGATTAGTGTTGTTGTAGTTCTTGTTGTTTTTCTGTTTTGGTCTTCCTATTCCACAGTTAAAATAATCGATTGTTAACTACTTAACTGTTTTTGTGAGCCCTTGGAGAATGGCTTTATTCTCCCGTTTCCATATACTATTTACTTTTAAAAAAAACATGTTTAAATTAGGAAATAGAATTTGTATGCATGTGTGTGAGTTAATGGCTTTAATTATAATAATCGAGACATAGACATGAGGTTAACAATTACTTGTAGTAGAAGCCTGCTTGGAACTGACCAACATATCCAGCATCTACAAGTATGTAACAAACGGACCAATTCTCGATTCTGATCGTTGACATAAATACCATGTCAACTAACCAAATACCAGAAATTTACCATATCATTAATAGAAAGAAGTTAGAGGGTGAGAAGTAGAAAGAAAATTAGAATAAAAGAAGAAAAAGAAGAAGAAGAACATAAATCTTAACAGAATCAGAGCAGACACAATCTCACAGTGGAACGAATAAAATATATTATATACCATAACTTTTGAAATATAAATTTGTATCTGTATACACATACCAATTTTACAGTACAACACTTACAACACAGCGGAAATAAACAATATATATATAAAATGCTGAAACCTCCAGCTCCAAGCTCTTCCAAGTGTATTTGTAAAACCCCGACTACTTGACTTTCCATAAAATTTGGGCATCCAAGAGTTTAGGTTAAAACAAAACCTCATAAACTTTGGGTCAGTCATGGGACTGGTGTGAGTAAACTCTAACAATTTGGTTTAACATTAAAAAATCCTTTTTAAAAGAAAGAATAATCGTAAGACCGATCCACACATAAACATGGATGGTTTTTACCTTACGATAACCCAAAATATTCTTTGAATTAATAGTATTTTGATATTATAATAGTGTCTAAATCAAGTAAATAGCAATCTAGCAGAACACTTGCATCTCACGCTCCACAAACATAGTATACAATCAAAATCGCAGGGCGCTTATTGGGAATGTATTTCCAACTATGAACCTTCTAATAGTGTATCTCTAGAGAGGAATACAACGGGGTTCAACAAGAACATCTTGTAACCCAGTCCACACATGACCGGCCACTCACTTCCTTTGAGTGCTCCGAATGTATTATCACCAAAGGTTGGGATTAGCAACCATTACGAAGCATACATCAGCAATAAAATAAAGAAGAAAATAAATTTTCTCTAGATTGGATTACAATACACCCTAATAGGATTGAGTCACTTAGCCATGCTGCCTGCTCGATTTTGCTGTCATTTCCCGATTGTGAGGCTTGAGGCCATACAAACATTTTTAACACCACAACATCATTCCCTTTGAATACCACATCGTCAAACCTGCCAAATCATTAATTGATTTCCCCAAAAATATCAAAGGCATAAAGCTAAAATAAACGAATTCCTCCGTCACCCACGTAAGTACGTTTGAAGAAATCAATGAAGATGATATGTTAGGCATACTCTGTTAGACATTCACCCATACAAGTTGTCCTGGGACTGGACAAACCGAAGGCACTATCCCATCAATCCATCTTAGACAATTTCTACTTATGATTATCAGAACAGCCCCTGCACTTTATCCGCCATCAATTATCTTCAGAATATTTGATTCACACCGCTTATACCCATACAGAGTGGTTTTCCGATAATAAACCTAATCCCGGTCTCTCTGTATTGACAACGGAAATATAAAATGGACCAAAACTTTGATAGTCGGTCATTTAACTATCAAAGGCAACATCCATACAACCAACGATCCTATTTCCAATTGGAAATTCCATTGATCAAGCATCAAGCAACACTGAGTCCTTTTGAATTAATTTATTATTAATTTATCCATTTCTCAATTTTGTATCTTTCCCCGGATATCTCTCAAACCCCATTTGGCCTCTCACGATTTTCGGAAAACCTTTTATATATCACAACTGTATTGGTTCTCCATATTCAGAAAATATCTCTTATTATCAACGGAAAACATTTCCATCTCTTCATATTTATTATTTTCTATATTTAGAAAATATACATTATTAATCACTAGGAAAATATTTCCATATATTCACAAATTCCAATTCATTTCATTTTCTACGTTAGGAAACATCTCTGATTTTATTTGGAAAATGTTTCCAAAAAAAAACTTGATCACTTGGATTTAAACGAACGTTGTATAGAACATCATTACGACCAATCAACTCATTAATCACTCATTACTAACGATATATCTAGCCGATCTTGGCCATCAAACCTTAATTATTCCTTAGTCAATCAATGTAATGTCCCAGGTTTTCACATATCACTGACACGTATATAAATTGATCGTGAGCACATATTCACAAACACGATTTAAAATCCAGACTTTAAAATTTCAAAGCATGTTCAGTTATGTATAACAACATGCAAATATCACAGCACTTGCTAAAACTAATTTTTACACATTCATGTATGATAGCATGTAATTGATAGCGATTGTTTAAATTTATTTTACACATGTTTGAGAATAACAATTAAACATAGCATGTTTTAAAAATGCCATTTCTTTCACATGTTTGTTTGTTTTTCCAAAGAATTTAGAAATTGAGTTTTTGCCAATTTTTGATTTGAAAACTTAACACTTGAATTAAAATATGCCAAAACCCATTTTTGTTATCAATGCAAGTTCAAAAGCAAGTTCAAGGTTACATTTACATTATCAAAACATGAGAATACCATTTTCATATGCAAGCATCTAAAGAGATATTGATCACATGGCCAAATCTATTTGTTATCAAGTATTTTCAGTTTTCAAATCCTTCTCTTTTCTCTCGAAATTTCTGAAATTTGTCACTTTCCTTTTGCATTTTCAAAGCATGTTCACTTGTCATAGAACATGTGCCAAGGATCTTGCCAAATCTTGCATATGTAGCAAGGATCTTACCTACACTAGATGTATACAAAAACATAGATTTTCAAGATATTTCCATGCTCAATCATCACATGGCCGAGGTCATTTTTGTAAAAGAATTTTCAGATTTTGTATTGCCTTGGAAGGCAAGTAAAAAAACTTTATATTTTTGGTTAAATCAAGTTTTCATGAGGAGATTTTGGGGTGGAAACCCAATTAAAAAAAAAACTGAACCTATATGATACAAGAGAGGATACTAAAATTTGTGTAAACCAAGAAGAAAGATTTGTGAAGAATAGGTATGGTACATAAGCATTTATTTGAGATGGTATATCATAGAAACCAATGGGAAAGGAGATGAACATGTGCCTGTGTTTTCAAGGTAGATAATGGCTGATATAGGCCATGTGAATATTGATAGTAGTGTTGATTTGGTAAGAGAAAAGGATTTTTGTTGAGTTGCCAATCTTTTGTCAAAATCATAATCTAAAAACTGATTTTGCCACCGATATTTTAATGGCTTCCTACCACTATATAAAGACCACAAGCATACACTTCTCTACACAACAAAAACACTTGTATTTGATCAATAAAAGAGAAATAAAGCTAAGGGTTTTAGCACATTTCCAGGTGAGTAAAACTGCTCTAAAATTTCTGTTTAAATTTCCTGCAGTTTGATGTTTGAACTATGTTTTAAACTTGGATTTTTGGTGATGTCTTGTTCTAGTAACCTATCATGTATGGTTGATTTTTTTGACATGATGTAGGAATCCTTGATTTGTTAATGGAAACTTTAAGTATCATGTGTAGAGAGGTGCATTGACTGTTTTATTTTACCAGACCCTGTTATGTTGTGAAAAACTTGAAAAATCTACATAGATCAGTGAACATGGGTTAGGGATTAGAAATAAGACATCATACTATTTTTAAAACCTTTTACCTAGTCATACAAGTGTTCAAAATGAAGTATTCTTGGCCAAAACTCTTACTGTCTTTTAAAAACAAAACAACGGAATACTCTCTGTTTCAAAATTTCAAAGTGGATTTTCAAAACATGTAAAAACTTGTTTTGATTATGTAAACTTATTAAGGAAACTAAAAAATGATTTTTAAAAGAAAAACTAAGATTTTAAAAGGTGTGGATCGAGAGATAAAGGAGGATGGTCGGAAAACATATTTTGGTGAACCTCTGGCGAAATACGAATCCGGGGATGATGGCACTCGACCTGAAGGGGTAGAAGGAGGTGTAGATAATAGGAAAAATACAAGTTTAATTTAAATTAAGTAGATTTCAAGAACAAATAGAAAATGGGGTTTAAACAGGTGTTTGGGTTCATTGTTTTCACGTCAGAACTGCTCGGAGGTGGGAGCACCGGGGGGTGCGGTCCAGGGGGATAGTGGCGCCTGGGTGGTGCGGTGACGTGGCCAGGAGGCGGTGGTGGCGCGTGGTCGAGGGAAGGCGTGGCGGGTGCTTTCTTGGATGATGGCTTTTCTGGAAAGGAGAGGTGCACGGCCAAATTTCGGTTCAGGCCAAGGGAACTTAATTGGAGGGTGGTGTAACGATCAAGGGTGGAACGGTGACTGGTGGGTACTGCTGTTGGTGGCTGGAGGCGGGCCTGGTGCTTGTGCATGTGCACAGCCATGGCAGGGAAAGGAAGAAAAAGGAAGAAGGGGAAAAAGGTGTGGCCATTGGAGTTTTAGGTGATCGGGCCATGGTTTTCTTGGGTGATCAGGTCAAAACGTGAGAGCCAGGGGGGTTTGGCAACTTGGCTGATCAGTCTGGGATTAGGCTTGGCAATAAGGGAAATGGCTGATCACGCAAGAGATGAGGGAAAAGGGGCTGATCTTCCATGCGCACACCATGTTTTTTCAAAGTGGTACTTGACCAGAAATGGCACTTTGGATATTTAAGCTTTTAAATAAGAAATTTTTAATATATTTTAAATTTAAATTAGTTTTTTTTAAATTTAATAATGGATTAAATAAAATAGGAAAATGAATATTTAAATAAAATAGAATTTTTATTTAAATTAACAAGAAAAAAGAAAGAAGTGAATTAGGATAAAAATGCTGTTTTTGTCAAGGACTGAAATTCAAATACAGAAACTAAAATTTTAAATTAAATTAAAAATTTAATTTATAAATATAATTAGAGATGATTTTCTAAGGAAATATCCAAACTGTAAAGAAAAACAAAAAGTAGTCGATCAAGTGTAAAGGATCGGTATGGTTTTGACAAGAAGTCGAAGAGTCAACACAGAAGCTATAATTTTATTAAATTTAGTTTATAATTTAAATTTTGAAATTATTTTCAAATGAAATGTTTAAATTTAAATAAGATAGAAAAAAGTATGTAATACATACGCTAGAATTTGTCAGTTTTAATCTAAAATCTAAACTATCTGATATAAGAAACTAATCATGAACAGTTCTGTATTTTTAAAAAACAAGAACTGTGTATAACGTTTTTAATCGTGTTTAGACTAATAAATAAAAAGGAGGAACTTTGTCAGTCTAGAAAGAGGAATAAGTAAATCAAGGATGAAGGACCAAAGGGAAAATTTGACGAGAAAAATACCAAGTGTAAAAGTTGTAAAATAAATAAGTAAATCATAATTTAAGTCGTTTATGAGTGATCAGATTAAGGAATAATGATGAAAAATATTTTTCTAAAAGAAAAATAAGGTAAATATTCATTTTAAAGGTGATGAACAAAATGGAAAGAAAAACCGTGTGCGACGCACACACTAAAATTGGTCGTTTTGAAAAGATGATCAAAATACCAGATATAGACAAGATGATCACACATTGTGTATTTTGACTGTAATTATCTATGTGAATTAGATTACAGTCATGTTAGATTTATAATTTAAAAAGTAAAAAATGTTTGTTTATCATTTCAAAGAGGCCGGAATAAATATTTCACTTTGATTTGATTATACGCCGCGTGTTAGAGATTTTAAATTGAAGATGGCGATATACCAGGGCTATTCTTGAATAGTGCCTTCGGTTTGTCCAATCTCAGGACAACTTGTATGGACGAATGTCTGACAGAGTATTTCCAAAGGAATCACGTACGTTGTTTTCTTCAAACGTACCAGTTGCTGGCACAGAAGGGAAAATTCTTTAGCCTGACAACCAGAGTATTTTTGTGGAAATCAGTTAGTGATTTCCGATGGATTTGACGATGTGGCATTCAAAGGAATAAACAGTGGTGATGAAAAGGTAAGTCTATCCTCGAGCCTCACACCCAGGAAATGACAAATAACGGGCAGGCAGCATGGCTCTGTGGGTCGCTCCCATTAGGGTGTAGCATCACCTATCTAGAGAATTTCCTTTTGTTTCTTAATCTATCGATTATGCCCATTCGGGAATGGTTGCCGTACACAACCATTGGTGATATACATTCGATACACTCAAGAGAAATGAGTGGTTGGTCATGTTTGGGCTGGGTTGCAAGACGTTCTTGTTGAACCCAGGTGTATTCGCCTCTAAGATACATCATCGGAAGGTGGTCCCATACCTTGTCATAGTTGGAAATCCAATTTCCATAAGCACCAGGTGGATTTTGTTTATATACAATATAGGAGAATGTGAGATGCAAGCATTCTTCTAGATTCAAATTATTTGTGAAATACCTAAACACTATGATAATATCTGATTTAAAGTATACAAAGTGTTTTGATCTCATAAGGTAAAAACCCGTTCCGTATTTACGGCGTGGTCTTATGAGATATTTGTATCTGTTTTAAAACTGTTTACTCATACTAGTCACCTGACTGACCAGGAGTTTATTTTTTCTGTGTTTTCCCTTAAACTCTTCGGTATTCATAACACTTGTTATGAATAGACAAGTGAATCAGGATTTGGACAAAACTTGTGAAGCTGGGTGGAGATTATCTGTGCGCTGGTCTACCTATCCTATCTATTGTATAATTAAGTCTGCGAGTTAGTCATCAATGATATGTTTAATTACAGATGTACTATGAATGGCTTGTATTACTAGATCTATGATGCTCTAATGTAATATGTACTGCTGTATAATATCATCTTTTGTAAAAATTCCGCCGTGAGATTCTGATATTTCTGTGATTTTATCTTCTATATATTCTTATTCTTATTAATGGCACGACTTCCGATGTGTTCGAAAGTTGGGTCGTTACAATCAAGTTGGGGTATAAATATCTCTTAGACATTAACTGAACAACATTCTTAACTTCGAAATAGACAAAGTTCACAACTTCAGTTACCAACAAAACATCGCTTATGCAACTCTCAGATTTAGATTACGAATCCACTTCTTGTACGGAAAGCAATGATTATAATGACAGTGTTATAACCCAAACTTCGGAAATATCTTACTTGAAAATATAATTATCATTCATTAATTTGAATAATAAATCTTGATTAAAACGGAAAGTAAATAGTACTTTTTAAATCCGATATAATCGAATTTCAATATATAATTCCCTTTTGAAAAATTTCTATTCGATAACACTCTTTCGAATTATCTCTATTTGATAACTCGCTTTTGAATAATCTATCTTCGATTAACATTTCGAACTCCGGAATAGTTTACTATTTCAGGTCGACTCGATTTCCATTTTCATTCTAAACTCACTTTTGAATTTATCACTTCCAAATCTTTAACAATTTTTCTTTATAACCACTTCAATCCACCAAACGTTTGCTTTTAACCAATTTATAACCATTTTAATCTTGGTTTCAATTTATAAATATTATTACAGATTCAAATTCTGTTTATTGAGTCATTTTAAAATTTCTCATTCAAATTCCATTTTATTTATCAAATCCCGTTTACATACCAATTTCCTAGTTCATTTTATCTAGCAAGTCTATAACTCTATATCGACTTCATATCTAAATATAAATTATTAGTTTTGAACCAAATCTAAATTTCCTTATCAAGTTCTATTTTATATAATATATAATTTCTAGAAATAAATTATTTTTCTAAGATTCGACATAGTCGAATTCAAAATATAAATCCTTGTGGATTTATTTCAACTCAATTCATATTCGAAACACCAGAATAATTTCATCGTTTCCCTTTTTAAAAGATTCCCAATTCCCTTTTTAAAATCACTCTTGAATTTACATTCTCAAATTATCCAATGATAATTTATTTCACTTCATTTATAAACATCGTTTATAAATTTAAACTACTTGTTTTTATTATTAAAAAATCAATTATTAATTTCTAACCCATTCAGAATTCAATTTCTATTTTTAGAAAAATAGATTTTCCCTTTTAAAACTCAAAATTCTTTTCCATTCATTCGAATGTATTTTTATGGTATTTAAATACCTATTTAATCTAGGGTCAGTACTATTCAATATCCCAAACACACCATAATCAACTACAGATTATTTATTACATCATATATCACTATATATGAAAAACAACAATATAATTGTTGAGGAATCCAGTTGGATTCCTTCAATCTGTTTTCCCTACAACCACATGTGTTAATCAACATTAATAATACCAATTTCATATCAATATGAAATATCATAGCAAATAGAATCAATATTTAACCAACGATTCATATATATATAACTATATCTATAATTTCAACCAATTTATTAGCAATTCATCCGAACAACCATCACACAACATTCAGTCATTATTTATCAATTCTAAAATATGTTTATAAAATTATAAAATTGGACAGAGTTAGTGAGTTTACTCACATTGGTCGTTAATCGTTGAATAACGATTAATGGTCGATAGATCCAATCAGGCTTTTTATTTCTCCATAAATTGTAACATGCTCCAAATCTGTCAAATCAATTCCAGTAAGTAGCCTGCGACCATATGATTCCAACGTGACAGGTCATTCATAAATCTGACCACGTATGGACGAGATATGAAAATTATAAGTTAACACACTAGTTAAATTAATTAAAACTAAATATTATTTTATAATTCGGGCCTCGCCCATTTTGAAAATCGGCCCATCACCAAATAGACCCGACCCGCGTACTATTTCTCCATCTTCCCCGAAAACTCAAAACACTCGCTCCTGTATTTTTGAACGGCCATGGCCGTAACATTTGAATGCTTCAACCCCCTCTCCGCTCCACGATAATTCAAATAAAGACCACCGTTATACTCCTCTTCTGATTCTCCTTCTTCCCACACCATTCATATAAAACTCGATTCCTCTCTTCAAAACACACGTCGAACAACATCTCACCAACTACAGTATATTGCACGATCACTTTTAGATCAGAATCTTCCAAAAATTCACAGGAAAGTGCTAATCAATGCTCTGAGTCCGAAAACAACATCCACTCCTTCATTCAATGACCAAAATTTCTGAATCGTCGAACACTAGTGCGCTAGCCTTGAATTCAAGTGTGAAAATAACCGTTGAACTGAAAACTTATGGCACCATTGTGAAGAAAATTCCTTGAGCATTGAAAATATATTAGTTTTTAGATTATTATTTTCAGTGGTAGATCGAATTTGATTTAATATTTTGAAGCCGTGGATAAAATGTTCATGCATTGGAGTTCCTCAAGCAGATGAAGTGAAGGTTGGGATATATATTTATAAGCATAAATCACTTGGCCATCACGTATCCTAGATGCAAGCTTAAACTTGTAACAACCCGCAAATTCTGGGCCAGTTTAAAATTTTTATTTTGGCAATTTTAGCGAATTTTGAATATTTAAAATAGATTATTTTAAATAATATCGACGTGAAATTTATTTTGAATAGAATTCGAAGTATATATTTATATACGTCGTCGTTAGAATATAAATATTTATATATAATTATAAATAGAATTGAAAATGGCGCGGTAGTTCGAAAATTCGATTTCTAATTTCAAATGAATATACAGAATTCAATATAAGTCAGAATTGAACGAAACAAGAAATATTTGAATCTGTATAACTATATCTTTGTAACGAAGTTAACAAACTGAGATTTCATTTTAGAAATGATAAGATATGTCCAGTTTAAAATTAGAAATAGTCGCTGTGGAATTTATATATATTTTTATATATATAAGGCCCTTAAAAATAGCAATTTTGCAAACGACCTCGGATTTCGACGAAACCAGTTTTGTTAGGTCCGTGATGTCGAATTATTGCTAGATTCCAAATTTCATAATTTTTCGAATCAATATGTGAGCGTGGCAAAGGAAAACGTGTTTTGACCATTTCAGTTGATTTTAATCGACTGGAAATTGGCCATTTTTCCAACGGTCTCAGAATTCGACGAAACTAGTTTTGTTAGGACCGTATCGTCAATACGAAACTAGAAAATATTTTTCTGCAATTTATAGAGTTAGTATGTGACCCCGGTAATTGGAAATGTACGTTTAAAATTCAATATAGCGATTTAAGTGTAAATTTAACAGAAACTTATTCAAACAGTCGAATCAGCCTACGTGGCATATCCCATTGTGATCGGAATGGGGGTAAAACGCTATGGGCGACAGGCGGTGGGCCTCGTTCCGAGGTCGTATGAAAAAGTCATCTTTAGGGTGAATTAAATAATTAAATAATTAAATTAAATAAATAAATAAATAAAAAACGTTCTCTCCCCCATTTACCCCCTGGCCCCCCCGATGTATCAGGAGATCATTCAAGAAAAAAAAAAAAAAAAGAAGAGAACGAGAAGGACGGAGGGGCGGAGCGGCCTCCTCCACCGCCGCTGCCACCGCTGAAGGCGGCGCCCTCCGCCAGGCCCTCTCTCCTCCCCCTCGCGACTCTTTCCTCCTCCCTCCTCCACGCGAGGACAGCGAGCGCCCCCCCCGAACCCTAGAACCGCCCGACGCGAGCTCCTCCGACCAGGCGAGCTCCTCCGACCAGGCCCCTCGCGTCAGCCCCCCTGTAAGTTTTTAATTTATTTATTTTACTTTTATTTTGATTTTAAACATAATTAGAAAACTGATTTTAACATTTTAAAAACTGATTTTTTTACATTTTAAAAACTGATTTTTTAACATTTTAAAAACTGATTTTAAAGCATTTTTAAAAACTGATTTTAAAACATTTTAAAAACTGATTTTAAAAGCATTTTGAAAACTGATTTTATTTTATTTTTTTTGAAAACTGATTTTAAAATAAAAGTAAAAACTGATTTTTAGAAAAAGGTTTGAATACCAAAGACTTGATTTTTTTAAGGCGAAAAATATGATTTTTATATATAGAACTTCGAGATAAAAATATGATTCTTATATATAGAACTTCGAAAGAAAAATATAGTTTTTATGTTTTGAACTTCGAAAGAAAAATATAGTTTTTATGTTTTGAACTTCGAAAGAAAAATATAGTTTTTATGTTTTGAACTTCGAAAGAAAAATAGAATTTTTATATATTGAACTTCGATAGAAAAATAGAATTTTTATATATTGAACTTCGATAGAAAAATAGAATTTTTGTATATTGAACTTCGAAATAAAATGTGATTTTTATATATTGAATAACATAGTAAAAATTCGATTTTTATATATATTGAATAGCGAAGTAAAAATGTGATTTTTACGTATGTAGTGAAAGCAGCAACGAAGGTGACAAAAAGGCGAAACGACGAAGACTTCTGCAAAGGAGTGCCGTGGAGCTAGGATAGCTAATCTGTGAGAATTTCTCACCTTTCGTTTTCTTTTCTAATTATATATATATACTAGGATGCAGACGGTGCTTAGTAGCACCCGACACAATCGTCCACAGACCATGGACTTGTTTGTTTGGTTGCATAGGTTAGTTATATGATTTGATTTGAAATTGAATTGTTTGATGAATTGAATGGTTTGATTGATGTGTGAATGGCGTGGGCCTTCACTAGACCGGGGATAAGGCGAGGCCTTGTCCCGTTTCTAGTATCGTGCCGTTATGCCGCCGAAATTTTCTAAAATATGTTAGAAAATAAAAATATCATTTTATTGTGTAAATGAATTGAATAGAAATTCATAGGTTGAAATAAAATGTTTTATCGTTAAAAATATAATTTTTAACGTGAATGTGAATAAATAAATATTCATTTACAAACCTGACGGTTTGTTTATGTACACCTATTTGAAGGACATTGATTGGGTCGATAAATTTCACACATCGCCCAACTGCACAAATAAAATATGTGTTTGATTGTTTGAAACCCCACACGGGTGTTGGGATGAAATTTGAAGTTCACTCATCCTGATTGATTGAATATGTCGATCGGTTGATTGACAGGCTGTTTTAAGCATTGGATATCTATATTTGATGCTTATACAGTGTAGTGCACTTTGGTTGATGGTTGATTATTTTTCCATGCTATTATATACATGTGATGTATGAAAATCCATATAATTAACTTTATATGGTAATTGATTGGGCCTCATTCCAATTTGAAAAATAAAGAATATTATAAAATAAAAGTTCATGTGTTGACAGTACTCATTCATTGAGATTGGTCATGTGTTGAACGAAATATTTTGATAATAACAACTATTTTGAAAAAGAAATATTTGAAATAGAATATTTGAAAATAGAAATTTATGAAGCCGTGTATGGACGCCATTTTGACGTGAACGATATTTATATCGATTTGAAAACGATTTCGAAATGAATTGAATTGAAAACGAATTCAAAATGAATTGAAAACGATTTCGAAATGAATTGAATTGAAAACGAATTCAAAATGAATTGAAAACAATTTCGAAATGAATTGAATTGAAAACAATTTCGAAATGAATTGAATTGAAAACGATTTCGAAATGAATTGAATTGAAAACGAATTCAAATGGAATTGAAAGCGAATTGAAATGAATTCAAATTGAATTGAAATTCGAATTGAATAGAAATGAATTTTGAAACGAATTTATAAAGAAGAATTCAATTTTGCTTTGAATTGAAATGGAAGTTGAAATAGGTTTTGAAACGATTTTAAAACTATTTATATAATTTGTTTTGAATAGAAATCGACGAAATATATATTATATATATTATATATATAATATAATGGCCTGAATAGAACGCGCCGCGCTGCGGCAGTTCGCGAATTTCGACCATTTATTTCAAACGGACATTACGGGAGATCCGACCGTCGGATTCTCCTAAAACCGGAACCGTTGGGTTCGTATCGAAAAGAGCTTTCTAACGAATATTAGAAATTTGAAATCTAACGGTTGGATTTGGAATTATGTCCAAATCAAATTCGAAAAAGGTCGCTGTAAGTGCAGTTCGATGGCCGTTGATGGAAATCGACTGTACGGGCCTTGATAAAATTATTAAAAAATAGCAATAATTTGTGTAAGATTATAAGAAATGATTTGTGAAGATTTGGGATGAAAAACTCCATATTTGAAAAGATAAAAATAGATTTTTATCGAAATGAACTAGTTTTGAACTAGAATTATAATTCTATTTATTTTTAAATAAATAAATTGAATTTGAAAAGGGTTTTGAAAATAACCAAAATTTCCAATGATTGCATTGGAGTGGATTTGAATCGAAATTGTCTTCGGAATATTTCGATGTTGGAATTCGTGATTATACAGGTGTTGTTATGGAAATTTGAAAGATATATATTTATATCGTTATTTCCAATACGACGTTTGTTAGTCGTAGAATTTGATATTGAATATAAGCCGATATATTTTCTATTCAGAGCCTTGTATTGAATATCAAATGTGATTTGGGTTTGTCGTGAATGGTGTCTTCACTAACACTGTTCTTGAACCCAGTTGAGAAAAGATTAAATCTTTTGATTTAGATTTAATGAAGTGTACCAATTAAATGATATTTAATTGGAATTGAATTGATATTGATTTTTGGGTTTACCGTGAACAGTGTTTTAAATAACACTTGTTCTTTAACCCGATAATTAATGAATGTGATTTGGGTTTGTCGTGAATGGTGTCTTCACTAACACTGTTCTTGAACCCAGCTGAGAAAAGATTAAATCTTTTGATTTAGATTTAATGAAGTGTACCAATTAAATAATATTTAATTGGAATTGAATGGATATTGATTTTTGAGTTTATCGTGAACAGTGTTTTAAATAACACTTGTTCTTTAACCCGATAATTAATGGGATGTGACTTTGGGTTTATCGTGAACCGTGTTTTAAATGACACTGATTCTTTAACCCAGTCACAGATTAAAACTAAGTGGAGTTTTAATGAATCTTTAATTAGATTGAAAAGATCGAGAATGGAGTATCACCAGTTTTGCTCCAGGCGATAGTTAAATCTTTAATTAGATTTGAATGTGAAATTTAGAAACTAACTGGCGGTTAGCCAAGCAGAATGGTTTTCTGGATATTGATCTGATGTTGGTTTCGGCCTTCGGGGTTAATATTTGGGAAATTATTCTCTTGATTAATTTACGGTTAGTGACTGATGAATTGGAATGAGGCGTATGTTGTGTTTGTGTAACACTTATTTAAAATATACGCGAGTTATTCGGAAAGACCGGGTTTATCCCATTCTGAATAACTGATACGACGATAAGTCGAAGATGAAGACGATGGTCGAAGACCGGAGGTCTTCACGTCGTTTGGGTAATTACTGATGATCTTGATTGGGCTGTACACCCAAGAAGATGGAAACAGTTAGTGATCGTCCAGACGTACTTGGAGATCGATGGATATGCGGGGTACTAGGTGCCTCCGGTTTCGTTCAGACCCAGAACGGACTTGTAAATGGACTATGTGTCTGACATTGGATTTTAGTCCGTGTGATTGATCTCTATTAAATATATATCTGTTTGGCGGCGGAGAATTTATTCTCTTGCTTAACGCCCTTCTCTGAGACGTACGAGCTCAGGGGTTATATATTGATGGATATCAATCGCATGGAGTGAATTGCCTGTGTGGCATGCTAAGATGCAAATGATCAAGGCTTCTGTTGAAAAGCAGAGTCTTGTGGTGATGATCGAAGCACGGCCTTTGTGGCGTAGCTTTGTGTAACGTTGATTCGCGAGTATCACACCCGGTATGAATCAAAAACGGGAGACGGACCTCAGGGAGGACATGCGTTTCTTTCTAGTTATGAGTGGCGTCAGTGCTTAAACTGGCTGACGAGTTTGACTCATGTGGATGTTACTTATTATTACTTGCTGAAAAGCGAGGCGCCTCGTGATATCGGTTTCGGCCGATGCTTCTGGTCGGCTGACGGGCCAGGCTTACGCCCCAAAGGGCGGGGAAACGTAGTGTTCAGGCATAATAATCCACATCGGTGGACCGGCCCTGACGATCTAAAGGGTCGATGCGCTCTGACCCTGTGGCTCGGGCTAGAGAGTCACAAATCGGTAGAGGATCTTGCCCCTAGCCTCGGTTCATACCATAAATGATAACCCAACTTCCAATACGACATTTGCGGTTTTGGATTGTAAACTTATATATGGCGACATAGTGTTATGGGCCATTCATGCCGCCTATGATTGATACTTATGATTTGAAGTGTTTTATACACTATGCACTTATAATAGTATCAAATGATTTGTTTTAAACGTATCAAGCATTCTTTGGCTGTTATAAGGGAAAACCCTATCCTCGACTGCGTTGCATTGTGTGATGGGACCTGGGTCTTATAACAGCTTCATTTTTCTTTATTTAGCATTGCGCTGTTTGTTTTATGCACTGGTATTCTTGGGAGGAAACCCGTTCCGTGTTATACGGCGTGGTCCCTTGATTTACCTAACTTTAAAATAAAGATTAACTGTTTTAGTTCTCACACCAGTCACATGACTGACCTGGAGTTTATTGTTTTAACCTAAACTCTGGGTGCCCTTATTTTGACACGGGCAGCTAGTAGTTTTGGTTTTGCAGATTTATATTCACAGGATCCTGGTTTACAGCTGGAACGATATCCGGAAAGCTTTGTATCCGTATATCTCATTCTAGTTGTGTATTGTATTATTTTCCGCTGCTATGTATTTAAATGTAATTTAAATCTCTGATATTTCTGTGTAATATTTATTTATACTCTGTATATTCTTGTAATCTGATGCATTGTTGTAAAATACAATGAAATGTTCTTCTGTATGCGTTCTGTTGTGGTTTGTTCTCGAACTATCCGACGCTTTCCTTTACGGGGAAGTTACGGGTCTTCACAGTTGGTATCAGAGCTTTGGTTTACAAAGCTCAGAGAACAAGGCACATTAGAACCATACGAAAGAATTCATCAGATAATTGGATTAGTAATATCCAATGGGATGACTCGTTAGAGATAGGATCAGTAGTATCCTAGAACGAGTGTGAAGAGTATATTTTTGAAAATGAAAACAAATTTTTGTTTTGAAAATTTAAATCACTTATTCGTATTTGATGATTTAATTATATTGATGTGGACAATCCAGTATATATAGATTTTGCGTATACGTCTGATCCGCGTGTATTTGAAATTTTAATATATTGGATAGATATAGAATCACACTCTAGTCGCCCGAAGATGATATTGATGATAGCGATCGCATCATCAACATTTATGTTCGAGTTTCGAAGGTGTGATTTCTATATATTTCCATTAGGCTGGTGTGAGAACCAAAAGTTATATAGTTAGAACACCTTGTTGTGAATTGGCATCAAAAACAAGATTTTCAGTATATGTATCAAAATTATGAATTTGATAATCTAATTCACTAATTGATTGATGTTTGTGTTGTTTGTTTATTTGTTTGCTAATTTTTAACCAATTAGCCTAATTGAACCAAATATTGAATTGTATAGGAAATTGGTCGCATTTGCTTGCATATATGTATTTACCTTGAACAGGTCATAGCAAGGAGGCTAGAGCCAGAGAATAAAATTTGTTTGCCCGACAAATAGGTACATGTTTACTACATAATTTCCTGTTTTGTTTGGGTGATGATGATTTTGTGAGCCTATTGGCTAGCCGCTTGGCTTTTTCTTTTTCTTTTTGAGATCTGAAGGACCGGGGAAGCTATTTGAAATTCCCCGATGCTCCCGGTGCAGGGGAGGTTATGGCGAAATTTTTCAAAAATTTAGGGTGTTAGCCAAATTTTTGAAATTTTGAAAATTCTCAGAAACTAAAGAGTTGGAGAATGGAAGCCTGACCGATCGTAGAGTTGATTAATCAAACCACTTTCGACTTTGTTCCTTTTCGGGGACGAAAAGTTTTAAGTGGGGGAGATTGTAACAACCCGCAAATTCTGGGCCAGTTTAAAATTTTTATTTTGGCAATTTTAGCGAATTTTGAATATTTAAAATAGATTATTTTAAATAATATCGACGTGAAATTTATTTTGAATAGAATTCGACGTATATATTTATATACGTCGTCGTTAGAATATAAATATTTATATATAATTATAAATAGAATTGAAAATGGCGCGGTAGTTCGAAAATTCGATTTCTAATTTCAAATGAATATACAGAATTCAATATAAGTCAGAATTGAACGAAACAAGAAATATTTGAATCTGTATAACTATATCTTTGTAACGAAGTTAACAAACTGAGATTTCATTTTAGAAATGATAAGATATGTCCAGTTTAAAATTAGAAATAGTCGCTGTGGAATTTATATATATTTTTATATATATAAGGCCCTTAAAAATAGCAATTTTGCAAACGACCTCGGATTTCGACGAAACCAGTTTTGTTAGGTCCGTGATGTCGAATTATTGCTAGATTCCAAATTTCATAATTTTTCGAATCAATATGTGAGCGTGGCAAAGGAAAACGTGTTTTGACCATTTCAGTTGATTTTAATCGACTGGAAATTGGCCATTTTTCCAACGGTCTCAGAATTCGACGAAACTAGTTTTGTTAGGACCGTATCGTCAATACGAAACTAGAAAATATTTTTCTGCAATTTATAGAGTTAGTATGTGACCCCGGTAATTGGAAATGTACGTTTAAAATTCAATATAGCGATTTAAGTGTAAATTTAACAGAAACTTATTCAAACAGTCGAATCAGCCTACGTGGCATATCCCATTGTGATCGGAATGGGGGTAAAACGCTATGGGCGACAGGCGGTGGGCCTCGTTCCGAGGTCGTATGAAAAAGTCATCTTTAGGGTGAATTAAATAATTAAATAATTAAATTAAATAAATAAATAAATAAAAAAAACGTTCTCTCCCCCATTTACCCCCTGGCCCCCCCGATGTATCAGGAGATCATTCAAGAAAAAAAAAAAAAAAAAAGAAGAGAACGAGAAGGACGGAGGGGCGGAGCGGCCTCCTCCACCGCCGCTGCCACCGCTGAAGGCGGCGCCCTCCGCCAGGCCCTCTCTCCTCCCCCTCGCGACTCTTTCCTCCTCCCTCCTCCACGCGAGGACAGCGAGCGCCCCCCCCCCCCCCGAACCCTAGAACCGCCCGACGCGAGCTCCTCCGACCAGGCGAGCTCCTCCGACCAGGCCCCTCGCGTCAGCCCCCCTGTAAGTTTTTAATTTATTTATTTTACTTTTATTTTGATTTTAAACATAATTAGAAAACTGATTTTAACATTTTAAAAACTGATTTTTTTACATTTTAAAAACTGATTTTTTAACATTTTAAAAACTGATTTTAAAGCATTTTTAAAAACTGATTTTAAAACATTTTAAAAACTGATTTTAAAAGCATTTTGAAAACTGATTTTATTTTATTTTTTTTGAAAACTGATTTTAAAATAAAAGTAAAAACTGATTTTTAGAAAAAGGTTTGAATACCAAAGACTTGATTTTTTTAAGGCGAAAAATATGATTTTTATATATAGAACTTCGAGATAAAAATATGATTCTTATATATAGAACTTCGAAAGAAAAATATAGTTTTTATGTTTTGAACTTCGAAAGAAAAATATAGTTTTTATGTTTTGAACTTCGAAAGAAAAATATAGTTTTTATGTTTTGAACTTCGAAAGAAAAATAGAATTTTTATATATTGAACTTCGATAGAAAAATAGAATTTTTATATATTGAACTTCGATAGAAAAATAGAATTTTTGTATATTGAACTTCGAAATAAAATGTGATTTTTATATATTGAATAACATAGTAAAAATTCGATTTTTATATATATTGAATAGCGAAGTAAAAATGTGATTTTTACGTATGTAGTGAAAGCAGCAACGAAGGTGACAAAAAGGCGAAACGACGAAGACTTCTGCAAAGGAGTGCCGTGGAGCTAGGATAGCTAATCTGTGAGAATTTCTCACCTTTCGTTTTCTTTTCTAATTATATATATATACTAGGATGCAGACGGTGCTTAGTAGCACCCGACACAATCGTCCACAGACCATGGACTTGTTTGTTTGGTTGCATAGGTTAGTTATATGATTTGATTTGAAATTGAATTGTTTGATGAATTGAATGGTTTGATTGATGTGTGAATGGCGTGGGCCTTCACTAGACCGGGGATAAGGCGAGGCCTTGTCCCGTTTCTAGTATCGTGCCGTTATGCCGCCGAAATTTTCTAAAATATGTTAGAAAATAAAAATATCATTTTATTGTGTAAATGAATTGAATAGAAATTCATAGGTTGAAATAAAATGTTTTATCGTTAAAAATATAATTTTTAACGTGAATGTGAATAAATAAATATTCATTTACAAACCTGACGGTTTGTTTATGTACACCTATTTGAAGGACATTGATTGGGTCGATAAATTTCACACATCGCCCAACTGCACAAATAAAATATGTGTTTGATTGTTTGAAACCCCACACGGGTGTTGGGATGAAATTTGAAGTTCACTCATCCTGATTGATTGAATATGTCGATCGGTTGATTGACAGGCTGTTTTAAGCATTGGATATCTATATTTGATGCTTATACAGTGTAGTGCACTTTGGTTGATGGTTGATTATTTTTCCATGCTATTATATACATGTGATGTATGAAAATCCATATAATTAACTTTATATGGTAATTGATTGGGCCTCATTCCAATTTGAAAAATAAAGAATATTATAAAATAAAAGTTCATGTGTTGACAGTACTCATTCATTGAGATTGGTCATGTGTTGAACGAAATATTTTGATAATAACAACTATTTTGAAAAAGAAATATTTGAAATAGAATATTTGAAAATAGAAATTTATGAAGCCGTGTATGGACGCCATTTTGACGTGAACGATATTTATATCGATTTGAAAACGATTTCGAAATGAATTGAATTGAAAACGAATTCAAAATGAATTGAAAACGATTTCGAAATGAATTGAATTGAAAACGAATTCAAAATGAATTGAAAACAATTTCGAAATGAATTGAATTGAAAACAATTTCGAAATGAATTGAATTGAAAACGATTTCGAAATGAATTGAATTGAAAACGAATTCAAATGGAATTGAAAGTGAATTGAAATGAATTCAAATTGAATTGAAATTCGAATTGAATAGAAATGAATTTTGAAACGAATTTATAAAGAAGAATTCAATTTTGCTTTGAATTGAAATGGAAGTTGAAATAGGTTTTGAAACGATTTTAAAACTATTTATATAATTTGTTTTGAATAGAAATCGACGAAATATATATTATATATATTATATATATAATATAATGGCCTGAATAGAACGCGCCGCGCTGCGGCAGTTCGCGAATTTCGACCATTTATTTCAAACGGACATTACGGGAGATCCGACCGTCGGATTCTCCTAAAACCGGAACCGTTGGGTTCGTATCGAAAAGAGCTTTCTAACGAATATTAGAAATTTGAAATCTAACGGTTGGATTTGGAATTATGTCCAAATCAAATTCGAAAAAGGTCGCTGTAAGTGCAGTTCGATGGCCGTTGATGGAAATCGACTGTACGGGCCTTGATAAAATTATTAAAAAATAGCAATAATTTGTGTAAAATTATAAGAAATGATTTGTGAAGATTTGGGATGAAAAACTCCATATTTGAAAAGATAAAAATAGATTTTTATCGAAATGAACTAGTTTTGAACTAGAATTATAATTCTATTTATTTTTAAATAAATAAATTGAATTTGAAAAGGGTTTTGAAAATAACCAAAATTTCCAATGATTGCATTGGAGTGGATTTGAATCGAAATTGTCTTCAGAATATTTCGATGTTGGAATTCGTGATTATACAGGTGTTGTTATGGAAATTTGAAAGATATATATTTATATCGTTATTTCCAATACGACGTTTGTTAGTCGTAGAATTTGATATTGAATATAAGCCGATATATTTTCTATTCAGAGCCTTGTATTGAATATCAAATGTGATTTGGGTTTGTCGTGAATGGTGTCTTCACTAACACTGTTCTTGAACCCAGTTGAGAAAAGATTAAATCTTTTGATTTAGATTTAATGAAGTGTACCAATTAAATGATATTTAATTGGAATTGAATTGATATTGATTTTTGGGTTTACCGTGAACAGTGTTTTAAATAACACTTGTTCTTTAACCCGATAATTAATGAATGTGATTTGGGTTTGTCGTGAATGGTGTCTTCACTAACACTGTTCTTGAACCCAGCTGAGAAAAGATTAAATCTTTTGATTTAGATTTAATGAAGTGTACCAATTAAATAATATTTAATTGGAATTGAATGGATATTGATTTTTGAGTTTATCGTGAACAGTGTTTTAAATAACACTTGTTCTTTAACCCGATAATTAATGGGATGTGACTTTGGGTTTATCGTGAACCGTGTTTTAAATGACACTGATTCTTTAACCCAGTCACAGATTAAAACTAAGTGGAGTTTTAATGAATCTTTAATTAGATTGAAAAGATCGAGAATGGAGTATCACCAGTTTTGCTCCAGGCGATAGTTAAATCTTTAATTAGATTTGAATGTGAAATTTAGAAACTAACTGGCGGTTAGCCAAGCAGAATGGTTTTCTGGATATTGATCTGATGTTGGTTTCGGCCTTCGGGGTTAATATTTGGGAAATTATTCTCTTGATTAATTTACGGTTAGTGACTGATGAATTGGAATGAGGCGTATGTTGTGTTTGTGTAACACTTATTTAAAATATACGCGAGTTATTCGGAAAGACCGGGTTTATCCCATTCTGAATAACTGATACGACGATAAGTCGAAGATGAAGACGATGGTCGAAGACCGGAGGTCTTCACGTCGTTTGGGTAATTACTGATGATCTTGATTGGGCTGTACACCCAAGAAGATGGAAACAGTTAGTGATCGTCCAGACGTACTTGGAGATCGATGGATATGCGGGGTACTAGGTGCCTCCGGTTTCGTTCAGACCCAGAACGGACTTGTAAATGGACTGTGTGTCTGACATTGGATTTTAGTCCGTGTGATTGATCTCTATTAAATATATATCTGTTTGGCGGCGGAGAATTTATTCTCTTGCTTAACGCCCTTCTCTGAGACGTACGAGCTCAGGGGTTATATATTGATGGATATCAATCGCATGGAGTGAATTGCCTGTGTGGCATGCTAAGATGCAAATGATCAAGGCTTCTGTTGAAAAGCAGAGTCTTGTGGTGATGATCGAAGCACGGCCTTTGTGGCGTAGCTTTGTGTAACGTTGATTCGCGAGTATCACACCCGGTATGAATCAAAAACGGGAGACGGACCTCAGGGAGGACATGCGTTTCTTTCTAGTTATGAGTGGCGTCAGTGCTTAAACTGGCTGACGAGTTTGACTCATGTGGATGTTACTTATTATTACTTGCTGAAAAGCGAGGCGCCTCGTGATATCGGTTTCGGCCGATGCTTCTGGTCGGCTGACGGGCCAGGCTTACGCCCCAAAGGGCGGGGAAACGTAGTGTTCAGGCATAATAATCCACATCGGTGGACCGGCCCTGACGATCTAAAGGGTCGATGCGCTCTGACCCTGTGGCTCGGGCTAGAGAGTCACAAATCGGTAGAGGATCTTGCCCCTAGCCTCGGTTCATACCATAAATGATAACCCAACTTCCAATACGACATTTGCGGTTTTGGATTGTAAACTTATATATGGCGACATAGTGTTATGGGCCATTCATGCCGCCTATGATTGATACTTATGATTTGAAGTGTTTTATACACTATGCACTTATAATAGTATCAAATGATTTGTTTTAAACGTATCAAGCATTCTTTGGCTGTTATAAGGGAAAACCCTATCCTCGACTGCGTTGCATTGTGTGATGGGACCTGGGTCTTATAACAGCTTCATTTTTCTTTATTTAGCATTGCGCTGTTTGTTTTATGCACTGGTATTCTTGGGAGGAAACCCGTTCCGTGTTATACGGCGTGGTCCCTTGATTTACCTAACTTTAAAATAAAGATTAACTGTTTTAGTTCTCACACCAGTCACATGACTGACCTGGAGTTTATTGTTTTAACCTAAACTCTGGGTGCCCTTATTTTGACACGGGCAGCTAGTAGTTTTGGTTTTGCAGATTTATATTCACAGGATCCTGGTTTACAGCTGGAACGATATCCGGAAAGCTTTGTATCCGTATATCTCATTCTAGTTGTGTATTGTATTATTTTCCGCTGCTATGTATTTAAATGTAATTTAAATCTCTGATATTTCTGTGTAATATTTATTTATACTCTGTATATTCTTGTAATCTGATGCATTGTTGTAAAATACAATGAAATGTTCTTCTGTATGCGTTCTGTTGTGGTTTGTTCTCGAACTATCCGACGCTTTCCTTTACGGGGAAGTTACGGGTCTTCACAAAACTATAAACTATAGGTTATAGTAATTGTTTATTTTTACTTTGTAACCAGGTTTTTAGTTATAGGGTGGCATTTAGGGTTGCGTTACGGACATGTATGTTGGAAAAAGTATTTTGATTTGATATTTTATTTAGTGGAAAATAGGTTAAAGGGATTCTTTTTGTAGGATAATAAGTTTTAAGGATAGCACTTCTTAATTATAAGTTTTAAGGGCAATTCTGCATGAAAAAGATAAAAGCGGTTATCTTTTTAAGTTATACATGAAAAAGATAAAAGCGGTTATTTTTATTTCTGTATAATGTAAAAAGATAACCGCTTTTTCTTTTTCATGCAAATTTGTCCTTAAAACTTATTTTTCAAAAGTGCTTTCCTTAAAACTTATTACCCTGAACAAATAAGGCCTTTAAGTGAAAAATCCCCTTTCATTTATTTATTTTATTTATTTACATGGAACTTATACATGAAGTAACGCGAAAAAACCACCCTATTTGCGATGAAAAATGTAATCATACAATAGTTTAATATTTCAAACAAGATGGAACTTGTTTCATCGAATTCCGACTCTGTTTGTAAAAGTCCCTTTTTAATATCAAACGGTTAAATAATACATGTTTAAATTATGCATGTTCACAAATAAATCCAATTGATATGAAACTGAAAATCTTACAATAATTACTTATTATGGATTTAATAAAATTGGTTTCATCGAAAACAGAGGTCGTTTAAAATTGACTATTCTAAAATACCATATTAAATCGATATAATATAAATCAATAAAAATATAAATTAAAATCCAAAACAATTCATTTTAAAAATAATAAGTTATTATTATTGTTTATACCCAAATAGAATATCATATAGCTCCAAAATAAACATACTTGGATTCATAAATCAATATTTCAAAATCTGAGTTAAATCGATATTCAATTTGCATTAAAATCCTTTTATTTTATTAAATAAATCATTATAGTTTATAGCTGATTCCGTAGCGACTTTCTAAAAATTTGATTTGGACATAACTTACAATCTACAAGCCGAAATCTCCATTTTCCTCTTTCATTATAAAAATATAGTTCAATCGATCATTTCTTGTTTAAAAGAAATCCGACGTATAACGAATCCTATATAGTCGCTTAATGTTCAAAACATAATATTATAAACTACCGCAACGTTATGAGATCGTTTTAAATTATATTAAAATTAATATGTTCAAACGTCGTTTATAAATAAATTCGTTATTATAACTTGAATCTAAACTCAATTAAATTTCTTAAATTATCCAATTCACACATTATTTCCTGTTCGACTATTTCCGACTATTTCAAAAATTAAATTTATTATTCCACTATTTATAATAACTAAATATTCAAAATTATTTATTTCAAGTCAGTTAAATTGCCAAATCAATATTTAGATAATTAAATGAATTAATTAATTATTAACTCGTTAAAAATCCGAGACATTACATTCCTTCCACCTTAAAAGAATTTCGTCCCCGAAATTATTAAGCATTAAAGATGCTACAACCCTTCCTACTTCTGTCAACCCACTTGGTTGAGATCTTACATTCCATATTTCCACAACTCAGTTCTTTTAGAACTTTTTAATTCTCAGGTTCATACTCAAATTACCATAATTCATCCTAACTAATTTGTCCGCCACTTTTGGAAAATCCATCATCACATTCTTATCTTCAATCCGTATGCTCTCCTGCATATTCCCACATCTATTCAAATTGATTTTAATTTAATTTTTCAAATTAACTATTTCACTTTAAATCCTACTACCCAATTATGGGTTTCTTATTTCAATTATAATTTACAGGTTGATTTCTTATTACGAAAATCTTCTTAGAAATTTTGCAAATCCTTTAATTTTTGATTTTTTTTGCCAGCGTCTCTTTTGCACGGCTCAATTGGTATGACTACAACTCACCTCTCTAGGCCTTCTCCGATCCGAAAGAAAATCAAAAATCCAAGGGGCTTGCTAAATAGGCTCTTAAAAATCACCAAACTCATAAAACTATAAACTTGTACCTTTTTGTCGGAATTCAACTCTATCTGTAACAACCCGGAAAATCAGAACCAATTTAAAATTTTTATTTTGGCTATTTTATTGAATTTTAAATAGTTAAAATAATTTATTTTAAATAATAACGATTAAAAAATTATTTAAATCAAAGTTAGAACAAATATATTTATTTTCATTTCAAAAGGAGTTAGAAATAGCGCGGCAGTTTGAAAATTTGAATGCAAACTTTGACTGACTATGCCGGATGAAAAATAAATCGGATTTTAGTGAAACCAAAAATATTAGAATCTGTTTAATAATATCTTTCCAGCGAATCCGAAAGATTGAAATTTCATAGCGGGAATCAAAAGTTATGGTTTGTTGAATATTCGGAAAAGTCGCTATGGAATTTAATATAATATATAGCCCGTATAAATAGCCATTTTGCAAACGACCTCCGTTTTTGACGAAACCACTTTTGTTGGAACCGGAATGTCAAATTATAGCTAGATCCCAATTTTCATAATTTTTGGAAATAAAATGTGAGCGTTGCAAAAGAAGATGTGTTTTGTCAAGTTAAGTCAATTTGGATCGACCAGAAAATAGTCATTTTCAAACGGTCTCCAAATTCAACGAAATCAGTTATGTTGAGACCGTATCGTCAAAACAAAGCTAGATATAATTTTTCTGGAATTTTTAGAATCAGTATGTGGCCTCGGTAAATTAAAATGTACGTTCAAATATAAGAATGAATGTTTTATCTTTTAATTTAAAGAAAAACCTATCAAAACAATTGAATTGGCTTACAGGACATATACCATTGTTTCCGAAATAGGGGTATTTGGCTAGGGCTGACACACGTTAGGTTTGAATTGGAGTACGTATGGGCTGAAGGGTATTTTTGGATTTAAATGGAATTAAATAAATAAATAAAATAGAAATACGTATAAATACGTATTCCGTATAACCCTAATTCATCTTCTGCGTAGCCGCCGTATTCCTTTGCCCAATGGCCGATATCTTCAAGATTTCATTCCCCAATATCTTTTAATCCTGACCATATTTTCAAACCATTCTTAAGGCAAATTCGAAGAGTTTTCCATCCCCTTGAGATCCGTACGGTTGAGATCGTATAAGGAGTAGTATCTTCCTCGATTTTCATGCAAGAACCTGCGCCGTTCATTGCTGAACCGCCACCAGAGGAGGCCTCCGAGTTTGAAGTTGTTCCTGGGGGAGGTGGCACAAGTGTAGGCACCTCAGGTGGCAGCGGCCGATCGTGGTTCGGCGCCCTGATTGTCGCGAAAAGTGGAGACCTAATTTCGAATAATTGGGTTGAACTGTCAGCCGATTTTGAATAGAGGAAGAAGAAGGTGTTCTAAATTATTTAATTAATTTATTTATTTTATTTAAATTGTTAACGAACTTCATATATTCATATCTCGATCATAAAATAACAAAATTTGATGAAACAGAATTCATTGGGACCGTAAAATTGAGATCTACATTTCAGAACTGACCAGAGAATTTTCGGAGAATTCGACAAATTTAGAAGAAATTAAAAGCAAAGTGAGATTTCTGAATCCGAATCAATTAATTAAAATTATATTAGGATGCAGACGGAGTTTAGAAACTTCCGACACCTGTCATCCACAGACCATAGATGACTTGATTGTTTTGTGGTATGTCATTGGTTGATGTTTAGTGTTTGATTGTGGTTGAAAAAAATGAAATTGGTTGATATTGTGGCATTAAACTGCCTAGAAAAATGTATTAGGAAATTAAACTCCATGTGAAGCCGCGAGGCCTAAGGTAGTGCGAGGAGCCGGACATCGGGACGGTGCCGGTTTTAATTACCCTGCCGTTATGCTACCGAAATTTTCTGAAATGTTCTTGTGTTATAAATATTCATGTTATTATATAATAATTGTTTGAACAATATGAAAATCATATTTTAAAATATATATGAATATGAAATTGATCATTATATGTCAATCAAAAAAATTAATGTACTGTTGTAAATCAAATTTAGTCATTTGATAGATAAAAATGTATTTGCATTTGAAATTTACTTTTTTTATGTAAATAAAATATTAAAAATAAAAAATTGCAATATGAAATGTATTTACATTAGATTTACATTTTAATGTATATGAGACAATAAAATCAACATTTTGATATAGAAATGTGTTACATTGGAAACCCTCCTTTTTATGTAAATGAAACATTTAAAATAAAACATTGTTATATGAAATGTTTACATTGAAAACATCATTTCTAATGTTAATGAAACATAAAAAATTACATTATTTTAATGTAATAAAAGAAATGTCTTGATATGGAATTTATATCTTTAATGTATGTCAATAATAAAAATAAAAATGTATTAGCATTAACATTTTTAAAAGTAAATGCAACATTTAAAAATAAACATTTTGAAAAAAGATTGTATTACCATTAAAAATTTACATTTTAATGTAAATAAAACATTGAAAATGACCTTTGGTATACTAGAATGCCTTTACTTTTAAAATACATTTTCAATGTAATGCAACATTAAAAATAGCCATTTGTTATATAGAGATGTATTGATATTGAAATATACATTTTTATTGTAAAAGTAACATTTAAAAATAAACAGTTTAAAATATAAATGTATTGATGTTGAAACTTACATTTCTAATGTAAATGAAACATTAAAAATGTTCATTGCTATATAAAATATGTTTCTTTGAAGTTCACATTTTTAATGAAATAAAGATTTCATTTGAAAGTTTACATTTTGCAATGTAAACATACATTGAATCAGAAGTTTACTTTTGCAATGTAAACATACATTGAATCGAAAGTTTACATTTTGCAATGCAAATATACATTGAATCGAAAGTTTACATTTTGCAATGTAAGCATACATTGAATCGGAAGATTACATTTTGCAATGTAAACACATTGAATTGAAAGATTATATTTTGCAAATGTAGAGTATACTGAAATAGGAAATTACATTTTTCAATGTAATTAAAGAACGAAAGAAAAATTACATTTTTCAATGCAATTAAAGGATGATAGAAAAGATTACATTTTTTCAATGTAATTAAAGAATGAAAAGAAAAAATACATTTTTCAATGTAATTAAAGAATGAAAAGAAGAATTACATTTTTTCAATGTAATTAAAGAATGAAATAGAAAATTACATTTTTCAATGTAATTAAAGAATGAAAGAAAAATTACATTTTTCAATGCAATTAAAGGATGATAGGAAAGATTACATTTTTCAATGCAATTAAAGAATGAAGGGAAAAATTTACATTTTTCAATGTAAATAGAGAATGAAGTGGAAAAATACATTTTCAATATAGATAAAGAAAGAATAAAAAGATTACATTTTTAATGTAACCAAAGGAATAAATAAGAAGGATTACATTTTTAAGGAAATCAGAGAAATGAATAAAAATAAAAATTTCAATTTTAATGTAATATATGATTTCATATATAAAAGAAATCAATGTTGAATTGAAATTGGTGTTGAAATCGTTGAACGATTTATATTTATATATAAATATATATTAAAATAAAACGAATCGCGCCGCTGCGGTTCGCGTTTTGAACTCGTAACTTCAAACGATTATACCGACCGTCGGATTTTCCGAAAACTGGAACCGTTGGGTTCATCTTGGAAAGATCTTTCCAAAGATATAAAATTCGCTAAGATCCAACGGTTAGATTTTGAAAATGTGTAAATCAAATTTTGATAAAAACAGCGCAAGGGCCATGTAACAACCCAAAGCATCGTTTAATTAAAAATGGCTATTTTTAAATAAATAAAAATAGCGATAAATCATTATAAAATATTATAAACGATATGGAATGAAAAGAAATGATTCAAAGCATATATATTTGAGAATTATTTGAAAAGTCCGAGTTAACTCTAATTTCAAATAATTATACGACGATTAGAAGTCGAAGATTTGATGACGGTGATTGAAGACCGGCGATCTTCACATCGATTGGATGACTACTGATGCCCTGGACTAATTTGCTCCCAGGAAAGGGTTACAGTGGTAGTTTTTCGGACATACTGGTTGATTGTCTGTATTAGCGAGCACCTCTCTTCCTCATGAACATATGGGACGAGGAATAATGTGTCTCCGGTTTTGTTCAGATCCAGAACGGACTTATAAATGGATGTGTGTCTGACATTGGATTTCATTCCATTTAAATTGATTCCTATTTAATATATATCTGTTGGTGGCGAAGAATTTATTCTCTTGCTTAACTCCCTTCTCTGTGACGCACGAGCTCAGAGGTTATATATTGATAGTTATCGATCGCATGGCGTGAATTGTCAGTGTGGCATACCAAGATGCAAATGATCAACGCTTATTGTTGAAAAACAGAGCCTTGTGGTTGATGATCAAAGCACAGCTTTATTGTAGCATAGCTTTGTGTATAGTGTTACTTCGCGAGCCTCACACCCCGGTATGAACCAGAAACTGTAGAAGGACCCCAGGGAGAACATGCGTTTCTTTCTAGCTAGAAGTGGTGTTTGGGTTTTACAAGCCCAGATATTTTTACTTATGTTGATGACGGAAAGCGAGGTACCTAGGATATTGAGTCCTTAGTGGCTCTATTTACGCCCCATAGGGCGGGGAGGCATATTGTTTAGGCATAACTAATGGACTAACATATTTATGGACCGGCCCTGGCGCTCCTAGGTGCAGTTGCGGATGTATCCTGAGACATGGTAGGCTAGATTGTCTCGAATTTGGTAAGGACTATCTCTTGCCTTGGTTCATGATGGAAATACAACTTCCAATACGATCCATACGGTTTTGATTACAAACTTATATTTGGCGACATAGTATATGGTAGCTATGCCGTCTATGATTGATACATTATGATTGAAATGTTTTTGAAACATTTACGCACTAATAATAATATCAAATTCGTATTAATCATATCAAGCGTTTTTTACCATTATAATGTAAAACTCTATCCTCCGGTTTGCGTTGCATTGTGTGATGGGGCTTAAGTTTTATAATGGTTTCATTTTTCTAAAAAGCATTGCATTGTTTTGACGATTTACTTTATTTCACGCACTGGCAATCCACTGGAGTAAACCCGTTCCGCATTAACGGAGTGGTCCTGTGATTAGCCTTATTATTAAATAGGTTAATTAGATTTCTCATACCAGTTTCATGACTGACACTACACCATAATGGCCAATTGGCAACTCTTATTTTTTTCAACTGCCAACACTTATATGTGTTGTAGACCAGTGACACTAATATGTGTTGCGGTAGCAAAAATGTGTCACTAAAAATGTGCTAACACTTTTATGTGTTGTTATGCTTGGTCAACTCTTCTTTTCTAAGGGCAAAAGGGTAAGTTGTCAAACATAACCCTAATCTCATGCTCAACGCTTAGCGTTGACACTTATTCCATCCAGGCCGCAACAAACGCAAATAAACAGAATGGACTTCAAGATTGAAATCAGCGATTAATTAGCTCATCAACATCAGAGAGACGGTGGAATCGAAGAATTGAAATCTGCGATGGGGCTTCTAGGAATTGGGGCTTCTAGGAATCACGATAAGAGGTAAAAAAAATTGATTTCACTTCTAGGAATCATATCAGCTTCTAAGAATCGATTTCACAATATGTCGATGATGATTTTAGGTATTTTATAGGGTTATAGGACCTGGTATTCTCTCTGATTTTATAGGATTTTACTTCTTTGAAGCTCCTAAAGTTTTGGCTTTCTTCTTTAATGAATGTTGTTATTTCCTTTTGACAAAGTTAGAAGGTGGTTTGCTATTTTATTTCTTTGTGAATATTGATGCCAAATTTGGACATCAGGTTGTTACGTTCCTAATCCTGGCATGAATAAGCATGTATTCAGTCTATCATCATTATACAAAGTAGCATTGGAATCACCATTTTAAAACTATGACAAGCTGAAAATTGAATTGTTGGTTTTATTGTCTTCTAACAACTGTATTTTGTCTTCGGTGATATTATGGACATATACTATAGTACATATTAGAGTCAAACCCCATTGATTATATTGATGACTTGGCTTCAGCTTGACATTGTTGAACAATTCAACACATTTGACATAAACAAAGTAGCATTGTCATAGTTGTGAGTCATGGCACACGGATCTACGCATATTTAACTCGGGGAATGATCAGGGATTAGCAATATCATAACTTATTATGTCAATTCCTATCTTATGATAATATCTTATAAGCATATGAAGAATATCTATCTTATAACACATAATTTTCTTCGTTCTAGTACAGACTGTACTGACTACTTATGTTTTGTTTCGAATCATAATAGATTATGGTGCAGTCAGAGTGTCAAAAATGGGCTAATGAGAACGTAAATATCACATACGAAATCAGACCAAATAGAAATGGATACAAAGCTGGAGCTCTCCGGCAAGGATTGAAAAAACATTACGTCAGACAGCGATTACGTTGCAATTTTTGATGCAGACTTTCAACCAGATCCTGAGTTCTTAGTTAAGACTGTACCATTTCTAGTTAGCAATTCTGAGCTTGCTTTGGTTCAAGCATGTGGGAAATTTGGTGAGCATGACATATTTAACGGGGTTGCCAGTGTCAGACTGAGGATGATTTTTTGTTTTTGTTTTCATTTACTACAAGAACTAAAAATGAAAACAAAATGAAAACTAGTTTCAGTAATTTGAATCAAAAACAGGAAAAAGTTTTGATGACATATATCGACACTTTTGATTTCGCGTGCTAAATAAGGTTACCCTTTAGCAAAACTAATAGCAACCTGTGCTACTTATATTATTTTACTTAGTACTGAAATTAGTATGGAAATTCTGATTCTTTTTTTTTTGGGACTAGTGAACGCAGATGCCTGCCTACTGAGACGCTTGCAAGAGATGTCTTTGGATTATCATTTTAGTGTGGAGTAAGAAGTTGGGTCTTCTACATACTCATTCTTCGGATTTAATGGTTAGTCTTTAAGAAAACAATGACATGCTTTGACTCTGATATGGCAGACATTGTCTCACATCTCAAAACAATGTTTCACATGTTAGAAATAGGAAAACAAAATTATCAATCGTTATTAATAGTTTATAGCATAACCTGGAATCCAACTTCTAATTTTACATTGATGTAAGATAATCAAATTGATGCTTTTACTTTAGGAACTGCTGGAGTATGGAGATTGCATGCTCTAACAAACTCTGGTGGGTGGAAAGATAGAACAACAGTCGAAGACATGGATCTTGCTATGAGAGCAAGCCTTAAAGGATGGAAATTCGTTTTTGTTGGGGATTTATCGGTAACTATATTTTATTTAATTCATGTAGCACAATGCACAAAGTCTTGAGATTCTTGAAATTATGATAAGTGAGAGACGTTTAATGATTTACAAATTTAGGTTTGAAATCAAGCCTGGAACCAAGTGTTTGATATAAACACCTATTTTTTCCGAATGACCTATGATTTTCAGATGTTTTTAATTTTGTATGAAAATATAGGTGAAGAATGAACTACCAAGCACATACAAAACATACAAGTTTCAACAGCATAGGTGGTCATGTGGCCCTGCCAATCTTTTCAAGAAAATGTTTAAAGAGATAATACTATGCACTGTATGATTATTTTTCTTGTCCATTTCTATTGAAAATCTAATAATTCAATTGAAACTAACACATTTATAATGTAGAGGGTTAGCATGGGGAAAAAAATCCATAACTATATGCATTCTTCTTTGTGCGGAAAATAGTGGTGCACCTGGTAACCTTTTTCTTCTATTGTGTGATCTTCCCAGCCTGTGTTTTAGTTCCAGAAGTTCGCGTTAACAAATTCTTTTTAGTTTACGTTCCTTTGACCATTACCATTCTCAATGCTCTGTACACTCCAAGGTATGCACATCATATAGCAAATAGCATAAATAGGATGATTTTTTAGATCTATCTCATAGTCAATGGTTTTGTTCTGTTAAGAAAATATCTTTGCCTGCAAAATGTGAAGTAAAAGAGAAAATCATGGATTTTTTTTTTTGCACCAAGGTCTATGGTTCATTTACTAGCCTATAGTCGCTAAAATTTGTTAGCAAGAGAAAAACTGACATGTAAAAGTTCACAACCCATTAAAATTACATATGTTGTGATCTCTTTTATCACTGGAATCATACAGACACTACAAATTAGTAAAGGGTCCTCTCTTTAGTCTAAAGTTCCTTTTAGAACTTCAATCCATTTCGGCAGCCTTGTGCATGCCAAAACCTATGTAAGTATACACCAATCCAACTTTTTATCAAGGTGAAAACTTTTTTACTGGGTACTTATTATGATCGAGATGTTTAAAAGAGAAAACAATTTTTTGTGCTTAGTTTAATTCTCTCATTTTCGAAAAAAATATGAAATAACGATCTTTGCAATGTTCAGTTTCAGTTTCGAGAACTCGAAACTGAAGCTGAGCAATGTTCAGTTTCAGTTTCAGTTTCGAGTTCTCGAAACTGCGAAACTGAAACTGAACAATGCGCAGTTTCGAGTTCCGAGTACTCGAAACTGCGCAATGCTCAGTTTCAGTTTCGAGAACTCGAAACTGAAACTGAGAAATGTTCAATTTCAGTTTCGAGAGCAGTTACAAAACTGAGCAGTTTCAGTTTCAGTTTCGAGTTCTCGAAACTGCGAAACTGAAACTGAGCAATGCTCAGTTTCGAGTTTCGAGTACTCGAAACTGGGCAATGTTCAGTTTCAGTTTCGAGAACTCAAACCTGAAACTGTGTAATGTTCAGTTTCGAGTTCTCGAAACCGCGAAACTGAAACTGAACAATGTGCAGTTTCGAGTTCTGAGTACTCGAAACTGAGCAATGTTGTATATCATGAACTTCGTATATGTAATAAATTCATTTGCATAAGATAGAAACCGCTATAACAAGTACATGTTTTGATATAAATTGTTTGATGGCATGTTGACGAGTAGGCTAAAGTTAGAGCATTCTTACACGGATAATCTTTTACACGAAACTGTCGAGAACTCAAAACTGAGCAGTTTCAGTTTCGAGTTCTCGAAACTGCGAAACTGAGCAATGCTCAATTTCGAGTTCCGAATACTCGAAACTGGGCAATGTTCAGTTTCATTTTTGAGAACTCGAAACTGAAACTGAGCAATGTTCAGTTTCAGTTTCGAGTTCTCGAAACTGCGAAACTAAAACTGAACAATGCGCAGTTTCGAGTTCCGAGTACTCGAAACTGCGCAATGCTCAGTTTCAGTTTCGAGAACTCAAAACTGAAACTGAGCACTGTTCAGTTTCAGTTTCGAGAACTTGAAACTGAAACTAAGCAATGTTCAGTTTCGAGAACTCGAAACTGAGTTTCGAGAACTCGAAACTGAAATTGAGTGCAATTTGTTATTATTTTGCAATTTGTTATTGTTTTGCAATTTGTTATTTCTGTAAAACTGAGTGCATTTATATTTTGTAAGCACTTGTGGAGGAGGAAAAAAACAGGATTTGGAATGTAATAGCAACGATCATGCAAACATGTTTGATCTTGACAATGATCCTATCGCCAAAGTTGAGAGATAGAGCCAGATGTTGAGAAAGTTGTTTGGATAACAGAAGTTTTAGATCCGGAAGCACCAATTTACGATGGTCCTCAAAACGGACACTACAAGCTTTGTGAATTTTCAGATGGAGGCTTTGTGATATGGTCCCTGTTTCGCCTTCATAATATCTAAAATTCTATGTATCTTTAGTAAAACTTTGTATTGTTTTTTGTAATTTGAACTTGATATTATGGTATTTTGAAATTGAAAGCATTATGCAAAAGTGACATTATTGAATTTGAAATATGGAAGTGTACTTTTATTTGAATTGATATGTTGAATTATATATGTGATTGAAAATCATAAAAACATGTTATATAAGTGTTAGCAATTTATGTATGCCAACATTTATAAGAGTTAGTAGGATTATGATACTGACATTTATAAGTGTTACCATATCTTATAGTTCCAACATTTATAAGTGTTAGCAATGAATATGTTTGTAACTCTTATAAGTGTTACCATATCTTATGGTTCCAACATTTATAAGTGTTAGCAATGAATATGTTTGTAACTCTTATAAGTGTTACCATATATTATAGTTCCAACACTTATAAGTGTTAGCAGTTACTTTGCTTGTAACACTTATAAGTGTCAGAAGTTACTCAGCTTGTAACACTTATAAGTGTTAGCAGTTACTCTGCTTGTAATACTTATAAGTGTTACAGGAAATTCCTCATAGGCCGTTGGTGACACATAAAAGTGTTACGGAAATTATTTGTAACACATATACTTGTTGGGAATCCACTGTTTTGGTGTAGTGTGACTCGTATTTGTTTCACTTTGCAAACTCGGGTGCCCTCTTTTCCATACGGGCAGCCTTGTATACAGGTTTTTAGCAGACTCATTCTGGATAGCAATGGAGCTGAAGATGGATACTATCATTTCTATTATGTTGTTCAGACTTCACTTAGTATATTATGTTTATTCTGCTGTAGACATTTTATATTAAGTTGAAAATTGTATTTTGTACTAAGTATGATCCTATTATGCTGTGTAACTCTGATGATATTATTTCCAATGTAATTTGATATACATTTTCTACTGTAATTCTATATTTCTGTTCTGTTGTTACTGTTTATGTGTTCTATTCCAATGATTATCCTTACTTTCATACTTGGGGAGTTCGGGGTCATCACAGTTGGTATCAGAACTTTGGTTAAACTTAGCTCGGAATATAACATATAAATAAACCGAACAAAAGTAGAATCAGCAGTATTTTAAAACAAATAACTCATTATAGATAGGACTAGTAATGTCCTAGAGTGAGTATAGCAGAATAAAACACACCCCCCATAGATTCATTTACATTTAAATATATGTCTCTATGCATTACAATATCTATTCTGTTGGCCTGACTCTTTGTCTGTTGTTGCAGACATAGTAGAAATGAGTGGCAGAAATAGAAGTAATTCTATGGTTCGACAATCTAATGATCCGATCGTGCTCCCACAACTAGAACTAGTTCTAGAAGCTCTAGTAATGATATATCGAAATCTGGGTGGAGTACAATTCTCGGGTAAAGAATCCGTGATTGAAACACAGGCATGGATGCGTTCTACTAATAGAATTCTTGAAGGCTTAAAGTTGAGAGATGATCAGAAAAGATTAATAGCATCTTGGGCACTCAAGGACGAAGCTCTAATCTGGTGGGAAACTGTTACTGAGGAAAATCCAGAAAGTAATATTACCCGGGATAGATTTAAAGAAATGTTCAAAGAAAGATTTATTCCTCCAGAAGCAACTGAGCGACTATATGATGAGTTTTACAATCTTAAATAAGGAGATATGACCATCCAAGAATATCATAATAAATTCAATGAACTTTCTCGCTTTTGCCCCAGAACTAGTTCAAGATCCTATAAGGAAGAATCTGAGATTTATCAAAGGACTTCAAAAGAAATACCAAGGTAGAGTACTTGCTCATGTGAATCTCCCATTTTCTGAAATGATACAGATGGCTTATCGCTATGAGTATAATGATAAGCAACATGGTTGGGAAGATGAAGAAGAAGAAGGCAGCTCTAGTAGCAAAAGAAAGTTTGAAACTGATAACCCTAAGGCAAGTACAAAGGCTGAGATCAGTAAGAAGCCTAAGGTCGGTCAACAAAAGGTAAAGACAGTCGTATGTCTCAAGTGCAATAAGCAAGGGCATTTGATGAGAAATTGCAAATCTTCGAAGCAACGAAAGAAGAATGGATCTAAATACAATGAAAAGTTTCAAGAGGATAGAGGATGCAATCTTTGCCATCAGATTGGTCATGTAAAGCAAGATTGCCCGCTTTTGAAAACGACCAAGGTGGCTCAAGTCAAAAAAGTGGTAGAAGCTCAAACCAAAAGCACGGCAGATGCTCTGGCACACTCAGTTAGTCAGCAAAGGCAAGATGTTTTAGAAGGCACTCTCACTGTCCACAATATTCCAGTTAAAGTATTGTTTGATACAGACGCGTCACAAAGCTTTATTTCAAGCAATACGGTTAAGAAGTTAAAGCTAAAGCTAAGGAACCTTAAGGAATTGGTTAGAGTTCATAACCCGATAGGAGGTTCTCTTATCCTCGGTGTGTATTGTAGAGTGCTTATTTCCTTTTTCCATTACCGGTTTTCTTTTAATTTGATTGTCATGGATTTCCCTGAATTTGACGTCATTCTTGGGCTGGATTGGTTAACTAAATATGAAGCCGAGGTTAAATGTGCAGAAAGGATCATGAAGGCGAAGATCAAGTATAAAAAATTTATAACAAGACCAAATTCAGATAGAAAAGAATTTTGGTCTTCTCTTAATGTTTCTCCTTCTCCTATTGAAGATATCCCTGTCGTTAAAAATTATGCGGATGTGATCGAGGAAGTTGATAGCTTACCTCTGCGGAGAGAAATCGACTTTAGGATTGATCTAGTTCCGAATGCAAGACCATTGGTGCATCATATTCGAAGAATGACATGGAAAGAGAAAGAAGAGTTGGGAAATCAAACTAAACAGCTGTTATGGAAGGGTCTGATTAGGCCTAGCTTTTCGAACTGGGGAACAACAGTAGTGTTTGTTCCAAAGTCAGACGGTACTCTCAGGTTATGAGTTGATTACCAAGACCTCAACAAGAAGACGCTCAAGAATAAATATCCATTGCCCCGTATAGATGATTTATTGGATCGTTTGAATGGAGCTAAAGTATTTTCTAAAATGGACCTAACTACAAGATTCCATCAACTGCGTATTGCTGAAGAATGTGTCCTTTTGACAGCTTTCAAAGGTCCAGACATATTTTATGCATGGTTAGTAATGTCGTTCCGCTTATGCAACGCTCCGTTTTATTTCGTCGATTTGATGAATCGAGTATTCCGCGATGTCCTAAATAAATTTGTGCTGGTTTTCATCGACGACATTTTAATCTTCTCTAAATTAACTGGCGAGCACGAAAAGCATGTGGAACAGGTTTTGGAAATTATGAAAAAGAATGTATTAAAAGCCAAGTTTTCTAATTGGGTATTCTGGCAAGAAGAAGTGAAGTTCCTCAGTCATGTAGTGTCGAAAGAAGGAATTTCAGTGGATCCCAGCAAAATCACGGCTATTCAAGATTGGAAGCAGCCTAGCACCCCTACAGAAGTCTGAGTTTCCTAGGATTGGATGGCTATTATCGAAATTTCATTAAGGATTTTGCAAAACTATCTTGTCCATTGACGAAGCTTACAAAGCATACAAAGTTCAATTGGACACCTGAATGTGAGGCAGCTCTCCAAGAGCTGAAATTGAGGTGATCACTGCTCTAGTGTTGACCATTATTGATGGCAATCAATATTTGAAAGTCTGGACTGATGCTTCTATTGAAGGTATTGGTGCGGTGTTAACGCAAAGAGACAAAGTAGTTGCTTATGCTAGACGTCAATTGAAACCACATGAGAAGAAATACCACACTCATGATCTTGAGTTGATGGCCATCGTGTTTGCTTTAAAAATATTGAGGCACTATCTTTTGGGTGAGAAGTTCGTAACTATATACAGATCATAAATCCTTGAAGTATCTGTTCGCCCAAAGGGACTTGAATTTGAGGCAGCAACGTTGGGTAGAATTTCTTGCGGCTAATGATCTGGACATCTTGTATACTCCAGGGAAAGCCAATGTTGTGGCAGATGCACTTAGCAGAAAGAATGCGGGCGTCGTCAATCTTATCATTGCCAATCTCATCATTACACCTACCTTGATTGACAAAATCTCTGCTCTTCAGAAAGATGATGAATTTATACAGAGAATTAGTAAAAGTTCGGGAAGGCGAACCCACGAGTTTCCAAATTGATAACAAAGGAGTTATGAGGTTAAAAGGCCGAATTTGTGTCCCGAATATTCCTGAGCTCAGAAGAGAGGTAATGGATGAATGTCACAAATCCAAGCTTTGTATTCATCCAGGGGTAAGCAAGATGTATCATGATCTTAAGCGCACATTCTGGTGGAAATCTATGAAAAGAGATATCTCCATTTATGTTAGCAGGTGTTCTACTTGCCAACAAGTTAAGAGTGATCAGCAAAAACCGACCGGATTGTTACAACCACTAGAAGTTCCAAGTTGGAAGTGGGATCAAATGTCCATGGATTTTATTGATGGCTTACCCCAAACCAGAAAAGGGAATGACAATATTTGGGTAATCGTTGATCTTTTCACGAAGTCTGCCATTTTATTCCTGTCAAATCAACTAGAACAGTGCAAAATTTAGCAAAAATTTATTTCAAAGAAATTGTTCAACTGCATGGAGTTCCTAATAGCATTGTTAGTGACCGTGACCCTATATTCACTAGTAAATTCTAGGAAGCATTCCAAGAGGAGCTGGGGACAACATTAAATCTGAGCATCGCTTATCATCCTCAAACAGATGACCAAACTGAGAGGCTGAACCATATACTGGAAGATTTATTGCGGGCATGTATTCTTGACTTTGGTGGATCATGGAAAGACCATTTCCACTTGGTTGAGTTCTCTTATAACAACAGTTACCAAGCAAGCTTGCAAATGTCGCCATTCGAAGCATTGTATGGCTGGCCTTGTAGATCTCCCGCATATTGGGTTGAACCTGGCGATAGACTAGTATTGGGCCCCGACATGATCCGTGAAGCTTCAAACAAAGTTGATTTCATTATGAAGAGATTACTAGCAACTCAGAGCCGACAGAAAAGTTACGCAGATTCAAGAAGAAGAGATTTAGAATTTGTTGTTGGCGATTTTGTGTACTTGAAAGTTTCTCCTTTAAGAGGAGTAGTTCGCTTTGGGAAGACTGGGAAGTTGGCTCCTAGATTCATTGGTCCATTCCTTATTCTAGAAAGAATTGGGGATCTCACTTACAAGGTTCAGCTACCTGACTGGTTGCTAGGGGTACATGATGTATTCCATGTGTCTCAACTTCGGAAGCATGTGCATGATTCAAACTTGATAGTGGAGGAAGCTGCATAGCACGATTTGGAGATAACCCCGAACTTAGCAGTAAGAAGGGAGCCGGTAAAGATCATTGGCAAAGAAACTCAAGTTCTGAGGAACAAAAAAATTCATCTAGTCAAAGTGCAGTGGAGCGGAGATCCCAGAGACTGTACATGGGAGACCGAGGATAACATGAAACAGGCTTATCCCCAGTGCAGAGTGGATATCTCTGACTAGCTCTAGTGCAAGGTACATTTACCATATTTTGCATTTTCCGTTTTGTTTCCTACTTTACTATTGTTTCCTTTTCGAGGACGAAAAGCTTTTAAGTGTGGGAGATTGTAACAATCCGGAAAATCAGAACCAATTTTAAATTTTTATTTTGGCTATTTTATTGAATTTTAAATAGTTGAAATAATTTATTTTTAATAATAACGATTAAAAATTTATTTAAATCGATGTTAGAATGAATATATTTATTTTCATTTCAAAAGGAGCCAGAAATAGCGCGACAGTTTGAAAATTTGAATGCAAACTTTGACTGACTGTGCAGGATGCAAAATAAATCAGATTTTAGTGAAACTAAAAATATTAGAATCTGTATAATAATATCTTTCCAACGAATACAAAAAATTGAAATTTCATAGCAGGAATCAAAAGTTATGGTCAGTTGAATATTCGGAAAAGTCGCTATGTAATTTAATATAATATATAGCCCGTATAAATAGACATTTTGCAAACGACCTCCATTTTCGACGAAACTACTTTTGTTGGAACCAAAATGTCAAATTATTGCTAGATCCCAATTTTCATAATTTTTGGAAATAATATGTGAGCGTGGAAAAAGAAGATGTGTGTTGTCAATTTAAGTCAATTTGGATCGACCAGAAAATGGCCATTTTTCAAGCGATCTCCAAATTCAACGAAATCAGTTTTGTTGAGACCATATCGTCAAAAAAAATCTAGATATAATTTTTCTGGAATTTTTAGAATCAGTATGTGACCCCGGTAAATTAAAATGTACGTTCAAATATAATATTGAATGCTTTATATTTTAATTTAAAGAAAAACCTATCGAAACAATTGAATTGGCTTACGGGACATATTCCATTGTGTCCGGAATAAGGGTATTTGGCTAGGGGAGACACTCATTGGGTTTGAATTGGAGTACGTATGGGTTGAAGGGTATTTTTGGATTTAAACGGAAATAAATAAATAAAATAGAAATACATATAAATACGTATTCCGTATAACCCTAATTCGTCTTCTACGTAGCCGCTGTATTCCTTTGTCCAATGGCCGATATCTTCAGGATTTCATTCCCCAATATCTTTTAATCCTGACCATATTTTCAAACCATTCTTAAGGCAAATTCGAATAGTTTTCCATCCCCTTGAGATCCGTACGGTTGAGATCGTATAAGAAGCAGTTTCTTCCTCGATTTCCGTGCAAGAACCTACGCCGTTCAATGCTTAACCGTAACCAGAGGAGGCCGCCGAGTTTGAAGCTGCACCTGGGGGAGGCGGCGCACGTGTAGGCGCCTCAGGTGGCAGCGGCCGATCGTGGTTCGGCGCCCTGATTGTCGCGAAAAGTGGAAACCGAATTTCGAATAATTGGGTTGAACTATCGGCCGATTTTGAATAGAGGAAGAAGAAGGTGTTCTTAATTATTTAATTAATTTAATTATTTTATTTAAATTGTTAACGAACTTCATAAATTCATATCTCGATCATACAAAAATAAAATTCGATGAAACAGGATTCATTGGGACCATAAAATCAAGATCTACATTTCAGAACTGACCAGAGAATTTTTGGAGCATTCGACAAATTTAGAAGAAATTAAAAGCAAAGTGAGATTTCTGAATCCGAGTCAATTAAATAAAATTATATTAGGATGCAGACGGAGTTTAGAAACTCCCGACACCCATCGTCCACAGACCATTGACGACTTGATTGTTTTGTGGTATGTTATTGGTTGATGTTTGGTGTTTGATTGTGGTTGAAAAAAAATGAAATTGGTTGATATTGTGGCATTAGACTGCCTAGAAAAATGTATTAGGAAATTAAACTCCATGTGAAGCCGCGAGGCCTAAGGTAGTGCGAGGAGCCGTACATCGGGACGGTGCCTGTTTTAATTATCCTGCTGTTATGCTGCCGAAGTTTTCTGAAATTTTCTTGTGTTATAAATATTCATGTTATTATATACTAATTGTTTGAACAATATGAAAATTATATTTTAATATATATATGAATATGAAATTGATCGTTATATTTCAACAAAAAAAAAATCATGTTTTATTGTAAATCAAATTTAGTCATTTGTTAGATAAAAATGTATTTACATTGGAAGTTTATATTTTTTTGATGTAAATAAAATATTAAAAATAAAACATTGTAATATGAAATGTATTTACATTAGATTTACATTTCAATGTATATGAGACATTATAATCAACATTTTGATCAGAAATGTGTTTCATTGGAAATCCTCCTTTTTATGTAAATGAAACATTTAAAATAAAACATTGTTATACGAAATGTTTACATTGAGAACATCATTTCTAATGTAAATGGAACATAAAAAGATTACATTATTTTAATGTAATAAAAGAAATGTCTTGATATGAAATTTATATCTTTAATGTATGTCAACAATAAAAATAAAAATGTATTGGCATTAACATTTACATTTATAAATAAATGCAACATTTAAAAATAATCATTTTGGAAATAGAATGTAATGCCATTAAAAATTTACATTTTAATGTAAACAAAACATTGAAAATGACCTTTGGTATACTAGAATGCCTTTACTTTTAAAATATATTTTTAATGTAATGCAACATTAAAAATAGCCATTTGTTATATAGAAAAGTATTGATATTGAAATTTACATTTTTATTGTAAAAGCAACATTTAAAAATAAACAGTTTAAAATACAAATGTATTGATGTTGAAACTTACATTTTTAATGTAAATGAAACATTGAAAGTTTACATTTTGCAGTGTAAACATACATTGAATCGAAAGTTTACATTTTGCAATGTAAACATACATTGAATCGAAAGTTTACATTTCGCAATGTAAACATACATTGAATTGAAAGATTATATTTTGCTAATGTAACGAGTATATTGAAATAGAAAATTACATTTTTCAATGTAATTAAAGAATGAAAAGAAAAATTATGTTTTTCAATGTAATTAAAGAATGTAATGAAAAATTACATTATTTCAATGTAATTAATAAATGAAATAGAAAATTACATTTTTCAATGTAATTAAAGAATAAAAGAAAAAATTACATTTTTCAATGCAATTAAAGGATGATAGGAAAGAATACATTTTTCAATACAATTAAAGAATGAAGGGAAAAAATTACATTTTTCAATGTAAATAGAGAATGAAGTGGAAAATTACATTTTTAATATAGATAAAGAAAGAATAAAAAGATTACATTTTTAATATAGATAAAGAAAGAATAAAAAGATTACATTTTTAATGCAACCAAAGGAATAAATATGAAGGATTACATTTTTAAGGAAATCAGAGAAATGAATAAAAATAAAAAATTTATTTTTAATGTAATATATGATTTCATATATAAAAGAAATCAATGTTGAATTGAAATTGGTGTTGAAATCGTTGAACGATATATATATGTGTATATATATATATATATATGTATATATATATTAAAATAAAACGAATCGCACCGCTGTAGTTCGCGTTTTGAAATCATAACTTCAAACGATTATACCGAAAGATCCGATCGTCGGATTTTCCCAAAACTGGAACCGTTGGGTTCGTTTTGGGAAGATCTTTCGAACGATATAAAATTCGCTAAGATCCAACGGTTAGATTTTGAGAAATGTGTAAATCAAATTTTGGTAAAAACAGCGTCAGGGCCATGTAATGACCCGAAGCGTCGTTTAATTAAAAATGACTATTTTTAAATAAATAAAAATAGCGATAAATCATTACAAAATATTATAAACGATATGGAATGAAAAGAAATGATTTAAAGCATATATATTAAAGAATTATTTGAAAAGTCCGAGTTAACTCTCATTTCAAATAATTATACGACGATTGGAAGTCGAAGATTTGAAGACGGTGACTGAAGACCGGCGATCTTCACATCGAATGGATGACTACTGATGCCCTGGACTGATTTGCTCCCAGGAAAGGGTTACAGTGGTAGTTGTCCGGACGTACTTGTTGATTGTCCGGATTAGCGAGCACCTCTCTTCCGTATTGGACTACGTGTATATGAATAAAATAAATATTCAATTTATTTACACAATAAAAATAATATTTTTATTGTTCTAACATATTTTAGAAATTTTTGGCGGCATAACGACGCGATATCAAAATCGGGTAATGTCTAGCATTACCCCTCTCCTGATATTGGCTTGCGCCATACACACATAACAATTCTAATCAATTCATTTCACCCAAACAACCCAATTCCACCAAATAATCTAATCAATCAAACCAAATAATCAAACAAGTCATCCATGATCTGTGGACGACTGGGAACAATTCATATATGCAGTTAAAAAATAAATATCTGTATAAGAAAATTATAGTGAAGAGTTCTCACCTTGGGTTTTCCACTCCGCCTGTTCTATTTCTGAATTTCTGAACAGTTCGAATCTTAGTCCGAAATTTCAATGCAATCTATTTCACAAAGTTTATATTAAAAATCATAATTTTAATAATGCAAGTTCTATTTAAAAATCCTATTTTTAAATCAATGCTAATTTCTTTTTATACTGTTCTATATATTTTAAAAACCATATTCTTATTATGTTCTATGTATTTATATTTTCAAAACAAAGTATTTTATATTTTCAAATCAAAGTATTTTATATTTTCAAATCAAAGTATTTTATATTTTCAAATCAAAGTACTTTATAATTACAACTTCGCTAATTTTATTTTTCCAAACAATGATGTTTTTATATTTCAAAACAGTGATGTTTATATTTTTCAAACAATGTTGTTTATATTTTCCAAACAATGATGTTTTTATACTTCAAAACAGTGATGTTTATATTTTTAAACAATGATGTTTTTATATTTCAAAACAAAGAATATACAAATAAAATCTGATTTTAAACCATTGTTAATGACATTTTTAAATATAAAAACAATGCTAATTTTATTTTGAAAATAATGCTAATTTTTATTTTGAAAAACAATTCTATTTTTATTTTTAAAACATAATGCTATTTTTAACAATTCTATTGTAAACAATAATATAAAAAAAAGAAAAAGGAACCACCTTTCACTGTTGTGAACACTCTATTCTCCCCGTCTTCTTTAACTGGAAACCCATCATCGCAGAAAGCTCCAGGCCTCGTGAAAAATGAGCTCGTTGTTCATCCTAGAACCACCCCGTCGCACGTTAATCCACGCAACCGGAGCTCGATCAAAGTTCACCGCTATGTCGGCCTTGGACTGCTCCGTCACCACCCCCATCACCTAGAAGTTCGAATCCTTGTGCGCTTCGGAAAACGTGATTGAGCGGTGCGAGTTTAGGGCTGAAATCCGCACTAATTTCTTCATAAATTTCGATCACCACCGTTGAATTGATTAACCTCCCCTAGATCTCCATTTTTGCTTCTGACAGTGTTCGAATTAGTTGAGGGAATTGAGAGAAAAATCGGGATGAAGAATGGAAGATGCCAGCCTTTGATTTCCTGAATGGTGGTGGTTTCTGTTAAGTGTGGAGAGGGTTAGGGTTCTAAGGCAAGGGTATTTATATAAATTAATATATTATTTAACTCATTTAATTCTCTAATTAATTTGTTTTGCGTCTGAACTCCAACGACTGCCACCCCTAGCTAATTACCCCTATTCCAAACACAATGGGATATGTTTCTTAACCCAGTTTGGTTGTTACGAATAGTTTCCATTAAATTTAAATATAAATCATTATATATTCAATTTAAACACACATTTTAATTTACCGGGGCCACATATGAATCTGAAAATTCCAGAAAAATTATTTCTATCTTCATATTGACGATACGGTCCTAAAAACTAATTTCGTCGAATTTCAAGACCGTTTGAAAAATGGCCATTTTCTGGTCGATCCAAATTGACAGAAACTGTCAAAACACGTTTACCTTTTCCACGCTCAAATATTGATTTCAAAAATTATGGAAATTTCAATCTAGCAATAATTTGACATCCCGGATCCAACAAAATTGGTTTCGTCGAAAACGGAGGTCGTTTGCAAAATGAATATTTTTAAGGCCCATATTTTCTATAGCGACTATTCTGAATTTTCAACTTGGCATAACTTTTTATTCCCGCTATGAAATTTCAATTTTTCGGATTCGTTGGAAAGATATTTTCAATTAGATTCTAATGTTTTTGGTTTCTCTAAAATTCGGTTTATTTTGAATCCTGTACAGTCATTTGAAATTTGAAATCGAATTTTCAAACTACCGCGCCCTTTCCAATTTATTTTATAATTAAAATAAATATTTATATTCTAACGTCGATTCAAAAAAATATATACGTTCTAATTCTATTCAAAATAAATTTCTTGTCATTATTATTTAAAATAAATCATTTTAAATATCAAATTCATTAAAATTGCCAAAATAAAAATTTTAATTTGGTTCTAATTTTCCGGGTTGTCACACTCCGGTTTCTTTCAGACCTAAAACGGACTTGTAAGTGGATGTGTGTCTGACATTGGATTTCATTCCATGTTAATTGATTCCTATTTAATATATATCTTTGGTGGCAGAGAATTTATTCTCTTATTTAACACTCTTCTCTGAGACGCACGAGCTCAGAGGTTATATATTGATAGTTATCGATCGCATGGCGTGAATTGTCAGTGTGGCATACCAAGATGCAAATGATCAAGGCTTATTGTTGAAAAACAGTGCCTTGTGGTTGATGATCAAAGCACAGCTTTATTGTAGCATAGCTTTGTGTATAGCGTTACTTCGCGAGCCTCACACCCTGGTATGAACCAGAAACGGGAGAAGGACCCAGGGAGAACATGCGTTTCTTTCCAGCTCGAAGTGGTGTTTGGGTTTTACAAGCCCAGATATTTTTACTTATGTGGATGATGAAAAGCGAGGTACCTCGGATATTGAGTCCTTAGTGGTTCTATTTACGCCCCATAGGGCGGGGAGGCATATTGTTCAGGCATAACTACCAATAACATATTTGTGGACCGGCCCTGACGCTCCTAGGTGCAGTTGCGGTTGTATCCTGAGACTTGGTTGGCTAGATTGTCTCGAATTCGGTAAAGACTATCTCTTGCCTTGGTTCATGATGAAAATCCAACTTCCAATACGATCCATACGGTTTTGATTGTAAATCTATATTTGGTGACATAGTATATGGTAGCTATGTCGTTTATGATTGATACATTATGATTGAAATGTTTTAGAAACATATACGCACTAATAATAATATCAAATCCGTTTTTATCGTATCAAGAATTTTTGACCATTATAAGGTAAAACTCTATCCTCCGGTTTGCGTTGCATTGTGCGATGGGACTTGAGTCTTATAATGGTTTCATTTTTCTAAAAAGCATTGTGTTGTTTTGACAAATTACTTTATTTCATGCACTGGCAATCCACTGGAGTAAACCCGTTGCGCGTTAGCGAAGTGGTCTTGTGATTAGACTTATTATTAAATAGGTTAATTAGATTTCTCATACCAGTCCCATGACTGACTCGTAGCTTGTTTCATTTTGCAAACTCGGGTGCCCTCTTTTCCACCTGGGCAGCCTTGTATACAGGTTTTTATCAGACTCATTCTGGATAGCAATGGAGCTGAAGATGGATACTATCATTTCTATTATGCTATTTTGACTTCACTTAGTATATTATGTTTATTCCGTTATAGACATTTTATATTAAGTTGAAAACTGTATTTTGTACTATGTATGATCCTATTATGCTGTGTAACTCTGATGATATTATTTCCAGTGTAATTTGATATATATTTTCTGTTGTAATTATATATTTATGTTCTGCTGTTACTGTTTATGTGTTATATTCTAATGATTATCCTTACTTTCATACTACGGGAGTTCGGGGTCATCACACTATCTCTTCCATTTGCTACCAAGTTAGCATATACAAATGCATTCCAGATTGATCTCCATTCAATTTATCCTTAAACCAAATCGTTCACTCAAACTCAAGCCGAATTCCATTCCAAAGTAAAGTTCCATTCTCAATTTCAAACTCTTAACTCACCATTCCAATATACTTAACCAAGTTAAGTTCTATCCATTATCTCGTTCACTAATTTATTTATCAAAATAGTTATCCTAGTCCCAAAACTAAAAAACTACTTTTTTTTATTTTAAAAATCAATTCATTTACTCACCCGAGTCCAAGTATATTCAAAAATCCAATTTTACTCGATATCATTTTATTTCAATTCAACTTCCACTTACTGGCTTCAATTCAATTCCTATATGTTTTCACAAATTTATATTTAATTTATTTTTAATTCAAAACAATCTCTTCTTGGGAGTTTTGAACAATTCATCTTTTTCTAATATCGAATATTACCTTTGGGGATTCAAAACAACTTGTTTTCTTATAACAATTCAAAAACAATATCTTTTGAAGTAACTCGTCACTTTGCAACTTGAAAATGAACACCAATGATATCCGGATCATCATCAGAATTTTCCAATGACCGAAGTGAGTTCAATACTATAATTCATTCTTAAACACTTCCATTTTGAAATTACTTCAAAATATCCTTCATAATTTTATTTTATTTTTTGAAAAACATTACCAATCTCCTAGGATCTTAAAATTTCCATATATTTAATCCAAATCCATTTACAAACATTTTCCAAATTCCAAAGTTTTAATTTCAATCCTGGTTTAAATTCAGATTTAATCCATCTGATTTTATATATTTCACTTATACGAATTCAGATTGGTTATTTATAACCATCTTAATTATAGTCTTATTCAATTATAATAACAACCAACACATCCAATATACTATAACAATTCCAATATAAATCATTTCTATATATCAAAATATACCTTGGGTAAAATTATTTCATTTACCATTTTTCAAAACATATTGTGTCGGTTCATCATACTCAAGTGTTTATAAACCCCAATATATACAGTGGATTATATCGATTGACCAGATTTCATAAACCACTCAACATCCCAACCAACACAATATAAAACAAATTTTATACAAATAAACAAATATGCTCTCTCATATATATACACACAACTTAATCTAGGGTATTACTAATCGCATCTCTATTGAGTCACGCCACAGAGCTAGGGTTATCACAAAACCTTATGCTTTGATACCACTATAACGAACTGATCAATTCCCGATCCTGATCATTGACATAAACACCATGCCAACTAACCAAACACCAGAAATTTACCGAATCATTAATAGAAAGAAGTTAGATGGTGAGAAGTAGAAAGAAAGAAAGTTAGAATAGAAGAAGAAGAACATAAATCTCAACAGAATCAGAGCGGACACAATCTCACAGTGAAACGAATAAAATATATTATATAACATAACTTTTAAAATATAAATCAGTATTTGTATACACATACCATTATCAGAATACAACACAACAGAAATAAACAATAGCTATAAAATGTTGAAGCCTTCTTCTCCAAGATCTTCCAAGTATATTTGTAAAATCCAGACTACTCGACTGCCCATAGAAATTTGGGCACCCAATAGTTTAGGGAAACCAAAACACAACAAACTTTGGGTCATTCACGGGACTGGTGTGAGTAAACTCCAACCATTTGGTTTAACTTTTAAAAATTCTTTTTAAAAGAAAGGATAATCGTAAGACCGATCCACACATAAACGCGGATGGTTTTTACCTTACGATAACCCAAAATATTCTTTGAATCAATACTATTCTAATATTATAATAGTGTCTAAATCAAGTAAATAGCAATCTAGCAGAATGCTTACATCTCACACTCCATATACATAGTATACAATCAAAACCACATGGCGCTTATTTGGGAATAGATTTCCAACTATGATAATGTATGGAACCACCTTCTGATGGTGTATCTCTAGAGGGGAATACACCGGGGTTCAACAAGAACATCTTGTAACCCATGCCACATATGACCGGCCACTCACTTTCTTTTGAGTGTTTCGAATGTATTATCACCAACTATTGGGATCAACACCCTTTCTGAAGCATACAACAACGGTAGAATAAAGAATCAAATGAATTTTCTCTAGATCGAGTGACAATACACCCTAATGGGAGCGACCCACTTAGCCATGTTTCCTACCAGATTTTTTTGGCCATTTCTCGGTTGTGAGGCTTGAGGCCACACTTACATTTTTAATACCATAGCATCATTCACTTTGAATGCCACATCGTCAAACCCGTCAAATCATTAATCGATTTCCCTAAAAATACTACGGGCATAAAACTAAGAGAAACAAATTCCTCTGCCACCAACGTAAATACGTTTGATGAGATCAATGGAGATGATTCGTTAGGCATACTCTGTCATACATTCTTCCATACAAGTTGTCCTGAACTAGACAAGCCGAAGGCACTATCCCATCAATCCATCTTAGGAAAATTCTACCTAGGATTAACAGAACAGTCCTTGCACTTTACCTCGCCTTCAATTATCTTCAGTATATTTGATTCGCAGCTCTTATGCCAATATAGAGTGGTTTTCAGAGAATAGACCTGATTCCGGTATCACCTTTCCGACAACGGAAATCCGTATTGACAACTGAAACATAAAATAAGCCAAAAACTTGATAGTCGGTTATTTAACTATCAAAGGGAACATCCATACAACCAACGATACCATTTCCAAATGCAAATTTTATTGATCGAGCGTCAAGCAACACTAAGTCCTTTTAAATTGATTTATTATTAATTGATCCATTTCCCAATTTCATCTTTCCCCAGATATCTCTCAAATCCCGTTTGGCTCTAACGATTCTCGGAAAACCTTTCGTGTATCATAACTATATTAAAAAAAATTCAAAAAAATATCTCTTATTATCATTGGAAAACAATTCCATCTCTTCACATTTCTTATTTTCTATATTTAGAAAATATACGTTATAAGTCACGGGGAAAACATTTTCATATATTCACAATTTCCAATTCATTCCATTTTCTTCGTTAGAAAACATCTTTGATTTTATTTGGAAAACGTTTCCAAAAAAAACTTAATTACTTGGATTTAAATGAATGTTGTATAGAACATCATTACAACCACTCAACCCATTAATCACTCATTACTAACCATATCTCTAGCCGATCTTCGCCACTGAATTTTAACTATTTCTTAGTCAATTATGAAGTCAATTAAGTTGGGGTATAATTCCCTTTCAGACCTTAACTGAACAACATTCTTAACTTCGAAAATAGGCAAAGTTCACAACTTCAATTACCAACAAAACATCGCTTACGCAACTCTTAGATTCAGATTAAGAATCCACTTCTTATACGGAAAGCAATGATTATAACGATACTGTTATAACCCATGCTTCCAAAATATTAAACTTGAAAATATAACTATCTTTCAGTAATTTAAATAAATAAGTAAATCTTGATTGAACCAGAAAGTAAATAGTACTTTCCTGAATTTGTTATAATCAAATTTCAATACATAAATCCCTTTAGAATAATTTCTATTCGATAACTCTTTTTCAAATAATCTCTATTTGATAACTTTCTTTTGAATAATCTATCTTCGATTAACGTTCCAAACTTCGAAATAATTTATTATTTCAGGTCGACTCGATTTCCATTTTCATTCTAAATTCACTTTTGAATTTATTACTTTCCAAGTCTTTAACAATTTCTCTTTATAACCATTTCAATCTGCAAAACGTTTGCTTAACCAATAGCCACTGTAAAATGCAAATATGATTCCTTTCTAGAAATTTGGACTCTTATATCAAATCAATCTTGATTTCAATTTATAAATATTATTACAGGTTCAAATTCTATTTATCGAGCCATTTTATAACTTCTCACTCACATTCAATTTCATTTACCAAATCTCGTTCACATGTCAATTTCTTAGTTGATTTTATCTAGCATGACTATAACTTTATATCGACTTCGTATCTAAATATAAATTATTATTTTTGAACCAAATATAAATTTCCTTATCAAGTTCTATTTCATATAATATATAATTTTTGGAAATATTTTTCAAAGATTCGACATGGTCGAATTCAAATTATAAATCCTTATGGATTTATTTCAACTCTATTTATATTCCAAATATCATAATAATTTCATCGTTTCCCTTTTTAAACGATTCCCAATTCTTTTTTTAAATTCACTCTTGAATTTACATTCTGAAATTATCCAATGATAATTTATTTCACTTCATTTATAAACATCGTTTATAAATTTAAACCACTTGTTTTTATTATTTAAAAAAACCAGTTATTGATTTCTAGCCTATTCGGAATTCAATTTCTATTTTTAGAAAAATAGATTTACCCTTTTAAATATCAGAATTTTCTTTCCATTCACTCGAATGTATTTTTACGGTATTTAAATACCCATTTATTCTATGGTCGGTAATATTCAACCTTCCTAAACACACAATAATCAACTATATATTATTTATCACATCTGTAACGACCCGGATTTTTAGCGACTTTGGTTATCGACATAAACACGATGTCGATAACCAAAACATCGAAAAATCCTGGTAATTAGTGAAAGAAATTAGAGGGTGAGGAAAGATAAGACAGAAACTTAGAATAGAAGAAGAAGAAGAACACAATATCAGAGTAACACGAATCTCACAGCGGAACGAATAAATATATTTCATAACATAACTTTGAAATACAAAATTGGTACTTGAATATATATATCATTATCAAAGTACAGCACTTACAACACAGCGGAAATAACTATAGCTATATGATCCTGAAGCCTCCTGCTCCAAGCTCTTCCAGTATATCTGTAAATCCCGACTACTTGACTGCCCGTACAAATTTAGGCACCCAAGAGTTTAGGGAAAACAACAAAGTAAACTCCGAGTCAGTCATGGGACTGGTATGAGTAAAACAGTTTAAAAACAGTTCGAACAAGTAAACGATATCTCATAAGACCACGCCGCATAACGAAACGGGTTTTTCCCTTATGAGAATCCAAATTATCTTTATATCAAAACCCTTTTGATATTATAATAATGTCTATCAACCACAGTATAATAATCATCTAGCAGAAACGCTTTCATCTCACATTCTACATATATAGTATACAATCAAAACCGCAAGCACGTATTGGGTAATGGATTTCCAACTATGACAAGGTATGGAACCACCTTGCGCTCGTGTACCTCTAGAGAGGAATACACTTGGTTCAACAAGAACATCTTGCAACCCGGCCACACATGACCGACCACTCATTTCGCTTGAGTGTATCGAATGTATATCACCAACGGTTGGGATCAGCAACCGTTTCCCGAATGGGACAGCATCAACAAATAGATTTTTTTGAGAAGTAAATGAAACTCTAGATCAGGTGATTATACACCCTACTTCGGTGCGACCGACTTAGCCATGCTGCCTGCCCGATTTCTGTCATTTACCGGATGATGTGGCTAGAAGCTACGCTTTATCATCATACCGAATTCACTTTGAATGCCACATCATCAAATCCATCAAATCACCGATTGATGTCCTCAACCATACATTATGTGTTAGCTAAAAGAAGTTTCCTTCTCCGCTTCCACTCTTGGTACGGTTGGAGAAATCAATGTACGTGATCGTCTGGAAATACTCTGTCAGACATCCGTCCATACAAGTCATCCAGGAACAGGATGAACCGAAGGCACTATTCTGTGAACAGGATAGCCCTTGCATAACTCAGTCTTCAAATTCCTTTGGCATATATGATTCGCAACGCTTATGCCAATACAGAGTGGTTCTTTGGATAATAATCCAACCGGTCTCTCCATATTAACAACGTTAAAATGGTCAAAACTTCGATAGTCTGTGATTTAACTATCGAAGAAAAACAGGTGTGCAAACAACGATATTATTTCCACATGGAAATTTTATCAATCAATCATCAATCATATATCTCCTTACTTCATAAATTTACTTATCTCATGTTTCCCTATATTCAACATTTCTTATTTTCTAAATTTGGAAAATATACGTTATTAACAATGGAAAACATTTCCATTTCTTGTTTTCTTTATTAGAAAACATTTCTGGTTTCTTATTTGGAAAACATTTCCAAAACTCCTTCATTGGACTTAGACAAATGTTTAAACAAACATCGCTATGCCAACTCAAACCATTTCCTTTACTGCCGAACCTTAACTATTCCTTGGTTAAAAACGAAGCCAATCAAGTTGGGGTAGAACTACCTCTCAGACCTTAACTGAACAACATTTCTAACTTTGAAATAGGCAATGTTCACTTTATATTCCTTTTACTAACTTCCTTACTTAACCCTCCTTCGAATAGCTATATTCGATTGACTCCTTTCACTTAACTCTATTCGATTAACCCTTATCAATTAACTCTATTCGATTAACCCTTATCAATTAACTCTATTGGACTGACACTATTGGATTAACTCTATTTGACTAACGCTATTGATTTACTCATTTCGCTTAACTCCTTTCGAATAAACTATATTCGATAACTCCTTTTACTTTCTTCGAATAAACTATATTCGATTAACTCATTTGCTTCTATTCGAATAACTATATTCGATTAACTCTTTTTACTTTAACTCTAATCGATTAACTAACATCGATTAACTCCTTATACTTTAACTCTAATCGATTTACTAACATCGATTAACTCCTTTTACTTTAACTCTAATCGATTAACTAACATCGATTAACTCCTTTTACTTTAACTCTAATCGATTTACTAACATCGATTAACTCCTTTTACTTTAACTCTAATCGATTTACTAACATCGATTAACTCCTTTTACTTTAACTCTAATCGATTAACTAACATCGATTAACTCCTTTTCGAATAAACTATTCATTTATAAAGATTTACTTTTAGTAACGATTCTTCACTTTACAAATGATTTCCTTTTATTCTAACTTATCCTTTGATTTTATAAATATTTCTTTTATAAAAATTCTTTTCCTTTTCTATATAAAATCCATCGATTTTATATAAATAATTCATTTTCAAAATACACTTTGAAAATCCCCTTCCCCATATCCATTATTTCTTATGGTATTTATCATACCATATAACAACGATAAATATCGTCCAAACACACATAATCAACAACAGATTATATATCACATCATATATCACAATATATGAATCACAGTAAAATAAATGTTGAGGAATCCAGTTGGATTCCTCCAACCTGTTTCCCAGCATCACAGATGTTAAACAATATAGATAACATCACTTTCAGTTCCAAATGATATATTCTGTTAAACAGAATCAATATAGAAAATTTAACTAACTGACTAGCAGTTCAATCAAACAGTCAACACACAGTCAATCAGCCAATATCTAACAGTTCTAAAAATACAACATGAAATTATAAACTGTTCAGAGTTAGTGAGATTTACTCACTTTGGACGATCATCATCAATGACGATAACCATCGCTGGATTCAGACGGACAATTTAATTCGCTATAAATTGTAATGAGCCCCATCTCACTTCCAGTCAGTTCCAGCGTGTAGTCGTCGTCCCTACGATCCCGAAGTGACCGACGGCGCTCAATTCTGATGATGTATACGAGAGTTATGTATTTAATACGTTTGTAAATATTTAAAAGGTCATTAACGAATATATAAATAAATTACGCTAAACGTATTATAATATAGTTTCTAATATTTTAGTGATATTCTATGTTTAACCAAATGGGTTAAATTGACGCGTTCTATCTGTTGATATCATAAAAATGCCGAGATCCGTGGGTTATACGGTTTCTGTATCGAATTAAATATTAACACGTTAAACTAACAACCGCTAAATACTATAATTAAATTTGTTCAAGAAAATCTCACCCAATAGTTCTTCACATCAAAATGAAACCCGCATCCGTCATGAAGGATCACGTCCCACCCAAAACCAAACAGGACTTCATGCATTTCTTTTCTTTTGGTTTATGATAGTACACTTGGTTGTACTTCTATATGAAACACCTGGGATGAAGTCCATCCTTTTCTATCCTTCATACACGTAACAATGGCCATTCTCCACTCTTTAACTCCTCCACAAAAGCATGCACCACAACAGCCTCATACGCCCTCCTGTTATTCCATCAGTAAATCACGGAACCCCTGACTAACCCCGTTGTTCACTTCACTCTGCAACTTCCTTTTGTCCGAGCACCACCTGAACAAATCCGTGCAACTCCACCCACCTTATCTCACCATTTCACAGCTCGCTCCATCATTCAACCGAGATCCAACCCGACATCATTCACTCAAACAAAATCCTCCAGTATTGAATTCGAACTGGTACAGAAGAACTCCAACACCATCAGTTGCCATAATCCTCCATTTTGAAAATGTAAACACCCATATATACAAACTTCCGGACTCATGCTTAAACCACTCTTCACGCAAGCACCCTTCGCCACAACCTTTGCACCCCGTTTGAGATCAGATCCCGGCCACCACCTGAGTGCGAGTTCATCCGTACTCCACCACATCGACGAGCTTCCCATCCCCTTCGTTTCTCTCTTCGTTGTCCTCTTCACACACAAAACCGCAAGCACCTCATTAACACAATACTACACAGCAGCTCCCTCTTCCCAAAATGTGGTATCCATCTCCAGTAAACACTTCGACATCTTCCTCAAACAATATTACTACACTTCACCGTACACCCTTGTGACCGCCTGCACCAAACAAACATCACAAACTCACACTCATTTTCATGTTTTAAAGAAAAACGCTACTGCTGTAGTCCCCCCCTCATCTCACGTTTCCGTCGCCCTTTTATCAACTTCAACACAAACTACCGTGAATGAATCTCCCTCTTCATGATAAAAGCTATGCTGTCCGGTTTAGGACTTGCCTTCATCTCAACGCATATACCCCTTGCCTACTCAAACACCATCGCAAAGAAATGGTGTCGAACCGTGTAGAAATAAGGATGAAGAGAAGCTTGGGAACATAACAGAGAGATGGGTTTTAGTTTGCTGACCGAAACGAAAGTGAATGGCAGCAGCACGTTTTATATACTGTAGGAGCCTTCGCAGTTAAAGGAAGACAGTGATACACGTAGTGGTCTTTAGGTACATGCGATGGAGGATAGACGTGTAGACGTGTACTCATTTTAAACCAAACGAAAAAGGACAAGAGGGAGGTGGCTTTAGTTTTGATCACAAAAATAGATCGAGATATTTATTTAAAATGGGAAATGCACGTTTAAATCTCATGGTTTTAAAGTTGGGTTTATAACATACCATGTTACTTAAATTCCATTCTCGTACGGACAGAAATAAAGATACCGTTGTACTCGACGAGGTGTCACGATCGCAAAAATACACTAATATCGGTAGATTAACTCATATTTTGAAACTTCAAAATGTTGATTTCAGGGTGCGAAATACTTCAAATAAAAAGTCGCTTATTAAATTAATTATAAATTACAGTAAAAATCTAAAAATTAAATTATCACTACTTCCCAAAAGAACCTTGTCTAAATTCAGATCCGATCTCTAGTTATATCGAATAAACCGATACGGTCGATAAACGATTTTATAGCGATTATTTTAAAATTTGCTTTGGACATATTTCAAAATCTATACGACGAAATCCCAATTTTTCTCTTCCATTAGAAAGATATACTCCACCAGCTCCACACGTTTCTTGTTTCACAGAAATCCGGCTTAAAACGAATCCTATACATTCAGTTGAAGTTCGAATTGCCAATTTACGAACTGCAGCGCCATTTCGAGCTCGTTTATATTTATATTATAAACTATACGTTCAACTGTCGACGATTGAATATATTCGTTATTCAAATTCAAATTCCAAGCTGAATTAAATATCACAGATGATCTGGTTCACACCATATCGTCATTTCGGCCAATTCTGATTATTTCAGAATTAAATATATTATTTAATTTATTATTTTAATTAAATATTCATCATTATTTAATTCAACAATCATTAAATTCACTAATCACCATTAATATAATTAAATAAATTAATTATAATACCCTCTGCCAATGCGGGTCATTACAACATCATATATCACTATATATGAAAAACAACAATATAATTGTTGAGGAATCCATGATTATTAAGTGGAGGATCAATGTTAGATGGAATGACATTTATCCTTCTTATTCTAAGATTGATTTGGTAGATTTAGATAATCCATTTTCCGAACAGGAGATTTGGAAGACTATCAATGATATGCCTAGTGATAAAGCTCCTGGTCCGGACGTTTTTTTTATTCTTTTTTATAAACAATTTTGGGATGTTTGAAATTTGATATAATTAACTTATTTAATGATTTTTATTAAGGGGATTTGCAGATAGGTAGATTTAACTTTGTAAATGTTATCCTTATTCATAAGAAATTAGGAGCTAATAATTTAAAAGATTTTAGACCAATATCCTTAATCAATTATTCTGTTAAGATTAAAACTAAAGTTTTAGCGAATAGGCTTAGTCAAAAGATGAATGGTCTAATTGTTTTGTTCCCAAACTGCATTTATAAAGGGAAGGAACATAGTTGATGGAGTGGCAGCTGTCCAAGAATATATTAATTTATGTTATAAGAATAATTTTTCTTGCACTATTTTGAAAATTGATTTTGAAAAGGCCTTTGATTCAATAGATTGGGATTTATTTATGAATTATTATTAGCTATGGGTTTTAGTATAAGGTGGATTAATGGATCATGCTATTACTCAAATCTGGTTGTTCTAATATCATATTTAATAGGGTTGTAGGAAAGAAAATTCAGTCTAAAAGGAGGGTTAGACAAGGTCATCCTTTATCGCCTCTTCTGTATAATCTAGCAGTTGATGTATTCACCAAAATTATAAAGAGAGCGGAGAGGAAAGGAGTGTTAGGTTACGTAGGTAATGGGGTTTTTAATAATGAAATATATATACTTCAATTTGCAAACGATACGCTATTATTTTCCTCTCACTTACCCAAATATGTTATAGCTTTGAAATTTATTCTTTATTGTTTTAAAATTCTTTCTGGACTCAGAATTAATTTTGATAAAAGTTCAGTTATGGTTCTAAATGATTTTGACAATGTTGAGAATCAAGTTGCTAATACCTTAAACTGTTCTACCATGAAATTCCCTTTTGATTATTTGGATTTTAAGATTTGGCCCTCAAAGCTAAAACATGATGATTGGTTGATTGTTATTGATAAAATTAATAATAGACTATCTAGTTGGAATAGCATATTTTTATCAAGAGCGGGTAGATTAGTTCTTATTAACTCTATGTTATCTGCTATTCCTACATATTGGATGGTCATTCATCATTTTCCTCAATGGATGATTGTAAAAAAAGACAGAATTAGACATAATTTTTTTTGGAGTGGAGAAAACATTTATAGAGGTTACAAATGTTTAGTTAATTGGGAAGTTCGTTGTAGATCCAAGAAGGATGGGGGTCTTGTGGTTATCAATCTAAATAATTTTAACTCCTCGTTGTTAGTTAAATGGTTGTGGAAATTTAGAAATCCAGAAGTTTTAGCAACTTAGAAGCAATTAGTAACTAAATTTTATTATGATAGAGACAAAATTATATTTGACACTAGTTATATTTGGACCAATAGACTATCTTCATTTTGGAATTCCATTTTGGAATGCTTTGATTTTTTTAATTTAGGTTGTACTTTGATTGTATATTTAGGAGATATTACATTTTTTGGCATGACACTTGGGTTACTATAGTGCCCCTTAAAATAGATTTTTAAAGAACTTTTTGAGATTTGTTGCTTTAAGAATGCGTTGATTAAGGAAGTATATAGAGGAAATTTAGACCCCCTCCCCCTCGTAGGAATTTACATTTGAGAATATTTTAGATGGCATAGTTTCCAGGCAATTTGTCTTATTACGAGCTAAGTTATCTATGTATCATTTTGATTATAATGGTGATTACATTTATTGGGGTCTTGATAAGAGTTTAAAGTACACTTATAAATCTATGTGTAAGTTCCTTAATTTTACAAGTATTTCGATTTTAAAATTGAAGTTTATTTGGAAGACTAATGCTCCTCCTAAAGCCAAATTTCATATGTGGTTGATTATCCATAAGAAACTAAATACTGTAGAGCAATTAAGAAAGAAAAATACTATTTTTGATTCTAAGTGTTGTTTCTGCAATATATTTGATGAAAGTGTTGATCATTTATTTTTCACTTGTACTAAAACTCTCTATATATTAAAAATGGTTTTAAGAATTTTTGCTTTTAACTATTCCAATATTTTTAGGAATTGTGATTATTATTGAAATTGTTTTAGATTTGATTTTAATTTTAAATATAGATATGTACTAAATACGTTAGTAACTATTATTAGCTAGTTTATTTGGTTTGATAGAAATCAGAGAATGTTTCATTCTAATTATGTTACTATTGATAAATTAATTATTAATATTGTAACTTTTAGTATAGATTTCATGTCTAACCCTCAGTATAAGTTAATTAGGGATCCTATGTTTAAAAGATTTCTAGTTAAAGTTATAAATAATTTGAGTTTTTTTATTAGGATTAATAAGTATTTTAGTTCCAATAGAATTTGCATTTGTTATTGACCTCTGATTTTAATGAGTATTATAGTTGCTTCTTGCTATCCTTTGGTATTATTTTATTCACGTATATATGACATATATTACATATATATACATATATGTGTGTGTGTTTAGCTTACTTTTGCTTAGACTTTTTCCAGGCTACAGGTAGTTGATTTATGCTGGGAAGCTTATTGGAGAGCATATCTGGTGATTCATTTCTTTCATTGTGATGTTCTGTTCACATGATTTTTTTATTTATATTTTTTGGAGAGACTATTGTATTTTGTAGGAGTAGATATACTTCACTATCGGGTGGTGACCTTGCCGGAACTCGATTTTGAAGTAAGATGAACGGTGGTTTATTCGGAGCTCATATATCTACCTTCCTATACATAGGGTCATAGTCCAAGATGGTTATGTACTTTTGGCTACTTAACAGGCTTGTTGGCAGCTATTGTGGACTATGGTTTTTTATATGTGTGTGTGTGCGCGCTCTCTTCTATTTAGAAGATCATACATCATTGGTTTCAAAAAAAAAATTTGTTGAGGAATCCAGTTGGATTCCTCTAATCTATTTTCCCAGCATCCACAGATGTTAATCAACATCAATAATACCTATTTCATATTAATACGAAATACCATAGCAAATAGAATCAGTATTTAACCAACGATTTATATATATAACTATATCTATAATTTTAACCAATTTATTAGCAATTCAACCAAACAACCATCATACAACATTCATTCATTATTTATCAATTCTAAAATATGTTTATAAAACTATAAACTGGACAGAGTTAATGACTTTACTCACATTGGTTGTTAATCATTGAATAACTATTAACGGTCGATAGATCCGATCAGGCTTTTTGTAACACCCCACGTCCATTAATGTCACTCACAAAGGGAATGCATTAACTTCCATGGAGGTTATAAGTGAATATAGAACAGAAAAATTACAACAAGACAGATAATAAATAGTACTTGGAAATCTAAAACTTCATTTTATTGCAGCGGAAATTAAACATGTTTGTTACATCATAAAACCATAGATCATAACCAAGTACAATATCCATCTTCATAAAAACAAAATACATAATCCCATTACATAAATAGCCATTAAAAAGATAACAAGTTGGACTTTACTTCAACGGTCCAAGCTTTCCAAAGAGAGATGAAGCAATTCAATCAAACTCCACTAGAGCTGGGCCCAACCTGAGGACCTGGAGGGGGAAAAAGGATAGAAATAGAGGGGGTCAGACATAAAGTCTGGCGAGTATGATAATTCTAACAATACTATTATCAAAATAACTAGACTAAGGCATAAGCTGGAAGACAAGTAAATGTCTATGAACTCTTAGGAAGATAAAGATAGCGTTTAAGATAACGTTAAAGATAACGGTAAAGGCACACCTAATTACTAACGAATGATTACTACACTGCACCGCACATTACTACACTGCACCACACCAGTCACCCTATTGTTTGATCCCACTTGCTTCACACAGAAACTTTATAAATAGCCTTATGTACCCCTAGCTGACTACATAGGTGTCGTCTGCCCCTATCTCCACTAGGTGTACCCCACTACCCACTTTCGATCGGCTCCCTACTCGTAGATACCCGTGCTGGCCCCACAGTGGGGTGTATCACTCCCCTAAAGTGGCAACCCGATACAACTTTAGAATGCACGGCTTATACCTACACGATGCAACAACGTCTTACCTACCAGCCCGGGTCCACACACGCATACGAAACCCGTTGGACTTGCGTTGCCACCACTCCCCGTTTTTGCCTCTTACAGTCGAACCCAGCATGCGTGTCCCGTCCTCGACTTGGGTCGAGCCCACAAAGATACGTTTGGGATACTGGTCGAAATGGGCCCCCACAAGCTACCCACCTAAGCTTGTCACTAGTATATCCCACTTAACCCTCTTAGTCATGTTCATTTACATGTGTGTTTGGTTAAGTCTTACTAATCATATTTCACATGTCACTAAGGGCACCCCCTAGATTCCTCATGCCACCCAAGGCACCTACTTAACCCCTATGTCCCACCTTACATGTTTATCTGGTTATGTATTTCTTAATTCATTCAGGCCATAACCTCATAAAGACCTCTCACATTAGACTGGCATTTATGGCAGCTGGATTTGCCGGGCGGGTCACCATAAAAGAGTCTAACCTCGTGTCTTTACAACCGTTATGCTTTAGTTTAGGCCTAGGACCTCTCACATTGGGCTGACATTTGTGACCACTGGATTTGCCGGGCGGGTCCGGGCAGGTTTACGTCACAAACGAGTCCAACCTCGTGTCCTAAGCATTGATTAACACTTAAAATCTTTTACCCCAGTTTTAATAATTCCCTATTCAAATTATTAATTAAGTCAACTTTTAATGATGTCCATAATTGACTCAATTATGGCCATCCACTTATGGCATGCAAAATCATATCAATTGCACCCCAACTTTTTAGTATTAAATCCTTAATATTACCCCTACCCCACGTTTATATGTTCGCTTATTCAACGCATAATATAGGCTAGACTTGTATAGTCTAACACCTAGCACAAAGATAAATTATCACAACATATAGACAATTAAAATAAATCTAATCATATTAGGGGTGAAACTTGCATAAACTACACATGTTAAGGATCAAAAGGTGTCAACTTGTTAAATGTCTCAATTTACATGATATGATCATAGCCCAAATCTATACATAAACTTGCATATGGGGTTTTTAGGCAACATAATGATGGTGTGAACTAGCATAGGATATCACATATGTCATAGCATAATTCTAGATGTCATAATAGATGTCTTGGCATATGTTCATAACTTTTCTAATCAATCTAACTTGCATATGTGACTTGTCATATAGATCAACATAACCCAAACATGGTGATTTAATTAATATGAACTAACTAGCATAGATGGTAACATCATGGCCTTTTTAACATGTATGATTCATCACAACTTAGCATAGAAACTTTCAACATACATAACATCATCATAGCATGATTTACAACATGTAAGATATCATCATCACATAACATTGGATTTACAATATACATGATAGCAAAAGGGGTTTACAACAACATATATGATAATTCACGTCATCTACTCATAATCCATTCATAACTCAACCTAATTAAAATGATAATAATCTTGTTAAGATCATCATACTCACAATTTAGAGAAGAAAAGAGAGAGTTTTGCTTTGCTTTAGAGTTGAGAGAATTAGAATTGAATTTGCTTTCCTTCTTTCTTAGTTGGCGGCGGCTCCATTGATTTCCATGGCGATGGTATGACGATAACTATTCTATTTTAATTAGGTTTAGGGTTAGCATTAGGATGTATTTATAGGTGTAGGAAGTTATTTAGGACCATTAGATTAACCCTGAACCATGAGAACCAATCAAATGCAAAATCTACATTTGAGCGAATCGGCCCACGGGTTGACAGCCAAACACCCTGGATTAACCCTTAGTCGACCCAGCGAGGCTCGGGTCGACCTCAAAAATGGGCCGGTTCGGTTATTCCCCTCCCAATTTGCTGTTTTGAACTTTTTCGCATATTTATTTATTTATTTTTTTAACTTATATATATATATATCAATATATATATATATATTTCTCTGCGCAACCCATTTCACTTAATTCTTTTCTAAAAATTAAGTATACTTTAATTTGTGAATTTTAATGTTCGGGGTGTTACATTCTCCCCTCCTTAAAGGATTTCGTCCCCGAAATCTCCAAGTCAAGAAGAACGTATATCCTACCATCTAATCGTCCATCTACTCAACCATCAAACACCAGCATCCATTGTCCTTAAAAGACTTCTAATGCTTTAATGTTTATATGCACAGTGTGTGTATATGTCCATATCTAATGCAAAATTAGGCGGTTTACTGATTCAGTCGGCCTCCTTAGTGCAATTCATGATAGTGCCATGCGTCCAATATGTATGCAAAAGATTCCTAATGATACATATTAATTCTATATGCGTGCACAACCATCCACCCGAATGCAGCAACCATATGATAATACAACCATTATACATCCATTTTACTAAATACATCCATATATATGCAATATGCAATATGCAATATGAAGTGACTGAGCCGATCTGGTGCCTAATAGTGTGTGTATTTGCATCCACGAGCAACCACTAGCAAACACTTGCATCCACTTTGCATCCACCATACATAACATGTCTCAAACACATGTTTCAACCATAGGATTATCCTAACTAAAGGTCAAAGATACTAGCGAGAGGATATACTAAAGATAAGATAAGTACAAGCTAAGCGATAAAGGAGAAATTAAAAGACATACCCTCAAAAAGAAAAGGGTATCGTGAACGCATCTTCTCTTCTGTCTCCCAAGTAGCGTTGCTCTCATCATCTCCCCATTGCACTTTGACTAGTCTGACCTCTCGATTCCTCAACCTCTTGATCTCCGACCCAAGAATGCGCGTAGGAGCTCGTCGAATTGTCGCACCACGCTCTATCTCCACCTCTCTAAGAAAGCTCGGCTCTACCACTTCCGCGGTCTCGTGCAAGCACTTCCTCAAATGTGACACATGGAATACGTCGTGTACACCACTAAGTCTCTCGGGCAACTCCACTCTATACGCCATCTGTCCAATTTTCTCCTTAATAGGAAACGGCCCTACAAACCTTGGTGCTAATTTCCCAACGGACCCAAAGCGAACAACGTTCCGTAATGGAGACACTTTGACAAAGACCATGTCCCCAACTTCAAACTCGAGATTTGTCCTCCTCTTATCCGCATAAGATTTCTGCCTATCTTGCGCTGCTTTCATCCTCCTTCGAATCAAGTCGATCTTCTCCGAAGTCTCCCTAATCATATCGGACCCAAGTAAGATCTTATCCGTAGATTCCCACCAACATGTAGGTGAACGACAAGGTCATCCATAAAGAGCTTCGAATGGTGCCATACCAATGCTGGACTGAAAGATGTTATTATATGCGAACTCCACCAATGGAAGATGCTCTTCCCACGTACCCCCAAAGTCTAGGATACATAGCCTCAACAGATCCTCTAGAATGCAATTCACCCTCTCGGTCTGGCCGTCCGTCTGAGGATGATATGCGGTGCCCAAACATAACTGAGTCCCTACCGCCTCTTGTAAGCTTCTCCAAAATTCGCTAGTGAAAATAGGATCGCGGTCGCTCACTATGCTAGAAGGAACACCGTGCAAATGAAATATTTCTCGAACGTATACGGAGGCTAGCCATGGAGCAGTCCTCTTACTCTTTACGGGAATGAAATGGGCGCTTTTAGTAAGTCTATCTACTATAACCCAAATTCTCGTATTACCTTTCCTTGATCGCGGTAACCCATCCACAAAATCCATCGAGACACTTTCCCACTTGCATAGTGGAACCTCCAATGGGTGAAGCAACCCACCGGGTTTCTTTTGCTCCGCTTTTACTTGTTGGCACACCAAGCATCTAGCGACATACTCGGCCACATCTTTCTTCATGCCGGCCCAAAAGTAAACTCTCTTCATGTCTTTGTACATCTTGTCCCCGCCGGGATGAATGGTCATCTTCGAATGATGTGCTTCGTCAAGAATAGTCTTCCTTAGGTCATCGTCTTTTGGTACACAAAGTCTACCGTCCCTACGTAACCAACCCTTATCGTTTAGGGTATACCTACGGAGATGGCTTGATGACTCCCCTCCTTTGAATTTTTCTACTAACTCAACCAACTGCGGGTCGTCTCGCTGTGCCTCGCCAATCCGTCCTAAAAGCGTAGGTCTGACCTCCAAGGATGCTAGCAAACCGGGTACGAAGTCAACGGAAGGTCTAAAGTCAAACATCGAAATGAATTCTAAACTTCGCCGCTCAACAAACAAAGGACTTAAGGATAATCTTTTTCTACTTAAGGCGTCTGCCACCACGTTACCCTTGCCAGGGGTATAGGCTATTTCGAAGTCGTAGGACGCTAAGAACTCCATCCACCTTTGCTGCCTTAAGTTCAAGTCCTTTTGAGAGAATAGGTATTTTAAAGACTTGTGGTCAGTGAATAATTCGAATTTCTCGCCAAGAAGATAATGACACCAAGACTTAAGCGCGAAAACAATAGCGGCCAATTCTAGGTCATGTGTAGGATAATTTTTCTCATGCGCTTTCAACTGCCTTCCACCATAGGCTATTACCCTACCCTCTTGCATTAAGACTGCGCCTAGTCCTGTCCCAAAAGCATCAGTATAAACAGTAAACGGCTTACTCCCGTCTGGCAATACTAAGACTGGGGCTGAAGTCAAAGCTCTCTTCAAACGTTGGAACGCATCATCACAATCTACGTCTCATGTGAAAACTAGGTTCTTCTTCGTCAAGCGTGTCAATGGAGCTGATATCTTTGCGAAGTCTTTGATAAACTTCCTATAGTATCCAGCTAACCCCAAGAAACTTCTCACTTCGGTAGCATTTTTAGGAACCTTCCAATCTTGGATGGCCACCACCTTCGCGGGATCCACGGCTATCCCTTCTTTGGAATCCACGTGCCCCAAGAACCGTACTTCCTTCCTCCAGAAGTGACACTTAGAAAATTTAGCCTTAAGGCTATGCGCTCGTAGGGTCTCCAACACTTCCCTAAGATGTAGGGCATGCTCTTCTTCATCCTTAGAAAAGATCAAGATGTCATCTACAAAGACTACCACGAATTTGTTAAGGTACTCCCTAAACACCCTACTCATCAAATCAACAAAATATGCTGGGGCGTTTGTCAAACCGAAGGGCATCACTAGCCATTCATAGAAACCGTCCGGAATCCTAAAGGCAGTCTTGTCTATGCTATCCTCAGCCACTCTCAACTGGTGGAACCCAGTGGCTAAGTCCAACTGCGAAAACACTGAGGCGCCAACTAACTGATCGAAGAGATCGTCAATCCTCGGCAGTGGGTGTCTGTTCTTCTTAGTAAGTTTATTAAGTTCTCTATAGTCCACACACAGTCTAAGGGACCCATCCGCCTTCGTGGCAAATACTACTGGAGCACCCCACTCCGATATACTTCGTCTTATGAACCCCTTCTCAAGAAACTCCTCCACTTGCTTATCGAGTTCCCTCCTTTCACGTGGAGCCATGTGGCGTACTGGCAAAGATACTGGTTTCGCATTATCCACAAGATATATTCGAAAATCTATCTCCCGCTTCGGAGGCAATCCCTTCACCTCCTCAAACACATCCGAATATTCTCGGACCACTCTAATAGATCGTAGATTTTCCTCAGACGCGTCAAGCGATTCTAGATAACTTATCATAACCGAATTTATGGGATTACAGAAGATTTCGAGAGTGTTGCCAAGGCGAGTCACGAGCCTAACTACTCTCCTTTCACAATCAAGAACGGCCTCATTTCTGGATAACCAATCCATTCCTAAAATTAGCCCATAGCCTGTGAAGCCCAACACATAAGCATCACATCTAAATTCAACGCTAAGTATGGAAATTTTCAAATCCAAACACATCATGGACAAATAAGCTGAGCCCCCTATTGGATTCGAAACAACTAAGGGATCCTCTACTAAACTGGTGTTTAAGTGCAGTGATTCAACTAATGATGTAGAGATAAACGAATGTGATGCGCCCGAATCGAATAAGGTACGGACAGGATGATCAAACAGAAAAACTAAGCTTTCAACAGAAATGGTTCTACCTCGTTCTTGCAGCGATGGGACCGCGAGAGCCTGAACTTGTCCCCTAGCCTGCCCTGGTGCCATAAGAGCCTGCACCTGTCCTCCCGAGGTAGCTCCTGCCCTCTGCCCCTTCTTTGGGCAGTCCTTCACAAAATGTCCCGCATCGCCACAATGAAAACAGCCTGCCTTCTTTTTCTTTCGGCAATCCTGGCTGAGATGGCCTGGGGTTCCACAGTTAAAGCACTTCTTCTTTCCCTTGCCATTATTGTCTTTTTCACCCTTCTTGTTTTGTTGTTGTGGTTTCTTCTGATCCCCCTTCTTCTCGGGTGCCTTATCAGCTTTAGCGCTTTTCTCATCATGCATGAGCGTCATTTCTACTAACTTCTCAAAGGTGGCCCCCATCGGGATGTGGGTCATAGCCAACCATTGCAATGGTTCATTCAAGCCATTCACGAACCTTAGAGCCTTCTTCTCCGGCGTGTTTACTAAGTCCAAGCCAACCTTGCTAACTGATTAAATTTATTGACATATTCTTTCACTGATGAGCTTCCTTGCTTCAATGTCAAGAACCTTTCCATATATAGATTTTCTTCCGCCCTTGAGAGAAACTTCGCCTCGAATCTACGTCTGAAATCCGCCCAAGAGTCAACAGGACGCTCCCCATTAGTGACCTCCCACCAAAACGAGGCATCTCCCTTCATCAACCAAGCTGCTAATCGAACTCTCCTCCCTTCTTCTACTTCAAAGATTTCTAGCAATTCTTCCACCTCCTTAAGCCAATCTCTAGCTTCCACAAACGTTTCTGACCCTTGAAATGGTTTTCCATCCATAGCCTTGAATTCCTTGCACGTCTTTGCAAAAGTATCTATGCGAGGAGGAGGAGGAGGAACGGGTGCAACTGGTGGTGGAGGAACATTGGCTGGACCTGCAGCAGCCCTAGCCTCTAATAACCTCCTATACCATCCTGGTATCGTTACACCGTCGGGTAGATTAAGATCTTCAGCCATGCTGAAACGAAAAAAGGAAAGATTCAGAATGGAGAATTCGAAAGATAAAGATATGTGGCTATTGGGGATTATGTTTTTCTTAAAAACTTTTCTCTTTAAATTTCTCATTAAAACATGTTTTTGAAAACACTTCTTCCAAAAATAACTATTTTTCTAAAGTATTTTTATCTGTTCTGGTAACCTTAAGCTATGATACCACGTGTAACACCCCACGTCCATTAATGCCACTCACAAAGGGAATGCATTAACTTCCATGGAGGTTATAAGTGAATATAGAACAGAAAAATTACAACAAGACAGATAATAAATAGTACTTGGAAATCTAAAAATTCATTTTATTGCAGCGGAAATTAAACATGTTTGTTACATCATAAAACCATAGATCATAACCAAGTACAATATCCATCTTCATAAAAACAAAATACATAATCCCATTACATAAATAGCCATTAAAAAGATAACAAGTTGGACTTTACTTCAACGGTCCAAGCTTTCCAAAGAGAGATGAAGCAATTCAATCAAACTTCACTAGAGCTGGGCCCAACCTGGGGACCTGGAGGGGGAAAAAGGATAGAAATAGAGGGGGTCAGACATAAAGTCTGGCGAGTATGATAATTCTAACAATACTATTATCAAAATAACTAGACTAAGACATAAGCTGGAAGACAAGTAAATGTCTATGAACTCTTAGGAAGATAAAGATAGCGTTTAAGATAACGTTAAAGATAACGGTAAAGGCACACTTAATTACTAACGAATGATTACTACACTGCACCGCACATTACTACACTGCACCACACCAGTCACCCTATTGTTTGATCCCACTTGCTTCACACAAAAACTTTATAAATAGCCTTACGTACCCCTAGCTGACTACATAGGTGCCGTCTGCCCCTATCACCACTAGGTGTACCCCACTACCCACTTTCGATCGGCTCCCTACTCGTAGATACCCGTGCTGGCCCCACAGTGGGGTGTATCACTCCCCTAAAGTGGCAACCCGATACAACTTGAGAATGCATGGCTTATACCTACACGATGCAACGTCTTACCTACCAGCCCGGGTCCACACACGCATATGAAACCCGTTGGACTTGCGTTGCCACCGCTCCCCGTTTTGGCCTCTTACGGTCGAACCAAGCATGCGTGTCCCGTCCTCGACTTGGGTCGAGCCCACAAAGATACGTTTAGGATACTGGTCGAAATGGGCCCCCACAAGCTACCCACCTAAGCTTGTCACTAGTATATCCCACTTAACCCTCTTAGTCATGTTCATTTACATGTGTGTTTGGTTAAGTCTTACTAATCGTATTTCACATGCCACTAAGGGCACCCCCTAGATTCCTCATGCCACCCAAGGCACCTACTTAACCCCCATGTCCCACCTTACATGTTTATCTGGTTAAGTATTTCTTAATTCATTCAGGCCATAACCTCATAAAGACCTCTCACATTAGACTGGCATTTATGGTAGCTGGATTTGCCGGGCGGGTCCGGGCAGTCTTACACCATAAAAGAGTCTAACCTCGTGTCTTTACAACCGTTATGCTTTAGTTTAGGCCTAGGACCTCTCACATTGGGCTGACATTTGTGACCACTGGATTTGCCGGGCGGGTCCGGGCAGGTTTACGTCATAAACGAGTCCAACCTCGTGTCCTAAGCATTGATTAACACTTAAAATCTTTTACCTCAGTTTTAATAATTCCCTATTCAAATTATTAATTAAGTCAACTTTTAATGATGTCCATATTTGACTCAATTATGGCCATCCACTTATGGCATGCAAAATCATATCAATTGCACCCCAACTTTTTAATATTAAATCCTTAATATTACCCCTACCCCACGTTTATACGTTCGCTTATTCAACGCATAATATAGGCTAGACTTGTATAGTCTAACACCTAGCACAAAGATAAATTATCACAACATATAGACAATTAAAATAAATCTAATCATATTATGGGTGAAACTTGCATAAACTACACATGTTAAGGATCAAAAGGTGTCAACTTGTTAAATGTCTCAATTTACATGATATGATCATAGCCCAAATCTATACATAAACTTGCATATGGGGTTTTTAGGCAACATAATGATGGTGTGAACTAGCATAGGATATCACATATGTCATAGCATAATTCTAGATGTCATAATAGATGTCTTGGCATATGTTCATAACTTTTCTAATCAATCTAACTTGCATATGTGACTTGTCATATAGATCAACATAACCCAAACATGATGATTTAATTAATATGAACTAACTAACATAGATGGTAACATCATGGCCTTTTTAACATGTATGATTCATCGCAACTTAGCATAGAAACTTTCAACATACATAACATCATCATAGCATGATTTACAACATGTAAGATATCATCATCACATAACATTGGATTTACAATATACATGATAGCAAAAGGGGTTTACAACAACATATATGATAATTCACATCGTCTACTCATAATCCATTCATAACTCAACCTAACTAAAATGATAATAATCTTGTTAAGATCATCATACTCACAATTTAGAGAAGAAAAGAGAGAGTTTTGCTTTGCTTTAGGGTTGAGAGAATTAGAATTGAATTTGCTTTCCTTCTTTCTTAGTTGGCGGCGGCTCCATTGATTTCCATGGCGATGGTATGACGGTAACTATTCTATTTTAATTAGGTTTAGGGTTAGCATTAGGATGTATTTATAGGTGTAGGAAGTTATTTAGGACCATTAGATTAACCCTGAACCATGAGAACCAATCAAATTCAAAATCTGCATTTGAGCGAATCGGCCCACGGGTTGACAGCCAAACACCCTGGATTAACCCCTAGTCGACCCAGCGAGGCTCGGGTCGACCTCAAAAATGGGCCGGTTCGGTTATTCCCCCTCCCAATTTGCTGTTTTGAACTTTTTCGCATATTTATTTAATTAATTTTTAATTTATATATATATATATATCAATATATATATATTTCTCTACGCAACCCATTTCACTTAATTCTTTTCTAAAAATTAAGTATACTTTAATTTGTGAATTTTAATGTTATAAAATTACGGGGTGTTACACTTTTTATTTCGCCATAAATTGTAACATGCTCCAAATCTCTCCACAATTCTAGTACGTAGCCTACGGCCATACGATTCCAACGTGACATACCGTTCATAAATCTGACCACGTACGGATGAGATATGAAAATTATACGTTAACACACTACTTAAATTTAATTAAAACTGAATATTATTTTATAATTCGGGCCTCACCGATTTTTAAAATCGGCCCATCACCCAACAGACCCGACCCACGTATTATCTCTTCATCTGCCCCGAAAACTCAAAATACCCGCTCCTGTATTTTTGAACAGCCATGGTCGTAACTTTCGAATGCTTCAACCCCCTCTCCGCCCCACGATAATTCAAATAAAAACCACTGTTCTACTCCTCTTCATATTCTCCTTCTTCCCACACCATTCATACAAAACTCGATCACTCCCACAAACCCCACGTCGAACAACATCTTCACCACCTACAGTATATTATGTAATCACTTTCAGATCGAAATCCTCCAAATATTCATAGCAAAGTGCTAATCGATGCTCCGAGCCCGAAAACAACAACCATTCCTTTATTCGATGACCCAAATTTTTGAATCACCGAACCCTAGTGTGCTACCGTTAAATTCAAGTGCGAAAAACCAACGTTGAACTGAAAACTTATGGCACCAGTGTGAAGAGAATGCCTTGAGGATTGAAAATATATTGGTTGTTAGATTGTTTTTTTTTAGTGGAAGATAAAATTTGTTTTAATATTTTGAAGCTAAGGAAAAACGTTCCAGCATTGGAGTTCCTGAAGCAAATGAAGTGAAGGCTACGATATATATATTTATAAGCATAAATTACTTGGTCATCACGTATCTTAGATGGGATGCTTAGACTATAGGTTAGGTAGTATTTGTTTTGTTTTACTTTGTTTGCACGTTTTAGTTATAAGGTGGCATTTAGGGTTGCGTTAGGGACAGGTCTGCTGGAAAAGGTATGTTAATTTGATATTTTTATTTATTTAATTAATTTATACGAAACTTATACATGAAGTAACATGAAAAAACCACCACATACGAGCTCTGTTTGCGATGAAAATTGTCATCTTATAATAGTTTAATATGTTACGACCCGAAATCCCCCTTACGGGAAATCGCGGATCGTACTGAGGACAAGACACATCGGGACGCAAACAGAAGAACATTTCATTGTTAATTACAACAATTCCATCAGAATACAAGAATATTACAGAGTATGAATCAATATTACACATCATAAAATATCAGAGATTACAATTCATTACATAGCAGCGGAAAAATAAAATAATACACAACTGAAAGAGATAAACGAACACAGGGCTTTTCGGATATCGTTCCAGCCGTAAATCAGGATCCTGTGAATATAAATCTGCAAAACCAAAACTACTAGCTGCCCGTGCGGAAAATAGAGGCACCCAGAGTTTAGATTAAAACAATAAACTCCAGGTCAGTCATGTGACTGGTGTGAGAACGAAAACAATTATTATTCTTTATTTTAAAGTTAGGTAAATCAAGGGACCACGCCGTATAACACGGAACGAGTTTCCTCCCAAGAATACCAGTGCATAAAACAACAGCGCAATGCTAAATAAAAAACAATGAAGCTATTATAAGACCCAGGTCCCATCACACAATGCAACATAAGCCGGAGGATAGGGTTTTACCTTATAATAGCCAAAGAATGTTTGATACGCTAAATTTCATCTTTTATTATTACTATAAGTGTACAGTGTCAAAACAATTTCAATCATAAGTATCAATCATAGACGGCATGGGTACTATATATCATGTCGCCATACTAGTTCTATAATTAAAACCGCAAAATCACGTATTTGGAAATTGGATTTCCGTCTGTGAACCGAGGCCAGGGATCGTCCTCTACCGATTCGAGACAATCTAGCCTACCATGTCTCAGGCAAGCGCGCAGGCAAGCCTTGGAGCAACAGGGCCGGTCCACTCGATGTGGATTAAACTTAAACCCTGGACACTACGTCTCCCCACCCTATGGGGCGTAAATGAGCCAAATGACTCCATCGGCTCCACATAGTCACCGATATATCCGAGGCACCTCGCAATAGCAACAACCACACAGGTGAAAATAATATAAATGTCAGGGATGGTAGGTCACTGACACCACCCTAGCTAGGAAGAAACGCATGCCCTCTCTGCCGTCCTCTCCCGTTTCTGGTTCACAACCGGGGTGTGAGACTCGCGAATCAACGCTACACAGAGCTATGCCACATAGGTCGTGCTTTGATCATCAACCACAAGACTTTGCTTTTCAACAAAAGCCTTGATCATTTTCCACTTAGGCATGTCACACAGGCAATTCACTCCATGCGATTGATATCCATCAATATATAACCCCTGAGCTCGTACGTCTCAGAGAAGGGCGTTAAGCAAGAGAATAAATTCTCCGCCGCCAAACAGATATATATATTTAACAGAAATCAATCACACAATAAAATCCAATGTCAGACACACAGTCCATTTACAAGTTCGTTCTGGGTCTGAACGAAACCGGAGGCACCTTGTACCTCGCATATCCATCGATCTCCAAGTACGTCTGGACGATCACCAACCGATTCCCTCGTCTTGGGTGTACAGCCCAATCAAGATCATCAATAATCACCCAAACGATGTGAAGACCTCCGGTTTTCGACCACCGTCTTCATCCTCGATACCACGTCGAATCAGTTATTCAGAATGGGATAAACCCGGTCTTTCTGAATAACTCGCGTATATAATAAATAAGTGTTACACAAACACAACATACGCCTCATTCCAATTCAGAATATTCTTTTATTCAAATATTCTTATACTTTGGGAAAGGTTCCCATTAATTTTATCAAATATAAATTCTTTAAATTTATTCTTTAATCTCCTTTTGAATATCAACTCAAATTAGTCGGGATTAGCGAACCACACCGAAGTAATCATTTATTTTATTTTCCAATCCCAACATATTCATCCCATGAAGTAAAACTGGTCATACTTCATATCTAATACCACGGTGTTATCGGTAAATTCAATTACCATTTCACATTCAAATCTAATTAAAGATTTAACTATCACCTGGAGCAAAACTGGTGATACTCCATTCTCGATTACTTCAATCTAATTAAAGATTCATTAAAACTCCACTTGGTTTTAATCTTCCCAATAATCACTATCAATGATTATTTAACTTGGGAAATCACATCCTGTCTTTAACTGGGTTAAAGAACCAATGTCATTTAAAACACGGTTCATTATAAACCCAAAATCACATTCCATTAATTATCGGGTTAAAGAACAAGTGTTATTTAAAACACCGTTCACGATAAACCCAAAAATCAATTCAAATTCAATTCCAATTAAATACCATTCAATTGGTACACTTCATTAAATCTAAATAAAAAGATTTATTCTTTTTCTCAACTGGGTTTAAGAACAGTGTTAACGAAGCCACAATTCACGAAAAACCCAAATCCCATTTGATATTAAATACAAGGCTCTGAATAGAAAATATATCGGCTTATATTCAATATCAAATTCTACGACCAACAAATATCGTATTGGAAAAACGATATAAATATATCTTTTAAATTTTCATAACAATATCTGTATAATCACGAAATCCAACATCAAAATATTCCAAAAACAATTTCGATTCAAATCCATTCCAATTCAATTATTGAAAATTCTGGTTATTCTCAAAACCATTTCAAATCCACTTTATTTATTTTAAAAATAAATGGAATTATAATTCTAGTTCAAAACTAGTTCATTTCGATAAAAATCTATTTTTACCTTTTCAAACATGGAAATTTTCATCCCAATTCTTCACAAATCATTTCTTATGATTTTACACAAATTATTTCTATTTTTAATAATTTTATCAAGGCCCGTACAGTTGATTTCCATCAACGGCTATCAAACTGCACTTACATCGACCTTTTCCAAATTTGATTTGGACATAATTCCAAATCCAACCGTTAGATTTCTAATTTCTAATATTCATTAGAAAGTATTTTTCGATATGAACCCAACGGTTCCGGTTTTAGGAGAATCCGACGGTCGGATCTCCCCTAATGTCCATTCGAAGTCAATCGTCGAAATTCGCGAACTACCGCAGCGCGGCGCGTTCTATTCAGGCCATTATATATATAATATATATTATATATATCATCGATTTCCTTTCAAAACGTATTTTATAAATCGTTTTAAATACGTCTTCAAAACGATTTCAACTTCATATTCAATTTCTAATCAAAATTGAATATTCCATATCATTAATCTATAAATGATAATATTTTCAAAACGTTATATTTTGAAATAACTTCCTTTTCTATATTCATTATAAAAATGAATAAAATCGATATAAATATCGTTCACGTCAAAATGACGCATATCTAACCAACACGGCTTTATATATTTCAATAACTTCGTTATTCTATTCAACAAATGAATACTTTCTTCAACACATGAATATATATTTTTATTCAACACATGAATATATATTTTTATTCAACACATGAATATATATTTTTCTATTCAACACATGAATATTTATTCTATTCAACACATGAATTTATATTTCTATTCAATACATGAATTTATATTTCTATTCAACACATGAATTTATATTTCTATTCAACACATAAATTTATATTTCTATTCAACACATGAATATATATTTCTATTCAACACATGAATTTATATATCTATTCAACACATGAATTTATATATCTATTCAATACATGAATTTATATTTCTATTCAACACATGAATATTTATTCCTTATTTTCCAAATTGGAATGAGGCCCAATCAATTATCATATAACGTTAATTATATGGGTTCCCTACAACACATGTATATAATAGCAACAATAAATCATCAACCATCATCCAGATTGCACCACACAACTGCATTAGCATTAAATATAAATAATTAACGCTTAAACAGTCTATCAACCCATCGATTGGCATACAATTAAGCAATCGGGATTAGTGTACGTCAAATATCATCCCAATACCCGTGTGGAGTTTCAAATCAACACACACAGATTTTTATTTGTGCAGTTGGGCAATGTGTAAAGTTTATCGTACCAATCAGTATCAGTCAAATCGGTGTACATAAACAAATCGTTCGCTTTGTAAATGAATATTTATTTCAACACATGAATATATATTTGATTTCAACACATGAATATATATTTTATTTCAACACATAAATATATATTTGATTTCAACACATGAATATATATTTGATTTCAACACGTGAATATATATTTTATTTCAACACGTGAATATATATTTTATTTCAACACACGAATATATATTTTTCACTTCACAATCAACTTTCACAACGCAACAAAATCAAACAAGTCGTCCATGGTCTGTGGACGACAGGTGTCGGGTGCTGCTAAGCACCGTCTGCATCCTAATACATATTTTTAACTAGAAAACAAGATTTAAAGTGAGAAGTTCTCACCTTTGGGGTTCCACTCTGCCATTTTTACTTCTGAATTTCTGAACCGTTTGATTTTGTTTGAAATTCCAATGCAGTCCTTACCACGCTGTTCATGATAAAAATTATATTTTTAACAACGCTACATATACATAAAAATCATATTTTTATTTCCACTTCATATATATAAAAATCGAATTTTTTATCGCTACTTCATATACACAAAAAATCGAATTTTTTATCGCTACTTCATATACATAAAAAAATCGAATTTTTTATCGCTACATCATATACATAAAAAATCGAATCTTTATGCTGCTACAACATATGTAAAAATCGTATTTTTATATTCTCTGCTATATAAAAATCATATTTTTATGATCTCTGCTATATAAAAATTGTATTTTTATTATCTCTGCTATATAAAAATCATATTTTTATATCTTTTTTATGTATTTTCTACAATCTAATCTTTATATCTTCAAAAATCACTTCTTTTTATTTTTAAAAAATCAAAATTTTCCTCTAAACAAAAATCAAATCTCTTGCTGTTAAAAATCTAACTTTGTTCATGTTAAAAATCTAATTTTTCTTCATGTTAAAAATCTAACTTTTCTTCATGTTAAAAATCTAACTTTTAAAAGAGAAATAAATATGAAAACTCACAGCGAAGGGGATGATCGCAGTTGCCCGCGGTGGAGGTTGAAGGGGTCGAGGCGTCTGAGGGGGGTGGCTTCTATGGCGAGGAGGCGCTATGGGGCGAGGGCCCGTGTTGATGAACGGCGGCAGCTTCGCGATGGGGGAGGAGCAGAAGGGCGCGCGGTGCAGTCTCGATTTGGGAGTTCGCGATGGGGCTCGCGTTCGATTGGGGGAGGCTGGCGGGGTATGCGACAGCGAGGGAGGGGGCTCCGGCGGCTGGCCATGCGGTGGGCGACGACGTCTTCTGTGGTGGCGGCGAGGCACAGGGGCGATGGGCTTTTAGGGTTTTTTTTCTTTTTAAAATCGATTTTAAAATTAAAGAGAAAGGGAGAGGATAAGGGGGGTTTATAAAATATATATATTTAATTAATTTTAAATTCCATATAGTTGACTTTTCATTCGAATCTCAAATCGAGCACAACGACTGTCGTCCTTAGCTAATTACTCCCATTTCGAACACAATGGGATACGTTTCATCAGCTGATTCGGTCGTTTCAATCAGTTTTCGTTTAAATTAAAATATAAATCTATATATTCAATTTTAAACGTACATTTCAATTTACCAGGGCCACATACGAACTCTAAAAATTCCAGAAAAATTATTTCTAACTTCGTATTGCCGATACGGTCCTAACAAAACAAATTTCATCAAATTCTGAAACCGTTTGAAAAATGGCCATTTTCCGGTCGATCAAAATTGACTGAAACGGTTAAAACACGTTTAACTTCGCCACGCTCACATATTGATTCAGAAAATTATGAATTTTGAAACCTAGCAATAATTTGACATCCCGGATCCAACAAAAGTGGTTTCGTCGAAAACAGAGTTCGTTTGCAAAATGACTTTTTTCAAGACCAAAATTCCATAGCGACTATTTTGAATCTTCAACTGGGCATAACTTTTTATTCCCGCTATGAAATTTCAGTTTTTCGGATTCGTTGGAAAGAAATTCTCAATTAGATTCTAATATTTTTGGTTTCGCTAAAATCCGGTTAATTTTGAATTCTGTACATTCATTTGAATTTTGAAATCGAATTTTCGAACTACCGCGCCATTTCAGGCTCGTTTTATAATTAAAATAAAATATTTATATTCTAACGACGATTCTAACAATTATACTCATTCTAATTATATTCAAAATAAATTTCTCGTCGTTATTATTTAAAATAAATCATTTTAAATATTCAAAATTCATTAAAATTGCCAAAATAAAAAATTTTAATTGGCTCGGATTTCTGGGTTATCGCATAATATTTCGGACACGATGGAACTGGTTTCGTCGATTTTCGAGTCCGTTTGTAAAAGTCAAATTTTAACTTCAAATGGTTAAAAAAAATACATGTTTAAATTGCGCACGGCACAAGATAAATCCAATTGATACGAAACTGAAAATCTTACAATAATTACCTATTACGGATTTAATAAAATTGGTTTCGTCGAAAACGGAGGTCGTTAGAAAATTGTCTATTCTAAAATTTCATATTAAATCGATAAAATTATATATTAAATTCTAAAACAATTCAATTTAAAAATAATAAATTATTATTATTGTATATATATCCAAATAGAATATCATATAGCTCCAAAATAAATATCCTTGGATTCGTAACTGGATATTTCAAAATCCGAGTTAAATCGATCTTCAATTTATATTAAATCCTTTTATTTTACTAAATAAATCGTTATAGTTTATAGACGATTCCATAACAACTTTTTAAAAATTTGATTTGGACATAACTTACAATCTAGAAGACAAAATCTCCATTTTTCTCTTCCATTAGAAAAATATAGCTCAATATATTCGAACGTTTCTTGTTTCGAAAAAATCCGATTTATAATGAATCCTATATAGTATTTTAAAGTTC